>OX463241.1:147349786-148599786 GCA_949820135.1 Sylvilagus floridanus | reverse complement strand
CATTAATGCTGTAGGCTTAATCCTTTCATACTCCTGTTATCTTTCTGCTTTAATCCCTAGAAAATTGCATCAAATTTCATAATTTTAAAAGCCTATTTTCACACAACTCCACAATTTATAGATCAGTTGAAAAAGGATTTTCAGAACAAACTCTGGATCTTCTTCCCCATACTTGTCCTGAACCAGCTTTACAGTTGATCGAACTAAACACTTTGATGTCATACTTCACTCCTCTTGTACTCTCCTATCCTCTGTCCAATATTCAATAAGTTGAAAATGAGTTAAGAATTCAGGACAAACTCTACCAAAGCATTTTTCTAAATATTTTCTTGAATTGATAAACTGATTCTATTGATTTATTATTTATGAAATGTAGGTTAAGAGTGGCCAAGATTCTTAAGGAACAATGTAAGGAGAAATTTCCTACCATATATTGTAATGATTGATTTTGTGTTAATAAATAAAACACTGGTCTACACATTGACATCTAGACACTTTTTAAAATGTGAACAATATATCCATAGATGTTAAGTCAAACATGTTACTTTCCATAACATATGTGAAGTACATGCAACCATGTGAAAATTTTAAAAAATAAGAACAAAGGATCCTTGGGGCCGGCACCATGGCTCACTTGGTTAATCCTCCGCCTGCAGGGCTGGCATCCCATATGGGTACCGGGTTCTAGTCCCTGTTGCTCTTCTTACAGTCCAGCTCTCTGCTGTGGCCTGGGAGGGCAGTGGAGGATGGCCCAAGTGCTTAGTCCCCTGCACCCTCATGGGAGACCAGGAGGAGGCACCTGGCTCCTGGCTTCAGATCAGCGCAGCTTCAGATTGGTGCAGCGACGACCATAGCGGCCATTTGGGAAGTGAACCAATGGAAGGAAGACCTTTCTCTCTGTCTCTCTCTATCACTGTCTAATTCTATCTGTCAAATAATAATAATAAAAAAGAACAAAGGATCCTCGTAGAAAAATGAATTCTGTCTCCAGACTTAAGACCAAGCTATCAACTCTTCTCTGAATCTCTAATATCTACCTTGCTGTGCTGAGCGTGAAGCTGTCATTTCCCACAAATGCTTAAAGCAAAATCTCCCCATTTCTCTCATTTGTATTTCTCTGAAGAATCCTGATACACATGTACAGACTCATAAAACTGTAATATGCAAATGTGTATGGCATTGGTACAAAGAATTGCAAATAGAAAAACATCCAACAGAATATACAATTCTGAAGCAAATTTCTGCATGTATGTACACTGAACATACAACAGAGGTGAAAGGGTAGGACCATGGGGAAGGAAAGGTTTCCAGAACGTGCATTGCAGCAACTGTAAATGCATATTGCTGAATATGGCTGAAAACAGCATGGAGCGCCTAGTTCATACCATTAAAGAAGTCAGTTTCAGGAGGATCTATTACCAAACAAAAGAGGCAATGCTATAAAAACCTTTATAATAAAATATGGAAGGCTATCCCTACTATCTTGGTGTAGAAAATTATTTCTTAAACAATTGTTAATATTATGTATTAACTATTTAAAGGCACATATTAAAATTAGGAGTTTTAATCATATAAATCTCCTAATGAAAGTGGGAGAACAAGACATAAATTAGAAAATATTTGCAATTCATTTGGTAGAATCTCAGAGTAAAAATTTACTACACACTAATAAGAAAAAAGCAAACATTGAATAGTACTTATCAACAGAGAGAAAATTATATTAAACTGATTGTAAAGTTTGAACTAAACCTGTCTCCATACTTGATTGATACCTTACTTAGTGAGTTATTTCCTAACTTGGTGTGTGAACACATTGTGATCTACCTAGTGGTATACTACCATCACCAAATAACCGAGTCTGAGCCAATCACCTACTGCCAGTTAATCAGACCTTGCCCATGTTGGGCGAATGTCTATCATATCATGCCTCTGTAAATAGCAGCAATTCAGATTGTCTCGGCATGCCACTTCCTTTTCTCTGGCTAAAAACGTAAACTGCACATGTGGAAGAGCAGAGTATTTTGAACCACCTTTGTTTTAGAATGCTGCCTGGTTCCAGAACTTTTGTTTTCTTGTGCAAATAAACTTTGGCAAATTTAACTCATTGCAATTTTTTCTTCAACAATGATCAATAAATAGAAAAACAAGCTTTCAACTGAATCTGAAAATATGCCAAATAGAAGTATTATAAGAAATCATTTCATACCATCTATTATTAGCAAAAATTATGTTTTTATAACATCCACTCTGGTGCAAATGTAATGTCTATAAATGTATTGTTCTGGTGGAAATATAAAATGGCAATACAGTTTTTAAAAATGCAGTCATCTGACTTTTTTTGTTGTGGCATAGTGCATTAAACCTGAAATGCTGTTCCAATATCATCCCATGAGTTCTAACGTCAGCTGCTCAGCTTCCCACCCAGCTCACTGCTAATGCACCTGGGAAAGCAGGAAGAGACTGCTCAAGTATTTGGGCCCCAGCATCCCAAATGGGAGTTCCAGAAGGAGTTGTTGGCTTCTAGCTTCAGCCTGGCTTATCCCTGCTGTTTTGGCCATTTGGGAAGTGAACCAGTGGATAGAACATTCTCTCGCTTTCTCTCTACCTCTCTCTGGCTTTCAAATAAATAAACAAATCTTTTTTTGTTATTTTTTTCTTTTTTAATAGAAAACTTTTATTTAATAAATATAAATTTCCAAAGTATAACTTTTGGATTATAGCAGTTCTTCCCCATAACCACCCTCCTACCTGCAAATCATGCCATCTCCTACTCCCTCTCCCATCCCATTCTTCATTAAGATTCATTTTTAATTATCTTTATATACAGAAGATCAGTTTAGCATATATTAACTAAAGATTTCAACAGTTTGCAGCCACACAGAAACACAAAGTATAAAGTACTGTTTGAGGACTAGTTATGCCGTTAATTCACATAGTACAACACATTAAGGACAGAGATCCTACGTGGGGAATAAGTGCACAGTAACTCCTGTTGTTGACTTAACAATTGACACTCTTGTTTATGATGTCAGTAATCACCCTAGGCTCTTGTCATGAGCTGCCAAGGCTATAGTTCACGAACTCTGACCTTATTTAGATGAGGCCATAGTCAAAGTGGAAGTTCTCTCCTCCCTTCAGAGAAAGGTACCTTCTTCTTTGATAGCCTCTTCTTTCCACCGAGTTCTCACAGAGATCTTTCACTTAGGTCATTTTTTGCCACAGTGTCTTGGCTTTCCATGCCTGAGATACTCTCATGGGCTTTTTAGCCAGATCCGAATGCCTTATGGGCTGATTCTGAGGCCAGAGTGCTGAATAAACAAACCTTTTTAAAAAATTAGTCATGACTAGTAAAAGGAAAAAATCACATGTGATATAAACAGCAATTCTGCTTCTAGATATATACCTGAAAAATCATGTAACTCTTAAAATACAACAAAAGTGCGATGATATTCAGAATGGCAATATCAAATATAGGTCAAAGGGAAAATAATGGACAAAAAGTGGGACCTATGCATTTAAGGGAAAGTTTATATCAGTAAAGGATAAACTCCAAGTACGTGAACCAATGAAGAAGAATATAAAAGCATCTTGTGAAAAAGAAGCAAAGAATTTTTTGGACAAGTTGGAGGTCTTTTCATTCATTTCTAATATTTATTTTATTCTACCTGGAAGAAAGTAAATTAGTAGCACAGAAAGAATAGGCAAATCAGGACAGGAATTTGGCACAGCAATTATGATGCCCACATCCTACAACCTATTAATGCAGCTCCTGGGAGGCAGTAGGTGAAGGTTCAAGTCCATGCCCCCAACACAGGATACCTAGATTGGGGTTTCTCTTTCTCTCCCTCTCCACTTTTCAAAATAAATGTAAAAAAATACTAATATTAAGGAAAAATAAGAAAACCAAAACATTTGTTCCTGTCTGTCTTTAGGGCTTAAATACTTGTCATTATAAAATTTTTATATTCAGAACATGTTTGAACTGTGGCTGAAACAGCTTCTGAGCTTGTTGAAATACTGCAGCCATCTCATTGACAATGAGCATGCAGTCAGAATGGGAGGGTTAAAATCTATAAGTGGATTTTTTTTGCTGCATACTTTTTAAAATTAATTAATGTTGTAAAAATTTTGCGATAACATTTTTAACACACATTATAGTCAAATGCTTAATGCATCACTAAATAGTTACACAAATAAAAAATGAAAAAACACAGTTGAGCAGGAAAATAGGCAAGGGTTATAAAAATAATTAAGTGAAAAGTTTTAATGATTTTGTGGCTACTTTAGAAGCAAAGATTTTTATATATAATTTACGTAGCATTCAAAACTTTTATACAGTATATTGTTCAAAACATGCAAAACTTTTTCATGTTCAAACCATGAAAAATACTATTTAGGGACACATTCAAAGATTGAAAAAATATAAAGAAAAGCAAGAGAATAGTTACAATAAAAAGGTTAGGGTCACCTCCTGATGGGACAGAAACGGATGTCATTCAGAAGGGGCAGAGAACTTTAAAGTATTAGCAATACCTCATTTATTAACTGGAGCATTCATGTATTATTATTTCTTTGGTATTATGTAACCTGTTTGTGTACTTTGTATACTTACTTTCAGAAGACCTCAAAAAATTTACGGGAAATGGAATCAAAAGATGAGTTTTTGTTTTGGCACAAAAATTGAATTCTACATAGTTTTCCATAACAGGCATTCCTGCAAACTTTCTGAATACCACTCATACTTGTATATTTCAAATATGTTTCCGAACAGCAATCAAAAGAATTTGGTGAACAACTAAAACCCAAGATGGTAAGTCATTACGACCAGGCTAGCATAAAGGTGATAGATAAGGAAGATAAGGATAGATAAGGAAGCCACAAATGTACAAGAAAAGCCTGGGGTTGGGCAGCGGCCAGGTGTCTTGTGAGCTCAGCAAAGGAATTTAGATTTTGTCCTGGAATACTCAAAATACCTCTTACATGATTTCCCTCTATACCATCTCTTGTTTCATTTAGTTTCACTTGCTGTGATCCACTTATCTTTTACAATAGGCAAGGTCTTCAACAGAAACAATAGGTCTTCTCAGATAAGCAGTTAATGCAGGAGCTGGTAACACCTGAGAAACAAAAGAATTAGATTACTCATGCCTTAGCAACCTAGTGAAAGTGCTACTCTCTCTGCCTCCAGGAACACACCCATGTCCCCAGGGTAAAGGGCTCCGGGCTGCTGATACTGCTGCTGCCGATACTGAATGAGCTTCCAGACTGGAAATCCAGCGTTTTCTCTGGCTGCTGCCACCGGAGTCCCTGCCACGGTGACATTGCTTCTGTAGTGGCACCTCCACCTCTCCTGTCCACCTCAGTTCTTTCCCTGCTGTTTCATTGTCACCGTTACGACTGCAGTTGTAGTTGAAACCAGAAGATAATTTTCTCTCTTCTCCTCCAGATGTCTAATCTCTTTCCTACACTTCCCAGAAAGAACATCTTGACAACACAGGTTACAGGGCCCAAATTTCTCTAAAGTGTACAGTGGAGCACAAGAGGAAAAAAAAAAAATGCTGAGAGCAAATTAATAAGTGGTACACCCTCTTGAAGCACAGTTCTAATGGACTTTTCCCAAAATTTCTAGTGATTTCTACTTCATCCATCTGCAGTTCACCCCTGCCTCTGAGCCACTGTCCACGTGGTTTTCTTCTCCTGAGATGCCCTAGCCTTCTGTCATGCTAACTTAATTCAGAAATCCCTACAGAAAGGACTAAATAAGCTTTATTTCTTTGAAGAGATTGAAGTCTTTATATAAGAGAATCAGAAAATTGTAAGAAATTATAATACAATGTGTTTAGTTTTATGTCAGACAAATCAGTTATGTTAAGGTTTGGTTGCATTTCAGAGAAAAATGCAACATAGTTTTTAATGATATACACTTACTTCTGTCTCATGTAAATCATTTCTGGAAGTTGAAGAGTTCAGATCTGATATTACATCTCTATAAAGTTTCCAGGTAGCCAGGCTCCTATTTTTGCTATGATCTCCTTAGCACACAGCTTTCATTGTCAATACCATTTCATGGTTCAAGATAGTTCTTCCACTTTTAGTCAGCACATCTCCTGTCTAGGCTGTGTCCAAGCAGAAGATGAAAGGTAAAAGGAGAACTTCTGTTGATTTTCCTTCTTTTAAGCAGCTCCCACACGGTAATTACACTCACCTCTTAGTGGGTAGAAATGAGCCCCATCTAGATGCAAAGAACAATGGGAAATGTATTATTATAGCATATACAGTTTTATCCAAAATAAAATTTGGGACCCTCTGTTACTAAGTAAAAAGGGGAACCAGACACTGGTTGGTGATGAACATTCTTGGTCTCAAATACAGTGTTTTGGGGATTCGGAAACCCACATTTGGGAAGCCAGGAAAGGATTGCACTCTTCCTGGTTTTGCCTAATCCAGACTTACACGTGTACTTGTCTGCTCCACAGGACTGAGTCCCAAGAGAACAGACACTCTGTCCTTCACATCTGCAACCCCTTGAAGGGAAGGTTTCCACAGAACAGCTCCTCAACATATCTTTGGTGAACTGAGATGCAGGTGATGAAGTTTCTGAAGAGAAAGAGGGTGAGTTTTGTCAGCTTTGCTAAAGCTTTCCATCTTTTCTTCAAGGTTAAAAAAAAAATCCCTCAAGCTTTAGACCATAAGAACATAAATAATTTTTTGGAACATTTGTGACCTTTTAATCCCTAACATATCTTCTTAGTAATAGCTGATCCACGTTTTACTCATCTCAAGGAACTTCCTCCCTCCCCCAGTTCCCGTTTTAACCCCTCCCTAGCAATCCCAACTTAGTGGAGAGACTTAAGGGCAGGCCAACTTCAAACTGAGGCCAGATCACAGGCTCTGCGTAGGTAAGGAGCAGTGACTCAGGGTTGCAAACACTGTGGCTAGCCATCATTTCGGGGAACGCAGCTCTTGGAATAGGTATGACTATAAAACCAGCATTTGCACATAGACTATTACAATAACTGATTCCCACATGAATCACATTAAGTATTTCCGGATTTATAAAGTTATTGAAAGTTGAACATGGCAACTGCTACTTAAAAGAGTCTGAAACCCAAACTAAGACAAATCCCAACAACTAGGGGAAACTTAAGAGCAGATGTTAACACAGCTTCTCTTATTTCATCCCACTTGATTTAGCTAGTTGGGGATTTTACACAGAAAGAATGCCTCTGTAAGATGTCTACTGATTTACCCAGAAACGAAACCCAAGATCAAACTGTTAGTTACTTTTCTGTTTGGCTTCATTTCATATTACTAAGAAATGATTGCCTGTGCCGTGTTAATTCTAGCAAAGTGGATGGAAACTTGGCTGTCATGTCTAGACAGCAACTGAGCCTGGATCTGGCTGGAGACCTGGGTTTGGCTTGAACCTAGATTACATCTTGACCCCCTGAAATGCCTCTTCCCATTTTCAGTGCTGAGACAGCATGATAGAGGCCTGCCGCCAGCTGCTCCAACTCCGGCATTTCTGCACTATCAGTGGAGTGTGGAGGAGAGAAAGCAGACAGCACCCCTTCCAATTCTGCCTGGTAGATACGGAGAGTCGTGCTGGAATGCGGATTTCCGAAGATCCCTAAATGTTCTTTTAAGTGCTCTTCAACAAATGAGCTTCTCCTTTTCTCTTGGGAGTAAGAGATAATTTTCTCCACTACATGTTCAGTTTTCCCATGTGATGATTTGTGAGACAGCAAAACAAAGCCACGAGCTCCGACTTGCTGTTAGGCATGGTGGGATTGTCAAGCAGGGCAACCTAAAGAAAACCAGCTGTCCATGCTCCTCCTCTGCCCGAGAAGCTCTTAAAGCGCAGCACCTTGAGGGAGGAAGGACTCAGGCTGACCTTGGATTTCGGAGTTACTCCCTTTCCCAGGAAGGTCTCTACAGAGCAGCAGCCCAGGCCCTCCATTCCAGAACATCTACTGAGGTGCTTCCTCCTCTGGGGACTGGAAGATGGAAGCTAAGAGCCAGAGTAGCACAGAAGTGCAATGGACCTTAGGTTTCTAATTCAACATTTTGTGATACAGATGATGAAACTGACACAGAGAGCTAAAGTCAGAGTTTCAAAATACATTTCCCATACAAATCACAATACATTTGTAATTAATTAACAAATGGAGTATTAGGATAAGGAGCTAACACCAATTTTAGTATCTTAGTAAACTCAGTTGTTTAGTGCCACCTTCAGCAGAAATAAGGCTGAAAATTAAATTAAATATAAAAGTGTTAACTGGAAGTGTAGTTTATTGGCTTTTTACTGAACTTCTAGATCGTTCAATATGTTCCACTAGTTTCTCATGGCAAAATGAAATAAGAATATAAGGAATACAAAATGGCCTAATGGAAAGAGTTTGAGTTTTGTCTTAGCTCTGGTAATCTTTAGTAAACTGGACAAGTCACTCAATCTCTTTGAGTCAGGACTTTGTCATCTATCAAAAGATAATTCTTATTTTTCAGGGTTAATGAAAGGATTTGATGATGTATGAAAAGACTCCAACACAGTGTTTGGTACTGTTTGTGTTTGGGGAATAGTAATCATTATTGTTGTTGTTATTAACTACCAGAAATATAAATTCCAGACTTGAAGCTGAGAAGGCAACTCATTGAATCATTTCTCTACAGATGGCTGACTTTCGGAGAGAAAGCTTTGATCTGTTCATAAAGGGATCCTAGCTCATCCACCTGGGAGCTCATATTCAGTCTTTCACTGAGACTCCTGAATTCTCCAGAGCAGTGCCCCTCCAGCCTTCCCATCTGAATTACATGGTGTTCTTGGATACACTTGCATTGCACATACATTTGTTGTCTTCTGGATGTTTCTGGGATTGCCAAAGATTCTGATATTTAATTCAGAAAGTGAGTTAAAGGGAGGGAAAAAACATGGTTGTGCAGACTTCAAGGCTTCCTATGAAGTGTTCACAAATATCCAATCGGACCTTACACTTTTCTTGTCATGAGGTAGGCTCTTTATACTTTCTTGAAATTTTTGTTGTAAGAATTATGAGGAGTAGTGCATGCTAACACGTATAGTTTGCAAAATGCGAGTACCAGGGTTGCTATTGTGGTATAGCAGGTTTAGCTGCAGCCTGCAAAGTTGGCCTCCCTTATGGGCACCAGTTTGAGTTCTGGCTGCTCACTTCTGATCCAGCTATCTGTTAATGCACCTGGGAAAGCAATAGAAAATGGTTCAAGTGCCTGGGCCCCTGCCACCCATATAGGAGATCTGGAAGAAGCTCCTGATTTCTACCTGTCCAGCCCTGGCTATGGTGGACATTTCGAGAGTGAACCAGCAGATGGAAGATCACTCTTTTCTATCTCTGCCTCTCTGCAACTCTGCTTTTCAAATAAATAAAATAAATCTTAAAAAATTGAGAATATCAGGCGTTTAATGTTTATCTCTTCTTTATCCTCTAGGATGCCCCATCATAGACACTGTCATCCTACCAATCCTGTCAGCTCACCCTATCCTTCACACAGAGACTTCTCCAACTCTTTGCTCCATTCTCTTTCCAGACAGCTCTACTTCCTTTTTTTAAAGCAATGTATTGGGGCCAGTGCTGTGGCCTGGTGGGTAAAGCCACAGCCAGCAGTGCAGGCATCCCATATGGCTGCTGATTCTAGCCCCAGCTGGTCCTCTTCCAATCCAGCTCTCTGCTATGACCTGGGAAAACAGCAGAAAATGGCCCAAGTGCTTGGGCCTCTGCACCTGCATGGGAGATCTGGAAGAAGCTCCTGTCTCCTGGCTTCAGATCAACACAGCTCCAGTCATCGTGGCCATTTGGAGAGTGAACCAGCGGATGGAAGACCTCTCTCTCCTGCTGCCTCTGCCTCTCTGTGACTCTGCCTTTCAAATAAATAAATACATCTTTAAAAAAATGCAATATACTTGTGCTTGTTTTATTTATTTCAAACAGAGAGAGAGAGAGAGAGAAAGTCTCCCATGTATTGGGTCACTCTACAAATGAGAGAGAGAGAGAGAGAGAGAGAGAGAGAGAGAGAGAGAGAGAGAGAGAGAAAGTCTCCCATGTATTGGGTCACTCCACAAATGCTCCATTCAGGGAAACGCTAGGTTGAAGCTGCAAGCACAGAACTCCATACAGGTCTTCTGCATGGGTAGTAAGAACTCAAGTACTTGAGCCATCATCTGTTACCTCTTCGGGTGGGCATTAGCAGGAAGCTGGATGGGAAACAGAGCTAGGGCTTTGAAATGCAGGTGTCTTAAGAGTGTTTTAACCACTGCACCAAACACCTGCCCCTTCTCCTTTTAACCACTTAATTACATGTAATTGTAGCAAAGAGTAAGGAGGCCTTTTACAACTGGCTTTTTCTGAAGTACTTTATTGCTCTTTATTAACCCATCTAAACAAAATCGCTGAAATCTTTTGGTGAGAGAGGTTCCCCAGAAGACATACTGCATCAGTCTTAGTCATCTGTATAACTCCAAAGTTGAACAGAGTCCCCACAGTGAATATTCCATATTTACCAACAGTTGGGTGTGGCTCTGGAATCTGAACCCTTCTTGCTCCCTTTGGACTTTAGATGGATTACATAACCTTTCTCAGATCTATTTCCTTATCTGCAGAATGTAGAAAACAAACACATTGTCTTTGTTTCTGTGTTGAGGATTGCTAAATGAGATTTGTAGTAGCCCATCGGCTTAGATTGAGCTGTAACACTAGGCCCCAACAGACCAAACCAAAATGGAGTCATTCATGCTAAGTTTCCATGTCTCCATACTGAAACTAAGTGGTTGATCTGAGCTTCTGAAAAATCAGAAAAGAGGTGATACAGGCCATGTTTAGCCTACATGAATAAAAATGTTCTTTTGCTTTAACCCTTCCAAGAGAAGTGCCCTGATGCAGCATATCAGTCAATCTTCTTTTGGTGTTACACTGTCCCCTTCTACCTGCTCAGCCTGACTCATGAAGACCCACTGTTTGATCAAGCCATGATGGCACCTTCTTTAAATCTCCAAAGGAGGCGCTGTTCAATTCATGAATTGCTAATGAAAGCCAACTTGATCTTTAACCTAAATTTGCTGAGATTTTGTTTTGTAATAGGATATAATGAAACGCTTGGCATATACTAAGTGGTCAGTAAATTTTACATATTTATTGAGTTATAACTAAATATTACAATATCACTGGGAGTTACATTGCTTACTGGAAAATGCACAGATAATTTGATATCATTTACCCTGTAGATCTTAAGTTAGATTAACAGTTAGCTCTGGGATTCAGGGCACTCTGACCCTTTCACAAAGGGCACTCAATCAAACCACACTTTCCCTTGACAGGTCAATTACAATACCTCTGCATTTCATTTCATTGTGAATGCCATTTCCTTCCCAGTCTTTATGAAATTCTATCCTCCTTTTAAGATGCACGTTGAAGAGAGAGACCACCATGACATCTTACCGCATTCCCAGCCTCCTGTCCTTCAGCCCACCTCTCCTGGTTTCAAATACAAGAGGATACATGTCTCCGCATCTTCTATTTCTTTCTGGCAACCTGTTCACACTTCTCTGGCAGCACCAGATATAATTGCTTGATTGGTTTCCATGGCTTATCTCTATTAGATTAGTAACTTCCTGCCAGCTGAGTCATCTCCATTGCTTACCTCCCAGTGTAGGGAACACAGTAGCCCTCTGTTCCATTCCGTGGAACCACACTGAATTGATTTAGTTGGAATTGGTGGCAGCTTCGAAATCATTTGTCTTGACTGCTTCTCACATGCATGTTAATTCGATAATTCACTCTAATTACCTCTTACTGGAATTCTCAGTTTCATTTCTTAAAATCCACAACTAAAACTGACAGGATTGAGTTGGGTGGGGCTGCCTTAGTGTGATTACAGGGGATTTAAGAGCTGTGTTGTAGAGACACGCAAATCAACACCAAAAATCCACCTTACATTACTCTCAGATTTTGTGTGGCTTCTATTCTTTTTAAAGGAGCTTTTCTGATTAACTGAGCAGCAGAATTGTTATAATCAACGAAGGGTATGGAAAATATGAACTTCTACAACTCCAAAAATATCTTCTGGGATAGTCTAGTCTATCTTTATCCATAGGCTTGGTTTTAAATGGCAGCAGAAAGAAAACAAGCTTGCATTGTTCACATATGTTTGAGTTTATGGACACTTGAAAGTTCATAAAGGAATTTTTAGAGTATTTAATATGCAATCATTTTCTTGGTAAAAATAACCTTAAAAGAAAATGCATGATGATAAAAATGTATCTTGCAAAACAAAACCCTCTCATATTGCATTACTAAAAAGTATTTGCACATTAAAAATCTCAACATACATTGGTATTATATTTTACATTTTTGTTAAGAACTATATTGACTTATTCCTGATTTTTAAGTCTTTAAGAAAATAAACACTTTTATTCACTCCATATGAAATGTTATCGCAGAATTATGTGTCAGTTCACTTAAGATACATTTTATTTGAGATTATGAGCTGCATTAACATTAGACAAATACTTTTAAGAGAGTTCATCACATTTTGGAAATGACACAGGTTTTTGAAGACAATGCAATGCATGAGCCTGTGCCTCCTTGGAGTTCTATACATTAAGTGATTTACTGAGAGTTATACCTTCAGCTATAATCATTCTAGCTGTCCAATTCTTTGAGCTACTCTTGGTACCTCTCTAAAAGGGATGATGTGAGAATCAAAACAGAAAACGCAAAGGTGGGCATTTGGCCCTGAGTTAAGATGCCCGTGTCTGGTATTGGTGTGCCTGGGTTTAATAGCTCTGGCTCCTAACTCTGGCTTCCTGCTAATGTGTGAACCAGTGGATGGGAGTGCGTGCTCTCTCTCTCTCTCTCTTTCTGCTTCTTAAATTAAACAATAAGCAAAAATAACAACATGTGACAGGCATTGTGGACCAGAAGGTTTAGCCACAGCTTTGGACATTGACATCTCATATCAGACAACGGGTTGGAGACCCTGCTCCTCTTCTTCCCATCCAGCTTCCTGGTAATATGTTTGAGGAGGTAGCCAGTGAAGGCCCAGGCACTTGAGTCCCTTCCACTCTTATGAGAAACCTAGACGGAGTTCCAGGCTCCTGGCTTTGGTCTGGCCCAGTTCTGGCTTTGGAGAGCATTTGGAGAATGAAACAATGGATGGATGATTTCTCTCCCTCTGATGCTCTATATTTCAAACAAATAAATAAATTTTTAAAAAAGGACAAACCCAAAACGGTAGAGTTAGAAACATACCAGGGGATTCCAATTCAATCCCATGGCATGTACCAATGCCATCTCACTAATCCAAGTGATCAATTTCTGTTCACAATTGATCATAATGATAGGACTAAGAGCCAAAGGGATCACATAAACAAGACTAGTGTCTGCAAATACTAACTGATAGAATTAAAAAGAAGAGAGCAATCCAACATGGGAAGCCAGATACACAGCAGACTCATAGAATGGCAGATGTCCTAAACAGCACTCTGGCCTCAGAATCAGCCCTTTAGGCATGTGGATCTGGCTGTAAAGCCCACAAGAGTATTTCAGGCAAAAAAAAAAAAAATGACCTAAATGAAAGATCTCCACGAGTGAGATTCCAGTGAAAAGAACAGGTCATCAAAGAAGGAGGTACCTTTCTCTGAAGGGAGGAGAGAACTTGCACTTTGACTAGGACCTTGTCTAAATATGATCTGAGTCGGTGAACTCAAAAGGCTTCCATAGCCTTGGCAACTCATGACAAGAGCCTAGGGTGATTACTGATGCCATAAACAATAGTGTCAATTTGTTAAGTCAACAACAGGAGTCACTGTGCACGTACTCCTCATGTAGGATCTCTTTCCTTAATGTGCCATACATTGTGATTTAATGCTATAACTAGTACTCAAACAGTATTTTTCACTTTGTGTTTCTATGTGGGTGCAAACTGTTTAAATCTTTACTTAATATATGCTAAACTGATCTTCTGTATATAAAGAGAATTGAAAATGAACCTTGATAAGAATGGAAGGGAAGAGGGAGTGGGAAAGGGGAGGGTTGCGGGTGGGAGGGAAGTTATGGGGTGGGGGAAAGCCATTGTAATCCATAAGCTGTACTTTGGAAATTTATATTCATTAAATAAAAGTTAAAAAAAGAAACCATTGTCTAATCCAAAAAAAAGGGCAGAAAATAGAAAATACACCTAAAATTCCTCTCCACATAGTGCCTGACTCTCACAAATGCTCCAAGAAATATTTATTTTTGTGGCAAAAAATGTATATTGTTTCTACACTCTACCACTATAGCAGGTTCTGATGATATAAAGATAAGAAAGAGGTCTTGTCTTCATTCTCAAATATTTAGAAGAAGCCAAGGAAGGTAAAAGAAAAGTACCCTTACTGAAATCCAAGAATGTAGGCATCAAAAGTAAAAATAGATCTTTATGCTTCTGAAATCCTAGCTAACCAAAACTTTCTATTAATTCATACATAAAAAGGCCAAGCTTTCTAATTTCTAAAAGGACTTTGCAATCTTATGCATCTACAACATCAAGCAAATTATAACATGCAGGGGGTAGTTGTTTGGTGCAGCTGTTAAGTTGCCTCTTGGGATGACTTCATCCCACCTTGTAGGCCAGAGTTTGAATCCCAGAACTGCTCCTGATTTCAACTTCCTCTAAATGCACACCCTGACGGGCAGCAGGTGGGCTCAAGTATTTGTGTCACTGTCACCCATCCAGAAGACTGAGTTCTGGGTTTCTGGCTTCCAGAAGACAGTTCTGGCTTCCACCTAGCCTAGCCCATTATTGTGAGCATTTAGGGTGTGAAGTAGTAAAAGAAAGACCTCTTTCTCTCTCTCTCTCTCTCTCTCTCTCTCTCTCTCTCTCTCTCTCTCTCTCTCTCTCTTCAAATGAATTTTAAAATAACAGGAATATCAAGGATGGGCTTTGCAATGCAGTGTATTAAGGTGCCACTTGGGACATCTGCAACCCATCATTCCAGTTTCAGTTCAGGTTCAGTTCAGGTACTCCACTTCTGATTTTGTTTCCTCTTAATGCACCTGGGAGGCAGCAGACAATGGAGCCAATACTTGGGTCCCTGTCACTCACATGGGAGACCCAGATGAAATTCCTGGCTCCTGGCTTTATCCTGGATCAGCCCTGACTGTTGCAGGCACTTAAGTAGTAAACCAGCAGAAGAAGATATGTCCGTGATTTTCCTTCTCTGTCACTCTATCTTTCAAACAAATGAATAAATAAATCTTTTTCTGATACATACAGGCTTTTTTCTCTTTAATTCAAAAATGAAGAAAGCAGTGCTGAGCATAAAAGGAATGTTAATGGTATAAATGAAATAAAGCCTGATGTTTCAGAGTGGACTGTAGAGTCAGAATTGTTGGATGCAACTTTTGCCTCTACTGCTTGCTTGTTCTGTGATTTTATGTAAGTTGTTTAAACTTTCTGCGCTGCTGTTACATTATTTATACATGTGAATGCCATACAGTTAACATAAATGTTAAACTAGCACATGCAAAGAATAGTGCTTGGGTCAAAAGAAATATTGTGTCAGTTCTCATCTTACCCCAATATCACATACCAGTTAATAAGATAGAAGATCTTGGAACCAAATCACCCGGCTTCACAGACAGTGCTTTTTAAACTGTACCAGAGATTCTAATGTACTATAGTTAACGGTCAATACACATACACAGAGATGAGGTCTACTATGCATTCAATAGTATGCTAAGCACCTTACTTTCCAATCCTTACAATGATCTTACAAGATGGATATTGCAGGTCTATAATACCTTATTTGCAATTTCAAAGACAAACACTGGAAACATTTCATAATTCATTGGATGTATGACTTGAATTCTTCTAGAGCAAACACTGAACTGAATTGACATAAGGCTATTTATAGATTTTATTTATTCACTTAGTGGAAATATTTCTCTGATTCACCGTTATTATGTTTAACAGGGAATGCTGTCTCAAGCCTCGTGAATATTTCAATATTTATTGTTAATTGTTACATAATATACAGTACTTGGACTGCATTGCCCTTTTATCATTTAAGTCTTCTAAATTATCCCATTTTACAATAATGGAAATATTTGATGAGTGGATCATGGCGATGGTTATGCAATTATCTATATTTACTAAAAATCATCGAGTTGCACACTTAAAACAAATGAATGTTATGATATGAAAATTATAACTGAATAAAGTTATCTTCAAAAAATTAAAAAAAGAAATCATAATTACTAGTCGTAAAAAGATTTGTATAGTTACACCTGTAACCTTCTGAGTCACATACCATGACTCCCTGTGATATTTGATGTTTTAACCTAAAGCAGGGCTTAAGTGATAAAGGTTGTTTAGTTTCATCCACTCAGGAGCTGAATTTCAAATGATTTATAAGGGAATACTATCACAATTCTCACAAAAGAGAGAGGAAATGATACAAGTAGACTGAAAATAGTCACAAAGGAAGCCCATGAAAAATCATTGAAATTAAAAGGTAAGTCCAAATTATATTTTTATAATTTTTTATAATTTTCTGAGTTACTCTACTCTATCATGATTTTCACCCTGTGAGCCTCCATTTAGGTTTCTATAATGAAACTGAACTCATGCTAGTTGTCTGTATATATCATCAGAATGACATGCCCTTAGACAGCAAAGACAGTTTGCTTTCATTTTTTTTTTTAAATTTATTTGACAGGTAGAGTTACAGACAGTGAGAGAGAGAGAGAGAGAGAGGGAGAGAGGGGTCCTGCCTCCGTTGGTTCACCCCTAAATGGCTGCCATGGCCGGAGCTATGCCTATCCAAACCCAGGAGCCAGGTGCCTCCTCTCGGTCTCCCATGTGGGTACAGGGGCCCAAGCACTTGGGCCATCCTCCACTGCCATCCTGGGCCACAGCAGAGTGATGGACCAGGAGAGGAGCAACCAGGACCAGAACCCAGCGCCCACATGGGATGCCTGTGCCACAGGCAGAGGACTAACTAAGTGAGCCACGGCACCGGCCCCTGCTTTCATTTTTTGCGTTGTTCAGGGTACATTTAAAAATGCTTAAAGGAATAATAAATATCTAAAATATATTCAGACACTTCTTCAGTAAAAATCTGTATGCAAAAAGTGTTTTTCTTCTAACTTACAAAGCATATCTGATCGCAAGAGTTTTTGATTAACAAATTATAGGTCATTGCAATTGTATCCTTTTTCAAAGAAAGAAACCATTAAGTTATTTGTTGAAAACAAAACAGACATCAGATGTTGGAGCTGGTATTCTAACTTATGTCTGGCAGACTCACAGCCCAAGCCTTTATCTGCTTCTCTTGAAGATAGTTGCAGTTGTGGCTACAATATTCATAAATAATCTTATTTTAAAAATTTTCCTTGTAAAATACCAGTTGATATAGAAATATAAAAACATTCTAACAGAGTTAAAATATCCTTAATGTTTTGCTCTATCAGAATGTTGAAAATTATTGTCTTTATTTTCTTGGACTATTCTCTTCTTAATATAAGCATATTATATAAGCTAAACTCAACAGGTTAAAAAAAAAAACCAAAAAGAAAACATTTATAACCAATTGAGTTTTCTCTGTTAAAATAGCTATTTAACAAATTAACTCCAAATGCTCATTTTCTCATGATGCAATCTGATCCCTTACCATAATGTGAGGCCACAAGATGAGCAATTAGTTTTAAAATCAATAAATATAGAAAGAGTCCAGATTTCTGGGAAAGATCAAATGTTTTGAGTTGGACTTCCTTTCTAGCCCTACAAAACAATTCAGAGGGAAAAGACTGATGAATTCCTTATTGGTCTTTTTTCTTTGTATGTTTTGTTAGATTTTTTTTTTCAAACACCAGGCTGTGAAAATTTGTTGTTCATATTGATATTCAGAAAGTACCCAAATCCCTTTGAAGTTTAAGACAGCATCTGTTCCACTGTCCAAAGAGAGTAGAAAATTAACATCTCCATCACATGGGTTCTACTGTTAAGTTCCTGCCACCCAGAAGTTGCAGGTGCAAGGATATAGTTAGCTTTGTTTTATCAAGCATGTTCTATGGTGTGGTGAGTGTGTGTGTACAAAACGAAGACCAGGTGTCATAAAACACGTATTTAAAGATAACTTACAACATGTTAATATTGAACTAAAATTCCTTTTCAGGTATTCTCATTTTTCTTTTTTGAAAGATGTATTTATTTGAAAGTCTACTTTAGATAGAAATACACACACACACACACACACACACACACACACACAAAGAGACAGAGGGATATCTTCTGCCTCTGGTTAATCCCTAAATGGTCGCAACAGGCAGGACCAGGTCAGGCTAATGTCAGGAGGCTGGAGTTCCATCTGGTCTCCCACAGGGTTGTCAGAAGCCCAAGTCCTTAGGCCACCTTCTGCTGCTCTCCCAGGTGTGTTGAATCAGAAGTGTTGTAGCCAGGACTTAAACAGGCGCTCACATGGGATGCTGGTGCTTCAGGCCACTGCTTGCCCCGCAGCACTACAACACTGGTACCTGTTCTTAGTTTTCTCTCAAAGCCATGCATATTTCAATAATTATCTATGTTGTGTCGCAGAAAAATTAAGAATTTTTTAAAGATTTATTTATTTAAAAAAATTAAAATTTGTAAGAGATAATTTAACTTTTTCAGTTCAGTTAATGGAAAGGCATATATTTAAAAATGGGAAGCAAAACTCAAGCAACATATAGAGGATACTTAATTCTTAGCTTTCCCAATCAAAATTTTAATAGAATATTATATAAACAATAGTAACTATAATCAAGGTCATATAAAATAATGATAAATATAATATTTTACATAAAAGGTAATTAGAATATTATAAAAATTAGGATATTATAGATTAATGACAAATATAATATTTTTACATGACACACATGCGCACATACACACAAGGGCAATTAAAATGTGGAAAATAGACATAAAAGATAAATTTATTTTAGTGCAAAATATTTTTAAATCCATACATAGTTTTTTTTAAAGATTTTATTTATTTATTTGAGAGGTAGAGTTACAGACAAAGAAGAGAGAGAGAGAAAAGTCTTCCACTCGCCGATTCACTCCCCAAATGGCTCATAAATCTCAGATATGGAGCTCAAGAAGTTGGCCACCCAGAAATGCCAACAAGCTCAGATAAACAAAACTAAAAACACAAAAACTTTCTATTTTCAGCTGGAAGAGAAGAAAGGGGAAGACTAGCAAGACAGAAACATTTTGGACAAAAATCACTCTTTTCTAGCCAATTAGTACAGAAAAACCAGGGCCCAGCCCTCACCCATGCCAACAAATGTCGGGTAAGGATCCTGAATTTCCACCCTCATCAGGCTGCAGCTAGGTGCCCAACTCCCTTAGCCTCTTGCTGTCAGAGATGGCATGGGGAGCAAGCACTGCCAGCCTGCTGGGTAAGATACATCCTTTCCCCGCGTATCAGTGGAGATGATTTAGGGAATCTGGAGCCATATCTCCACCTGGCAGGAATGAGGCACCCCTCCTACTCCATGGGGGAGCAGTGCCAGCAAGGCCCAGTGGAGGTGCAGGACACTTCCCCTACCCAGTCATGGTGTCAGTGGAGGACACACCAAGAACAGCCACACACTCACTACCCTCCTCTTCCCCAGGCCAGAGCATCACAGTGAATGACAAACATTAAGTTAAACTCCCACCTGCACAAGGAAATAATAAGTGTCTTCTCTCAGATGTCGTTATAACACACTTTTATTTCCCCAGACTAATAGATTAAAAATGACCAAAATGGAAGTTCAACACAATTCAAAGTCTCATAATATAATACTCCATGTTTCCAAGTTTCAATGGGGAAATCACTTATCATATCAAATGCAGGGAAATCAGAAACTAGATGAAAACTTTTGCAGGTGTTAATACTAAGATGACAAATATGTAGAATTATCTCACAATAGTTTTTAAATATTCATCATAAAAACCTGCAGTTATTCTAAAGCAGTTAGCATCAAAGATTAGCAATTATGAACATTCATAAAAATAAAAACCAAGAAAGTTTCAATGAAGATTCAGAAAATTCAAGCAAAGAAAAAAAGACATATGCATTCACAGAAGAAAATGTCAATTCTACACTTTCAATAGTGGACAAAGCATCCAGACTAAGAACCAATTAGGAAACAGTAGAGTTGACATTGCAGACTAAATGGATTTAACTGTTATATAAGAGAACATTCCAGCCAATGGCATCCAAACACATTCTTCTTAAGTTCACACTGATTTTTCCATGGGATACATCACATGTTGGGTCACAAAACCAATAGTAATAACACAGAAAGATTGAAATCACACCCCATATATTTTTGTGACTGCAATGGAATGAAATGAGGGAAAATTTAAAAATTCTCTAATATGTATAAGTTAAGCAATACATTTTTGAATAGTATTGAGTCAGAGAAAAACAAAAAAAATGGAAGTTGGAAAATATCTTGAGACAAAGGAAGATGAAACACAACATATCAAATCTTATGGGATGTGGCAAAAGCAGTACATAGAAGCTCATATTAGTAAATGCCTACATTAAGAAAAAGACAGAAAAGACAAAGGGATGGGCACCACTGCATCCCACATTGGAGTGCCGGGGCTGGAGTCCCACCTCTTCTTCCCATCCAGCTTCCTGCTCATGCACACCCTGGAAACAGCAAATGATGGCTCAAGTACTTGAGTCTTTGCCACCTACACACACTGGAAATCCAGATGGAGTTTCTGTCTCCGTGATTTGGCCTAGCCCAGACCTGATTATTATTGCCATAAGTGGAGTAAGCCAGCAGATAAAGCTCTCTCTCTCTCCCCCACCCTCGAATTTGCCTTTCATATAAATAAATAAACTTTAAAAAGGGGTAAAGATCTCAAATCAACAACCTAAATTTACAATAAAAGGAACTAGGAAAAGAATAAACTAATTCCCAAGTTAATAAAAGGAAGAAAAGAACAAAAACAAAAGCAGAAAGAAACAAAATAAAATATTGAAAGGCATTTAAAAATCAAGAAATTTAGTCAGTTTTTTTGAAAATATTAACAAAACTGCCAAACACTTAACTAGAATAATTAAGAAAAAAGAGAAAATATTTAAATAAATAAAATTGGAAATGAAAAAGGAGACACGACAGCTGATGTCACAGAAATTAAAGGATCATAACATAACTATTGTAAATAATTAGTCAAAAAACTGAATGACCCCCAGCAAGAATAAATTCCCAGAAACATGCAGGTTAACAAGAATAAAACAGAGAGAAATAGAAAGTATGACCAGAAATATAACTGATGTGCAGATTAGATTAATAATCAAAATCTTCCAGCAAACAAAAGTCTAGGACAAAACAACTGTACTGGTGAATTCTACCATTTGAAAAAGAATGAATGCAAATATTTCTCAAATTCTTCAGACAAACTGAAGAGACAAAAACACTTAGAAACTCATTTAAATGGCATTACTCTGGTACCAAATCCAGAAAATGATATCATCAGGAAAAAAAACCTCATGCCAATTTTGATGATGAATATAGATCCAGGAATTCTCAACAAAATATAGCAAACCAAATCCAGCAAGAAATCAAATAGATCATATACCTTGATAAGTAGGATTTATCCCTGAGAATCAAAGATGATTCAACACAGGAAAATAAATTGATGTGATATGTTACATTAACATAACAAAGTACAAAATTCATGATTATCTCAATAGATTCAGTATAAATGTTTGCCAAAGTGTATCACCCTTTCACAATAAAAAAAACCTTAATGAAATAGGAATAGAAGAAAATTATCAACAAAAGAAACAACAATATGAAAAACTCAAGATGCCATCATATTCAAGGATTAAAGAGCAGGAATGCCCAACATTGATCCCTCTCACTGTTTCTATTTAACATAGAACTTGAAATTATAGTCAGAGAAATTAGGCCTTAAATATATTTGAATCAAGAAGAAAAAAGAAACTCTGCTCCTGTTTGCTGATGATGTGATATGGAAAACTCTAAGGATATCAATGAAAATGTTAAAATTCATAAATTCATAAATTTACAAGATGCAAAATCAACATATAAAAATTGGCTATTTTTCTATACACTATTCACAGAATAAAAGAATAAAATGGTAGATGCTGGGGACTAAGGGAGAGGGGAAATGGGGAGTTAGTAACAAATGAGGATTATGGTTTAAACACGACTTGGCTCCCTGATTCATGCAGATGTTTAAAACCCAAACCCTTACATCAGAGGTTAATGGATTAATGTTAATAGTTGATGGATTAAGAGAGGAACCTTGATTCAATATGGTGTCTTGGACATAGGCCTAAAGATCTTTAGGTCCTTGGGGACTTGCCCTTGGAAGGTAGTTCTTGGGAGAGCACTGGTCATGTAAGCTGAGTCCAGGCCAGCTGTTCTCTCTGATTTCTAGTTTACCATGTGATCCTCTCTCTCCACACGTTCTGCCATTCACTTCTTTCATCAGATTCCAGGAAATGTGGCTCCCCAGTCTTGGACTATGAACTCCCAAAACCATAAGCTGAAATAAGCCTTCTTCTTGAGTAGCTCCTCTCAGGTGTTTAAGTTATGGAGACAAAAAGCTGACTCATACAGAAAATTGGTACCAAGAGTGTGGTCATTACTACAACTACACCTAAAGATGTGCAGGAGCCTTTAGTATTGGGTACTGGAGGTTGAAAGAATTGGGGGAGTAAGTACAGAAAACAGAGTAGTTCAATGCTGCCCAGGATATAGAAGACCAGAATGTTGGTAGAAATGTGGACAGTACAACCCATGCTGGTGAGGATTCAGATGGAAATGTGGATCCTATTGAGAAGTGGAATTAGAGTCCACCCTTGCTAAATAGTGGCAAAACCTGACTGTATGGCGTCCTCCCTGCCCTAAAACTTTGTGGGGGGTTGAACTCAAAGATGGAGAATTAATTTGTTTGCTTGAAGAGATTTTAAAACAGCAAACTGTTCACAGCAAACTGTTCAGGTTGCACACTGGCTGTTATTTTCTGCTATTAGTATTGCAGTGAGAATCAGAAGAAAAAAAAAAAGTGGAGGAGGGAGATTTAGAAAAATCATAGCCTGGCCGGGCAAAGGAAGAAAAAGCTTGAGGACAGGAATGTGTGATCAGGAGACTACTCGCTAAAGAGGTAAGTTCAGGTATGAGGGAACAACATATAAGAGAGAACTAATAAACAAAACAATAGGAGGAAGATTCTGGAGGCATTTTGGAGGTCTTTGAGGCCATCCCTCTACAATAGTCCCATAGAAGTTTAGGAGTAAAAATTTATCTCAAAGATCTTTCAGAGCAGGATCCTTTTGGGAAAGAACCACAGGACATCCTCTTCATCCAGGAGCAACTCCATATTCTGGCCAGCAAAGTGCTATGAGGCTTCTGCAGAGAATATTTAAATGGGGCCAGGTGCAGCTCATGCTGGCTGCAGACATTAGTTTCGGGATCCATGTGCTGCTGGGTTTGAAGATGTGCAGAATATAAGAGTTATGGGGTCATCATGGCTTCCACCAAGGTTCCCAAGAGAAACCTTGGAGGCAGGCAGAGTTGTGCTACACAATTGGAGTCCCTGCATAGAGCATCTGATGAGGTGATATGTAGTGAATCTATGAGAGTAGAGTTAACTGGAGATCCCAGAATGGTAGAGGTGCCAGCAAGATGAACTTCCTGCCAGGGAAGGCTGCAATCAGTGTGGCAGGCTAGCTTGGAAAAGATGCATCCATTCATGTGCCCTCATAGAGTATCCACCTTAGCAAAGACAAAGAGATTTGTGGACTCATGTAGGCCTCCATCTAGATCTCAAAAGGTTTTCAGAAGAACTTGGGGTCCAGGCAGAGATCAGTCACAATGGACAGAGTCACTGCAAACAGACTCTACCAGGGCAATGCTAAGTAGAATAGTGGGGTCAGAGTTTCGATAGTCCCCACCAGCAATGCCTTTGTGGAGGTGTAAAAATGTAGGAACTGAAGTATGAGACATGAGCAGCAAAGCAGTATGAGTGGGACTCAAGCCATTGGCCTAGACCCCAACATTGTGTGTTCAGGATGCTGGACATGGATCTTCAAGATTTAATGTTTGTCCTGCCAGTTTTTTGCTTACTTTGGTTCAATTAATCCTTTCTGTTTCACTGGCTGACCCTTTTAGAATGCAAATATACCCTATGTCTGTCCCAGCATTTTATATTGGAAGTATGTAATTTGTTTTTATTGTCCAGGAGTTTACATTTGCAAGAGTTTGCCTTAAGGTTCAGATATGACTAGAGACACAGGATTTTTTAATTAATGTTGGGTTGAGTTAATACCTTGGGACTTTTGGGGAAGGAATAATTGTATGTTGTATGTAAGAAACACATGACATTGGAAGCCAGGGGCAGAGTAGTATGATTTGAATAGGATTTGGCTCTCAAAACTCAGTCTTAAATTAATGGATTAACATTAGTGGCTGATGGATTAAGGGTAGATTCTTGATCCAATTATGGTATCTGGAAGGTGGACCTAGTGAGAAATATTTTTAAAGGTTTATTAATTAATTTGTAAGTCAGAATTACACACAAAGAGGAGAGGCAGATAAAGAAAGAGAGGTCTTCCATCAGCTGATTCATACCTGAATTGGTTACAACGGCCGGAACTGTGCCAATCCAAAGCCAGGAGCCAGGAGCTTCTTCCTGGTTTCCCACATGGGTGCTGGGGCCCAAGAACTTGGGACATCTTCTACTGCTTTCCTAGTCCATAACAGAGAGTTGGATGGGAAATGGAGCAGTCAGGACTCCAACCAGCACCCATATGGGATGCTGGCACTGCAGGCAGTGGGTTTACCCACTACAATACATAGTCGGCCCTGGGGAAGGCTTTAGGTCACTTGGGGCTTGCCCTTGGAAGGTAGATTTCACTAGAGAATTGATTATTTAAATGAGTTCAGCCAGCTGTTCTGTGTTGGCTCATGATATAATCCTTCCTCCCCATGTGTTCTGCTGTCCACTGCCCTCTTCAGATGCCAGACTGATGGGGCTGCCTGATTGTGGACTGAATTTTCAAAATCATGAACTGAAATAGATCTTCTTGCTTTCTAAGTAGCTCAGTTATTTTAGGTATAGTAACAAAAAGTTGACTCATAAGATGAGTATAATATTTCAGTACAGAAAGATAAAATTAGTTCTAGATCTATAAAATAGCAGGCCAATAGTAAACAACAATGAACTATACATTTTTAAAAAAGAGTTATTTATTTGAGAGGCAGAGTGAGAGAGAGAGAGAGAGAGAGAGAGAGAGAGAGAGAGAGAGAAGTCTTTTTCCATCTGTTGTTGACTTTCCAAATGGTTGCAGCAGCCAGGGATGGACCAGGTTGAAGCCAGGATCCAGGAGCTTCATCTGAGACTCCCATGTAGGTGCAGGTGCCCAAATACTTGGGCTGTCTTTGATTGCTTTCCCAGACGCAGTACCAGGGAGCTGGATCGGAACTGGAGCAGCCAGGACTCAAACTGGCACCCATATGGGATGCCGGTATCGCATGTGGCAGGCAGCTTTACCCACTATGCCACAGTTCCAGCCCCTGGACTATACATTTATAAATGAGTTCAGAGGAAATGTCATGTTAAGTATTCTTATCACAATTAAAAAAATAGGATAAGTGAAGAAAAAATCTAAGCTAAACTAAAATAAATAGAAGATATAAAGACAAAACAATAGAAAGGATTTTTTTTCTTTTAGATTTATTCATTTATTTGGAAGGTGGAGTTACACACAGAAAAGCAGAGACAGAGAAAGAGATCTTCCATTGTTTCACTTCTCAAATGACTGCCACAGCCAGGGCTGTGCCAGGTCAAAGCCAGGAGCCAAAGTTTCTTCCAGGTCTCCCATGTGGGTGGCAAGGGAAAATTTCTTTCAGGAATGAACGGAAAATCAAGACATTGTCAACTAAAGAAAAACAAGGGGCCGGTGTTGTGGTACAGCGTGTTAAAGCCCTGGCCTAAAGCGCCTGCATCCCTTATGGGCGCTGGTTCTAGTCCTGGCGACTCTTCTTCCGATCCATCTCTCTGATATGGCCTGGGATAGCAGCAGAAGATGGCCCAGGTCCTTGGACCCCTGCACCCAAGTGGGAGACCCAGAAGAAGCTCCTGGCTCCTGCCTTCGGATTGGCACAGCTCCAGCCATTGAGGCCATCTGGGGAGTGAACCAGCAGATGGAAGACCCCTCTCTCTGTCTCTACCTCTCTCTGTAACTCTTTCAAATAAATAAAATAAATCTTAAAAAATAAAAAGAAAAACAAAAGGAATCTGTTACCAAGCACAACTACCTGAAAACAGTGTCAACAGATATTCTCCAGAAAGAAAATGATTGAAGAAGGAATCCTGTGACAATAAAAAAGAAGAGGAAAAGCAGAAGGAGTATAAATTTGAATAATACCATGCAATTCCTTCTTTTATTTGAGCTTTCTAGATTATGTTTGGCAGTGGAAGCAAAAGTCATAACATATTACACAAGTCTAAATATAGGGAGAAGAAAATGTTAAGGTAATTATAAATGGTGGAAGTTACAAAGATCAAAAGGGAGATAAGATTTTTTTTTTCTTTTTTTACATTTCACTCAAGGTAATAAAAATCTCACACAAGGAGACTGATAAGCTAGGTATGTATAATGTAACATAAAATTATATAAGATTATCTATCTGTCTATCTATCTCTATCATGTGTATGAGACAGAAAGGAAGACTGAAAACGCTAAAGATGGAAACAAAATAGAATTTTAAAAAGTGTTTAAGCAAACCACAGGAAAGAAAGTGATATGGATTGAGGGTTTCTTCCAAAGCTCAAGTTGAAATTTAATGTTGGAGCCAGTGTTGTGATGCAGCCATTTAAGCCACTGCCTGCAGTCCTGGCATTCTGTATGGGCACTGTTTCAAGCACCAGCTGCTCCACTTCTGATCCAGCTTCCTGCTAATGGACTGGGAAAACAATGGAAGATGGCCTAAGTACTTGGGCTCCTGCCACTCACAGGGGAGATTTAGATTAAGAAATGAGCAAGAGACATGAACAGGCACTTTTTCTTCCTTTTTTTTTAGTTTTTATTTAATGAATACATTTTTTCATAGTTACAACTTTAGGAATATAGTGGTTCTTTCCCCCATACCCCCCCCCCCCCAGCTCCCATCCCACCTCTCTCTCCCTCTCCCATCTCCTTCTTCATTATGGTTCATTTTTAGTATGACTTTATATACAGAGGACCAACTCTATGCATGCTAAGCATGCACTTCAACAATTTGCACCCATGCACACACACAACATATAGAGTACAATTTGGGGAGAGAATTTGCAGTCAATTCTCATATTACAACTCTTTAGGGACAGAAGTCCTACATGGAGAGCAAGTACACAGTGACTACTGTTGTTCTTTTAACAATTAACACTCTTTTATGACGTCAGTGATCATCTGAGGCTCCTGCCATGGGCTGCCAAGGCTATGGAAGCCTTTTGTGACCTTAGACTCCATTGGTATTTGGACACGGCCACAAGCAAAGTAGATGTTCTCTCCTTCCTTCAGAGAAGAGTGTCTCCTTCTTTGATGATCCTTTCTTTCCTCTGAGGTCTCACAGAGAGCCTCTGTGTGGGATATTTTTTTGTCACAGAGTGTTTGCTTTCCATAAACAAGTATTTTTCAAAGGATGCAATATGAATGGTCAGCAGACACAAGAAAAAATTCACTTGCTAATAGGTAAATGCAAATAAAAACCACAATGAAACTTAATCTGATCTCAATTAGAATGTCCATCATTTGAATATCAAAAAGCAATAAATGCTGGTAAGGATGTGAAGGAAAAGGTACCCGATTACATTGTTGGTGGAAATGTAAACTAATATGGCAATTATAGAAGACAATATGAAGATTCCTCAGAAATCTAAAAATAGATCTACCATATAATCCAGCAATCCCACGCCTTGAAAAACACGCAAAGGAAATGAAGTCAACATATAAAAGATTTATCTGTATTCCCATATTCATCACAGCTCAATTCACAATAGCAAAGATATGGAATCAAACCAGATGTCCATCAACTGATGACTGGATAAAGAAAATGTGGTATATATACACTATGGTGGAATAATAGCCATAAAAAGAATGAAATGCTGTCTTTTGCAACAAAATAGATGCAACTGGAAATCAGTAGGTCTAGTGAAATAAGCCAGTGCCAAAAAGACAGATATCGTATATTTTCTATATTTTCTCTGATATATGGCAGTTAATATAGAATATAGAAAAATTTATAGGAATAAAATGGACATTTTGTGATATTATTGCAGCTTTCAGCCCCTGTTTATATTGCTGTGGAACTGTGATTGTCCTATTTTTCACTTGCTGAATATTATGGCTAGTGATGAGTTAAGGGTCTATGAATATAGAGTGAATTGAAACTATGTCTTTGAAAAGCTGATGAAAAGAAGAGAGAGAAGGAAGATGGGAAGAGCAGAGTAAGGGAAGTATGGTTGTTTTCTTGGAATTACACCTATGGAACGCATGAAATCTATTCTTAATAAAAATATTTAAGAAAAAGAAACAGAAATACCTATGATATAGTAGTAATAGAATAAGATAACAACTGATGGTAAATTGATATCCTAGATTTCATTTAGTGCATATTATCCATCACTTCCAAATTGTTAATAGTTTTTTTTCTTCTTTATTTTTTGTTTAGGAAAATTAGGTGGGCTTTTGAGTGTGCATGTGTTTTAGTCAAATGAATTAATTGTATTGCCAATTTAATTGGACTTATTTTACTTTCTGGTTTTATATATTCTATTTATCATATTATAATATTTATAAAAAGAAAAATGACATTTTAATTTGGGCACTTTGTATATCTCATGTAAGTGCTATACATGCTATCAACTTATGACCAGAAGACCTATTTATAAATACTAAGGGTCTGAATAAAAAAACTGAGAAGAACAGATCTGAGAAACATTTGGAAGGTGAAACTAAAGTCAGTTCCCAGTTCTTTGAATGAAGAGTATAGCAGTTTAGATGCTAATCCCCTAGGGCTGGAAAAACTAATAAATGCTGACAGCATACAATAGACACAGAACAGTAATACCAAATATTTCATTTGTCTGATAGATTCTGGCCCGTCAAGGCCCTTTCTGTAGGAGAATCTTACTTTCCACCCTGTTGATGTCAGCTTTGGCTGTGGACTTGCTTTGGTGATTGAACTCTGAGCAGAAATGTGGTGTCTCAGTTCAGAGCAGAAGCTTTGTAACCCAGGCTGGATCTGTCATCTTCTCTTTTTCCTTTGACCCAAGACAACTGGTCCCAGGCAGGAGCGCTTCTTTCAGCCTGGACTCAAAACGTCACAGTATATTCTCAGTCAATCCCATGTAATACGGAACTAAAACTTAGCTTCCCAATGTGGGGATGACTGGGGGGTCATTTTTTGTTCTGTAGCATAATTTAGACTCAGCTGAGTGCTAAATGCCAATAAGTCCTCTTATTAGCCTGTCGGGGAATATTAATTTTCATTAGCTTTAGATCCCACTTCTTCTAAGCTGAAGCCTTGCATGGCTATTGTGACATATATGTACTAGGGGAATAGGATTTTAAATATTTGAAATTGAGAAAACCCAGGAAATTGTGGATAATTGCTGAATTCACTTAAGGGGTATGGGTATGTGTGTGGGTGGGAGGATGAATATATAATTATTTCAATGTATTAATATTATTTATTATATGAAAACATTTCACTGTGTCTGCAAAGGACAGTAATATTTGTAAAAAAATACTAGGCACAATTTATGCCAACTTGTCTTAACAATTATTTTTAAAAATTCAATTATTTCTTCCCACTGATCACAAAGTTCCCATTCCTCCTCCAAAATAGACTAAATACATATTTCAAAATAAAAACACAGCTATTCGGAGGGAGAATAAAGAATAAACATCCTCTGAATACTGATCTGATCTTTTAAAATTTATTATTTATTAAGATTCATCTCTTTATTTGAAAAGCAGAGTGACAGAAAGAGGACACACAGACACATAGAGAGAGGAAATCTTCGATCTGCTTGTTCAGTCCTCAAATAGCCACAGTAGCTAGGACTGGACTAGGACAAAGTCAGTAGCCAAGTGTCAGAGATTTTTGTACTTGGGCTATGATCTGCTGCTTCCTAGGCACATTAACAGGGAGCTGGATTGGAAGCAGAGTAGCTGGTACTGGAACCAGCTCACTCATATGGGATGCAGCTCCCAGGGCTGCAGTTTAACCCATTGCAAAAAAAATGCTTATCCAGAAGACTGCTTTAACGTTTTTTAAAAAATTTTTGGAAGTCAGAGTTTCAGAGATAGAGCAGGAGAGAGAGAGAGAGAGAGAGAGAGAGAGAGAGAGAATGCTCTTCCATCTACTGGCTCATTCCCTAGATGGCCCAATAGGCAAGGGTGGCTGGGCCAGGCTGAAGCCAGGAGCCAGGAGCTTCTTCCGGGTCCCCTATATGGGTGGCAGGTGATCAAGCACTTGGGTCATCTTTTGGTGCTTTCCCCAGTCCCTTAACAAGGAGCTGGATGGGAAATGGAGCAACTGGGACATGAACTGGCACCTATAAGGGATGCAGGTGTCACACGTGGTGTACCCTCTCTGCCACAGAGCCTACCCTAACTGATCCAATCTTAATTAGGTCAAACATTGTGGAGATTTTCAAAAATAAACATTGTATTTATCAAAATAAAAATAAGCCCATGACAATGATTGTTAAAAAATAATATTTTAAAGCAGGTATGCATGTTAAACTCTCCTTCTCCCTTCCTCTTTCTCTCCTTTATATACATATAATTTATATTCAAACATGTGTGATTCTATTTATAGCAGGCAGTACGATAGGAGCCAGGGACTAATCAGAGAATCGGAAAGAATCTGTCCCTGTTACTAGTGAATTACAATGCGCTTAGTAAGTAGGACACATTCCTTTCTCACCTAAACAAGTCACAAAATTTTCAGTAAATGTCAATCTTCACTAATTGGAGAAAAACAAAGCAGGTTACTAAATAATGTCTACCCTCAAGTGTTGCTAGTCTGTGAGATACCACTAAGAAAGGGAAGGTTGTTTGTCTTATTCTCCAATGTATGTGTAAAAAGAAAGATCTCCTTGATGTGCAGTAGTATAAGAGGCCTGTTAAAAATAATTATAATAATAACAGTAAGCCATTATTCAGCCGAGAGGCAGAGTGCTATGTTTGAGAAAACACTGGGCTTGTGGAAATACAGTATGAGGGTCTCAGTGGAAGTCAAATAGCCTTGGGCAAGAACTTTGTTCTATCTCAGCTTAAGGTTCTGATTGTGCAAAGTGGATACAAAGATACTGACTTCATCTTCTCATAGCATTAATAGGAGAATCAAATAAACTCAAGCATCCTTACTATAAATACCTCTTACCTTACTTGAAACCCTGTTATTTCCTTTTATTTTTATTTCTTGCAAGTGTTGCTCTATGAAAAGAAGCATAAATCCAGTCTGACTCCTCCCAGAACACTCAATCACACCACAGCATTAGGTCAGTTATATAAATAGATATTAAGTGATATCATTATATTAACAAATGTAAGATTCCACTAAGTTATATAAATAGATATTAAGTGACACCAATCACTAAGTTACTCATTAATTTATCCATTCTGCAAGTATTTATTAAATATCCCTTACAGTCCATCCTCTGTATCCATGAGCTCCATGTCAGCAGATTTAACCAACCATGGGTCAAAAAGAGTTGACAAAAGAATTGTACTGGTCATTATTCTCTAAACAACACAGTATAACAACTATTTACATAGTACTTAGATTGTATTGGGTCCTATAAATAATACAGAGATGACTTAAAGTGTATGGGATGTTGTGCATAGATTATATGTTAATACTGTGTAGTTTTCTACAAGGGATTTGGGCATTTGCAGACTTTGGTATCCACAGGAGATCTTGAACCAATCCCCTAGATAACAGGGGACAATTGTATTTTTGAGGTTTTGTATCTGGTGATCTAAGAGTTACAAAAGTGAATGGCACAATTCACCTTGATGTTAGAAAAAGTCTAGTTTTAATAATTCATCCAAAGCTGATAATTTTACATTACTGAGGAGATTTAAGGGAAACTCATAGTAGTTTTATAACAAGTAACAAGTAGACAAATAAACTATCAATCAAGAGAGATTGGCTAAGTAAATTCTAACATACTTCTAGCTAAAAACAATATGCAATCATAAAAAAAGTGCTATATAGTAGTACGCAAGGTAGTTAAATGAAGAAAAATATAAAGATAATGTGCTCTGACAAATTTCTATGCATCAATTTATGTGTCTATATGAAAAAATTGGAAACATTTTTTATTTTTTACTTTGTTTTATGTTCATTTATGGTATCACTCATTAACAATAAATAAGCATGGTCTCCACAAAAAAGAATAGGGCAACTCTCAAAGAATTGAATTGAAATGAATGGAAAGGCTCAGTCTTCAAAGATCAAAGAAGAAATGGCATGTATCAAATATAATTACAATGCAATGGGAGAAGGAGTAGGAGGTGGCATGGGAGTAGGGATGGGAGGGCGGGTAAGAGGGGAAGAACCACTATATTCCAAGAAGCTGTACCTATGAAATTCATATCTACTAAATAAAATCTTTCAAAAACAAATTAATTACAGAAGTTACTAAAGGGTGAGTATAATGTATAAAGCAGGTAGGCATGGAGTACATTGGAGCTAAGGGAGGAAGAGATGAGCAAGAATACTGCGGTAGACAGAGATGGATAAAGGACATTTTTTGGAGAAAGATCAAATAGAATGGGGATCTATGAAGGAAAGGTGCTCTAACTTGTTTAGTGTGCCATAAACAAGAAAGACTGCAATCAAATGTGACAGTTCAAGAATTGATCAAGGGACCAGCGCCGCGGCTCAATAGGCTAATCCCCCACCTTGCAGAGCCCGCACACCAGGTTCTAGTCCTGGTTGCCCCTCTTCCAGGCCAGTTCTCTGCTATGGCCAGAGAGTGCAGTGGAGGATGGCCCAAGTGCTTGGGCCCTGCACCCCATGGGAGACCAGGAGGAATCACCTGGCTCCTGCCATCGAATCAGCGTGGTGTGGCCATTGGAGGGTGACCCAATGGCAAAAGGCCATTCTCTCTGTCTCTCTCTCTCTCACTGTCCACTCTGCCTGTCAAAAAAAAAAAAAAAGAATTGATCAGATTGAGGAGTTGTGCATCTTCTGAACTGACAGTGGGAAATGGTGTGATTTTTGGAAAGGGAGAATGGCACAGTGGAATGATTTGCCTTACATAGGTGCCCTCATGTGATGTGTGGCTGTGCCTCTCTTAGACTCAGGCCTGAAGACTCCAGTTCTGAGCACATTTTCAGGACCAGCATGAGTTTCTAACCCAGGTTTGAAGGGAAGGGATCAAACAAAGGGGCAGTGATACCTGTGAGAACAGTGTGCGAGCTTCAGTGAGCAAGCCTGGGTATTCAGTACAACTGTGCAAGGCTCCTCACATTATGGGATGCAGCCAAGGGCAGGGGAGAAGAGAAGGATGGGTTGAGGACCATAGGCAAGAGACTGATACCAGGGATGATTTTAGCTGGTAGGATGTTTTCTTTGCACTGATGTTCTGGTGAAGAATGGTGAGGAGATTGAGGGATTCTAAATTTGAAGCTGATCTTGTGAGTTTTCTTCAAGGTAGGAAGCACTAGTTTTACCAAATATAAAGGGCGAGACTTGTGAGATGGCTAAACTACTGCTTGGGACATCTGCATCCCTTATCAGATTGCTAGTTTGAGTCCTGGTTACTCTGTGCTTCTGATCCAGTTTCCTGACGATGCACCTAGAAGTCAGTGGATGATGGCCCAAATATTTGGAGGAAGATTCAGATAGAGATCCCGGCTCCTGGATTTTGCCGGACCCAGCCCTGGCTTTTATGGGCATTTGGGGAGTGAGCCAGTGGATGGAAGATTCTCTCTCTCTTGTCCCTCTCTCTGTGTGTCATTTGGCTCTTCAAATAATAAATAAATAAGTCTTTAAAATGCTTTGTAACTTGACTTATAAAAGTAGGTATTTCGATATATAGCATGGGAGTCCCTATTGCTACTCTTGTGGTGTGGATCTCTGCAAATATTAATGGCAAGACTTGTGCCTGACCCCTGTAGATGTTCAATAAGCTTTTGTGAATTAACATGTGGCAACAGCAAACATGACGGCTCAAAATGAGGTAAGCTTACAGAAAGTAGACCAAACTGGGCAGAATTTCCAGGAGGTAAAATCTTCTGCTATGATTCCAATTTAACAGCAGCATAAACTCAGTTATTTGAAAGAGAGTTTGGAAACAACATTTGAGTTACACTTATAAATACCTTTCAGTGTATTTAGAAATTGAAATTGAATAAAGGCCTCCATAGTAACAGAAGTTTCCTTTTTCTTTGCTCTAAAAGCAGAGGTGTAAAGATTTATTTTCAGTTAACCACCATTTATTCTTGGACAGTCTTAGAAACTTGCCAGAAGCCCTGACACCAAAACCCTTGAACCAAGCTGGCCCGAATCACTGACTCATTGTTTGTGACCTGGGCAAGACATTTGACTTTTCTGCCCTTCGGCTCACTCAGCTGGAAACAGGGTAAAGTAGGAGTGTGCTGAAAACCCGCTTAATCTAAGTAAGCTTCCATGGAGAACACATCACAGAAGAGAAAAAAGCACTCGATGCACTGTCAGTGCACTTTCTGCTGCTATCACAGAATACCACACACTGGGCAGTATGTAATAATAGGCGTTTGTGTGGATCACAGGCCCAGGAGGTGAGAGGCCCAGGAGCATGAGGCCAGAGTTCTGGGATGGTCTTATTATGTCCTTATCCCATGGTGGACAGGCAGACCAGCATGCATGAGACAGAGAAAAATGGAGCAAAATCCATCTTTTTTATTAGGTAGCCACTTCCTTGGAAACTCATTCATCCCCGTGACAACTGCTTTAATCCATTCAGGAGCCCTCATGACCAAATCACCTCTTACAGGTCCTACCTCTTGGGGCAGACATTTGGCACAGCTGTTAAGACACTGCTTAGGATGTCCGCATCCCATATTGCAGTGCCTGGGTTTGAGTCTTGGCTCTGTTTCTGCTTCCAGCTTTCTGCTAATGTGTTTTCCAGAAGGATGTAGGGTAATAGCTTAACTAACTCAGTCCCTGCCACATATGTGGGAGGCGCTGGTTGAGCTCCCAGCTCCTGACTTCAGCTCGGCCTACCCTTGGCTGTTGCACGTATTTGGGGAGTGAAGCAATGGATGGGAAATTTCTGTCTCTCTCTAAAATAAATAAACAAAAAAAATTTTAAACAGATAAATTTGCATATGTTAATACTGTTAACAATGGTAATTAAATTTTAACATTAGTTGTGTAGAAAACATTCAAAACTTAGTAAAATCTTTCAAGCAGTATTTGCTATTTATTTGAGGGGAGTGTGTGTGTGTGTGTGTGTGCGTGCTTGTGTGTGTGCTTGTGAGAGAGAGAGAGAAACAGAGACAGAGAGAGAGAGACAAAGAGATATCACTCCCAACTGCTTCACTCCCCAAAAAGTCCAAATGGCCAGGACTAAGCCAGGCTGACAGAGAGCCAGGAACTCAGCTCAGATCTCTCACATGGGTGCCAGGACTCATCTACTTAAGCCATAGCCACTGCCTCCCACAGTCTGCGTTAGTAGGAAGCCAGTCAGTTAGCTGGAGCTGGGAATCAGGTCAGGCTCTCTGATATGGATGCAGGTGTCTTAACCAGTGTCTTCATTGTAAGGCCAAACTCCCACCTCAGGAGTATTTTAAATGCAGATTTTAAGCTTTTTCAAACATGGAGCTTCTATTTACTCACCACAGGAACTTCCAAAGGAAGATTTTTCTACCACATCCAATTTCCACAGAGAGAAACATGTCTTAGGGAGATAAAGCAATTTTCCCAAGAACCTGCAGTGTGTGAGTGTGTGTGGGGAGTGAGGGAGAAAGAGGGGAGGTGCCCAAATAGAAAGTTCCAGTTGAGACCTTTCATTTTTATACTTAGTATTTCTTTACCTGTGACAGAAATCACTCAATTAATGTCCCAGTAGATTATATAAACCTCATGACATACTGTCATTAAATAAAGACATTCTTTGGAACTCATAATCATATTTTGTAAAGAAAAAAGAGTATTGTTATTCTTTTGTTATCAAAGTAAGACAAGAATGCAATTTTCAAACAGGCAGTACAAAAAGTTCAAAAACATTTTTTTTCATCTACAAAGTCTCCTCTAGAAGTTATCAGTCAACATAAGAACCACATCCAGGTAGGCATATTCCTGGGACCCACTACTACAACTTCTGATGAAATAGGTCTGGGGTTGGACATGGAATCTATGTTCTTTTTCTTCTTTATTTGAGGAAGTAAAGAGAGAGAGCCCCTATCTACTAGTTCACTTCCCAAAGGCCCACAGTGAAGCCAGGGTGCGGGAACTCAATCCAGGTGCCTTCCTTGGGTGACAGGGACTCCAGTACTTCAGCTAACACCTACCGCCTCCCACGGTCTGCATTTACAGGAAGCCAGAACTGTGAGCAGAGCTAGGGCTCACTCAATACGGAATCCTGTGCAATGCCTACCCAGGAATCTTTATTTTTCCCTCACACTCTGGAAAAACGACTTTACTTTTTTTTCACCTCTGATTCTTAAAGCCACCTGGCTTTTCAATGCAAACGATGAAGCTACTTAATTAGAAGGCTGACAGATTTGGTGTGAACAAACAGCAGGCGATGTCTGCAAGACTGGAGACAGGAACAGAATAAACAGGACCTACTTCTCTGCTAAAGCGTATCCTATGGATGGGACTATTGCATGCCAATCTCTGACACACTGGTCTGCAGTGAACTTTGAAACTTTAAATGCTAGAAAGAAAAGCTATGGGAAAGAACATTTCTATAATTCAGGAATTGTAATTTCTTTGGTAAATGTCACAATTGCTCACTTCCATTCTCAAGTTATCAGGCTGAGGCGTTTAGGGTAGGCAGGATGTGACTAATGCCTGAAGTGCCACTAAATGGTGTTTTTAGGACAGATAACTGTGGCCCTAGCCCTCAGGTGCCATTGAAAATGGTAATTCTACTAATTAGGTCTTGCAGCTAACACCTCTCTTGAATAAAGGTAGGGAGTTTCAGCTTCCTGAGCCGGCCCAGGTTCCCAGTCTCCTACCTTCTAAGGATTTCTACAACCAGTATTTAAAGGCAGACTTTTTAACTTGAATGTTTGGAACATAACTTGGATTTTTCTTGCTCTCCTAAAAACATAGAATTAGGTGTTACTACTTGGAGAAGGAAAATGTAGTGAGTTCTTCGGGAAAAAAAAATCTTATATTCTCAGTTTCTTAGCTTTCTCCCAAATACCTGATATTCTTTTAACTTATTTTCTGATTCTGAAGTTTATGCATTAAAAGAAAATGATTATAAATCATTAGAAAGCATAAAGTTCCTTCATTTTGCTCCTTCTGTCTTCTTAAGTAAGAAATTTTCTAATCTCACACTTTCCAAAAATCCCATAATATTCTTTTTCTGAAGTAATTTTTAATCTGTTCATAAACAAGTTTAGGAGAAAGAAGTCTGGTAACAGATGAAACTTTTTGAGAGCATATTCATTATTCCTGAAACAGAGCCAGGCCCAGCCCAAGTTTATCAAAAACTCCTTTACCTAGAGAAGTTTGACAACTCAACACTGTAATAAGAAATAAACCACTTTCCAGAAATTAAGCACATGCCTTTTTTTTTTTTTTTTTTTTTTTTTTTTACAGGCAGAGTGGACAGTGAGAGAGAGAGAGACAGAGAGAAAGGTCTTCCTTTGCCGTTGGTTTACCCCTCAATGGCTGCTGCGGCCAGCATGCTGCGGCTGGAGCACTGTGCTGATCTGAAGCCAGGAGCCAGGGGCTTCTCCTGGTCTCCCATGTGGGTGCAGGGCCCAAGCACTTGGGCCATCCTCCACTGCACTCCTGGGCCACAGCAGAGATCTGGACTGGAAGAGGGGCAACCAGGACAGAATCCAGTGCCCTGACCGGTACTAGAATTCAGGGTGCTGGCGCCGCAGGCGGAGGATTAGCCTATTGAGCTGCGGTGCCGGCCCAAGCACATGCCTTTTTAAGGTTTTAGAAAGCCAGAAATTTTGTTAAGCTTTTCAGGAATAAGATAGAATGCAACACAAAAATTTTTACTTGTTTTATTATTACATATTGACAAACATAGCTGCACATATTTATGAGTTACAAAGTGATGTTATATTTTTTAAACAGTGTAGTATTACCAAATCCAACTAACCTAAACAACTATCAACTCAAACACTTGACTCCTTCCCTTAGGAGAACGTGAGAGACCCATCCTACTGGTGACATTGAGATGTACAGTAGTACATCTAGTACCCTACTAGCAAGAGGGCATTCTGTAGATACTTGCTCTGTTTCCACAAGCAAGATTATTATTATTATTATTCTTGTGGACAAACACAGGCATTTCAGAATAATCCCTTTTCTTTACAATTAAGAGCATTAAAATATCAAAGAACAATTAGAGTACAGATCTTCCTCCTAATATCACTTTCTGCTTTTGTGATTTATCAGATAATTAGGTACAAACTTCTGTTGACAAAGATTGAAGGCATTAAATCAAGAAAACTTTTTACCTTTTCCATAATCTACATCCAAAAATATGTGATGAACATGTCATTTAGGCTATGTATAACAATTCCCTTTCCCTATTGGTTGACAGGGATTCAAATATCTTGGAAATCATCTGTTCCCACCCAGAGTGTGCATTAGCAGGAAGCTGGATCAGAAGTGGAGTAGCTGGGAATTTAATCAGGCACTCAAATATGAGATGTGGTATTAAAAGTGTTAACCTGTGCCAAACACCTATCCTTCAGATACTTTTTAATAACTATCTTTTAGGTATAAGCCTAAGTCATATAATATTTTAAGCTAATCTCCTCAACTGTGAAAAAGGCTACTGAGAGATGTTTACAAAAACTATCTAATGGTTTTTAAATTTTTGTTCTCTTCCCTTTCATTTTTTAACAAAGCTCAAAAAAAGAAATAAAAAAGCTTAAATGATATTTTTTCTAATTTGAAATGCTTAGATTGATAAATTACTACTCTGACATAATAAAATCTTTAAAAATTATGATGAGAGATAAAATTATCCACCTATACTTAGATCAGTGAATCAGTCAGCATTTTGATCTCTTTCTATCTGTTGAAGGTGCTGTCCATATCTTCAAATCTAGTCACTATCATTAACATAGTCATAACCTCTTCAAAATTTTCTCTGAATTGATTTTAACTCCATAGAGCAGCACAGGATTGGAACTGATACTAACAGTCAAGTTGCTCAATTTCTATGTGATGGTGAAATTATTTTGTATCATCCGAATTGAGAACTAGAAAATAAAATTCTTGTTCAATTCTTTTCCATCTTTGCAGGGCCTAGACACCTAAGAAACTCCATCATTTGTGGATCTCAGGATCATAGAGAATAAGAGAAATTTCACATGTATATTCAATACTTACCAAAGTTTGCCAATGTCTGTCACATCCTCTGAATCTTATGTGTCATATTAAGCATCATATTTCCTACAGCCATGCTTCATACAAGACATCTGTGAGAAAGGAGTTAAAACCAGAGAAGACGTAGGCTCACTAGAAATCATCAGCCCAGAGTAAGATAACTTTTATGGAACAAAAGACTCTAAAGGACTAGTTAATTCCTGCTAACTGCTAGATATGTGTGCATTAAGTTATAAAAGTAAACTGTACATTATCCAAAATAACTTGCTATGTACATGTATAGCATGAAGTAAGTAACAACCAATCTTCAGCATGTGCTATGCTGGTTAATGTAATCGGAACAAGTATTTGTGATTCTGCCTTTGTTCCTCTCTTTTAGTCTGGATATTCAAACTGCTCAGTGCCATTCTGGAGCACCTGTTCTGGGAACTGTGATGCATATTTCCTGGTGGCCATCCTCATGTGCTTTGAATCATCCTCTTTCTTTGCACATTCAATCCTCAGTTTGCCATCTAGGTTGACAGTTGTATTCATGTTCCTCTTCATATTATTAGAATCTCTTCTTGATGTGCAATAGTTTGTCTGTATTTTTATTAAAGTAAAACAACCAGAACTGTGCAGTGCTGTTTGTGGTATGCTTAATATGAACCAGGGAAATAGGAATGTCATTTCCTTAATGGGGTCTCTTTATATTTTTAAGACTCAAAAGCCCCATGCTGTGTTTTCTCCTTTCTCCTCTCAAATATTCCTAGATATATTTTATACAATAGGTTCTATCCATAAAATTAGCTTACTAAGTCATTATTTCTTTTTCTATTTTCTAAAAGTTATTTACTTATTTGAAAGGGAGAGAGAGGGAGAGAGAGAGAGAGAGAGGGAGAGAGAGGGAGAGAGAGAGAGAGAGAGAGAGAGAGAGAGAGAGAGAGATTTCTCCTATCTGCTGGTTCTCTTGCCAAAGGCCCACAATAGCCCCAGCTGGACCAAGCTTAAGTCAGGAGCTGGGAACTCAATCCAGGTCTCCCACATGGGCTGCAGGGACCAACTACTTGAATCATCACCTGCTGTCTCCAAGGGTGTGCATTAGCAAGAAGCTGGAATCAGGAGTAGAGACAGGACTGGATCCCAGGCATTATGGGATGAGGGTGTCCCAGGAGCATTTTAACCACTGCCCAGAATACCTGCCACCTAACTCACTGTTTCTTAAGTTGTTTTTACAGTTTTCACCATCAAGTTGGCCTAAATCAGTTTCAACTAGAGACTGACCAGCTAACCTAGACTTGGGCTTAAGAACTAGGATCCACAGCTGATATCAGGAACCAAAACTGTCTCCTCCTGTTCCTATGAAACAAAAAATTGGAGAATTTGTGTAAACAGAAGAGTTGGGATAGCTTTAAGAAGAAAGGAGTCCAAAATACAATGTCTTCTAACTGATTTAACTCTCATACCAATTCATATATGGTCTAGCTATAGACCCCACCAACCAGAGTTGCCCTATTGATGCGCCCATATATATTTTTAATGACTTATTTATTTATTTGAAAGGCAGAGTTACAGAGAGGCAGAGGGAGAGGGAGAAGAAAAGGGAGAAAGGAAAGAGAGAGAGAGAGAGAGAGAGAGAGAGAGAAAGGGAGAGGTCTTCCATCTGCTCGTTCACTACCCAGATGGATGCAATGGCTGGAGCTGAGTCAATACAAGGAGTTTCTCCTGGGTCTCCCACACAGGTGCAGGGGCCCAGGGACTTGGATCATCTTCTACTGCTTTCCCAGGCCGTAGCAGAGAGCTAGATTGGCAGTGGAGCATCTTTGACTAGAACTGGTGCCTATATGGGATGCTAGCACCGCAGGTGGTGGCTTTACCTGCTATGACACAGCGCCAGCCCCAGTGTGCCATATCTGGACATCTCTTTCCTGATATCCAGATATCAGGAAAGGCAAACTTTCCTTGCCTCTCACCCCCTTTTAGTGGGTCAGATTCAAGTACTGCTTCTGACTACTTGCTATGGCTGTGTTGTAATATGCTATTTCTCCAAAATCACCATGGCTTTAGTGTTTGGCAAAATGTGCATGGACAAATGAAGTCTTGGTTCTGTAATGCCAGCATTTCCCAAACTGTGGTTTTTGATGTTTGTGGTTCCCAGGAATTTTTCAGGTGATCAAAACTATTTCTCTAATCATATTAAGACATTCTTTTCATCTTTAATTTTGTTGACTTTTATACTGCTAGTGTGATGGTGGAAAAGTTGCTCGTGCCTAAGATTGAAAGTTGATGGCACCAACTATTCATGGGGAAAGAAAAAACAAGTTTCATTGACAGAACAGTTTTGATAAAACAGAAAAATTATTAATTTCATTGCATCTCAACTGTTGAGTATATGGATTTTAAATATTCTGCATGAAGAAACAGAAAATACAAACTAAAGAATTCTGCTGCTCACCCAGTTTGCATTCTTTTTAGATTTATTTATTTAAAAGGCAGGGTTACAGAGAGGCAGAGAGAGAGAAAAAGAGAAAGAGAGAGAGGCAGAGAGAGAATCTTCCAACCACTGGTTCACTCCCCAAATGGCCTCAGTGGCTGGAGCCACGCTGATTCAAAGCCAGGAGCCAGGAACTTCTTCTTCCAGGTCTCCCACGCGGATGCAGGACTTGGGCCATCTTCCACTGCCTTCCTAGGCCATAGCTGAGAGCTGGATCAGGAATGAAGCAGCTGGGACTTGAACTGGTGCCTATATGGGATGCCAGCACTGCAGGTGGCAGCTTTACCCCACCACACCACAGTGCCAGCCCGTCAGTTAGCATTGTTGTCTGGAGAAGTTTCCCTGTGATTGAATTGTGAGTGCTCACTGCTTTCATGGCACATCACTGCTACTGGAAAGAAAAACTAACAGACTACTGTCATTCAGACTTTGGCATTAGAAAGGCAAAGTTTTTATTGATAATCAATAATATTGAACCTTCAAGAGAAAATTAGAATTTTTCAAAAGCTTGTATTTGGCACCATGGATGTGGCAACTTCCCAATATTTGAAGATTTGTGGGATGAGAGTAGTAATGACTATGACTTATTTGCATGAGGCCAGGTTTTTTTTCATATACTTCAGTCATAACAACAATTGGATGAAAAGGTGACTACAAGAATCCAGCTATAAGCCAAATAGTAAATTTTCAAAAATGGAAAACAATGCTACTTTTCCCATTAATTTTTTTTGTTTTGACAAAGATATATTTACAAAAATGTTTACAACTGGGTTTATTATTTTAAATGAATTAATAAACTTAGAAATTAATAAAATCAGCTTTAACTTTTTAAAAAAAGATTTATTTATTTATTTGAAAGGCAGAGAGGCAGAGACAGAGAGAGAGAGAGAGAGAGAGAGAGAGAGAGGTCTTCCATCTACTGGTTCACTCCTCAGACAGCTGCAACAGCCAGAGCTGCACTGATCCGAAGCCAGGAGCCAGGAGCTTCTTCTGGGTCTCCCAAGGAGGGCAGGGACCCAAGGCCCAAGACCATCCCCCACTGCCTTCCCAGACCACAGCAGAGAGCCGGATCAGAAGTGGAGCAGCCAGGACTTGAACCAGTGCCCACATAGGATGCCAGCACTACAGGCTTTACCTGCTATGCCACAGCATCAGCCCCAGTTTTAACTTCTAATCTGATAAAATACTGCTAGGTGGAATCCATATAAACACATTTTTGAAGTCTTCAGTAATTTTTAAGAATATACAGAGGTCCTTACTAAAAATTTCATAATCATTATTGCACAGCATTTTGAAGGCACTAAATCCAAATTCCAATATTTTGTTTCTCACACAGATGAACATCTGTGTTGTGTAGGGCAGGAGATCGGCAATCACATCATGCTAACGTGCGTGAGCTCAACAGAAAACTCCTCTGAAGTTGTTTGTGCTGTTGTCTCGTAAACCTGAAAAATAACAGGCATGGGCTGGATAAGGTACGCCTTTAGATGTCAAACCTGTAAAAGATGGATAAGAAGATGTCATCTTCTGTTCCAAACAGCTCATGCGGAAAAAATTAAAATTTAAATTAATTATCTAATGTTATTCAGTAAGGGTGGGGCTACAGGTTGTCTGTGAATCTGGATTTCAAATCTGATTTGCTGCTAAGAAATCAGTGCTAGGTGGCTGGTACAGCTGCAATTCTGACTGTGCTGCAATTCAGAAAAGACATTGGGTTAAATGTAAAGATTTGATACAGGTGCACACAGAATATTTGATTTGAGAGGGTCGATGAGGGGACAGCAGAGAACGAAGGCAGGTCAAATAAGAGAGCACAGAAGAAAACTGGTTAGTGCTTACTTACCATGAACAATGTACGGCGTGCCCGCCCATAAGAGGATTAATATTTTTTTGAATTTCCACAATGTTGCAAGCATTATGCTAAGCTCTTAACATACCTGAATACATTACAGCATCATAGCAGCTATGTGAAATAGATATTTTGTCCACTTATTAACCAAGTAATGAAGGCCCAGAAATGTGAGTTTCCAGGATTCACAAACATCAAATGTCAAACAGGACATTTGAACTTAATGTCTCTCTTATTCAGGATTCTCTTTCTCTTCCAGGAACTTCCACCTCTGGCTTTAATTGTGCTAGCCTTGGGGCCAGCATTTAACCTAGCTGTCAGGACAAATGGTTAAGACACCTGTGTCCCATATTGTAGTACCTGGATTTGATATGGGTTCTGGCTCCTGATTCCAGCTTTCTGCTAATGTGCACCCTAGAAAGCAGTGGTGGTGGCTCAAGTAGTTAGAACCCTGCTACCCACATGGAAGACCGGGATGGGGCTCCTGGTTCCCAGCTTTGGCTTGGCTGATCACAAAGCGATTGCAAGCATTTGGGGAGTGAACCAGTGGATGGAAGGATGGAATCTCTCTCTCTTTCTTTTTCTCTCTCTCTCTCCCCTTCTTCCCCCTCTCCCTCTGTCTCTCTCACTTCCTTTCAAAAGAAATTTTTTTAAAAAAGAACTGAATGGATATATAATCAACTCATATGCATCCATCCTCAGAGAACATTTTACTTATACACACAAGGGGAGAACCATGACCTTTTTTTTTCCTTCACAAAGAACCCAGTATTACCAAATGTTCTCACTGCTTGAACTGTAAGATTTAAGTGCTAAGTATTGATAGCGGTCCTGAAAAACGTAATATTCACCTAAGTTTGGAGGTGGGAGATTAATTGTCCTCCTGAGGTCTCACAGTTAGACACTTGGCATTCACAACTTCCACTCTGCTCCCAAATCAGCTTATTCCACATTATATGTCAGGGTACAGAAGTTAGACAATGTATGTTACATTATAGTTCAGTCTTCGAAAACCAGCAAAAAAAAAAAGCCTAAGAATCTGGAACGACGATTGTGATTGAGTTGAAATTGCGCTCTCAGATTTAAGCCCCGTTTCATGCTGAGCTGAACCACCGAAGCAGAGTTCAAAGGCGGAAGCCAGGAAGGTTTGGTAGGGGAAATGAGTAAGTGGGTCTCTGCCCAGCCTCGTGAAGTCGTCCCGCCAAGGTGTAACCGCCTAGTGCGGGCGGGACGGGACGGGGCAGCGGAACCAGAGGACTTCGCTGGTCAGCCCCTGCGGTCGCGGTGGGCTCACGACCCGGGGCTGCTGCATCTCCTCCCGCCTCCCTCCCGCTCCACTGCACCCTGGACTTTCCTCATTGTTGCTCAAATAAGGCAAGGGCCGCTAATCCAGGTAAAGAGATGAAAGGTCAAGAGAGAAACGCGTCCACACCTCAAAGAACCCTGGGAAGGGAAGGGAAAGGTAATCTGTTTTACTCTAACAATTTCATCACCATCTCCAAAATTCTGCTTGTAGCCCCAGTCTCATTTTTTCCTAAACAGTGCCACCTACTGTCCATTTTAGGTCATTAGCAAGCCGGAGGGCCAGGAGCAGAAAGAATGGGGGCGGGGCAGAGAGAGACAAGGACCGCTCCCCAGCTCTGTGGTTTTGGAAGAACAGCGGGAAAAGATGGTCTAGAAGCAAGAACAAGTCTTTTCGCTGGTTATCTTTGTAGAAGAGCCGTGGGAAGCAGAAGGCCCTTACACCATTTCTTTGGAGATCGCTTTTTTTAAACTTAAGGTCTTTCAGAACTATTTTATCATCTTCTATTTTTAATGTGCCCTGTTTGCCCAGGTTTTCACATTAGGGGAGCAGGTTGAGGAAAAATAAGAAGGCCGCACAATGATACTTTATTTGTCGTTCACGGCAGACACTTCTGTACCTGGAGAGCGTCAGGACGTGCCCTCAGCTTCAAACTGTGGAGTTGGCTGGAGACAGGATTAAAACAGGGTTGACACCGGACACCAAGGGGTGGGCTACAGGTATACAGACACATGCACACACCTGTGATTCTGGGTGCACACACACAGGTTCCACACACATACACACACACAGCTCCAGGTACAAATACACACACACATCCCACACAAGCTCCAGGTACACACACATGCGCACTCCAGGTAGACACACACACACACACAGCTCCAGGTACAAATATACTACACACACATCCCACACAAGCTCCAGGTACAAATACACACACACAAACTTCAGGTATACATACACACACAACCTCCAGGAACACATACATGGGTTTCAGGTAAATATGTACATATACACACATCCATACACATGCACACTCCAGGTGGACACACACACTCCACACAGGCACACACGTCTTCCGGGTACATACATACACACTCACATCCCACACAAGCTCCAGATAAAAATATACACACACATGCTGCAGGTACATACACACACACACACACCACACAAGCTTCAGGTACACACACACACACCACCCAAGCTCCAGACACACAGTCACACACACATGAGCTCCAGGTACCTACTTACACAAAGACTCCAGATATAAACACACAGTCCACATTAGCTCAAGATATACACAATACACCACACAAGCTTCAGGTACACACACACACACATTACACAAGCTCCAGATACAGTCCCACACACACATACATACACACACACTACACAAACTCCAGATACAGTCACACACACACACACACACACGGGCTCCAGCTACCTACATACACACACACACTCTAAATAGGCTTCAGGTACATACACACAGACAAGTTCCAAGTATATCCACGTGTGCACTCTAGGTACACACAAGCACACACACAAGCTTCAGGTACACACACACACACACACACACGGGCTCAGGTACCTACACACACACACATACACACACTCCACATAGGCTCCAGGTACACACACAGACAAGTATACCCACATGTGCACTCCAGGTACACACACACACACACATACACACACAGAACCCCGGCTGTACCTCCCCTCCCTCCCCACTGCCATTAGCCAGGGGCACCATTTGGCCCTAAAACAAATTACTCGAACACACCGGGGAGCCGCCGGCCAAGAGGGCAGCCCTGGGAGCCTCGCAGGAGGCGAGGGAGAGCTACAAAGCGCTGTCCCCCGGCTCCGCGGCAGGAGGCGAGCGGGGAATCAGGTGGCGGCCAGCCGGAGCGCGCGGCGTGGCTCTGCACACGTTAACAATCAAGTTAATTGAATTCATTGGCGTTTGGAACCGGCCTCCAGCTCAGAGCGGGCTTTGAATGGCCAATTTCGCCCTCCCTCGCGCCCTCCCAGTTCCCTCCCCTCGCGGCTCCCCAGTCCACACCTCCCTCCTCCACCCCTCGGCCCCCACTCCCTCCGGCGTCCTATTAAAACACCCACCAGCTCACTTGTTAAGACCCCCGTAAGTTGGAGGAGGCAGCAAGGCAACAACAGCGGGGAAGGAGAAGTCAAGACGTCTGGAAAGAATTACCCCGTCCTGGCTTCGAGCAGCCCCATTGAGCCAGGGACCCAAACCAGCCCCAGCCAGACTCCTCTCCCGATTCTACGCTTCCTCGCTCCTGCGGAGCCTGCACCCGGCTTTTTTTTTTTTTTTTTTAATACAAAAAAAGAAACTTTCCGTTATCAGAGGGAAAGGGACTGGAGTAACAACAAAAAGTTAATTTATTTTTTTTTAAGTAGAGGTCATTTTCTTTTTAAGAATTAGAAGACTGAAGTGAAACGGAGATAATAAAGAAAAATATTAGTGAAATTTCCTTTTCACAGCGGGGGAGAACCAAACCTTTAAGTCTTCCCCCATCCTTTTTTAAATGTTGTTTTTAACTTTCTTATTTTTTTTGGCCGGGCGTCTCAAATTCATCTGACCTCTTATTACCTCAATTTTGGAAACTGCCTGCCACCGACCCTCCGGGACCACACAGACAGGCTGAGGCCGAATTTATGACCGAGAGCTGAACAAGGTAGGTTTCCCCCCGGCGGCGCGGTGTACCGAGCGGGGAAGGTCCTCTAAGGGGACAGGGAGAGCCGGGGAGTCATTCGCCCAAGAGTTAACAAAATGAGGCCACCTTCGACTGGGGAGTGTGAGGGCTGACGATTTTTAGGAGACTGGGAGCCAGGGACTCTTTCAGACCCCTCGGAGGCTTAGCCACGCTTCGCCGGCTTTGCCCATCCCCGCGCCTCTCGCCCGAAATCCGCTGCCTTCCCGGGACCAGGTGCTCGCTCTGCTGGGAAGGCTGCACAGGCGAGATGTACTTTTCCATTCCGCATCCTCCCGGGCGGCAGGGGGGCTCCTGGGTTGGGCAACAAGGCTTGCTCCAGTGCAGAGACTCCGTTCTGCACAGTGGCCCCCTTTCCCCTCTTCTCCTTTTTCCCACACGCTGGGTGGGGAGGCGAACCCCGGGATAACCTGGAGCGTTTCACTGTTCGCTTCTCTTGCTTGGTCTGCAAAGGGTTAAGCGACCCGGTCCTCAAGCTCCGAAAAACCCGGACCCCGGGGGACGGAGGGGTCCTCCGCCACCTCGGAGCGGCTACCGGTCTCGCTCGGCCACTCCCCCTTCCCCGGGCCTCCCCTCCTTTGCACTTCCCGCACCCCATTAAAGTGTCAGGCTGGCTCTGTCTGGGCTGAGCTCGGCTCCGCCAGCCTCTCTCCGGCCAGGGGTCCCCGACGCCCGCGGTGCAGCTGGCGGGCCGAGAGGGAGGAGGGCGCACATCCCCGGGTTCCGCTCCGGGGTGCGTGGGGACCGCGCGGCGCGCTCCGGCGGCCGAGCTGCCCGGGAGCCAGTTCCAACGTGGCACGGCGCACGCTGGCCCGGCTCCTTCCGCGGCGCCGGGCCCACGGTCCCGCGGATGAGTGGGGGGCTCCGTCCCGAGCGCGCAGCCTGGGCTGGGGGCGGAGGTGGGAGGGAGGCCGGGGTCTGAGGCGGGCCGGACCGTCCGTCCACACCTCGGGCGGATTGCGTCCCGCTGGTTCCCGCCCAGCGCGCGCGCAGGGGCTCAGACCTGGGTCCCCGCGACCAGGCGGGCGGGTCTGAAAGGAGGGTCTGTGTGAGGGTGAGAGCCTGGCCGCCCGAGAGGCTTTTTCTCTGGCTAAGGAAACGCAGCCGAGGGGAAGCGGTGCTGAAAGGATAATTAAGGCTGGAAAGAGGGGCTGGGCGCGGAGAGGCGGTGTCTGCGGAGGAGAGTCCGGTTACACAGCCTCGGGTGCCAGTTTCCACCAGCGCCGGTGCCTCCACCCGCGCTGAGTACCTGGACCGCGGACCCGCGCGCCTCCGGGGCGGGCCAGCAAGCCAGACGCGCTCCCACAGGGACCTGGAGAAGCCCTGGCGGCTCCTCCCTAGCGCAGTCCCCACCCTTTAGGACCGTTGCTGCCGAGCGGATCTCCAGAACGGCTGCCCAGAAAGGCGGCGCTCCCGCTCACCACGTGGCTGGGCTGGGCTTGCCTTTGACGTCACACCCGGGGGGGCGTGACGCCATAGGTTGGGGAGCCCCCATTGGCCGCGCAGGGCTTCCCCGAATTGGAGGCCTGAGGATATACAGACTGAGCTCAGTGTCTAGCAGAGGCGCTTTGCCAGAGCAGGGAGGCGCTGGGCAGAGGCGGGATGACTCCGCGAAGCGGGCTGCGATTTCCCGCTGCGCCGCAGGCCAGGTGATCTTGAAACTTTGGAGGTGTTACATCGGACTCTGAATTTAAGATCATTTTAATACGTTAGTAACGGTTAACATTTTAAAGTTGATGGTAGCAGACTTAAAATTAACATACATAATTTCTGTAACTTTAGAGCTAAAACAACCTATTTGTACATGAAATTTTAATTGTGCTGAAGAATTGGGTTGAAAATAACTTAAAACTTTTTCTTCTTTCCCTTCCAGTACGTGAAGGTTGATTCATTCACTAGTAAGTTTACACACACAGCTGAGGTATCCTTTTTTGAATACCCAGGGTACTCTACCAAAGGTTTTCCTGGTAGTTTGGACATTCCTCTACATTTTCCGTGAAAGTTGAGTGCTATGTGAGGGCAAACTGTTGAAATCTTTACGTAATATGTACTAAACTGATCTTCTGTGTATAAGGAGATTTGAAAATGAATCTTGATGTGAACAGAAGGGGAGAGGGAGCGGGAAAGGGGAAAGGGGAGGGTAGCGGAAGGGAGGGAAGTTGTGTGTGTAGGGGGAGCCATTGTAGTCCATAAGCTGTACTTTGGAAACTTATATTCTTTAAATAAAAGCTTTATAAAAAAAAAAAAAGAAGAAAGTTGAGTGCTTCAACGTACCTGCTGTGGAATGTGTACAAAGGTGTATATGCCTTTGCAGCTGTCGGACAGACATTCCTGAAAACTGCATGTAAAAATAATGCATGGCATGTAAAGAAAATTTCACCCAAGTGAACTTATTTATTTATGAGAGAGAGAGAGAGAGAGAGAGAGAGAGAAAGGGAAAGAGAAAACACACTAGCTGTCATTCACCCCTGCTGCTTCAAATGCCCCCTGTGGCTGGGGCTGGAGTGAGGCAGTTTCACCCTGTGCTGGAGCTGGGAACTCAATCCATGTGTCCCATGTGGGTGGCAAGAACTCAGTCGCTTGAGCAACCACTAGCACTAACTCCGAGGTATTCTGAAATGGGACAGAGGCGACTTAAATAGTATCTTCACCAGTAGGCCAAATGCTTACTTTTAATCGCATTTTCTGCAAGCTTTTTGAAGTTTCCATGTAATTCTGAATTCCGGGCGGACATTTCTACATTAAAACATCGAAACTAGAATATCATTCCTCCTATTTCTTTTTCTTAGGTTTTTCCAGAATCAGATGAATCAAAAAAAGTATTATAGATGTATTGAAAGATGTTTATTTACTGAGTTGCATGTATTGTGAGTAGAATTGAATCCTTACATTACCAAAGAAATTATACATCTTATAAAATACATTGATGACTAGAAGAAAATTTGAATGTCACTCTCCACAAAGAAAGGGTGATAAGGACCTTCCTGGAAAATAGGAATTGTGTAGCAAATGAGTAAGAAGCTGTTACTAGAAAGTAAGTTAGCTTGAAGTTAATAATTTTGGCTAGGTCTACAGAATATAGCACCACAAAATTGAATACCATAAACATTTTCCCACACTTGATGGAAAGGATTCATTTTAAAATATTTTTCTTGAATTTTTAAACATATGTCTTTCACTGATGCAATTATTTTCTATTACTTGCACTGTGGAAGAAAGCCCTTTGACCTTGAATCGAAGTGGAGTTCCCAGCTGGCAGACTTTCGTGAGAGCTAACATTTTAAATCTAACAAGTGGTTTGTTACATTGTTAGCTTCCTGACTCTGGCATGAAGTCAAGTGATGACTTCACACAACAGGAGGACTGAGCATAAACTCCTTGTTTTCACCTGGATTCTTTTCACCTGTGCACAACCAGGCTGTATCCCTCTACCAGGTTACAAGGACAGCCCTGGTGGCAGCTGGGATGTCAGCTGAGTAGGGCACTGCTCCCTCTATAGAAAAAATATATATGTCCCTGCCAAGTTGGTTTTTAATCACTCCTCCTCCAGCAGTATTTGATACAGAATAAGTATCATCCCACTATATATAGATTTAAATTATTTTATTTTGTGTTATCTATGTGAAGCTTACATACATACTGCCTTGTCCACAATCTAGGGAAATGTTACTAATAAATGTACTAACGTCACACTGCTAAATATTATATTTAAATTAAGGTTTATTAATGAATTCCTATTAACTGAATATATCTATACTGCATACAACTAATGAAATGAATTAAAAATCTATTTAAGGAGTCTCTAAACAATGATAATATGAGGCAAAATATGATGTGACCTGTGAGAAATGATACCTATCATTTCTAACATGTCTAGTTTGTTTCAGGCACTGGTTTAGAGGCATTACATACACTGCATTTATATCCTCACCTGCAAAGAAAGCTTTACAAAAAATTTTGTCTCACAAAAATTAAGAATTCCATAAGTATTAGTAAAATTGTAGATGGAATGTAATCAAATAATTTGTGAATATTATGCCCTTGGGAAAGATCAAGAGAAATTTCATGAAGAGACTTGGCGTTTTTGCTACTTTTGGCTACCTAGGATTTTGACTTATTTTTGACCTCTGTAAACAGTTCCCAAGAGCCAAGGCAGGTATTCCCAGAATTGGGATCCCATGGCAAGTCTCTCTCTTTCTTTCTTTCTTTCTTTCTTTCTTTCTTTCTTTCTTTCTTTCTTTCTTTCTTTCTTTCTTTCTCTCTTTTTTAAATTTTATCCTTCCTTGCAAACTAGGTTTGAGATGGTGAAGTTCAGGAACTAATAGAGCAGCTGGGAGAATTGATGCCCTAGCAGTAACTGGTTAATACTGATGTGCAAAGGAAGAGAAATTTGAAACCTGAAACTCCAGACACCACTGGGGTGGAAAGCTTTTAAAAGACCTGTATCCTAACCTTGCCGGCTTGGCTCCAGGGTCTCTACTAGGATAAGTGCCATGGGACTGGGGGAAAAAAGGCAAACTTCAAAGCTGGCAAGGGAAAAGAGGTCAGGGGGTTCCTGCTCAGTGTTTTGGAGGGTTATGTGTGCTAATGTGAAGATTATTGGGGGATTTAAAGTAGTCATCTATATCAGGTTTCTAATTGAGGACAGTAGCAGAGGAAATACATTTAAAGGCATGTAATGATCCAATTGAGGTCATAGAGACTTTTTTTAAAGATTTATTTTATTTATTTGAAAGGTACAGTTACAGAGAGATAGAGACATCTTCAATCCTCTGGTTCACTCCCCAAATGTTTGCAATGGCTGGGGCTGGGCCAGGCAGAAGCCAGGAGCCAGGAGCTTCTGGGTCCCTGATGGGAGTACAGGGGCCCAAGGAGTTGGGCCTTTCCCAATTGCATTAGTAGGGGGTTATATTGGAAATGGAGCAATTGGGACCAGAACAGATGTCCATGTAGAATGCCTGCATTGCAGAGAGTGGCTTTACTGGCTACACCACAGTGCCAGCCCCAGTTATTGAGTCTTAAACTGGCAGCTGCCAATCTTTGTTGCATGTTGGAATCTCCGGAGGAGATTTTACAACTTGTCATGCCTTGGCCACACTCCCTATCTGGTAACTCAGAATGTTATGGGAGCCACATAGCAGTGGTTTTCAGATGCTCTGGTAATTTGGATATACAGCAAATTTTGCGAAGCACTACTTTTCAACTTTTTGCTCAAAATACCTTTCTAGTTCACTGTTAGTAGTTGGATGATTACTATATGAGTATGTCTTACCAGAAACAATCAGGTATCCAAACTCCTGGAGAGTATCACCAGCCCGTATTAATATTACCAGTTTTCTTTTACATATTACAATATAAATTATGGGAAAATTTTCTAGGTTCCAGAAGTAGGTCTGCTATTTATTATATTTGATTCTGAGCAGTGCCTTCTTTAAGGAAACATTCTTTAAATGTCTAATCATCCTTTGTTCCATGTTTAAATATTGTCTACAAGTTAAAAAGAAGATAATGAAGAAAAGAGGCAAGTGCACTTTTATCACTTGTTATTCTTCCTTTGAGTTAAAACAATGGCTTGTGACAATAATGATAACAACAACCACTGATTACACACATGCAATATGTCGTGTACTGTGCCATATATTCACGTATGCCACCCTTCCAAGTAACAGTAGCCCCACAAAAAAGGTATCATTCTCATGTTGCAGGTGAGGAAATGAGAACTTGCTCTCTTCTGTTCTCATCAGTGACTATGATAAAGAGCATGATGCTGGGACACTTCATGTAACCCACATTCATCCATCTCATAGATACGCAACTATGTGAGTGCTATGAATATTAAAAAAATCACAATCCTGCTCCTAAAAATCAGAAGTTCAAAGATATTAATTAATTACATATCTAAGGACAAATGATTTATTCAGACCACGTTCAAGTGGTTGTCTGAGATCAGATAGCCAGTAGGAAGCAGAGTTTAGACTTGAATCCATTTTTCTGATTCCCAGTCCTCTTGTTTTCATCTCACCGTAGTTACTACCTGCTAACTTAGGACACTGGGTTAAAGGGAAGGAGTCAGGCTAATTAGGTAGTGGCAGAAAACTAACATCAATGAAATCTAGTAATTGATCATTTCTTTTTAAATACTTAAATGAATTCCTTCTTATAATCTTATAATTTTTTTATGAATCAATATGATTAGCCCCAAACTGATGATAGTAAGTATTGTGTGAGCTGTTTGAGATCATCCAACCACTAAAGAAAGGGTCAGAATTCTATTCCAACCTGGGCTTGTTCTGGAGGCCAGATTCTCTGAAGTAGATAGTAAATGGCAGAGCTATGATTTGAATGCTGGTGTGTCTGACTTTTGCAAATTTGGTTTACATCACAGTCTCTCCCATTGAAGAGACAGCACACACACACACACACACACACACACACACACAAATCATTAGAACCCAAATACAAAATACTGTGTGGATTAATAGACAATATACTTCAAGAGTACTATAGTTTTGATTGATAAAAATCCTTTATCCCTCTTGCCCCAAATAAGACCCTTCAACTCATAAAATTGCTCAGATTATAATTCACAATTGCTGAAAATGCTCTTAGGAATCACTTGACTTTTCTCTTTGTTATCAAAAGGTCTTCTAGAGCTGTTCTGGATCTCCTCATAGTGATTAGTTTTAGACATCTGGGCAAGAAATTAGGGAGCTGGAAAAAAAATCACAAAGGAGAAGCTGTTGGATTGGTGGTTGCTTGCTTAGTTCTCAGCATCCATTCACTGCCCCGTTCCAAGAGAGGGGAGGAGCCTGTGCCTATCTGTTAGCCTGACTGCCTGAGTCCATGTGGATTTATTAATTTATTCAATATATATATGCATTTTTAAAAGATTTATTTATTTACTTGAAAGTCAGAGTTACACAGAGAGAGAAGGAGAGAGAGAGAGAGAGAGAGAGAAAGAGAGAGAGAGAGAGAGATCTTCCATCTACTGGGTCACTCCCCAGATGACCACAATAGCTGAAGCTGCGCCAATCTGAAGCCAGGAGCCAGGAGCTACCTCCAGGTATCCCACGCCAGTGCAGGGGCCCAAGGACTTGGGCCATCTTCTACTGCTTTTCCAGGCCATAGCAGAGAGCTGGATTGGAATTGGAGCAGCCCAGACTCAAACTGCTGCCCATATGGGATGCTAGCACTGCAGGAAGCAGTTTCACCTGCCATGCCACAGCACCAGCCCCTCAAAATATATTTATTGAATATCTGTTATGTGCCAAGCCCTGTTGTTGGTACAGAGCACATCAAGTCATTGAGACACACAAGTTCCAGTAGTCATGTAGAGTACTTAAGTGCTACTTAGAAAAGCAAGCAAGGCACAGGGAGGAAGTATGATGGGGTGAAGAGAGGACAGAAGGGAGAGGTTACTTTAGAAAGGAATGGGTGCTCAGCCCCTCTCAGAAGAGGTCTTCTGACCCTATCTCTAGCCTTTCCCGGATGCTGACTCACTGAGCTTGAATCTCCATTAGCTTCTCCAAGATCCAAAATGGAAGGACCACTTTATGAAAACAATGGGAACTCAGTTCTTGCCTCTGCAGTATGGCAGCGAGAGCAGCTATTATTCTCTCTTCATTCAACATTTTGCTCTCTGTTTAATATAAGGTCAAGGGGGGAGGAAAAGACTTTCATGCACAATGAACTAAAGAATCCCATGTGGTATATGAGCTGACAGCAAGACTTGATTTCTGCCCCGCAATGCAGTTGAAACAATGGATCATTTCTTATGGTGAAACTTGATTTTGGTTGTCCTTAGGAGCAGAGTTGCCATTGCAAAGGTAGAGTCAACAGCTTCTTTTGACAAAACTCTATAGGCTGCACCCACATGGAACAGTAAATGAGCCAGTAATCTCTATAGATATTCCTATAGGCTGTACCCACATGGAACAGTAAATGAGCCAGTAATCTCTATAGATATTCCTATAGGCTGCACCCACAGGGAACAGTAAATGAGCCAGTAATCTCTATAGATATTCCTATAGGCTGTACCTACATTGAACAGTAAATGAGCCAGTAATCTCTATAGATATTCCTATAGGCTGCACCCACATGGAACAGTAAATGAGCCAGTAATCTCTATAGATATTCCTATAGGCTGTACCCACATGGAACAGTAAATGAGCCAGTAATCTCTATAGATATTCCTATAGGCTGTACCCACATGGAACAGTAAATGAGCCAGTAATCTCTGAAAATCGGCTGCCTTTGTCTCTATACCTGCGTGCCATTTTCCATATTAGCAAGGACACAATTTCAAAGTTTTTCCAAGTCTTATATTATACGCTATAGTTCTATTATCCAGAAACAAAAGGATGCTTCCCATTTCATCATAAGGATTGAAGTCTATACAACAATTCTCTTTCTCTGACTTTCAAGTAGATGAAAAACATAACCATTTATCAAGAATAATTATCTTGTATTAGGCTATTATATGGCTCATACTCCTGGTTTTATGACTTTCAGTGAGTTACCTAAATACTCAAATTCCAAAGGCTTAAATTCCTTTTTTTAAAGATTTTATTTATTTCAGAGGCAGAGTTATAGAGAGTAGAGACAGAGAAAGGTCTTCCATCTGCTGGTTCATTCCCCAAATGGTCAGAAAAGCCGGAGTTGAGCCGATCCAAAGCCAGGAGCAAGGAACTTCTTCTGGGTCTCCCATGTGGGTTCAGGGGCCCAAGAACTTGGGCCATCTTCTACTGATTTCCCATGCCATAGCAAAGAGCTGGATGGGAAGATGAGCAGCTGAGACATGAACCAGTGCCCAAATGAGATACCAATGCTGCAAGTGGAGGCTTAGCCTATTATACCACTGTACCAGCCCCCAAATGCTTAAATTCTTGGCATATGCATATGTATGAGATTAATAATATATTTGCCAACTAAAGTCATTAAGATTAAATAAGACCATGCTGTTAAACAAACAAAAAAAAAACCTTACCTCACTGCCTGAAACCTCATAAATAATGAATGAATATGAGCTTTCATTATAACAATGAAAATGATGACTAAAGCTACATTCATTCATTTGTTCAACAAATATTTACTGAATAATAGCTATGAACCAGGCAATGTTTTATGTCCTGGGTGACATTGGTGCGAATAGATTAAACATACATTTTATATGTGTGTGTGTATATATATTTATATAGTATATATAGATATCCATTGAGTTTGTGGAGCTTACATTATAGTCTATTAAGCCATTCCTTAACACTTGGTTTGGCTTAGAATGCTGTGGCAAATAGTAGTAAATACTTGATATCAAGCCCAATAGCAATTTAAAAGTCAATTACTGGGCTAACGCCTGACATGGGCAAAGTAAATCCAAGTTTTATATTTTAAATATTTATAGAGTATTAGTTTCTAGGTTGTTCTTCTATATAGCAGTAAGCTCTTGTGATCTAAGATTGAACTAACCCTATTTTCCAATTTCTCCATAAAGCCATGTGTCTGACAAAGAGAGTACACTTATGAAACAGTTTTTGATTTGGGGATTATTTCTGAAAGTCTAACACATATGGTGCCCATATCTATGAAATTGCCCAGGGGAAATTATAAAGAACACATCCTATGTGTCACTCCCTGAGATCAATGTATTCCCTCAGCAAAGATAGCTCCAAAATGTGCCTTTTGCCCTTTAGCCTGTGCTGAGACACTGCATGTGTCATTCTAGGAAACATATCTTGCAGAACATAAAGGTTTAGTTCTAGCCAAGTTGCTGCAGTTTACTAATAACTTTTCCCAGGCTTCAAAAAGGCATTTTGTAGACTCCTATGATGTAAGAGGGTGTTCCCTCTTCAGCTGTGGCCAGCAGATGCTATGTGAACACTCTATGTCCACGTGTGCTGATAAAAGCAAGGAAAATGTGAATAATGGAAAAGTATGGCAGGCAGTTCTTTTGCTGGCTTTTGTGATTTTAAATACAGGCTAAACACACAGTTAAGCTTCTCCCTGGCAAAGTGTTTTAGTCCCCTTGAAATTTTTCACTCTTGTGAGAATGACTCACATCTTGGAAATGAGGAGTTCCAAGTCTGGTGCTCCAAGCACCTTTAGGCATTGGTTAATGTACCCGTTGGGAGTTCCTAGCATCCCGTCAGCTGTGTTAATTAATGAGGGATGATGTGCTTGCTTGCCTTTTGCTGAAAACTCAGCATTTCACCATTCCACAGCAGTCTGAGTTTTCCATGTGTGCTATGGTTACTTTTATCAAGCTCTGTGTTACCCTCTATGGGGTCCCACATGGCTACTAAAAGTAGGGCACAAATCTTTCGTTTGTCTTTTTTTTTAGTTCCCTAATTAACTGATGTCTTAAACAGCATTACATTTCTAGTTTTTAAAAGCACTTCCACAGTGCCAGTACATTATTGTCCTCACCATAGCCATCTGAAGGGTCTTTGACAGCTATGGTCATCTCCATTCAGCAAAGAAAAATGACATCCATGTGCTAGAATCCTGGTCTCCAAACTGCTTTGCATCATCAAGGTTGTTTTAATTAGTATGATCTAAAATGAAAACTAGAGTAAACAAACAAGCAAAAATCCCAAAATTATTTCTAGCTAACATAAGAGTCCAAGGCAAATATTCCTGATTGTGTGGTTGTTTCTTTCCATGGGGTAATTAAAGGGTCAACTTCCATCTATCTTGGGATTCTACAATGCCCTAGAAACTTGTTAACATGTGGGTCAAACCTGTGTAAGGAAAAGAGAAATTGGCAAGAAATCCTCTCTCTCTTCAAAGACCCTACTGAAAGTAGGGCTGTGCAGGTTTCCCAAGGCTAAAATGCCAGGGCTGTACCATGTAGTCTGTGTTCAGAAAGGAGCAGCCACATTAAAGTGACTCAGAAGTACAGTGCACATTCCCTCAAGACCACCTCAATTGGTGGTTACAGGGCACAGAATGTGAATGTGTGAACAATGCCCACTGGAGCTGAGCAAGTGGGGCCATATGGCCTTCACTACCACCACCACCAATCATAGATTCTATGTGGACATTCAGTTTTAAGTTTTGATGTGGATTAGGAAAATATAAACAGAATATCAAGTAAGATGGTTTGCAGAGATGATTGCTTAGCCTAAGTTTCCATTTAGGTTAAAATTATTCAGCTTTCAAAATTAGTTGAATTAAGAAAAAGATTTAGTATCAATTATATGTAAATATAACAAAATTCCCAAGTTGATATGAATGACTATAGGTGGGAATATTGTGTTTTTACCAATTATGTCCCTGATGATATCATTCTTTGAAGAGGAGAAAAATAAAATTTCAAGGGAAAAAATAAAATTAAAAAAAGGTCTACCAAGTCATCTTTCAATGTTCAGCATTGAAAATACTTTAAGAAAAACAGAAAAATAGTTCTTCTATTTTTGATTTGTTTAAACTCTTATTCCATAGACAGACATTCGAGTATGAGGGCAAAACTGGTTGTCAAGAGTTGCAAGTTGTTTCAGGTCTAATACTTTTAATAGAATGGAAACTCACCTGTCAAAATTTAACATGTTGTCATTTCTAATTTATTGATTATTTCCAAAGAAATTCTTATGTGATTATTATGTTCCAAAAAAGTTCCTGGTCCCCAAGATCTAAACATCCAGCATTGGAGGTAGAGGAGACATATGTCTGAACACACAATTAAGAATGACAGGGACTTGGACAGATATCTGTATAGTATACCTATGCATAGAAAATTTTTAATATCAGTGAGGACTTTGGAAGTAACCAGTACTCAAGTTCTCTCACTTAACCAGTTAAAAAAACCTAAAGCTCAGAAAGATAAAGTTACTCACTTATCACCACACAATTAATTGTTGAGCTAGTCCTAGAACCCAATATCCTGCAATTCAACTTCAGCCGACACATGGAAGGAACATAAATGGAGAGATTTGCAGTAGAGATGAGATGAAATTAAGTGTAAGAGATTTAGTAGAATCTCCTGTGGATTTTTCTCTGGTCAGTATTGAGGAAGGAAGGTAAAACACCATAGAAGAAAGATTACTCTAGGATTTAGGAAATGTAGGTTCTGTGCCTAGCTGTGACCATAAACAGAGAGTGCAGACTTAGACAAATACTCTAATGTACTAACAACAAAGCATCCGGGTTTTTTAAAAAATACATTATAGGGTTCAATAGTACCCTCTACTGACATATCATGATCCTTGAAATAGCCCTCTGAACTGTGCTGGAAGGCTGTGCTTATCCCTATTTGCAGATGAAGAAATTAATGTAGACAGCACATGGTAAGTGGTAAGTGATGTGAGAAACTTAATATTATCACTCCTAATGCTTCCCCAAAGTTTCTAGCCCAAAGCTCTGCCCAGGATGCCATTTATATAACAAGTGTGGCACAGGAGTGGTTAACCAGGAATATCATTTGATTCTGTTACAGATGCATTGTGAGAGGTTTATATGTATCCTGAGAATAATTGGAACCACACTGTTTGGAGTCTCTCTCCTTCTGGGAATCACAGCTGCTTATATTGTTGGATACCAGTTTATCCAAACGGATAATTACTATTTCTCTTTTGGACTGTATGGTGCCTTTTTAGCATCACACCTCATCATCCAAAGCCTGTTTGCCTTTTTGGAGCACCGAAAAATGAAAAAATCCCTGGAAACCCCCATTAAGTTGAACAAAACAGTTGCTCTTTGCATCGCTGCCTATCAAGAAGACCCAGACTACTTAAGGAAATGTTTACAATCTGTGAAAAGGCTGACCTACCCTGGGATTAAAGTTGTCATGGTCATTGATGGGAACTCAGAAGATGATGTTTACATGATGGACATCTTCAGTGAAGTCATGGGCAGGGAAACGTCAGCCACTTACATCTGGAAGAACAACTTTCATGAAAAGGGGCCTGGGGAGACTGATGAGTCACATAAAGAAAGCTCACAACATGTAACCCAACTGGTCTTGTCCAACAAAAGTGTTTGCATCATGCAGAAATGGGGTGGAAAGAGAGAAGTCATGTACACAGCCTTCAGAGCCCTGGGACGAAGCGTGGATTATGTACAGGTAGGTCTCCAAATTCCTGCCAGGGCAAACATACATTTAAATAAAGCAGCTTTTGTATCTCTCCAGTCATATGCTATAGCCCATCCTTGTCCCTACTGAACACAGTACTTCTTTCAGTTCATCTGAAAACAGCATGACTGTTGAAAGCATGTTTTGGAAGAGAGAGAGAAAAAAATCTTGTAAAACTGTTAAGACTATCTACGAAAATGCTTAACTCGTGTTGTGTTATTGGTTAGAGATCAAGATTATTTTGACAGGAGACCCTGCCTTCCCTTTTCTCCCCCTCCTTTACCTTCTCTGCCCTCATGGTTTTGCCAAGTCAAATCCAACGTCATTTTCCACACTCAGAATCTCCAACGTTGTAAGAAAATAGTGTCTGCATGAGCTGAAGGGTCTTGAGAAAATCTGCAGACTGAAGGGAGGACTGTAAAATGTTTTCCACAGAGACTGGGCAAAATGGAAGTGGTGAGAACATTTTTGATTTAAAAGAGCAAGGAATTAAACATTCAGAGAGAAAAAGAAAAGGAAAATGAAAAAGAAAAAAAATTGAGCAAAACCAAAATAATGTTTATTTCACTCTCCAAACAGCATTACCTCACTCATTGCAACTTGACCTTTGAAAGCATTTGTGATGGTGTTTGCTTGCATGAAAATTAGACAAGCTGTGTCTCTCATTAGTTCACTGACAGCTCACCATGGGGTTTTTCCTCTCTTACCACTCATTGAAGTTTTCTTCTTTAGAACATCAAGAGGGACCATGTGAGTTTTCCAGTTTTATTTTTCTACAGATACTTTAGATTTTGCCATAATGGTATCAAGAAAGGAGAACTTTCTGTTTTAAGAAATCCAGGGGAAAACTCGTTATTTCCTCTTAAAAGTGAAATCCTAGTTTTCAGAAAACCCATTCTGTTCTCCAGGGGTCATTATTGTCATAAAGTCATGTCTAGTGGGTGTCAATGTTAGTAGATGGGAATGGATTTTGGCTTTTGAGTCAATTGACTGAAGTTCTATTTTTTTAAATAAGGATTTATTTTGTTTATTTGAAAGACAGAGTTACAGAAAGAGGGAGAAAAAGAGAGAGAGAGAGAGGTCTTCCAACTACTGGTTCACTCACCAGATGGTAGCAATGGCTGGAGCCACTCTATCCGAAGCCAGGAGGCTGGAGCTTCTTCTGGGTTTTGGACCATGATCTACTGTTTGCCCAGGCCATGGCAGAGAGCTGGATTGGAAGTAGAGCAGCCAGGAGTCGAACCAGTGGCCATATGGGATGTTGGCACTACAGGCTGGAGCTTTAACTCACTGCATCACAGTGTTGGCTCCTTGATTAAGGTTCTAATCAAAGAAATTAATCGCTTGTTGGTCTGGAGCAAGAGCATCTCCCTGAGTTTTAGTTTTCTGAGTATAATAAACCTTTTTTATAAGTGGTTTGAGGTAATTATTTTAAATAATATATCCAAAATGCTTAGAAAAGTTACAGTATTGTTGAGATAATGAAAGCTTTTGCTATTAATGTTATTTATTGCATGGTCATCTAATCCTTACTCAAAATTTATAGCATCTTCAATTGCCACCATAATATTAAATTAAATTACTCTGAAGAATTTTGAGACATTTCTTCATTGATAGCAATCTACATACTAACTTCACTTCTAGGAAGCTGACAGAGTTTCTCTTTTAACTTCCTCCTAATTTTTGAATGGTAGAACTTTCACAGTTAAGATTCTTTCAGTAATCTGAGGACTGGATGTATTTACGTAGTGCCAACTGGGTCTGGATGAGAGGATGATAGGACATTTTTAAAGAAAGGGATGTCTGGAGAATTTATAGAAGATATGAATAATGAAGTCGTGGGCCTAAAATGAGAAAATATCTATTTTGATATTTTGCCTTTTTATCTGGTTAAAACAATGGTTACTTTTGTAATTTCTAATCAATGTATCACTGAGTGGATTTTTCTTTTTTCTTATTTTTCTTTTTAACTTGCTCCTCTCAAACTCCTTTTTCACATCATTCTCATTTTGAATTTTGTTTGTATCCTTGACAACTACAACTACACAGTTCCTATCCAGGAAAAATAGTACAAACTAGATTGGACTTGCTGGAGCTCTGATCAGGCTTAAAAACTTAACTTCCTCCAGGTGGAAGCTTGCAGATAGACTGACCTGAGTAGCTGCTGTTAACTAGGTCCTAATGCCTCCTGGGACTTTCAGTCAGTTCCAAACATTCAAACAAGGGAGAAAAACTCTTAGCATTTTGGAACTGGTAATTCCATCTTGCCATTGTTCATCCATGTTTAACATATCAAAATGGCAACTGCATAAGAATTGCATAAGGTTCTGACTTTCCACTCCACACTCTCATCTTCTATTCTGGCTGACCAAGGATTCAAGAGCTACAAAGCAGAAGGCATAGAAAGTCAAGGGTGGCCCGACTTGATTTGCAGGCTGGACAGGGAAGGAAGAAGCAAAATTCAGGTGGTTATACTCAAGAGAAAATAGAGGCTGTAGAAGAAATTGATGATTTTTTTTTTCTCATACTTACTGGAGAATACTGCTTAACTGTGGTGAGAGATGGACAAAAACACTGATTCCCAGTTGCAGCTGGGTTCTCAATCCTCATCAGCACTTTCTTCGCCCTTGATCTTGAATGTCTTGCTTGTTGCTCTCATGACCTATTATTTCATATCTTCACCACCCTCCCAGCAACCTATCCAAACTCCTCCCTGCTTAACTACTAACAGATGACCTTGCCTCCTGCTGAAGACAAAATCAAAATACTGGTTCTGAGTGCTCTTAAAATCATCTTTACTCTCTTTTGCTTGCACTGTTTGAAGGATACCTAAACTTATTTGCTGTCTCAGGGTTATTTTTCCTACCTATGCTCCTGGGTTCCCCTGGGTCTGCCCTTCTGCTGTCCTGTGGAACAGGCTGTATCGGTTACCGCCTCTCCCTCTTTCTCTTTTAACTTTCATCTCTAGTTTTCCCTACCAACTATGACCTTGGCCTGGTAACCATTCGAATAGCCAGTGCTGATATGGAACACTGAGTGCAGCTCCAGTCTGGTGGAAAGCTAGTGTGGGAGCACATGTGTCTGACCATGTTGGTGGTTGCTTTTAGAGAGAGAGAAGATACAAAAGCAACATAAGAAAAGTAAGAAAGTGAGCAAAGAGGATGGAGGGAGTGAAAAATTTAAAAATGGAGAATAAGGCAGATTTTTAAGATTCAGAATGAATTTACTTTCTAGAGAAATTTTGTTTTTCACAGAAGGACAAGATTCTCAGCTGTCTGGGTCTATCTTAACATAGGGCAACAAATTTTGCTTACTTTTTTTCAAAATGATTTTTATATTTACATTTTATTTACTAAAGATATGCATGTTTAAAAAATATAAAAGGTACAATAAAGAAAATTAAAATGACCTACAACAAATGCATGACAAAGAGTTGAACACCTTCCAATGTACCTTTTTATCTTTTTCTCATTTTTAAAGTCTTGGATTGTATTTATTTTTTGTATAATGTTATTTTGTTTTTACATGGCATTGTCAAGAGACAAAATACTTTTTGATATCCAGGCTATATACTTGATTTACCTATATTTCTTGTCATTGAACATGCATGTTACAACTTCAGTGGGATCAATCTATGTAACAAAGGGAAAAAATACCACTGATATATGCGTTATCCAGATAGAAAATATACAATACATATTAACATTTTTCTTTGTTTTTAATATTTATTTATTTGAAAGTCAGAGTTACAGAGGGACAGAGACAGAAAGAAAGAGAGATCTTTCATCCACTGATTTACTCCCCAGATGGCTATAATGGCTGGGGCTGGGCCAGACCAAAGCAAGGGGCCAGCAGCTTCATTCACACATCCCTCAAGGTGGTAGAGGCCCAAGTGTTTGGGTCATCTTCCACTGATTCTTCCAGTGCATTAGCAGGGAGCTGGATTGTAAGTGGAACAGCCGGGATTCCAACTGTCACCCATATGGGATGTTGCCCTCACAACTTTAGTGCTGTGCCTCAATGCCGGCTCCTAAATATGAACAATATGAACATTTTTTCTAAAAGCGAAGATTATTGGAGGTAATTTGATTGTTAGTACAATCTAGCAGTATCCTAGGTATACCGGTTTTTTCACAAGTGGAGAAAAATAAGGATATAGCATTCATAATAGCACAGTTGCCTCTCATTACTTAATGATTGTATGTAACTTATCTAATTAGTAAAATTTGCCTGTCACCCCCAAATCAATACTTGCTGTACATTGGTGGTCATTGGCATGCATATGGCAAAAAGAATTGAGTCATCCAATACTCATGTTCTAGCTGAGGTCAAACAAGGTGATGTTTTGCTTTCTTCCTTCAGTTTTTGTACTGTAAACAGTTATCCTCTCATGGTCTAGTTAGTGCTCTGTTTTTCACACTTTCATGCCCTTTGTTGGTGATGTAGCTGTTTACAGTGGCCACCAAGTGTGTGCTGCAGTTGTACTAGCATTCCTCTGCACGAGAAGGCTATGCTCTGACTCATGAGGTGAGTCTGCCTGAGGTGTAGGCTATCAACCTGTTGGGCATGAGTTCAGTGTAAACGAGTCAACAATATATGTTAAATAAGGTATATCGCAACAGAGGCACAAGTGAAACAGGATTCTGTATTGATTAGTAGATGACAATGCGGGGACCAGAAACCCGAGAAACTTCTATTTGTATTAGAAATTGCATTTTTCAATGTTCACTAATCCAGTATTCATGGAAATTTTATAGATCATAATCTATACCATGAGTGTATGTAGAGTTGGACTAATTCTTGTTGTACACACACAGGAAGCCTAAGCAACTGAAGTCTTCTGGAGACCAGTGTTGAGAATAGCATGCTTCTTTGTATAGTTTACTTTGTAGGATAAGGTTAAGCACGCACTGAAACGGAAATGAGGCAGTCTGAATTCTGGACCCTGTCTACTGGCCGTGCGCCTGGCCCCAATTGGTTCTTTGATGAAACTGATAAAACAGGATCTCTAAGATCCCTCCCAGCTCAGGATGCACAACCCAGAACTGTTTTATTCCCTCTGACATCTTAGTTCTTTCTAGCAACATACTGGAGTGAGATCAAAATAAAACAAATATCAGAATTTTCTTTTCATTTATCATTGCAATTATGTTTCTCGTGATCACTTTTAAACTGCCCTTTCCTCAAATACCTGCCCTTGATTATAAGCCCTGGCTTAAAGCCGACATTGTGCACTTTTATCATCTCCTCTTTTAGAAAGAGAATTCCAAGCCTGGTAAAAATGGTGTTGGGTGGCTTAGGCATCAAAGGTAAAATTTGGTTTGCCACTTCTTGAGCTGGATGATCAATTTTGCTATGCATCTTTTATGATTTTTATCCATTTCCACTGTTTCCTAAAAGGAAAGGAGAATAATCAAATGACTCCATTTTCTCATTTTACTGTTTGGAAGAGAGTATAAGTTGACAGAGATAGAAATTATTTTATAGCTGCTTGGATAATTAATTCTACAAAAAAAGGCTTGTATCTTCCTAATTCCTTTTAAGAAAGGCAACAAAGGAGAGCCCAACTGCATAGAGGCTTTCGGTTGGTTTTCACTGGTTTGAGATCCAGTGCCTTAAAGCTAATTGCTGTAAGCCGGCACCCTCCTCATCCCCTAACACCTTTCCCCAAAGAAAGTTAATCTTTTCTTTGAGGAATTTGTTTTTCTTCTGGAGTGCTTTTCCTTACTAATTTCAAAGTCTTTGCAACTCTACAATCCTTAGTTTTTATGATTTTGTAGATGCTTCTTAATCTGGAGCTAATGAACTGAAATGTATGCTTACACAGAAATTACATTTATCCAGGAATCCATATAGGTAGAAAATCAAGATTTCTTAAAAATAAACTATCATGCTATATTGATAAATTCCTAGAAATCACTTGTAATATAATTAGTGACTGTATACTATATGCCTTTTATTGTTTTTTGGTTCTATGAAAAATTTTAAATTATTTGCAGCATCCTATTTGTGAAGAAGTTATTGTCTGTTCTCATTCTTCGATTTCCTGTATTTTCTACGTGAGTCTAGTTCCATAAAAATTACCAGTCATTTGTACTCCTTTTCACTGGACAATGCAATTCTCAAGGTCTAGATAAAAAAAAGTTTGCTATTTACATTTATATACTTGCAAAAGCCAAATATTATGTTCCTGTTTTAAGTAGTAGCACATCCAGCAACCTCTGTGCTAATGAAGATGTGCCAAGTCAAGACGCAACAAACACTTCTGTAATTTCAGTGGGTCCAGGGCCCACCCTTTGCTACATGATGAGATTTTACACATTGTACCACAAGGGTACATTCCAGGTCACGAATGAATCATAGTCAGCTGCAAAATTCTCTCTATCTAATTATTTCTTTTCCTTTCCTTACTTAAGAAAACACTACTCTTGAGAATTTTGCATTGTCGACTCAAGAATTAAACTTGTTTAACTTAAATTTGTTCAATATTGGATGAGGCATTGGTTTCCCTCTCTCTGAATGAGTCATACCTTATTTAAAGTAATTATAAGAAGGATCATTTCTATCTTGGGACTTGCATCCTAACTTTATGCCTCTGGTTTTAATTTACCATTTCTTAATATATATATATGAATTTCATTTATTGAGCATATACTATGACCTAGCCATTGTTAAGTGCTATAAATCCATTATCTCATTAACCATTACAACAGACTTATGTGACAGATATAATTGTTCAGAATTTTCACCAGAGGGATGGGAGCTTAAGGAGATAAAGTAAAGACTCCAAGTGAAGGAGTTAGTCCAAGTTTATGTAAGTGGTAAATGGTGGGCTGAGATCCAGATGGATTTGTTTTCAAAACCACGCATAACTCACTCTTTTCCTTTCAGAAGTATCTTTTCTCTGGTTCTGTGCTATTAGGAGTTCAGGGAGAATGGCCCCATCTTGTGTTTTCTAGTAAAATAATGTCCCTGATTCAAGGTTAAAATGAAAGGTCAGGGTTAAGGTGAAGGGTCAAGGTTAAGAAAGGATTGAGGGTGAAGATAACAGCAACAGAAAGAGTTGTGATTTATTATCAACCGGTTTACTCACTGAAGGCAGCTGGAGCAATTACAGTTCCTCTTACTGTATTAGTTCTCAGTTCCCTTTGGAGTGGTACAGGAGGCCAGAGGGATGTTCTTTAGTTAATCTGAAGGGAAAGAGCATAAAAAAGTAAAAGATGGAGATCTGGCATTTTAGACATGGGGCTTAGAATTTGAAAGGCATTTGGTAGGACAAACAATATTTCTAAAGGATATTTTTATTTAGATTGTTGTGAAGTGGATTGTTTGACCTCAGTGAGTTAATTTGAAATGGAGATGAATGCTGTCAATGTTTATCTATTGAGCCATCTATTTCTGATTGTGTTCGCCATGATCCTGAAGGAATGGATTTACTTAAAGAGTATAAAAAATTAAGGATTATTACAGTGCACGAATGACAAACTTCTTTGCAGTACCTTGAAATTTACAAAGTACTTTTCTATAGGAAGTGTACTTAATGTGTCGTGATGGTGCTAAAAGTCTTATTCGAGGTTGAACAAATTATAAGTAATAGATCTGAAGACTTTAATTTAGCTTTGTTGAGCCTGTGGACATTTGTTCTTATAACAGGCAAAATATCGACCAAAGAAAATCTAATTTAGTAATATTCTGTACTTTATACAGTTACTCTGTGGAAATGGAGCAGCTAAAAAACTAACATAATTAAAACTGGAGGCTTAAAACATACTTAGCCTTAATTTTGCTGTTATTTTATGAAATCAGAACCCTTTTCCATAACGAATTATTTTGAATCCAGAGTTGGCAAATTTTTCTTGTAATGGGATAGATGGTAACTATTCAGCCTTGTGGACCACACAGTTTCCTGCTGAAACTAATGGACTCTGCTGTTGGAGTGGGGAAGCAGCCATAGATAATTTGTAAATGAACACATTCCACATTCCAGGATGGCCACATTCCAGTAAAACTTTATTTATGGACACTCAAATGGTAACTACCCTGAGCTGATGGTTACCCAATATACACACGAATCAAAGTATCACGTTGTACCTCAGAAATATGCATATATAATATGTCAGTAAAAATAAAATTAAAAATGAAATTTGAATTTCATATAATTTTCATGCATTATTTAATGTTTCTTTTGATTTTTTTCAGCTATTTAAAAATATAAAACCATTCTTAGTCTGTTGTCCAAATCAAGACAAGTGGCAGGCTGGGCATGACCTGTAGCCCTTAATTTACCAAACTTTGTTTTAGATGAGAAGGAAAACATGAGTGTTAACTCTTTTCTGGAAGAGGGAAGCATGTCTTCTGCCTGTTAGAAGATTTTGTGGTTATGGCTGGGGTGGCTGATCTCTCCTAACCGTGTCACTGTGTCTTGACATTTCCACTCATTTCCTCAAAAGTTGATAACCTTGCTTCATTTCAATATCTCCTGGTGAGAATTCTTATAATTAGTAGTCATATGGCTTCAACAAATTACAGTGATAGACTCATTGTGGCCAAAAAACCATTTTGGTTTGTTTTGTTTCCTGTATGGAAATCGCATCTGGTAGTTTTTCCTTATGTGGGGTTAAGCTCTGCATGTAGGGGTGAATGTCTCCCAGATTCTAGCACAGTACTAAGTAGCCAACATTCGTGAAATGACATATTTGTTATTATTTGGTGAGGAGACAACTAGAAATCTGGTCCTACTGTATAGAGTTTAAGAAGGGCCAAAGGTCTGACCTTTATACCTTAAGAAATGAATGTCATTGTGTCTGGAAGTGCACAACCTTTCATACACTGTCAAAGACCACAGCTTTCTACTTATACCATTCTACCACCAAACAGCATCCAGAAATTGCTTTAAAACTCTTAAATTCCGCTACAACAAACTTCTTCCCAAGAGATTTCGGAGAAGTTTCCCCCGTGACACAATTAGACTCCCCATGCAAACAGTCTCTCTCAGAGAACTTCTGGCAGTTAGCTGTTGGAAACAGGGAGGGGCAGGGACCAATTTAAATATTCACAACCTCAGAAGTCTGGCTCAAGTTTAGTCATTTCAAAGAGGCAGTTCCCCTGGTTTTCTTGTGCTCACAAGCAGGCGGGAGTTATTTGAACATTAATTCCGGATTGCTCCCTTCCTGTTGTTTTTAAGTCTTTTTTTAGCTTTCTGGTTTTACCTTTCCGAGCTTGAGTCAATAGAGGTGGGTGTGACCATGAACCAAAGATGCTGGATTCTAAAGGTGGGTTGGACTTTGCCTTCACCTTTTTGTACCCTCATGACAGGCCTCCTGCCCAACTTGTAACCAGGTACAAACCAGTGATAGACAAAGAATGAGAGACACAAAACATTGCTTTTAGATAAATTTTTATAGGCTCCCAAGGCAAGGGATATTTGGATTCAAATACAAGCATTAGTAAAATCCCATTTTCTGCAATGAAATAGTAACGTCCAGCTTTTGTCTATGTTCTTTTTTCCTTAAATAGAAGAAGCTATGTTGAACTCAATAGAAGGTAAAAAAAATGGATTTTTTATTTAGAAAATGGATGCTTCTAAATAAACAATAGAATCAAAAATTCAGAAACTAATCCCCAAATTGTTATAATTCATTAAATTGGAGAATTGAAGGTGGGGAGTGGTGGTAGTTGATAAATTTACTTTTTATGACTGGGTGCTCCATAGTCTTTTTAAGTAATAAGTTCCAACAGTGCATTAAAATTGCTATTTTCACCAGCATTCTTAACATAGAAATTTCTCAGAAATAAAAGGCTATTACTGAAATTGAGACAAATATCTTTTGAAAAATATTGAGATTCCTTAGCTAATGGTGCAAATTATTCATTCTATGTGTATCTAAAGTGCACTTCAACTCTGAGATTTATGCTTCTACAAATTGATTAGTTTTTGTTTGCTTTGCATTAAAAACTGGTAAGTCAAGTTCTAACTATTTTTATATAGTGTTTTGGAGAACTGTTGAGGTAGTTATTTTTGATATAAATAAATAGGCTGTTTCTTGATTCAATTCAACCAATATAGCTGGGCTTGATGGCAGAATAGTGGAAACTGCAAGTAATACCCAGTCTCTGCTAGTTCTAGCATTCACTAATTAGATGGATTTGTCAAATTAGTTAATTATGTGTTAATTCTGGTTCATTTATATCTGCTCTGATCTTGCTGCATTCATGAGAAATAGAATGTCTGATGGGGACATTTTTTCCTTATCATGGGATGGGAGTTCCACCCCAAGGCATTACATCTACCAGCTTTCTCACAGTTTTCCTTACTAAGGGAAGAGGATTGATTTAACCTGACTCAACATTGAAGGTGCAGTAGGTAGCAGTTGCCTTTTTCATCTGAGAGAGGGCTTTTCTTAAAGAGTAGGCATTCGCCATACCTTTTGAAGTGGCATATACTTTGCAGAGAAAGGATGGCCCCACTTAGATGTTGTCTGGAATTGAACAATTCTAATGCCTGCTAACAAAAGAAGTCTGCTTCTCCACAGATATAAGTCTTATTCTCCGTAACAACTTCATGATTATGCATATGATATTTGGTTTTTCTCATCTGCTTTAGTCTTTTATTTAATAATTCCATGGATCAAAAATCAGGGGCTAGAATGAAAAGTAACTATATTTATAACTCTACCCTATTTGATCTCCCATAGAAATATCTATCAGGAATATACAGGTATAGACTAATTTCAATATTTTTAAAAGATTTATTTATTTATTTGAGATACAGAGCTACAGACAAAGGGAGAGACAGAGAGAAGGGTCCTCCATTTGTTGGTCCACTCTCCATATGGCTGCAATGGCCGGAGCTGGGCGGATACAAAGCCAGGGGCCAGGAGCCTCCTCTGGGTTTCCCAGATGGGTGCAGGGGCCCAAGCACTTGGACCATCTACCACTGCCTTTCCAGGCCATCAGCAGGGAGCTGAATCAGAAGAGGAGCAGCAGGTACACAACCTGCCACCTACATGAGATGCTGGCACCGCAGGTGGAGGTTTAACTTAACTACACCATAGCACCAATCCAGATAATTTTCTTGAAGTTGTAGTTGGTTTGGCTTCAGAACTGCTTTTGTTGGCACCCAGAAAAGGTTGTTTTTAGGAATAGCAATTGGTATTTCTGGAATTGCTTAAGGTGACTTACAACTGCTTTTAAATCCAAAGGGCTAGATGAACACAATATTCCCCAAATTACGTCTTGTTTCAGAACCACCAATCATCTATAGGAGAATTGCTCTTAAAAGCCTTATCTAGGCCGGCGCCATGGCTCAACAGGCTAATCCTCCACCTTGCGGCGCCGGCACACCGGGTTCTAGTCCCGGTCGGGGCGCCGGATTCTGTCCCGGTTGCCCCTCTTCCAGGCCAGCCCTCTGCTGTGGCCCGGGAGTGCAGTGGAGGATGGCCCAGGTGCTTGGGCCCTGCACCCCATGGGGAGACCAGGAAAAGCACCTGGCTCCTGGCTCCTGCCATTGGATGAGCGCGGTGCGCTGGCCGCAGCGTGCCGGCCGCGGCGGCCATTGGAGGGTGAACCAACGGCAAAAGGAAGACCTTTCTCTCTGTCTATCTCTCTCACTGTCCACTCTGCCTGTAAAAAAAAAAAAAAAAAAAAAAAAAAAAAAAAAAGCCTTATCCAAAGCAAAGGAAAAGACACATATATCATTCTTCCAGGATTCAGGTGTTACCTAAACCATGAGATTTCCATTGCCAAAACTGAGACAAGCTGTCACCCTACAAGACACACCTAGCACATCCTTTTAGCTGTTCTATCCAGCAATGTCATTAACTTAAATAAGCAGCTTGCTGTTTGTAACCTGCCATGATCTCCCCATCCTCTGGTAGCTATGTATACTTGCTTCCTGAGGCCCTATGACAATGACATAAGGATATCACAGAATGTATGCACAATCGAGTGTAAGGATTGTGCTCATGGTTCTTCCTTTTCTTTAAATAATTTTCTTATTTTTCACTTTCAGGTTTGTGATTCAGATACCATGCTTGATCCTGCCTCATCTGTGGAGATGGTGAAAGTTTTAGAAGAAGATCCCATGGTTGGAGGTGTGGGGGGAGATGTCCAGGTGCATATGGCTTCATTTTTTTGTTGTTGTTGCCTAACACATTGAATAGTACTTTTACTCATTGATTCGTTGACTATTGATTACACACCAACTCTGTGCTGAGTATTTTTGTTGGTAGTAGAGGTATATTAGAATATACCTCATTTTCCACTTCTATTGGGATAATTCAGTATTTCCTTGCTTTGTTCTGAGGTATAATCCATGTTTATAATAGATGATTAGTTAGATGAAACATATAACATATTCAATGTGCTAAACTATGATGTTGGAATTTAGTTATAAGAGTAAAGAAATGAAAGTATGGTAGAGAATAGGTGATGTATCTTTTACTATATATTTAAAATCTGCTCAATATGTGATTGACCAAAGAATCCAAAATAGAAAACAAAGGAAGAAAAGAGAAATGGCAACTGAAATTTATACTGGTAAGGAAGGCAAAAAGACAGTAAGTTGGCTTTCAAATATGGATAATCCCATTTTTTAATCAATGGAGAAATAGTTAATGAAACAAATATTAACAAAAGTAATTTGAAGCTGGCGGCACGGCTCAGTAGGCTAATCCTCCGCCTTGCGGCGCCAGCACACCGGGTTCTAGTCCCGGTCGGGGCACCGGATTCTGTCCCGGTTGCCCCTCTTCCAGGCCAGCTCTCTGCTGTGGCCCGGGAGTGCAGTGGAGGATGGCCCAAGTGCTTGGGCCCTGCACCCCATGGAAGACCAGGATAAGCATCTGGCTCCTGCCATCGGATCAGTGCAGTGTGCCGGCCACAGCGGCCATTGGAGGGTGAGCCAACGGCAAAAGGAAGACCTTTCTCTCTGTCTCTCTCTCTCACTGTCCACTCTGCCTGTCAAAAAAAAAAAAGAGTAATTTGAAGTATATAGGATGGAAGTATGAGTATGTGAAAATATATAAAGATTAAAATAAGAGTCCCATGAAACATGAGATTAGATTTTCACTAAAGTGAGAAGCACATAGAAAGTTAGCTTTAAAGTTCAGTGATTGTATTGCTGTACAGCCCATTTTGTGTACACATGTTGGTAGTGAGGGCAAATAAATTGCATTAGAAAGACAGAGAAATAGTCTGGCAATAAAAACGTAGCATGCAAAATCCAGAAGATAACTCAACAAAGTCTAGATAGAGGAGATCATTTAGAAATATCTCCAAGAAAAAGTTCACAATTTTTAATGATCTTTATGTAAAGCATCATTACAGGATTTTAATTTTTCAGGGAGGCCAGAGCAAGCTCTTTTGTCATTGGTGTTGCCAAAACAAGTACAAAGAGAGGAGAAGGACATTTAACAACTAGGGGATGGACAAGTTGATACTCAACTGAGCTGAAGGGACTTGGACTTAAAAATCTTCAAATCTTAGATGAAAGGAAAGAGTGCATGGGAAAGAATTTATGGACTAAGAACTAAAGCCTGAACAATCTTGACATTATAGCACAAAAGCAAGACTAAGCATAAAAAACACAGCAAAAAAATGGAAAGAGAATGATGAACTAGGAAAAATTACATACCATCATAGAATCCCAATCATACACACACACTAAAACACACACCAAGCTTATCAAATACATCTAGTAATACAGGACCAGAGAAAACAAACAAAATATGATGGCAGAAAGAGAAAGCAATTCAAAATATGGAGATAAAATAACAAATCTCACTACAGCTAGGAATGTGAGGATGATGTAGGTTTTGCTGGTATTTTCAGGTAAAGCTTACCTTTTTTTCCCCCCCTCTTCTTGCAGATTTTAAACAAGTACGATTCCTGGATCTCCTTCCTCAGCAGTGTGAGATACTGGATGGCTTTTAATATAGAAAGGGCCTGCCAGTCTTATTTTGGGTGTGTCCAGTGCATTAGTGGACCTCTGGGAATGTACAGGAACTCCTTGCTGCATGAGTTTGTGGAAGACTGGTACAATCAGGAATTTATGGGCAACCAGTGTAGTTTTGGTGATGATAGGCATCTGACAAACCGAGTGCTGAGTCTGGGCTACGCAACAAAATACACAGCTCGATCCAAGTGCCTTACTGAAACCCCTATAGAATATCTCCGGTGGTTAAACCAGCAGACCCGTTGGAGCAAGTCCTACTTCCGAGAGTGGCTGTACAATGCAATGTGGTTTCATAAACATCACTTGTGGATGACCTACGAAGCGGTTATCACTGGATTCTTCCCCTTCTTTCTCATTGCCACAGTAATCCAGCTCTTCTACCGGGGTAAAATCTGGAACATCCTCCTCTTCTTGTTAACTGTCCAGCTAGTAGGTCTCATAAAATCATCTTTTGCCAGTTGCCTTAGAGGAAATATCGTCATGGTCTTTATGTCTCTCTACTCAGTGCTGTACATGTCAAGTTTACTTCCGGCCAAGATGTTTGCAATTGCAACAATAAACAAAGCTGGGTGGGGCACTTCTGGAAGGAAAACCATTGTTGTTAATTTCATAGGACTCATTCCAGTATCAGTTTGGTTTACAATTCTGCTGGGTGGTGTCATTTTCACCATTTATAAGGAATCTAAAAAGCCATTTTCAGAATCCAAACAGACAGTTCTAATTGTTGGAACGTTGCTCTATGCATGCTACTGGGTCATGCTTTTGACGCTGTATGTGGTCCTCATCAATAAGTGTGGCCGGAGGAAGAAGGGACAACAGTATGACATGGTGCTTGATGTATGATCTAACATTGATTGGCGTTTGCAGTCACATTTGCAGACACACACAACACCTTAGTTCCTCGAGGGGCTGTACAGTATTGTGGCATCAGATAATGCCACCACAGGAGACATATCACTGCTGCTGGGACTTGAACAAAGACATTTCTATGGGTTTATTTTGATTCTGCCAAAGTAAAACAATACATCAACAAGAAGAAACTCAGATTTAATCTGTTATTTCTATGAAAATGGGAGGAATTCTTTGTTTATGCACTTTTTCCCTACTGTGCATCCGCCTGACAGTATTTTGCCCTAAATACCTCACTAGCCATGCTTTATGTGGGTTATCATGGAAGAAAAGGATTTTGGAAACTCAAGGAAAAGTTCTTTCAACCTATACAGCCTAACTTATGAACGGTTATGATAGCTAGTTTTGAAAGAGGGATTTTTCTCTTTAACTCTACCAAATGAAATGCCAAAGGAAATTATAAAGGCCGTTGGCTGTGCTGTATTTTGATATAATTGTACTGTGTTTTAAAATTTTGTATGTCAATTTTTAAAACAAATTTTGCATACTCTATATTTTACTTCTCTGCGAAAATACACCTGTTCTTCCTTTTTTTAAAATAAAAAAGATTCTGAAAAAAATCATACTTAAAAATCCTGCCCAAAATGTGAAGCTTGGTTGACTGATTTTCATAATAGAAAGAATAAATTGTTTCTCTCTCTCTCTACCTTTTAAAATGGAATAGTTTATTTCTGTGAAAAAATATTTAAACTTTCAGTATTTTAATTTTGAATTTTCATTTCTTTTTGAAAAGGCCAATGTACCTGTCATGATTTGGGACTAAAAATACATACTTACGTATGTGCAAAAGGAAAATCAAGGCCAAAGTGGTAGAAAAGTGCAATTTTTTCATAAATTGGAAAAAAGAGAATGCTAGTCCTGAAAAGAAAACACTGGGCACCCAGCACTGGAAAAAACATCGATGATCTTTGGAGATTCTGGCAGTGTTTTCCCAGACCAAGTAAAGTGGGAAATAGAAAAATTATCTGTATAATTTGGACAAATACAATGCAGTTCATCTTAAGTTTTGTTCTGTGGCATGAATTCACTGAAGCCCATCTATTTCTATGTTGAACACATTTCACTTGTTTTTACCATTTTGTTTAGCTTGATAGTTTACTTTACCTATTAATATGTTGTTTACATGGGTGAGTTGGTTAAATTATAATAAAGATAAAGAGTCAAAATTGACAGTTTTAAGCTCTAAGTGTTCTCCTTTACTTTCTAGGGATTTTTTAAAATCCTGAATTATACAGATAATTGCTTTATCTCTCTTATTCTTGGCCTCCACAAAGATGTCTACCAGTGGAAATGATATCAAGGTTAAGTAAGTATGTCAGGAATTGGCACATAGAAAACTGGATGAACCAGGTGCTCTGAACCTTACTTACTATGGGACCTCAATTATCCAATTTGACTTTGTAAACATTCAATCTTGCCTTATAGCTGGTGCTGTGTAGACCTGTGTTACAAAGCATCATCAGAGTGCATGAATAATTTCAAAGCCTTGTTCTGAAGCAGAGACGTGTAGAGTAATGTTAAAATGTGGGCTTCCTGCCCTTCTGCTTCCTTTCCATGTAGACATCTATGTTATATCTATCCTGCCTAAGAAAAAGCTGCACATTCTACCTTCAGAATGCAAAAGGTACATAAGATTCTTAAACTCAGACTCTCACGGATCAGAGAGCTTGTGGGAAACAAACATACCATGCCAATAAATGAGACTAAAACTTGACTTTGACTTTTTAACTATTTATGTTCTAAGTTAAGCTTTGATAACATTCAAATGTCAAATTCTCTCATTCTTATAAAAAGTTGAATTAATTGCCTGTATTTATTTTAGCAATTATTCAATGTACTTCCAGTATAGGATGTATAGTATAATTGATTTTTTTGTAAATAAAATATTTTTGATAAAATTATTGCCTTTTTTTCTAAGGGAAGGGGGAACTTTGTTTTACTGACTATAGTGGGTAATACAGGGGAAAAGCTTCATGGTTGGTTAAAGATGAGGAGTCACCTAATGTTACCTTATGTAGAAATCTCCAAAATTGGTGTGATATAGAAATCTGGGAAGTTAGAGAGGAAAGAAGGAAGGGAGGGAGAGAGATCTGTTCAACGTGGTATTTTTCTCTAATCCTCTTTCTTCCTTTTCCCAAATTTAAATGAAAGTTTTATTATCATAGATTTTATCACAGTATGAAGAAAATCACAGATATGTAGGAAAACTTTAAGCACATTTATTATAGCATTATTTATCAATAATAACCAAACATTAAGATAAGCTCAAATCAAATGCTGAGAGCAGTTACTAAATAAATTATGCCATATCCAGATAATGGTATAATCTGCCATTAATTACAGTGTTCTCAGAGATTCTATGAAGATGTTGAAGAAATTTCACATTTTGTATAGTAAAATTCCCAATTTTGTAAAAACAACACTTAACCATGGTTATCTCTAATACTAGGAATATGACCAATTTATATTCTATATATGTTTTTTATCTCCCAAATACCATAAATGTGTATTGTTTTTATCATAAGAAAAAGGACAATAACTATTTTTTTAAAGTGGGTTGGGACATCTAATAGCATTTTCTGATTTGAGGATCTTTGATAGTAATTATCCCATTTTACTGCTTACCTTTCAAATTCATTTTATTTCCCAAATCCTTTTCTCATTAAGTTCGTAAGAGTCTTCATTATTTTATTACAGTTACATTATTAAATAATAGCCACTGAGCTTACTATCATAGTAAACAGCAGAAATATTGATATTGATCTGAGCATGTTTTTAATAAACTAACACCCTTCTCCCAGGCGCTTGATTATATTCATCATATTCCTCCCAATCTGCCCCTTGTTTCCTCTATCCAATAAAAGCATCACTTTCTGCTAGCTACTTAAGCACTTTCTTCAGCTACATTTTTATAAGAAACCTGTAACCCAATGCTCATTATAGTTATTTGGTCCCGCTTTTGCCCTGGCACTCAAAGTCACCTCATCCTTGTTAAGATGTTCTTTCTTCTCTCATTTCTGTTTTAGTCATTGGATTCTGGACATTTTTATTAAAAATATGTCTTCTTTAATGTGTGTCCTTTAGTAGAGGATAAGCTTTATGGTGGAAAGAACCGTGTGAGATTATATCACCATTGTATCAGCTGATCTTAGTACATAGTTTGTCACGGGTTACGAGCTCAATATAAATCTATGGACTGAATAAACAGGTGAGGGAAACATGCACAGAGTTAGATTTATGCTAAATCCCAAGCCTTTTATTTATAAAACCTTCTTTATCCTAAATAGACATGACTTTAAATGAATTTATGTAATTTATGATATACAGAACAGAGAGTCAGTGAAGGACTTAGCAATGTAGGAAAAGGAAGGTCTATGGGTAAGAGGCTGTTCTTTATTGTGAGAAATGTGGAATTATAGAACTCACCAGAATTCCTATATGGAGGGTGAACAATATGGAAGAGATGTCTCTCCAAATCATATTTATATTCAAGCAACTTCAATTCTAAATGTCACATTTCTTATTTTGGCTCACATTTATGTTTTTCAACAATGTAATTTTGAGTGAATATTGTTGACACATGTTCCTCATTAAACAGACATTTCTCATACAAATTTTTCTTTTTTTTAAATTTTTATTTCACTTACATAAGAGGCATAGAGCTAGATACAGATGCCAGAGAGAGAGACAGAGAGACAGAGAGACAGAGAGAATGAACCTATCCACTGGTTCATTCCTCAAATGGCTGTAATGACAGAGATTGGGCCAGGCTCAAAAGCAGAGCTGGGAAGTCCATCCAGAATTCCCATGTGAGTGGCAGGAACCCAATTACTAGAGTCATCCCTGCTGATTCCTAGGGTGTATATTGACAGGAAACTAGAATCCGGAGCAAAACTTCAGTGCTGAACCTAGGTACTCCTACATGGAACATCAGCATCCTAACTGATGTCTCAACAGCAAGGCCAAATGTCCACCCTTAATATGTGTTTCATTTCAAACATAGAACATTTGTATTTATACATGCTTACTAATTATATTGCTGGACATTTGAACCTTTCCTATATGAGATGGATTTAAAAAGTTCATGGAAAGATGGAATTAAAAGGTTTTTGGAGCCAAACATTTGAAATGCATGCATTTTTTATAATGCACATTTACACTAACTTTTGGAAGTCCCTCATATAAACACATCATTTATGGCTCAGCTCCGTATCTTCTCTAGGAATCATCATTCCCTTGCCACACATGTCTTACATAGTGTGTTCTACTACCCTTAACCACCTTTTTTTCCACACCTGACATTTTGGTTCCATCATCTTGTTCTGAATTCTGAGCTTCCCAGCACCTGTTGTAGGGTCTCTCAAAGAGCAGGACATCGATAAATGTGGGTAGAGGATATCAAAGGTGAATATTGAAGAAAAAACCTATTTACAGTATAAGTCTATGCATATAAATATATATGCTTACTTTATATGACCGTATTCATTCATATATTCACGTAGTTTTCAACATATTTTTAAAATTTTATTTATTTTAAAATCACATGACAGAGAGAGAGAGAGAGAGAGAGAGAGAGAGAGAGATCTTCGGTCCACTGGTTAACTCCCCAAATGGTTATAGTGGCTAGGCTAAAGCCAGAAGCAATGAACTTCTCCCACAGGGGTCGCCAGGGTCCAACTGCTTTGGTAATTTTCTGCTGCCTTCTTAGGCACATTAGCAGTAAGCTGGATGGGAAGTGGAGTAGCCAGGACTTGAACTAGCACCCTGATATGGGATGCTGGCATTCTAAGTGGTGGCTTAATTCTCTGTGCCCTTCAACAAATATCTATTGTCTACTGTATTCCATGCTTTGCATCCATAAAGGAATTCCTACTGATACAAAAAGTGCTCTAAGATGTTAAATGATCGTCCAATGGAAAAAAAAAAGGTTCTATTTGTAAGCTCAGGCATGTTTAGGAAACCCTGAGTGTGTCAGATTTCTGCCCTGTAGAAATTCTCTGAAACCTTTAATGTGCTGATGAGATTTACGAATCCTTAAGAGAGACCTGCCACATGTAGAAATCCCCTGCACTTAAATGACTGTGATACCATTTCCATGGGGATGTTTGTTAACATCTGGATTAACATAATTTTTCTGCAGAACACAGTTTAGGTACCACTGGTATATAGTTCTTGACATCATAAGTTGGATTTGTTTTTACTCAAGATCTGGAAACACCACTCAGAGCTTAACTTCCTTACTACTTGAGTAATCAGTTCCAGGTGTGAAGACCACAGAAGTAAGAGGGAGAAGCCTTCAGGTTCATTTGGCTTAGCCTATGACCTACAGAAAGCAGGCTCTTCTCAAGATTTCAGTCTACACATCTGGTGTCATAAAGCCCTCCACATTGTAACTTAGGCAAACCTAAGTGACTTGTTTCAGCTCTGCTGTTCTGAGCAACAATATAAGACTGATTCTAGGAAGACATACAATTAGTGGTTCAGGTTTTATTTGACATGATTTTGGTGATGTATGAGACTACTGATTGAAAAGAAACACAGTTGCTTTATAAACTAAGGGAGAGTTCGCCTTTTATTTTCTCTCTTGGATTGAATTAATTGTTGAGTCAGAGTCAAGCACAATCTCGTTTTAATTAGGGCAGGATAGAATCACAGGACACACATTGTCAGAAGGAACAGAAGCAGTGCTACATCAAAAAAATCAACATGCTGCTTCTCCAGCCAGCACAGGATATGTCTCTGTTCAATTAAAAAAAATGAAAGTGTTAAGGAACTAAACATCCGGAACTAAACATCCTGGAAGAACAATCTTTGACAACCAAAGCGGAATGTGGCCATCCCATAAAGTCATTAGCAGAATTATTCTAAGGCAACTTAAAGGTTTCTTAGTCCAACTCAAATGCCTCAAATCTTTGTAGAGATGAGGGAAGACAGAAAGACAGGGAAGGACAGTATTTCTTACCTGAACTCCATATTTCTTATCTGAAATGATTAAACTGTGACTTAGTTGATTTTAGCTCCTAGCTCAAGGCTTTAAAGCTGGTTTCAAGTCCCTGGGTTAGCATCTGGGTCTCTTTTGTCCGGATAAGTATCTTGGGTTTATTTTATAATGCAGAAAACCTCAAATTTGCAATTTCTGGGCAGCTTCTCTTCTTTTAAACCCGATATATTGAGATTATGTTTAAATTCACCCACTTGAATGGGATTGTAAATTATAGGCTTTCAGGTTTATGAGTTTTTGATATTTAGATTTTAAATACAAAATCACTCTGGGGTTGTCTAGCACAGAACCTGGGAATTTCAGCTCCATTAAGAATTATCATAGCATATCAAAAATGGAGATAAAATTGTCTTGCTCCAAACCAAATTGCCACCACATTTCCCATTTTGGATGTGCACAAGGCCAGACAAGCTTGGAGAGCTGAGTTGTCATGTATGAAGGTTTTGGCTGCAGATTGAGTTCGTTTAAACTCCTTCTTTGCTATATGTCAGCTGAACAAGTTAGAAAATTTCACCAGTTCTTCTAGCTGTATTTTCTTCATCTAAATAATACAGGTAAAATGAGTATCTCTTAGAGTTGTTATGCAATTAAGCTATTTTATGAAAACTACATAGGGACAAAAACTTGTCACATAATAGAAGTTTAATAAAATTTTTCTTTCGCCCTTCCTTGCATATAAACAACTAACTTTGTTAGTGTTCTTTCCTTCCTGTAATATCTGTACTTAGCTAAACATTGAACCAAGTGCTGGCATTTGTAACTCAAACACCAAGGAATTTTACCTTTCAAAATATATCTTGAGTTATCCATTTGTTGACTTTCCTACATTTTTAAGGTTATCTATAAAGCTAAGTAGTCATGCTCTCCTTCAGATACAGAGCTGGTAAACTCTTAAATTGTTTAGTGTGTGCTAATGTCCAGAGGAAGACTTAGTTTTGACAATTTTTTAAATAAAGTTGTGGATTTGTTTTTAAAAAAGATTTATTTACTTTGTTGAAAGTCTTCCATCTACTGGTCTACTTGCCAGGTGGCTGCAACAGCCAGGGCAGGACTAGGCTGAAGACAGGAGCCATGAGCTTCAGCGAGATCTTTCACATGTGTGGCAGGGGCCCATCTTCCACTGATTTGCCCATGCTATTAGTAGGGAACCAGATTGGAAATGGAGCAGCCGGGACACAAATCAGCATCCAGTAAGGATGCAGGCATCACACGTGGCAGATTCACTCCACATGCTATGATGCCAATCCCAATACAGACAATTTCGCATCTGACGAAACAAATGCTTCGAGATGTCTAGAGTACAGTGGATGGGTCAGTAGGAAGAGCATGACACTGATGTCAGGTGGATCTGAGTCCCTGTTTTCTGGTTGACTCTTCATGGATGATCTCACATCTTCATTTGTAAATGTGGGATGCTATTAAGATTAAAGGTAACAATAGAAAGGAAAGGTCATGAGAAACTTAGAAAAACTCTTCAGATATGAGTCACTGTTATTCATTCTGAGCATCAAGGGGAGACATCCAAATGTTTACCATGGCAGAGTCAGATGAGGGCCTTGAGTCCTAACGGACACTCTCTCTTCATGCTTAAAGCAACCACCCTGGGTCGATCTGCCAGCATCTTGTGCCTACTGTCTTGATTATCCTTTCCAAATTTCTGCTACTCTTTCTTTATATTTCTCATGGAACAGCCAGTTGAAGCCATGTTACCTACCTGCTTAGAAGACTTTATATGTCTCCTTATCCCAGGATTCCATTTTTCACAAGGCCCAACATGATCTGCTTCTGTTTCCATGACCTGCTCTCTCTTTTTATAACACGTCACATGGGCATTCTTTCTCTTCTTCAGCCAACACAAGCTTATTCTTACTTCAGGGCCCTTCATAGTTGCTATTAATTTGCCTAAAGCATTCTTTTTTTTTTTGTCCAAGAATCAAACATTGTTGATTTCTTCCCCTCACTGAGGTCACCTCCTCAGAGAGGACTTTCTTGATCCTGTCATTTTTTTTAATAATGCTTTTACTTAAAGAATATGAATTTCCAAAATACAGTTTATAGATTACAATGGCTTCCCCCCCCATAACTTCCCTCCCACCCGCAACCCTCCCCTTTCCCACTCCCTCTCCCCTTGCATTCACATCAAGATTCATTTTCAATTATCTTTATATACAGAAGATCAGTTTAGTATATATTAAGTAAAGATTTCAACAGTTTGCCCTCACATAGCAACACAAAGTGAAAAATACTGTTGGAGTACCAGTTATAGTATTAATTCACAATGTATAGCACATTAAGGACAGAGATCCTACATGATATATTTTTTTAAATTGATTAATTTCTATGCAATTTCCAATTTAACACCAAGTTTTTTTCATTTTTAATTATCTTTATATACAGAAGATTGATTCAGTATGTACTAAGCAAAGATTTCATCAGTTTGCACCCACACAGAAACACAAAGTGTAAAATACTGTTTCAGTACTAGTTATAGCATTACTTCACATTGGACAACACATTAAGGACAGATCCCACATGAGGAGTAAGTACACAGTGACTCCTGATGTTGATTTAACAATTTGACACTCTTGTTTTGATCCTGTCATTTGAAAGTTACATTCTGTTTCCCAATTATTTTATTCCATGTTGTGCTATTGTTTGTCTCTAAGCATTTGCTATTATTGGGAATTAATATATGATTTATTTTTTATAGAATATAAAACTGAGAGAGCAGCAATTTAGTCTACATTTCAGAGTCTAGAGTAGTGGTAGATATATAGAAAATGCTAAGTGAAAACGGGTGATAAATAGACAGTGATAAAATAATGGTGTCAAATGCTCCATATTTATAAATATTGAACCTGCTTATCCCAAATTCAAGCGTGAGGAAGGACTCAGAGGACATCAAGTAACTAAAGAGTGGCTCATTTGTTACCTCAATGGGGGATAAAGGGCTTTCCCCCCCTTCTTAGCTATTTATTCCCATGAATCAAGAACATACTCCAATAAGATACACTCTAGGAAATACTTTAGAAATGTAAGGCTTAGTTATGTACAGACTAGGGAACTAGAACTTTGTTCCCTTTTAAAACAAGTTTTAATCAATACTGCATGAATGTGTGTGTAAGCTCACAAGTCATGGTTTTTAAATTTTTAACTCTCTTTGCTATGTGGTAATATTTTTCATGTCCTAGTATCTGGAGAAGATAATGTAAGGAAGGAAAATATACTAATTCCCCACATACTGAAAACTGCAGTTATTGCTTGAGCAATTTTTTGCCCCACCCAGGAAAGATCCCACCCTCCATAGCTAAGAATCAAGGGATTGGATGGTGATTTGTAGCCAGCAATAATGTTCTCTAAATATGCTATTGGCAGGAGAAACATTGCTAGAGATTAGGGAATACAGAGAGCTGTGAACTTCCATTGATCTTCTGGGACCATAACTGAGTCTGCTCATAGTACTGTGACCCCATTAGACAGCCAGCTTCCAGACTGGTTAGAACATTTCTTCTGGGCATAAAGAAGATAACTCACTGTATGGATAGAAGCCCAGCCTAGACAATGTCTACTTAAGAAAGTATCTCCATGGGAATGGTACTATCTGGCAAGGGACAAATCCAATGATGCCATAGGTATTTTCCATCCTTTCCATACTTGAGTCATTTCCTTCATATACCAGATAAGGGGAAGTCAACAGAACTATGACTGTGAAAATCCATGTGTAAAGGTTGAAATGTTTCTCCAGAGTCAATCTAATCCAGCTGAGTTTCTGGAGTTAGATAAATAAGGGCCTTCACTCAACTGTAGGTTACTCCTCTTTCTTTCTACCATTGTAAGAGAGAACATATGAGTCATTTTTTTTTTCTTTTTTCATCCTGGAACCACTGAATTGAAAGAGGTTGAGTGAATGGTAAAGTAGAAAGAGGCTCATATTTGAAATAAGTGTTAGTTAGTAAATGATCACTGTAATTCAAGGCGTTCCTACTCATGTGATTTTGGTTCATTAATTTCTTTAAACTCACTCACTTTGTCTCATTATCCTCCAAGGCCCACATGAAATATCAACCTCCTCTGGAAAGCATTTACGAAAGTTATTAAATAAGAGTCAAGGCTCAATCCTTTACTTCCAAATGACAATATATTTTCCAGTAATAATGCATTTAATGACATATTTAATTATGGAAAAGTTTCCTTCTTCTGCTCCCTAACAGTATGATCTGCTCGTGCAGGAAGTCTATGTTTTATTCATCTTTGTGAACATATTTTTCTAATATGAAATGCTTATTGACTGAGTGAAAACTTCATATTTGTTGATCAAGTGAGTGAATAAGTGATCTTGTCATTTATTATTATTAAAAATACAGAATTTTCACTCAGGTCAATATTTTGTAAATATTGGTTGAATGCTTACCAAATTACAAAGCAGTTTTGAATGCATGATGCTACTGAACTCCAAACAAGCCTATGATGATTAATAACCCCGTTTGTCTTATAATGGAATTGACACTCAAAAGTTGAGATTTCCCCAAAGCTCCTTAACATATCAAGGCAGAATTTAAAATAGTTGTAGTCTCTTCAAGTATGATGCTCTTTCCAATCTTCCATAACCACCTTTACAAAAGCTACTGTATTAAATTAAATCATATCTTAAACACATTTTTGCAGTATGTTAAAAGAATGGAGCCTATTTAAGATACTATCTGATTTTAAATAACATAGAATCCAGCAGTATTCAGCCTAGAGAATTTAATACACTGACACATCCAATATTAAAGTGGCCAAAAGCATAGAATTGGGGCTTAATATGCGAGTTAGAATCCCAAATATGCCATTTATAAGAGCAGCAATCCTGAATAGGTTCTCTAGGTTTAATGAGACTCATATTTAATTTTTAATGCAACAGAGAAAGCATAGATAACTAACAGAGAGAAGGAAAGTATTTAAGTTACTCATGGGCAAACCTCAGAGAGCCAGGCATAGAATAGAAACATGGTAGCTATAGGTAAAGGAGAATGGTTGCTCTGATGTTTACTCTGCCCTATGTCTACTTCTCGCAATGAGTGAACTTAGCCATGCTTCTGTTTTTGTGCTATTCTGTGCTCAATATTCAAATTTCCATGGTTAAGTCACTTGCCTAACCTTTGGATAAGGTAGGGCACAGTTCTTCAATAGCCATTGGGATCAATCTTATATACACTAAGCAGGATAAAATTCTGCAAAAGATAATAGCTAAACTGTTGCCTAAAAACCTTTAAAAATGGAAGTTCTCCAATTAATAAACATTTCTGGAAGTCCCTCATAGTCTGGAAGTTTGTCACAGGATTAGCATGAAAGTTAAATGTGTTCAAAATTTTTACAACAGCACAGGGATTTTAGTAAACATTTTCAAATGTCTTACTCTTTCTTAGTTTTATCAACATAAATACGTTTCTCTTAAAGAAATAACCTAGGATACTTAGTTAAGGCACAATGCCCAGATTTGAAACTGGGTTATTTTGCCTATCGTCTGTCCTATCTCTGGCAAGTTAAATAACAATTTTGCTTCTCTCTCACCATTTGCATAAAATTATCATGGAAGTACAAATCTCAAGTGTCATAAAGGTTATTTCAATTGCATACACAAGTAATGGCCCATAATAATAACAACAGTTTATTACTTCTCACAACTATAAATTCAAGGATGGGCTCTCTTGGGTGGGACTTCTGATTAACATAGTAACTCCTGGGGCTGGATGGTTCAGCATATCTTCTTCACTCACACACTCTACTCCTTATCACAGCTGTGATATCTGGAACAAATCTAGTCAGGTCTTTGATCACATTGTTTTCCTAGCTGGGCATCATCATTATTTTTCTCTCCCCTCTTCATATATACACTCTAGAAGGGGAGCCAAATCTCCTTAGATGAAAACATTCAGGGACTTAAAGAAAGTGTTGGAAAATTTTAAGAGAAAAGGCCCTAGTCACTGGCAATTATCAAAATTTCTGCTTTCCCCATGCTTGCTAATAATGTCTGGAGAAATCAATTCACATGGCCAAGTTCAGAATCAAAGTGAAAGGACCACATAAACAATAATATATTGTTGATTGATTGGGATGTTCCACAGTCTTCTACATTGATTAAACAGAATCAAACATGTAAAACACAAGCAATGGTAAGTAAATTATAGATATTGAATACTTCAATTTGTAGAAGCACAAAAAATAAAGAATAGTTGTCATTTTTAGATATTTCAACTAAAATTCTAGTCAGATATGGATTATAGTGATTTCTTGACTTGGTTCTACTGGTGAATGCCCGTACTTACAATATTCTACCTTGCTGGCAAAGAAAGAATCTATATGGTTTAGAATACATATGGAGATTTAAATGACAAGACAAAGTTTCATAAAAAACTTATTAGTGTAATAATTTTATTTCCAGAAGAAGGCAAGTTGCACTGTAGGATCAATAGTTTTCTCCATTTCATGTACTTTATATCTATTCAAACACCTGACTGGTGATTATATTGAAATTTAAGGTTTCACTTTATAAATAACTAAAAAGTTATTTTAGGTCTGAAAAATATTAAGAGCAGGTGTTTACAATCATTTATTTGGATCATGAAAGAACTGCAGAGAACTTTGCTGAAGTGAAAATGACAAGTCTGGAAAGTTTATTCCCTTGTTGAGTGAATTTGGGCTGGGGTTATTTTATATTATCTGTCTACCATATTTTCCAAGTGTGATTATTTTCAGTATCAGATGTCTTGCTATTATTTTTGACAATAATTAACTAAAATTTTGCAAAAACTTTCTCCCATTTTGTCAGTTGCCTCTTGAATTTGTTGAGTGTTTTCTTTGCATGCAGAAGCTTCTTAGCTTGATGTAAAAATCTATTTTGAATGTTCGTCAGACAGTAGTGCTCTAAGAATATTATGTTCTGTATTCCTAATACAACTTATAATCAAACTTACATTGATTTCTAGTTATATGAAACAAAGCAGAAGAAGTTGCAATGTTTTAAAGACATTGAGTAAGAAAGTATAATGAGCCGACTTCAGCTCAATATTCTTCCCCATCTAAGTTGAAGTAGCATATGCAGAAGGGATAGCCTCTTCCCAGGGTGACCTGAGAGAGCAGAATCCTGAAATTGAAAAAGGAGAGAAGATAATTGCATGTGTGCATTTTTCTAGGACTCTTTTGGTAAACCTGCAACTCAATGAAAGTAAAAGTCTCCCAGTGAAGCAACATGAGCATGAATATCTTTCAGTAATTCTAATTCTTACATCACTCATACTTTCTGATGTTTCCACACCCCTCCCTTCTATGAAGGAAGGATGCTCTTCCCCATGTGGGCACCTCCTTTGACTGTTTCCTGTGCCATATGTGCTCTTGCTCTACTGAAACCGCCGTCTTAAATTTCCTTCTACTTGCTTTGCTCTCACTGATGCTTCCTGTAATCACCATTTGTCTGCTGGATGCACAATAACCATGTTCTTTATTTTTGTCCTTTCTATTAATCTTCTACTCTTCCTTTTTAATAACCCAAGGATATAGGTGGAAATACAGGAAAATTCAAATCGCCTTCTGTAAGATATTCCAGGACTGAAACTTCTTGCTGTTGTTGATTTTTTCTTAAGCCTGGAAACAAGCACTTTCCAATAGGACTGAACATTGGTAGTGTATTTTACATTCAGTTCTGAGGCAGACAGACCTTGAGATGGAATGTGTGTGTGTGTGTGTGGTTTGCTATAAAGTCCTTTTCAGAAAAACAGCTGTAAGCCAATGAGTGAAGCAGAAAGAGGCAGAGAAAAAACTTGAGATAAAATACATTGGCAATGGAGGCCTGAGCCCTCGGTGGTTTTAGATGGCCTTCCAGAGTTGTCCTAGGTCTGGACACTGGGCCTATGTCTTGTACCCTGCCTTCATATGAATTAGTAATTGCATAAAAACTATTCTAGGGTGAGGAATAGGGGAAAACACTCAACCTTGGGCAATATAGTTCTCTTCAATCTGGGGAAAATTCATGAAAAGTAACTCAATTGCCAGTGAAACACAGTCAATTCTTGGCAGTTGGGGGAAGGAGCACTGGTCCTATGGAAGGGAAATAGGAATTGCATCTTCTACACCATGCTCATTACAAGTGCAAACTCCTCGATGTTTGGGCATTTCTTAGTCTATAGATCCCAGAGAACACTCAGAAATCTGTGCACCTTCAGTGTTAGCCCAGGAGGTTCTTACATAATTTTTATCTTACCTATATTTTAGTAGAATATGACATCAATAAAGAATTCAACTATTTACTTGAAAGAGGCCTTCTCTTAAGCATTTTCTTTCTATTCATTGTCAGAAATTTCCTGCTCATCAGCAGATCTTCTTACAGAATTTCCCAGGCTGTCTCTGTAGATTTAAAACTAATAATTCAAAGTTCATAAACACAAGAACCACTTCATTGTTTCCCAAATTTCTTCTCAGTTATAATTTTCTCTACTTTTCTTGGAGGGTTATATTATGATACCAATTTTTAATCTTTCCATGAGCCCAGTACTCCCTATTCTGTAATAAAATATGATATTTTGTAACAATTCTTGGGAATAAAGCTGTGGGCCTTTTGGAGATTCCTTACCAAAAACTGTTCATTATAATTTAATGGAAATTTGGGATGAGAGAATGTCCCCAGCTCTGGTCTATAAAAATTTGCTGCTCCATGACTCTAAAATAAAGTGTGATGCCTGCTATTTTCCTCAAAGCCAAAATGTGGAGGGTTATTTGTTCCAATCAAGGATATCTCCAAGTAGGGAAGTCCAGAGTCATAACATTTTAGATGTGGGAGAGCTGAGAAAGATTGTACCAATACTGTCATTTTTCGTCCTCATATCTGCTTGAATTTCATAAGAGTTTAAGGGATCCTGAGTGTTTTTGATTTGAATAAGGATGCAAAGTAAGTTTGTGCCATGGTCTGCATATGAATACTAGTTTCTTGAATACAATTTCAAGAGTCCTTTCTACCAAGCTAGGCAGAAACTAACAAGGATAACTCAACAGTGCAACAATCTAGTATGCACATATTCATGCATTGGAGGGTGGGAAAATTCTTTGTGGAGCATCAAAGATTAGTCAGTTCCCATCTCTCTTAGTTCGGAAGAGAAGTCAAGAGGTTCCTTTCCCCAAAGAAGATAACTCATTTTTCTTTTTTAATAGAACATTTCAAAAAAAATTTTGAAAGAGTTACAGAGAGAGAGAGAGAGAGAGAGAGAGAGAGAGAGAGAGGGAGAGAGAGAGAGAATCTTCCATCCTCTGGCTCACTCCCCAGAAGGCTGCAACAGCCATGGCTGGGCCAGGTTGAAGCAAAGAGTCTCTTCCAGGTCCTCCACATGGGTAGCAGGGGCCAAACACTTGGACCATCTTCTGTTGCTTTTTCCAAACCATTAACAGGGAACTGGATTAGAAGTGGAGTAGCCAAGACGCGAATTGGTGTCCATATGGAATGATGGTGTCATAGATGGTGGCTTAATACGCTATGCCACAACACTAGTCCAGTAAATCCTTTTTCTAAAGAGGAATTGATTCCAGAGTGAATATAAATAAGAACAGAATGACTTAAACCAGTCACCCACAGAATATTTCTTTTTGAATTCATTTTTTTTTACAAGCTAACTTTTTCATTTTAATATAATTGTAAATGTTCTGCTGTTGTAAGGAAAATGCAGAAAGATACTATACCTTTTAAAAAGTTTTCCTCATCCTCCATTGGTAAAAATTTAGAAAACTATAGCTCAATATCACAAATAAGAACTGACATTAAATCTACTAATTTTATTCAGATTTCCTCAATTTTACTTATACTTTTATGTGTGTTTCTGTGCATATATAACTGTATGAAATTTTGTCATTTGTGTAAGTGCATATGTCTATTGTCCCAGCCAAGGTGCAGAAATTAAACCATGAGGATACCTTCTTCTGGAAATGGCCCTATTATCCTCAAAACTTAAAGGACCTCTACCCACAAAACTTATTCACAGCAGCTACCCAGGAAAAACATGAAGGGGCCCAGATCCACTTTTACAAAATAAAACAAATAGGTGAATTTGGAGATGCTAGGCAATAAACCATTAGCTATCACATTAATTTATTCAGGCATAGTGTCAATCACATGACATTAGTACTATTTACAATTGACATCAAAGGGTAGGAAAGAAAGGAGTGGCTAGAAGGAGAAGGGGATAGAAGCAAAAGGAAGGTGACAATTGAAAGGGGAGAACTGAGAGCAGGTAAGAGAAGATGCAGGGTGGGTGTGGGGGAGTACCTTCAATCCACATATTGCTTTCTGCTGTTAATGAGCATGATTTTTTGATAAAACTCCAAATAGTCTTCTTTCTTGATCTTACGCATTACCTCTTTTTTCATGTTTATGAATAATAATACTGATACTTTAGAATTTAAAAGTATGCTATGAAATTGATGGTTACTTGGGAATTGGGGAGAATTGCAAAAGCTTTGCTTTGCATGCTAGTTTTTTAATTTTAATATTTCTTCCATGAGGTTAAGGAAGCGCTTTTGTAGAACAGAAGTCCTAAAATATCAAGTATAAGAACACAGTTTCAGGCCGGTACTGTGGCTCACTTAGCTAATCCTCTGCCTGCGGCACTGGCACCCCGGGGTTCTAGTCCCGTTTGGGGTGCCAGGTATTAGTCCCAGTTGCTCCTCTTTCAGTCCAGCTCTCTGCTGTAGCCCAGGAGGGCAGCGGAGGATGGTCCAAGTGTTTGGGTCCCTGCACCTGCAAGGGAGACTGGGAGGAAGTACCGGCTCCTGGCTTCAGATCATCTCAGCACCTGCCGTAGTGGCCATTAGGGGAGTGAACCAATGGAAGGAAGACCTTTCTCTCTGTCTCTCTTTCACTGTCTACAACTCTCTTTCTCTCTCTGTCTCTCTTTCTCTCATTATCTAACTCTGCCTGGCAAAAAAAAAAAAGCCCCACATTTTCAATGTCAAAAGAAACATTGGGCATAGTAAGTCTAACATCCACATCTGAGGAAAACATACACACACAACGCTGGGAAGCCTAGATAAGAAAAAAAGACTTGCAGAGGATATTTTGTAATCATGGGCTCCTATCAATCATGTAGAGCATTTGGGGAATGAAGGATCAAATGAATAAGGTAACCTATAAAATCTGTTCTTCATACATGAAAGTCTCTTTAAATCAACACTTATTTGTGCCAGCATATTTTACAGGTCTGAGGCATGGTTTGTAAAACTTGAATCTGAGTTGCCCTTCAGGAGCAGACCTCTAGGACAGTGTAAAAAAATCAATCCAAGTCAGGTCTCTGAATAAATTGCCACATGGGCAAGTCTTAGCCTAGGAGTTGTGAAAAGAGAGCCAGTGAAAGGGAATGAGGCAGGATCTGAGGGAGAGAAACTGCTTCCTCACTCAACAGACATGGTTTTTACTCATTCAGAGCTCAGCCCTTAGGTGATGGGGATTTATCAAAGATAATTAAATAACTGTCCTTATTTCTGGCATAAAAATATATTCTCACATAAGAGTGAAATCTTGAAGTCAAATTTAAGGTCTGTGCCTTTCTGGAGGTTTTGAGAAAACAGCATTCTGGGATACCTAATTGAGTACCTTGATTTCCTTATAACAAAAAGGAGGTTTTCTGGCAACCTGCCCCCACTACAAAGCTTGTTCTCAAACTTCCAAGTTTCCCCAGGGCTTGCCATGACGGTTTTCATTTGGGTCCAGTTAGACCCCCCAAGTAGAAGTCTTGGAGATTGCTTCTGAATCACCTCTATCATGCAATGCTCAGGGTGCCAGGTTTGAGAGAAAAAAAAAAAAAACAACAGCAGAAAAAACAAGAAACACTCTTGAAGCCCAGAAAACCTTGGCTCAAGCCTATGCACAAAATAACATAATAAAAAATAACAAAAAAGAAAAAAAAAGTGTGCTTGTTCTTACAAAATATTGAGCCAGTGCTTTTATTTTTCATCAAACCACAGGGTCAAAACTCAGCCACAGCTGTAGCTCATATAGCAGAGAGATAGCTGAGAGATGAGTACCTAAGTTGGAGTATGCCATTCATTGCTGAATATAGCTTTTCAAGTTAGTTCCCAGGCTGTGCAGTTCAACCACTGCCTGGATCCAACAGAGAAACGGGATTCCACATTCAGTTTAGCAAATGACATCATCCCGAGTGTCCACTCTCAGTCCGCACTCAGAACAGGCTGTCCTCAGGTCTAGTCTAGCAAACCCAAGAGGACAGAGAAGGCGAAGTAGAGTTTTTTTTTTTCTGTCCTTTAAAACTTCATCTGAGCCCAGGTTTCAAAAGGCAAACCAGAGATTCATATATCCCTGCTCTTGACCTTCTTTGCAATTCAATCCCTAGGATTTGAAGGGTTTTAAATCAGTGTGTCTCCACCCTGTTTGGAGAGTGTCATGGAAATCTCCAAACAGAGTTGTATTTCACTTTCACGCCAGCCCATAGGGATGTCCTGTGAGACCCTACCATTTGTGTCACTCTCCAGCTCTTAGATTTAGATGGCACTGTGCCAGCTTTCTGATGGCTGACAGGTTTAGTGATTAAACTCTACTTAAGTGTGTAGCGTAGAGGTTTTGAATGCAGCTGTAGGATCAAATTACTCATGGTTAAATCTCAGCTTCACTGATTAAAAATTGTATAACCTCAATCTTGTCAATTAACTCCACTGAATGTGTTCCCTAATCTAAAAGATGGAGAATAGAGAGCAAACATTTACGGACTCTTTATTCTATGAAATGTATTCCTAGTGCTATATTCCTTTAACTCATTTAATCTCCACAATATTCCTATGAAGATGTACTCTTATCATAGTCATTGAGAATAATAAAATACAGTGATGAAATAACGTGTCCCCAGTGACACAACTATTATAGTGTAGAATAAGGATTGAGAGTCAGGAATTTTATTTCTGTAATGGACTGCTATGTTTTAGGGTCTAGCTACAACATGAATATTGCATTGTTGCTTCTACTTTGACAGGAAAGAAGAGTACATAAATCCAAGGGTTATGGTAATGCTTAAACGAGTTCCCCAACCCATACCATTTTTTAGTACAGTGCCTGGATCATGGAAAATGTTTAACAAATTGAAGCTATAATTATTGTTGATGAGAGTGATGACCATGTGACAGTTACAAAGATGTGATATGTTCAGGTAACGATATAAGGTTGGAACATAATGATGTAATGATGGCAATAATGATGAAGTCTGAGAAAATTCCAACCATCTTTCTTAACTATGGTATGTTGGTGTTAAGAATTTGTGGAAAATAATGGAAGTAAACTGCAGAGAGTCTCCAAGGTGGGAGTCTCTGCTGCCTTTCCACAGTATCCTCTCATTAGACAAGCACTTGTTGAGCATCTCACAGACTGAGTGGCAGGAGCTGCTGACAGCTTCCACAGGCGTGCAGAGAAGCCACCCGGTGACTGCTTAATGGAAAGCAGGACTCAGAGCTGATCCAGTATGAGGCAGGTGTCAAGAAAGACATTAAAAAAAGACATGGACTCCTAATTCCAAACAGTTGGAACTCTTTTAAATACCCTTCAGCCACTCTTCAGTTCTCCGTAGGTAAAAATAGCTCAGTTGCCAAGAAACCTTTTAGTACTGATAAGTTCTCTCTCACAACACAGATGCAAAAGTTTGTTACCAAAAGATTTTTCTTCAACGCTTCAAATTATGTTTGCACAGTATAAGATGGGCCCATTGTAATATCATAAAGTATATTTTTTTGTTTAAATAATAAGAAGAATTAAAGGAATATATGGATCACAAAGCTTAGAAACTAAAAACAATTTCTAATCAATTTCATCTCAAAATCATAGCATTCTACAATTCCCCAGGAACTTTGTAATTCAACAGAGGTTTACAAAACACTATGAAGTAGAGCTGCCAATATTTCTAAGTGATCCAAACCCAAGGCACACATTTTTTATATATGCATAAATAATTTTAGAATCACAGGAATTTGTGGATTGATCCATGAACTCCAAAAAGAAATATTGAAGTGTTGAAATTCTAGACCTCAGAAACTCATAATGTGTACCTTATTTAAGAATAGGATCTTTGAAGATATAATCAAGATGAAGCCATTATAAAGTAGATGGGGCTTTTGCTCTCCTAAAACTAATGTTCTTATATGAAAAAGAGATGTGGGAGAACATGTGCAGACGACAATATACAGTGTGGCGCTTCCATAGCCTGGAATACCTCTTGGTAATAAAAAGGAATAAACAAAGAATATATACAACTTGGAAGAAATATCAAGAGAATTTCTGAGTAGAAATACTTAATTATTAAAAGTTCATATACCATATGATTCCATTTATATAGCATACTTTAAATTACAAAATTATAGAGATGAAAGAGTAGTGGTTACCAGGGGTTAGAGATGCTTTCTGTTGGGGGAATGGGAATGCTTATAATTCTCAGAGTAACTTGAGATCTTTGCAGGGATGGGAATAGTTCAGTATCTAATTGTAGTGATGGTTAAGTGTATATATAAATGTGATAAATGTGACACAGATCTACTTGTGCATACTGTACTAGTGCCAATTTCCTGATTTTATAATTTCACCTTAGTTATGCAAAGATGTAACCATGGAGAAAGCTGGGTGAGGGTACATGGGACTTGTCTTCTTTTTGCAACTCCTACAAAAATACATACATCTTTCCAAATCAAAAGTTTAAAATCAATCCAAAAATAATAGGTTGTGGGAGCCAGCATGGTGGCTCAGAGGGTTAAGGGCTGCCTGCGATGCTGGTATCCCAATATGAGAGCTGGCTGGAGTCATGGCTGCTGTGCTTCTGATTTAGCTCCTTGCTTACAAGCTTGGGAGGGCAGCAGAAGATGGCCAAAGTACTGGGTTCCCAGACTCACATGGGAGACCAAGATTAAGCTCCAGGATCTTGACTCTTGTCTTCAATCTGGCCCTGCCCCAGCCATTGCGGCCATTTGAAGAGTAAACCATTTATGCGTGGAAGATCTCTATCTATCTATCTATCTATCTATCTATCTATCTATCTATCTATATCTCCCCACCCCACCATCTCTTTCTGTAACACTGCCTTTCAAATAAATAAACACATCTTGTGAAAAAATGAGTTGCATCTAGCCATTTTCTGGACCCCTTGTGTCATCATCCCATTTCTCAAAATCACAGTTTTCCTCAATTCAGAACATTTTGGTCCTCAGCATTCTCTTTCAGTGTTACATTTTTATTCAGGGCTATTCTTTATAGCATTTAACAAGGGGTGATCTTCATGTCACAATCACAATGGCACAGCTTTTCTCAAAAAATTCCTAAATAATGAATTCCTACGAGTCACTAAAGGACTCATTAAAACACCGAATTTGGGTCACAATTCTAGGGATCCTGGTTGGAGAAGCAAATAATGTGCATTTCTTTTTTTTTTTAGTTTTTAAAATTTTGTAAGGTGAACAAATTTTGGGTATTTCATATTTACAGATTTAAGAGCATTATTGTATTTTTCACCCTATTCTCTCTCCCTCCTTTACTCCCATTCTCCCTGTTTCTTCTTTCTTTCTTTCTTTCTTTCTTTCTTTCTTTCTTTCTTTCTTTCTTTCTTTCTTTCTCCTTCCTTCCTTCCTTCCTTCCTTCCTTCCTTCCTTCCTTCCTTTCTCTCTCTCTCTTTCTTTTTCTTTCTCTCTCTCTCTCTTTCTTTCTTTCTCTCTTTCTCTCTTTCCTTTCTTCCCTTTTGATTTTCATAATGACATGCATTTAGTTTATTTTATAATCACAAGCTACCCTTCAACAAATAAATAGTTCAACAAGTTGTACACAGAAAACCCAATGTTCCTCAAGAGTATAGACAATGCTGTAAATAATCAAATCTCAAAATGTCAATTTCACTCCAAATATTGCATTTTGGTACTCTATTAATTACTACAAATCAAGGAAAACATGATATTTGTCTTCCTGGGACTGGTTTATTTCACTAAGCTTAATGGTTTCCAGTTGCAACCATTTTGTTGCAAAAGAAAGAATTTCATTCTTTATGGCTGAGTTGTATTCCATAATGAGTATATATATCACATTTTCTTTATCCAGTCTCAGTTAATGGACATCTGGGTTGATTCCATTTCTTAGCTATTGTGAATTGACCTGCAATAAACATGGGGGTACAGATGACTCATATGATGATTTATTTTTTAAAGATTAATTTATTGATTTCGATGGGCGGAGCCAAGATGGCTGAATAGTGAGGACGCGCACTAGCAGTCCACAAAAAGATAGTTTAATAAAAACAGAGTTACTGTAGCCTCAGGAAAAATCTCAGGGAAAAAATGCAGTGGAAATTCTTCCGGACCCAGTGAATGAGACGCAGAGGACCTAGGGAAAAGTAAGTTTGCGAACGGCAAATCGTGCCATAGTGGCACGGGAGCTGCCGGGAGGGACGGGAACCGGACGGAACACAGTCGCCATTGGAATTGAGCGCTTAAACGGGAGCCGATACAGGGATCCCGAGACACTGGCGGGGGGAAGCAGACCCCAGGGAAACAGCACAATTGAGGCGAGCCCACACGGACACTAGCCTCTCTCGTCACCCACCCTGCTAAGTCCAGCTAGATTAAACGCAGTGGCACGGCGCGCGCCCGCCGGCTGCGACGGGAGCCGGGCGGAACACAATCGCCGCAGGATCTGCGCGCGTGAACGGGAGCCGATACAGGGATCCCGAGACACTGGCGGGGGGAAGCAGACCTCCACGGGGGAAACAGCACAGTTGAGGCGAGCCTGCACGGACACTAGCCCCTCTCGCCGCCCACCTTACAAAGTCGAATTTGATTAAACGCAATGGGACAAGGTGCGCCCGCCCATCACTGAGGCAGACGGAACCAAAAACCCGAGGCTGTAGAAACCTGAAGGGGATCCAAAAACTGGGAACACACCGCGCACACAAACTCCGTTACCTTGACAACCCAGAGAAAGAGTGTGGGGAAAAAAAAATGCCAAACAAAAACAGATTCCGAGGGAGCAAGATCAAGGAAGACGCTATGATGACCCCAAACGGAAAAGACACCCCAAGTCAGGATTGTGAAGATAATGAGATAGAAGAAATGCAAGAAGCAGATCTCAAAGAATTGATAAGAACATTAAGAAGTTCTCAAAAACAAATTCTTGAACTACAGAAATCTTTAATGGATAAGATAGAAAATCTCTCTCGCGAGAATGAAGCACTACGGAGAAATCAAAACGAAATGAAACAACTAGTAGAACAAGAAGCTACGAGAGTGACAAAAAATCTTAATGAATTGAAGAACTCAATAGATCAAGTGACAAGCAATCTTGAGGGCCTTAAAACCAGAATGGGTGAAGCAGAGGAGAGAATATCGGACCTAGAAGACAGTGAACAGGAGAGGAAACAGTCAAACCAAAGACAAATTAGAAAACTAAAAGATATCGTCCGGAATTTACAGGATACTATTAAAAAACCCAACATTCGGGTTCTAGGTGTTCCTGAAGGCATGGAGAGGGAGAAAGGATTAGAAGGCCTTTTTAGGGAGATACTAGCAGAAAATTTTCCAGGCTTGGAGAAAGACAGAGAAATCCTAATCCAGGAAGCTCATAGAACCCCTAATAAACATGACCAAAAGAGATCCTCTGCACGACATATTGTAATTAAACTCACCACAGTGAAGCAAAAAGAAAAGATCCTAAAATGTGCAAGACAGAAACGTCAGATTACTCTCAGAGGATCTCCAATTAGACTCACAGCTGACTTCTCAACAGAAACCCTACAAGCTAGAAGGGAATGGCGAGACATAGCCCAGGTACTTAGAGAGAAAAACTGCCAGCCCAGAATATTATACCCTGCAAAGCTCTCATTTGTGAATGAAGGCGAAATAAAGACCTTTCATAACAAACAAAAATTGAAAGAATTTGTTGCCGCTCGTCCAGCCCTGCAAAAGATACTTAAAGACGTGTTACACACAGAAACACAGAAACACGACCATCAACATGAAAGACGGTAAATGAAGGGAACCTCATGGCAAAAGATCACAGGGAATTCAAAGCATACATTAGAAAATATCTGGCAAATGGCAGGGCAAACTTACCACTTATCAATAGTCACATTGAACGTTAAAGGTCTAAACTGTCCTGTTAAAAGACAGAGATTGGCTGACTGGGTTAAGGAACAAAAACCATCTATTTGCTGCCTACAAGAAACACATCTTTCCAAAGAAGATCCATACAGACTGAAAATAAAAGGATGGAACAAGATATACCATGCCAACAGAAATGAAAAAAGAGCGGGTGTAACCATCTTAATATCGGACTACATAAACTTTAACACAAAAACTGTTAAGAGAGACAAAGAGGGACATTATATAATGATTAAGGGATCAATACTACAGGAAGATATAACAATTCTCAATGTATATGCACCTAATTACAGGCCACAGGTTTATTTAAAAAATTTGTTAAGAAACTTAAAGGGAGACTTAGACCCCAACACAATAGTACTGGGGGACTTCAATACTCCACTCACAGATATTGACAGATCGACAGAACAGAAGATCAACAAGGAGACAGTAGATTTAAACAACACTATAGCCCAAATGGATCTAACAGATATCTACAGAACTTTTCATCCTACACGTAAAGCATTCACATTCTTCTCAGCAGTACATGGAACCTACTCTAGGATTGATCACATATTAGGCCATAAAGCAAGTCTCAGCAAATTAAAAAGAATTAGAATCATACGATGCAACTTCTCAGACCATAAGGGATTGAAGTTGGAAATTAGCAACTCAGGAATCCCTAGAGCATATGCAAACACATGGAGATTGAACAACATGCTCCTGAATGAACAATGGGTCACTGAAGAAATCAAAAGAGAAATCAAAAATTTTCTGGAAGTAAATGAGGATAACAGCACAACATACCAAAACTTATGGGATACAGCAAAAGCAGAGTTAAGAGGAAAGTTTATATCAATAGGTGCCTACATCAAGAAACTGGAAAGGCACCAAATAGATGAGCTTTCAATGCATCTCAAGGATCTAGAAAATTTGCAGCAAACTAGACCCAAATCTAGTAGAAAAAGAGAAATAATCAAAATCAGAGAAGAAATCAACAGGATTGAATCCAAAAAAACATTACAAAAAATCAGCCAAACGAGGAGCTGGTTTTTTGAGAAAATAAACAAGATTGACACCCCATTGGCCCAACTAACTAAAAAAAGAAGAGAAAAGACCCAAATCAGTAAAATCAGAGATGAAAAAGGAAATATAACAACAGACACCACAGAAATCAAAAGAATCATCAGAAATTACTACAAGGACTTGTATGCCAGCAAACAGGGAAACCTATCAGAAATGGATAGATTCCTGGACACATGCAACCTACCTAAATTGAACCAGGAAGACATAGAAAACCTAAACAGACCCATAAGTGAGTCAGAAATTGAATCAGTAATAAAGGCCCTCCCAACAAAGAAAAGCCCAGGACCAGATGGATTCACTGCTGAATTCTACCAGACATTTAAAGAAGAACTAACCCCAATTCTTCTCAAACTTTACAGAACAATCGAAAAAGAGGGAATTCTCCCAAATTCTTTCTATGAAACCAGCATCACCTTAATTCCTAAGCCAGAAAAAGATGCAGCATTGAAAGAGAATTACAGACCAATATCCCTCATGAACATAGATGCAAAAATCCTCAACAAAATTCTGGCCAATAGACTGCAACAACACATCAGAAAGATCATCCACCCAGACCAAGTGGGATTCATCCCTGGTATGCAGGGATGGTTCAATATTCGCAAAACAATCAACGTGATACACCACATTAACAGACTGCAGAAGAAAAACCATATGATTATCTCACTAGACGCAGAGAAAGCATTCGATAAAATTCAACACCCTTTCATGATGAAAACCCTAAGCAAACTGGGTATAGAAGGCACATTCCTCAATACAATCAAAGCAATTTATGAAAAACCCACGGCCAATATCCTATTGAATGGGGAAAAGTTGGAAGCATTTCCACTGAGATCTGGTACCAGACAGGGATGCCCACTCTCACCACTGCTATTCAATATAGTGCTGGAAGTCTTAGCCAGAGCTATTAGGCAAGAAAAAGAAATTAAAGGGATACAAGTTGGGAAGGAAGAACTCAAACTATCCCTCTTTGCAGATGACATGATTCTTTATTTAGGGGACCCAAAGAACTCTACTAAGAGACTATTGGAACTCATAGAAGAGTTTGGCAAAGTAGCAGGATATAAAATCAATGCACAAAAATCAACAGCCTTTGTATACACAGACAATGCCACGGCTGAGGAAGAACTGCTAAGATCAATCCCATTCACAATAGCTACAAAAACAATCCAATACCTTGGAATAAATTTAACTAAGGACATTAAAGATCTCTACAATGGAAATTACAAAACCTTAAAGAAAGAAATAGAAGAGGATACCAAAAAATGGAGAAATCTCCCATGCTCATGGATTGGAAGAATCAATATCATCAAAATGTCCATTCTCCCAAAAGCAATTTACAGATTCAACGCAATACCAATCAAGATACCGAGGACATTCTTCTCAGATCTGGAAAAAATGATCCTGAAATTCATATGGAGACACAGGAGACCTCGAATAGCTAAAGCAATCTTGTACAACAAAAACAAAGCCGGAGGCATCACAATACCAGATTTCAGGACATACTACAGGGCAGTTGTTATCAAAACAGCATGGTACTGGTACAGAAACAGATGGATAGACCAATGGAACAGAATAGAAACTCCATAAATCAATCCAAACACCTACAGCCAACTTATATTTGATCAACGATCCAAAACCAGTCCCTGGAGTAAGGTCAGTCTGTTTAATAAATGGTGCTGGGAAAACTGGATTTCCACGTGCAGAACCATGAAGCAAGACCCCTACCTTTCACCTTACACAAAAATTCATTCAACATGGATTAAAAATTTAAACCTACGACCTGACACCATCAAATTACTAGAGAGCATAGGAGAAACCCTGCAAGACATAGGTACTGGCAAAGACTTCTTGGAAAAGACCCCAGAAGCACAGGCACTGAAAACCAAAATTAACTACTGGGATTGCATCAAATTGAAAAGTTTCTGTACTGCAAAAGAAACAGTCAGGAAAGTGAATAGGAAACCGACAGAATGGGAAAATATATTTGCAAACTATGCAACAGATAAAGGGTTGATAACCAGAATCTACAAAGAAATTAAGAAACTCCACAACATCAAAACAAACAACCCACTGAAGAGATGGGCCAAGGACCTCAATAGACATTTTTCCAAAGAGGAAATCCAAATGGCCAACAGACACATGAAAAAATGTTCAAGATCCCTAGCAATCAGGGAAATGCAAATCAAAACCACAATGAGGTTTCACCTCACCCCGGTGAGAATGGCTCACATTCAGAAATCCACCAACAATAGATGCTGGAGAGGATGTGGGGAAAAAGGGACACTAATCCACTGTTGGTGGGAATGCAAACTGGTGAAGCCACTATGGAAGTCAGTCTGGAGATTCCTCAGAAACCTGAATATAACCCTACCATTCAACCCAGCCATCCCACTCCTTGGAATTTACCCAAAGGAAATTAAATGGGCAAACAAAAAAGCCATCTGCACAGTAATGTTTATTGCGGCTCAATTCACAATAGCTAAGACTTGGAACCAACCCAAATGCCCATCAACAGTAGACTGGATTAGGAAATTATGGGACATGTACTCTACAGAATACTATACAGCAGTCAAAAACAATGAAATCCGGTCACTTGCAACAAAATGGAGGAATCTGGAAAACATCATGCTGAGTGAATTAAGTCAGTCCCAAAGAGACACATATCATTTGTTTCCCTTGATTGGCGATGACTAACTGAGCACCAAAGGGGAAACCTGTAGAAGTGAAATGGACACTATGAGAAACAGTGACTCAATCAGCTCTTGTGCTGACTGTTGTTGTACAATGTAATACTTTATCCATGGTAGTATTTTTTTTTTATCCTAGTACTAGTGGTTGAACTCTGTAATTAACACACAATTATTCTTAGCTGTTTAAATTTTAACTGAAAAGTGATCTCTGTGAAATATAAGAGTGGGAATAAGAGAGGGAGGAGATGTAAAATTTGGGACATGCTCAATCGGAACAGCCCCAAATGATGGAGTTAGAATTGTGCCAGGGGATTCCAATACAATCCCATCAAGGTGGCATGTACCAAGGCCATCTCATTAGTCCAAGTGATCAATTTCAGCTCACAATTGATCACACTGATAGGTCTAAGAGTCAAAGGGATCGCACAAGCAAGACTAGTGTCTGCTAATAGTAACTGATAGAATGAAAAAGGGAGAGAATGATCCAACATGGGAAGCAGGATACACAGCAGACTCATAGAATGGCAGATGTCCTAAATAGCACTCTGGCCTCAGAATCAGAGAGAACTTCCACTTTGACTATGACCCTGTCGGAATAAGATCGAAATCGGCGAACCCTAAAGGCTTCCATAGCCTCGGCAACTCATGACCAGAGCCTAGGGAGATTACTGACGCCATAAACAAGAGTGTCAAATTGTTAAATCAACATCAGGAGTCACTGTGTACTTACGTCTCATGAGGGATCTGTCCTTAATGTGTTATCCAATGTGAAATAATGCTATTACTAGTACTGAAACAGTATTTTTGCACTTTGTGTTTCTGAGTGGGTGCAAACTGGTGAAATCTTTACATAGTATATATTGAATCGATCTTCTTTATATAAAGATAATTGCAAATGATTAAAAAATCTTGGTGTTAAACTGGAAATTGCATAGACAATTAATCAATTTTTAAAAAAAAATCATGTAGGATCTCTGTCCTTAATGTGCTGTACATTGTGAATTAATACTATAACTAGCACTCCAACAGTATTATCATTTTGTGTCTCTATGCGAGGGCAAACCGTTGAAATCTTTACGTAATATGTACTAAATTGATCTTCTGTGTATAAAGAGAATTGAAAATGAATCTTGATGTGGGTGGAGGGGGGGAGGGAGCGGGAGACGGGAGGGTAGGGGGAGGGAGGGAAGTTGTGTGGGGGGGAGCCATTGTGATCCATAAGCTGTTCTTTGGAAATTTATATTCTTTAAATAAAAGCTTTATATAAAAAAAGATTAATTTATTAATTTGAAAGTTTGAGTTAGAAAGATAAGGAGAGGCAGAGAGAGAGAGAGAGAGAGAGAGGTCTTCCATCCACTAGTCAACTCCCCAGATGGCCGCAATGGCTAGAGCTGTGCCAATCCGAAGCCGGGAGCCAGGAGCTTCTTCCTGGTCTCCCACAAGGGTGCAGGGGCCCAAGCACTTGGGTCATCTTCTACTGCTTTCCCAGGCCATAGCAGAGAGCTGGATTGGAAAAGGAACAGCCGGGATTAGAACTGGAGCCCACATGGGATGCTGGCATCCCAGGCCAGGGCTTTAACCCAGTGCGCCACAGCACTGGCCTCATCATATGCTGATTTAATTTCCTTTGGATAAATTCCCAAGAATGGGATGGCTGGGTCATATGGTAGATCTATTTTCAGATCTCCGAGGAATCTCCATACTTTCTTCCATAGTGGTTGTACTAGTTTACAAGTTATCAACACCGCATTAGTGTACCTTTTCCCTTATATCTTCACCATTATTGTTTTTTGATTTTTGGCTGATAGCCATTCTTTTTTTAAGAGCTTTTTATTTATTTGAAAGGTGGAGCTATAGAGAGGCAGAGGCATATGCAGAAGCAAAGGAAGACACACACACACACACACACACACACAGATCTTCCATCCATTGGAAATCCCCCCAAAGGACTGCAATGGCCATAGCTGAGCCAATTCAAAGCCAGGAGCCAGGAGCTTCTTCTGGGTCTCCCACACAGGTGGACGGGCTTAAGCACTTGGACCACTTTTTACTGCTTTCTCAAGCCAAAACAGAGAGCTGGATCTGAAGTGGTGCTACTGGTTCTCGAACTGGTGCCCATATGGTGGTGGCTTTACCCACTTTGTCACAATGCTGTCCAGCTGATAGGCATTCTAACTGGATTAAGGTAAAAACTCATTATGTTTTTTTTTTAAAGATTTTATTGATTTATTTAAGAGGTAGAATTACAGTCAGTGAGAGGGAGACAGAGAAAGGTCTTCCTTCCGTTGGTTTACTCCCTAGGTGGCTACAACTGCTGGAGCTGCGCCAATCTGAAGCCAGGAGCCTGGTGCTTCTTCCCAGTCTCCCATGAGGGTTCAGGGGCACAAGCACTTGGGCCATCTTCTACTGCTTTCCCAGGTCACAGCAGAGGGCTGGATTGCAAAAGGGGCAGCCGGGACTAGAACCGGCACCCATACAGGATACTGGTGCCGCAGGCAGAGTATTAACCTACTGTGCCACGGCACTGGCCCCTCAATGTGGTTTTTATTTTCATTTCCCTGGTGGCCAGTAATACTGAACATTTTTTCATATGTCTGCTGGCCGTTTGAATTTCATCTTTTGAAAAATGCCTGTTCATGTCCTTTGCTCATTTCTTAACTTGATGGTTGATTTTGTGGTTGTTGAGTTCCTTGAGCTCTTTAAACCAAGAAATGAAAACGAATAGATGCTCACAAACAGCCCAGAACAGGTGCCATTAGTTCACTGCACACAGTTGGCCATACTTGCAACACTTTCAGGTTCTACAGAATAACTTTGTCCAGTGCTTCCTAAGATGCTGTTTCAGCTTGGGAATGGGAAGCAACAGCCGCAGTCACTCATAACAACAAAGAAGCATCTTCAAGAGCTCAGATGCCCCATCTCAAAAGGTCACTGGGAATGGCATTGGAGCCCAGTTTGAAGCAGAGTTTGCTGGACCCAGCAAAATCTGCAATACCTTTCCCTCCAGGTGCATGGATGTTTGAATAATTCAAGGTGTTCCCTAGTCATGTATCACATGGTAAGACTAGTCAGTGGTGACAAGCCTTAGGGTGTTTATCCTAAATCACTACTACTTGCTCATCTTTATAAACCTGTATTTTGGCATCCTGCATCAAAATCTTAAAGCTTTGATTCTTGGGGCCAAGTGGTTCCTTATTGGTAGATGCATCTTTCCCACTCTTTTGGAATACAGAGCTTTGGCTAGGACTGCTCCCCAGGTCTAAGTCCTGTCCCAGACTCAGCTTCCTGGGCAGCATGCCTTTCAATGGCATCTCCGTTGCTTGATCTCTCTTTCCTCTGTGTTTATGAGCTGTTTGCCTTGTCCTCATTTACCATGTGGATAAACTGGCAGCTGCTTCCTTTCATTCTTCCCAGTGATGACTGAGTCAATGCTGGTGGGATTGACCCCTACTTCCTTTACCTTGACATACCCCTTGTTACATTCTGCTTTCAACTGTACTTGCTGTTGAGAACATTTCTTATCAGTGATCTGAGTCTCTGGGCTGCATTCAATCTCAACTGCTTCCAAATGTGGAAGTTTGATTTGCTAGTGCTGCTGTCCTGTATCACCAACCAGCATACCTGCATCATCACTCTTTAGGTGATGGATAAGGCTGCAGTCATGTAAATGACGTATATTTCTAACAAGCTCTTGAGTGATGCTGATGGAGACTGCTCTTAGTTTCACTGGAACCATATTTTAAGTATGAGGTTGATAGTCAAGAAATAGCATGTCACCACTCTGATTTTCATCAAGCCACGTGATTCTCTGGGCCCTGTTTTCCTGAACTATAAATTTGTTGTTTTATTGTGAAAGAAATGAGATAATGCTTGCAATTGAAATAAGCACCTGGAACACACACTAATTTGTAGCTTATCACTATTATTGTTGTTGTTAATTTTTTAGCACATATAAGAACTGCCAGTGTGTCCCTATTAATAAAAATATTAGTGCATTCATACCCAAGATTTGCATTATAATAGTACCTGCCTGAGGCAGATAAATAATCTTTCATTTTTGGTGTGTGTGCACATATTTTACTTGATTATAAGAGAAACATTCTTTTCTTAAGTGAACTAATGAATTTTCTAGTTAACACAGCCTAGAGAAAATGCAGTTACTGTGTGGGATTATTTCATTTCCAAAATGAAGACTGACAGAGAGAACTGTGGCACAGAAAGCTGAGGTGAGGGCTAAGGGTATAGATGCAGTTCATGACACTTAAACCTAAAATGAGGTCTCCTAACTCTCAATGTTGATCTCTTTCAACACATCAGGTGATCACTTCTATCACTCACTTAAGAATCCTTGCTATGATATACAACTGAGATTACTTATAATCTTAGCAAACTCAATGCTCCTATGACACCACTCACTGAGCCCTATTTCAATAGCCACTCACTAAGTCAGCTCAACTTTGAGGTATAATCATGAACAACCCACAGGGAGACAAGAATATGGAAGAATTTCTGGACATACATTTCTGTGTACAATGTGTGACATTACAGTTCCACATGCTGTTTTAAAAAATAATGCCCTAGTCTACACTCTTACAATGTTTCATAAATCTGGAGATCTGGGCTTTTCTGGGTCAGGCTCTGCCATTAGAAGTCCCCCTGACCCTGGGCAAGGCACTTCAGCTATCTGGTTCTCAATTTGCTCATCTGTCAGAATAAGACAATTGGCTAGCTGGTTTCCAGTGGCCCTGCTAACTCTTGGATTCTGAGTCTGATTTTACCAAGGAGACTTATAAAAAGGTCAATTCCTCAAACTTTCTCCTTCTCTGTTAATTAATAGCAGCAGTGAGGAGCAAGGGGAAAAGAATGGATTTGGAAACTGACTCGGGCTCAAACTCTGGTTCTGCCAATTACCAGCAATATAATCCTTGCCAACTGACATACTTGCTACGAACTTTTGTACTCTCTATAAAATGGATATAATGATAACTCATATTTTATTACTGTTATTAAATACCATAATATACAAGGTTACTAGTTTAAGGTGAAGTAGATTTTCTGTTGCTTCTGTATCACTTCTTATTTTGCTCCATCTTTCTTTCTTCCTTTTGTCCTATGTATTTGCTTTCAGAACTCTCTCTCTTTTATATATGGTCTGTAAAAAAGTATACTTTCTGTATACTAATAGAATACTATACTCTTTATCAACTCATCCAGCATTTAACATATGCCTGGAAAAAACTTTGAGATGGGAAGTATTCTTATAAGAATAGTATCCTATTTTTCCACATTCCAACTCCTTACTAAAATTTATTCCTTAATTGATTTATATATTCTTTATCCTTCCTATATGCTATGATATTGCATTTTCCTATCATCTAAAAAGTCATCCCAATATCTAAAAAATGATTAGGAATTATTTAAGTTTTCAAAGCAGTTTTACATTCATGATTTCATTTGATCCTCATAAAAGCAATCCTATGTGTACATTACCAATTTCATTATTGGCTCTACTGTACAGTTCAGAAGATAAGACAACTGAAGTATAAAGAAGGCAAGTGTCTTAATCTTCAGCTCTATGTAGTTTTTTTCCTGCCACAATTAATTCCTTTCTGAACAAGAGACTGGCTAGATATCCACCCAATCCATTTCCTCTATTTCCATGAACTCAGATGAACTGCAGTTCTCATCTTGCTTTGCACCCAGGAGTGATCACTGTTCAAATTCTGCCCAATGGAAAGTAAATGGACATGTCTGGGATAGCATGTTTGGATCTGATTCTAAAGAGTTTCCCATTGAGATCTTTCCTGTGTTAAAACATCTTGGTTAGTTTGTTAGAGCAGCAAAGATTATCTTAACACTTATAATCATTTCCTACCAATTCTGTTTCTCATTTTCCTCAAAACATCTTATACCTATGCCTTTCTGCCTCACAATGTTTTTCTCCCAAGAAAGACACTAACTATTTATCAATCCTTCAAGGATGACATCATATGAGTACTATGCAGTCCCTGATATCTTTCCCTCCAAAATCCTTAGAGCATCTTATCGCTAAATATATAGCATCAGCAATCAGTATTCTACATTTTGGTGCTTGATTAAATTGGAGAATATCGGCCATGTGTTTTTTTTTTTTTTTGACAGGCAGAGTGGACAGTGAGAGAGAGAGACAGAAAGATCTTCCTTTTGCCATTGGTTCACCCTCCAATGGCCGCCGTGGCCGGCGTGCTGCGGCCAGCGCACTGCGCTCATCCAATGGCAGGAGCCAGGTGCCAGATGCTTTTCCTGGTCTCCCATGGGGTGCAGGGCCCAAGCACTTGGGCCATCCTCCACTGCACTCCCTGGCCACAGCAGAGAGCTGGCCTGGAAGAGGGGCAACCGGGACAGAATCCGGCGCCCCAACCGGGACTAGAACCCGGTGTGCCAGCACCGCAAGGTGGAAGATTAGCCTGTTGAGCCACGGCGCCGGCCGTATGTTGGGTTTTATCCAAGTCAGTTTGCATTAATTTCTCTCATATCCTATGATACCCCATGTGGTATTGTGCATAAAGTAAGAATTGAAATTTGGAGATTTAGCAGGTAATATACAAAAATACCTGACCATTTCCTTTGTGCTTGTTAATTGCAATGATTAACTGAAAACTTATTTTGTATTTGGCATTGTTTCTAGAAGGTATGAGCAAAGTAAATCCACTGCCTTATTATCTTCCCTTCAGTGTAGGACAGTTCACTTTTTGCACTTTAGAGCTTTTCTCTGAGAGTTGGCTGCTTTCTATGCATTGGCAAATAATATGCACAGGTTTGTTGAATAGAGCAAGCTTTAAATCCAGGCAATTTGAGGATAAAATCCTAACTTTCACTGATTTATGTGTAATTGCAATAATATTCTTATTTTGTCTTACCTCTGTTCTGTTGCTACAACACAGAATCATATAATTTACAAGGTTGTCATAATGCTGAAATGAAAAAACATGCATGCATAAGGTGCCTAACAAATAAATATAACAGATGTTCAGAATTAGCTGCCCCTTGGTGTGGCCCAGTCATCTTGTAGACTACAGAGATATATGGGATTAAGTTTGAGGTGGAGTAGGTGACCAGCCTAGAGGGCTAGGAATCACTCTCTGCCTTGTGTTTAAGAATTCCTCCAAGTTCCTCAGCTGGGACTTTTACAGTGAAAATAGGGATGCTGGGAATTTGTATGATCTCTTCCTTTAGGAGGAAGACAGGAGAAAACTGATGATTTATTAGATATGAGAATTGGGGAAATCTGACATTATGCCTAATTTTTGCATCCCTTTCTGGCTTATGTAGTCCTTTAGCCCTAAGACAAATTAATAACAGTTGAAGCCTGTTTTGTCCCTATGTCATGATAATTACGCAGTATGAGAAATTTCCCATACTTGTAAGTGAAATGATTTTAGGAACTATGAAAACACAACATTCAGTCTCTAGGAAGCACTGTGCCACTCCAGGATGGGGGAAGATGTAGCTTAACAGCTGCACGCGTGAGAGGAATTAGCGATTTCAATAGACTGCCAGCTCGGCATGAGTCATCAGTATGTTGAGGCTTGCCAAAAGAATAATTTGATCTGGAGCTGAATTAACAAGACAGCAGTGTCCAGACTAAAGGGAGTGATGTGCCTGCTATATCTGCATAAATCAGACCACATCTAATGTCCTGAAGCTTGTTTTACCCCAAATACCTCATTTCTTTATCATTTTCTGCACAAATAGGACTTTACTGTTTTATAGGATTGATCTTCCAATACTTGTTTTAGGAAATTCTACTCTTACGTTATCTTTACTGTGGACCTTGCCACAGATGTGATGTTGTTCTTTTGTCTGTGGATGTTTGCACCTTTGAGGTCAAAGGTTTGACTTTGAGGTCTCTTTTGTATCATTGGTCATAGGAAATGTGTGGTTCTGTCTTCAAGGTAATGATCAGCTGCTAGAAGCATTGTCTATTCTATAAATCTTGAACATTACATTCAAACTGACCTTTATTCAAATCCCCTTTAAACTACTATGAAGAAGAAACATGATACAGTTACTCCCCCAATGCCTAGTCCTCCATTTGGGGGTTAGAGTCTTTGTCTTCATACTCCTATTTATCCACAATGCCAGACACCTGCGACATACACCATGCTTCCATTTTTTTTTTGCAAAGCAGTAGGCATCGCATCCAAGGACTTCCATATCCTTAATAAGCAATTAATTTTGGAAGTCAGTTGAACAGAGCAGAGCAAAGCAAAAATTGGGAAAGCCCTGAACTCTGTAAGAGAAAACCTTGGGCAAATTAGGCACAAGGTGACCAAGAATCAGTCCCTGGGGACTAGAGACAATTCCGTTTGAAGTTATCAGAGCTGGAGAAGATGAACACTTGCCTGGAAATGGGGTGATTATCAAACATATTGAACTAGAACTTCTCTTCCTTCTCACTCCAGCTATTAATCGGAACACAGGATTGAACTAATAGCCAATGGAGCAGTGAAAGAAGCCAAGGGCAATTTGCCCAAAGATTTGCTTATAAATATTGTGTCTGAAAAGATCTTTCCTGTCAAAATGAGTAAAAACAAAACAAAAACAACGGTTGCAACATCAGAAACCACAAACCCAACAAAAATCAGAAATGGAAAAAGGTATAATATTCTGAAGACTCACAAGAAGAATCTGCTTCTGAAATGCATTTTATATAGGAAGTAACGAGAAATTTTAACACAAAATCTGAAATCAGGAGACAAAAGATGGAAATGGAAGTAAAGATTCTAGGGAAATAACCTGTGAAAAAGAAATAATAGAATGAGAAAAAATGTTAAATAATAAGAGAATGAAGTGAAATGTGCAAAGAAAACGAAGATAGCTAAATTAAGATTCACACTAGATATAGGAGAAATTGAAAGCCTTGGGCCTGGCATTGTAGTGTGGTGGGTTAAACCACCATCTGCAAGGCCAGGATCCCATATGGGTGCCAATTGGAGGCCCTGCTGCTCTGTTTCTGATCCAGCTCCCAGCTAATGCACGTGGGAAAGCAGTGGAAGATGGATCAAGTGCTTGGGCCTCTGCACCTACATGGGAGAAGCAGATGAAGCTCCTGGCTGCTGGCTTCAACATGGCCCAGCACTGGCTGTTGCAGTCATTTGAGGAGTGAGATAGAGGACGGAAGATCTCTCTTTCTCTCTTTGTCTCTCCCTCTCTTTCTGTAAATCTGCCTTTCAAATAAAAATAAATCTTTAAAAAAAGAAAGCCTTGAGGAGTTTTATTTGGTCAGAGAAACCTTACCAGGATAAATCAATGATGAAGGAGACAAAAGTAAGAAAAAGTCACAGGAAGAAGGAAAAAAATGACCGAAAAAGTTGAAAATATTAAGGGTGAATATTTTGACCACACAAAGAACATAGAACTAGTCAGAGAATGATAGGTATTAATACTGGAGCTAACAGAATGCATCTTAGATGAACTGCAAGAATAAATAGCACAACTGGGGGAACACTTCCTTTCTTGATCAAGGACCTGAATAAGCAGTTTGAAAGAGGTCATCACTTTCAGAGAAACTGACTTAAAAGGATCCTCACATATATCAGGGTATTCAAAAGTTCATGGAAAAATAGATTAAAGTGTAAGCTTACTTTGTTACAAAAATTTTGAAATCCATGCAATATTTTTCATAGTATACATTTTTATAACTTTTTGAAGAATCTTCATATGCATGAATTTCTCAATTTTTGTTCCAAAAATTTTTATCTTTTAATTTCTTTTTCATGCACTTTTTGAAGTATTTTCTCATACATCCTAAATAAGAGTTTATGTCTCAAGAATTAATACAAGTAATATTAGAAAAACATTATCAGTCTACAAAACACTAGGTTGAGTGAAAACTTCTTAGAAAAAGCATATTGTTACAAGTCAATAGGGATTCTGTAGAGGTCATAAATTTCATATATAAGCAACATTTGAATTTGAAATATGAAATATGTAGACCAACTCTTTGTATTTTCATTTTGCCTGTGTGTGTGTGACTTTAACTTTATTCCTTTATTTATCTTCATTTTATTTGGAAGGCAGAGAGAGAGAGATCTATCTTTCATTTCTTGCTCATTTTCCAAATGCCCACAACAGCCAGGATTGAATCAGGCTGAACCCAGGAGCTGGGAACTCAATCCAAACATTCCATGTGGGTGGCAGGGACCCAAGTAGGAAGTCATCCTTTACTGCCTCCCAGGATGCACATTACCAGAAAACTATGTTTGAAGCAATGGAGTCAGTACTTGAACCAGACACTTAGATATGGGGTGCAAGTGACCCAAGAGGCATTTTTCTACATCAAGTGCCTGTCCCAGCCTTGCATGTATTGACTCATACAATATTTGCCATAATGTCACTTACATGCATACTATTTTCTCTAATTTAGAGTTGAGGGTTTGGATGTATGGGACTTGCTAGATTTTAATGATCAGAGTCAAAATCATGCCAGAGAGTGAGGTACTGTTCACAGCCACATTGGAGATGAACATCACTAAATGATGAGATTACTCCCTAAGAACCTTCAATCAGGTTTAATGTAAGGTATTATATCTAAGAGAAGTGATGTCCAGTCTGAAGGGAGATTGCTGTAGGTGATAGGAGCGACATGAAGTCTCGTCTATGACTGGGAGAACCCAGGAAAAACTTATATGGGACCATTAATAAGAACAGGGAGAAAAAACAGTGTTTCTCACAGATGAGTACAGGAGTATAGGTAGCCTTGATGTGGAGATATCTGGAATTGAGAAAGAATTTCTCAATTATTTTTCATGAGGTATGATTCACACAAAGTAATTTTACAGTGGTTATTTGTGAGTTGTCTAGTGATAGTTGAGTTTTACTTGTCCTTAGGGTTTTCTTATGTTGTAAAATAATCCAATGATAATTTGATGCTTTTGTAATTATAAGTAAATAAATGTTCAAAATAAATGAGCAAGCTTAACTCTATGAAGAAAGCAAGAAAACAAAAGGTTATGAATACAAAAACTGAGAATATATTTTTTTTACTATTTCCTATTTCCCCTGTAGCATACATTTCTCTAGAAATAATGTAAGGAATATGTATGGAAAATGCATATTATATCTTATTTCCGTTTCCTATGAATGTTTTGAAATGTCCTCATATACATCACATCTATAATTGGAAAAACTATTTAAAAATATAATGTATTATTTCCCTACAAAGTAAATTTAAAAGTTAGGGGAAAATATCAACTTCCTAGCCTTATGTTCCAATTTCAAATTCATTCAATATAGTTAGAATGGATTTTTGCTTCTTAGTTTTGACTGGGTCTCATATACCTTATTGTTTTTGTAGTAAAATAAGTTCCTAGGCTATTCAACAAGGCCCTACAGAACGCTCATGAACACGGGTGGTTTTCATCAGAGGGGGTCAGGGATGCAAGGTGAAAACAGACAACAAAAGCAGGCCCCATATCTATGAGCCACATCCAGAACACCTTATGCTTCTTCCAGTTTCCTTTCTGGCCCTGGAGTCATTCTTCTATCAGACGTGTCCTGAGCTATGTTGAACTGTTTGGGAAACACAAATAAGGCACAGGAATTTTCACTTCCTGTGGGAAAATAAGGTGCAGAATCTTTCGCAAGGATTTCCAACAAAGTCAAAGCACTGACTGAGATTTCAAAGGGAGAAAATTGTAGGCCCAGGTGCTGAGAGCAGGCTATGGGAGCAGGCTTCACTCTCGAATAGACAGGTAAGACTTAGAGGATGAAAAGGGAAGGATGCTTTGACAGCAGTCCTGACCCAAGTAATGATGTTACTTAAGTGAAATTACTATTTGGTGACTGGAGTTGAATTTTTTTTTTTCTGAGAACTCACAGTTACTTAAGCTCTCAGTAAGCTCTTTCCCATCGGAAATTCTCAAGTCATCACCACTATGGTATTTCTTTGGCCCTCTGTTCAATCTTGCTCTTGTTCTACAGTTTACCTGAGGTTACATTATTCACCTTGTTTCTTTCTAATCACCTCTGGGCACAGAAGTATTTGACTTGGCCCCGTTTACTTCATTGAGGAGAAAGGAGGATGTTTGTAACACCAGAGCACTCATTGCACCATGTGATTATTGTGGTGAATATTGTGATGTTTTCTTATCTCTGTGAGAATGTTAGGATGTCTGGATAAAAGACAGGCTGGGTGTTATGAAAAGTACTGGACTGAGTGTCAGGAAATATGTATCCTCATCTGATTTCTGCAACTAATTTATGTGAGACCTTAGTTCAACTCTTTACGTTTTCTCCAAGTGGTGACATAAAAGTGGTTGGAATGGGCCTTTGGTAACACAGCTTCAAGCAGAACACTGTCATTGTTAAAGACATGTTGGCAGTGAGACGGGAAGACAAAACTTCAGCTTTTAAGAGTTGCCTTGAATAGCAAATTTTCCCTTGTGGGTAATGTGGTGGAAGACAAAAGCAAGTGACTGAATTTCTGAGGATGATTAAGGTCCCAAGAGAATTCTTCTATAGGAGTTTCAAATTTTTGTGGGCCTGAGTGTGCCTGTGTGTGTATGTGCATGTGTGTGTGTGTGTGTGTGTGTGTGTGTGTATTGGTAGTGGAGGAAGGCTGGGATCAAGAAGAAACAGCAGAGAAAGGGCAGCTATTGTTTTGGAGAAACAGATAACACAAAACAAAAAACAGAACTGAACCACCACCACCATAACAACTGTAAGATAACTCTCAGGGATTTGTAGCAACAACAATAACAACCATAACCCAGATGTTCAATATCCATTCAATTCAATGTCCACACAACACTCCTCCATACCTACCTCAAGAATCCTAACCAAAGAGTTTATGAAAATTTAAAAGAAGCTATCAGTACCAACCCACCAACAAAGTATTAGCTGAGCATTTACTAGGGAACAAGGAGAAGCCTCTGAAGGCCTTCAAAAGTTTCTCTTGACTCTAAAACTCCTCAGGCACAGACAGCCTTCTTCACAATGGCATTTTTGGATTGAGTTTCCTAAAATGCTAAGTGGAATGCTAGGATACTTCAAAAAGTTCATGGAAAATACATTATCTGTTAATTTGATGTTTCCATGGCATTTTTGAAGGGCACACACACAAACATGACACTATCTGAGGCCTCCTACAGAGAATAAGAGTTGAGCTCTCTCCCCAGTGGGGAGGGACTAGAAAGCTGGCTGTGGAGGTCACATTGGGAAAGCTTGTAATGGAAAAATAAATGCACTCAGGAATTGAATTCTTGGAAAACTTTGGTGGGGCAGTTCCCAACTGCTTTTGGAAAACAGATAGGGCTGCTCTGGCATTCTACATCATTATGAAATGTGGAGACATTGCTTGATCGCTAACAGGAGCATTTTTGTCCCCATTAAAGGTAAGTATGACGGAATCTGTCATTTTTTGTTTTCTTTTCCCGTTTGACTGCTTTTCTTAAAACACCTTCCAATATAATTTTGAATGTCAAACCTTCTTTTCTGTCTTATCACAAAAACATTCTCCATAGTTGAAGGTAAAGTGTGTTAACAACAAACAAGCAAAATCTCACCCAGTGAGATCTAGTTAAAACTTCTGTGTCTGTATCCATGTTGACCAAGAAGCTTACAGAATATGACGGTTCTATAGAAGACATGTGGCAATAATATAGCTTGGGTTTAAAATAATCCCCTAAGGCATGCTGTGTCTTGTTGCTTCCCAATAGAAATAGCTCTTACCAGCTGTTTCTTTCCACGCCCATCAGTCCTAAATGAGTAAATATGAGACAAACGGCTGTTTAGTCATCTTGTTGGCATCTAAATTCTACATTGGTCTCCCTCAGTTAGAAAAATATTTGGTGTATCCTGGTTCAACCTGCTGCACTCATACTTGCAGTTAGAAAACACTGTCGTCTTTCTTAAAATATCCTGAAATGAGTAATGCAAAAGAGCCAGGAATACCATGGGCCAAGGGTTAATACAAACTCCAGCTTTTGTCCACTGTGCACTTAATTTTCTTCTTTGGCAGTTCTTGAATCTCTTGAAAAGCAATGCCTTCCTAGCAACACCTATCTGCCAGCAAAATTGCAACCCACAGTGTGTGTGTGTTTCATTTCACAGACACTAGAGACGTTCAGCTTCAGTTTGTAGGGCTTTGCTTAATGGCGGTGAGAAGTTTTCACACTCTTCTTCATGTAGCTCCTCTTTGAAGCTGACAGCCTGTCCAGAAGAAAGCGTATGGCATTTACAGTCTCCTCCCCCTAAACTCTGACAGTTGCAGTCTCAGATAAAATAAATAAACCTCATATGGGCACTTTCTTTCCTCCTTATCTTCTGCCAGCAGCAGCTATTTAGTGTGGCTCGTATTCATGGCTGTGTGAGGTTATGGAAAACTGTGTCGTCTGGCTAGAAAAGAGGATGGTTGTTTACATTATGATGGAAGACAGGCTAAGATCATTAAAATAAACTCTCTGATTTCCTTCCTATCTTTATCTAGTGAGACTAAAATGGTACAGTGCAAAGGACTCTTCCTGCTGGCTTCTCTGTCTGGTGGATGGTTTGTCAATTGAGCGAGTTCTTGTCCCTAAAACAAATAGTGTACCATGAGCCCCCTTTTTTATTTAATACTTTTGGTAGATTCTCCACTTTTGCAGAAGCAATTATGAAATAACCCTTTGTTAATGAAGCTGTAGCAACTATTTGGGGATTTGGGTCTTATTGCAATGCTTTTGAAAACTTTTTATTTCCGGACCAGCACTGTGCCATAGTGGGTAAAGCCACTGCCTGCAGTGTGGGCATCACATATGGACTCTGCTTCCAGTACACTTCTGATACAGCTCCCTGCTGGTGGCCTAGGAAAGCAATGGAAGATGGCCCAAGTCCTTGGGTCCCTGCACCAGCATGCGAGAACCAGAAAAAGCTCCTGCTTCAGATCAGTGCATCTCTAGCCGTTGCGGGCATTTGGAAGTGAACCAGTGGCTAGAAGAACTTTCTCTTTCTCTCTGCCTCTGCCTCTCTGTAACTTTGCCTTTCAAATCAATCAATAAATAAATCTTTAAAAAAATCATATCACAGAATTGAAGTTCTATTCAGTGTTAGAGCTAAAGTGAACTATCCTAATGTGAATCTTTCTGTACATCAGGTGGCACAGTTTTTTATTTTATTTTATTTTATTTTATTTTATTTTATTTTAATTTTTGACAGGCAGAGTGGACAGTGAGACAGAGAGAGAGACCGAGAGAAAGGTCTTCCTTTGCCGTTGGTTCACCCTCCAATGGCCGCTGCGGCTGGTGTGTTGCAGCTGGCGTACCACACTAATCAGATGGCAGGAGCCAGGTGCTTATCTTGGTCTCCCTTGGGGTGCAGGGCCCAAGCATGTGGGCCATCCTCCACTGCACTCCCTGGCCACAGCAGAGAGCTGGCCTGGAAGAGGGGCAACCAGGACAGAATCTGGCGCCCCAACCAGGACTAGAACCCGGTGTGCCGGCACCGCAAGGCGGAAGATTAGCCTGTTGAGCCACGGCGCCGGCCGTACAGTTTTTAAAATTATTTCAATTGGAATAAGTCTATGAAAAAAGTGATTTTCCAAGGCTGGGGGTACTGAATTCTTGGTGCATATCTTGGAACAGAGCTGCCACGTGGCATAATGGGGTACCATTGCTCAGGTGTAGGCAAATGGCCATGGCCAGCCTCAATGAGCACATGTAGACGTCCTCCTTCAAGGGCAGCTGGAATTTGTCAAGTTTCTGATCACAAAGTCACTTTGTATGCCAGAGAATCTGAGCTTGTTCTAGACAAGGAGAAAAATTCATAGTTGGTTTGACTTTAGTCACCCTTATGAGCTTCTTTTTTCTCTATCCCCATTCTTTTTTTTTTTTTTTTGACAGGCAGAGTGGACAGTGAGAGAGAGAGAGACAGAGAGAAAGGTCTTCCTTTTTCCATTGGTTCACCCTCCAATGGCCGCTGCAGCCGGTGCACTGCGGCCGGCGCACCACGGCTGGCGCATTGCGCTGATCCCAAGCCAGGAGCCAGGTGCTTCTCCTGGTCTCCCATGTGGGTGCAGGGCCCAAGGACCTGGGCCATCCTCCACAGAGAGCTGGACAGGAAGAGGAGCGACTGGGACAGACTCCGGCACCCCAACCGGGACTAGAACCTGGTGTGTCGGCATCGCAGGCGGAGGATTAGCCTATTGAGCCCCGGTGCCACTCTCTATCCCCATTCTGCAGCTTCGCTGTCCCCTTTCCACATCCTAGCTGGTACCTCTCCAGCAATCTTCTAAGGCATCAGAATTCCTGTTTTCATATGTCTTTATCTCCTTCCTAATCTTCAGTATTATTTCTAAATATTATTGACTTTGCATTTTTTTGCTTTGTTCAAAATTGTAATACCGGCATCTATAACTGGTGCTAAATCTTATCCGTTAATTATTGATTTATTAATGAAGGAAGGTAGGATGCTAAATGTTCTTTTCTCCCAGGTTTGTGTCTAGAGATAGATGTGATGATGGCAGAGTAAGTCTTATTTTCTATGACTTTCTAGGCTGAGGATTGTTTTTATCTCTATCAAGAACTTCTGCACTTCTAGCTCTGTTAATAGAATTTCACTTTCTGAAATATAATCTCTGGGGGTAAGCTCTTGAAATCTGAATATTATAGCAAACAGTCTGGATAAGGTTTATATAACAATTCATCAAGTTTTTGTAACAATGGATTAAAATAATGGCAGGAAATAAAATTAGTCTCAGAGCAGAGTAATTAACACAGAATACATAAAACTGTTTAAAAAGTTGAGTATGTATTAGGCTATATCTATATACTTTAGGTGAACTTACTTTAATTTATTCACAATGTTTGGGGAAGCTAAAATATGTTCAACTATAAGCACTATGAAAGTGTTAAAAAGATCATACCTCTTGAAGGCAAAAATGGTATATTTTCACAATGGTAACTGATTTAAAGCCAAAAACATTTCTTAACTGAGGAAGAATTTAGTATTGAGTAAAAAAGTTCACTGCAGAACTGGAGTTTGATTATTTTATTTCTCAAAGCTTATGATCCTTTAAGTTAAGCATAACATGGATTCCAAAGAAATAACAAATATATAATATATAATATATAATAATAAAGAAATTTGAAAATAGGTTATAATTTCCTAATTTTAAAAATTATTTTAGGAAAGCTGTTGATTTACTGTCTTAACATGTTTTTAGCCAATGATCTTGTCTTTTCTATTTATTTTTTAAAGATTTATTTTATTTATTTGAAAGACAGTGTTACAGAGAAAGGTAGAGACAGAGAGAGAGGTCTTCCATCCACTGGTTCACTCCCCAGATGACGTCCATGGCTGGAGCTGCGCCAATCTGAAGCCAGGAGCCAGGAGCTTCTTCCGGGTCTTCCACGTGGGTGCAGGGACCCAAAGACTTGGGCCATCTTCTACTGCTATCCCAGGCCATAGCAAAGAGCTGGATCGGAAGTGGAGAAGCCGAGACTAGAACTGGCGCCCATATGGGATGCCAGCGCTGCAGCCCAGGGCTTTAACCCACTGTGCCACAGCACTAGCAGCTCTTGTCTTTTTTAATTAGGAAAATTTCTAAGTAGCAATCAAGACTTACCTTCTAGAATGTGAGGTTAAGATATCAGATTCTATTATAATAAAGCAGTTTCTAAACAATTCATTTGAGTTGGATTGACTGACTTACAGGTAAGTATTTCACAAATCAATGAATGTAAATGATCCGTGAGCATAATCATTGCAAAATGTAACAAACACATCAAGAAGTGATGAGATTTATGTGTTAAGTAGCTTTAATTTTTTTAAAAAACGTCTCTGAAAGGCAGAGATAACAGAAAGAGACCAAAATAAACAGATAGACAAAGATAGCTTCAATATGTCAGTTCACTCCACAGATGCCCACAACAGTTGAGGATGGGCCAAAGCTGGAAGCTGGAATTCAATCCAGGTGTCACATGTGGGAGGCAGGAGCATAAGTACTTGAGCCATCAATGCCACCTCCCAGAGTGTGCATTAGCAAGAAGCTAGAATTCACATCTGGAGCTGGGACTTGAACCCAGATCTTACAAGGTAGGACATGAGCATTTTATCAGGCATCCTAAACACGAGACTAAAACCCTACACTGAGTGTTTTTTTTTAAACTGATATATAGCACTGCTATTACTATGCAAATAGTGAGATTTCACTTAACAGATATTTAAAAATTGTCAGTCAGAAGTATTGGCAGAAGTTTTAAATAGCCTACATGACATTTTCAATTAAAATAAAAAGAAACAGAATATCTCTTTACATTTCCTCTATTTTAGGTTTCTGGTTGAACTCACATGAATATCTTCCCTTTGTACTACTTGAGATAGTGTAAATCCAAATAGTGTATGTGGGTAGTGTGACTTTCTTGGTGAACTTGTGGTGCACAGAACTGTGTCTGTGGTAGAGTCAAGGCAGAACAATCCCCTTTTGTGGCTGTGTTGTGGTTTCTGGGGCATCCACCCCTAGCTCTTCCCTCCATTTCCCAAGTCATTGTCAGCCTTCTTCCTGGAATGACTCACCAGGGGTATTCCTGTCACTGAGTGGAAAGGAGAAAAATAGATGCACTGCATGTGTGTGAGAAATCATTTCAACAAAACAAGTACAACTCTGTTTAGACTCTAGTCCACAACAGTGATGCTCACCTGGCTAGCTCCATCTGGTCAACTCTAAGTTGACCGCTAACATACAATAACAGTCTCCTGATTTCTTAAATACACTTGACAGCTATTGTTATTTTTATATAATAGAAACTTTATAAATAAATAAATGCTTTAAAGATACAAACCATGTGTGTGCACATGAAATATGTTCTAAGTAACACACATGAATAACCACAGTAATATTTTGATTTTAGCTGTCAGTCTAGTCCCATTACTATATTGTAGTACTGCCTGTAAGCTGATGGTTTTAGCTGGCATTGATGATTATTGCTCTATCAGTTTTTTGACAGAGCTATAACAAATGCCACAAATTTTACAACTTACACAACAAAACCATATCTGACAGTTCTGTAGTGTAGGTTTGAGTCCCAGTTATTCTGATCCAGCTTCTTGCTAGTGAGTTCTGGGAGGCAGTAAATGGTGGCTCTACTGCCTGGGCCCCTGCTACTCATCTACTCATGTGGGTGACATGGCTGGAGGTTCAGACTCTAGGCTTCAGCCTGGCCCAGCCTTGGCTGTTGCAATAATTTGGGGAGTGAATCAACAGATGAAAGATCTCTCTCTCTCTCTCTCTCTCTCTCTCTCTCTCTTTCTCACTCTCACTCTCTGCCTTAAATGTAGAAGGAAAAACACATCCAAGTGTCACTGGGGCTGCATTCCTTTCTGGAGCGTCTAGGGGATAATGTGTTTCCCTGCTTTTTCCTGATTCTGGAGGCCACAATGTTCCTTGACTCATGCCCCTCCTCACTTCTTATATCTTCAAAACCAGCAACACAGCGTATCTCTCTACCTTCTTTCCATTTTAGATGTTCCTCTAACAGACAGTGAAAAGGATTCTTGTGACTACATGGCTTCCATCTGTATAATACAGGATTATTCCCCATTTTAAGTTCAATCGATTGGCAGTCAGGTTCTGTCTACAATCTTAAGTAATCTTTGCCGAGTTAACCTGAGATATTCTCAAATTCAGGGGATTAGGACACAGACATCTTTGGCAAAGTGCACTCTGCTTACCACAACTGCCTGGGTCGATGGTGCTAACTTGGTTGCAATACTCAGAAAGCTGGGTAAAAGGTAGAACACAGGCTGGGGGCCCACCTGCACCATAGCTGCCTCAGCAGGTGTGGGGCAGATTCTAAGAATTTGCATTTTAACAACTTCACAGACAGTGGCAGTGCCTCTCCCTAAGGAGCCATGCTGCAACAATTACTATTCCAGATCTGTTACTTCATCAAGGGCTGAAAAATGGTGGCATTTAGTTCTAGTGGAAATTACAGTTTAAAGTGAATTTTATTGGGGTGGCTAGATTGAATACCAGCCCTCAGGTTAGTTTGAATTTCAGATGAATAAAGACTTTCTTTTTTAGTTTAAGTAGGCTCTATACAATATTTGGGATATACTTATACTAAAAAAAACTTCTGTATATGAAATTAAAATTTAACTAAGCACCCAAAATCGTCTTGGCGTCTATCAGTGAATATTCCATGAAGCATGAAGTTTTTGATATACTCTTTCCTAACTTTCTTTGTATAATCAAGTCACCTGGCAAGTATATACTAATTACTTGCATGGAATTATAAATCCCCTTCTATTTTTCCTTTATTAACAATAATTGATTATGTGTTAGAATTTATTATATACCTTTTCTGCAGCCATCCAGAAGAATTAGAAAAAAATGGCTAAAAAATTTAAGGGATTCTCTGTATTATTTCTTATGCCTCCACGGTAATCTATAACTATCTCAAAATGAAAACTTAAAAAATTTATTTTCAAAAAGCAAGAGTCTGGATGTGAGAAATAAAAATTTGTTTCCTTCCTAAATTTCTACTAATTGGAAACTGTAAGTCAATATTGAGCTCTTTGAATATAGTAAAACATCACAATTTTCAGACTGTAAGGTTTGTGAGCATAAAACAATTTCAAATTACAAAAACATAAGTTAGAATTTTCTGAAAAGAAGTCAATGTTGACATTACCATAGATTTGGAAGGACCAGGTTTCAGTTAATCAATTTTTTTCTCACAACTTTGCCTCCCTTCAACCTATGTTCTACACCAATCACTTAAATCTCATAACAGGTGAAGTATTATTTGTAAGGCTTTCCCAGGAATCAGTTTTCCGAGATCTGTAGTTTTAGTGTCTACCTCATTCATGTGCATTTGCTACCTAGCTGGTGATTATAGATAGTGAAATCATTTTTAAATGAATGCTTCTCAATTACGTAGTTGATGTCTCAGCTAAAAATGTGACTCTCATATTGAATAATTGAATAATTGAATATTGAATAATATTCAGAACGGAGCAAAGATATTTGCAATTCCTTCATATTCAGGATCATTCCCAAACTGCCTTTCTTGGCCTTGGGCTGCTGTATAAATGAGCAGAGTTTCGTTCTAGTGGACAAAAAATGCCTTATGTTTCATCAAGGCCCTAGATGCAGCATTTCCAGGAAAGGTTTTAATAGCACCAGTTAATCTTCCCGAACTTTCTCTACTTTTAGTGTTTCTGAGCATGGCACTCAGTATGAGTTCATAATAGACACTAGTATTCTTTCTTCATTAATAATAGTAAAGTGTGCCATTTTTTTCTAGGTGCTTTATATCTATTTGCTTTGTTCCTCATAAGTTTACCAGGAAAATATCTCCACTTTTTAGATGAAGAGATTAAGATCTTTACCCAAGGCTACAAATTTTATGGAACAGAACCAGAATTAAAACTCAGATTTTAGCCCGTTGTCTGTATTATTTCCACTACACAAGACTACTTTTCTTTTATTACCTTTTTTTTATTTGACAGGTATAGTTATAGACAGTGAGAGAGAGACATAGAGAAAGGTCTTCCTTCCGCTGTTTCACTCCCCCCCCCCACCGCCATGGCCGCTACAGCCAGCGCTGCACCGAAGCCAGGAGCCAGGTGCTTCTTCCTGGTCTCCCCTGCGGGTGCAGGAGCCCAAGCACTTGAGCCATCCTCCACTGCCCTCACGGGCCACAGCAGAGAGCTGGCCTGGAAGAGGGGCAACCAGGACAGAACCAGCGCCCCAACTGGGACTAGAACCCGGAGTGCCCGCGCCATAGGCGGAGGATTAGCCCAGTGAGCCGCGGCGCCGACCCCATTTTATTACCTTTTAAGGAGTTTAAAAAGTCCTTGGCAGAAATAGCTTGTGTGTAATGAGCTCTCTGAGTATCTGTGAATAAATCCTGAACTGAAAAATATGTTACAAAATTGACAGTGTTGTACAAAGAAAAAATGTAAATGGGAAACTGTTCATGACTGTAACCTGATTGGCATAGGACTAGTGCTTCATAATGGACATATTGAAAATGTAGTAGCAATCTTCAATGCCTGAATCTAAGGAGAAACACAGACAATGCAGGATTCTTTTTGGGCAATATAATTTTGGGTCATAGATTTTGGTATTTGTAAAATATATTATCTTCATCCATTCCTTGACTTTAATTGCCGAGGATATGATACTTGGATTCTGTTTTCCCCAATATAAGCATTCTAATGGGCTCTATACACATTACTTAGCATTCTGAATCTCAATTTATGCATTTAAATCGGAGTATTTGTCATAGAGAAAGTGCTTTGTAGTCCAATAATCAGGCATGTACAGAGCCCAAAACTCTGTCTTGTTGGCAGATCAAGTTCATGGCTTTGGTTGAGATGAGTTCCTATGGATCACAGTGGTTGATCCTGCCAGTTTCCTAAAGATAGGCCCATCAGAAACCTTTGGCCACAGTACAGACCTTCCTATAGACTGTACCAACTCAGGAAATCAAGATGTAGTCACTGATATACCAATTGGCTGAAGACAAATCATTGCTTCATATTCTTTGCTAAGAGTTGGGGATAAAAAGAAATATAATGTGGAAGTTTCCCACTCAGGTACCCCAGCCTATTGGGGAACAGATCACTGTAAGTTGTCAAATGCTGCTATATGCCATGTGTAAAAAACACATTTTGAAGCACAGTACATATAAATAGTTCCCTGGGGCAATTTGGTGTAGGCTTGACAAGGAAAATCATTTTAAAAGTATGATTTGTACTTTTGCAAAAAAGATCATTAATGAAATTTGTAAAATAGAAATGCTTAAAAGACACAAAATCTGCCGGCTCCGTGGCTCAACAGGCTAATCCTCCACCTTGCGGCGCCGGCCCACCGGGTTCTAGTCCCGGTCGGGGTGCCGGATTCTGTCCCGGTTGCCCCTCTTCCAGGCCAGCTCTCTGCTGTGGCCCGGGAGTGCAGTGGAGGATGGCCCAAGTGCTTGGGCCCTGCACCCCATGGGAGAAAAAGCACCTAGCACCTGGCTCCTGCCATTGGATGAGCGCGGTACGCCGTCCGTGGCAGCCATTGGAGGGTGAACCAATGGCAAAGGAAGACCTTTGTCTCTGTCTCTCTCTCTCACTCCTACTCTGCCTGTCAAAAAACAAAAACAAAAACAAAAAGACACAAAATCTGATTATAATCTCATAACTCATAAAAACAGCTATGCATATATTGGTCTTGTCTTTTCTCTATGCATATGCCGTTTTCAGTAAATTGAAAGCATACAGAATTCTGCTTTCTGTCCCTGGTGTCGTAACAATATATTTACCACTAATTTTGAAACCCTTTCCAAAGAGAGTCTTTTAGCAACTGCATAATATTTGATCAAATGGAATGTTTCTAAATTCATTTAACCACCTATATTATGGGACACATACATTATAAATAAAATATTTATTAAATCATTCAACCATTTACATTATGGAACATATACATTATTTCTTTATCTTAAATTATAAATAAAGCAGTAATGACTATATCCTGTCACACACATTATTTATGTATATAAATATATATACATTTAATATACTCTAGTAATATGTAGATATTGGAATTAAAGATAAGTTTATTTTGGTATAATAAAATTCCGACATCCATACACATAATTATAAAATAATACAATATTTTTCCAAAAGAAGCTTTTTTATTTAAGGAATACAAACTTCATGCATTTCATAAGTACAACTTTCAGAATATAGTGATTCTTCCTACTGTACTCACCCTCACACCCACACTCCCACCCCCCCTCTTCCTCCTTCTTCCATTCCCAGTCCCTTTCTTCACTAAGATACATTTTTGTTTAACTTTATACACAGATGACCAGCTCTATACTAAGTAAAGAGTTCAACAATTTGCACAAAAAGGAAAAAAAAATGTTCCTCAACAGTCAGGACAAGGGCTGTTCAAAGTCATTGCATCTTGAAGTTAATTTCATTTCTTCATTTTTTTTTTTTTTAGAAACTCAACTTTAAAGAAGCACCCAAGAGTGATACATCTTTTGCAAGCACTTAGACATAATTATAATACAACTCTTTGAGGACAGAGGTCCTGCATGGGAAGTTAGTGCACAAAGACTCCTGTTGTTAATTTAGCAATCAATACTCTTATGTACAATGTCACTGATCACCCAAGGCTCTTACAGGAGATACCTAGGCTATGGAAGCCTTCTGAATCCACCAACTCTGCCAGTATTTACACAAGGCCATAGGCAAAGTGGAAATGCTCTCCTCCCTTCAGAGAAAAGTATCTCTTTCTTTGCTGACCATTTATTTCAACTGGGCTCTCACCCATTGAGGTCCTTCATGTAGGATATTTTTGCCACAATGTCGTGGCTTTCCATGCCTGAAATGCTCTCATGGGCTTTTCAGCCAGACCAGAACGCCTTAAGAGTTGATTCTGAGTTCGGAGTGCTACTTAAAGTAATTGTCATTCTATAAGTCTGTTGTGTGGACTGCTTCCCATGTTGGAGCATTCACTCCTTTTTAAATTCTATCTATTATTATTACCAGAACCTTAATCCTATCCATATGATCACTTTAAGGCTGAAGATTCTATTTTTACCACCCAGCTCAAGGGGACTTGGGGTCCCATGACAAGTTTTTAAACTGTACCCTTAGAAGTAAGTCCAAAGGAATGTATGTAGAACTATACAGCTTTATAGTTAAAAACTTCATATACTTCATAATTATAACTTTAGGAACATGGTTATCCTTACCACCATGCTTACCTTCCCACCCATAATCTCATCTCTCTTCCTCCTCCCTTTCTTATTCTAGCTCTTATTTTTTTACTGAGATCTATTTTCAACTGACTCTATACACAAATGTTTTAGCTCTGTGCTAAGTAAAGAGTTCAACAGATAATATATAAAAAAAAAACCTTCCTCAACAGTCAAGACAAGAGCTGTTCAAGTCATTGCTTCTCAAAGTGTCAATTTCACTTCTACAGACTGCCTTTCAGGTGCTGTATTAGTTATTACTGGGGAGGGAGAACATATGGTATTTGTCTCTTTGGGGCTGGCTTATATCACTAAGTATGATATTTTCCAGATTCATCCATTTTGTTGCAAATGATTGGATTTTATTTTTTCATACACACATAATTATTTTATAATATATTATTTTTCATGAACTTCTTGGAGGTTATGCATATGCATGAAATTCAAAAATGTTTGAAGTACCCTTGTGTATGTTTATGTATAGGACATACACCTATACTTATACATATATATGAAATACAGTAATATGTCCACCTATATTATATTTAATAATCAAGGTAATTATATTATAAATAATGTAAGTAATAAAAGAATGTAAAGGTATATTCTGGAATATACATACAATATAATATTTAACATATTATATATATATTTCATATATATATAGTTTTGAATGTGGATGTGTCTGTGTAATAATGCCAGGATATATTGTATCTAGAGTATTTCTAAACTAGAAACATGAACCTCAAGGGCTCAAGAGTTTAAAATAAATCAGAATTTGCTCAGTCTTGCTTTTTTTGGTTTAAACTTTTTATTGATACATGTTGTATTTTACTTATATGTTTACTGAAAACCAAGCAAACTGTGACTCTACCATTTAGATGAGCTTTTATAAAGTGAACTTGTGTAACCAGCAAAATAAACAGGAACAGAAAATTCTCAACACCCAAAAAGCTCCCTGTACAGTTACTACTATGCCGCAAGTTAACCTGCTCTCAATTTATAATAGTGCATGTTAATATTACTCACTTAAGAACTTTCTATAAATGAAACCATGATTATATACTTTTATGTCTCTGGATTCCTTTTACTTTATTTTTCTGCTTTTCTATAATCTTACACTTGCAATTTTCTTTCATGCTGTATTACTACATTGAGTAAAAATATGCAAGTTCCACCATTATATTGTTAATAACAATCCCAGTTTTGAGGAATTATAAATAGTGCTATTATAATCATTGTATGAATCTCTTATTTGCATTTCTGTTGAGTCCTTATATCCTGCAAGGAAATTTAGTGACTGTGTTCTTTGTTAGTAGAGGAACATATATTTGCCTTTGGAGAAGAGGTTAAATACTTTTGAGAATAATTACTTGTATTCTTATTTTCAATTTTAGTAAATGTGGCTGAACCATTTTCCAGCATGGTTGTACCAATTTTCATTAGCGTTGTATGAGAGTTTACTTACATGTGATGTGGTCTGTATTTTACATTTTAACCTTCTTAGTTAGTGCTTTGCTTTTGTACTCATATATCTTGGAGAATGCATTCTTCTATGCTTGAGTTTTCTTGTCTGTAAAATAGGGAAAAGTAAGAGCATTTATGCCACATATTGTCTTCAAGAGTAAATGAGCTAATCTATGCATAGTTCTTATTGAAGTGACAGGCATAGAGCACCAAATCACAATATCACATTCTGCTTGTCAGCAGCAGCAATAGCACTACCATTGTAATCTGGAACAGTAATTAAGCATTCTGCTGAAAGAAAATGGTTTTCTAAATAGAGGGACCAGCTTGTGCAAAGTCAGTAGGATGGGGAAGAGTCTGCTATATTGGGGAAACAGTGAGAACTTTCCTCCTTCACTCAGGGATGCTTGATCAGGGTGAGAGAAATGTTTGGCTAGCAACTAACTCAATTGTGCTGTTTCAAAAAGAGAGTTATTAAGCACCCATTTCACTGAGTAGATTGTGCATCTCAAATGAGAAGCAAACAGTTATTTAAAGCAGTATGCCTCATGGGTGTCTCTTCCATGAGAATGAAGTCGGAACAGTGCCTGCACTGTGTAGAAGACAGATCAGCCTTCTGTGTGACCAGCAGCAGCACTTTCTCCTACCCTCCTTTTCAGATAAATGCTATTCTTGGGAAATCCATGGAAAGCCCCTTTCTTTGTAAGTTAGAATATTTCCATGTCCCTTGGCTTAAAGAGTCTCCCAGGCTGCTTCCGATGGAATGCAGAATCATATTCTTGTCTCATTAGATTTCAGCTCTGACCAGTGTGCCAAGCTGCCTGCAGCAAGAAGGGGCTTCCCAAACCCAAGCCCGATTGCATCCAGCTGTGCTGAGCAGGTTACCAGTAAAGTCGGTGTACCTCAGAATAGCTTCTCTAAATTGTAGCTGGACAGGAGTTAAATGTTGGACTGTTCATGTTTGTTTTATGACTTGGCACTGTGCTTTTAACAGTAACGGACTCCCAAGGTCACTTCCTCTACTGTCCCGTTTGGGGTTGAAAACTGTAGTTGCTGGCTTGTGAGTGTTCTGAGCGAATGGTGGCTCTGGCTGGAAGGACTTTGTGGTGTGTTTAGGGACCAGTGTTACAGCAAGACATCTGCAGAGATTTTTTTTTCTTGCTTTCAGGATGTTGTGACTGATAATCTGGCCCCATCCCAACTGGCTGGTCTCTTTCTGAACATAGTATGACACAGATGTTGAAGGTTAGTTCCCCTGAAGCCAGAAAGAAATCCCCTTCTTCAAGAAGAGCAGAAAGTGAGGATGAACTCAGAGAAAGGACTTCCCTTTGACCAGACCAGGGCCTTGGAATTCTCAGTGTATCCATGAAAAAAGAGAATGAGAGCACAATGTGCATTGGCTAAAAGTGAAAGGAGAGGCTCCAGTCACAGCTCTTCTGTCTATCAACTATATGGACCTGGGCAAGTCACATAACTACTTTTAATGTGTTTCTTCATCTGCACCTTTGGCCACTCCTGGCTCTTTGTGGTTGACTTGAAGCTTCAGTGACATCATACGTATAATGTACTCAGCAGTGAAGGTGCAGAGCGAGATCTGAATACTTGCAGCCTATTATACTTTTTGTTCCCTTTCTCCACCCATTCCCTTTCATTTGGCCGATGCTTTTCCATTCTTTGCTCTTTTCCTCCAAAGCTTTGTTTTGATGACTCTTCTGATTCAACAAATAAGTACTTCCACTGTCCTGCTGTAAAATGCAATAACCACATAGTAAATGTAATTGTATAGCTTGTTAACTTATTCCTTTAAGTGGGTCCAGGTGTATCTTGCTTACCGTTGTACTTCTGTGTATTTCCTATCATAATATATGCCAACTGGAGAGCACTCAATAAATATTGCATTTTATTATGATTAGACATAAAGTATACCTGTTGGAGAAGACTAGGTTTTCTCCAGTGACAGCAGACACCCACCATGGTTCCCATGTAGGCTGTTGGATTGCAGCATGCCAGGGGAAATTAGAGCAAATTTGTATCTGATTCTCATTGATTACTCTTTCTGCTCTTGTCAATCTGCTGGTGACCAACTCATTGTACCCATCTCAATATTTTGCTGACCAAAAAACCCAATGAATCAATAAGCTATTCCTGAATGCTGACTATTAGGTGCTCTAGTTCTCAAAAGTGTATTATTATAAATTATATATACATGTTATATATGTCATATACTCTCTCTCTCTCTCTCTCTCTCTCTATATATATATATATATATATATATATATATGTTGGTTGCAGACTAGATAGTCTTGCTGGGCTTGCTAATAAATATGTAGTGTTGGGGAAGATTCTACACAGAGAAGAACTTGATTAGGGAACTTCTGCTGGAGAAGCTCTATTTTGTGTATCTCTGATGTCTTTTGACTCAGCAGCCTTGTCTGGGAATGCCCTTCTCATGAAGAAACGCAGGAAAACAAGTGAAGAGAGTAAAGGCCTCTGCAGGCAGAAGATTAACAATGGCACATCATCACTTCTTTATTCTGTTGATCAAAGCAAATCACACAAAGTGGCTATGGACTGAGCAAACCTCTGGAAAATTCATTTGTTAAAATCATAATCCCCTGATGTGACGGTATTAGGCAGTGGGGCCTCCAGGAGGTAATTAAGTCATGAGGATGGAACACTTATGATCAGAATTAGTGCCATTAGTGGGGTTAATGGCATAAGAGCGTTCTGTATCTCTCTGTCCTGACGCATGAGGCTACAAGGAGAAGAGGGCCATCTGGAAAGCAGGAAGTGAGCCCTCATGAGACGCTGCATCTCCAGGTGTTCTGATCTTAGACTGCCTATGCTTCAGGACTATGAGAAACACATTTCTGCTGTTTAAGCTTTCTCATGTGTAGTATTCTCTGACAGCAGCCTGAAGTAAGCTCAGAACCAAAGGGTGGAAAGAAACTTCCAGGTTGGTAAGAGAACTGCAAAGTCATCTTGCAAGGATCATGACACAGGGTGAAGAAAAGAAGACCAACAAACTACATGGTGTACCCCTTACACGAAATCAAGTCTGTCCTTAACTGAGTCACACACATCCAATAAGCAAGGTGTCAAATGTTTCCTGTCCTGAAAGAAATGAGTCTCTGCATTCTAGGTGCTTGAGGAATTCAGATAGTCAAATAAGGGACTACAGCTCTTCTGAAATAATCACCAGGTAATTTAGTGGATCTATATCATAAGATCAGCACAGAACTAAACACTTCAGAGAGCACAACAGGTAAAACTTTATGCTTCATGATTACAAGAAGTTGACAAGTTTACATTAAAAAAGAACCCACAGGAAATGGTGCCTATAACTGAAGGGCCATTCTTCTAAACTTCTATAATGGCCCCTGCAGTAAATTCTGCACATATTTCCCTTTAATACTTATAACAGTAAGGGGAAGATGGGGAAAGATTGATGAACAGTTAGGTGGATTCACTAACACGTATGAAGTTATATTTAGACAGGAAGCAGTTCTGTTATTCTATAGCATAGTAGAGTAACTTTGGATAACAATAACCTAATGTATATTTTTGAAAGAGCTGTGAGAAAGGATTTTTCATTTTTTCTCTATACATTTTTCTCTATACATTATAAAGCATTCTTTTTAGGAAACAGATAAGTTTACCTTGATTTGATTACCCAGTGTATACATGTGTTGACTCATCACACAGCACCCCATAAATACGTGTAATCTTTATGTATCAGTTGAAAAATTGGAAAAACAATAAATGAAGGGGCCTTCAAAAGCTTTTTGGAAAATGTGTGGTATGGAAAAATATGCATGGATTTTAAAAAATTATTGCACCAGAATAAATCTATCTTTTAATTACATTTTGATGAACTTTTTGAAGTGCCCTCATAAAAATGGTCTCTCTTTATATTTTTGTTCCCTCCAGAAACAGGGAATATTTATGTCTATATCTCATTGGATATGGGCTTATAAACTCAAATATCATCTAGCTTGGCTTCCACATTGTACAGATGCATTAACTTGCTAAAGTCAATGTAGCAGGCTGTGTATTGGATGAGTACTGGGACCCACTTGTCAGAAGTCCCAGTCCTAATTTCTTATTTTCACACTCCATTCTGCTTGTCACAACAATGCCAAAGAAAGAAGCATGAGGCTGCTTGCTAAATTCTCTAGGCATAGCCAAACTTTCAGTGTGAATTCAGTGTAACAACAACCTTTACTCTTCAGCATTCTCTGTGATTATAATTTACCTATTTAATCAACCAATATACCAAGGACAAGGACCTTCTGTTTCTATTGTATGAAACAAGGATTAGGTATCTATATTTCATCGTTCCCATCACTAAAAATTATCTTGGATATTTGAGGTGCATCAATTATTTAAAAGTACCATAGAAACAGTTAACATGATATCTCCTTTAGGTCCTTGAAGCACCTGTAGAGAAACAGAAATAATAGAACTATGTGAAGTCTTCCATGCCAGAATTAAATGGTCTCTAATTTTGGAAAGTTTGCTAATTTGGAAATATTGATTCTTTCATCTTTTATTATCTGCTTTTTGAAGTCCTTTTGTGACTCCATGTTACTAATAAGATAGCATTGAAATTCCCTAAGAGAACTCATCATCTGCTGAAAGACCTGGTACTTTGCTGAATGGGATGAGGTATTGGCTTCTTATTGTTGCCAAATAATATCCCATTGTTCATGTATATCTCATTTTCTTTATCCATTCATCCATTAAGGACATGAAGGTTGATTCCATATTTTCATTGTTGAAAATAGTGCTGCAAGGAATAGTAGCAATAATTAACTCACTGAGAAATAAATTATAAGAGCAATCCCATTCACAACATCTACAAAAATAATTGAGTACTTTGGAATAAAATTGACAAAGGATATGAAATATCTGTACCATGGAAACTATGACACACTAATGAAATAATTTGAAGGAGATCACCCAAAATGCAAATACCTTCCGTGTTCATGGACTGGAAGGATTAATGTGATTAAAATGTACATGCTGGAGGCTGGTGCTGTGGTGTAGTGGGTAAGGCTGCTGCCTGCAGTTCTAACATCCCATATGGGAGCCAGTTCGGGCCTCAGCTGCTCCACTTCGGATCCAACTCCCTGCTAATATGCATGGGAAAGTAGTGGAAGATGGCCCAAGTGCTTGGGCCCCTGCACCCACATTGGGTACCTAGAGGAAGCTCTTGGCTTTGGATTGGCTCAGCTTCACCTATTGCGGCCATTTGGGGAGTAAACCAACAGATGGAAGATCTCTCTCTCTCTCTCTCTCTCTCTCTCTCTCTCTCTCTCTCTCTCCCTCTCTCTGCAATTCTGCCTTTCAAATAAAATAAATAAATCTTTTTTTTTTTTGAGAGGCAGAGTGGACAGTAAGAGAGAGAGAGAGACAGAGGGAAAGGTCTTCCTTTACTTTTGGTTCACCCTCCAATGGCCACTGAGGCCGGCATGCTGCGGGTGGCACACTGTGCTGATCTGAAGCCAGGAGCCAGGAGCTTCTCCTGCACCATGTGGGTGCAGGGCCCAAGGACTTGGGCCATCCTCTGCTGCATTCCTGGGCCACAGCAGAGAGCTGGACTGGAAGAGGAGCAACCGGGACAGAACTGGCGCCCCAACTGGGACTAGAACCCAGTGTGCCAGCACCACATGCGGAGGATTAGCCTATTGAGCTGCGGCACCTGCCAAAATAAATAAATCTTTAAAAAAAGTACATGCTTACTAAAGCAATATAAGCTACATCAAAATACTTTTCACAATACCAATTAAGTTTTTGGTTGAATTAGAAAGCAAGTCTCAAATTTCATTTATAAATCCAAAAAATCCTATAACAACCAAAATGATATGTACAAAAGAAACAAAGATGGAGGCTTCACAATACTATTTCAACACATACTATGCAGCTATTGTAACCAAAGCAGCATGATACTGGCAGAAAATTAGATACATGGACCAAGGGAACAGCTTACAAAGCCCAGGAATGAATCCACTCATCATTATATGTCTTTTACAAAGGCTCCAAAAACTATACTGGAGAAAGGACAGTCTTTCAATAAATAGTGTTAAGAAAATTGTGTATCCATATACAGAAGACTGAAACAAGATCCTTTCCATATCTCACTCTATATCAAAATTAACTCAATGAACTCAAAATGGATCAAAGATCTAAATGTAACATTTGAAACAATTAAATGATTAGAAGAAAACAGGGGAACAATTTTATAGCATTAGCATAGGCAACAATTTTTGGATAATACACCAAAACACAGGCAACAAAAAGAAAGCTAGAAAAATATGATCATATCAAACTGAGAAACTTTTGTATAGGAAAGGAAATAATCAATGGTGTGAAGAGACAACTGGCAGAATGGGAAAATATATGCAAACTGTTCATCTGACTAAGGATTAATATACAGACTACATAATAAACTCAAAAACTCAATAACCACACAAAAAAATCCAAAGTAACCTGGCTAAGAAATGAGCAAAGGACATGATAGATATTTCTCAGAGAAGACATGCAAATGGCCAGCAAATATATAAAAATAATTCAGTATCACTAGCCATCAAGGAAAGGCAAGTCAAAATTATGATGAAATATCACCTCCAGTTAGAGTGGCTATGGGAAAAAATGAGAAAAATAAATATTGGTGAGGATATAGAGAAAAGGGAATCTTTACACACTGTTGGTGGGAATGCAAATTGGCGATATCCCACTTCTGGGTATATATACAAAGGAAATGAAATCAGCCCATGAGGGAAATGTCAACTTTTATTTTTATAATCAAAATGGAACTACTAAGGATGAACTCACTACACGGTCACAACTCTGGGAATACTCAGATGTGTGCAACAACTTCAAGTCCTTGCTCATATATAGCTAAAATTTACAAAGAATCTACTGGATACACAGAATTATGAGAATTCAATAAGATCTAAAATATGAATGCACTAGTTTTTATATTTTCAAAAAACAGTAGAGGACATATTAGATTGGGAATTTGAAACCTGCGTTTTTCTCTAGTATGACATTGAGGGATTCTTTAAACATCTTTAGGTCTCAGGTTTCCCAGCAATAATATAAGCAGGTTTGACAGTTAATTGCCAGGGTGTGTTATGTTATGAGGATTTGATTACCTGGAGAGGACTTTATGGAAAGCAAAATTGGTGTTAGAGATTAAGAGCTCAGGCTTAGGGATCATAGAGTCCCAGGCTCAGATCTCAGACTTGTCATTTAATATATGTGTAATCTCAGGCCAATCCCTTAACCTCTTCATGGCTAAATTTCCTTACCAATAAAAATAGGGATTTTTAATTATACTCACTTCATGTAATTTTGAGGTCAAGTAAAATCATCTATGTAAAAATTATCATAAAAATGCAATTTAATATGCTTATTACTATTATTAAAATTACTATGACTGCTGAATATAAACAAATGATCCAAATATACTTTAATATTTTCCATTTTGAAAACAGAGTGCTTTTCGGTTTTGAATTTTACTTTCCCTCAATTTCCTACAGTTTAGGCAAAATGAAAGGTTAATGCTTAACTACAGTGTTTTCATTTTCCCCAGACTGTTTACAAAACTCCCCGGTCCTGAGTTGAAAAGAAAGATGAAATGCATCTTTATTTACTCGGGGCCTCAGGCTGTCCTGTGGTTACAGGAGTTCATCTCCGTAGGATATTAGCTCCTCTTCTGTGCAGCTTTTTCTCTTCCCTGCAGCAGAGTAGCCAGAGAAAATTATTTCCCCCTACTGACTCCTCTACCTGATCCTCTTTCAGTGATCTCCCTTCACCTGGAAGCCAGAAGATGCAAGCCGATGTTGAATCAAAATCTGAGATTACATGTTAATCTCCACATGCTGCCATTTTCCCTGGTAATGGAAATAACAGGCATACGATTCACTTACACATGGAATTGCTTCTAGTTTTTAAAGTCCCATTTCTCTTTTTCCAGAGCTGATGTTTTAAAACACATTAAAGCTGAATTTAATTTGGCATTTAAAACACATAAAGGGTGTTGCGTATATATGTGTGTTTGTGAGTTCATTAGTGTTGTCTTGGCTATTTCCAGGCTTACATTGAGAAAGCATTTGAATTTAATTTTTTTGTTATTGTTGAAAGTACTTAAGTGAATCCAGCTGTTTAAGACTCAGAGATGCAGAGAGACCTTTCCATTTTAGGTGACCTTCAAATGCAGTTTGTTAATGGGTCAAATTTGTCTTCACCCTCCACAGGAGTTTGTTAAGAAACCCGCCATGTATGCTCTGTGTAACAGACAAGTCAACACTAGTCGAACTATTTCCAATTCTATGGGTAATTATGTAGGACCAAGATGGACTTACCATGCAAATGTCTTTATGCCATGTGGAGATCAAATGATGGTGTACAGACAAAAGTTACTCAGTACTTGGAATAAAGACCATGGGCTGGAGGTCACATTGTCATTGAGTATATGGGAATCAGAAGGGCCGAACTCAAAGCAATTGTCCCATAACAGTCAATACCATCTTCACTCTTCAAGCATCACTTCAGAGCATAAAAAGTTTACCTTCAAATAATACTTGATATTATTCATAGTAATTGGAATTGTATTGACTTTTTATTCTTATTTTTAATTAATTTATAAATTACTTTTTATTTTCAGCCACACAATTGCAAACATAGAAAATATATATCCTGTTATATATTTATATGTCTTATATAAAATATAAAATATTTTAAATTGACATTGGCTGGCCGGTGCCGCAACTCAATAGGCTAATCCTCCACCTGTGGCACCAGCACTCTGGGTTCTAGTCCCGGTTGGGGCACTAGTTCTGTCCTGGTTGCCCCTCTCTCAGTCCAGCTCTCTGCTGTGGCCCAGGAGGGCAGTGGAGGATGGCCCAAGTGCTTGGGCCCTGCACCCACATGGGAGACCAGGAGGAAGCACCTGGCTCCTGGCTTCAGATCAGCGCAGTGTGCCGGCTGTAGCGGCCATTTTGGGGGTGAACCAACAGAAGGAAGACCTTTCTCTCTGTCTCTCTCTCTCACTGTCTAACTCTGCCTGTTAAAAAAAAATAACATTGGCTATCCAAGACCTTTTTCTTCTTCTATGTCTTTAAGGTCAGACATGATTTAAGTTTGAGATAACTTGGAGTACAGTGTTACTGGAGGGACTGAAAAGGAAAATACTTGGAGGTGAATATAAAACAGAAGTAATTAAGGACCTAGACTTTGGTATCAGTCATACTTTAATTTCAGTCCTATTTTCCACTTTTTTCAAAATTTTCTCTTTTTTTAAAAATTTTATTTAATAAATATAAATTTCCAAAGTACAACTTTTAGATTATAGCAGCTTTCTCCCCCATTACCTCCCTCCCACCTGCAACCACCCCATCGCCTACTCCCTCTCCTATCCCATTCACAGAAAGATTAATTTCCAATTATCTTTATATACAGAAGATCAATATTTACTAAGTAAATATTTCAACAGTTTGCACTCACACAGAAGCACAAACTATAAAGTACTGTTTGAGTACTAGTTATGCCGTTAATTCCCATAGTACAACAGATTAAGGACAGAGATCCTACATGGGGAGTAAGTGCACAGTGACTCCTGTTGTTGATTTAACAATTGACACTCTTATTTATGATGTCAGTAATCACCCGAGGCTCTTGTCATGAGCTTCCAAGGCTATGGAAGCCACTTTTCTAAACTTGTTGTCTTGAGTTAAAATGGGAATAACAGCAGTAAATATCTCACTAGTTGCTATTCACTGAGAAAACCCTTGTTAAATGTTTGACCCTTTAAGTGATCGTTTAGGGGTAGAATGAGTGATGTGGACTCTGGAGCGAGACTCTTTGGCTCACATCCTGGAAATGACACCCGCTAACTCTATGGCAGGTAACTTTACCTCCTTATACTTCAGTTTTCTGACCTGAAAAATGAGCATAGTAATAGTTCTGACCTATAAGGAAAACTGAATTAAATAATGGAAAACACCCAGGGTATGCAGTAGTAAGCACAATATAAATGTTTTCTATTACAATTAGTGCAGTGCTTGAAATACTTAACTCAATAAAGTTTAATGACCTTCAGGCAGGCTTTAGCTTAACTTTGGAACAAGACCAAAATACGTTACACTTGGAAGGATTATAACTAAGTAATTTAAAGTGACCCTTCAGGCAGGAAAATTGGATGTTAAAGGAGGTTAAGCCTGACTCAGTCAGCAATGGAAGTAGAAATACAGTTGACAAGTAGAAAGAAGACCAAAGCTATGGCTGAAGTGTAAAATGTTAGGTACAATTTGGGGTGGGAAAAGGTGGTCTAGAAAATGATCTGAAGGTGGTCTGGAAGAGACATTACTTCAAGAAAAGAGCATCTGGGGTAGGTCTTGTGGAACTGCAGCATTAGTGTCTTCTTGGGATCCCAATCTCATATTGAAGTGCCTGGAATGGAATCCTTCCTGCCTCCATTTCTGATCCAGCTTCCTGCAAATGCACCTGGAAGATAGTAGATAATGGCCCAAGTACTTGGGTTCCTTCCACCCCTATGGAAGATGCCAATTGAATTCCAGGATCCTGGCTTCAGTGTGGCTCAGTCTTGGCTGTTGTAGGCATTTGGGTAATGAATCAGTGTATGGAAAATTTCTCTCTTTCTGCGTCTTCCTTTCTGTCACTCTGTCTTTCAAATAAACAAATAAAAATTAAAAAAAAAACACTTTACCTGTCAATGACTTGGGAACATTAAAAAAAGAAAAGAAAAGAAGAAAAATCAGTCTTTAGAAAGGATAGGCTCTGAGTGTCTGCCTTTCGATTGTCCTGCCTCAATTACATATATTGGTTATGGATAAACGGAATTTAAAGATGAATTTATATTGATACATTTTTTTGGAAATACATGCATTATTATTTCATAATATGCTTTTCCATTTAAATTTGGAAGATTACTCATATCTGGTTATGTCAATGTTTTTGGAGAAAAGAATGTTTAAGAGGAACATTTCAAAAAGACTATTTTAAAGAGAATTTTGAAAATCACTGGGACATGTTTGATATCCATGAGAAAAGGAACCTGTCACTGAAGGCTAAAACAACCCAGGCTTTGATATTTGGGGATCCCAAGGGAAGATGATAATATTCATATCTGGAGAACATGCAACAGATCCACTGCGGGGGATCAGAGTAAAATAGCATGTCCTATCCTACTGACTTTGTCCATAAAGTTGTCTGAGACACTACATCGGATTCCCAGAGTTATAAGGAATAGACTTTCCTTGTGGCCGGTCATCTGCATTACAAGATGGGCTGAAGTACAGAAAACCCTCAGGTCTTTTCCCTGGTAACTAGAAGGAGGTGACTTAACAGATAAGAGGATTTGAGTAAATGAGTAAAAGGAATAAATGGGCCTGGTTTGAGAGACAATGTTGCAACTCCTTATGGTCTTCTAGATAAAGAAAAGACCAGACAGTTCTCCAGAGAAGCCCTGAGATCAGAACTGTCTTTCTAGTCATTTCAAGGACTGGCATCTCTTTCAGGGTTCATGACTGTCTAGACCCTACAGAGACAGCGGTGAGAACAAGAGCTGTAGCCTTACACTTTATGTATGCGCAGGCTCTGGATTCAGTTATCAGCTTTGATTTCTCAGAGGCTTGATAAATTTTTCTCTCAATGCCCTGGGGTGGTCTTCATTCAATTCCTCATCCTGGACCCTATCCTCTGAAGAGAAATATGAAGTATAGGCAACTGTAGAATTGATAGAAAATTGACAAAATTATCTAATTTAGAATTCAGGTACAGTTGACTACAGATTGAACCAGATTCTGTTCATCACATTAGGGACAATTCGTTAAGGCATAAGCTTAACACAGTGATACATTGTGCTTAGGTTAAGTCTTTCCTTCTAGAGCTGTTAAAAGATAATCAAAAGTAGGACAATCCTTGTATGCTAAATGAATAAGTTATGAACTCCACTTCCTTTTTTAAGATTTATTTAATTGAAAGTCAGAATTACACAGAGAAAGAGAGGCAGAGAGAGAGAGAGAGAGAGAGAGAGAGAGAGGTCTTCCATCCGCTGGTTCACTCCCCAGATGGCCACAACAGCCAGAGTTGCGCTGATCTGAAGCCAGGAGCTAGGAGCTCCTTCCAGGTCTCCCACACAGGTGCAGGGGCTCAGGAACTTGGGCCATCTTCCACTGCTTTCCCAGGCCCTAGCAGAGAACTGGATCAGAAGTGGAGCAGCTGACACTTTAACCGACGCCCACATGGGATGCCAGCCCTGCAGGTGGCAGCTTTACCCACTACGCCACAGGGCCGGCCCCAGAACTCTACTTCCATTAGCTGCAATCCCCATTTGTTGAGAGCCCACTGTGTTCTATGCAGCGTTCATTAGCTCACTGCCCATTTACAGTGGCTGAAAGTATGATGAGACCCTAGGGGAATTGAGACTAAGAAAGGTTTACTAAGTCAAACTTATTTTTTAATACACACTTATTGAGTAGATGATCTATGTGTGTCATGAGATACAGCTCTGAAAATGACAGAAATGCAGAAGTGCTCTCTTTTAATTTGTCTGCATTGGGAAGGAACATGTCCAGTAGCCAATAGGTGAGAGAGATGGGAATTGGAACTTTAAGCTATGGATTCTTTCCTTTTTAATGGAAAAGTTGCGGGAGACTTACTGAGATCCTGTGTCTTTATTTCCACTTCTTTTTCTCTTTCCCAGAATGTTTGAGCTTTTTTTGAGGGTGTTTTCCAGATGACTTCTTTCCCCTCCCCCCTGGCGAGTGGTTGTCATGAGTCACAAACAAAACTTTGAGGAGTGACTGCCAATGGCTGACAGTTCCACCCTAGTTCATCTCTGATGGACAGATTTGCTTTAATCCCTGCAGACTAGCCAAGGGGAACAGAGCCTTGGGCCTAGTACCCAGAATATTTTGAAAACATTTGCTCCATGTAGACTCTGGTTAAGCCTCAGAAAGATGTGGGGCCATTGCCTAGAAATCTGACATATTTCATGAAGCTACTTGCTCTGCTCAGCCCATGGCTGTGGAGAAGAGAAAAAGCTGTTCAGCTGCCTGATGAGTAGATGGGTCCATACAGAGCTGACTGAATGGCTAAACTGAAAAGATACCTTTCCAAAATGACAACAAAATGCAAGTAGCCATTTCCTCTTGTAGAACTGATCAAGTCTAAGACTTTTCCAATTTCTCTGTGCATGTTATTGTTCAAAATGGTTCCACTAGGTAAGTAGATCAGTTTTCATTAGCCACTCTAGAAAGCACTAAACTCAAGCCTCAGAAAACTCAATATTTTCCCCAAATTACAGAAATTATAAAATTCACAAGGATTCTTCCTACTGAGATCTTATTGCACTAAGGTCAGCTGTCTTTTTGCTGTGCAGTGATTCTCAAGGAGAGACATCCCAAGACCAGCAGCATTAACATCACATGGAGATGTCTTAGACATGCATATTCCTGAGCCCCATGAAAAACACAGTGGTCAGAGATTTGAGGGAGTCCCCAGTCACCTGTGCTTCCTCAGGTAAGTCCAATGCCTGCTGAAATCTGGGAACTATTGTGCTAATAGCTGCCTCCCAAAATGAAGCTTGAGATTCCCTGCTTATCACAGGCTATGAACTTGGAAGACTTGGAATAACTGAAGGATTGATCTGTGGTGCCTGAAAAAGTGTGTGGATGAACATGGAAGAGGTGTATTCTAAAGTAGTTGATCTCTGAAGGATTAGGAGTAGCCAAAAGATTTGGTCTCAAGTTTCACATCTGACTTTTAGTTTGTAGCTGTCTGGATTGCTCTGATGAGAAGGTCTGAGGTCACACCAAGAAGGAAATCTGTGATTAATTAGCAAGATTTACACAGTCAGATATTGTGGGAGTAAGGCCCACAGATTGTCACATTTTGTCTAAGGAAAAAAAAAATATTAGTTGCAAAGTGTCAGTGTCAACTCAACCTTTACTCTGCTGGATGATCATAGGTAAATTGTGCTGAGTTTTAGAAAAGTGGATTAAAGTAAAGGGGAGACATACTGGCCAGCCAGAGTTTTCCATTATTACAGAGAGATACAGCCCATGCTATCTGCATAAGAACAAATTTGTGTGTTTTGTTGTCCCCAGAAAGTGTGTTTTTCTGTTCCAGTCAATGTCTCTCATTGCTCTTTGTGCTAAGACTTAGACTTGGTCACTTTGGACATGTGCGGTACACGTCTTTGTTGGTTTAATAGGGATTCTGGAAACTGCCTCATACATTTAATGTGAAGATTGAATTAAATGCATGTAAAACACTTTTAAAAATCTCTAGAGCATAGTAAGGACAAATACTGTGCTTTGTAAAAAGAGATTTTGAAATATAATGCTCTCCCTACAACATCTTCCTTGCTGTTTCCCATTGTTGCTTCTCTTCATTCTTATGAGAGTTGATTATTCAAATTCAATTAATCAATTTAATTTTAATTGATATATAATGTTTGTACTTATTAATGAGGTAAAGTATTATAATTTGGTACATAATAGCATTTCAATATGGATTTAAAAGATCTAATGTCATATTAGCATTTAAAAATAATCATATTTAATAACTATTAATGAGTATTCAACTTAACAAATACATTTTCTAAAAATTCACTTATTTAAAAGCAAAGTTTATAAGCAGAACATATTTCATGATCACCCATATTCTTAGTTCTTTTTCCTGTAAGAAAAGAACTGGTAGATTCACCATGTGGCATTAATTAGGACAGGAGGGACCAGACTCATCTTTTCAGGATCAGGAACAAATCATTCTCCTTGCTTTTACAATCGCCTCCCACTCCTCCGACGAGGAAGAGCTGGAGCAAGCTGAGGGATAATTGTTATTTGACTGGACTGTGAAATCCCAAGTCTGTTTCCCCCATTCTTCCTCTCTCCCAGTATTTCTCTAGTGTGGACTTATGAAATGGAATGCCCTCACATAAGACCCAAGATGTGAGTGGGGCAGGAGTAGAGGAATTTTACCCTGACTTAGCATAAAAGCTGATGAAAATGGAACTTTTAAAACATTTTTTAATTTTAATTTTTAATTAGTTTTTAATAGATTCAATATAGTTCATAGATACAATTCTTTTTTAAAAAAATTATTTACTTATTTGAAAGTCAGAGTTACAGAGAGAGGAGAGGCAGAGAGAGAGAGGTCTTCCTTCCATTGGTTCACTCCCCAGATAGCCAGAGCTGTGCGGATCCAAAGCCAGGAGCCAGGAGCCAGGAGCTTCTTCTGCGTCTCCCAAGTGGGTGCAGGGGCCCAAATGCTTGGGCCATCTTCTACTGCTTTCCCAGGCCATAGCAGACACCTGGATCAGAAGTAGAACATCTGGGACTAGAACTGGCACCCATATGGAATGCCGACGCTTCAGGCCAGGGCGTTAACCCACTGTGCCACAGCGCGAGCCCCCATAGATACAATTCTAATAATAGAGTAATATTATCCTCCTCCTTCCCTTCTTCCCTTTTCCTCTATCCTTTGCTCCCTCTTTCCCTCTCCATTTCTTTCTGTCTTTGAAATTATTTTTTAAATTAATTATTTATACAAATAAATATTTATCACTATAAAGAATATGAAATGTCTTTGGTATTGATATTGTTCCATTATACTAGCTACTACATCTGTTAAAAATCTGTTTCCAAAGCATTACTGTTGATTGGGTAATACTAAGAAAGTTTCCTAAACCATTTTAGTACATTTCCTCATTACAACAATTCTGTATCTCCCCTATCTTCACTTAAGACAAGAATGTTTGCCTCAAATCTGTCTGTTGACACAGAATACTGTTGCACAGATACTAGAAAATGTCAAATTTTAGGTAGGGATTGAAGGGAATGAGGTGGAGGGAGAAGAAACCAGGCCTCAGAGCAACATTGTGAGAGTCATTGCTAGCCCTGTTTTACAGATTAGCAAACTGAGGTCCCGTAAGATTAGAAGATATAGGGGACATGACACGGTGGCATACCCAAACCTGAGACCCAGGTATCCTGACTTCTAGTGTAAAGTTTGTTTTAATTCTTTGCCACCACTGGTAGCATGGTGCTGAGTCATTTTTTGTTTTAAATTTGCAATTAATAGATTAAGATATTCACACTTTTATAATTTACTCCCATGGCCTGAGATATTTTCCATCAAAACTACAAATGCAGATATCTGTCTGTGCATGATCTGGGTAACACTGATATTCAGGTGAACTTCAGAGACTGAATAGGAAATTCTTCAACTCTATCATTTCAGACAAAAAGGAATTTGGAATAGAAGATATAGCAATAACTAGTACTGAAACAGTATTTTTGCACCTTGTGTCTCTGCGCGGGTGCAAACTGACAAAATCTTTGCTTAGTATATACTGAATCGATCTTCCGTATAGAAAGATAATTGGAAATGATTAAAAAAATTGGAAGTTACATAAAAATCAATCAATTAAAAAATAATATCATGTAGGATCTCTGTCCTTAATGTGCTGTACAACGTGATTTAATGCTACAACTAGTACCCAAAGAGTATATTTCACTCTGTGATGATATGTGAGGGCAAATGGTTTAAAATCTTTTCTTAACAAATACTAAACTGAGCTCCTGTATACAAAGAGAATTGAAAATGAATCTGAGTAGGAATGAAAGGGGAGAGGGAGTGGGTAAGGGGGAAGGGTAGCAGGGGGGGGAGGGGAGGTATGGGTGGGGAAGCCATTGCAACCCACAAGTTGTACCTTGGAAATTTATATTCTAAATAAAAATTAAAAAAAAAGAAGATATAGGAAACAAAAGTTTTACATTTTTATACTTATGTACTTATTTGCTCATGTGTGTAGACATTTACACACACACACACACATACATGTAAGTTCACTTGGGGTTGCTTTGTTGTGGTTGCTCATGGATACCGGCTGGAATGGATTTAGTCATTTTCTTGTTGACAAACAGAGATTTATGTCCTTTGGTTCTTTTTCAGATTTTGATGTTCGAATGGCTGTTTTTTTTTTTTTTTTCGTAATTTTAAGTATGAGAAATTTCAGTGAGGGTGGGGAAGGATTGCATTTAGTTGGATTTTAAAGAGGAAAAAAATTCTTTCCCCACTCTTCATTTTGAGTTTCTTCAAGTCTTGCTAAGTTCCCCTTCCTGTCACTTCAGACAGAGATCAGACTGCCAAGTTCCAGTGACAAGCATCGGAAGACTATCAGCGTTTCCGAGCTGCCCAAACATCTGGCAAATTGCACAAAACATGCTTACATTTAACCCAAGCTGCAGCAGAATTCCTTCAAATGAAAAAGCATTCATCTGACATGTGGACATTAGCTTTCCAGGAAGCTGCTGGCTCGGGTTCAAATTAGGTAATAGAACCACCCTGCCTTATTACATCAGGCGAGGACGGAGCAGGCCAGCACTCGTCTGCTTCATTTGAACTTTGTCACTGAAGACAGAAATTTTCTATCATTCACAACCTTCCTTCCCTACTCACAGCAACAGAAGAAACTGGAGAATGCTGCAAATTCATCTGGATTGTTGAGGTGACTGCAGTCTATACTGAAAAGTAGGAAGATTAAACACCTGAACTTGTACCTATCTTCTCTCTTACTCAAATTTTTTAAGCATTACCCCATCTAAGCATTTTTCAAGTATTAAGTTGTTTAATATAATAATACCACAAAATACAGTACACTCACTCCTGTTTATGAATGGTGAAATCAAGACTTGGATGGAGTGTTCCGATGGACTACAAGACAGGGCAGGCCCACCTGCTTAACATGAGATTTTCAAAGAATCAATCCAAGTGTCATCAATTCCAGGACTTCAAGAACCAATGCTAGGCTTTATAATAAAGATTCCTCTCAGTATAAAGTTGTATTGCTTGATTCACACACTTTTTGTATGTTATGAATTTCTTTCCAATGACATAATCTCTCAATGGGAACATTCTGTCTAAACTTATTAGAGCCCGTCCCTGCATCTCAGACACTAGCCTCCACCCTCCTACCTGCCATCAAACTTTCTGTGTCACTAACACCATCATTCTAACAGATTTCCACCCTGGAAATTTTGACTCACCATTTTCTTTCATCACCCTTTTCCACTAAGTTATCAGATCTCATTCCTATCCAGTCTTATTCTTCCCTGCTTTCTACCACCCTAGTAAAGACTCACATCATATTTGAATGGCTATGTCAGCCTCTCTTTGTCCATGTCAGCCCCTCTTATGGCCCCTTGGAGACCAGTGTCCCTTCCAATTTACCTGTGTTCTATTGGGAAGGCCCTCCGCTAAACATAAAATGTTACATGATTGCTGGAAGAGCTTTATAAACTCTAAAATATTGGATTATGTTATCTGTGTAAATATGAGCCTCCTCTACACAAACTCTTATAATACCTCTCTTCTCCATCCCAAATCAAGCTAATTTATCTGAATTTTATTTTTCTTTCTTTTTCTTTTTTTAAACTTTTATTTAGTAAATATAAATTTCCAAAGTACAGTTTATGGATTACAATGGCTTTTTCGCCCCCATAACTTCCCTCCCACCCACACTCCTCCCATCTCCTGCTTCCTCTCCCATTCCATTCACATCAAGATTCATTTTCAATTATCTTTACATACAGAAGATCGATTTAGTATATATTAAATAAAGATTTCATCAGTTTGCACCCACACAGAAACACAAAGTGTAAAAATACTGTTTCAGTACTAGTTATAGCATTAATTCACATTGAACAACACATTAAGGACAGATTCCTCATGAGTTGTAAGTACACAGTGACTCCTGATGTTGATTTAACAATTTGACACTCTTGTTTATGGCGTCAGTAATCTCCCTAGGCTCTAGTCATGAGTTGCCAAGGCTATGGAAGCCTTTTGAGTTCGCCGACTTCAATCTTATTTAGACAAGAACATGGTCAAAGTGGAAGTTCTCTCCTCCCTTCAGAGAAAGGTACCTCCTTCTTTGATGGCCCATTCTTTCCACTGGGATCTCATTCACAGAGATCTTTCAGTTAGATTTTTTTTTTTTTTTTGCCACAGTGTCTTGGCTTTTCATGCCTGAAATACTCTCATGGGCTTTTCAGCCAGATCTGATACGAATGCCTTAAAGGCTGATTCTGAGGCCAGAGTGCTATTTAGGACATCTGCCATTCTATGAGTCTGCTGTGTATCCCACTTCCCATGATGGATCGTTCTCTCCCTTTTTGATTCTATCAGTTAGTATTAGCAGACACTAGTCTTGTTTGTGTGATCCCTTTGACTCTTAGACCTATTGGTGTGATCAATTGTGAACTGAAATTGGTCACTTGGACTAGTGAGATGGCATTGGTACATGCCACCTTGATGGGATTGTATTGGAATACCCTGGCACATTCCTAACTCCACCATTTGTGGCAAGTACAATTGAGCATGTCCCAAATTGTACATCTCCTCCCTCTCTTATTCCCACTCTTATATTTAACAGCCATCACTTTTCAGTTAAATTTAAACAGCTAAGAATAATTGTGTGTTAATTACAGAGTTCAACCAATAGTACTAGAACAAAAAAATACTAAAAGGGATAAAGTATTAAATTGTACATCAACAGTCAGGACAATGAATCTTTTGAAGTTCTCTGATTTCATAGCACTGGATTTCAATTTCCCACAGTATGTTTTAAAGTCTTTCGGATTCTGATGCCTCTTAAACTCTTTCCTGTTTTTCTCTCCATTGGTCCTTTTATGACTTCAGTTTGGAGATTTTCAGGATAGCTCTCATGGCAGACTAAATGACGCTCCCTAAATATATCAAAGTCCTGATTCTTGCAATCATAAGGTGTTACCTTTTGTGAAAAAAAGGAATTTTTAAGTTAGGATCAGCAGAGAGGAAGATTATCTTGTATTCTTATTATTCTGCTGGGCCTTACATGGAGTCACAGATGTCCTGAGACAGAGGAGATTTGACTACAGAGGTAAGAGATATGATAAGGGAAGCAAGAAGTTAGGGTGATGTGCAAGTCAGGGAATGCTGGGAGTTCCAAGAAGCTAGAGAATGTTAAGAAGTGGACTTTCCCCTAGAGACTCCATAAGAAACAAGCCCTGACAACAACTTGAATTGACTTAGGCTTGTCTCCAGAAGTACAGAAAAATGAACTGCATTGTTTTAAACTACCAAGTATGTGGTAATTTGTTACAGATACCATAAATAATAAGTACAGCCATCATTTCTCTTTGAGTCAATTAAAATACTTGAAAATTTAAGTGCTATGCTATTCTTAATGTCTTTCCTAAATAGATTAATGGTTTCCTAGGACATGAGACTGCAAACTGTTTTTTTTTTTTTTTTAAGTTGGACTCTTTTTTATTTTACTGATGTGTAAGTACCAGTCCATATTACAGTCTGTCTCTTGGCTAAAGACCTTCCTACTACACTTTCCTGCTTCCATCAAGACATTGGTTTGCCTCTATGATATTACATAAAATTTAGTGTCAAATTATAATACAGTCTCCCTAACCATAGATGTTAGGGTGGCAAAATTAACCAACAGAGGATAATCTAAAATTTTTTTTTTTCAAAAAGAAGACAGGCAAGTATAATGCACTCCATATAAGAACAATAGCATGACCATTTTGAGGCTGAAAAATCTTGTAGAAATAGTGTGACTAATTGTAAGTTCATTAAAATGAAAGACAGGATCTAAACATCATTAATCTGTGATGTTCGCCCTCTCTTGATCTTAGACAGGTATTGATTGGATAATTTCTATTGACCATATTTATTCTCTTTTTTAAAAATTTATTTACCTGAGAGGTAAAGTTACAGAGAGATAGAGAGAGAGAGAGACAGAGAGAGAGAGAGACAGTGAGAGAGAAAGACAGTGAGAGAGAGGTCTTCCATCTGCTGGTTCACTCCACAAATGGCTACAACTGCCAGAGCTGAAATCATCTAAGCCAGGTTCCGGAGCTTCCTCTGGGTCTCTCACAGAGGTACAAGGGCCCAAGCATTTTGGCCATCTTCTACTGCTTTCCCTGACCACAGCAGAGAGCTGGATCTGAAGAGGAACAGCCGGGACTTGAACCAGAGACCACATGGGATGCCTGTGCCAGAGGTGGAGGTTTTAACCCACTATGCCATAGCTCTGGCACCCATGTTTATTCTTTAAAACTTTTAAGAATCATATTTTCTTTGCTTTCTTAGCTCCCTAATACTTGTCAATTTTATTTTTTATTGCAATGAAGCTTACAAGTACAGATGTGTAATCAGAAAACTAATATATTATAGTTTCATCTCTTAGGCAGATTTGGTTTAGAAGACAAATTAAAATTTAATCATGATTGAATACTTACTATTTTGTTTATCCTAGGGCAGGTACTAAAACAAATAAAAACACTGTAATTACATTGGCTTTATCCTCATTTTAGGTTTTTTAATGAGATGGGAATAAGATTATAAAGGTATATACCTATAAAGCCATAGCCTAAAAAGACATGAATAAAATTAAGAGCTAGTATTTATTGAGAACATCCTTGTCATCAAGCACTGTCAGAAACTGCTTAATATTTGGTAAATATTGTCATCATCCCCATTTTTCATATGCAAAAATTGGGTGTTAAATGGATTATCTGATCCAATATCACTTTGCTAGGATGGATGCAGCCTGAATTCAAGTCACACTCAGGGAGGATTATGTAATCACCAAAATAGACGCTCATACCATTGTGTACATTATCTCTTAATCCAAGCTAATTCACACTAGCTGTAGGGCTTAGGTCACCATCTGGGGTCCCGGTATCTTTATTTAGTACGTCAGATACTGTAGAAGATTTACTTTTGATCCAACTTTTCCTGACATTCCATGCAAGAGGATAGTCCCCTCTTTAATTGAAACATTTCAAATTATGTTGTTATAACTAACAACCCATACTTTTCCTAAATTATTTTAAAAAGGCATATGTTTTTATACATCTGATCTCAATAGTTATCTGATCAATTTTTAGTTTATTGCTGAATTTTGACAATTATCTTTTATCCCTAATCATCCTATTCTCTTTTATAATGATATGCCATAGTAGAATAACTGATCCATTCTGGGAATTTCATAATAAGTATTTGTACTGTACAGCTGCTGGTGTTATTTTGTAGCAGGTTGAGCCACTGTCTATGATGCCAGCAAACTATATGGGTGATGGTTCGAGTCCCTGTGGCTCCACTTCCAATCCAGCTCCCTGAGAATGTGCCTGAGAAAGCAGCAGCAGATGACCCAAGTGCTTGTTTCCTGCACCCATGTGGGAGACCTGAAAGGAATTCCTAGCTCCTAGCTGCAGCCTGGCCCAGTCCCAGCCATTCTGGCCATTTAGGGAGTGAACCAAGATTCCCTGTGTGTGTGTCTTTCTCTCTCTGTAACTCTGTGTTTCAAATCAATACAAATATTTTTTTTTTTTGCAAAAAAGTATATGCACATAGTATTACTATTTTATAATGCAGCCTCATTATAGAAGAACATGCTCTAGCCGGCACCGTGGCTCACTAGGCTAATCCTCCGCCTTGTGGTGCCGGCACACCGGGTTCTAGTCCCGGTCGGGGCAACGGATTCTGTCCCGTTTGCCCCTCTTCCAGGCCAGCTCTCTGCTGTGGCCCAGGAGTGCAGCGGAGGATGGCACAAGCGCTTGGGCCCTACACCCCATGGGAGACCAAGAGAAGCACCTGGCTCCTGCCATCGAATCAGCGTGGTGCACCGGCCGCAGCATGCCGGCCGCAGCGGCCATTGGAGGGTGAACCAATGGCAAAGGAAGACCTTTCTCTCTGTCTCTCTCTCTCTCTCACTGTCCACTCTGCCTGTCAAAAAAAATAAAAAAGAAGAACATGCTCATTCTGGGATCCATGATGTATCCAAGATTGTTAAATGAACTGTTCCTTTGTAAAACAGAAAAACATTGAAGTAACATGATTCTTACTTTCAAAAATGTAAAGATTATTAGACAGATAAAGATTACACTTATTTGTTATAAACTTATGAGAACAATACTGATAAATGAGAAAGTTAGATTGATAGTGCTGAGTGTTCAAGATATGTAGGTCTTAAATAAATGTTTGCTAAATGAATGATGAATAGTGTGATGATTAATATTGTGTGTCAGCTGGGTTACATCAAGGTGCCAAGATATGTGCTAAAACAGCATTCTGAATGCTTCTGTGCTAGTGATTTTAGATGAGGATGACTTTTTAATTGGTGGACTTTGAGCAAAGCAAATTGCCTTCCAGAATATAGATGAGTCTCATCCAACACCTTGAAGGCTTGAATAGAACAAAAGCATAGACCTCTTCTGGGCTAGAGTGAGTTCTACAACAGAGGGCCTTTGCGTCTAAAATACAGCCTAGGCTTATCTCTGGGTCTCCAGCCTGCTCACCCATCTGGTCAATTTTGCACTTGCCAGCCTTCATCAGCAGGTGAGCGAATTCCTTAAAATAAGCCATGGCCTCCTAACAGTTCTCATTACCTCTTCTCTTGTTCTCCTGGGATCTTTCTTTAGCCGAACAACGTATTGATTAATGTTCTTCAATTACTAAATTGAGTCACTTTCCATTTCATTCAAAGTAAAAGCCCAAACTTTTACAGTAGCATACAAACCTTTCATGATTTATGTCCTCTACTGTTTCTGTTTCATCTCTTACAGCTCTCTTTGTTGTTCCTTCTACTCAGCTACACTGGTTTACCTGCTGTTGTGCGCATGTGACTGCCCCTTTCCAGGGGGCTATTTGTGCAAGGCTTATTTCTTTTCCTAGAGCCCTCTTCTCTTTCATTCCCTCATGATTCCTTCGGTGCCCTTCAAATCTTGGCTGTTAGAGTAAGATATACTGTGATCGCCGTTCTTAAAATTCCTGCTTCCTACTAATGCAGATCTTGTAATAACAGCTCAAGTAATTGGATGCCTGCTGTCTACATGGGGGATGTGGATGGAGTTCTCTGTGCTCATCTCAGATATTTGGGGAGTGAACCAGTGAATGGGAGCTCTCTGTCTTTCCAAATCTTCCCACTTCTCAAATTATTTTTCAATAAATAGACCAACAAACAGCTTCACTCTTCAAGACAGTCATTTTCTATGTGTGCATATCTTACCACAGCTGATACAAACAAATCTCTGCTGTATTTTCAAACAATTTTCACAGTGCTTTGGCAGCAGCCAGAAATGATGTCCTCAGACTGATTCTGGCTTGACGATTGGATCCAATACTCAGCTTTTCTGCCTGGAAAAGCAGTCGTTGTTCACATACTCCTGGCTTGACGGCTCCTGAATCAAGCACCCTTGTCAGGGGTTGCCACGATTGCCACCCTAACGCCAAGGAGCTTGAAAATCTCAGCCCTAAATTGCTGCACAGGCTAGAGTGCCAAGTGCCTGGGACTTGCTGGGCATTCCTTTGCTTCTCCATTTGAGTGAAATGCCAGCACATCTAGAAGTACAGATAGTTGTAGTGCAGATAGTTAACAATACCAGTTTCTCAAAAGGCCTCTCTGAGAAGATGAGGAATGACTAACTTTCTAGAGCCACGGGACAAGTCTGAGCCACAGAAGCACTAACAAGTGGTGGCACTAGCAACCATTGGAGCCAACTGAACTATTTGTAAGAAATTGCTCTGTGTCCAGGATGTCATGCACACCAGAAGTCACTTAATGAGTTACTTTTCTCTTTTCTTTCTGAGCTTTGATGAGTTAAATTTGTGCTGTTCGGAGAAACAGGAGTGCTCTGATTGCTCATGCTTCAGAGGTCATTTATAGAGTCAATGTGAAACCTTCTCTTCCAGAAGTGATTATGGCACTATGCAAATGGTTCTCATGTTGCAAACTTCTCTGCTGTTACTGTCATGATTTTTGTACCAAATCAGTGGGATACAGAAAGTCCTATTTCTGTAAGCCACTCAATGTTTAAGTAAAAGAGGAAAGGAAAGAATACCTCATATCAGTTAAATTCCTCAACAAAGTGGGTAAATTAATTTTTAAAAATATGAAATGTCTGATCAATGAACATAGAGCTTCTTAAATCTGCTGTTTGTCAGTAGCAAAGGGTTTTATATTCAAAAGAATTTGAAAGATAAAGTAGATACCACTGTTGCTATCTTCGTTGTAACTCTTCAGGGCTTGGGAATGAGTTGGGCATCTCAGAAAGGAAGCCAACAGTAATTAATAGGGAAATAGTAAAGGAAAAGATATGTGGTCAGGACAGAGAAGAGAATTCAAACAAAAAACCAAAAGAATGATAAAAAAAAAAAAAACATACAGAGCTAGAGATACAAGCATTTTAAGAGATTCTGTTTAAGAAGAGGTTGGGCTTGACTGGAAAACCTGGGAACTCAAAAGACTGCCCAAAAGGCAGGTCACCAAGCACTACCCCCACATCACTTCCTTGCAATTGCCTAAAAAGCTATATTGTGACCTATCACGCAGAAACAGGACTCTATTTAAGGTGACTATAAGCTCAAACAGAAAAAGAAAGGAAGGAGGACTGCTTGGGAGGGAATATTTTTAAAATTTACATATAGATGAGAAAGGAAAAGACAAATAAATAATGTATAAACATCATATATAAATAAAATTATATATTTGATATAAATATATAACAAAATATAATTTTAACATATATCTATAATGCATATAATTAAGACAAAACAACTCTAATTTGCACTGAACATCTAAAATTTATATATTAAAATTAAACTATATATATAAAATTTATATACAAAATAATTTATGTAACAAAAAGAATAAAAGGGTGCTGATTACCTTTTGTCTCAATACAACATGGAGTCTGAATTAAGTTTAATATTTGCCAATTTGCAAAGCTTCATAGACTCAGTAAATGCTGGGCTTAAATTACAGTTATATCACAGGATAACACAAGATTCATATATTCTTCTCCCCAATCTTAAAAGTAACTAAGTTATGGGATGGGCATTGGGGCTTCACAGATTAAGCTGCAACTTTGTCCATTCATATCTCATACTGGGGGCCTGGTTATGCAGTACCACATTGGCTTCCAATCCTTCTTCCTGTTCATGCATCTGAGAGGCAGTGGATGATGACTCAAATTCTGGGTCCCTGCTACCCACAGAGGAGACCCAGATGGAGTTCCTTGCTCCTGACTTCGGTCTGAACCAGTTCCAAGAGTGGCAGATATTTGGGGCATGAACCAGTGAATAAACTATTTCTCTCTCTGCTTCTTTCTGTCACTCTGCCTTGTGAATAAATTTTTCAAATGAATGAATAGACCTTTAAGATTTATTTTATTTATTTTAAAGACAGAGTTATGGAGAGAGCTAGACACAGTGAGAGAGGTCTTCCATCTGCTGGTTCACTACCCAGATGACTGCAACAGCCGGAGCTGTGCCGATCTGAAGCCAGGAGCCAGGAGCTTCCTCCAGGACCCCAACATGGGTGAAGGGCCCAAGGACTTGGGCCATTCATTATAGATGCTGTCCCAGGTCATAGCAGAGAGCTAGATCAGAAGAGGAGCAACCAGGACTAGAACTGGTGCCCATATGAGATGCTGGCGCTTCAGGCTAGGGCTCTAGCCCGCTGCGCCACAGCACCGGCCCCATGAATAGACATTTTTTAAAAGGTGGCTGAGTTAAAACTGAGGAAAGTTAATTGTTACTCATTTTAACTGTAACATTGCCTAAATTTTCATGATCACAGTACCCATTTCCCTAAAATATCTCACACTGGACATAGTACCCTAACACAATAAATAATAAAATAAGAAATATATCTTTCACAATTATAAATTGACAATAAAATGAGACTTCATGGGCCCCCAGTTAACATAGTTAATGTAGCTCAGGATAAATTAAAATAGGCCTTTGAAGATTAAATCTTATTATATAAAACCTAATTTATAAAGGGATAATCATTCAAACTACTCAATATAACAGCCCAATTCTGCCGATTCTTATACCTGGGTGAAAGGAAAGAGGCTTCAAAGTGGATTACTAAAAATCTCAATGCTGTGATGCCATCCTTCATCTCCCTATACCCAATATTAGTAATATTAATGCCTCTACCAGTCAACCAGTAAATATTTTGCTATTATAGATCTGGCTGATATGTTCCATTCAGTGCCTATTTCAACGGGCTCTCAGCTTTGGAGAGTCAAAATGTCTGGAAGAACACAATCCACTTTCTCTGGTCTACACACGGGGAGCCTCAACAACTTCATCTTCACACACAATCTTTGTAGATCTAATATAGAATGCAAAGATATAATAATCCTAGAATATAATGTATTCTCTCTAGATGACCTTGAGTTTGGCAATGAATTTTCAGGCACAACACCAAAGGCATGACCCATGAAAGAAATAAGTTAGACTTCATGAAAATTAAAATTTTTTTCTTTCCAAAAGATATTGACAAGAGAATGACAAGACAAGCCACAGACTTGGAGAAAATATCTGCAAAAGATGTATCTGATAAAGGAGCGTTATTCAAAATATTAAAAAAACTCTTTAACACTCAACAAAGAGGAAATGAGCAACCCTATAAAAATGAGAAAAAGAACTGAATTGGCACATAGCCAAAGAAGATATACAGATGGTGAATAAACATAAGGAAAGGTGTTCCACATCATGTATCATCCAAAATCAACAACAACGAAATGTCACTACACACCTAGTAGAATGGCCAAAATTTGAAACACAAATAACAAAATGCTGGCAAGAGTACTATGTCGCAAGAAGAACTCCTGTTCATTGCTGATAGAGATGCTAACTTGCACAGCCATTTTGGAAGGCAATTTGGCAATTTCTTATAAAATGAAACATACTATTACCGTCAAGTTCTGATACTTACTCAAATGAGTCAAAACATATGTCCACACAAAAATCTGCACAAGGATGTTCATAGCAGCTTTATAATTGGCAAAATATAAAGGCAATCAAGATGGCCTTCAGGAAGTGACTAAAGAGTATAGGACATAGAAATAAATGCATATTATGCAGTGTTTCCAAGAAGAGTTACCAAGGTATGAAAAGACATAGAGTGACCTTAAATGTATAATACATAGTGAAAGAGGGCAATCTGAAAAGACTATACATTGTGTAATTCAAAATAGATGATGTTCTGGACAAGGCAAAGCTATGGAGAGAATGGACAGAGCAGTGTTTGCCAGTGATGGAGGAGGGGAGAGTGAACAGGGAGAACACATAGGATTTTGGGGCGGTGAAACTCTTCTGTATCATACCACCATGGTGATATCTGTATATATTAGACATTTGTCAAAATTCATAGGACAAAAAGAAAAAAAACCAGTAGGACATCCAGGAAGAAACTGTCACACAAACTGTGGGCTTTGGGTAATAATGTTGTATTAATGTAGACTGATTCTAGCAAAAGAGTCTAGCGTAAGATGTTGTTAATAAGGAGGCCGTATGTGTGTGTATGATGGGGTAGCTGGGATATTTTAGGAACTTTCTGTATTTTCCTCTCAATTTTTTTGTGGACCTAAAGGTTCTCTAAATAATAAACTCTATGGTATGGATGTGTGGCATGATGGTTTACCACTCACTGCTTTGGATGTCTAGAAACCATATCAGACTGTGTTCGAGTCTCAGATACATATCCCATTCTAGTTTCCTGCCAATGTACAGTCTGGGAGGCAGCAGGTGGTGGCTCAAGTAGTTGGGTCCCTGCTGTGTATGTGCGAGCCCCCAACTGAATGCTGGGCTCCCGGCTTTGGCCTGGCCCAACCCTGGCTGTCCCAGCATTTGGGGAATGAACTTGCAAATGGAAGACTGATTTCTCTCCCCTTTCCTTCTCCCTTTCAAATAAATACACATAAAATTAAAGTTTAAAAAACTGATAAGTGCTATGAAGGAATTAAAAATAGAAAATAAAATAGAATTGGAAGAACAGACATAAAGATTAGTATAAGCAGCATTTTTTAAAATAAAAGACTATTCAGGCCTGGTGCTGTGGTATAGCTGGTACAGCATCCAACTGCAGTGCTGGCATCCCATGGGGTTCCACTTCGAATCTCAGCTGCTCCACTTCTGATCCAGCTCCCTACTGGGAAAGCAGTAGAATATGGCCCGAGTCCTGGGACCCCTGCACCCACATGGGAGACCCAGAAGAAGCTCTGGGCTCCTGGCTTTGGCCTTACCCAGCTCCAGCCATTACTGCCATTTGGGGAGTGAACCAGTGGGTGGATGAGATCTCTCTCTCTCTCTCTGTCTCTCTCTCTGCCTCTGTCTCTGTTTCTCTCTGCAATTCTGCTTTTCAAATAAATATTTTTAAAAGGAGCATTGTTTTAAAAAATAGACTTTTAAAAATGTATTTATGTATTTAATTTGATAAAGGGGGGAGGGAGGGAGAAGGAGGGAGGCAAGGAGATTGGAAAAGCAAAGGTATTCCAAGATTTTCAGGCAGAACAACTGGATAATGGGTGAATTGATAAAGTCATTACTGACAGATGTGAGGACTACGGAGGAGGAGCAGGTGTTGAGAAGGAGAAAGAGAGACAAAGTGTTCAGTTTTGGTTGTGGAATGACCTTTTTATGTGATATTGAGTTCTCAGGCAGTAGAGATTAGAAATATTTCTGCAATCAGGTGGAGAAAGTGAGAGCACAAGGGGATGCAGGCAGATAGGAAGGTGGATAGGCAGATAAAATGAGGGAGAATAGAGAGTGATACCCAGGCAATTGACACTGGACTTCTTAGGGAACTCATGCATTTGATAGAGGAACAAATGGATTTTAAAACTTTGTGGCTTTAAATTAAAAGCTCTATGGTGATTGATTTTTATTGTGTTATAATACCAAAAGATGTCATAGATTGTGCTCTATAATACAAGCACAATAGTTTCTTTTTTTTTGTTGTTCTTTTTATTTTAGGATCAGTTGATTGCCAATGAATATACCGAGGAAAATCTGCTATGCAACCACTCTCTATGAATTTTTATTTCATGAGCTGCATCTATATACACTTAAAATGACTTTATGTACTAGGAATTTCTTCCAATCTAATCATGCCTGATGCATTGTAAACTCCCCAAGTCCTTCTATATCTCTAATAAAACATATATATTTTTATTCATAAGCTGAGATTTATAAATGAATACTTGTCACAGATGTTATCATTTAAAAAGTGACCTAGAGAAAGTTAATTAACAATGACTCAAAGCTGTGCACAGCTAACTAAAGTTAACAGTTATAAGGAGAATGTGTGCACTTCATTCTGTCCTGAAAATCAAGCTGCCACCTAGTTTGGCTACATGATTTATTTGCCACAATGAAATGTACTGCCTCAGTGGAAGCTCTGTGGGCCAATCTTGGTTGGGATTTTGGTATCTGGCTTATGCATTGAAAAAATAGGAAGAGTTATAGAGAAAATGGTGGCATAAATTAATAAGCTATTTGACTATATACTAATTTTATTGCTCCCCTGAAAATAAAGCATGATATGAAATCATACCTCCAAGTTCTTCCTCTCAACTTTTCTCAGTTTTGACTTTACCTTCCTCAGAAAACCCTCCCATGTCAATTTACCTCTTCTATTTTTATTACTTAGGATCTTCTCAGCATGTTTTACTTAAGTTCTTGCTACTGGTCAACTGTGCTAGATAGAGGCTTAAGAATAAGATATTGTTTCAATACTCAAAATGACCTAAAATTAACATTTTCATCAATTTTATTAATCCATTTATTTAGTAGACTTATAATGAACACTGAGATTTGGAAAAATTTCATGGAGAATATCTTGCCCAGATTGCAACTATAGAGGAAAGTAGATAATTATTAAGTGAATGAAACAGGAGAAAAAGTTACCACTAACATTTCCAAACATGATAACTGGGGACATTGGCGCCTAATCCTGTAGGCAAAGAAGAAACATTTAAAAATTTAGAGTAATGGAATCTTACATTCAGATCTGTTGTTCAAAAATATTAAAGCAGTGTAGTGGGTGACTTGAAAAGAATCAGGCTACAGGGCAAGGACAGAAGTTAAGAGACAGTTGCCAAATTTCAGGGGTGTCGCTCCTTGGGCCGCAAAAGGAACGACGCTGCTCGCAGTTAATTGGTCTTCAGTAGACTTTTACTTAGAAAGAGTGGGGAAAAGAGTGAGGGACCGGGAGAAGGGGGAGAGATGGCGCGCACGTTCCTTAAGGGGGAAAGCTGGCGTGCGCGTTCCCTCTCCCGCGGTCCGCTTATATACAGAATTCAACCAATCACGGTCATTCAATCACAGTCCATGCACAGCGTTCTCCAATCCGGCACCTGATCACGCTCAGCTGTGGAGTCACGCAGCAGGCAGGGCACCAGCGCCATCTTGTTGTTTTCCACCATCCTCAGCTAGATGGAAAGTTCAGTCAGCTGCTACATCCGCATTACTGCTATAAGCCAAGCCCAGCATGGGGGGGGGGTCCTATGGCAGGCCTATCCATGGGTCCCCACACAGGGGAAGAGGAATGCCTGGGTTGAGGTAGCAATTATGGAAACAGGCAAGAGAATGTTAAAAGATCCCCATCCTCCAATGATGGAAGTGAGATTTGTTGTTGTTGCATGTATACACTTCACTCAGGGTAAGTTTGCTTATTTTTTACAAGTGCTTAATATTCTTTTAGAGTGAACACATGTCAAAATCCCATTTTAGAATTTTTAATTTTTTTCACGGTAAATTATTTATCTTCAATATATGTACAACTGAGCTTCAGAACTTCTTAACTCCTATCTACCGTCTAATACCCATCAATTAATCTTTCCTAATCCCTTTTCCTCATCTCCCTCCCACTGTCTGGTAACCACATTTACATTTTCAACTTCTATGAGACCACCTATTTCTTTTAGAATCTACATATGAGTGAGATCACGTGATGATATTTGTCTTTCTGTGCTTGCCTTATTTCACCTAATATGATCTTCAGTTCTATTCATGTTGTTGAGATGATGAGATTTCAACATGTTTATGGCTGAGTAATATTCCATTGTGTATTTGCACACATTTTCTTTACCCATTCATCAGTGGATAGACACTTAGGTTGTTTCCATTTCCTGGCTAATGTGAACAGCGCTGAAATAAACATAAGAGTGCAGGTGTCTCTTCAACAAATGGATTTCATTTCCCTTGGATATATACACAGGAGTGAGATTGCTGGACTATATGGTGGCTCTGTTTTTAGTTTCTTAAGGAACCTCTATGCTATTTTCCACATTGGTTGTACTAATTTATATTCCCACCAACAGTGTGTAAAAATTCCTTTTTTCCTAAATCCTTGACAGCATTTATTATTTTTGTCTACTTGATAATAGTTAATCTTAAGGAAATTAGGTGATATTTTGTTTTCTGTTTCATTTCCCTAATGATTAATGATGTTGGTTGACCATTTGTATGTCTTTTTATGAGCCATACCTGTTTAGATTTATTACTCATTTTTAATTGGATTACTTTTTTTTGCAGTTGTGTTGTTTGAGTTCTTTGATATTAACCCCTTATCAGATGCATAAATTGCAATTGTTTTCCATGATTTTTTTAGCTTGTCCCTTCACTCTATAAACTATTTCTTTGGCTTTGCAGAAACTATGTAGTTTGATTAAGTCTCAGATAACTATTTTTGCTTTTATTTCTTTTATTTCCTGGGCTTTTAGATTTGATCTAAATTCTTGCTCATTTTAATGTCCTAAAGTGTTCTCCTATGTTGTATTCTAACAATTTCATTTCTCACATTTGGATCTTTAACTCATTTTGAATTAATTTTTTGTACATGGTGAGAGATTGGGGTTTAATTTTATCCTTCATGTGGATCTCCAATTTTCCCAACACCACTTATTAAAAAGAATATTTTTTGTTAAGGAACTTATTTATTTGAAAGGCAGAGAGAGAGTGAGAGAGTAAGAGAGGAGAGAGAGGGCACTTCCATCTCCTAGTTTTCTCTCCAAATGTCTGTAACAGCCATGTCTGGATCAAACTGAAGCTAGGAGCCAAGAATTCCATCCTGGTTTCCCACAAGGGTGGCAGGGACCCAAGTACATGGGCCATTTTGTGCTCCCTTCCCGCATGCATTAACAAGAAGCTGAATCACGGCCGGCGCCGTGGCTCAACAGGCTAATCCTCCGCCTTGCGGCGCCGGCACACCGGGTTCTAGTCCCGGTCGGGGCGCCGGATCTGTCCCGGTTGCCCCTCTTCCAGGCCAGCCCTCTGCTGTGGCCCAGGAGTGCAGTGGAGGGTGGCCTAAGTGCTTGGGCCCTGCACCCCATGGGAGACCAGGAAAAAGCACCTAGCACCTGGCTCCTGCCATCGGATGAGCGCGGTGTGCCGGCCGCAGCGCGCCGACCGCGGCAGCCATTGGAGAGTGAACTAACGGCAATGGAAGACCTTTCTCTCTGTCTCTCTCTCTCTCTCACTGTCCACTCTGCCTGTCAAAAAAAAAAAAAAAAAAAAAGAAGCTGAATCAGAAAAGGAGTAGCTGAGACTTGAACCAGCATTGTGATGCAGGATGCTGTCAAGGGCAGCTTAACTTGCTGAACCAAGTGCTGCCTCCCTGTATATTTTAATGATGTTGATTCCTCTAATCCATGGGAATGAGATGTCTGTCTATTTCTTTGCCTTCTTTAGCGTCAATTTCTTTCATCAGTGATTTACAACTTTTATTGTAGAGCTCTTTTGCTTCTTGGTTAAATTTATTGCCAGACATTTTACTTTTTTGTAGGTATTGGAAATGGTATTGTTTTCTCTTTTTAAAAATTTTTATTACTATTTCATAGGCACAGTTCCCTCCCTCACTGTCTCCCTCGATCACCCTGTTTCCTTCCTTTGTTTTCCTTTAATTTTTGCAAAGACATAATTTCAATCCACTTTAAAATCACAAGCTTAATTCAACACTAACCATAACATTCAACAAGTAAAAAGTAGGAAGGCCACAGTTCCACAGGAGTATACCCAAAGGCTGAAAACAACAATCATACCACAACATGGTTTCTAGTTGCATCCACTTTGTTGTAATACAGGATTTTATGGCTGAATAGTATTCCACAGTGTTTATGTACTACATTTTCTTTTCAGTCATCAGCTGATGGACATCTGGGTTGACTCCATATCTTATCTATGGTGAATTAAGCTGCAATGAACATGGGGGTACAGATGACTCACATGCTGATTTCATTTCATTTGGGTAAATTCCCAGGAGTGGGGTGGCTGGGTCATATGATAGATCTGTTTTCAGGTTTCTGAGAAATCTCTATACTGTCTTCCATGATGTTTGTACTACATTTACATTACTACCAACAGTGTATTAGGGTACTTTTTCTTCCATATCCTCACAAGTATTTATTGTGTTTTTTTTTTTTTTAATTTTTGGATGAGAGCTATTCTAACTGTGGTGAGGTGAAAACTCACTGTGATTTTTATTTGCATTTTCCTGATGGCTAGTGATCCTGAGCATTTTTTCAAATGTCTTTTGGCCATTTGAAATTCATCCTTTGAAAAATGCCTCTTCGTGTCCTTTGCTCTTAACTGGATTGTTTGTTTTGCTGTTGTTGAGTTTCTTAAGCTCTTCATAGATCCTTTTTTTTTTTTTTTTTAAGATTTAGCTATTTACTTGAAAATCAGAGTTACACACAGAGAGAAGGAGAGACAGAGAGAGGTCCTCCATTCCCTGGTTCACTCCCTGGATGGCTGCATCAACTGGAGCTGTACCAATCCAAAGCCAGGAGCCAGGAGCTTCCTCTGGGTCTCCCACGGGGGTTCAGGGGCTCAAGGACCTGTGTCATCCTCTACTGCTTTCCCAGGCCATAGCAAAGAGCTGGATTGGAAGTGGAGCAGCTGTGTCTCAAACTGGCACCCATATAGGATGCTGGGACTACAGGCTGTGGCTTTACCAGCTATGCTACAGTGCTGGCCCCTCTTCATAGATCCTTGATACTAATCCTTCATCAGCTGCATGGTTTGCAAATATTTTCCCCCAATCTGTTAGATGCCTCTTTATTTTGCTGAGTGTTACCTTTGATGTACAGAAGCATCTTAGTTTGATGTAACCACAATTGTCTATTTTTGCTTTTATTGACTGTACTTCTAGGGGTATTTTCCAAAGAACTCTTTGCTTATGCCAATGTGCCAATGTTTTGCAGAGTTTTTCTGATATTCTCCTCTAGCAATTTGATTGTATCAGCTATAGGCCAAACACTAGCTGAAGCTGTAGCTACCTGCTCCATAAATGCAGCTTTGGAAAGACAGAAAGAAAGCTATTAATAAGCACAATGGAAGCTGCAAGTGAAATATCCATGAAGAAGTGTTCAGTGAGCACCTGCCTGTGTACAGCAGTCTGGGACTCATGAGTGAGGTCTTGTCCATAGTTACTCATCTATGAATCAACATCGCTTTGTAAGCAGTCATTGATATGATGGGGATGAGTGAGAATTCCCAGGAGGAAGACTGAATGAGAGCATGGAGCTCTTTAGAAGAGCAACACAGAAACAAATGACAACAATACACCAATTGACTGTAAGCGTTATTAACCAATTACTATTGAGACTTTAAGAAAAGAGTCAAGTAAATAAATCAGTGAAGGTTTCACTGAGAAAACACAAACCAATGGACATCTTCTGGGCACAGAGAAGGGAAGGAGATGTACAGGTAGAAGCACCCAGTTTGAAATGAGGGAAAAGGCATAGTGGGCAAAAGCCTGTGGAAAGGGACTTTGTTATGGGGAGTGTATCTGATGTGAGAGTGAGTGCAGACAAGAAATGGAGCTGAATCCACAGGACGCCCCATAGAACGAAGCCAGAGCCAACTAAACAAGTTTCTGTTACTGAATTCACAACATTCAAGTGCTATTCTTAGTCCTCTGTGTTAATGTGACTTTGTGTTTGCTATGTTTTTATGTGATGTTATGTTTTTCTCTCGCTCACTCTCTTTTTACTTATTCATTTTTTGCCTCCCTGGTGACTTCAATGGTTCTTTTGCTTTCATTTTGATTCCTCATTCTCTTTTCCCTCTTCCCTTACTCCATCTGCTATCTCATTTTTATTTCAGAGACTGATTAACAAAATTTCAAGGAAATAAAATTTCTCAGATCTGAAGAGAAACAGTATTGGCATTCCTGAAACAAATTATCAAAGATGACTGGTTGATTTTTATGAGATTTTGGGTGGATTCTTTTAGATAAGGAACACTTGTTTGGCTAAGCAGTAAAATAGGACAATTGTTGATAGTGATAAAGAATACTTTTCTCTAATTTTCTTTTAAGTCATGATTAAGCAAATACTAAAGGTAGAGAAGTAATGAACGCCAGAGATATTTATGAGTTAAATTTTACTAGACATCTGATCCAGGATTTTGTGTGTGTATTTCTTTATGAGACTGATATATCCAGGGAGTGGTGCAAATAGAAATAGCACATTCAAGGAAATAAGTGTGTATTTTTTTCTTGTTTAAACCTCTAATCAGTAATATAAAAGAAGGCTAGGAGAGGATATGTTTCACCCCAGAAATCATTTACCATAACTTTGGCACAGATAGTTCACAAGTAATTTTAAACAATGCCTATGATGATGGAGTTGTTAGTTTTACTTGCAAAGAAATTCTCAGGCTTTAGCAGTGTCAACAACAGCTGCAATTTCCCAGTAGTGTTCTACCTTCGCATCTTTGCTTAGCCCTTCCTCTTAATGACCAGACCTTGATATTTTCTTATTCAGAGAGAAAGAGACTTGGGTAAGTTTTCACCATCTTGTCACTTTATGCCAAAAACATTTCAACCCTTTCATGGTTTGCAAACAAATGACACAGCTGTGAAATAGCTGAATATTCTTGTCCTATTGTCAACTCTCTTAATTTTCTTTTGTCATAAATACTTCCCTGAAAGTTGTGTTATTCAGGAAATTATCTAGTTCACGGCAAGGTTTCATAGATAAGGGAAGAAATAGGTAGGATGTTGTGGCACAGCCGGTTAAGCTGACACTTGTCATGCAGTCATCCTATAGTGGAGTGCTGCTTCAAATCCTGACTGCTCTTCTTCCAATCCAGATCCCTGCTAACACGCCCGGGAAAGCAGCACATGAGGTCCCAAGCGCTTTGCTCCTGCCAAAGATTTGGGACCCAGATGAATTTCTTGGCTGCTGGTTTCATCCTTGCCCTGACATAGCTGTGATAGCCATTTGGGGAGAGAACCAGTGGATGGATGATCATTTTCTTTCTGTCTCTCCTTCTGTCTCTATTGCTCTGCTCTTCAAATATATAAATCATTATTTTCAAAAAAAAGAAAAGAAATTACGTCTCAGACAGATGAAAGGAATTACTCTTGGTCACAGAGCCAGTTTGGACAGAAAAGACAGAACTAGCAGCTTCATACCAAGGCAGTTCGTTCGTTCGTTCTTTCTTTCTTTCTTTCCTTCCTTCTTTCTTTCTTTCTTTCTTTCTTTCTTTCTTTCTTCTTAAATGTTATTTTAACTGACAAATTTGTATATATTATAGGTACGATATGATGCTTTGACACACATTATGAAAGGATTAAGTCAAGCTAATTAAACACATCATTCACATATTTATCTCTTAAGTGTCAAAAAATTTAAAATGCACGCTTTAAGCAATTTTGATACAGGCAATGCATTTTTACAATAGTCACAATTCTCTGCAATAGATTGCTGCAAATTTTCATTCTAACTGAAACTTTGTACCCTTGGATCAACATCTCCATTTACCCCTCTGCCCCAGCCTCTGATAGCCACCATTTTACTCTCTATTATGTGAGCTAAAGTTTCTGAGATTCCACATATAAGTGAGATCATCCAAAGCATTTCTCTTTCTGTAGCTTCATTCATTCTCTGGTGTGAGCATGACTTCAGAGCTCTATGTGACACTATTTGCAAATGAAACCCATATGGATATCCTTCAGCCAATAGCCTCTTCTTCCTCACAGTCTCATCCTTAGACACTTACTCTTTTTTTCTTACCATTTAAAATCAGGCCACCGGTACCTCTAGAGCTATGCATTTTTCCAGAAACCCTGACAGGTAACATTTAAGGCAGGTAGGTATGGTGGGGGATTGAGAAGAGGGAACTGATCTGAACATGCTAAATTTCCCACCTGGAAGTCATTATAAAGGCTGGGAAGATTCTCCTGGAGACAGCAAGTGGCCTGAGAATGGGGGTGGGGGAAGAGGTGTCAAATTATCAAGTGGGTTCAATTTCCTTTTCTAGGGAGAAGTATGCACTTCGAAAATGCTGGTAGTTAGCAGAGCAGACACAGAATCTTCTCCCTTCTCTCTGGCCTATGACAAGCCATAGAAGGATATATAAAAGTGAACTGAAAAGGCCTTGTCTCTTTTTTGGCTCAGCCAACTCCCTCTGGATTTTCCCTTTGCAACTGGAGGAAGATGCCAAATGTATGCTCTAGATGCCAAGAAGGAACAATTTTCACAATGTCTCTCTGTGTTAAAATTATCCACTGCATGCCATGAACAGTGAGGAGAAAATATCCTAGAAATTAGTGGCAGTCTGTAACAGAGCAACAGATCTCCTGGGGCCTCTTTCTTCTTATGCTGAAGCTGCAAAAAGTCTCCAATAGAACAGAAGCATGCTCCCACTTTCTGCCCTTATGATATTACCACAGCATTGCACCAATGGGTGTCTCCACAGAATGAGGTCTTCTGTCCTGACCCCTCCCCTTGTCTGCCTTCCACTGCTATTATCTCACAGAGTGTAATGCAATTCAAACATTCCTAGAGACAAGAAATTCACCACACACTGAGCAACTCACACACTTATGGATGGCTTCGGTGATTAAAATGCTCCTTTGCATGTAGCCAGAATAAACTCCAGATTCCACTCACTGCTCCTCGTTCTTCATGGAGAATTTCTCCTGGAATGTTGAGCCCACATGCTTAAAAGTGAGGAATAAGGGGGGTCTGCTATGATGTACATTTTCCTTATTGTAAATACACCCTTGCAGAATAATAAAAATAAGTGCTGTGATAGGCATTTATTGCTAATAGACATCAATTAATACCACTTGAGTGTCACATGTCTTGAGTAAAAATAAATAAATAAGTATTCTAATCTTTTAGAAGTTTCCTGAAGTTTGAAATCTGATGTCTGGGTTCTTATGTAAATTTCTAAATGGGTGATGAAAATCTTCAGTATCCATTGTATCAAAAGGTCCAGTCTAATAATTTGGGAATTATGAAGCTGTTGTCAAAATGCTGTATTCTTTCCTTGCATGGTTCCACAGGGAATTTACATCAAATAAATAAAGCAGATTTTTAAAATTGTTATTTATATAAGGTGAACAAATTTGATGTATTTTACATGCACAGATTTAAGAGCATAGTGACACTTCTCACCCTATCTCCCTCCAGCCCAGGCTCCCACTCCTCCTCCCTCCTTTTTTATTTTTTTACCTTTTACAATGACATACTTTCAGTTTATTTTATAATCACAAGCTTAACCCTCTACCAAATGAAGAATTCAGCAAGTAGTAGAAAAACCACTGTTCCTCAACAGTAAAGACAAGGGCTGTAAACAATTATCAAATCTCTACAGCACTGTAGAGGTTTAATTGACATAATTTGCATATTTAAAGCATACAATTTGCTAAATTTCTACATCCATCAAATCCATTACCACAATCAAGAAAGTTTCCTCCTGTACCATTCTATTCCCCAGATCATCTTTCCACCTAATTCTGAATCCACCAGGAAGCCACAGATTTACCTGTCATCCTCGATTGGTTTGAGTTTTTGATTGAAATAAAGAAGATGAGATGCAAATTTTCTAGAAAAAAGCAGTTGACTTTTTTTTTTACCAAAAATTTTGTTTTAATTTGAAAGAGACAGAAAGAAAGAGGTTGAGGGAGAGAGGAAGAGATGAAAAGAGAGAGAGAGAGAGAGAAAGAGAAAGGGGAAAAACAGAGAGAAGAGAGGGATAGAGAGAGAAAGAAAGAATTGTGTAGACAGCTCCCACTGCTGGTTCACTCCCCAAAGGCCCACAGCAGCCCCTGGCTTGGACTGAAGCTGGGAGCCAGGAACTCAATCCAGGTCTCCCACAGTGGTGGCCAAAATGCAATATGTGAGCCATCATTGCTGCCTCCAGGGTGTGAATTACCTGGAGTCAGGAGCACAGGTGGGTATTGAACTCAGGCACAATGAAGTGGGATGTGGGTTTTTGCTATAACAAATCCCTACTTCTTATCCAATAATTTTTAAGTGATGATGGATAGAACAGACATAAGCCTCAGCCATTCCCACTCTTTGCTCAAAAGATGGATAAAACAATGGAATGTATTCCTTACCCTTGAATCTCAGTTGGGTCTCACACTCTATTGCCTTCACACCCCACCCCTGCGCTCTTTCCAGGTTCTCAAGGCCCTACAGGGCCACCTGAAAGACCAGTTCCAAGAATTCACCTCTGCCTGCAACCCCTACCCCTTGCCCCCATCCCTAGCCCTCCTAAAATATAAAAAGGGCAGGGCGCTTCCGTAGAGGCCTTCTGCCACACAGTCCATCAATGTGCACGCTGGCAGTTGGTCACCCACATCTGTGAATTTATTTTCTCTGAATAAATTCAGCCTGGCTATAAATTTGTATACTGCTTCTTCTTTTTTTCCTAACAATTATCAAGTATTTGCAATATTCACCAGTTTTCTGGAATTCTATACAGCTGGAATCATATTACATATACTCATTTTTTGGTTTGGTTTCTTTAACTCAGCATGAATATTTTGATTCATCAATGTTACTTATATATCTATAGTTTATCTCTTTTTATTGTGAAGTAGCTCTTTATTGCATTAGTGAAGATTTTGGTTGTTTCTACTTTAGAGATTTTACCAATAAAGCTATTATGAACATTCATGTACGATCTTGGTATGAACATACATTTTTATTTCTCTTGGGTTAGGAGAGCCTAGGAGTGGAATGTCTGAGTAATGTTGAAGTAATATTACCTATTGGATGATTTATAAATTAAAATCCCCTAATCAAGTTCAGTGATGTTTCACTGTTTTCCTGACTTAAATATTACCAGACAGCTAACTGAAAATTGTTGAAAAAATCAATTATTTTCTGAACAATTTGCACCTTATTTTTATTTTAATCAAATCTTAATAAAGGGTCCAGAATTGTGTGCCTGCAATACCAGCATCTCATATAGCTGCCTGTTCCTGTCCCTGCTGCTCTACTTCTGATTCAGTTTCCTGTTAATAGCCCAAGTGATTGCTCCCCTGCCACCAGAGTGGGAAACCCAGAAGAAGCTCTTGACTCTGGCTTTGGCCTGGCCCAGCCCTGGGCATTGTGGCCACCTGGGGAGTGAACTGGAAGATGGAAGATCTTTCTCTCTGTCTCTCCCTCTCTCTCTATAACTTTGACTTTCAAAATAAATAAACCCTAAAAAATTTCAAAGTATAATTATTTATGCAGTAGATTCAAAGAAGTTAATTTATCTTGCATCACAAAGTCTGCAAATTGCAAAATGAGATTAAAGCCTCTTTATGTTCCAGAACCTATACCTCTTTCTCCCCCACCCTCTCTCCTTACATGTCTATATTCTCTACCACATCTTCCTTTTATGAATCAATGAATTTTATAAAGGGGATGCATTTTAGTCAACTTTTTATAGAGGGTGATATTTGAATAGGAGCAAAGAACAAACGACAAACATGGAGGAGTAGGAAATCATGAGTTATATTTGGGAGACTACAGAGAGACTAACCTGCAAGAACTGAAGACAGACAGACAAGAAGTGGAGAATGAAGCTGGTATTTGCATCCCATCTGCAGGAGTTGCCACTCTTTTCTCTGACACAAGGAGAACTGCTACAGATTTCTGAATAAATGTGAACAGGATGAACTGATCTAATCAAGCTACTGATCTGGATTGACTGAGGCAGAGGTGTTTGTTTAAGTGAAATATTCTGATAGTATGGGATTGAGAATTTGAAACTGAGGACTCACATCAAAAATGGAAAGGAAAGTGTCGGTGTGGGAAACACTTAGAGAATAGCTGAAGTTTAGTGACTACTTAGGAATAATTAATTTTTTAATTTCTACATTATAAATGGTTTCTCTATTGTGGGGTATAAACCCTGTTTTGTTCAGTTTATCCAGGAAAAACGTATCATTATACTTTTCTCATTTATGTATAGAGAAAGGGTTGGCTTATTTGTTTTCATTAGCAAGTCCATATTGTCATCATTTACAGAGTTTTTTAAATATGATTACAGTCTTGTGTAGTTTGAGTCATCCAAAGATGAAATACAGATTGAAAGATGAAACTGCATGTACATATCCTTATCTTTCCATGAAAGATGCTGCTAAAAAATAAAGAAATCATATTCAATTGATGTACTGTTTTTTTTTATCCTTTCCTCCTCAAAAAACTGCTCATTAAGTTACAATTATTTGAGGATCTACTATTGTCGGGTACTGGTTATGTGAAATTTAGCAACATGAAGTTCAAGTTTTAAAATGTGTTGTTCATGTTCAACCTTGTCAGGTTTTATATGAAATGTCAGTCTTCAGAAAACATTGGTGTATAAACAAATGAAAGTCCACCTTTAAGGAAAATAAGATGAAATTGAAAGAGCTGTCAAGCTAAGAAATTCTTAAGAAGAATCTCTGGATAATAGCTTATAATATTATCTTTCCCTAAGGACTCAAGAAATGGAAAATATATGTTTCTCCATGAGTAGCTTTTGGCAAATTACCATAAATGCACTTCGTTAAAAACATCCTGGTGCTTCAAACCCATAGCCTGGAATATGTAATACATATGTTGAGGGTCTAATGGGGTCTTTTGTGGGAGTGGACCCTGGGAGACCTTGTGAGAAAGAAATTCATAGAAATACTTTTGGTTTCTATACTAGGGCCTGAGAAATCCAGTGAGAGTCACTAACTACTATGATTTTGGTTCCGAGGCAGGATCCCTGGGGTCTGTGCCACAGTCAGAATGAGTATGGTCTGGGTAGAAAATGATTACTGAGTGGGTTTCATGTTAGAGACCATGAGTTCAATGCTTACATATAATTGTCTCTATTTTTTTTGACAGCCATATGATTTGCCTCCTACTTTTAGGGGAAAGACCACAGTGTAACTTGTACAAGCTCCCCCAGCAAACAAGCAAAAGAATAGAAGTATGAAGAAACCAATTAGACACACCCTGTAGCAGAAGCTGTTGCCCCATTTGTATTGCCACCTTCTGGGTACAAGCCTGCTAATATCCTGCCTGAGACCTTCCAGTGGCAGTACCAAGATAGGCTGAGACTTCCACACAGCACCTACCACACCAAGCACACAACTGATGGTGGAGGATGGCAGTCCGTGCATAAATGTTTGATGTTTCTACCCTCTGTGCGGAAAAACTCTGAGGCTCTTGTATTAATGACTCTGAAATTCCTCCACGGGATTAAGCTCTTGTCACTTCACAGTGGTAACTGCATTGATAATATATACTTACTTCATTTAACACAATATCCTCCAGTTCCATCCAGTTTGCTGCAAATGACAGGATTTCATTATTTTTTATGGTTAAATAGAATTCCATTGCGTATACATACACACACACACACATACACCACATTTTCTTTATGTATTCTTCCAATGACACACACTTTGGTTGGTTTCATATCTTGGCTATTTGTGAACAGTACTGTAATAAGGATGGTGGAGCAGGTATTCTTTGATGTCTTTTGGATATCTAATCAATAGCTTGATTATATAGTCATTCCATTTCTAGTTTTTTTAAAAAAAATTTCTATACCATTTTCCACAGTGGCTGAACAAATTTCTGTCCCCATCAATAGTATGAGAGTTCCTCTTTCTCCAGTCTTTGCCAGCACTTGTTACTGTCTTTGATAATAGCCATTTTACAGGGGAGGCAGAGGTGATATCTTATTGTGGTTTGATTTATATTTCCTGGGTGACTGGTGATATTGAGCATTTTATATATATTTGTGTTTATTTTCATTTCTTTTTTTTTCTTTTGACAGGCAGAGTGGACAGTGAGAGACCCTTTTCTTAACTGAAAAGGTTATTCTTTGTTATTGATTCATTTGAAATCTTGATATATGCTCATATTAATCCCTTGTTAGATAAGTAGCTTGCAAATATTCTCTCCCGTTCTGTCAGATGTTTCTTCATGCCACTGGATTGTCTCCTCTGCTGTGCAGAAGCTTCGGAGTTTGATATAATCCCATTGGCCTAGTTCTGCTTTTGTTGTCTGCGTTTTTATCGTCTTAATCAAGAAAGCATTGGCTACACCAGTATTTGGAAGTGCTTTTCCTATGGTTTCTTCCATTTCAGTTTCAGGTCTTATATTTAGATCTTTGATTTATTTTGAGTTGATTTTTGTATACAGTAAGCAATAGGGATCTAATTTAATTCATATATATATATATATATTTTTTTGTGAGTACCGTTTATTGAAAAGGCTATCTGTTTCTCTAGGAGTTTGATTGACATTTTCGTTAAAAATCCATTGGTAGTATATATGTGTATTCTTTGCATTGCTGTGATATAAGCTTTAGCATCTTCTTTTTATCTATACTTTTATTTATTTGAGGCTTTTCTCTTTTTTCTTTGTTAGTCTGGCTAAAGGTTTGTTTTGATAATCTTTTAGCTAGCTTCTCATTGCTTTAACTAAAATGCCTGAGAGGAGTCTAGCGAGCGGCCTCCATGCTTCCACAGTTCTGTCACACACCACCCACATGGCTGCTCCCTGAGGCTGCGCTATGACGACTGCAGTTCTCCTCAGGTCTGCTCGCACCTTTGCTCAACGGGTGTCTGAAGTTGCTGGCACTGCTACTTTTCTGGAGTCTCCTCTGTAGATCCACGTTCGCAGTTTCACTATGCATTGCACCATGCACGGGCTCCAACCTTGCAACTTAACCTGGCCTGCCAGACGTTTCTTTGAGATCTTAAAGGAAGCTGCCATAACCCCATACCTCTTGAATTTGCATACCTGCCAGGCCTGCTGGACATGGTCCAGGTCTGCAACCAGCAGGACCTTGACCCAGCAAGCCAGACCCTGGACCTCATCCTGAGCTAGCAGGGCACCATGGGCCTTTTTACTGAGAAGATTCTTCCCTGAATGACCTTTGAATCAAGTTTGCACTTCTAGACCTCTGAAGGGGCAGTAATGGGAGTCTGCCTGCACTATCTCTGACATGTACAGTCTTTCTCCATGGTGTTGCCCTTTAACACATGATTCCCTTTCTCTTTGCCTAATCTTTTAGCAGGTCGTTTCTCTGCTTCACTTCCCTATCCTCAACTAGCTTTTTCTCTATCCCTTTCCAGCCATGCTGGGAATTTTCTAACTCTCTCTATTTGCCTCTCTTTTGATTCAGATTTTCACTGTGAAACTTACTAACAGCAGCTAATAACACCTGTACTACAAGCCTGAACACTTTGCTCTCTTGAAATTTCCTGGGTCAAGTTCACCCTCCCGCAGAGTCTCAGTACACATGACAGCCAGGTTGCTTCCCATAGTGTAGCAAGGGTGGCCCTTAATTCAATTCCCAGAAGGATCTTCATTTCCATCTGAAAACTCATTAGTATAGGCTTTATTGTCCACATTTCTACCAAAATTCCGATCTTCTTATTCTTTTTTTTAAAGATTTATTTATTTATTTGAAAGGCAGAGTTTAAGAGAGGCAGAGGAAGAGAGAGAGAGAGGTCTTGTATTCATTGGTTGACTTCCTAACTGGCCATAACAGCAGGAGCTGAGTCAATCTGAAGCCAGGAGCCAGGAGCTTCTTCATTTCCGAGTCTCCCATGTGGGTGCAGGGGCCCAAGGACTTGGACCATCTTCTACTGCCTTCCCAGGACATAGCAGAGTTGGATTGGAAGTGGAGAAGCTGGCACTAAAATGCACTCATATGGTATGCTGGTACTGCAGGTAGTTGTTTTTAACCTGCTGTGCCACAGCACTGGCCCCAAATTCTGGTCTTCTAAGGCCCCACAAAAATCACCCGTCACACTCCACTCACAGCATTCTAGACTTTCTCTAGCCTGCTCCTCCAAACCTTTCCAACCTTTCCCAGGAAACCAGTGTCCAAGGCTTCGCCGCATTCTGAGGTATGATTATTGGAAATGACCGCACTTCTCTGTATTGATTTTCTGTATCAGTTAGCTTTTCGTTACTTTAACTAAAACACCTGAGGGAAGCTTCTTAGGAAGGAAAAGTTTATATTTCTTACAGTTGAAAGTCACAGTTCAGAATTGGGCAGCCCCATTAGGCTGATGTCTGGTAGAGCCAGGTGGCAAAGGAATGATCACATGGTCAGCCAGGAAGCAGAGAGCCCCTTCTTCATCTTTCTTCTTTCTTCTGGACCTCTCTATCTCCCTCCTTCTGGTGCCCCAACCACCTTCTCCCTTCCGCATTTCTTCCTTGCCCTAACAAAACTGTCATTTTTCTCAGGGAGGTAATGAGAAGATCCAAATGCCATGAAATCAAATTAACCTCAGATATGCATAATTAAAAACATTACACCATAACCTGTCTTTTATCCAAGTGGAGCTCAATTGGTTATGGATCAAGGAATCAAAGTTCAACCGCAATGAAGAATCTTCGTATTCCTAATATGTAGCAGTTGGAGGAACTGAGAAAGGAGACATCACCCTGTGAAGAAGCAGGGCAAGGCTTCACCCAGGAAATAAATAAATCATAAGGTGGATATTGCAAGGCAACTGGGATTAAATTGCATTTCAGAGACAGGTTAGTATATTTTCAGCAGAAAGATTCTATTTATTGATTTTAAATTTTGAAAGTTTTTTTAAGTTTATCTAGGAGTTTCAAGGGTAATAGAGAGAGATCCTGTAGAGTTTTCATTCAGCTTCTGCTAATGTCAATATCTTACATTTCAATGTTGCATTTATCAAAAGTAAGGAATTCATAGAGATTTCTGCTATACTCCACTAGTATAAAATTACTTTCAAGCTAAGTTTACAAGGCATATATACATGAATGAATTTAGTTCTTAGATTTGGATTCCATCCATGAGTACTTCAATTTATGCACACACACACACACACACATACAATTGTAAAATCTGAACCACTCTGGTACAAGCAGTTTGGATTATGGGTACTCATACTGTAAGGGGACAATACCATTAACTTAACTATAGAGTTTATTTATATTTTTTGTCTATATTTCTTTTTTAACTTTTATTTAATAAATATAAATTTTCAAAGTACAGTTTTTGGGTTATAGTGGCTTTTTCCCCCTATAAGCTCCCTCCCACCTACAACCATCCCATCTTCCACTCCCTCTCCCATTCCATTCACATCAAGATTCATTTCAATAATCTTTATACACAGAAGATCAATTTAGTATATACTAAGTAAAGATTTCAAACGTTTGTAGCCACACAGAAACACAAAGTATAAAGTACCGCTTGAGTACTAGTTATACTGTTAATTCACATAGTACAATACATTAAGGACAGAGATCCTATGTTGGGAGTAAGTGCACAGTGACTCCTGTTATTTATTTAACAATTGATACTCTTTTTTATGATGTCAGTAATCACCCAAGGCTCTTGTTATGAGCTGCCAAGGCTATGGAAGCCTCTTGATTTTGCCGACTCTGATTTTATTTAGACAAGGCCATAGTCAAAGTGGAAGTTTTCTCTTCCCTTCAGAGAAAGGTACCTCCTTCTTTGATGGCCCATTCCTTCCACTCGGATCTCATTCACAGAGATCTTTCATATAGGTCATTTTCTTCCTTCCTTCCTTCCTTCCTTCCTTCCTTCCTTCCTTCCTTCCTTCCTTCCTTCCTTTCTTTCTTTCTGCCAGAGTGTCTTGGCTTTCCATGCCTAAAATACTCTCATGGGCTCTTCAGCCAGATCCGAATGGCTTAAGGGCTGATTCTGAGGCGAAAGTTCTATTTAGGACATCTGCCATTCTATAAGTCTGCTGTGTATCCTGCTTCCCATGTTGGATCCTTAATCTCCTTTTTAATTCTATCAGTTAGTGTTAGCAGACACTAATCTTGTTTATGTGATCCCTTTGACTCTTAGACCTATCATTATGATCAATTGTGAACTGAAATTGATCACTTGGACTAGTGAGATGGCATTGGTACATGCTACCTTGATAGGATTGAATTGGAATCCCCTGGCACGTTTTTAACTCTACTATTAGGGGTAAGTCCAATTGAGCATGTGCCGAACTATGTATCTCCTCCCTCTCTTATTACCACTCTTATATATTTCAGCAATTTTTCAAAACATTGTCCTTTTTTACTGTTCTAGGATCAATGCAGGAGTCCATATTGCATGTAATTTTCATGATTCCTTAGTCTCTAGGTTATGACCATTATTACATCTCCCAGAAGAACCCTTTCAATTCAAGAATCAATATGGGTGCTTCCAAAGTATAAAAAACATTTTTTAGATGAGAACATTGGGTACAAATAAATTTGAATATTGAGGGTCACATTTAACTCGTTCTAGGACTAAAGCCTATGGCTAGCTGCTTGAGCAGCAATCAGTGCACCATGCCACAATTACATCCTATTTTTCATTTTCACTCTTTTCCAACTCTTTTCTCTTCCCATATCTTCTTTAATATTTTTCATTCTATGCTCATTTCCCCTTCCTTTAGGGTTTCTATCCTTCCACGAGAGCTTTCTTTCACATATTTTCTCCCCAATTCACCACTCTCTCTGCAGCCCCCATACCCTTATACGTTTATTAACTTGGGTCCAGATATTTCTTCCTCAAGGTAGATGATTAACAAGGCATTACTGCTCTCCACCTGGAGGTCTAGAACATAACAATGTCCTCAGGGAGAATGGCACAATTCCAAGATGACTATCAATAGTCAAAACGTTATAATACATGAGGTTTTTTACCATGGGAGGTTGTAAATCATGCTTCACACTTGGCTCTCCCTGTTGTTAGAAGTTATTGGCAAAGCACTCTGCTTACCTTTGCATTATGTAGTTAATACTATTTTCCTTTCTGGGACAAATTTCCCCTAAAATTGGGATTGTAGAGAGTCATCATGAGCTTTATTTATGAGTACAGATCAGAGAAAAAAAATCGTAATCTGAAGAACTAACATTGAAAAGGTTATTAGCATGACGCTAAATGAATTTAGAGACCTTAAACCCACCCCAAAGAGTACTTGTTAGAAGCTATAGGGGGTGTATGAAACTGGAAAGCAGGCAATATCTCAGCATGAGACAAACATGACATCACTTTTTTGCCTGGGGCTATTTCTTCCCATTTTCCACTCTGTACTTACCAGCTCATGATAGACATTAACCAGATGCAAATGGAACAATAGGAGAGGTGCATTCTCAAAAAGAATAAACAATGTGTCTGGGAGAGGTGTGTGTGTGTGTGTGTGTGTGTGTGTGTGTATCCTGGGGAGTAGGAGTAATGGAATAAGCAGACCCTTTATTGAGAGTTAGCTGTTACAACTAGTGAATTTGGATCTCTTCATTGACAGAAGAGGAAACATAGGTTCAAGGGGACATTGATTTCTCCAATGGCAACCACTGGCTGGGCACAGAGTCAGAAGTAGGACCAGAGTCTTTTGTCTATAGACTTGAATTCTGACTTCTAGAAATTGTACTATTGCAGTGTCCCAGAGGTCGTTTACCTCAAGATCAGTCCAGTGAAATCTAAAATTGGGTAATTATCAGAAACTAGCAGAAAATTACAGCAAAATAGTGAGTATTGTCAGTGATATCACTACTGTACCACAGGAGGCTCATGTAGCAAAAAAAAATATTTTACCCCCAGTTGTATCAATATTGAATAGGACTAAAAAGAATTAATGCATAGTGCTTATGTTACTATAATGTTATCACTCTAATGTTCCTTCTATGAATTATTAACTACAAACTCCATGAAGGAAGCAGCAATACCTATTTGGGTTATTACAGTTTCCCTAGCATCAAAACTATTATTATGGAGTCTCAAATTCTCCTTCATAGACCATATCACTCTACCTTTTTAAATAATGTAAATTTTTGAAAAAGCCCATAGCATAGTACTAATTATTCATGCGTTATGTGCCTTTTTAGTCAATGTCAACTCTCTTAGTGCACATTAGATATCTGAGTCCATGGGTCAAGTTTGGTTCTGCTTCTAATTCTGTCTCTGACTTATAGCAGAGTGCCTGACCCATTATATGCAAAACAAATAATTTGTTGGGATTAAATGGAATAGGGTGGCAAAAAGTACTTCACATTTTATGATGGAAAACCTGCATTTTAAATCCAGCTTTAATAATAGTTGTAAGTCCTTGAGTATGTCAATCAGTATCTTAATGTTGCTTTCTCATCTGTGAAACCAAATAGCCTGTCAGAAAATATTTTTTATCATTAACTCCTATGATTTAGATGCTATACTTGGAGGTACAGACAATGCTCTAGGCAGAATCTACTCTGAGTTTCCAGAAATGTAGTCTTCCTGATTTTTTTCTTTTTGGATAGTTTTGCTAATCAAATGAGACTATTCATTCATTTGCTCAACAAATATTCATTGAGTACTATGTTCTAGAACACAATCAACTTCCTACCCTCATGGGGCTTACATTTTAGTGGAAAAGGCAGGCAAACAGGTGATGATAGATAGCTACATAACAGATAAGGAATACATTGAATATATTAAGTATGGCCACAATTCATAACGGCTTTTCCTTTCAAGAGGGGACTTTCCTTTCCTACCCCTTGGGACTTGATTACTTGATTACAGCAGAAGTGCCGATAGTATGGAAGCCTCAGTTTCAGAGTCTTGAAACTTGTATCTTATTCTCTTAAACAGTGTCCTGAGTCAGTCACAAAGGCAGCCACTCTAGCTTATGGGAGGATGAGAGGCCTCTGGAGGAAGAATTCATGTGTCTCAGTGAACAGCTTGCCTCAAACACTAGATAAGCAAGTGAAGCCATCTTCTGGTCCAGTTGACTACCCAGTTAACTATAGCTTCTTAAGTGAAACCAAGCAAGTTAACAAAGGAATCAGTCAGGCCCTCAACTAATAGAATTTTGAGAAATAAGCAATCATTGGTCTTTTAAGTTACTAAGTTTTAGAGTTTTACATTATGATAGTTTATGACATAGTCTATTTTATGGTCATCTGACGAACAGTAGGACAGAGTAAAGAGCTTAGGAAGTTCCAGGAGGTGGCAGAAATTTGTTGTTCTATACAGATGATGAGAGAGGTCCCATAGAGAAGAGTCTTCTTAGCAGAGATAGGGTCCTGAGGCAACATACTTGTGTGGCGTGTGATGAACTCAAAGAAGTCCACATATTCACAATAAAGCGAAAGAGGCTGAGTCTCAAGAGACAAACCAGAGATGAGATAGGGAAATGGTGCAAAGTTCCCTGCAGACCATTTTAAAGTCTCTGATTTTTCCTTTGAAATGAACTGGGAATTCACTGGAGAGCTTCATCGAGCAACTGCCTATCATGCTACAAGAAATTCATGGTACAAAGAGGCCTGAGGTAATAACCCCATTGCCACATCTAGGAATGAGCGTAGGAGAACAAAATTACCCCTATCCTTTATGGACAGTTTGTGAAGACATTCATGAAAGTACTGTAAGGCAGAGGTCAGAGCAGCTAACCTTTCTTGAGCTTGTTAGAGCAGCTTCTAAATGAAGGCCACTTAGCAGCTGGAGAGTAAGGAGAGATAACAGGAGTGTGTGGAGTCAAAAAGGGGATGAAGCGCATGTTGGGCAGAAAGGAAATTATGTAAACAAAAGCAGGAACAGAGTCAAGTGTTCAAGTCAATGGGGGAATAAGAGCATTTTGTAAAATATGCACCACTATGGATGACCAGGGAATGTTCTGTGACTAAACAAGCTTGGCTGTAAGAATTCTTGTGTTGGACTTAAACTCCAGGTGAAACAAGAATTGTCTCTCTTGTCTACCAGTCCATACTCAAGGCTTGGTATGGTATACAGTTCATAAAAGAGAGTCATCCATTTCTCATAGGCCAAGTAAACCAATTGGTGTAATTGTATTAACTGGTCTACCCAAACCACAGTTGCCTAAAAAATTTGCCACTCCCACTGCTTCCCCATCCAGAAGGTCTATTGCTACCTTACAACACATTCAGTTGTAAGATTTGAAGAATACTGCTGAAGTACAGAACTACTGGTAGAACCTAAAGGATGGGTGATAAAAAGCCTTAAGCTTTATTATATATAGCTATATTCATTTTTTAAGATCTTTTTATTTATTTGCAAGTCGGAGTTACACAGAGAGAGTAGAGGCAGAGAGAGAGAAAGAGAGAGAGCAGTCTTCCACCCAGTGGTTCACTCCTCAGATGGCCGCAATGGCTGGAGCTGTGCTGATCTGAAGGCAGGAAACAGGAGCTTCTTCTGTGCAGGTGCAGGGGCTCAAGGACTTGGGCCATCTTCTACTGCTTTCCCAGGCCATTACAGAGATCTGGATTGGAAGTGGAGCAGCTGGGTCTCTAACCGCGCCTATATGGTATGCCAGCGCTTCAGACCAGGGCGTTAACCTGCTGCGCCATAGTGCTGGCCCCAATTGTATTCATTTTTAAAATCTTCAAAATTACATGATGCAACTTGTTTTTTTATTACAATAATGGCTATGCATAATGACTGAAAGGGAAGGATCAGAGACCTGGACAGTAACTTGTAGTTACTGATCTATTTCAAGGATGAGGTTATGAGGTTGTAAACTAGATTGCTAGGGTTTGCTATGGTTTTTAAGTTCAGGATTTTTTGATAAAATACATATAAACTATTAAAAATTTAGGATCATACAATACACATGTTTTAGTAAAACGGAGAGTTTGATGACCAGTATCAGAATCAGATATATTTATTGCTTTGCAGGTTTTTATGTGTTCACAAAATGCATTAATTCTCTACTTTCACATAGCCTTATTTAGCCTTGGGAAGCTCACAAATTTTCTTTTTTACATCTCAGAAGTCTCAGTAATCAAGTGGCATCAGTAAAACCAGATTATGAGTTTTAGGTAGAAACAATTGGGTTTCAGAAATTTTTGCTTTCATGGAGATTGTGTGTGTGCATATATGTGTTTCTAATTTGATTATTTTCTAGCATTTTTAAAAATTAGTTTTATTTTTTCTTGGGTTTTTAATATAATCATCATGCATTTCAATATAATTTTTCTTTTTTTCTCTTAATAGAAAATTGCATCTGTAACAGTGTCTGCTTTTAATTAACAAGTAAAAACTGTAAATATTTATGAACTACAATATGATGTTTTGATATTTGTGTACACTGTGGAAAAGCTAAATGAAGCTATCGACATATGCATTACCTCACATAGTAATTATATATTAATGGGAAACATTTAAAATCTAATCTCAATAATTTTGAAGTATATGATGTATTGTTATTAACTGTAGTCACCATAATGTGTAATAGATTTCTGGAACACTTATTCTTCCTGTCCAGCAAAAACTTGTGTATATTGACCATTATCTCCAAGTCCCTCAGCCTCCAGCCTCTGGAACCACCATTTTACTCTGTCTCTATGAGTTCAACCATTGTATATACAGCATGTAATTGAGGTAATATGATATTTGTCTGTGGTTGGCTTATTTGCCTTAACATAATGTCTTCCAAGTTTATCTTTGTTGTTGCAGGATCCCCTTCCTTTTTCAAAGCTAAATAATATTTCATTGTGTATATACATACCGTGTTTTCTTTATCATTCCTCCATTTCTCCATTGATGGGCACTCAGATTGATTCTACATCTTTCTTTTTTAAGATTTTATTTATTTGTTTGAGATATAGAGTTATAGACAGTGAGAGGGAGAGACAGAGACACAGGTCTTCCATCTGCTGGTTCACTCTCCAAGTGGAAGCAAAAGCCAGAGCTATGGTTATCCCAAGCCAGGAGCAGGATCCAGGAGCTTCTTCCAGGTCTCCCAAGTGGGTACAAGGACCCAAACACTTGGGCCATCTCCTTACTGCTTTCCCAGGCTATAACAGACAGCTGGATCAGAAGAACAGCAACGGGGACTAGAACCAGTGCCCATATGGGATGCCGGCACCAAAAGCAGAGGATTAACCTACTGTGTCACAGGGCTGGCCCCTGATTCTACAATGTGAATAGCTTTGCAGTGAACATGAAAGCACAGAATTCTCATTGATACACTGATTTCAAATTCTTCGGATATGTACCCATCAATGAGATTTCAGGATCATATGGGAGCTCTATTTTAAATTTCCAAGATAACTTCAAACTGCTTTCCGTGAAGATGACACTAATTTATATTCCTCAAAAAAGTATGCAAGGTTTCCTTTTTCTTCACATCTACCCCAACATTTGTTGTCTTTTTCTTAATGATACTAGTATCCTGCTAACATTTTTAAATATGGAAATTTCACATAGCATCTAGATTTCAGCTTCTCTTAAAATATCATATGCACCAATATTTGGACAGCATTCTAACAAGGAAACACCCCTACCCTCAAATATCTCTTAGCTAGGATCAGCCCCAAAAGGACAAAGGCAATATCTGTGAATGCCTTGCCAACAATTACGATTTATATATAAACTCTATTCAAAATATTCTCTTCTTTAACAGTAGAATCTCTGATGCTCAAGGCTATCTTAAGAATCTCTGCCTATTTTGCTAAAACTTCTCAATCAAAGGGATTTATTTTCATTTCTGTTTATTTGCCTGTTTTCATTTTAAATAGAAATATCTTGGGAAGTTATATAACAATATTTTCTTAAAAGAGATAATAGTTATGCCCAGAAATAGATTTAAATTTTAAAACAAAACTATGAATTTTTTGTTTGACAAAGGAATAGTTCATGGAGTACGGAATAGCATGACTTGAGAAGTCCAAGGTTGATCTGTGATTTAACTTTATTTTATATGTGGTAACATATTGTAGTATACCATAGTCTTTGATTTGTATATTTATTTTTTATTTTTTCATCTATTTATTTTGATTCACTTGAAAGGCAGAGAGACTGAGTGAAAGAGACAGGGAGGGATCACCTATCCACTGATTTAATCCCCAAATGGCTGCAACAACTAGAACTGGGCCAGGTTGAAGTCAGGGATCAGAAAGTCAATGCGATCTCCCATGTGGATTCAGGGATCCAACCACTGGAACCATCACCTCTGTGTAGCAGCGCACACATAAGCATAAAGCTGGAATTGTTAGTGGAGCCAGAATACCAACACAGGAGCTTCAGTATGAAGTGGGACTTCCCCAAGGGCTTCTTAACAGCAGTGGCAACTGCCTGTCCCTACTGTAGTCCTTCAAAACACAATTTTAGGAACTGTAACAGGGAAAATTTAGTTCCACATGAAAAATATTAGTACAAGGATACTTCAAAAAAATTTTTTTGGGGGAAATGGAATTAAAATAAAGTTTATTCTGATGTAAAATGTTTTGAAACTCATTCATATTCGGGGTCTCCAAAAGCTCATTGAAAGGCTTATTATGAAAAAAAAAAAAAAACTTCACTTGGATTTCAGAATTTGGTGGACAAAAATAAGCTTTTTTTTTTTACCTTTTAATTCCACTTCTCATGACCTTTTTGAAGTCCCCTGTAGTTCTCTTTGTCAGGGATAGTTGGGTAGCAATTCGCTAAATTTGCTCAAATTAACCTAGGCAAAACAATGGGAATATATTTGAATAATCCTGGGGTGTTTCAATGAACACAGTACAATAACTATATCTAGATCTTATGAAACACAAAGCATAGGTGTTAGAAAATTAAGAAGCACCATTAGTACCTTGAAAGCCTTCCTTTGAGCATCTGCCTTGGCGTGTGCTCTTTGTCCATAGTTGTTTTCTCTGATTTAACAGTGCCACATACCAGCTAGTTGGAATGCAGCATTCTAGTTCCAGATTCCCAGGGAATCTGGTTGATCTATCTTAGAGAATGTTCAAGCTGCCCACAAACTGCTCACCAAAAACTGAAAGGACAGAATCTTCAGATGCATAAAATAAGTTTTAGTAAAATGGGGAAAGGGTATAGGAAGGAGCCAATTGATGTATTTTGGTGTATACAAAGGATAATGAACATCTCTCCTTTTTATCCATATTTATTTTATTTATTTATTTATTTCAAAGGCAGAGTTATGGAGCGAGAGAGGGAGAGATCTGCTAGTCTACTTCCCAAATGGCCACAACAGCCGAGCTGAGCCAGGACAAAGACAGGATTTAGGAGCTTCATCAGGGTCTTCCACATGAGTACAGGAGGCCAAGTACCTGAGCCATCTTCCGCTGCTTTCCCAGGTGCATTAGCAGGGAGTTGGATCTGAAGTGGAGCATCCAGGATTTGACCTGGCACCCAAATGGGATGCCAGGATTGCAGGCAGCAGCTCTACCTGCTATGCTACAATGCTGGCCCACTGACACCTCTTCTTGTATACAGAAACTTTAATATTTATAAAAATGCATAATGTATGATGTTTTGGGTTTTATTTCAAAGGAAAAATGAATTATGACATGGTCAAGATATTCTTCTTGAGTCATTATGTTCTCAGCCTTCTGGGAGTTTGTAAAATGTGCTTAGAGCATTTTGGAAGATAATTTTGGTCTCCCTAAAATCAGGCATAGGTGAGTTTTATCACCTGCAAGGGACAGTAAAGAAGGCAGAGAGAAAGAGAGTGAGAGAGAAAGAGAGAAGGAGAGGAGAAAGAGAGAGAAAAACAGAGAAGGAAGAAGAAGGAAAGAAGAGAGGGAGAGGGGAAAGGAGAGAGGGAGACAACTTTGTTTGGATAGTGTCATTTGTCCTTATCTGGATTGTGACAGCAGATTCTTAGCAATGGAGCATGGTTTTGCCTGTGTATTTAAAAAAAGCCTTCTGGGAATATGGTCTTTTGTTCATTGGTTCTTTTATCTGACTTCTGTAAATCCAGCCTCAGGCCTATAGAAAAACAATAATAGATAGGAAAGATTTAGAGTCAGAATTACCAAATAACTTCCTATCTTTCATATGCAGTGATAGTATGGGTGGAGATGGTCTATTCAGTGGACTTTTGCTGGCATTTCAAGTCATTAAGCTTGTTTTAATAAGTTCCACAGTGAATTTGGCTTAAATTCTTACTCGTGATTTATAAAGCAAATAAATGAATAAACCTTAAAATTGAAGTGGAGTTGATCCATTTGCACATATTAAGTATGTTCTGAGATAATTAAAATAGGAATTACTTTTTAAGATTTATTTATTCATTTGAAAGTCAGAGCCACAGAGAGGGAGAGGCTGAGTCAGAGAGAGAGAGAGAGAGAGAGAGAGAGACTCTTCCATCCACTAGTTCACTTTCCAAATGCTTGCAAAACAGCTTGGGCTGGGGTAAGGCTGAAGCCAGGAGCCAGGTGCTTCATCCTGGTCTCCCACATGGGTGCAGGGACCCAAGGACTTGGGCCATCTTCTGATGCTTTCCCAGGTGCATTACCAGAGAGCTGGGTGGGAAGTAGAACAGGCAGGAATTGAACCAGCGCCCATATGGAATACTGGTGTCACAGGTGGTGGCTTAACCTGCTATGTCACAATGCTGGACCCTCATATAAAAATTCTTAATAATCAGTGATATTCATGGTAATTTTGGGCTTCATTTCTATCAATTCTAGAATAAGAAGTGGTATCTTTGTTTAATTGAATAGTCTTAACCTCCTTTCCTTTAACTTGAGAATGTGACTTTTGTGTGGGATCTGTATTTGGCAAGACAAATAGTCTCATCCACAAAGGTCAACATGAAATTAAACAAACCATATAAATATGTGAAACACCCATCAGGAAATCCAATAGCACAATTTTATCCCTGGGAACTGTAGGCCGACGAATGGACTCATATAAATGTCCTAGGAATGAGTAAAGGAGACACCATTTCCACCCTTTGTAACAATGCTTGACATAAGCCAAAGTTGTTTCAAAATATTCTAGAAAAGCTATGAACTAATATCCCAAAGCTCATTCACATTTTTTCTAACTAATGCTCAGTATTTTAGCTCTTTACTGAGAACTATTTATTTACCCAAATTTTCTTTGGCAAGACAAGTGAAGGCAGATTTCAATAAATTCATAGTATGTATTTCTCAATAACAAGTAATCCATCTTTTGATAACAGTTTAAGATTAGTGTTGATCATTTATCCTAGTGCTAAAACAATTTTAGTGATAAAATTATCTTGTTCACTTTTTTGTTAAGTGGACATTGAACAGTCAGATCCCATGAATGGGGTCTCCAGATCTTAATTAAAAAGTCTCACGTTTTAAAAGTAGAGACACAACTAAGGATTACCTCTTGCAGTGCCCTCTCCACTTGACATCCATGATTAATAGAAAACTCATCCTACCAATAAAGCCCAAAGCTACCATGAGGTCTAATATCCTTCCTTTAAAGGAAGGATATTAGTTATTATTATAGTTTATAAAAGCATTTATAATTTAAGGGTGGGTTTTTGTTAATTGTTTATATAAATTAACACAAGGTAATTTCAGTTAATTTTTCAATTAATTATGTAAATCAATGAACACAAGCCAACTAATTAAAATATATAGAAGAAAATCACATAGGCCCTGACATTGTGGAATCATAAACAGATACAGTGTTGCAATTAAGAACAAAGTCATAAGAACAGCATGATAAGAAGATATAGAAAAGAATCCAGAGAAAGCATCATTTATTTAGCACCTCATGATGGGGTCATCCTGATTTGGAGATTTTTAAGAAAATTTCTATAGTTTTAAGACACCCACAGCCCTTTAAAACTGTGTGATGATAAAGAGCCTGTGCTAGACATCCGAAACCCCAGTCCATCATGTTGTTCCACTGGGCACTGACTTTTTTGTCCTTTGGGAGATGCCACTGTGTCCTTTAGACACTTTGTGAGTTGCTATTGCAGGGGAGGGGAGGTGTCAAGTGAGAAACCCAACTGTGAAGGCACAGATCCTCCCCATCCATCTCTTCATTCTTATGTCACTGTGGATGTGTTTTCATGCTGGTTCCTTCCTGGTGTGTCAGAAAGAGTCATTGTGGTTTCCAACATCACAATCTCACACTTAACATTGTCCTTTAGGTCGCTGTCCCTGTTCACCACTGTGGCCTCATCCCCCACCCCACACCCATCATACTGAGCAGAGTCAGGAATGAATGAAACCACATCTATATCACTGCATCCTGAACTGTAGTGGATTCACCTGGGTAAATTAGTGGCTGGGGGGTGGGGTAGTTTAGAGGCTATCACTCTCAGACACTAACTCTGTCCTCAGGGGATGCAAAGCTGTGGCCCTGATTCTCTGAGTCACTTTAGGTGACAGAGTCTGGAGAGACAGTGAAGGCCCAGGAGGCAAAGAAGGAAACAATTAATCATTTCTTTGCCAAGCACTGTATGCATAACTCCAAAGCCAGATAAGAGCTGACTTTATATGTGAGAAAATTAAGGCTATTTGAAATTAAGTAATTCATACAATGTCACATAAATTTGACACCAGGGATGTGCCTTCTATATTCTATATTTGCCAAGCTGTAACTGTGAGATGCTAGTGGCTACTGTTTAAACATAGCTGATGCTTCCATATAATATATTTATTCTTCCTCCTCTGCCATGGGAGAACCTTGATATCTGTGATTATTGCAAGGCAGATGTGGTTGATTGCCTCTCTAAACCCATCCATTACTTTTTTTCTCCAGTCTCTTTTCTGTCTTGGTGTGATAATACTGTTTAGAAATAGGACATCTAATTTAATAGTACCTTAACATCTGTGAGGGTTCCTACAGAATAAATCTACTTTAACTTTGTTCAACTTGTGATTTCCAGCCGAATTATACCACAGCATGCTGTGTGCTTTTGAAAAGTTTGCATCAAAAGATTCAGTTTTCTCTCTGAAAAAAGGTTTTCAGGTGTTAATCAACTCAATACTTGGTGTATTGTAACCCTAACCCTAACCCTAACCCTAACCCTGATACTTTGCTTTCTGTATCAAAACCTGAACTATTTGCTCTGGCATAGAATACAAAGAAATTCTTTGCTCATGGCACACGATTTCAATCACAGTTGATGGAGAGGGAAGGTAAATGTGGTTAACACATGAGGAGTTTATTTTCACTCCTCTTCCCAGCTCTACCAGAGCAAATGTGGAGAAAATAAGAGCTTAGAATGACCAGTCACCTTTGACACACCCCTGGCCTCCTCACTGAGCAATAGTGGAGCCATTGCCTTCCCTCAATCCCCCAGTAAAATCTTCACTCCGTGGGAGATTCATCACACACAATCAGCATTGCACTGAGTTCTCAGGCAGATTAGTAGGGGTGGGGGAACCCCCAAAATTGACGTAGAGTTGGTTTGTGAAGCTGTCTCCTGGGGGCTGCTTACTGGAAATTTTACCTACCCCGTGGGGTGAGTGTGTGTTATGAACCAGTACACAGAAATTTAAACTGTTGCTCCAGGGTAGACACTGTTTCACGTATTTATACTCCAGATCTTTTTTTTTTTTTTTGACAGGCAGAGTGGACAGTGAGAGAGAGAGACAGACAGAAAGGTCTTCCTTTTTGCAGTTGGTTCACCCTCCAATGGCCGCCGCAGACGGCGCGCTGCGGCCGGCGCACCGTGCTCCTCCGATGGCAGGAGCCAGGAGCCAGGTGCTTTTCCTGGTCTCCCCATGGGGTGCAGGGCCCAAGCACCTGGGCCATCCTCCACTGCACTCCCGGGCCACAGCAGAGGGCTGGCCTGGAAGAGGGGCAACCGGGACAGAATCCGGCGCCCCGACCGGGACTAGAACCCGGTATGCCGGTGCCGCAAGGCGGAGGATTAGCCTGTTGAGCCACGGCGCCGGCCTATACTCCAGATCTTAACCTTGCAAGTGAGGTGACACAGATTCGATTATTTTGCTTTGGGCCCAAGCTTGACCCAATTTCTGCTTCACAAGGTGAAATAATTCCATTATTTCTGTCACCAGTTAAGGAGATAATGCTCTGTGTTACAATTTTCTCACATACCAATTCATATTCCTAAGTACCACTTCCAAAGCACTCATTCTAGTCTTGGATGCACAGTCACTACCAAGTCTTTGGGTAAACAAAAGCGAGAGATCTCTGTGAGGTAGAGGTTAGTTCCTGACTTCATAGCCACAAGAATCTCTCTGTTATAAACAGAGCACAGTTGTCATTTTATTTAGCTACAGGGCAACCCAAGTAGGACACTAGACTGTAAACAGATCTTTAATAGTTAAAAAAGAAACATCTTCCCAGAACTTCATCCAAGGACTTGTTTCCCAGCCTGTTCTCTTCCCACACCCATAGTGAAGAAAAATTCTAGATTTTATGATCGATGAGTCCCATGCAATTTAAACCATGATTAGAGCCATCTTTCTGGGTTGATTTCACAAACTGACTGCACATCAGTGAACTGCTTAAAGGGGTGAGGTGGATTTTTTCAGTTTGAAACTCATGAACGGCAGTTTGCAATCAGGCAAGCTCATCTAGATACATTTACATAATTTTTCCAAACCCATTTTATTCACAAGAAAGTATGTTTTATAACCCAATTTTTATCATGTTAGATACTCCCTATATTAGTACATGACTATGTTAGTGAGGTGGGAGTAGAGGGAGAAATATCGCTAAGCAAAAAATGGCATAGTTTTTTGTGAACAAGGAATTGGCATATTGCTTTTTCACAGAGCAATAGTTATAATTTCTTTTTTTCTTTTCTGGAACTGAATTTATATGCAATGAATCAGCCTATTTCCAAGGTTTCATGGAAGTGTTGGATGGAATGCAGGGAAATTCTGATAGGATTTGATTTTCTAACTTACCACTAGTGTTATTTTACTTTTCTGGCAAACCCAACTTCATTTATATAGAGAACTGCCAAATGCTACTATTTTATGGGACTCAAGAAAGTTACATCAATGCTGCAATGACTCTAACACCCTTGCACCTGTTTCACTCCATTTTTTTTTTCTTTCAGTCATGTTCAAACTACAAGCACAGAAAGTCTGTTTCTTGGGTTCTGCTCCACAGGAAGCCCACGACACAACCTTTTGAATGTCTAAGCCACATTTTTTTAATAATGGGAGATGATAGTATCTGGGATGTTTTACAGTACTCATGATTGCTAGCACCTCAAGTTCATGAGTTTATCATACCTTGTTTGTGATGAACTCTTTATGGAAAACATTTTGCTGAACTGAGAATATCTAATACAAAGCAGAAAAATAAACCCATCAAATACACTGTCACTGAAAAGATGGTAACAGATGTTTCTCATCCTCAGATAACTCTGGGGAGGCTAACTGAAGGGTTTTCCATGTTTCCCAGATGCTGGGTGATATGTCTAAGTTCCCAGGATTCATGCAAATGAAGATGCAATGAGCTTTACAAATACAAATTTCCCAGCTGACTCAGGCTGGGAATAGGGACAATCGAGCAAGAAGGATTTTCACTGGAATTCTGAGACATTCATGGGATGGTCTGTGTTTGAATTTAGGTTACTGATAGTGCTTTGTCAAAGTGTCTAATAAAGCAGCCAGAAGAATTCCATCACATGCTCTTAATTTTCTCTTTTCCTTTAAAAGTTATTTAACTATGAACTTTATAAACAACAGGAAAGGGAGAGAGGGGCCCAGAGAACAAGGGGTGAGATCCAAAGTTAAGTCTGAGAAAAGCAGCAGCAGATGACCCAAGTGCTTGGGCCTTTACTGTTCTTCTGAGAAACTTGGAAGAAGCTGCTGGCTCCTGGAATTGGCCTGGTAACAGCACAGGCTGTTGCAGCCATTTGGGAAGTGAACCAGTAGAAGGAAGACCTTTCTCTGTTTCTTCCTCTCTCTCTCTGTAACTGACTTTCAAATACATATTTTTTTTTTAAAAAAAGCTGAATTATTCAGGACTCCTCAGACTTTTTCAACAATGTTACATCTGCATCCATTTTGAATAAATATTGCATCTTCATATAAAGAGATTGAAAATAAATTAAAATGACCCAGTCCTCAGTGTCTCACCACATTGGATGATTCCTGCATGAGTGAATGTTTCCATACATGAAGATACTTCAACGATGGAAATGGAAAATGTGGGAAATGGAGCTGAAAGATAAGCTTACTTTGGAGTAAAAATTTGGTTTGAATTGACACATTTTAGGGATCTTTAATAAGATTTATTCACTTATTTGAATGGCAAAGTAACAGAGGGAAAGGGAAAGACAGAATTCTTCCATCAGCTGGTCCACTCTCCAAATGCCAACACCAAGAGGAAGCCAAAATCAAGGAACTCCAATTGGGTTTCCTATATGAGGGCAGGAACTCAAGTACTTGGACCATCTTATCCTGTTTTCCCAGGCACAACAGCAGGAAGCTGAATTGAAAGTGGAGCAGCAGGGACTAGAACAAGAACTTTGATATGGGGTGCTGGCTTTGAAGCAGTGACTTAACCCCCTGCACCACCAGACCCACCACCAAACTTTTCTTTTAATTTCCTATTTCCACAAACTTTCCAAAATAACCTTTGTTTATGAAAACAACATAATTGAGTCTTAATATGTAGCCTTCTGTTCTAAGGATTTTATGTGGATAAAGCCAAATGGTAGATACTATTTTTTCCATTATGCCAATGAGGAACTAAGCCATAGAAATTAAGCTATTTATTTTTTCACATGACTAATGAATGGAGACATTAAGTTTTAAAAGCAAGCAATTTACCTTTATGGACCAAGCTCTGAAGCTCGATGGTATACTATTTGATTCTGGAATTATAATGTATTTTAACAGAGTAAAATTTTCAGTGGGAGTGATTCTTAATAGTAAAGTATTGCTTGAAGGTCTAAGAAATCCAAAAATAGCTTTGCCAAAACTTAGGTTCTACTTTGAGTTTTACCACCAGTGAATTAGGCAAATAATATTTCTCTGAATACTGGATTCAACATCTATGAATTTGGGGCCAGGAAGGGAGACTAGAAGATCTTATAAGTCTCTTTTACCTCTCTGATTCCAGAATTCCTGGGTCTTGTATTGCAAAACATCTGAATAACTAGTTGCTAGTGGTTAACCATATGCACATTTTAATTTCCTTTAGAAGAACAAGCTGCGACAGAGCAATGTAGTAGAAAAATGGTATATGTAAGATCTGTTGTTATTCTTGCTTTAGCCTTTTACGTCATCATTTGCACAAAATAAAGTAGAAAATTAGTATGGAAATCCATTATATCAGCTGTCAAGGAAATTTGTTAATGTCACCTAAAAAGAACTCTCTCTAAGCGCAAGGTTGTCATAGAGATTATATCCATAAAGCAATTACTTCTCAGCTGCTCCTGTCAAGAGCTATGATTTAGCATTATCTTATTTGAGGATCTTGATTAGAATTCAAAGAAGAAATAAGGGAGATTTTTCTCTAATGGAAGCACTTAGCATTGTATTTCTAGGAGCATTTTAGTCTTCAGTCTGTAAAATCTACCTCCCTGTTAATTATAGCACATTTGATGGTTTATACTTTTTCTATTCAACTGACTCCTATAAGCCAATGAAGTGGTGAGAAGAAAAGTACGACACAATAGTACAGTGAAGTTATGGATGTGGTCATATTGACTCAAGTTAAAATAGAAGCATTCATGGGTCAGCATTCACCTGGCAGTGAAGATTCTGACTAAGATGCCCATGTTCAATTCCCAGCTCCAGCTCTTGATTCTAGTTTCCTGCTTAGGAGATCCTGAGAGGCAGTGGTGATGACTCAAGTAGTTGAGTATCCATCATCCATGAGGGAGACCTGGATGGAGAGCCTGGCTCCCAACTTCTGCCTTTCCTAGGCCTGGCACCCAGGGAACCAGTGGAGAAGAATCTGTCTGTCTGTCTGTCTGTCTCTCTCTCTCTCTCTCCACCTCTTGAATAAAAATAAAACCAATTTTTAAAATTTAAAACTTGAGTATTAGTCAACCACATTTGAGTGAAAAAGAACTACTGTTTCTTTACCTTAGCTCATGAAACCCTTATCTCTTCTCCTTAACAATAACTAATACAGTCCTGTTTTGTAATTTCTTAATTAAATCCAGGAACTTTTTGTGTAAATTCAAGATTGTTGTCTCAGTCAGATTCAGTTCAGTTCAAAGCTCTTAGACTTCTCTAGCTCTGATTCCAATCCTACACTCTCAAGAGTAGGGCAGGGAATGAAGACAAGGTCATTTCTCTTCAAGCAGGCAGGGTGCAATTGACTCATGGCTGACCACACATTGTTATACCAACAGCGTGATGCTTCAGTCCCTGCTCTTGTCTTGTGCTGTGGATGGTGATGCTCATTGGATCCTCTGTGCTGAGAGGGTTTTTATGTTCATACTCAGCACTGTTAACTCTGCTAATCCTCCTCAGACCTTTCCAGCTGTGCATCCATCCAACAATGTCCTCCCTGCTCATGTTGGTAGACCTCACCTCCCCCGATCACATGGCTTCCCAGGCCTGTGACTCACATGTCTTTGTGAGCTAATCTATACGCATCTATTTGGTGACCTGGCACTTCTAAATCTTCTGTATCACTTGGGGGCTGTAAGTACTAGAGTGTTCCCTAGATAGTCCAGGAGACCATCTCTGTGCTCTCCATCCTGTCCCCAAGACCCAAGACCCATCTGCTCGGACACTGCTCATCACATTCCATTTGTGGAGAAAAATCTCAACCTCTCCTACCTTTCAAAACCTCCCAACTTTAAGAGAGAATGAATTAGCTGCTCCTAAACTGCTTTCTCCTCTGGGAATCCCATCTTAAAAAATTCTTCTCCCTTTTCAGAGCTCTGTATTCTACATGTGGAATATGGTGTATTGAAAAGTGATGGATGCCAGAGAGGAACAATGCTGGGGAAGACCCAGTTGTCTTGCTTTGTTTTTATTCTCTTTAATTTATATTAACTGAAAAGAAAAAAAAAAGTGGTACCTAAAGCTATTAGATTACATCAATTCAATTTGTATATGAGAATGCATCTTCTACATTCACAATGTTTCTTTTGGTATGAAGATGATGTGTGATGAGTCTGGAAAATTTCTGAAAATGCTTGTTCTGAAAACACTATGCATCACCAAAATAAAAATTTTTTGAAATATTTATTTTTTAATTGTTTTGAAAAGCAGAGTTACAGAGTGGGGGGTGAGTGTGTGGCATGGAGAGAGAGAGAGACGGAGACAGAGACACAGACTGACACAGAGGTAAAGAGAATCTTCCATCTGCTGGTTCACTCCCCAAATGGCTGCAACAGCCAGGGTTGGGCCAGGCCAAAGCCAAGAGTCAGAAGCCTCATCTGGTCTCCCACGTGGGTGCAGGAGCATAAGCACGTGGGCCATCTTCTGCTGCCTTCCCAGGGGCATTATCAGGGAGCTGGATCAGAAGTGGAGCAGCCAAGACTTGAACTGGCATACATATGGGATGCCAGTGCTGTAGACCACAGCTTAAGCCAGTATGTCACAATGCCAGCCCCTCATTTTCAGGTTGTAAGGAGCAAAAAGTACTTTGGTGTTGAAATATTTTGTTTTTCATATCAACATTTTCAATAATGCTCAAAAGCCAACTGCCACATACAAGTACTTTCAGCACCCAGGCTGTTTCATCTAAAACTATTTATAACTCAGTGGGTTTCTAAGAGCATCCAACTCAGGAGCTTTTGTTTCTTCATGGAGGTATTTCCTCACTTTTAAAGACTGAGATGTGGATTTGTAATGTTCCAACATCATGCATCCTAGCCAGAAACCAGGAAGGAAAAAAATGAGTAAGTTGTCTGAGAACTCTGTCCAAATTCTTGCTGGGTTTTGGAAACCTGAACATCCTTCCTTCTTTTTTTGCTGAGACAGAAACTGTAAGGATGGAAGAGGTTTTGTAAAAAAAACACAGCTAGAGAGTTTGGCTCACAGTGAGCAAAAGTGCAGCATATATGGGGAGCATAATGCTGCACCCTGACCTGCTGAGGGGTTGTGCAATCTCTTTTCAGATAGGTAAGCATGAATTAATCACCAGGATAAGAAAAAATGTAAAGTAATATGGATAGCAAGAAACTTGGGAAAGAAAAAAACAAGAAAAGTGTGTTATTGAGAGTCCTGATAAAAATGACTTTAGATAAGACATCTGATACTGTGTTAGCTGCACAACCGCCCAAAGATAAATTAATCAAATGACCTCAAGAGTTCTGTAGTGGCCAGGCTAGTCTGGGCAATGGATTTTATCTGAGTAGCTGTTCAGCTTCTGCTTTAAGGGTACATACTCAACTGAGTTAGCCTATTTTGCTTTCAGGTATTTATTTATTTATTTACTTTTACACAGGAATTTAAAATACAAGCTGTCTTCAAAAAGTTCATGGAAAATGCATTTATTGAAAACATCATGCATACATGGATTTCACAAATTTTTTGGCACCGAAATAAACTTATCTTTTAATTTCATTTTAAACACATATTTTAAGATTTATTTGTTTATTTGAAAGTCAGAATTACAAAGAGAGAGGGAGAGATGATAGAGATAGAGAAAAAGAAAGAAAGAGAGTTATCTTCCATCCACAGATTTACTCCTCAGATAGCTGCAACAGGCAGCACTGGGCCCTGCTGAAGCCAGGAGCCAGGAGTTTCATGTTGGCCTCACTTGGCTGATAGAGGCTTAAACTCTTGGGCCACTTCCCCTGCTTTTCCCAGGCCATTAACTGGAAGTTGGATCCAAAGTAGAGCAGCTGAGACATGAACAGGGGCCATTTAGGCTGTTGGTGTTACAGGTGATGGCCTTACCCACAATTCCACAGTGCCAGCCCCTAAACAAACATATGTAAGTACCCTAGTAAAAAATTAGAAAATGCAAAGCAAAACCAATCATTATCTTCATTATTGCCACCATAATCATCATATTTCCCAGCGTCATCCCAGTGTCCCTGGTGTAAATGTGGTTTAGACTTTGTTTTATTTGCTGCTGAGTTTCCTTTGGTTTATGTATATACAATGCAAATGTATGTAAATACATATATTATATGTATGTATTGTATACATAAAGTTACTCCTATAGAGACCAGGTGTAAACACAAATACAGTGTCCTGTAACTTGCTTTTACATTTAAGTTTTTAGTATGATTCCATACAAAATTGCATCATTAACTGTAATTTATTTCATCAATATCTAATCATTGAGTATTTATATTGTTTTTTAATTTTAGCTGGAATTAAGACCTCTGAATGTATAACATCCTTTTATACACATTTTTACATGAAGACTTGTCCAATTCATTATTTGAGTTAAATTCTTAGAAGTAGAAGTAATGGGTGGATAATGTATATTTTTGTAACACCTCAAAACTGTGGCCAAACCTGTGGCCAAATTGCCCTTCAGGGAGCTGTGTTAATTAATACCTCTAACAGCGATGTCTGTGAGCAGCATGTACCCCAAGTCTTTGCCAAAACTGGATTTTCTCCTTATTTTTAATGCTTTATAGTATGATACATGCCTTCTCGATTCTTTTTAACAAAATCTACCAAGTGACCACTACAGTCTGAAACTCCTGATCGAAAGCAGCTAGCAGAGTGACCTGTAAGAAAAATTTTGGAAAAAGGAAAAATGCATGCAAATATGTGAATTTGGCCCAATCTCTTATATAAGTTACACCTTTTCAAAGAAAATTTCTTGGGAGGATTTCCCAAGAGGAAATTCTGTTTTAAGTATTTTATTTATTCACTTTCCTCTACTTGAAAGGCAGAGAGAGAGAGAAAGAGAGAGGATTTTCCCTTGGCTGGTTTATCCCCCAAAACCTCCAACAGCCAGGGGCAGACCAGGCTGAAGCCAGGAGCCTAGAGATGCATTTGAGTCCCCTGCATGGATGGCAGGGCCCAAGCACTTGCGCTACATCAACTGCTTCTCCTGCATTAGCAGGGAACTGGATTTGAGGCACTTGAACCTGCACTGTAACCCATTGCCACAGCATCTACCCCAAAATTCTGTTTTAGAATGCAGAGATTTTCTGAATTTTGGCCACTGATCAAATCATTAGTTCTTTGTGTTAAAGTGAAGCAAGACAAAGTCAATATTTTTAAAAGATGTATTTATTTATTTGAAAAGCAGAGTTATAGAGAGGCAGACGTGGGGCTGGGGGTGGGGGGTAGAGTGAAAGAGAATGTCTTTCATCCATTGGTTCACTCCCTAAATGGCTGCAATGGCCCGAGCTGGGCTGACTCAAAGCCAAGATTCAGGATTTCTTCTGGGTCTTCCATGTGGGTGCAGGGACCCAAAGACTTGGATCATCTTCTGATGTTTTCCCAGGCACGTTAGCAGGGAACTGGATAGGAAGTGGAGCAGCCAGAACTTGAACTGGCACCCATTGGCAAAGACTTGGGGTAAATGCTGCTCTCAGACATTGCTGTTAGAAGTATTAATTAACACAAGCTCCCTGAAGTGCAATGTGGCCACAGGTTTGGCCACAGCTGTGAAGTGCTGCAAAAACATGCAGGTGGCGGCTTTACCTGCTATGCCACAGCACCAACCCCACAAAGTCGATATTATAGAAGGATTTCATCTTCCATATTGTGCCTTATAATAACAGGTATATAGCTATGTTTGAACTCCCCTAGAAAAATTTGTTATTGGAATTCAAATAGCCACAAATTCATTATCCCAACATTGTAGGAAGATATTTGGACTTGAAATTGGGAGACATTTCTCTGTCACGGATCCAAATGGTGAAACTGCACTTGACATTCAAACGATTTAATTGCATTTAAAGTGCCTTTCAGGGCCCATGAGAGTCTCACAGGCATGGAAAGCCATGACATGGTGGCAAAAACAACCTAAATGAAAGATCCTGGTTAACAAGACCCCAGCGGAAGGAACAGGCCATCAAGGAGAGAGGTGCCTTTCTCTGAAGGGAGGAAGGGACCTCCACTGTGATATGGCCTTAACTAAACAAGTTCAGAGTTGCTGAACTCAAGGGGCTTCCATAGCCTAGACAGCTCATGGCAAGAGTCTTGGGTGATTGCTGACGTCATAAATAAGAGTGCCAATTGTTAAATCTACAACGGGAGTTCACTGGGTACATGCTCCCCATGTAGGATCTCTGTCCTTAATGTGTTTTACTATGAAACTTAGACAACACTACTAGTCGAACAATACCCTATACCTAGTATGGTTGTGTGAGTGCAACCTGTTGAAATCCTTGCTTAGTATATACTAAATTGATCTTCTGTATATGAAGGTAATTGAAAATGAAACTCGATGAAGGGTGGGATGGGAGAGTGAGTGGGAGAGGGGAGAGTCACGGGAGGGAGGGAGGTTGGGGGGGAGCCACAACAATACAAAAGTTGCACTTTGTAAATTTACATTTATTAAATAAAAAAAATAAAGTGCCTTTCAGAAATAATAACCAACAATTTGATGCACAATTTTTACTGTGATTTACTCATGTTTGTAACTTATTCATAATTATATGATCTGGATAAAGGATAAGTATTTAACCTATATTCTTGAAAGAGAAGTAGGAAAATAAAAGGTATAAAAACAACAACAGATGCCTGTTTATGCTATGTTAATTTCATGAAAATAAGCAAGGTAAGAGTTAACATTTTGACAATTACACTGGTAGATTCTGTGCCGTAATATTGTAACACATCACCATGCCATTAATGCATTTTTATATTTTACTAAACCACTTTGTTGAAATAATACAATTCATCTTCAAATTTGCTTCAACACACAATAGAATATTAAAGACTACTATAGTAAACTATCACACTTCTTTCTTGATTTATTGATTTGAAACACAGAGTTACAGAGAGACAGAGAGACAGAGAGACACAGAGAGAGGTCTTCCATCTGCTGGTTCACTCCTCAGATGGCCACAACTACCGGAGCTGGGACAATCCAAAGCCAGGAGTCAGGAGCTTCTTCCAGGTTTCCCACACAGGTGCAGGGGCCCAAGGACTTGGGCCATCTTCTACTGCTTTCCCAGACCATAGCAGAATACTAGAGAGCTGGATCGGAAGTGGAGCAGCCAGGACTGAAATCAGCGCCCATATGGGATGCTGGCACTGCAGGCAGCAGCTTTACCCACTATGCCACAGTCCCAGCCCCACACTTATTTCTTATTTTTTCAATTTTTTCTCATTTTGAAAAACTTTATTTGAAAGGCAGAGAGAAGGAGAGAGAGAGAGAGAGAGAGAGAGAGAGAGAGAGAGAGAGAGAGAGAGAGATGTCATAGCCAAGAGTTCACTCACACAACAGCCAGGGCTGGGTCAGGCAAGCGCAGGAACCTGTAATTCAGAGACCCAAAGAGCAAACCATCACGTGCTATCTTCTGGGATATGCAGCTTCCCAGAACTGCAATTGGAAACAGAGCGGAGACTTGGACCCAGGCACTCTGAAATGGGGTGTGGGCATCCCAAGCAGCACCATAAACACTACAACAAATGTCTGCTCCTCAAAACCTTTTGATAATGTAAGTAATCCAAAATCAGCACAGAGGGCCGCAGACAGGCGAAGCTATGCTGGGAACGCCTGCTGGGCTACTTGAGCAGTCGGCTTACAATTTGGAAAGCAGCGAAGCAGTCATTGCTTGCAAGTCCATGTGTGAGAACATAAATCACCAGTTTCCATTTGCAAATAGCATAAGGAACCTCCTCTGGCTCTGTGGTTTAAAAGAAAACACGCAATAGTGATGTAGTGACCTGTCAGCTGCAGCACATTTTTTCATTTATCAAATCATTAGTCATAGCTATGGGAAGATTTTGGACCATTCGGACACTTAGGTCATTTAGTTTCCCCTCCCTGCTCCTCTGGCCTCCTCCCTCTAACGGCTTGCCCAGTTCTCTGAATGCCTGGCTTGATGGCATCTGGCTGTGTCTATGACTTTCTCTGCCTACGGGATCCTGTTGATTTGACTGGCAATGACCCTCACAATGCTGAACACTGGAGAAATTCTATATTCAGAACCATAGCTCAAATGTGGTCAGTAATAGATTGGTTGAGGAAAGCCATTTAGCCACAGTCACACCTAACTGTAGTTCCAGGCCTATTTCCCTGTGCCCTAAAGTGAGATTCTTCAGTGTCCTTTCTTTGTGGTAGACTGATTGCCCAAACTGCCTCATTTGTTCTTATTTCCCTGTGTGCACATCCTTTGTGATGAGGTTTTTGACTTTCTCCCTTCTAGAGAAGGAATATACTTTCCCACCCCTTGGAACTGACCCAAACTTTGTCTGACCAACAAAAAGCAAAGGAAATGAAGAAGTGCCAGTTCAAAACCTAGGCCTCACGAGGCTTTGCTCGTCTTTGCTTTCTGCCTTGGCATCACGCTATATGATAGTCACCTTAGCTATTTGCAACATGAGAAACGGACTTAATGGAGATGAACTGTCATAAGTGTAGCTAATCTAGGCTATACATCTGAGTTGGGGGCTAAATGCAGATATACGATCAAGTCTGCGTGCCAGAGGCACCATCCAGCTGAGCCAAGTCTGACCTGACAAATTTCAGAATTTGGTTACTATTTTAAGCCATAACAAAGCAGAGGCTAACTGGTACTTCTGTCCGTGCTTAAAGCTGCTCATAATTTTCAAATTATAAGGAAGAGTAAATACAAGTCGAAGTGTCGGCAGGAGTTACAAACTCAGTTGTCTCCAGGAGCCAGGGAAGTTACAAAATTGAATGAAAAAGCCAAGTGTAAGAAAATTCACCAGGCTTCTTAATTTCAGTTTGCAGGTTTTGCTCAACATAATTGAATCAGGGCTATTTATATATTCTGTTTGTTACAAATTTAATTTAATTTATATTTTAGTATATATATTTCCAGTGTGCAACATGATATTTTGGTATGTATACATAGTGAAATCATTACTATAGTCATGGAAACTGAACCTCTGCACCATGCCACTTGGCTACCTTTGCATGGGATGGTAATCTAAAATCTATACGCTTAGTTTTCAGTGCACAATATTCATTCAACATTACTGGCGGCAGTCCTCCTATGGCACATTAGGTCTCTAGACTTATTCATCATACATAACTTCACGTTTGTACCCTTTGATCTACATTTCCCATCCCTTTCCCTCTTCCTGCTCCTGGTAACCATTATTCTGCTATATTTCCATATAGTTAATGTTTTTAGATTTCACATATAAACAAGTTCATGTAGTGTTTGTCTTTCTGTATCTGGCTTATTTTACCTAACACAATATCTTCCAGATTCATGCATGCTCTTGCAAATGTCAGTATCTCCTGCCCTTTTATCATTGAATAATTTATCTATCTTTTCCACAATTTCATTGTTTCCATATCCTGCTATTCAGAATAATACTGTCATAATCATGGGAGTATGGATACATACAAGATGCTGCTTTCATTTCCATGGGTATATGAGTAGCAGAAGGAATGCTAGATAATATGGCAACACTATTTTAATTTTTTGAGGATACAAACAGGATGGAAATCCTGTTGTACATAATAGATGTACCAATTTGGGTACCTACCAATAGTATTCATGAGTGCTCTTTTTCCATACCCTTATCAATGCTTGCTCTCTCTTATCTTTCTGATAACAGCCACCCTAACGGGTGTGAGGAGGTATGTCACCATGGTTTTGATGTGCATTTGCCTAATGATAGTGATATCGAGCACATTTTCATATATGTGTTGGTTATTCCCAAAACACAATTGTTTTCATTTATTTGAAATTCAGAAGGAGAGAGAGAGAGAGAGAGAGAGAGAGAGAGAGAGAATATGAGAATGAGAATCTTGGAACTGCAGATTCACTCCATAAACGCCTATTATAGTGGGAGCTGGCTGAGGCTGAACTCCATCTAGGTCCCCCTCATGGGTAGCAGGAGCCCAACTACTAGAGCCATGCACGTTAATAGGATGCTGGATAAGAAATGCAGTATCCAGGACTTGTCCTATATCGGGTGTGTACGTCCTAAGTGGCAATCTAACCTGCTGTGCCACAAGGTCAGTCCTGTTGGCCATTTAGTGTCTCCTTTGACAACATATCTCTTTGGGTCTTTGGCTTATTTTTTAATCAGGTTAATTTTGTTTTGTTTTTGCTATTGTATTGTATGAGTTGTTATGTATTTTGAATGTTATTCTTGGCAAATGCATGATTTGCAAATATTTTTTTCCAATCTATGGGCTGTCTTTTTTCATTATTTTCCTTGCAATACAGAAGCTTTTCAATTTGTTGTAGTTCTACTTGTTTATTTTTGCTTTGTGTGTGTTTTGCTATGATATTAAAAATATCATTGCCAGTGGGGTCAATGTAAAAGATTTTTTCCCATGTTTTGTTGCCATCTAGGAGTATTATAGTTTAAATTTTTGTATTTAGAGCTTTGATCTATTTAGAGTTGATGTATGTATATGAAGTTTGATAAGGATCCCCCTTCACATTTTCATGTATGGGTATCTAGTTTTCCCAACACTTTGTAATATAATTTGAAATTGGAAAGTGGAATATCTCCATCTATGTTTTTATTTCTCATATGTGCTTTTTAAATCTTCTAAACTTTTTTTAAATTTATTTTTAAGGAATGCAAATTTCTTAAGTACAGCTTTACAAATATAGCTACTCTTTCATGTGTGCTTTAGCTTTTCAAAGTCTTTTGTGATTTATGTCTATTTCTCATGATTGCTTAAATTTTCAAGGTGTTTCTTGGTTCCATATGAATTTAAAATTGCCTTTACTATTTATGTGGGGAAAACGTCCCTGGAATTTTGATAGAGTTTGCATTGAATCTCTGTGTTACTTTCAATATTATAAATATTCTAACAAAATTAATTCTTCCAATTCACAAGCATAGTTTTGCTTTCCATTTATTTGTATCTTTTCAATTTTATTTTATCAATATTTTATAAAGTTCAAGGTCCAGATTTTTTACTTCCTTAGTTAAATGTATTCCAATGTATTTTTATCTTTTTGAATATTATTGTAAATGATATTGTTTTCTTGATTTTTTAAAAAGTCATTGTGTGTTAAAGAAATGCAACTTAGTTTACTATGATGATTTTGTATACTGCTATTTTACTGAATTCATTTATTAATTGTAACAGGCTTTTTGTGAAGAGTTTCTGCTTATAGGAATATGTGATCTACAAACAGGAGTAATTTTACTTCTTCCTTTTTAATATGGATACCTTTATTTTTAAATCCCAAGCAAATAAAAGTGGTTAATGTTATGTTAATTTCCAAGTGACCTTTAGACTTACTGTTACAGAGGTAATAGTGAGTGAAGGGGACTTTGTAGTACTGAATAATACATATTCTGCCTGAGGTAGTGGCTACTCAGCTTAAGGTGTTGTGTGGGATTGCAGGCTTGGTGCTGTCAGAATCTGCACTTCTTTAAGGGGAAGAAAAATGTTTGTATTTTTTATGTTAATTTTCCTGCCATTTTATTGTTGGGCTTCTTTGTAAAGAACAGATGCAAGCCTGAACATGACATATGCACCACCCAGTTATAATATCTAAGATAAAGCAATATGAGACTTATGGTGGGAAAGTTTCTTGGAATGTTGGAAACATGTATTGGTGGAGAGTAAAGCCAAATTTTAGAAAAGACCTTGCATACCCATTCCAGAACCAAATCTCTCCAGAGATTAATTATCAAAGATTAAGAGAAGGAGAAGGAGAATGACAAGGACCTGGAAAAGAGTTCAAAGGAGTGAGTGGGAGAAGGAGCAGAAGTACAAATGGAAATGTTGTTGGGAATGAGGGAAAAGCAAAATTCACCAAATATGTTTCAGAGTCGCAACCATTTGCATTTTCCTAATAATATTCTTGATGTTACAGTTTTTATTAGTTTCATATAAATTGATCACTGCATATTATAGTGAGCATGGAAAACATTTGGAATAAATTTTGTAGTATATAATAAGTGGATTCTTGCTATTCTAGTCTGGCGGTCACCCAGATGGGAGGTGGATAGGAGAACAGATAGAAGAAAAAGATGGAATAGCGCTTTCATGCAGCTTGGCATCCATAGGGACTGGGAGGGTCAGCACAGTTTTTGGGAAGGGTCCTCCGGTCTAAGAATGGTGGATGTACCTCACCGGCAGAGATTATGGCACATGTGCAACCTGCTGGAGAGGCCAGCTCCTCCAAGCATCAACCAATGCCTGTAAGCTTCTCACCGTCTCTCTAATCCTTCCTTCATGCTTCTGCGAAGTGTGTTATCAAACAAAACACCTACTTGCTATGAAAATATTTATTCCAATGACAGTATTTCATTATTTATGGCTTCCAGCATGAAACATTTTAAGTTATCTGAATTTTACCCAGGAGGATTCTAGAAAATGTGGTATTTCTCAGTATTCTAATAACTTTGAGTGTTAACTTAGGATCTATAGGTCCTCCTTCTAGGAGGTTACTATAAATCACAAAAACAAGGGTAGAAGCTCGAGTGTCTAATATCTACATGATCAAAGAGAAAGGAGATTAAATACAATATTATACGTAAATCTCCAAGCTGAGAACCAGGAACAGAATAGGTACTCTAGATTCACCTCCTATTGTTATTTTAGCAAGAGAATCGGTAATTCATGAGAGGTTGAAAATTAAAGCAAAAGAAATATAACTCAGAATAAGAAGTGATATAATGAAAAATTTTAAAGATTAATATAAAGAAAGCTAAGACATTTCTTTTTATAGAAAAAGGTAGAGAAACAAAGATAATTATCTGCTCTTGTGTGTATCAACTTTTAGATGCTATTCTGTTATTTATGCAGTTGCTATTAAGTATTTAAGAATCTCAAGCATTAAAAATATGATACTGGAGCAAGGATCTCAAAATTATCAATATGCATGTAGAACTTAGCTGCTTAAGGGAAGAAGCCATTGTAATAGGTATATATTAGTAAGAAGTGAATGAAGAGAAAACAGATTAAAATAAAAAATTAAACAAAATGTTCTTTGTGCATATCTACCTGGTAGAAGTAGAAAAAGCAAAGAAAACATGACTGGAGTAGGTGCACCAATGAACTTGAATTTAATCAAATCTCTAACATAGTATCTGGCCCATAGGACAGTCACAAAAAAATTGATAGCTTGATCACAATTGGTTATATGGTTAATATACAACAGAGCATGTAAAGTAAAATACAAATACAGCTGATCACTGGTTACAGGAACTCTTTTTTTTTTTTTTTTTTTAAACAGGCAGAGTTAGACAGTGAGAGAGAGAGAGACAAAGAGAAGGTCTTCCTTTGGTTCACCCCCTAAATGGCTGCTATGGCCTGCGCAACTGATTTGAAGCCAGGAGCCAGGTGCTTCCTCCTGGTTTCCCATGCGGGTACAGGGCCCAAGGACTTGGGCCATCCTCCATTACCTTCCCAGGCCACAGCAGAGTGCTGGACTGGAAAAGGAGCAACTGGGACAGAACCAGGCATCCCAACTGGGACTAGAACCTGGAGTGCCAGCGCCACAGGTGGAAGATTAGCCAAGTGAGCCGCGGCGCCGGCCCTGGTTACAGGAACTCTAACATTCTCTCTAAGAGGAAGTAAGTGGGTATTAAAAAGGGGCATCTCAATTGATCCAAGTGATCAATTTCAGTTCATAATTGATCACACTGATAGGTCTAAGAGTCAAAGGGATCACACAAACAAGACTGGTGTCTGCTAATACTAACTGATAGAATAAAAGAATGGCAGATGTCCTAAATAGCACTCTGGCCTCAGAATCAGCCCTTAAGGCATTTGGATCTGGCTGAAGAGTCCATGAGAGTATTTTAGGCATGGAAAGCCAAGACACTCTGGCAAAAACAAAACAAAACAAAACAAAATGACCTAAATGAAAGATCTCTGCAAGTGAGATCCCAGTGGAAAGAATAGGCCATCAAAGAAGGAGGTACCTTTCTCTGAAGGAAGAAGAGAACTTCCACTTTGACTATGACCCTGTCAGAATAAGGTCAAAGTCGGCGAACTCAAAAGGCTTCCATAGCCTTGGCAACTCATGAAATGAGCCTAGGGAGATTAATGACGACATAAACAAGAGTGTCAAATTGTTAAGTCAACAACAGGAGTCACTGTGTACTTACTCCTCATGTGGAATCTGTCCTTAATGTGTTGTCCAATGTGGAGTAATGCTATAACCAAACTGAAACAGTATTTTACACTTTGTGTTTCTGTATGGGTACAAACTGATGAAATTTTTACTTAATATATACTAAATCTATCTTCTGTATATAAAGAGAATTGAAAATGAATCTTGATGTGAATGGAATGGGAGAGGGAGTGGGAGATGGGAGGGGTGTGAGTGAGAGGGAAGTTATTGGGGGGGGAAGCCATTGTATTCCATAAACTGTACTTTGGAAATTTATATTTACTAAACAAAAGTTAAAAAAAAGAAAAAAAAGGGCAACAAGAACACTATTTTAAGAAATTTTTTAAATAAAGGATCAGGAAAAGAGAATGGTAATTTAGAAAGGGGACAGAGGTTAAGCAGACACTTGCAGTGCTGGCACCCCATCTGGGGCCCAGTTGGATTCCTGGCAACTCCAATTCTAACCCAACACCCTGATAATATGCCTGGGAAAGCAGCTGCATATGGCCCAAGTTATTGAGCCCCTTTGACCCATGTGGCACAACTGGGTGAAGCTCCAGGCTCATGGCTTTTGCCTGGCCATTTGAGGAGTGATCTGAGATGAAATAAAGGACCTAAGTAAAGGGTTTGGACGTCACAAGTAGGAGGGCAATCTCTCCTAAAGAAATCAAAAGCACAAGATGTGTGAAGCTATATGGAAAATGTGATATGAAGAAAAAAGCTTAATTTTTAAAAAAGAGTTGACCTCTAAGAATGTGTCCATAGCTCTCCATTGTCTTTGATGGGTTTGGAGGTTGGTAGAGGTGGCTGCTGTGGATTATAGGACTGTTTGAAGAAGAACCTGGAACAGAAATCCAGCTAAAAAAATTGAACTTTAGATTCTGCTAAAATATATCTTCTTATTGTCAGAAACTTTCTTGTGCAGTAATTCTGTGACATGGGCTGATCTGATTAGAAAGAATATGAAACTAACGCATAAATCAAGTGATTTACTCCAGGTCATACTGCTAATTAAGAACAGTGCAGTAATTTAAACTTCGTTTCCACATTCCAGGGGCCTGTTTGTTTTGATGAACCCAGAGTTGTGCTGTAAATCTGATGAGTTACTGTGTTCTTGCTGGGGTTCCATTGAGGCACACAGACTGACCATGCACTGGAAGTTACGGAGAGGCAGCAGCTAGGAATCCCTCCATGCCCTCACTTCAGTAGGGCCATTCTTGTATAATGGAAAGGGACTGTGACTGGAAGCTAAAACAAAACAAAAAGCAAACGAGAAACATCAGAGTTTGAGTTCTAGTTCTGTCTCTTCACTTCCTACTTGCTCTTCACCAAAAGAATCTTACTAATAAAATGAAATGATTCCCTTTGTTCTGTAGTTCTTGGTGTAATACAAAGGCCACATAAGACCATGGAAGTTATATTAGTAATGAACAAAACACCTCATGTATAACTAAATTCTAAAAATAAAAATAAAAAAAAAACTAAATTCTATTTAATATTTCTCTTTGTCTATTATATTTATTCTCATTTTTTGAAGCTTTGTATCTCTCCCAGCCCCATATTTCCTAAGCCCGGGTAGAATCAACTGCTTTCTTTCATGTCTTGACTGCACTCAGAACCTCTTGTAATGACACAACACTTAAAAAAGCCTTGACTTCAAATATATACATAGGAGAGGATAGAGCCAGCTCATCCCTGCATCCCCAATACTTAACCCAAAGCTTGGGAGATAAGAGTTATCCAATGAATATCTTAGAATATATTTGTGAATGCATGTAATTTATGGTATACTCTAATTATTTTGTATTGTTTTGTTTAAACCTTCAGGAAGATGGAAGTTATAAATCCCCAGAAATCTGAAATAAATATTAAAAGTTAAAAAAGCTCTTCTCCATAAATTGAAATTGAACATTTCTATTGCATATAAGTAATATATTTTATTATTTTTAGAAGATTATTTGGGCCGGCGCTGTGGCCTAGTGGGTTAAGCCACAGACTACGGTACCAGCATCCCACATGGGCGCCAGTTTGAGACCCAACTGCTTCACTTCCAATCCAGCTCTCTGCTATGGCTTGGGGAAGCAGTAGAGGAGGCCTAAGTCATTGGGACCCTGCACCCATGTGGGAGACCTAGAAGAAGCTCCTGGCTCCTGGTTTCGCATCAGCGCAGCTTTAGCTGTTGCGGCCAATTGGGTAGAGAACCAGTGGATAGAAGACCTCTCTCTCTCTCTCTTTCTTTTTCTCTCTCTCTTTCTCTGCCTCTCTTTTTCTCTATGTGTAACTTTGACTTTCAAATAAATAAATAAATCTTTTAAAAAAGATAATTTATTTGAAAGGAAGTGTTACAGAAAGAGGGAGAAACACAGAGAGCACACATCTTCCATCTGCTGATTTACTCCCCAAATAGCCAGGATGGCCAAGCTGGGTCAAACTGAAGCCAGGATCCAGGAGCTTCTTCCCAGTCTGCCACATGGGTGGCAGACACCCAAGTACGTGAGCTGTCTTTTGCTGCTTTCCCAGGTGTATTAATAGAGATCTGGATCGGAAGTGAAGCTGCCAGAACACAAATCCACACCCAAAGGCGGTGGCTTACCCCACTAGTCACAATGCCAGCCCCTATTTTACATAATATTTAAGCTTCAGTATAATTTTTTTTCGAATTTTGTCTTGTAAATTATATTCTTTGTGTGTCTGAGAATTTTTCAGTGTTGATTTAGCAGAAATATTTGTCCAAAAAAATAAAGTCCTTCAATCAAAAGAACTATTTACTTAAGTACAGAAGTCAAGCATAAAAGCTCTGCAAACTAGCGAATGATATATTTTATATTAGCTGATTGTTCCAGAGAAACCGGTGATATTTACAGATTCAAATTATACGCTATGAAAGCAAATATTTCATTTATCTGAAGCAGAAAAAAAAATCTTGATTTAAAAAAAAATGACAACTGTAAATGTCCCCTCTTCAGCACAGTGAAGGAATTTAGTGCCCAGAACCCAGTGGCCCATGACATCAACTGTAGGGTGTTCCTAAAGTGCTATGATTGATCAAAACAGGAACCGGCAACAGAGTTGCCCTCATGGGCAAAGCTTGGCAACTTTCCAAGAGTGACTACTGGAAAACAGCCCAGGGCAGCAGCAGGCTCTGGCAACTGTTAAACTCCAGCTGGGACTACAGCCTCAGAACCTGCACAGTAATTAGGAATTATGATGTTTCTCCCTTTTGGAACGTAATCCTGAGATATCCCTTGAGTGAGTCTATCTGAGGTCCCACTGAGGGTTCTCTCCACCCCTCTTTTGGAATCCAGAGGATGCTGTATCACAGGCCACCTGCTTCAATGAGCCAGCATTGCTGCTTCTTTGGAGAAAGACAAGTCCTTCATGTGTCTCCGTCTCTCTTGGCTGCAAGCTGCAGTGGAGTGAAGTAATGGCCAGTTCTGATTTTCCCTTCTTTGACAGTTTGCCTAGAGGGTAACTACACAAAGCTGTCGAGCAAGCCTTATTTGTGTTCAACTCCCAGTTCTGCTGTCCCTTGCTGGGAAAAATTTCTTTGACTATTTTGAGCCCATGACCTAATATATACACTAAGGAACAGGGATCCTAACCGTTCAGGGATACCGTGGGAATTAAGTGAGTTATTCCACACAAAGTTCTAAGCACAATATCTAGTGTACAGAAAAGTACAGAGTGAAAAGATGGAAGAATCAGGAGAGAAGAGCAATTTCAGGTGAATGAGAATTGCACCATGGGGCTCTGTTCTGTGCATGGTACTCTGACCCATGTTGCTTTGTCAGCCACACCAGTGTGTTGATGGAATGACCATCTTCGACACCCTTCAACTTAGGTAAAGCAGGTTTGTTCCTCCAAAAGCTGAAGAAAACACACTGATGGAAACAGTAGAAATACGTTGTGGGAAAACAAAGCCTGGGACCAGGAATCTTAAAGTCTAAATGCAAGATTCTACGATGAACTTTTTTGTGGCGGCTGGAGTTGTGGCATAGCAGTTTGGGCCCCGGCCTATGACACAGGCACAGAGTCTGGGTTGCTCCACTTCTTGGGCCCTTGCATGCACATGGGAGACCCAGAAGAAGCTTCTGGCTCCTGACTTTGGCCTGGCCCATCCCTGCCCATTGGCACAATTTGAGGAGTGAACAAGTGGATGAAAGGTCTTTCTCTCTTCCCACCCTCCTTTTTCTTTCTGTGACTCTGCCTTTCAAATAAGTAAGTAAATCTTACTAAAAAAAAATCTGTGGACCTAGAGTAGTTGCTTAATTTATGGGCCTAGATTTCCACTGTGTCAAATAAAGAGTTTGGGGATGCTGGCTGGCTTGCAGATCCTATTCTTCAGAGCCCTAGGATTAACGCAGGACTCTGCTTCAGGGTCAACTTTGGGAACAGGAGAGCAAGGAAAGAGAGCTGGTGGAGAGTTCTCTTTAAATGGGTACAAAAAAGGGAGCTTGGCTGGTTTGCTTTTTATCTCTTTAAAGTATTGGTGACTGATAAAGGTTTCTTGGAAAAGTGAATCTTCTTCCTTAAACAATGTTTGAATAGTGCTGGGCTAGATAATATCTGTAAGATTCTTTCTGGATTTAAAAAAAAAAAACTTTAGTTTTTTTTCAGCTACATAAGTTTTGGGGTCCAGTTGAAAACAAACATGTGGAATCCCTTGTTCAGAAAGTATACAAAGCCCCCCCCCCCCTTTTTTTCAACCTCTCCATCCCTGTCTCTCTCTGTCATAGAGATTTTAATTTTCTGTTTAATGTTATGTCCTTTTGGGTACAAGGATATTTGGAGAGTATAGACCCTCACAGGTGCTCAACTCACCACCTATGACTCAGTAGGCAGGAAACAAACTTCTAACCCCAGTGCACCTTGCACCCCATATCCTGGCTCCAACTGGGGGTAAAGGACTGCAGTGCTTACGAGGCAGGGATGATGCATCCCAGGAAGGCACCAAGGCCACACTGCATGTGAACTGAGGCTGTAAGACCTGGTTTACGCTCCATTGTCCCATCAGATTTCACTACCAAGAACCAATTGAAAGACAAATTGTTTGGGTAGGCATTTGGCCCAGTAATTGGAATTCTCTCACCCCCTATCAGAGTACCCAGGTTCAAGTCCCAGATCTGCTTCTAATACTGTTTCCTGCTAATAAGCACATTGGGAGGCAACAGGACCCTGTTATCCAGGTGGGAAACCCTTATGGGATTCCTGGTGTATGGCTTTGGCCTGGCCTAGCCCCGGCTGTCACAGACATTTGGGCAGTGATTGAGCCGTTGAATGATCTCTCTCTGTCTTTCAAATAAATAAAAATAAACTTAATAAAAATCACTAATAAAAGGCAAAATTACTAAGATTTTCAAGATCATGTCTACAGATCATTAAATTCCTTTTGATTGTGGGGTCTTTTGTCACCATACTGGTAGAATGAAATTGATCCTGATTTTAACACCAATTGTCTCAAAATAATTCTTCTAAATTAGTGTCTGGGTAGCTTTATTGCAAATGACTACACTAAGGACACCAGCACAATTTAATTTTATGGCTATTTGTCAAGTTTTATCAGATGCAAAAAAAATAAAACCAAACAAAATAAGCACAGCTACAAATAAAACAACTATATAGTATAAGAGCAACTACTGTTGCTAAGTAAACCACACAACGTGTTCATTAAGATTAATATGACTCCTAACACCCACATTCTTCATGGTTCTCCCTGGAAAAGTTTCTCTCTTTCACTTTGTTCCTCACCGTTTTCTCAGCTAACCACCCTCACGTATTTCTGTTCTCTAGTTCTTTGCTAGCGAGCTTGTTTCTGCCACCCCGTTCTCTTTCCCTGTTTTTCTCCTGTGGACTAAACAATCTGAAACCTGGCTTGTCTCACTGGGCCCTGACCCATCTCTCCCCAGGAATACACATCAATATTCCCCGCCTTTGATCTATTGTTCAGTTAGACCCTCATTAATCTCCTGGTTGATAGGCCAACCATTACAGAGTTACATTTGCCAATGTATACATTTACCTTGAACACTTAAGGAAGAAGGAAACCCCATATGCTTGAAATACAAATACAGATACAATTGCAGAGGAGGCTATTTTTCAAAACATGTCTTGATTCAACTAATACATGTGCAACAGCTCATATGTGAGTCCTAGTTATCTGCAAATAGGCTTATCAAGCCTGTCCAAATGGGAATAGACATTTAAAGCTATTCAAAACTAAGAGACTTATTGGCTCTGACTTCAGATACATAGGATAAACAAATCCTGCTCAAACCAGTTCCAACTCAATCTCAGACACAAGATTAAAGTCTAAACTGCTCACATATCTTCCTATTGGAATCACTAACAACTTCTGTCAAAGTGCATGCATAGTGAAGTCGTTGGGTGATGGCAGGAGATTGGATCCTGCAGTACTTATCCATTTTCAAAGCTTACCTTGTATGTTTTCATCATTTAGTCAAATTCCAGCTGGATCTATTTGTTGGTAAATAAGATGATTTCTATACATGCATTTTAATATTACAGGCACAAAATATTGAAACTTTAATGCAAGCCTTCATTTTTATTGGCATTCGTAAGTAAATTTGATTTAAATTTTTCAAATACAGCAAAATAGATACTAATCGAGTTTAATTTTACTTTCATAATTTGAAAAATTAATGATTGATTTAACAAAGTACAGAAATATACATAACATAGAATTGATAAACCAAATAATACACAATTATTTGATACATAATAATAGAGAAAATAGCCATGTTTAACAGGATTCTTTTGCATTTTTTTCAATTCTAGATTTCACAATGTTTTCAGAAATATGTTCTACTCATAACAACCAAAGATTCTATTTTGTGTGTATATTTTGGTTTTTCATTTTCTGTTGTTTTTCTGAAAAGAATACTTACTTGCTATTTAAAAGCAGAATAAATGTTTTTCACAGGGGCTACTGAGCACTCTATTGGATATAGGAAGATAAAATAATTGTGGCTATATATGCCAAACAATCTATGAGATCCTGAAATTTATTTCATAATATTTGTTACTATAGATTTTAATAAGAAAATACATGTTTAGTTTCCCAAACATGGTGGCTAGCACCACCTAAGTCCTTCCTTAGTCATGAAAATTTAGAGATTTAAAAAAAAAAACAAAAAACTGTGCAGTGAAGCAAAGCGTCAGAACTTAACAATGCAGGCTGGTTGTCCTCATGTCAGTAGGAGTCTCCATGTATTGGAAATGCAGTATGTGGAAGATTAGAGACATTGTGAGACTCAAGTGCCTTTTATCTCTATGAGTCTGAAAAGCATTTGGGAAGCCATATGGCTGGTGAGAAGACAGATGTAATTCTACTCTTCACCTTGCATGTTTTACCTGTGTATGGATGACTGAATATGTCACAGTTTATAAACTGCTACATCTCACACACAATTAAACAAGGAAATTAGCTTCTTCTGTATTTAAAAAGGGATTTGTGGTTGCCAAACTCTGATTCACTGGAAGACTCTTTAAGTAGTCTACATTTTGTTTATCCTATTTGGGGATAAGCATGAACCTCTGTTTATTGGGAACTCTATCATAGATTTAAAAATTTTTTAAAAATTTAAATACTAAAAAATTTAAATGACAAAAAGAATGATAAATCTTTTCAATTTTTTAAAGTTTTTTTTTTAATTCTTTGAAATGCAGAGTGACAGAGAGAAAGGGAAAGACAAACAGAGAGATATTTTCCCTGCTGGTTCATTCCTCAAGTGGCCACAACGGACAAGAGCTCCCACATGGGTTGCAGGGGTCCAAGCACTTGGGCTATCTTCTGCTGCTTTACCTGGTGCATTAACAGGCAGCTGAATGGGAAGCAAAGAAGTTGGGACTCAAACTAGTGTTCAATACAGAATGTCCTTGTCACAAACAGCAGCTTAACCCACTATACACAATCCAAGCCTGAGTATATTATTTTTAAAAATTTGAATTAAAAAATGTGATGGATTGATGCATGTATTGAATGTTGAAGAAGTAAATAAAATTAGCATATTCAGGGCTGGTGCCATGGCTCACTTGGTTAATCCTCCGCCTGCAGCGCTGGCATCCCATATGGTCACCGGGTTCTAGTCCCAGTTGCTCCTCTTCCAGTCCAGCTCTCTGCTGTGGCCCTGGAGGGCAGTGGAGGATGGCCCAAGTGTTTGGGCCCTTCACTGGCATGGGAGACCGGGAGAAAGCACCTGGCTCCTGGCTTCAGATCAGCACAGGAGCACAGCATTACCCCTAGCGGCCATTTGGGGGGTGACCCAACAGAAAAGGAAGACCTTTCTCTCTGTCTCTCTCTCTGTCTGTAACTCTACCTGTCAAATAAAAAAAATTAGCATATCCATTACTACACATGTCACATTTTGTGATGAGACATTTGAATTTCACTCTCAGCAATTTTAAAGCAAGTATTATTATCATGCAACATACCCTAGTATCTAACAAGGAACTGCCACTAAGTGAATGGACTTTGGTATTGCACCATTTTGTGTTCAGCCCCGACTTTGTCAGTTATAACTGTATGACAATTCAAACTACTTAATGTCTCTGTGCATCAGTTTCCTTAGCTATAAAATGGAGGCAATAGAACTACTATCTGTGAGGGATTTTGTTAGTGACATGTGAATAGAGCTTAGCAATTAGTAAACCTACAGAAAATGGTAACTGCAGTTACTAATTTTATTCTTTTTATTTATTAGTATGTAATCTTATTTTATGAAGTACAACACATCTCCCAAAAGGAATAGGAAAGTCACTATAGTTGCCTGCTTGTTGTTCTAAATACTAGTTTTTAATTTCTCACAACAATCTTTAGGTAAAAATCTAGACAACTTTACCTTTTCTTTTAAATTCTTGCAAATTATTCTAATTCTCACCATGTGCCAAAAAATAAGTGAATTTATATTGTACAAAGATTAGGCATAATGACACTTCACAATAGTATTTCTAAGTACAAGTACGGAAATAAAAAACATAAGTTTTGTGTGGATTTCATGGAAATTGATCAATATTTAAAAGAATAAATTTAGGATTTTAGAAAAGAACATTTTATTCCCTTATTATCCTATAGAGAATCCGATCTTCTCTTTTTATCTCTTATTTCCTTATATTTTCTGTATATTGTAGAGATTAGAGGAATGTATTTTACAAGTGTTCAAACCTTGTTAATTTGCTTTAAAATTATGTTCATGCTTATATTCTTAGAATTGTATCTGTGAGCTACGTTGACTCTGTTCTCTTTGTATTAATATTACATTAATATGAAAAAAGTATCAAGAAAAATATCATGCTCACTTTTGAGACCATGAACATTTCTACTAAAAAAATGTTATTTATCCAGAGTTGTCAGAAATTTATAACAAACTTGAACACAGTTTGTACCAGTTAGAATTCAATTGCATTAACAAGAGCTGCTATCAATTGTAGCAGAAAAGGACTCTATAAAGACAGCAGCTAGACTCTGAATAGGTTACCCATATGTGCTAATTCTGTCCTTACAATCGTTCTAGGAGCGAGCAGTTACCTCATTTAACAAAAGGGAAACCCACAGTTCAGAGTTGCCCATAGTGACACATTCACTTAGCTGAGCTGTGATGGTTTTAACCCAGGATTTCAACCCAAGCTTAATTGTCTTTAAGTACTGAGAGAAGGTATTCACCAAATTCCTGAACCAGCTGGGAAATCTGTGCTTTCAGGATTAATACTTCACAACTAACTTCTGGAAGAGTCTGCTTCTGCCACAGACAGGAGCTGGGGAATTGGATGATAGCTACTGGCTCCAGGATAATAGTGTTATATGTCAAGAAACAAGTAACCACTTCTAGAATTACTGTCTCCAGAGTTAAGTTGTGTCTACTACACGACCCAGACAAAATGGGTGTCTTGCTTTCTACTGCTTTTCTCCACTCTTAACTCCATTTGGAATTCAATTCCATTGCCAATCACTGCACTTGATTAGCACAAACAACTGAAATTACATCTGGAACTGAGTTATTAAGCCTCTGAGACCAGAAGACACACCCAAAGAAAGATGGAAAAGATGTCGAGCAAGCCGATCTCAAGTCTCATGCAACCACTTTAATAGAAGACATTTTCCTTTGCTTCAGCATTTTCCCACTATTCCTAGGAAGTATTACTACAAATAAAATGATGTCGTTGTGTGAGAAATTAAAAACAAAAAAATTCATAAGTGATTGTAATAAGATGTTTCATTTCCTGTTTCCCTTTCTATCGAGTTTCAGTGACAAATAGATAGACTCTAGTCTTGCAGAAAGGGTCCTAGTAGCTATGATCGCCATAAATAATAAGATTTTCTGCCTTTCCAGAGCACAGATTGATAAGTTCTGGGTTAGACAATATTTAAAAAGAGGAAGGTGAGAGAAAATTGGGTGGTTAATTTAAAGAGCAAACATTACAAAGCTCTTCAACTATATGCTCGTCAGATTAAAAGCCATTGGTTTCTGCTCTTAATCTGTAGTTCTCAACAAGCAGTGTGTGTCACCCCATTCCAGAACATTTTTTAATGAACATCACTTGGCACCACACAGATTTAATGAATTGGAATTTCCATTATCAGAGCCAAGAATCTGAAATTTTTTTTTCTTTTTTTTTTTTACAGGCAGAGTGGACAGTGAGAGAGAGAGACAGAGAGAAAGGTCTTCCTTTGCCGTTGGTTCACCCTCCAATGGCTGCCGCGGATGGCGTGCTGTGGCCAGCGCACCGCGCTCATCCGATGGCAGGAGCCAGGTACTAGGTGCTTTTCCTGGTCTCCCATGGGGTGCAGGGCCCAAGCACTTGGGCCATCCTCCACTGCACTCCTGGGCCACGGCAGATGGCTGGCCTGGAAGAGGGGCAACCGGGACAGAATCCGATGCCCCGACCGGGACTAGAACCCGGTGTGCCGGCGCCGCAAGGCGGAGGATTAGCCTGTTGAGCCACGGCGCCGGCCAAGAATCTGAAATTTTTAAAGACTTTTTTATTTGTAAGGCTAAACGAGAGAGAGAGAGAGAGAGAGAGAGAGAGAGAGAGAGAGAGAACACATAGAGATTTTCTACCCACTAGTTCACTCCCCAAATGCCCAAATGGCTGCAACAGTCAGAGAATTCCAGAGACTAGGAATTCCATTGTGTCCTCCACATGGATGGCAGGAACCTAAGCATTTGGGCTATAATCTTCTGCCTTCTCAGGGGCATTACCTGGAAGCTGGATTAGAAGTAGAGTAGCCAGGACTTGAGGACCAGCACTCTGGTATGGGAAACAGGCACCACAAGCAGTGGCTTAAACTGCTGTGCCAGAGCACCAATTCTAAGAATCTAAATGTTTAGATGAACTTGGGCCTTTAATATAACACTTTCTCTGCATGGACACTGATGCAGATATTCCATGCTACAAGCAACCATTCACATTTCAGAGAAGGACATAATTGGTGTTGATAGGATGGATAATATTGTACAACACATCTTTTTAACCTTGCTTTTCTCAAAGTGGGTATGAGAGCAAATATGGCAAATGAAAATAGAATATAAGGGCAGGCATTTACATAGCAGTTCAGACACCCACATTCTTAGACATTAGAGTCCCTGGATTGGATTCTTGCCTCCAGGCCCTGATTCCAGCTTCCTGCTAATGAAGACACTGGGAGACAGCAGTAATGATTCAAGTGCTTGGGTCCCTGATGGAGGCCTGGATTGAGTTCCTATCTCCCATTGTGGGCATATGGGGAGTGAACCAGTAGATGGACACTCCCTATTTCTATCACCTGTTTCTCTTTAAATCTCTCTGTCACCCTATCTCTGAAATAAATACAATTTGAAAATTTTTATTTAAAAAAATGGAATGTGAACAGATCAGAACTGAGCTTATTGAATAAACAGATGTTATTTAGCTTTTTAACTTAATCATTCCATTCAGCTCTGTTTTCTTCTCCTCACAAAAGGATAAAGTCATTTTCTTTTTTTTTTAAAGATTTATTTATTTATTTGAAAGTTACACAAAGATTGAAGGAGAAAGGAGAAGCAGAGAGAGAGAGAGAGAGAGAGAGAGAGAGAGAGAGAGCTTATATCTGCTGGTTCACTCCCCATTTGGCTGCAACCACCGGAGCTGTGCTGATCGGAAGCCAGGAATAAGGAGCTTCCTCTGGATCTCCCATGTGGGTACAGGGGTCCAAGGGTTTAGACTATCTTCCACTGCTTTCCCAGGCCATAGCAGAGAACTGGATTGGAAATGGAGCAGCCAGGACTTGAACCGGAGCTCATATGGGATGTGACACTGCAGGTGGCGGCTTTATCTGCTATGCCAAAGCGCTGGACCCCAAAGTCGTTTTCTGTGTGGAGAAGGACTGCCTCATTGGCACAAGCTGCTTTCATCATGTCATTTAAATGATTGATGCATATAAGCTGGCATTGTGGTTCAGCAGCACAACAGGTTAAGCCACCGCCTGCAATGCCAGCATCTCATATGGGTTCTGGTTTGTGTCCAAGCTGCTCTGCTTCTATTCTGGATCTATGCTAATGCACTTGGGAAAGCAGCAGAAGATGGCTGAAGTCTTTGGGATCTGCACCCACTTCAGAGACCTGATGAAGCTCCTGGCTTCGACCTGACCCAGTCTTGGCCACTGGGATCATTTGGGGGAATGAACCAGCAAATGGAGTAACTCTCTCTCTCTCCCTCTCTCTGTAACTCTTTTAAATAAACAAATCTTTAAAATAATTGACATGTATTTATGAACACTTTTGATATTTTGATACTGAAGGACAAATACCTCCACATGCCATTTTTATCTTTAACTTCATTCTCACCTTCAAGGAACATGAATTTGATATTTAGTTCCAGTACTTCTTTTTTAATTGAGAGCATCTCCTGTGGAGAAAACTGGAACATTCTTTCTAGTTCCCATTGTAAACTCCCTCCCCACTATGTACCAGATACCTATAGTTCCAGGAAACAAGGACTGAAATAGTGAATCTAGAAAAAAAGAAAGAAAGGTAATACAAAGAGATGAATGTAGTTGCCCTAGAAAATACCAAAACTGACCAAGACTCCTTGTTGTGCTCCGGCGTTAAAACTGGGTGACTGGGAAACATCTCTCACCTGCCTGCCTCCCATAAGCTCCCTGGAGAAATCTTCACTGTGTCTTGGGATCTTCTACACCCTTGTGAATACTCTTCAATAATTCAAAGGCACACAATATGTCCAAAACATAATTTTTGGTTTTCAAATCCTCTGAGTTAATTCCTTATTTCATGTGCCTATATCTACAAAATGTACACTGTAGACCTAGTTGAACAAACAAGATCCTAAGATTCACTATTGATACCACTTCCTCTCTCACTATCCCAGCATCCACAGACAGTCTGTGCCAAATCCCCAATATTTGACATCTCTTATATGTTCATATTTGCCCCCTCTATCTTGACCCTGTTTTAATCTGTGCTTTTCTTCCAGGTAAACTATAGTAAGAGATTCCTAACTAGTTTCACTATACTTACTATACTCTCTACTTGTCTCTTTCCTTTTTTCCCATCAACCAGAGTGACTTTTCCAAGCATAAACCTGGTCAATCGTTTCCCTCACCTTAACATTTTCTTTAGTATTTTCCCATTGCTCTCGGAATAGTGGGAAGGATTTGGCTTTTGCTAAAACTAAAACAAGCACATGTGATTTTGCCAGTTACTACATGTGTGTTGAAACCAACTTTCACCACTCTTCCCTTGGAAGGCCCTCTGTAACCACTAAGGCTTTCTTCAGTTTTATATACTCCTATATTTACCCCTAACTACAGGATCTTAACTCATCCCGATTGACCTGTGCAGAATCTTCTTCCCTTTCACTTTCCTCAAGTTCTACCTTCCCGCAGATGCCAAGTCCACTTCCCTGGAGAAGTCATTGTTACGACAAATCTTTATTATGTGCATTCATAGCACCATGACTCTCTTCCTTGTCACAGCCATGCTCTCATAAGTTTATGTAGCTATTGACTTTCTGTCTAGCTATATATTTTTCCTTGAAATGACAGCGATTATATTTTTCCTAGTTCTGGCAGTGTGTTGAGCAGATATCAGAGATTCAATAAATTGTTTTGAATGTATGAATATTGCAGTTGAGTTTTGAGAATGTAAAGGGTTTAATTTTATATTTCTCATATTTTTCCAACAGTCACACTGAACTAGTGCTGGTTTAAAGTGTGTTACAGAAAATGGAATAGACTCAAACATTTTTTGTCATCATTATTCCCTTTATTCAAAACATTCTGAGATTTGAAATAACTGATCACAAAACCTGTCTTATGATAAAGGCAAATTCTCTAGCTACTTATTGGTTAGGTCTGAATAATGCCAAACATCTGCATGAAAACGTTAAAAGTTAGCTCTACATATAGCTATAAATTTTATAAGCATCTGGTACTGTGGAAATATTTATTACCTGGGTCTTAGCAAATTACGTGAATCCAACATGCATTATTTTTCGTGAATTTTTTAGTCAGTAATGGTTAGTGAACCTGTAGCTATTGGCTTTTCATTGCCCAGTGATTCTGCAACTGTACCACAATTTTTAGATGCCAAATATCTACAACACATCTAATTCTCTCATCTCCTAAAAAATAACATTCCTGTTTTGCAAATGAGGAAACTCAGATTCAAGTTCATATAGACAGCAAAAACCATGACTAGTATTGCCCTTAACTCTGATTCCAAGATTTATGTCAGGTTTCTTTCACACCGCACATCACCTTTAACTTGTTTTTTAAGGAGCTGAAAAGAGAATTAGATAACAAAAAGGTAATTCAAGAGTATAAGCTTTTTTCTGTATCACTCCCTCTAGCTCATATTTTCCCTTATTCCTTTTCCATCTCTTTGTTTGTCTGTTCTAATTCTGAGGAATCACAGAACCTGCATTTTTTTATCCAACATCTATTTACTTATCAGGTTGTAAGTTCTATAAGGACAGGGACTCACAAGCTCTCATCAACACCACAAATCTCAGAGCATTTGCTCTGGAGTGAATTGTGAGTATATTTCAGAGCCTTCTCATTTGTTGGCAGTATTCATCCTTTAAAATATTACTATATAGGCCGGCGTTGTGGCTCAATAGGCTAATCCTCTGCCTTGTGGCGCCAGCACACTAGGTTCTAGTCCTGGTCGGGGTGCTGGATTCTGTCGCAGTTGCCCCTCTTCCAGGCCAGCTCTCTGCTATGGCCCGGGAAGGCAGTGGAGGATGGCCCAAGTCCTTGGGCCCTGCACCCACATGGGAGACCAGGAGGAAGCACCTGGCTCCTGGCTTCGGATCAACGTGGTGCGCCTGCCACAGCGCGCGGCCACAGCGGCCATTGGAGGGTGAACCAACGGCAAAGGAAGACCTTTCTCTCTGTCTCTCTCTCTCACTGTCTAACTCTGCCTGTCAAAAAAATTTTAAAAAATAATAAAATATTACTATATAAGAATATATATGTGAGACCCTTAAAAGATTGGTGGACTTGATCTCTTTTTCCAGGATGGTTAACTGAGGACTTCATTTCTTTAGGGAGATGTTGTGAAATGATGCATCGGATAACCCATGTTCCATTCACAATATTGTGAAGTGTTATTGTTGAGAGGGGCCCCAGGCATGATCTAGTCTGACTCCAATGAGAAATAACCCAGTGGTGCATTTTCGTAAAATACTTAGCTTAGCCTTAGTGCAGCTATGATACCAGGCCTCAGAAGCACATCTCATAGAGTTGCAAAAATCCCAAAGTAGATCAACTGCTGAGCTTTCTTCACAAACTTTGCACCACTTGGTATCATTGTAACCTTCAGCAATTCTGTAATCTGTAACCACCGGACGCTCGTTACAAAGTGCTGGAATTGTGCAAGCCTTGCTGTCACCACATTGTAACCCTCCCTCCCCCTATCTGGGCAGTGCTGGTATGGGTACCTGCTCTTCTATTACCCTACCCCACCTTAGGCACCTGCTGGGTCTACATTGGGCTTCCCATGTTGCTTGGCCAGTGAGGAACCCTGCTTGGCAGGGATAAAATAGCTGAATTTCGGAGGGCAGTGTCTTTAAGGTGAATATATTTTCTACACTTTTTCAAATTACAAGCAAGACAAGGCAAAATGACAGGTGGAGAAGATAAACCCAAGTTCATATAGCAAGTTCTATCATTATCACCTTTTAGGTCTTTTTTGGCACTAAAATATTTCTCCAGGGAATAATTAACAGAGAAAATAAGTTCGTTTACTCTGACCACTGTTACCCAAGAAGCTGACTATTGCGGGCCACAGAATGCATTTCCTTTATTTTTAATTCCAAAGTGCCTCTTCCACAAAGGACTGGATTTATGACAGCGTGTGAGCAAACACCAGGCCCTGGGGCATTTTTTTTTTTAAACAAGTGTTCAACAGGATGTGTCTATGTAATGGAGTTAATTCAACAAGGGCCAAGTTGACCCACTGGCAATTTTAATGACAAATGTCTCATTTTTCACTTACCTCCAGACCCCAGAAAATATGTTTTAATAACATTTGCAAGTTCTGCCACACCAGGGGCAAAAGAAGCTGCAGTTTTGACTTCTTTGGCAGAGAGCTCCCACTGAGATCTAGAGACCTACTTCCAGCTCCCTGGGGGGCTTTCTTTTCCCTGACTTTAATGTATTGGCCTCGTGTTCTACAACAGCTTGAAAACATTACAGAGGCACCCAGCCAGGAAGGTGTCCCAAAGACAGGCTCCAGCTTTAGAAGTCAGTGACGAAAGACCCCAAGTGCACCCTGGAAACAATCACCTGCAAGATTCTGCTTCTTAAGTGGGCGTCAAAGCAAGCCCTCCTGCACGGTAATGGCAGGCTGGATTGCAAAATTACAACCTCACAAGACACAAGCATAGACGTTGGTGATGGTGTTAACTGCTGGGTGTACTATGAACTCAGATGCATAGAAGCCAAAGCTCTGTCTACATCCAGGGTGGCATTTCTCTCTACTGTTGCATTTCTCAACAAGGGCGATTTTACCCTTTAGGGAACATTTGGCAATGACCAGTGATATTTTTTGTTATCACAGCTGGTAGCGAGGGTGCTACTAATATTTAGTGGGTAGAGGCCAGGAATGTTGCAAACATCCCACAATGAACAAGACAGCCCTCCACAACAAAGAATCATCTGTTTTGGGATGTCAATACTGACAGTGTTGAGAAATTCTGATCTAGAATTAACCAGGCAAGCAATAAATAGATTGAAAAGATAATTCAATAGATTTAATCCCAATCAGAAGCCCTATCTAAAACCCCTACTTGAACTATTTGAATATGGATTTTTAAAAAAACTCTGTTCTTCAGTTTCTTTGTAAAATAAAAATAGTAATACATGCCTATAACTAGTACACAGAGGGTTCTCTATAAATGCTAACAATTATAATTAGAATAGTACAAAATATTTGATCCCAAAGCTTTTTTCCTGTTCACTTTTATTATATCATGTACAATGAAATTAATTTATCATTTGATATCTTGTTATATACCTCATTTTAAGTGTGTTATCTTTGTATTGTATACCAATTTTCTAAGTTAGATCTTATTTTAACAAAAATATAAAGACACAGAATGACTTATCTAAATTTGCCAGATTAGCAGTGAAACAGCCAGGGCTAGAACATTTTGTCCTTTAAAACCCATTCTTTTATCCACTCTATGGTGCCGGTAGACTGCGTATTTCTTAGGTTTCCTTTGACTAGAGGCACTTTTCACTGATTTGCATTTTTGTCTCTCTCTCTGGTCAGTGGGAGATCTGGGGCAGGGATGATCTGTCACACATATATTATAGTACTATGTATATCAAACCTCAAGTTTGTGGCACCATTTTGGAAGTGGTGGCTGCTCTTGGCAGCTGATGGAAGGTATAGAGATTCAGAATTTTAGATATCTCTTGTTCTATGAAAGACAGAAAACACAATCACATAAATCAGATTTACATATGTGAAAGAATTTTGGTTGTAATTAGTGGTTAGTTACACTGAGAGGCAAAAAGAACAGACTGGAACAGTTAAAATTTATGCAAAGAGAGTGAAGGGTTAGTGTTACCCATACCACCAAAAACCATTAAGCAAGGTGCCATGCAACCCTGAGACAATCACATGTAGATTAGCAAGACATTTAAATACTTAATTTAGAAAACAATTGCCATTTTCTTTCATACTGTAAACAGCAAACTTCAGTCTACTTCAGTTTCTTGTTTTCCTAATAGATTAGTTCTGAGTCTCCTGTCCCACTCTTAAAGGAACAGAAAGAAAAGCCACAGATTAGAAGGAAATATTTGTAAATAACAAACACATTAAAGGATATTTGAATAAAGGATTGATAATAGACTTAAAACCAGTATATTTAAAGAACTCTGAAACTTGGAATTAAAAACAAACAACTCAATTAGAAATGGGAAACAGGCTTGAAAAAAAAAAAAAAGACTTCCACAGGTATATGAGTCACAATAAGCACTTGCAAAGATTGTTAACATCCTTAGTTGTCAGAGAACTGCAAATGAAAACAATGTGATACTACCACATACACACTAGGAAGTTTAAAATAGTAGCATTGACCATACTAGTGTTGATAAGGGTGCCAAAGAACTTGAACTAGTATCCATCAATTTGTAGGAACCCAAAGTGGTGTAATTGTTTTGAAAACTAATTCACATACAAGCTCAAGCATACACATTCCAGATAGTCTACCCATTCCATTTTTAATATTTACCAAAAAGAAATGAAATAATATGTCATAAAAAGACTTTTGTATAAATACACATAACAGCTTATTTTGTATTAGTCCAGACCAGGAAATATCTAAATGTCCATGAACAGGTGACTAGATAAACCAATTGCTACATATTCATGCAATGAATACAATCAATCAATAAATGAAATCTTAACACATACAATAACATAAGTAATTCTCAATACACTTGGGAAATAAACCACACAAAAAGAGTACACACTACATAATTTCATTTGTGTCTAATTCTAGAAAATATCAAATAATACATGGTGACAGAAAACAGATCAGTGATTCCCAGGGAGAGGGAGGAGGTAAAAACTATTAAAGGTCACAATGTAGATTTAGGGTGATGGACATGTTCGTAAGTTTAATTGTGGTGATGAGCTTATGGATATATGCCTATGTTAAAACTTACCAAATTGTACACCTGTTTTATCTTTTTAATTTTTATGTTAAAATCTTTCAAATAATGTAGAAAAGTTCAATGAGCACATATAAACTTAACAATGATTAACATTTTGACATAGTCGCTTCATACAGAGTTATTATCTACCCCAGTACCATTTTTATTAAACACTGGGGAATTTATTGTTGTTATATAATATGCAGGCTTTATGACAAAGACCACAAGTGATTAAAAAAGGTTTTATTTTTATGGAAGGGTACAATTCAGTGAAGACAACATTTACAAATATCTAATACCACATAATATGACACCCACACATTTGTTAATACTATATAAATTTTAGTGTGTGTATTAAATTCCATATATGAGAGAAATGTGGTATTTGTCCATCTTTGGCTTATTTTACTTAACATAATAATCTCCAATTCCATTTTTTTTGCAAATGTCAGGATTTATTATTTTTTTTGGGGGGGGCTGAGTAATATTCCAATGCATATACCACATTTTCTTTATCTATTCATCCAATAGTGGATATCTAAGTTGATACCACATCTTTGCTATTGTGAATACTGTTGCAATAAACACAGAAGTACAGATGACACTTTCATGTGCTGATTTCACTTTCTTTGGAAATGAAGTGGAATAGCTGAGTCATATGGTAGATATATGTTTAGTTTTTTGAGGAATTTCCATACTGTTTTCCATAATGGTAGTGCTAAATTGCATTCCCACCAACAGTGTATTTCATTCCCTTTTCTCTACTTTCTTGCCTATATTTATTATTTTTGACTTTTTAATAACAGCCATTCAAACTACAGTGAGATGATTCATCATTGTGGTTTTTATTTGCATTTTCTTGATGACCAGGGATACTTAGCATTTTTTCATATTTTTGGTCATTTGTATTTCTTCTTTTGAAGAATATCTATCCAGACACTTTACTCATTTCTTAATTGGACTACTTGTTTTGTTGTTTCTTAACTTCTCAGGTTCCTTATATATTCTGGATAGTTTTTTTATTTTTATTTTAATTATTTTTAATATGTTTAATATTATTTGTAGATCAAATCTAAGAAGATAGTGATATTCCTTCCTTCTCCCACCCTCCCTTCCTCCTACCTTCTTCCTTCTACCTTTTTTCCTGTCTTTTTCTTTTAGTTTTTGAGACAACATATTTGAAATTTACACCACAGTAAAAAGGCTTAATACTTCACCGAATAAGTTTAACATGTAAAAGACAAAAACAACAAAAAACCCTAGTGCAGTGAGTTTATAGACAACAGCTACAAACAATAATTGAATGTATAAATGACCATTTCACCCATTTACAGCTTTTTTGTCAATTAATCATTCATAATTTCTTTCAATGAAATATGAGTGACAACGTAACATCTAAATTTCGTGTGTGATTATAAAATAACAAAGTTCATCTAGACTTTAATTCATTTCTTCTCAACAGTTTATGCACAAGGATAATTTTATATAGATTGCAATATAAATAATTATACATTATATTTTTTTTCCCTATTAGTAGCCAGGAAAACTATATGATATTTGTCTTTTGTCTGGGTATTAATCTTCTATCAGATGCATAGTTTGCAAATATTTTCTTCTACTCTGTTTGTTGTCTCTTCACTCTGTTGTTTCCTTTGCTGCTGTTTCCTATATACCTTTAATATGCATGTTTTAATGTATATTGTATACTAACATATACCCCAATAAATCAATTACAATGAAATCTCTACTGTACTTGTTAAATATTACATGATAGTATTTATATATATACATTCATTCATACAGGGCTATTTAATGTGACATGTATCAACATATAGATTGCATTTCTCTGATATGTTTCAAGGTCACTTTCTGTATTTAACTTCAATTCTTTAAAGAAACTTCTCTGAGTCGAAATTTCATAAGAAGAAGTTCAGTATCTCTTAAACTAATATTAGTGAAGATTGGTGCTATGCATTTGTGGAATTTGACTTGACATCTTGTTAAAATCTGAGGACAAAATTGAGGCATGTTCTTTAATCAAATGTAAAAAAGCCTATGGGGCATGTCGAGACATAGCTTCATGATTTGTTAGTAGAAGTAGAAATCCAAAACATAAAATGCCTGTATTTTCTTTTTTTAAAAAAAAGATTAATTTATTTATTTGAAAGTCAGAGTTACACAGAGAGAGGAGAGGCAGAGAGAGAGAGAGAGAGAGAGAGAGAGAGAGGTCTCCTACTGCTTTCCCAGTCCATAGCAGAGAGCTAGATCGGAAGAGGAGCAGCCAGGTCTTGAACTGGCGCCCATATGGGATGCCAGCTCTTTAGGCCAGGGCATTAACCCACTGCGCCACAGTGCCAGCACCAAAATACCTGTATTTTCACATGAGATAGTTGCAAGACACTTTCACAATATCTTGATATATTCATGTATTCAGATATGCTATATTAAAAGATAGATTCTCCTCCTCTTTCTCTGTAACTCTTTCAAACAAATAAAATAAATCTTTAAATACAGGAAAACGCTTTCAAATTATTTATGTGCACCATAATTAGAATGGCAACATCAATATCTACTAGGTGGAACTTAAATTCTGCATTTGAAAACTCTGAAAATATTAGCTACCATTCTACCATCACTATTTAATGAGTTCCATCTCTCCCTCATTTAATGTGTATGAATGAGAGAATGTGTGACTTAAAGAAGTTACATAATTCTCTCCAAAACACACAGCCAGTAAGTGTAGATAGAAGCTTAAGATTCTGATTCTGAAGCCCAACTTTTTATGTTCATTATTCACCTAATGTCTTTTTAAGACCATTTTAAGACATTGAAATGCACTAATAGAAAGTCAAATTTTGAAGCAACGCAGTTGATGCCAAGTACTATTCAAGTACTATAATTTTTACCTTGGTCAGAAAAGAAATGTTTTTTATTAGTCATGGGAGGTAATTCTAGCTGTTGACACATAATCTCAGTAACTAACTACTATAAGTGTTTAATTTTTACTTGCTTTGTAGACTGTAGCATGTTGGAGTTTGGGCAGCTGCTTGGGATAGTCACTTAGAGATGTGGCCTTCTATCTCTGTGTAATTCCCCTCATCTCCTGTGTTCTCAAATTGTCCCATGCATGCTCTGCACTTGGCTGGTCAATGAAAGAAGGGATAGACATTGGAGGACTGCTTGACCATTTTTATGGGCCTAGCCTGGATATGATACTCATCACTTCACCCAGAAATCAGTCCTATGGCTCACTTGACATCAAGGTTAGAAGGAAATATCTCAGTGTTTCCAGAAATAAAATTAAACAAGATATAGTGAATCCATAGCAATGCTTATGCCATACATTACTGCTGTTTCTTCACATAGAATTGGTTGGAGCATAAGGCACTGATGCCCAAAGAAGTAGAGCGATGAGATTCAAAGTGAAACTCTGAGGGCCACAGAGTCAGAGCCCTTCTGCTGAGGGCTAGAATTGTGCTCTGAAACTAACTTCCTGTGTGATTCTGCAGGCATGTGGACAGTTGAAAACTGCTACCCTAGAGTTCATCAAGATCCAAGTCAATAAGAACATAACTGAGGAGTGAAGATATTATACCAATCTTGAACCTCCAGGTGACCCTAATCTATATTTCATTAGATCACCAGTAAAGGCAGATGCAGTACACTTACCTCTGTTTGGAGAGACTATTTCAGACCCACTCAGCTGAAGTAAATGAGGCAATAAGAGCCTAAAATTTAAGGAAGTCCTTTCTTAAGTTCACACAAATGCAGAATCAGCATACAAAATACTACAATAATGATTTAGGAACTGAAAGTGAGTGCCTCCTGAAAATTTAGCCCTAGGTAATACTTTTCTGTCTCCATATTCAATCCAGCCCATCTGACTGCTCTTTATGCATGTCTTCAGTTAATTATTTAATAAATTCATATAGGTAACCTGAGTTCATTCAACCAATGTATCTATCTGTCTCTCTCTCTCTCTCTCTCTCTCTCTCTCTCTATCAACTACCATCCATATCCAGGAAATCAACAGTTTGTGTGCTCTTTTATTAAGACAAAGGTTTAAAATTGTATTATGTACATCTCCTTCATAGATTTTAATGGCAATGTTTATAATACCATAATATGATGTTTATCATCTTCCAGATGCCATAAACATCTATTTTGTGCTGAATGATTCGGACAAATTTGTAGACGAATACATAAGTTATTCAAATAATTGTATGGCTAAATGCATAATGATTGGTGCTAACAATAGAGAGTAAGAAACACAGATTTACTTTGGGCACACAGTGATTGTGAAAGACTTCTCCAAGGAAGAGATGTTTTAGCAGAGACCTGAAACACAAGAGGATATAAAGAATACAAAATCATGAACAAGAACATCCAGAAAGTGAGAAATGCATGTTCAATAGCACAGAGGTGGGATGAAGAAGGCATGTGTGAAGGATTGAAAGTGGGCCTAGAACTTGGGGAGCAAATAGAGGGTGGCAACAAATGTAGCCAGAGATTTTGGCAGGAAACAGATGAGGCAGGACTTTGCAGATCATGGTGAGGTTTTTGGATTTTATATCAGATACACAGGACAACTTTGAGTGAGTTTTGGATAGACCTTGATGCCATATGACCCAACTTCCTTCAATTTTCTCCTGGGAATTTTCTAAGGACTTTTGTTCCCACACAATCATGTGGGTCTTTCTCTTCCTGGTCATCTCATCTCATTTAGAAACCTCTTATAATTGAGTTCTTGAGTGAAGTAGTCTTGAGATTCAAACATACCTCTGTGTGAGGAGTCAGGAATCCCAGGGAGCAGTGGGTTGATTGCCCGGAGAGAAAGGCTGCAAAATGCTATCTGGTCAATGATTCAGATTAGATATAGATATAGACTGTGTGGTCACATTGGACCAGGTAGAGATCGGAATGGTTCCAGTTCTCTGATCCAGTACCACGCACTGGATTGGAACCTGTGGGGTGAGGATTTGACAAAAGAGATGAACGAACTTTGAGAAAGACACACATTGTGTAAGACAACAGCACAATTAGTACAAGACCATTTCAGGGACAGGTGACAAAATGTGCATAGTTAAATGGCAGAAGATATAGATTTCATGATGCAGAGAGCTTATACAATCAAGGTATGCCATTTAAAGAAAATAAATACAAGTTTATGAATATAAAATAAGCAAAAGGTGAACATTTATTTATAATGTGGAGAGGAGCCATAGTACATCACAACATATAAAAAGTTGACATTTACAATATAAACATTATCAAAACAATTAAAAAAAAATTCTTGAGACAGAGAGATGGAAAGAGAGAGAGATGGAGAAAGACAGAGAGTAACCATCCATTGGGATGGGAGCCAAGAACCCAGTCCATGAACCAATTACTTGAGCCATCACTGGCTGCCTCCCAGGGTATACATTAATAGCTGGAATTGTGAATAAAGCCAATATTTGAACCCAAGAACAGTGATATAGGATGTAAACATCTTAACTGCTAGGTCAAATGCCCTCCCCCATAAAATATATTTTTATTGATTGTCATCATCTCCCCTGTAATTCTTTTTTTTTTCTGGATTTCTTGGCTATGCACTCTTTAATCACCTAATCACAGGACATTTTTCTGGAAGAACATTTTAGTGAAAGGACATTTTATAGAGAGAATAGAAAGATAACTCAGCCTTTATTCTGTCATAATATCAAAATTTGCTTTCTACTATTAATAGTTTGTACAAAATAAATGACTTCACTTACAAACATACTACCTATTGTAGAATTTTTCAAGATTTTGTCATTATATAGGATTATGATAGATTTAAACTTTGGTGATTTACATCAAAAATCAAAAGTACATATGGAACTTTTATAATCACCTTTGGCATATCATCAAATGTGTTTTTAACAAAAAGCAGTTCTACTTTCTCTAGACTTTGATGAAAACCAAATGTTCTTCTTATAATTTTACACATTTGAGGCCGGCGCCGTGGCTCAACAGGCTAATCCTCCGCCTTGCGGCGCCGGCACACCGGGTTCTAGTCCCGGTTGGGGCACCGGATTCTGTCCCGGTTGCCCCTCTTCCAGGCCAGCCCTCTGCTGTGGCCCAGGAGTGCAGTGGAGGATGGCCCAGGTGCTTGGGCCCTGCACCCCATGGGGAGACCAGGAAAAGCACCTGGCTCCTGGCTCCTGCCATCGGACGAGTGCGGTGCGCCGTCCGCAGCGCCCCGACCGCGGCGGCCATTGGAGGGTGAACCAACGGCAAAGGAAGACCTTTCTCTCTGTCTCTCTCTCTCACTGTCCACTCTGCCTGTCAAAAAAAAAAAAAAAAAAAAAAGAAATAATTTGAAAATAGAATTTTCCACAGATTAACTGTATAATTCTAGATTTGAATCCACAGGAACCATTAAGTCAGATAGTAATGAACATCATGTCACAAAGGTATGTTAGTAAGCATATGGGGCAATAGCAATATTTCTAGAAGCTATTCCTACAATGGTTATGGTTGGAAATATGTTGGTTATAACACAGACATAACTACAAATCATATACATTTATTCCAATAAATGTAAAGAGTCCTTCAGTTCAGCCATCCCAATATACTTTCAGCCACTCTAAGATGACTACATACAGGGTACACATGGCATGCAGGAATTCATGGAAGAAAAAGATGGTAGAGTTTTCTGATTGTCCTTGAAAAATATACTTCAAGGCATAGGATCATGTGACACATAGTCTTTTACAATGACAGTACAAATGTCTGCAGGTGAGGGAGTGGGTATTTTTCCCCTTTTACATAAAATAGAAGATTTTTCCAGTCCTAGGGTGATCAAAGAGGGCAGCATCATTTTGGAATTGGGAGGACTGGGAAAGAGTATTCTTTAAAGATTTTATGTGTTTATTTGAGAGGTAGAGTTACAGACAGAGAGAGGGAGAGACAGAGAGAGAGGTCTTCCATCATTTGATTCACTCCCCTAATAGCCACAGTGGCTGGAGCTGAGCTGATCCAAAGCCAGGAGCTAGGAGCTTCTTCTGGGTCTCCCACATGGGTGCAGGGGCCTAAGAACTTGGGCCATCTACTATTGCTTTCCTACGCCATTAGTAGAGAGCTGGATTGGAAGAGGAGCAGCCAGGACAGGAACCAGCGCCCATATGGGATGCTAGGGCTGTAGGCAGAGGCTTAGCCTACTAAGCCACAGTGCCGCCTCCCAAGAAAGAATATTCTTGACACAGTTACCAGCACTTCTCAGAAGTCCCAAGTGACATACAGTATGAACTATCTAGTTGTAACCTCAGGGCACCCCAGGGAAAATGAGAGGCATTCACCACGAAAGAGGATGTGTCATGAGAAGATGAGACTCCTTTCTCTCTCCAAGGCCTTTCCCAGAAATTCCTGGGTGATGGGCCTTGGGTCTGAACTATGGAAAATGCTATTTTTACTAATGTTAAATTTAAAAGCATGGGAAATTTAGGCAACGTCTACTTCATTTTCAAATTTAGGAACCATTGTGCGCTCTGTACAAGATGAGTTAGACAGTGTCAAGTGGTCTGATATCTCATCTTCAATGTTATATGGGACATACGGTATTCCTTGGATCCAGTCATCCCTCAAAAGGCCACCAGGCACCTGTACATTGTTGCTATTGGCCAAATATAAAATTAAGATTCACACAAAGGACAGGTGATTGTAGCCTTACATATGACCAAGTCCTTGTTTTCAGACATCAAAAGTTCTACAACTGCAAGATGTACTGCTTCATCAAGTTTGTAGATGTAATACCCAAGGAACAATTCTGAGATCAGATCAATCTTATTTGAAACTTCTGGAAAAATTGTAGTTATAGTCTTCACCCAGCCAGATCTTTCTTTCCAATCTTCTTATCACCCACTAATAAAAGTGCTTTTGTACTGCTCACTGTATCTAAAAATGCATCACATTTTATGTCTTTATGTCACAGGCCACTTCCACTGTTTTTAGCTATTTGTCATTTTGTTGAACTAGGGAAAAACTTCCCTATTTATATATAAACAGGAGGTATTCCCAGAAACATTAATGTGGAGAATAAAGAGCTCAATAAGAATGAATAAAAAATCATAGCAAGAACTTTTAAAATTTGGACAGAATTTTGGTCTTAAATTTTCTTTCCCACCAGATTGTCTAACATTTTTATCATTATTCACAACTATATTAGCATTTTCTAAGCATATACTATGGACCAATTTCTTGACCTGTATAAATCATTCATTTGACCTTTAGGACAATCTTGCTAAATAAATCCTATTATTAAATCTACTACAGAAAGGCATAAAATAAGGCTTAGTGCTACTAAAACTAAAAAGCAAGTATATAAATAAATAATATGCCTACCTTGTTCTGAGCCATATACTACTGGCACTAAGGTTCATTCTTTCTCACTTTTCTTTAAAGAAGTTTTCCTACAGTGAAGAAGACATGTAATCATAAACATTCTATAAATATATTTTTTAATTGACCATTTATTTCTAGGGAACTTAGTGAATTCTCTAAGCACTTGAAATATAATGCTCAAAACAACCACGTGAAATAAATACATTCCATGTGCAGAAGAAGGAATGGGAATTTGGAAATGTCTAAGAGCTTACAGCAAGGTGCTGGAAATAGATTCAGAAAGTAAACTCATGACTGCTTGCCCTGCAAATACATTCTCAGAAACACACCACTATACTTACAGTCATTAAAATGTGAGCCAGATATGCATTCAAAGGTACTCTTTGGAGGCTGGTGCTGTGTCATGGCAGGTAAAGCCGCTGCTTGCGGTGCTGGCATCCCATATGGGCACCAGTTCAAGTGTCAGCTGCTCCACTTCCAATCCAGATCTCTGCTATGTCCTGGGAAATCAATAGAGGATGGCTTGGGTTCTTGAGCCCCTGCACCCATGTGGGAGATCTGGAAGAAGCTCCTGGCTCCTAACTTCGGATTGGCACAGCTCCAGCCTTTGCAGCCAACTGGGGAGTGAACCAGCAGATGGAAGACCTCTCTCTCTCTCTCTCTCTCCCTCTCTCTCTCTCTTTCTCTCTCCTCCTCCTCCTCTCCTTTTATGTCTGTGTAACTCTGACTTACAAATAAATATTTTTTTTTAAAAAAGCTACTCTTCAATGTTAACTTAGAACTCAAACATTTCTTTCCTTTATTTACCTCCCAAAAGACCATACTTGTACTGAACTGCACTAGGCAGCTATACCACACATTCAACATGTGAATCTAGGCAACGTAACTAATCTCTCTGCATAGATCATTCTAGTAGCTAGTTCATTGTCAGGATTAAATGACTATAATGTGGAAAATACTTTGAAGAGTGCATTATACATAGTAAGGACAAGCTTAGTGTTGTAAAGAATGTTTAATGCATGAGGGCATTGACACTGGTAACTTTGTACAAACAAAACTGTGATGCATAAAAAGTTCTCTATTAATATTGGATATAAGAATATACAAGTGTACTTTAAAAGTTTGTGGGAAACAGAATTAAAAGATAGATTTGCTTTGAGGCAAGGATTTTGAAATCCATGCACAAGTATGATACATAGAAAGTCTGATTTTCTATGCTTCACCTGCTGTCCTCTTGGGATGCCCTACTCCATCCATTGCCTTAGTAATAGTTTCATCCAGGTGTAGTCCAACAGCGCCTGCCTCAGCTGCAATGCACAGTTCTCACTTTCTGTCTCTGACACAATGGATGATAGATGGAAGTGTCAGGAAATTATCTTCCCATGTGATGACTCTAATCAATGAGGAATGAAAGCTGGTGGACAAACACTTCCTTCTTCTATTCAGGAGATTACTCCAAGAATTGCTTCACACAAGGGTGGGAGGAGATGACAGTGGCTAGAGCTCCTAGAAATAAGTGATCCAAGCTTCTGGAACATCATAAAGGGATATGAGTTCCCATGCTTGTCTTATGAGGCTCTCTTATTCTTGGTGCCAACATGTTTCCCACTCCATCTCGTGTATCATATGGAGTTAAGTAAAGCAGAACAGCAGAGAAATAAAAACCATTGGATCACATATCACACAGATGGGACCTTGTTTTCCTTGGCCTAATATGACCTAAGCAATTTTCCTCCAGTAAGAAATTTACCCAATCCAACAAATAAAGTTTGTGCATGAGAACTCAGCAGATGTGAGCTCTAATGCCATGTCTTTGTTTAATTAGTTCTATGATCTTAGGAAAGATACTAAACTACCTTAAGTCCTAATCATCCTATTGCAAAAATAGGGAGATGTTACTCAATTCTAGACTCATTCCTGCAAATTAAAATTCTAATTCTAAATGCATTTTCTCAGTTCCTAGCACTATTAAAATTGTGTGGCGTATGTAATGAAAACAGATTCAAAATGAAAAAAACCCTTATAATCTCTCATTGGAAATGGATTTCATAGCATGTTTATTTATGGCTTTAGATTTTTTCATACATTTAAAGCAAATTGATTGAAGTTAAGGAATAAAAATATCCTGGCCTTTAGTCACATGCAGACAGACTACAGTTTGAAAAAATGCTGTTCAAAATATTAACCCTGTAACTTAATGTTCACACACACCATAATACTACTCATTAATAGCTCCCATTTGAGAAATAAGGAAGCAAATTCAAACAGGCCCTGAAATTTATTTTCAGCTACATGGTAAATAATTAGTGGATACAGAGCTTTCCATTAAGGAAGTTGTCTTTTAAAAACTCTAGTTTTCTTTTCTTTCTTTCTTTTTTTTTTTTTTTGGACAGGCAGAGTGGACAGTGAGAGAGAGAGACAGAGAGAAAGGTCTTCCTTTGCCGTTGGTTCACCCTCCAATGGCCGCTGCAAGGTGGAGGATTAGCCTAGCGAGCCGTGGCGCTGGCCAAAAACTCTAGTTTTCTAATAGAGTCATCCAAAATAAACAAAAACAATACTGAAAATGAGAAATTAAAAAAAAAATTTACCTTGACAGATGAAGGCAAGTTGCAGCATGATGGAAATGGTTCCTTGTTTTATAGAAATGTGCATTCTTCTTTCCTTATTGAGTCAAATTCTTGAAGTCAAAGATAAGTATCCTATTCATTCTTTTAAATTCATCACTAGATACATAAATAACAGAGTAGTAGTTTGCAAAAGTAAAAATCAGGATCAATTACATTTCCTCCAAAGTTACTTCCCAAGCCCATCAAGACAGGATGCTTCTATGCTTTGTTCACGCCCAGATCACCATGACATTTGCTGTAGGATGTTACAATCCTCTTTTGTGTTTCTCTGATAGTGTGTAAATTTATACATAAGGAAGTGCCAAATTTTAATTACCTCTTTGTCCTACACACAAGAATTATGTGGTGAAGCAAAAAATAATTTGGGAGAAGGAGAACAGTTTGGTAATTTGTGATTTATTAATATAGTGTTGTTTTTTAAATCTGATGAGAGTAGAGTGATAAAAACACAGGTTCTACACCCTAGGGGATGTTCACAGTTAGGAGAAGGGAGAAAGGGGGCAGAAAATAAAAGCTACTGAAGACAACTTAGGAGAACTAGAAAAAACATTTGACCATGCAAACTAAGAAGAAAGTGGCAAATCACTGTTAGGATCTTTACATTATGATGCATTTAATGCACTTCACAAAAAGTTTATATTTGGCAAGGGTGCTTAGAGTACCACCTGAAGTTGGTATTTGATATCAATTTGGGCTTGAACAGCCATAGCTACTGTTTTAGAAAATCAAAACAAGACAGGCTCTGAAAACATGTAACCTTGAGTCTGGACTTTGTAACCCTTGCTGTGTGGGCTGGAGCAAACTGTTCAGTCTGCATATGATTCGATTTTGTTTGTGCAGTGAAAACATCACCATCTTCCTCATTGAGCTGCTGTACGCAATCACTAGTAAAACATTACGATAAAGCCTTCTGCAAATACGAAGTGCTATTGAAATGTCTAGTAATACATTGGACATCTTTGTTTTCCATCAGACACATCCCATGAGACGCTCTTTCCTTCCAGAACATGTACACTCAATGAAGTGTCCATCTGGCAAGGAAGGCTCTGCCAAGAGTGGAAAGGCAAATTATTGTAAGGTAAACAGCCAAGTGCTAGTGTTCAAAAGTGGTAAAGGACTTGCAGCCCTGCCTAAGGGTTAAGGATAGGGATTAGGATGCACCAGTGTGTACAATGGACTTAGTGCTTTCCTCAGAGAGAATGAAGGCAGAGAAAATTTCTGGCTACCTGGGCCCCTTTGCCTTCCCTCCAAAAACATTACACTTGGCTAATGGAGCTGTAACTTTGTTTTGATTTCCTGAGTGGTCGAGTTACCTAATATCTGGCTTGCTTCCCTAGATGGCTGCCTCTTAGATCTCTCCAGTAAAATCATACTTAAACCATTTTCATTAGGAACTGAGTACTACATGATCATAAAGTACCTCGTGAAATGCCTTGATTAGTAGAGATCAAAGGCCGAGCTTCATTAGTTTTGCTTTCTTTTCCTTCTGACTTTGCCTTTGTGTTAAACTGCATTAACCTGACTAAGCCCAGTTCTCCAAAGTTTGCACAATCTGGAAAAGATAATTTCTCTGAGAAGTCTGGCTTTTCTTTGGAGCACATGGCTTGCAGGTTTTCTGTGGCCCAAGGCAGTCAACAAACTTCTATTCTGTGTACTCTGTGGATAGAATCATCCCCTAGTCCAAGGCAGCTCTACTGTGGTTGTCTCTGCAATGCCCACTATGGTTGATAAAGACTTGCACTAACACCATGACCAAAGGTTATGAATCTGCAAGCCTGGCCTTCCTCATCAACCGGAGTCAATTCAAAATAGTTCAAGTGCCAAATCCCTTAACAAAGCTGTTCCTCATGACACAGTGCTAAGTTCTCCTCATTAAGGCAGAACAGAGTATAAATCCTGGTTCCTTTACCACTCTGAGCTTTAGGTTTCTCATAGGAAGATTGGGATGCTAGTGCTGACTGCACAGAACTGTTGTAAATACTAAAGGAGATAATGTTTAGAAAGCACTTGGCACATTGCCTAGCACTCAAGAAATGATCTCTTTCTCTCTCATTATCTATGTACACATATACACACCTATGTATAAACATTTGTGTATGTGTTTGTGTGTATTTCCACCCATTCATTGCACCCTTTTAGTTCTAGAACGGAAAAGGGCTGATGCAAAACTATCACACAGTTTTCTGGAAACTCTTTCCAGTTGCTCAGCCACAGCAATCTCCAACTTTCTTTTGGATGAATATTCCAGTGGGGAATGGAAGATGTTTTCTTGGATTAGCTATTTGGAGCCACGCAAACCTCAAACCTTCCCACAGGCAAATGGAAGAGGATGTCTACTCTGGGTCTAACAGTAAGCGACACAGTGGAAAATCTGGCTTTCTGCACTGTGGGGTTGGTGTGCGGCACAGACACAATGTGAGGTTTCAATTTCTTTTATAAAATTATTTTCAGTTGGAAAATTAAACTATGTAGATTCATTATGTACAACAATATGTTCTGGAATACAAAAAAATGACAGGCAGAGTTAGCGAGAGAGAGAGACAGAGAGAAAGGTCTTCCTTCCGTTGGTTCACCCCCAAGACTAACTATTTTTTAAAGAATATATTGTACATTGTGAATTAATACTATAACTAGTACTCCAACAGTATTTTTCACTTTGTGTCTCTATGTGAGGGCAAACTGTTGAAATCTTTACGCAATATGTACTAAACTGATCTTCTGTGTATAAAGAGAATTGAAAATGAATCTTGATGTGAATGCAAGGGGAGAGGGAGCGGGAAGGGGGAGCGTTGAGGGTGGGAGGGAAGTTATGGGGGGGGGAGCCATTGAAATCCGTGGGCTGTACTTTGGAAATTTATATTCTTTGAATAAAAGCTTTAAAAAGAAGAATATATTGCACTGGAAGTCAAGTTTGGTCATTTTCACAATGGAAAAAGCATAACCCTTCCTGGAATGTGAGTTGGAGCCTTTTTGACCACAACAATGTGTCTTCCCCTATTTCTGTAGTTATTATACATGTCATAATTTATGATAATATTGTATTAAAAGAAAGTAGCTGTTACAAGTATATTGTTATTGTCAATTTGCAATATTCACTGAGTACTCAGTATTTGGCAGACACTACATTAAAAAGACATCTATTTAGGGGCCAGAGCTGTGGTGTAGGGGGTAAAGCCACCGTCTGCAGAGCCAGCATCCCATATGGGTGCCAGATCAAGTACTAGCTGCTCCATTTCCAATCCATCTCCCTGCTAATGCACCTGGGAAATCAGCTTAAGATGGCCCAAGTCCTTGGGCCCCTGCACCTGTGTGGAAGGCCCAGAAGAAGCTCCTGGCTCTTGGCTTCAGATCAGCCCTGCTCCAACAATTTGGGGAGCAAACCAGCAGATGGAAGATTCATTCTCTCTCTCTCTTTCTCTCTCTCTCTCTCTCTCTCTCTCTCTCTCTCTCTCTCCTCCCCCTCTTTCTCTCTGTAACTCCACCTTTCAAATAAAATAAAAAAAAAAATTCATATAGATTTAGACTAACTCAAGCAGCAGCAGTAAACATTCTATTGTTGCTTGTGATTTAATCACTGTCCAGGTATGACCACATGTAATATTTGTGTCATCTCTACTAATCTGCTATAACTATCATTTCCATTTTACAAATGATGAAATGAGCCCTGGCAATTTAATAGCTGTCCCTTCAAGGTATCACAAATATTAATTAGCAAAACTATTAAATATCAAACTGTTATGTGTCTGAATCCAGAGACCAAGTATTTATTTACTAAAATCCATTATCTGTCACCCTATTCTTTATATAAAGCCAATACCTATACACATCTCTCCCAATAAAAAGTCACTATGCTAAGGACTGGAATGGGATCATGGACATATACAGAAGTGATTACTTTTGAAATTCTCTCAATGGTTGGGGTATATCTGTTAATATGCCTTTTTTGGAAAATAGATTTTTTAGGAGGGTTCTTATCCAATCTTGCTGAGGGCAGGAATAGGAAAGTCTGAGTAAGGAGGAATTCTTCCTCTGGCCAGATTGTTGATCTGGCACTTCCTCCTGTATCTTTTCCTGCCTTTACACTGACTGGGGTTCACACTGAACCTGGCACCATTGACTGTTCTTGTTCTTGGGGCTTCACATTAGGATTGCAACTATAGCATTGGTTCTTCTGGGTCTAGCTTAGATGTCTGTCTGTCTGTCTCTATCATCTATCCAATTGGTTCTGTTATAATGCAGTTACTTCATTGGGTCAACTTTATACCGAGTCATCCACAAACCCATATAGAAGGTCATGACTATGTTTATTATTTTCTTCGCGACTGATAGATCACAAACTGGAGCATGCCCATATGTCTAAAGGATGATATTTGAAGTTGATGGAAATTTAATTGGCAGATTGAGGGCTTCATTTTTGCTTTCCTAGAAATTTCTGTTCTTAAAAGCCACAGATATAAGCTAATGTACTTGAATTTCATGGTGCTGCAGTGGCTGCTGCTGCACACAAGACCATGCACTTTGACTAAAAAGGACAGGAATTAGCAACAGTATTCATCAACATCTACCAAGAACTGAAGAGTAAAACAAGCTTGAATGAATGAGTGAAACCCTATTGGTCAAGAAAGAGGTGTGTCCTACCATTTGCTTGGTGCCAGCTTAATGTGGAACTGCCAGTTTGCCTCTAAACCTATCCCTTTAAAGAGAGAAGGAGGGAAGAAAATAACACACAGTGCTTGGAAGGTAATGTGTTGAGTAACTCTTCTGCAATGGGCTGCTTCCAGTGTGTGTTTGAACACATACACATATTAACTTGTGCCGTTTTCTGATAACTTTAAAATGTTCCCCGTTTTGCAGATTAGAAAAGTGAGATCAAAGAGAGATCAACCCTTGACTCTTATGAATCTTGATAAAACACCAAGATACAAATGGAAAGGATTTTTTTGACACTAAAAGGCAGATTCTTCCTATTCCCCATTAAAGAATGGCTGGTAAGTGAAAGGGCAAACAGTGTAGCTTTCAGAGTCAAACACAGAGCTTTAAATACTGACTCTACCACTTATTAGTCAATATAGCTTTCTATCACTTTCTGAGCCACAGTTTATACATTCAAATACTAGAATAATAGGACCACTCATTGATCTACTGGGATGATTAAATGAGATAGTGTATCTATGGCATCAAAAATATCTAGCTTTTCTGGTTTTAAAACCTGTAGAAGAATCGGTAATCATCTTAGCTTAACTTTTCTCAGGGATGGAACATACAGCCGTGGACTGACTCACGTCTAGGCCTCCAGCACAGCCTAATTGTGTCTGCTTCCACAGGCTTACGGTGGGTTAAGGAGCTCACTTGTGCAGCAGGGAATGTTGGCAGACAGATCTTATAAAAAAGCAAACATTATAGTTGTGTTCCTTGAAAACAAGACTAGATTCAAAGGACTCCAGGAGTTGTGATGGCCCTGAGAAAGGAAAGGAAGCTTGACGCTTCATTAAAGACTGAGTACCTACTCCACTGCTGACTCCAACAGATTGAGAAAGCAGAAGGTGGTCCAGGTACTTGGCCCCTTCCACCTGTGTGGGAGACCTGGATGGAGTTTCGGCTCCTGGCTTTGGGCTGGACCACACCTCTCTGTTGTGGCCACTTGGGAAAATGAACCAGTGGATGGAAGAGTTTCTCTCTTTCTCTCTCTCTCTTTCTTGCTCTCTCTCTTGCCCTCTGTTACCGTTCTTGCATCAGCCTACCATGCCATTAAATTTGAAGCAGCTTTTAAACAGAATATGATTAGTTCAAATTTTTTACCCATTCATATTTATCCATTTTTCTCTGTGTTATAATTTGGCTATTTTAGACCCTTTATATTATTGGTTTGCAGGGCCTAAGTGTGGTATTTGTTTTTTCTATTGCTCATTTTTGTTTTTTGGTCTTTTTTGTCTTCCCAGGGATGACCTTAAATTTTTTATGAGCCCTCTTGATCTGTTTAAATTGTTTTAGAGTATACTGCTTTGTAGTTTCTCCTGAGTACATGCTTAGGGTACTCAAATATGCTATGTTACTTATTATTATCTGTGGTGTCAGCATTTTACCCACTTTGAGTCAAGTATGGAATTCTTACCTGTATTTACATTACCTTAAATGTTACTGTTTTCAGGTATAATTTTTGTTCTAATTATCCCATGATTTGGAAAATTCAGGAGGAAAAAGCTAGTTTAGTTAATTTTCAAATATTTCTGTTCTTTATACATTATACTTTCTTCATTCTAGGTGCCTCAAAATTACTTATTTTCTAACTTTCTTCGTTTTAGAACAAATTTATTTAGCTATTTAAAGGGTAGATCTGCTAGTGACAGACTCTTATAGCTTTCTTTCATCTGAGAATGTGTTTATTTACTATCATTGTTGAAGGACTTTTTTTTTTTTTTTGGCCATAAAACTCACTGTTGGGTCTTTTTTTCCTTTCAAAACTGGAAAAAAATTTGTGTCAGTTCTTTCTGATATCCATGGATTCAGAAAAAAAAAATCTTTTGTTTGAATTCATGTTCCCCTATGGATAGTGTATTGTTTCTCTCTGAATGTTTTCAAGATTTTCCCTCATTATTATTAGTTTTCAGAAATTTAATTATGATGAGTCTTGATTTTTTTTTGAATTTTTATTTTTTGGAGTAATTTTCAGTTCTACAATTTCCATTAAGCTTTTCTTTTTCACAATAATTTTGCTGAAATTTTATGTTTACATTTGTTTGCAAGAGAATCAGTAACCACTTACTGAATAATTTTAATGTAGTTCTTGTAAAAATCCAAGTCAGATAATTTTAATATCTTAGTATTTGTTTAATAGTAATTAATTAGTAATCGTTTAAAATCTTAGTATTCTCAGTGTTGGTATTATTTGATTGTGTTTTCTTATTCGAGATGAGACTTTCCTGGCTCTTGTATAATTGTTGATTCACTGGACACTCAGGCTATGTAAGACTTTATTTAGCAACATTCAGTTATACTATTTTAGTTTAACACATGGATCCTGGGTTACTTTTTTAGCAGTGGCACCAGTGAAGTTTAGCTTACGGAACCTTCGTGGTGCTTCTTGGTCTGCTTGTTTTATCTGCTGCCAGTAGGGCTTCCACTGATGCTCTGTCAGTTCTGAGCAACGCTCTGCGCTGCCAGACACTTCCCTAAGTTAGGGCAACCGTAGAGGTCACCTTCCTTGTTCCCCCTTTTTTCATCAATCACTGTCCTGCTTTGTCTCCTGCATGCCTGAAAATCATTCTTTCACCTATTTTGCTTGATTCTTAATCATGGTTTAAGGTATAGGAAAAGGACCGTATTATTTTTCCATCATTGTTTGATCTAGGAGTCCAGATCTTATATATGAACAGAGTTATGTTAAACAGGTATCATCATTATATCACACTTAATTGTTAACAGTAGCTTAGTTTCTTTCCTAAATGGAATTGTGTTTGTTTGTATTTCTTTTTAACATGGTTTTTAAATGTTAAATAAGATGATCATGTAAATTACCAAAAGAACCATGCCTCATCCTCAGTAAACACTGAGTAAGAATTTGTTAGACTTCATTCTGCTGTCAGTAGGTGTCATCTTTGGAATTGTCCCCAGTTTTATTCCAAAGGTGTTTCCCTTAGTTTGGAGAATGGCAATATTGGGTAATTTTGGCAGGGAAAAGCTCAGAAACCAACCATGAAAATTTGCTTGTTAAAAAAACGGTTAAGATGTGTAAAGAAACTAAGGTGAATGTTTGAAAGGCCATGTAAAGAGTTGGTTATCATTGAGTTCTGAGGTTAGATAGCTTAGGCCTCTGTCCTTTTAAATGTGTGACAGTACAAAGTGCTTAATTTCTCTATTTTTCAGTTTCCTTACCAGTAAATAGAATACTATCACCTACTTCATAGGATTGGTTTCATAAAATACTTAATATAGGTTCAGTACTTGGAACATTTGTGACACCTATGATGAATAACAGAGGGATAAAGCTAGTGCTTAGGGGCCGGCACCATGGCTCAAGTGGTGAGCCACTTGCCTGCGGCACCGGCATCCCATATGGGCGCCGGGTTCTAGTCCTGGTTGCACCTCTTCCAGTGCAGCCCTGTGCAGTGGCCCAAGTGCTTGGGGCCCTGCACCCGCATGGGAGACCAGGAAGAAGCACCTGGCTCCTGGCTTCGGATCAGCATAGCTCCGGCCATAGCAGCCATTTGGGGGTGAACCAACGGAAGGAAGACCTTTCTCTCCATCTCTCTCTCTCTCTCTCTCTTTCTATAACTCTACCTGTCAAAACAAACAAACAAACAAACAAACAAAAAACTAGTGCTTAGATAGGTCAACTTACCCCAAATGATACATGTACGGAGTGGCAGATTTGGAGTTTTCCATCTAAGTTTTTTTTTTTTTTTTAAAGATTTCTTTCTTTATTTGAAAGAAAGAGTTACACAGAGAGAAAAGGAGAGAAAAACAGAAAGAGAGGTCTTCCATCTGCTGGTTCTCTCCCCAGTTGGCCAGAGCTGCACAGATCCAAGGCCAGGAGCTTCCTCTGGGACTCCCATGTGGGTGCAGGTGCCCAAGGACTTGGGCCATCCTCCATTGCTTTCCCAGGCCATAGCAGAGAGCTGGATCAGAAGTGGAGCAGCCATGACTCAAACCATCACCTGTATGGGATGACAGCACCTCAGGCGGCAGCTTTTCCCACTATGCCACAGCACCAGTCCCTTCTATCTACTTCTGTATGATTTGAAATCTGTGTTCTTTTGCATTATTTTATTATTTTAGCATTTTTCAAAGTTGGATAATGGGCAGAATTCTTTTAAGAGAAACAAATGTTCTATTTAATACCAATGTTGCTTTAAATTATTTTTATTAAAATGTAGCTAAAATCCATACAAAGTTAAGCCTAATTATATCTTCTTATGTAGGCTACAAAATGCAAGCATATCTAATAATTAAATTCAGGCTGAAGACGCAACACAGTAAAATTCAATTTTGTAATGTTTGTTTAATGTAATTGATGTTACTGTTTTCTTGAGGCTAAAAACCACTTGCAAATGAACATAGTACTCAGTGTTATGGTTCAAGTTCTTTTGTGGTCATCATGCCCATGCATCTGTGTGCCCTGAAAGCAGTCAGTTTTTCCACCACTCTTCTCTGTTCCAACTACTGCAAAACCATAACATGATGTCACTTGGCCTTCACTTAACAGAAGTAAGTTGTGATTCTGCATCTACTTTTCTTTTTCCCATTTTATCTCAGGGTAAAGTTACCACTTGAATATAATAGACTAAAAAAACACACAATTAAAGTCCCCCAATATGGAGCAATTATTGGTTTTGAAGTTGTCATTGGGTGGTCAAAATATGCTTATGTAAATACTTTTTAGATTGTAATTCGTATTAAATTCTCAAGGTGAATAAGAATTTTATGGACTCTTGGGAACAAGTTCAAGGATCTCCAGAGAATCAAAGATTCTAGTTGAGGAAGGTTTGAGTTGCTCTATGTTGCAATAACTCCTGTCTCCTCTTACCTGGAAGGAGCATTAGTTTGATATGAAAAATAATGTTTGAATCACACTGACATAGAACTAACTAGAAGGAAATAAAAGCACCACTGAGTCACCTTCTCAAATTTTTATACAGTGCAAAATAACAAAGACATTCTTTCTGGATATGTAAAGTTAATGATGTAAAAAGGGTGGTTTTAATGTATGGCTTATTTGGCTTGAGAAAAAGGACGGCTATCATTGAACTCATTTCAAGGGGGCTGTCAATAACCAGTGCTCAGCTGGCTTGTTGTTTCACAAAGTGTTTTTACCCACTTGATTGTCTCCCATCTTCCTCCAACACCCAACTGAAGACATTTCTCAAAGCAATAATAACGAACTGGGGGGATGGTATGTAAACCATGTGTTCTAAGTTTTAGCTTCTTTACTTTTGGCTGTCACAAGCCATTTCCCATAAACAGTAGTCCTACATGAACTCCCTCATGGACAGTTTTAGGGGGAAAAAATGCACCTTATACTCTGCTCCTGAGTTTCTCACTCAAAGTGAATTTTTTTTTTATTCAGAGGCACAAAAAATATGTTTCCAAGACGAATCATCATCCTCAAAGTATTGCCATTTCTGTGCTCCGTTTTTAATTTTAACCTCTCAAATTTGATATTCTGAGAATCAGGAATATTTGTAGTTTTCTGAATATATCATGCAGTTTGGTAATACTTCAAAGTATTTTTTTTCCTTTTTTGGTTTAACCATGTTTCTATGAATGGATAGATCTTTCACATCCTTTCAGCCTCATTATAAGGATCCTCATTTATACAGAGTCTACAGAAAGTCTCTCATATCTTTACTTGTGATTCCTGAATTCTAGATAAGATCATATTCATATTTAATAAAGAAAAGAGTAAAAAAAAACACAGCTAAGTATACCAGTGTACCAATTACAGCACTGTGGCATGAGGTGGGCTATGGTATCAGAGCTGTTTGGGCAAACCTAAAGATCAACTGAACCAAATGTTATGGCCAGACTTCCGGCTAGAACAACAGCAGTGTTGAGTGAATCCAACTCTAGTTGCATTAATGTATCAAGAAATCTTTGTCATGCACTTTGTGATCAGCAAGACTCAGTACATGTTTTCCCAAGACCTCCCCAGCTCGCTCTTCTTCCTCTCTAGCCCCATTCCTTGTTATTATGCTCATGTTTGTCAAGAAAAATTTGGCCTCCATGTATCTGATTCATTTACACTTGACTCATCAAAATGTTTTGTAAGAGAGGTTTGATGTCCAAGAAACCACTTGAGCCTTCTTTGTGGGACTTTGGGACCTTTTTTTCTGAGAAGCAAGAGGCTCTTCTGGCCAAATCCAAGTAAGTGGGAACTCTGAATGACTTAGGACCTTTGAAAGGATCAAAATATAGGCATGAACGTGCAGGTATGAGTTCTCTTGACTTAAGTTATGTACCCATGCATGAGGAGTTTTCAGTTTCTCCCTGAAGGAAAATTCAAGAAGTGAGAAGCTGCAAGAAACCCTTCTCAAAATATTGCAAAATTCCCTGGGCCCTGCTGGGATTTCTTTTCCCTTGGTGTCTCTAACATTTCCAAATAGAAACAGCACCATCTCCCAAACAATAGCCAAGCTGAGTTAGGGATTTCTGTCAGAGTGATACTTGGCTGACCATCAGCTAAGGTACATACCGTGTTTTCCTGCCAAGCTACCTGGATGAATCCTTGCTTCCAGGCTGTACCAAGCTTCCAGGTCATTGTGGAGGAGCAAACAAGCCTTATACAATGTAGACAATCCATGTGCAGCCTAAATATCTCTGTTTTCACTACATGACCATAAGTCATTTGTTCAAAGATTGCAAATTATATTTTAAAAATTCAACAAATAGTTCATTGTACAACTGACTTAGGCACTTAGTTAGAAACTGAAGTGCTTTGCTCATTGTATGTAATATTATAATGGCCCTTTTCTTCCATTATCCAAATGTTGTGGCTAATTTATCTTGTAAGATGTTTTGCGCAGTACACTACAGAAGTATGGGACTGTATACAAGTTAGACTATTATAGTCTCATTCTAGGAAAGAGATTTAAAGAGTATTTCCTTAATATATCTTTCTGGCTGGTTGCTCTAATCTATACCAAATCACAGGATGTCCTAATTTGAAAACGCACCACCCCAACAACAAAGCCCCTGTATGATTACTAAATGCTCTTGGAGCTTTCCTTTTTGGAAATTCATTTTTAGTTCTCTGGTATTATAAATCACAGTAGAAAAACAATCTTACTGCTTCAAAGCCAGAGGACAGAAATTGAATCCAATCACCACTTCAAATATATTCATATCATGACATCCTGATTCATCGTGCTTACATCTTATTACCCTAAGAGAAAGGAAGGTATATCAGCATACTTTATGTTCCTAAATGTCTGTAGGACAGCTAAAAACTCAATTATCTAATACAAACAACTGCATATGTGAGTGCATCCTATTATTCCCTTCTTTATCCTATTTTCAGTTAGATATTTGGCATACATAGATAATACCTAATATTTCTAAAAAGAGCCTCAAAAATATGACTCATTAAAATCGGAATATGGAAAGACAAAGATATTGAAAGATATAAAAAGATATAATTGAAGTCTATGAAAAATTATGAATGAGCTAAATAAGTTGAATATAAACTCATTCATAAAATCTCAGGATACTAGAAACACTTTTTAAAACTAGAAAGTCACTTCAAGCCACAAACAAAATGAGAACTCATGAGAATAAACATATGGGATTAGTTACCCCAGAAACACAGGATGAAGCTGCACATACTCGTTCTAAAATATTTATATATGTTCACAGATGATTGGCAGAGCTATTAAAAGCAACAAAAATATTTTGGATATACTGCTAACTTTTTGACTTTGGTGTCATGAGGACAATTCTGACTTCTAGTACCCATTCAGTTTCCACACACAGTTTATATCCATATGCTGGTTGCTTGCTGGATATTGTTTCCATGGTAGCTGCTTATAATTATTTGTTGAATGAATATTAATACATACAGGATTTTAAGTACATAAACTCTTGCATATGCATGCTCATTTTATCCTTATGATAATCCTTTGATATTGAAAAGCAAGACGATTCCCAAGAGAACTCAAATGGGGGTAGTATGGGAACAGAAGGTCTGTAATAGGATAATTACAAGTTCAGACTTTGGAGTCAGTTTTTGAAAATTCTGGCTGTATAAATCACAGGATTTATCAATTTGGGTAAGTCACTTAAGCTCTCCAAAATTTAATTAACTTGAACATGGAATGAGATTAAGAATCTACTTCTGGTGGTTTTTGTGAAAATTAATGAGATATTAGGGCTATCATTATGGTAGCAGGTAAAGCTACCACCTGCAATACCCGCATCCCATATGGGTGCCAGTTCAAGTCCTAGCTGCTCCACTTCTGATTCAGCACCCTGCTAATGCACCTGGGAAACCAGTGGAGCATGGTCCTCATCCATCCATAGTCCCCTGTCCCAATGTGGGAGACTCGGAAGAAGATCTTAGCTCCTGACTTTGGCCTGGTCCAGCTCCAGCTGTTGCAGTCATCTGGGGAGTGAACCAGTAGATGGAAGGTCTCTTTCTCTGTCTTTCCCTCTTTCCCTCAATAACTCTGCCTTTCAAGTAAATAAATAAACAAATAAATCTAAATCTTCCACAAAATAGTTTTAAAAAAGGAAAATTAATGAGATATCCCATGCAAAGTTACTGCTCAGCATTATTTAGAGATAAGAAAATATATTTTAAGTGTATTAAATAACCTAATTAGCATACAAAACATGGGTAACTAGTTATAATGTTGAGAATCAAATATAAGACTATTGACTCTGAATCTTCTATTCCTTTCATATGCACAGCACATGCTATTTGGCCTAAGATAAAATATTAGTCTGAGTTGTCCAAGAAGAAAGAAGTTTGGCATTTGGTGTCTGAGTGAGTACTCTCATTTAAGGACACACTTGAATTCTATAACTAATTAAGTGCTATATATTTTAAGAGGACTTCTATTTGCTTTATTATAAAGATATCTAATGTATTTTTGATTGACGACAGTCAACCACGTTTGAATTTCTGAGCTCACCACTGAGTAAATGGATTCTATCTACAGTTATAAGTAACGACAAATATTTGCATTTCTATGTGATGTTTTGTGGTGAGAAGAAGATTAGATCAAATGATCTGGAGGAAACATTGTCAAGTGCTACTTAATATCCATTCCTCAAATGAGGTCAATATTGCCACACAACATTAGTATGAGAATTAATTAATGTTCTTTCCAAGGTGTCCTACAAAATAAATGAAGCAGTAAGTTCTGATAATCCCACCACATGGAACAGGTATCTAATGGAATAAAACAAGAGAATAGTATGAGTAAGCAAAAGATGGGAGATGTGTCAGTGAATTATTGATTTGTAATAATCAATGCAAAATGTTTTGGCTTAATGTGCTCTTACTAATAATTCTTTACATTGGCTGGGCAGTTCTAGAAGCTAGGCTGGGCAAGATGGTTGGAATAGGGGTGCTCACACATTGGTTCAGTGCCAGTGAGAAAACAGACTACATGTCTCCAGTCATTCTACAGCCTTGCCCAGACTTGTTCACATAGTTATGGTTGTAGTATTTCGAAGAGCAACAAGCAGGCCAATGATTTTTATACTTTTATTTGTGTCATGTTGTTTGCTTTTCCATCAGTCAATATGTCACGATAGGCAGGTCAGATTGCGGAGGTGGTTAAATAGATTTCAACCCGTAGTGAGTTGCAACGTCTCTTTAAAAAGATTGGATATTGAGAGGTATAGAGAGTAATGATGATATATTCTCCCTCACACACACAAAAAATCTATGCTAATATTCTATTAGAATTTTCTATGAGAGGTTGTTATGTAATTTACAAAAATCTTCACAATTCTTTACTCCATTTTTCAAAATCCTGCAGGGAAGATTAGCAATGAAGGTAACACATTTTAGTTCTACTCTTTACATAAATTAACTGTGTGACTGTGGTCCAGTTATTTATCCCTTTATTATTACATAGTTACAACAGCTTCTAGGTCATGGCATTGCTGAAACAATTAGAATAAATGACTTCATAGAAATTACTTAGCACAAAACTCCAAACATTAGCTTTCAAGTTTTAATTTATGTGTTTGCCATGTGAATTGCAAATAGTTGTAGAAATGTATGGTACATGATAAACACACAATGAATAATAATGATTACTATATTGTGATGTCACTGGGGTAGCCATTATATAAAAATTGAAGAGTTCACTAGAGGTGGCGTCACATATGGAGCCTCCATTAGATGAGTAAGACATTGAAAACGCGAATGCATCAATAAACGAAAATTGTAAAACTATAAATTGTGATTGGGACCATGACAGACAAGGATATCCTGAGAAAGTGATACAGAAATGAAATTCTAATCACATGATGGTGGTGGTATATCTCTTTGAGAAGGTGATATTTATGCTGAAAGTTCAAGAATATAAGTAATTTTTTTCAGAAGAGTAAAAAGAAAAATTATAGTCAGAGAAGTAAATCCACTTGTCCAGGATTGTACAGGGGGAAATCAACAAAGCAGGAAGATTTCAATGCAATGACACAACTGCCCCAATCCTTACTGGCCCTGGGCCAGATGCTTCTGAACTTGAGAGGAGCTTCACAGCATCCAAACCGTCGGCATCACTTGCTTGCTCGCTGCCCTCCCATTTCCTTTGTCCTGCATCATTCTGTTGTAAGGAAAGAAAATTAGCAATCTCAGCAGAGAAACTGAAACTGTAAAAAGACCCAAAAGTAAATTCTAGAACAAGAAATTATAACATATATAATAAAGAAAATATCTCTTTGAGACAATAGACAAAAGTGTTTACACATTTGAACATAGATCAACCTAAATCATGCAGTCTGAAGACCAGATATGGAAAAAATGTAAATATTAGCTAGAAAGCAAAATCTAAGATGAAACATCAAAGATTACACCCTAAAAAGCTTGGCAAAAGAGTAAAGTACTCCGCAAGCAAATAGGAGGAGGGAAATTATAGAGACAATAGTAGAATTTGGCCGGAGCTGCGGCTCACTTGGCTAATCCTCCGCCTGCAGTGCTGGCACCTTGGGTTCTAGTCCCGGTTGGGGCGCCAAATTCTGTCCCGGTTGCTCCTCTTCCAGTCCAGCTCTCTGCTGTGGCCTGGGAAGGCAGTGGAGGATGGCCCAAGTGCTTGGGCCCTGCGCCCACATAGGAGACCAGGAGGAAGCACCTGGCTCCTAGCTTCGGATCAGTGCATTGCGAGGGCCGTAGCGGCCATTTGGGGGGGTGAACTAACGGAAGGAAGACCTTTCTCTCTGTCTGTCTGTCTCTCACTGTCTAACTCTGCCTGTCAAATAAAAAATAGTAAAATTCAATGAAAAAGAAAGCACAAACAATACTGATCATTATCAAAGCCAACTGAACTTTCATATTTGGTAGTAATAGTGTGAAATAGCAAAACTTTTTGAGGAAAAGTCTGGCTGTTTTAGATGTAAGGATATGCCTACACTCTCTCTCAGAAAGGCTACTCCAAATCAGTTATCCAAGAATAAATGAAAATATATTTTCATAATGAGTTGTACTAAAATGTTCATAGCAATTCTACTGATTGTAGCCCTAAACTGGAAACAGCTTAAGTATTTGATCAACAGGTCAGTAGGAAAATATAATAAATCATCACTCCACAGCGAAAGCAAATGGACTCCTGATACACACAGCAAATGTTTCTGCATATTACCTCCTTTGATGCATATATCAATTCTGTTATGTATTAGTATCCCAGCACATTTGACATATGAGAAAACAGACACAAATGTGTTGTCAAAGTCAGTAAGGAATAGACCCGGGACTCAAATCTTGGTGTTGTGGTATCAAATGCTTTGCTTCCCTATCTTCACCTAAAACAACCAGATCCATGAAGTGGTATATAGTACAAAAGGGGTGTCGTGGAAAACTGTGCTATATTATCTCCACTACACATTGCTCCAGAGCAAGCACAGATGCAGGATGAAGATAATTCTGTGGTGTAGAGCCTTATCTGTTCCTGGATTGTGCACATCTGTTCAGCCAAGGACATGCTGAAGAAAGATCAAAATATCAGTGGCTAAATATCTGCTGTTACAACTACCAGAGGAAAAAATGGGAGAAGAATCTGGACTCACAAATTGATATATTCAATATCAGTAGAGATGCAGATGCTAAGATCTGGTTGTGACAATCCATCCAAGAACTAGAACAACTGATATCACCTCTCCAGACCATCAGTCGATTGAGAGGCTGAACATGCTGGGCTTCGGTTTTCCATTAAGTTATGAATTGTGTGCCTATCCACTAAGAGGTGGAATCCCAGCTTAGTTTTCTTACTGTTTTTTTTTTCCCATCTCTAATAATTGATGCACAATGAAAGAGCCTCTGTAAGAACACTGCTTACATAGATTACAAAAGGTATTTAATTGTTGCAAGGAGATGGTAGATAGAAGCACTGGCTGGGGAATCAGGTAGTTTTAGTTCAAATCCCAGGTATGAATTCCTAGCAAATGAACTTGAGCAATGCAATTCCTTGGTATAACTCAACATCCTCATCAGTAAAACGATAATAAAATGTGTATCTTAGTGACCTCTTGCCCACTCTGCTTAGGCAGCCATCTTTTCCCAAAGTAATTCTCTCTTCCTGCACCTTCAGTCCAAACCTGATCCCCTCTCTACTTTAAGTTGAAGGTTTAAAAGAGATGTAGAAGAACTTAATAAATATCGTGTATAAAACTAGGTAGGCTTGTTAAGAGCATGGGGATACATTATAAGCCCAGTGATTATAGTCTCCATTTATAGCATCACATCTTTAGGAGTTACAAACAACTCTAGGGGCCGGTGCCACAGCTCACTTGGTTAATCCTCCACTTGCATCCCATATGGGCGCCAGGTTCTAGTCCCTGTTGCTCCTCATCCATTCCAGCTCTCTGCTGTGACCCAGGAAGGCAGTGGAGGATGGCCTGAGTGCTTGGGCCCCTGCACCTGCATGGGAGACCAGAAAGAGGCACCTGGCTAATGACTTCGGATCGGCACAGCGCCGCCCGTGGCGGCCATTTGGGGAATGATCCAACAGAAGGAAGACCTTTCTCTCTGTCTCTCTCTCGCTCACTGTCTGACTCTACCTGTCAAATAAAAAATAAAAAAAAGAAACCCAAAACTCTAATCTAGAAATAAAAGATATAAAGATGGAAAACTTAGATCCTCCTTTGCTATTTCAAAATGAGCATGCAATTATTTTATAGATAGTTTCAAGACAAGATTCCTATCTTCTTTGAAATATTTAGACCATGTAATTTATATCTCCTTACCTTTTACTAAAATTTATTTGTTCTTCTCTTGTGTTGTTTATTTCCATGGGAATCCTATGAGTCCTTTCCTTCATTCCTCCTCTCCTCACCTCTCTGCCTCGCTCTTTCTCCCTCCAGTCTTTCTTTTTCTAATTGGGTTTGAGCCTTTAAAAGGCAGACCCAATATTTGTTTTGCGTCTTATTTTGTATTCCACAACTTAACACAGACTCATCTGTTAGGTGTTCAATTAGTGTTTGTTCATTTGAATTTATTATTATAAACAAACTTACAGCTGACTTTCACCAAGCCCTTTCCATCCAGAAGTTCTTCCTCAGAAACACATGGGGAAATAAGAATAGAGTAAATAATCTAACCTAAAACACTGTAGAACCCCTTGACACACCCAGAATGCAACAGTCCAAATATGAATTCAGCCCTTTGCTTATTTTTCTTTTCTCTCTTGGCTTCAAAACTGACCATGAGTCATAGGCCAGGCTATGATACAAATAGGACATTTTTTGTTCTAATTTTTCTTAAAATTATTATGTTTTCTTTTTATATTATCTTATCAGTGGGTTACTGAAAAAGTAGAATATTATAACACAAATTGAAATAAATATGTAAAAATACTTAATCATGCTACTTAAGACAGAAAACACTTCAGAATCTTAGTAGACTCTCCTAAGAGCTTAAGTGAGGTCCACCCTCTGAAGTCCATGCTAATGATTTATATAGTGCAAGAGGGACAACGGAGATCATTTAGTTCAAAAGATTTCTGTATGATGACCTAAGAGTCAATAAATTAAAAAAAATGAATTCAATAAATTCTTCTACATTATTTAGTAGTACTAGTCACAAATTTTAGTAATATAAAATTAACATAAACATACATAGTATGCCAGGTATTGTGCTGAGCCTTGTGTAATGTTTTATTTAACCTTCACAATAAATTGATGAGCTCAAAAATCAAGTCTTTTCAAAATTTATTTGAAAGGCAGAGTTATGGAGGGAGGGGGGAGGCAGAGAGACAGAGATCTCCATTCATTGCTTCACTCCCCAGATGACTGCAATCTCCAGGGCTGAGCTAGGCCAAAGCCAGGAGCTTCATCTGGGTTTGCTATGTGGGTGACAGGACCAAATCCTTAGGCTATCTTTTGTGGCTTTTTGCAGGCCATTAGTAGGGAGTGGGGTCCAAGGTGGAGCAGCTGAGTCTTGAACGAGTGCCTATATGGGATGCTAGCATAGTAGGTAGTGACTTTACTCACTATGCCACAAAACCGTACCCCTCAAAACTAATTTTTAAATATATTAAATAAATTGCAAAAGCTATGAAAGATAAAAATGCAAACACCGAGATTTTAACTTCAGAACCTCCAGGCTTAGTCACTGTTACAGATTTAATGGTAGAACACCATTTTACTTAAAGTACTATAAAATCCGTCAGCAAATTGTGGGAATTCATAGTGTACATGAATAATATGACTGATAATTACTTTTTATTTTTTAACATAAAACTGGGTGGACATTGAAATATAGGATTTCATCCCTGGTTTTGTTTTTGTTTTGAAGTTTTGTTTGGTTTGGTTTTGCTTTGCTAAAGAGCAAACATACACAAGAGAATGTTCCTATCTGCTGGTTCATGCCATAACTGCCTGCAAAGACCTGGGCAGGGGTGCGGCCGAAGCTAAGCTGCAGGAACTCAATCCAAGCATCCCATGTGGGTGGCAGGAACACAATTCTTTGCATCCTCATTGCTGCTTGCCAGGGGTGTGCATGAGCAGGAAGCTGTAGTCAGGAGAGTTGGACTTGAACTAAAGTGTTACAGGTTGAGTAGGACTTGTCCCCTCAAAACTCGTGAGATTTTGAACTCTGACATCTTAATGTTAGCAGGTGAAGGATTAAGTATGGAGAATTGATCTAACTGTGGCCTCTGAGAGGTGGGTGTGCTGGGAGGTGTTTATGTCTTTGGGGATATTGCCCTTGGAGCAGTGGCTCTTGGGCTACTGTTGATTATTAGAGTTCAACTACTGTCTGGCTGTTTTCACTGCTTCCTGTCTCATCATGTGGTCATTCTTCTGCTCATACCTTGACCAGCCTCCACAGACATTAGAATATGAAGCCACTTGATGCTGAACTGTAACCCTTAGACTAAAGCTGAAGTAAACCTCTTCTTTCCAATGAGGCTCTCATTGGGTGCTTTACCTAAATATTGAAAAGCTAAATAATGCACCAGATATGTGACATGTAGTCATCTTGACCAACACTTGCACTACTAAATCAAATGACCACCCTTCATCTTTTATTATTATTATTATTTTAAATTTGCCATTGAGTGGCAGTCAAAAGTTGAAGGAGCTTGATTCCATACTTGGACAGAAAATATCCTTCCTGGCCAAAACCTGTGCCTGCTCCATCCTTTACGAAGCTTCTTATCAACTTTGTCCCCAAGTTTTTCAAAAAAATGTAATTCCCATACACTCATATTCAGGACCATACTAAAATTTGAGAAAATATAAACACCGAAGGATTGTTATATACAATAAAAATACTACTAAACTGGAAAACTAAATTTTACATACAGAGAAAATCAACTAGTTTTTAGTCTTTCTACTCAAAACTTTTGGGATTAATCTATCGTAACTACTTTTTTTTATTTTTTTGACAGGCAGAGTGGACAGTGTGAGAGAGAGACAGAGAGAAAGGTCTTCCTTTGCCGTTGGTTCACCCTCCAATGGCTGCCGCGGTCGGCGTGCTGCGGCCGGTGCACCGCGCTCATCCGATGGCAGGAGCCAGGTGCTAGGTGCTTTTTCCTGGTCTCCCATGGGGTGCAGGGCCCAAGCACTTGGGCCATCCTCCACTGCACTCCCGGGCCACAGCAGAGGGCTGGCCTGGAAGAGGGGCAACCGGGACAGAATCCAGCGCCCCGACCGGGACTAGAACCCAGTGTGCCGGCACCGCAAGGAGGAGGATTAGCCTGTTGAGCCACGGCGCCGGCCCTATCGTAACTACTTTTATCATTTGAAGGAAGTATCTATTTGCTGCTTCCTAAAGCTGAGTCCACAAATATTGGGAGTGTGCACTCAAGAAATGATATCAGATATCTCAATGAGTTGAATAAAGAACATACTAGAGGGGCCAGCCCTGTGGTGTACTGGTGAGGCTGCTGCCTGCATCACCAGCATCTCATATGGGTGCCGGTTCAAGTCCCGGCTGCTCCACTTTCAATCCAGCTCTCTGCTATGGCCTGGGAAAGCAGTAGAGCATGGCCCAAGTCCTCGGGTCCCTGCACCTGTGTGGGAGACCTGGAAGAAGCTCCTGGATCCTGGCTTTGGATTGTCACAGCCCCTGCTGCTCAGGCCATCTGGGGAGTGAACCAGTGGATGGAAGACCTCTCTCTCTCGCTGCTTCTTCCTCTTTATAACTCTGCCTTTCAAATAAATAAATAAATCTTAAAAGTAATTAGAAGTTCTACTTGCATTTATTTGTAAAAGTAAGTTAATTATTTTACAAATATGTTAACTATAGATGGATATGGGAGGTCCCTATCAGATCATGTATCAGATGGTCACATGCTATTCAATGTCCAGAGAAACACAGGATGCCCAAAATGTTGATTTGGGAGTGGAACGTAGACTCATTTTTCTCTCTTTTAGTGTTTCACGATGATTTATGGTTTGTTTGCACTCAAGTGGATTTATAGATTGTATCATCAAATTTTGAGTAATCTTGTCCTAATAAAATGAGTAAGTGGCTAAAAACGGGCTTATTAAGAAATTTCTGTTCAGATTTAATATTAACAATGTAAATACAAGAAGACACAGGACATGGAAAAACTAACCATTATCACAAGCTCTTTATCAGCTATGCTGCAGAGTAAAAGTAAGATGCTAACCTAAAAAATATTTTGAAGCATTAGGAATTCTTAAACATATGGATTTATATACATTTTAGTTAATATGAACCTACACAAATCTATAAATAAAATGAAATCCTGCCTTTTGTAACAAAATAAATGCAATTGGAAACCATTATGCTTAGTGAAATAAGCCAGTCCCAAAAAGGCAGATATCATGCATTTTTTTCTGATCTGGGGTAACTACTAGAGTACCTAAAATGTTGGAGTGAAATTGACATCTTGAGATTCTGTGCATGTTTGCAGCCCTTGTCTCTACTGTTGAGGAACAGCGTTTCTTTTTCCATTATATTATTTTTGAACTCTTTACTTAGTGTAGGATTAACCTTATGAATATTAAATAAACTGAAAGTAGATCTTTGTAAAAATTAAGAGTGGCAATAGGAGAGGGAGGAGGAAGAAGGACTGAAGCATTGGCAGGAGGGAAGTTAGGATGAGAAGTAGTAATACATCCCTAAATCTGTATACATGAAATGCATAAAACTTGTATAGCTTAAATAAAATTTAAATAGTCTTACATGCATTACATTCAACTGTAGTTTCTCCTTTTCTAATATGAAGGGAGAAGGAATAATGAGTAGTCAAGTACTTGCCAACAAACTGTCAAAGGTTTCTCTCTAAGAAATTGATTTTCCCTTACCATGTTCCACATTGGTGCAATGAGGAGCTATAAATTGATATGTTCTCTGTTGTCTCTACAAATATTTATTTTTACTTTATTGTAAGTTTGTAGTAGGTATCATTGCCAGACATGAGCAAAATAGGCAATTTTCATATGGTGTGTTAGAAAGCATGAAACTTCTCATAATGGGTTAATACTAAGGTCATTTACCAAAGGGAAATAAACAGGATACTTATTCAATGCTTATATATCAGGAAAAAAATAAAGTGGCTGTATCAAAGAATTTAAAAAATTTCTCTCTGTGGTCAAAAAGTTTATACACATTATGTGTAAGAAGGATAATGATTAAATTTCAAAAGGAAAAATGTTAAGAACAAGAAAAACTAAATGTTTATCTGGGATATACACATGTGCACACACCAATATAGATGCCACATACAGAAATGTGTGGGTATACTTAACATACGAATATATTTAGATGGGATATTGATTTTTACAGAGTCAAATATTCTTTGTCCTGGGTCCTCTTTGACTATGCCATAAAAATCACTAAAAGTGAAATTGAAAGGAAAAAGGTCAGGATCTTAGGCCTCACTTTCTTGAGTTAAATGGAGCTCACATGCTTGTTTTCAATGGTTTGGTAAAAATGCTTGGTCTTTTCCAGGTACCAAAGCCAAAGACAGTTCATTTTCTGCCTCTTAACACCTCTGTACTGATCAAGAATAGCTGGGCAGTGCAAAGGAAGTGTCTGCTTTGGGATTCTCTTCAAAATGATTACTTTTGAGAAGGCTGTAACTTGTAAACGTCTAGAATTTAAAGTCTTTGGAGGAGTGGCCTTTGAAACATCTCACGCTGTTGACAGCTATAAATTCTCTGGGGCCTTTTGGCCACAACATCTCCTGAGCTTGCTTTTGGCCACATCTCACTAGTACCTCTCACCTTATCACCCCATCAAAAGTTTAGCCTTTTGGTTGGCATTGTGACAATTTCAAATACCCTTAAAAAAACAAGGCCAATATTTCAACACACTAAAGCTAAATGAATGTATTCAGGTAAGCGATGACTCCTCCTCAACTTCAAGGGAATCATTCCAATAGTAGTGTTTTTCCTCTTTATTTGTCAAAACAGTGGCACTTTGAACTGAGTGTTTGTGTTGCTCAAAAACTCACACGTCAAAGCTCAAATCTCCAATGTGTTGTTGTTTGGAGACTGGGCCTCTGGGTGGTGATTAGGTCATGAGGGTTGAGCCCTCTTGAGATGGGATCCGTGCACTTATAAAGAAGAGACATGGGAGAGAGTCTCCCCCTGGCTGTCTCCCATCCAAGGAAACAACAAGAATGTAGTGGTCTGCAACCCAAGAGGAAAGCTCTCACCAAATTGGCCAGCACTTTGGTCTTGGATTTTCCAGCCTGCAGAACTGCAAGAAATAAATGCTGGCTTTTTAAGCCACTCAGACAATGGTATTTCATTACAGCTTCTTGAACTGACTAATCACAAGTTGTGATTAAACAGCCAAGCACTCTCAACTTATCAAAATACTTGGATATAAAACTTATGTTGTAGATGCCCTTTGTCAATGACACAGTCTTAATGAAATCTCTTTTGCTGCTATCTGTCTTTGTTACCTCTTAGACATGACTCAGTCCTTATCAATATTTGTGGCAAAGTGTTCTATAATTCTCCCTGTTATCTCTCTCGGTCAGCGGAGTTTCCTATTGATTAGAGAAATGACATTTGGTGGGATGTCACACATTATTAGAAAATGTAGGAATCTTCATTTGGTGTAATGTAGGTCAGGGCAAAAAAGGGGCAGACTTTCTTTGTCTTAATAAGGTCAAGGTTATTCATTAATGAGATTAGTAACAAAGTTTTCACAGTACAATGCTTATGAATTTGTCCTGTCCCTGGATTATTGGGGAGGATGTATGCTGTTTTAGGAGGAGGTGGCAAGATGGGTTTTATTTTGGGTTCTCTGTAAAATGCCAGATGTAGCCACAAGTTCACGTTCCCCTCCTTTTACCCTTCTCTATAAGGAAGCAGGATTCAGAAACTGCTGAGGACAGTCTATCTCTGGCACTTTTGAAACAACTATTATTAGTCGGTGAAGGGAAAGTCAGAGAAGCCATTGACATATAAGCCTGTGGCTTTTGCAAGCCACACACAAAAAATGAATTAACACGGACTGAGATGTTATTATTTGCATCAAAAGAGGCACGATGAGCATTTTTCTCTTCTGTGGTTAAGATACACACATCCCATATTGCAGTCCCTGGGTTCAGGTTCTGGCCCCAGCTTCCAACTACAGTTTTCAAAGTCCTAGGAGACAGTAGGTGATGGCTCAAATAGTTGGGTCTCTGCCACTTAAGTCAGAGGCATGGATTGAATTCCTGACTTCCAGCTTTGTCCCCATCCCCCAACCTGTTGCAGGCATTTGGGAAGTGAATGGGAGCTCTCTGTCTCCCCCACCCCCTTTCTCATTCCCTTGCTCTCTTTCTGCTTTTTGAGTTAAAAAAATCTGTGGAGAATATGGAATTAAAAGATGTTTATGGGGCCGGTGCCATGGCACAGTAAGTTAATCCTCAGCCTGTGGTGCCAGCATACCATATGGGTGCTAGTTCTAGTCCCAGCTGCTCCACTTCCAATCCAGCTCTCTGACATGGCCTGGAAAAGCAGTGGAAGATGGCCCAGTTCCTTGGGCCCCTGCACCCTTATGCAGAACCTGGAAGAAGCTCCTGGCTCCTGGCTTTGGGCCGGCTCAGCTCTGGCCATTGTGGTCATTTGGAAAGTGAACCAGCGGATGGAAGACCTTTCTTTCTGTCTCTCCTTCTCACTGTCTCTAACTTTATCTCTCAAATAAATAAATACAGGCCGGTGCTGCGGCTCACTAAGCTAATCCTCTGCCTATGGCGCTGGTACCCTGGGTTTTAGTCCCGGTTGTGGCGCTGGGTTCTGTACCAGTTGCTCCTCTTCCAGTCCAGCTCTCTGCTGTGGCCCAGGAAGGCAGTGGAGGATGGCCCAAGTCCTTGGGCCCTGCACCTGCATTGAAGACCAGGAGGAAGCACCTGGCTCCTGGCTTCAGACCAGTGCAGCGCGCCAGCCATAGTGGCCATTTGTGGGGTGAACCAACAGAAGGAAGACCTTTTTCTCTGTCTGTCTGTTTCTCACTGTCTAACTCTGCTTGTCAAAAATAAATAAATAAATACAATCTTTAAAGAAAAAAAGACAAGTTTGTTTTGGTGCAAAATATTGAAAACCATAGTTCTTTCATAATATGCTTTCCTATGAACTTTTTGAAGATCCCTCATATTATGCACAAAGTAGACTTCTAACATAATCCAGGGATCACAAGGGATTTTTCTAATCTAAAAATTACACAACTTCACTTCTAAATGTGCTAACCTTACCTGAATATGATTATGATTTTTATCAGTGAGCCTTTTAAAATGTATTCTTTATTTATTTGGTTAATAATGGATGATGTTCAGAGGGTGTTGGAAGGACCTACACTTTACCTAAGGAAGCAGTACGCCCTGATCCTAAAACATAAAGTTCAGATACTGCATCTAAGTTCCCTCAATCGTGTCCCAAGTTCTCTCTCCTTTCCTCAAGAGAAATATTAGTTAGGGATTAACCTATTTGACTTATCATCTCTGGGACATATTCTGGGAAATTTTGATATTAAAGACATTTCCCAGCATGGGAGACCAGGAGGAAGCACCTAGCTCCTGGCTTCAGATTGGCGTGGTGCGCCAGCCGCAGCACACCGGCCATAGCGGCCATTTGGTGGGTGAACCAACGGAAGGGAGACCTTTCTCTCTGTCTCTCTCTCTCACTGTCTAACTCTGCCTGTCAAAAAAAATTTTTTTTTAATTTTAAAAAAGTCATTTGTCTTATGAAGTTTTGGACTATTTCAATATTTGATTTTCATTTATCAGTACTCATTTGTTTCTCGTCTCCTGAATAATAATGAAATCCATTCAGGGAAGTGGTCTATCTCACATTTCTTAAAATCTGTTGTAGAGGGTGGGCATCTGGCCTAGTGGTCAAGGTGCCTGCATCTTATCTCAGAGTGCCTGGTTTGCTACCTGGCTCTACTACTGACTCCGGCTTCCTGGAGGCAGCAGTTATGGCTGAAGAAATTGTGTTTCTGCCACTCACAGGGGAGACCTGGGTTGAGTTACTAGCTCCTGGCCTTGGCCTGACAGTCCCAGCTGTTGTGGACACTTGTGTGAACTGAACCAGTGCATGGAAAGTCTCTGTCTCTTTTCTCCTCAAATATATACGTAAAAAAAAAAAAACAAAAACTTTGCAGTACCAGCTGAAAATGGTGTCTTGCACTAGAGAAGTAGTGTAATAGAGTAGGGTTGATGTCAAGTAGATTCTAATTCTCAATCTATTAATCCAGTCACAGATTGTGAGGGTACTTCAAAAAGCCCATGGAAAAATGGAATTAAGAGATATGTTTATATTTGTGCCAAAATATTCAGTCCATGCATGTGAGGAATCTTCTGGAAACTTATAGAAAATGCATATGATGAAAAACTATGCATGGATTTCGTTTTTTTCACTAAAATAATCTTTTCTTTTAGTCTCATTTTTCACCAACTTTTTGATGAAGCCTCATATATGATTTCTGGTCATTTATTTAGCTAATCCAAGATATAAGGGCATTCTGGGATATGCAGGAGAGAGGAGTCAGCTGATTGGCTGCCAGTGAGGAACAGGTTCAGAGCAAAACAGCTGATCCCATTTACATGGGGTTGAGATTTTCCCATTCTTGGCCTTGTTTGCAGAAACTTTTCTTTAGAGACGTTCAGCTTTCAATACATTTAAGAAAATGCTTTGAGAAGATCAAGGGCAGGATCACATTTAAGCTGAGTGCAAAACCCAAAGCTCACTTAGATATCCTCAGCTTATTCTACTACTGGACAGACTTATGTTCTTGGGCAAAGGCAACTGTTTTTCCTGGCTCTCCCCTTCAAATATGCAGACAAATCCTCGATGGCAGTAACAGAGAAGAGTTTGTAGCCAACTCTGTTAAAGGGAAGTCAGTAATATGAGTCCTGTTTACTGGTGCCAAACTGCACAGCCAGCCCAATAGTAGAAAATAATTCAGCACCTCAAAGTTGCTATTGTTCACCAGCAGTGGTGTACCCCTTTCTGAATTGAAATGGTTTGTTGCACCTGATTAAGATAGGCTTTATCCAGTGTAACTTTCAACAAATAATGAACAGAAGATTTCCTGTGTATTTTAAGACCTGCTTGTGCAGAGCCAGCATTATAGCTCCCAATACTCAAGAGGAGAGATTCTATTAAGTATACAGAAAGGGATTCTGGAAAACAGGCAGACTTTGAAAATGAAAAAAACAGAAGAGAGGGATGTAGGGAAATTTTCTATTTGAACTTATGCAAGTAACTGATTATTGATGGTCATTCTGTGAAAAACTTTGGTTCCTGTCTTCTGGGGAGACTCTGCCTGTTCTGGTCTTGGTGTTGAAAGTCTTCTCCTGTGCCACCATCATTTTAGCTGTCACTGCCCATTACAATTGTGAGCTCTGCAATTATAGGTTAAATATTTTATGGTAGTTTAAGATTGGATTTGTTTCTTTGAGTAACTATTATGTTGTCATGGCAAAAGTCTTGTGTAATATGAGAACCATAATTTCCACTTCACAAAGAAATAATGATTCTTCAAGCTGACCTAAAGAGCCCAGCAATTTGAATGCTCAATTCTATATTCATGTGTGGACTATACTTGATTTCTATGTGGCTGAGGAAGAATGGATAAAAGGTCACTGATAAGTTTCCTATAAGACATTATCTTCTATCCCAGCATTTGTGATAGGAACATTTGTTCATTATTTCTTATCATTTATTCCTTCAACAATATAGTTATGTTTTTTTTAGGAAGTTCACAATTTTCTCCAGGATTCACAGAAAAACACATTCCTCATGCCATGGTCTTGAAATTCCTTACTAAATCTGAATCTTTGGAATTTTCATAGCTTAAGCAAGTATTGTAAAATAAATTTAGGAAGCTCTTTGGTAATCAACCTGCTTGGCTTTCAGGAGGAATGCAAAATTAGTGGCTAGGGTAAGAAATTACCTTATTTGAAATTTATGAATATTTTTACAATTACAAGCTACAGATATGAAACAAAATAAGAAAATATTCTGTTAAATGGCACAAGATAATATTGTTCAAATGAATTTTTTGCCTCCCCATTTTTGGAGCACACAGACTGCAAAAAGGGCTATCTTTTTTTTAAAAATTTATTTGACAGGTAAAATTATAGTCAGTGAGAGAGACAGAGAGAAAGGTCTTCCTTCCATTGGTTCACTCCCCAAATGGCGACCACAGGCGGCACTGCACCAGTCTGAAGCTAGGAGCCAGGTGCTTCTTCCTGGTCTCCCAAGTAGGTACAGGAGCCCAAACACTTGGGCCATCCTGCACTGCCCTCCTGGGCCACAGCAGAGAGCTGGACTGGAAGAGGAGCAACCGGGACTAGAACCTGGTGCCCATATGGGATGCCGGCGCCACAGGCAGAGGATTAGCCTATTGAGCTGCGGCGCCAGCCAAGACCTATCTTTTTGAGTAACAATAATTTATTTCTTCATGACAGATTGTGAAAGGTGGTTCCACTATCCCTGTTTGGAATCATTAGGGCAGTTGCAGTCACAGAGCATCCTTCTCGGCTGAACTGGGAGTTCCAACACATCAGGTAACTGGTGCTGTCTGTGCACAGGAAACCCCAGTCCTCCTTGTAAGTGCAGCATGAGGACCCCGTAGGTCAGCTGCTGTCCTTCTTCTCATTTCCTTTCCTTCTAATGTTTCATAGTCCCCTGCTCCTCCAGGCATTTGGAATATTTTTAAGTTCTTTAGCCCATGTCTCATTTGAGGTATTATAATCACCTCATTCCTTACACCTTTCCTCTCATGGTGTGGTAGATTCCTTCTGTTTTCTTACCCACTTTTTGCCACTGAGGTTTGTAGCTAGTATCACATTTGTGACCAGTTTGTGTTTCTGGTTTGTGTCTATTCATACACTGGAGTACAATTCTCCATCACTAAATGCTTCACTCACATAGTCCTGGATCATGCACAGTGGCTCTTTGCAAAGAACTCTTTCATTTCTGTACCGTTTCAAGAATGCCCTTATATTTTCTGTCTTTTTAAATAACAAACACATCTCCCTATTTTGTTTTAAAATGTATATGTCAGGGCGTCCACTAAAATATCTGACTCTCATAATAGAGAAATATGATCTAATAGTCCATGCCAGGAAATCTGCAGTTAGATCCAAGTGAACAGAGCCTCTTTAACGCTCCTGTCAATCAGCTGCTGGTCTCTTTTTGCTGTTGACCACTTAGACACCAGAGGCTACTGTCAGCAGTGCCTGTTTACACACTATTCAGCTTCCGGGCACCTACAAAAGATGTCCAACACTAAGTGTGATCAACATGCTAAAACACAAACGAGATGTAACCAGCAAAAATTTTCTGAAGCTGTAGTATATCTATCATCATGGAGGCCTCATTCCTACTTATTTTGGCTTAGGAAAAAAAGTGCAAAGTTTTATTTTCTTTTAAATAATGTACCTGAATAGCTAATATCTCAAATCATGAAATAATAAAACAAAATTATTAAATACTAAACAGAAGTCCTCTTATTTTGAGTAATAGTGCCTCTAATCACTATTATATATAATAAATAAATGAGAATTCCCTCTTTGAATTCATTATATAAATCTGTAGTTTAGACCCGCTCTGCAGCTCAATAGGCTAATCCTCCACCTGCGGCGCCGGCACACTGTGTTCTAGTCCCAGTTGGGGCGTCAAATTCTGTTCCAGTTGCTCCTCTTCCAATCCAGCTCTCTGCTGTGGCCCGGGAGTGCAGTGGAGGACAGCCCAAGCGCACCAGCCGTGGCGGCCATTGGAGGGTGAACCAATGGTAAAGGAAGACCTTTCTCCCTGTCTCTCTTTCTCTCTCTCTCTCTCTCTCTCTTACTGTCCACTCTGCCTGTCAAAAAAAAAAAAAAAGAAATCTGTAGTTTATATGGTCATCTTACCTTGAAGATTTTGCTTAGTTTTTTAAATTTATTTGATAAGCCCTGTCCATTATCTCTTGAGGACAATTCATTTCTCAGTTCCCAATGAAAATTCTGTTTGTTCTAATTTATGATGAAAATGTCATGGGGAATTAAATTTATTGTCTTTCCTCCAAGGTCAGAATAGGCTGAGGGATAATAAAAGAAAGAAAATAAGAAACTTGACTTCATGCTAGTTTATGGTTAGGAAATAATGAAACAATTTCATCTATCTGGGGAACTTACCAAGTACTTTTTGTCATTTATGTTTATTATTTCCAAGTGAATTTCTCAAGAAGGGCATAGGGATCTAATAACAATTTGCACATTTTCTAAGACAGAACAGAGTCTTAGAAAATGAACGGAAGAAGATAGGAAGTGTAGAGAAGAAATAAAGGAGACAGCACTTGAGTGAGAGGAGTCTGAACTTTCGGATTTTGCTAAGTGGTGACTGCAGTAGGGCATTCCCTGGGGGAGGCTCGTGCAGTGATGGCCTCTCAAAGGTCACTTCGTTTCTGCATCAAGAACAATACGAGGCCTTGGTTTCCTGGGGGTTAATTGAACCCTTTCCACAGCAGACCACACTGCCTCCTTGGAATTTATAGGACACTTTCATCCTAAGCACTGGCACACTTCTGAAGCCCAGGGCTGCCTCCAGGTCCTGGAATTCAGTGGGTGGCCAGTGTTGCGTTACAGAAAGAGAAACAGCAGCTCCAAAGGGGTTAAGTGACTTGCAAAATGTCCAACAATACTTCATCGGGATGATCTGAAATCAAGGTTAATCTCTTTCACCAGAAAGTCTTCAGCAAAGGGGACTTTATTTATCTTTCTGAAGAAAAAATAGTTTTCAGGGTACATGGATACAAAGCAGCTAGTTTCTGCATTTACCGGGGCTTACAAAACAGAGCAATGATGACTTTGCAAATAAATTCTCTAATTTAAAACGTGTGGTGGTTTTACATTTGAAAGGGCTATTATTAATAATTTTTCTTAAGTTTTTAGAAGTTCATGAGGAATGAATGCTAACTAGGAGAGATTTACATATCACGATCATTATTTTTGTGACATCTGCTCTGGCCTACTGATTCAGAGTTAAGGAGAAGACACAATATTTATCCTACAAGCAAACTGGAAATCTCTTAGCTTTGAGCTGTAGTATTTCCAGATGGTTGAAATCGAAAGCAGACTTCCTCTCCTTGCCTGTTCTGCCAAAGTTTTATGCAGCAGTAAATAAACTCCTATTTGCTTGTGCCACATTTTATTGCAGAATACACAAGGATTGAGGCAACCAATTTCCCAGGGAATGATTCTCTTCTCAGGGGATTTTGAAGGTTGGGCATTCTGTCTGTCTTATAACAGGAATACATAGCTCACAATTTTAACTTCAGTAATACCATAGAACTTTGCTGGTTCTTCGGTTTCATTGGATTTTCTAAAATTTTCAGAAAATCCTCTCAATTTCTATTTCTACAGATTGTGTTATAAAAGCACAGTAATCTTTCTTTCTTATACTCTTTAAATGCTAAAATTGCATCCATGTAAGTAAAAGCCTTACATTATTTTAACTGCATATAGAACAACCAGTCCCTTAAGAAATTTATCGTGAAATCTAAATTAAACTTTAAAAAGTGCTGATTTTTCTTTTTATGTGAATGTGAAGATGAAGATAATAAATTTGACAAATTGATTGATTACTTAGATTATAAATATCTAGTTAAAATTCATTTTTAATCTATGACTTCTATCCTATTAATTGGTAGAAACAGTACTTTATCCATAAACATTGCTAGATAATATTTTGGGGCCTTTCTTAATATATTGAACAGAGAGCGTATATCCTACTTATTCAAAGAAGTTGAAGAGAACATGCTTGCAAACCAATCATAATGTATATGAAAACTGGTTCTAGAATATGACAAAATAGAATAAAATTGTTTCATGCTATCTATATTTATTTATTTTTAATTTGTATATATCTCATAAATATATTATGTACACAATAATTCTTCCCACTGTACCTGCACTCCCACCTATTCTCCTCCCCTCCTGTTTTATCCAAGAAAGAAAAATTAAAAAAAAAAACAGAAAGAAAAAAGTAATAAATGAAGTAAAACAAAAAACTAAGAGAGGTGTTCATCAACAGTCTATACAAGCGCTGACATGTTATTGCTTCTCAAAGGCGATTTAGTTTTTTCCCTTCCTGTCCTTCTTTCCTTTTAGAAACTTGTCTTTAAGGAAGAACCCAAGGATGACACATATTTTGTGAGCTCTTAGATATAACTATGAGACATACAAGTATCCTCCTTTTAATATACTAAAAGGTAGTGATTCTTGAGAACAAGTTTTACTATTAAGTTTCGTGGTACCACTTTTTGGGGACAAAGGCCCTTCATGGGGAGTTAATGCACAGTGACTCTTATTGTTTATTTGACAAATAACACTCTTATGTATGACATCAGTAATCGCCAAAGGCTCTTTTCCATGATCTGCTTCGGGTATGGAAGCCTTTTGGATGCACTAGTTAGACAAGGCCATAAGCAAAGTGGAAGTTATCGCCACTCTTTAGAGAAAAGTACATCCCTCTTTGCTGGCTTCTCTTTTCCACTGGAGTTTCACCCTCAAGGGTCCTTTATGTAGGACATATTTTGCCAGAATGTCTCAGCTTGCCAAGGCTGAAATATTCCCCCAGACTTTCCAGCCAGACTGGAGTGCCTTAGGGCTGATTCTGAGATTGGAATGCTACTTAAAGTGATTGACATTCTATGAGTCTGATCTATACTTAACACAAAATTAGAATATAATATTATTTGCAGAATTATATCAATGGTTTTTGCTCTTTCTACCACTATGCAAAAGGTGAAAAATTGTTTCCCTAATCCTCAAGTGTGTGGGTCAAGAGTATCCCAAGAACCATGCATTTTTCCCTCACCTCTGCTCTGGAGGTGCCTGAACTGAGTTGAAGCCAGAACTCAGCATGTGCCTGAGAATGTGAGTGGGAAAGATGATTGATTTTTCTACCTAGAATAGAGTGATAAATAATCTCCTTTTGCAGGCAAATGAGAAGGATGCAGAACAAAGACTATGGAGAAATGGTAGAACATGCAACCTTCCCTGGTGCATTCCTAAAAACATGTCAATTGTAAACTAGATACCTCTGCACCTCTGCATCATTATGTAAAAGACAGTATTGGATCATTGTCTAAACTGCACTATACGGCTTGTTTTTAATCTTTTATTTTTTAAATAAGTATTTGTTTATTTATTCAAAAAACACAGAGATAGAGGGAAAAGCAAAGAGAGAGAAAGAGAGAGAGAGAGAGAGAGAGAGAGAGAGAGAATTTTCCAAATGCTGATTCACTCCCCAGATGACAGTAATAGCTGGGGTCAGCCAGGCCAGGCCAAAGCCAAGAGCCAGGAGATTCTGTGGCAGGTGCACAAGAACTTGAGCCATCAGCCATTGCTTTTTCCAGGCCATTATGAGGGAGCTGGATTGCAAGTGGAGCAGCCAGGACTTGAAACAGCATCCATATGGGACACCAACATCACAGGTGCTGGCTTTAACTGGTACACCACAACATCAGTCTACTTTAGTTTGCCTTGTATCTGGGAAGTCTTCCCCAGGGGAAGTAATTCTCGAAAGGCAAATATAAGCCAAGATAGAAGTGTTCAAGTGAAAAGAAAAAAAGGAAATCTGAATAAAAATACAAAAATGGGAAACACAGTGTGTGCACATGAGATTAATGAACACAGGAAATTTTAACTACCTTGGAATAAAACCCAAAGGGAGAGACAATGAGAAGTACTTGAAGAGTGTGGGCCCAGGTTAGCAGAGGACCTCTACTTAATTCTATGAGTGATGCCAACTGGACATGGAAGGCTTTTAAGAAAGATAATCAAATTATAATATTTGTTTTTGGACATGTCTGATTGCTTCTGTGATCAGTTGGCTAAAGCACAGTAATATTAGAGGCAGATAGACCAGTCAGGAAGTTGTCACATTATTCTAGATAACAGTGACACTTAGATAATTTTGGCACTTAGTTTCAGAACGTATGTCACGCAGAGAATTATTCTCTTGTTCTGTCACATCTGTGTTCAATGTTGTTTTGCTTGTGAAATAATAAGCAGCATTATGGTGATGATGTGACTCATTCACTATTTTATACCCTCAACATTCAGCAAATGCTGATAGTAATTTATTAATGAATAATTATTTATTAAAACAGGAGCAAATGAACTGAATGAAAGTCTTGCAGATAAATTTAGAGCAAGAAATGGATTCCAAACATATATTTGAGAGCTAGAATATCTAAAACTTTCCAGCCAAAGCTAATATTGACACCTCAATGCCTGGTAATTAAACTATATGAAGCTCCAGAAATAGGTGTAACCAGTGACAACCAGTGTAAATTCTGGACTGCTTTTAACTCAAATTCCAGTGCCTCAATTTCTTTGACACATGTGATTAAATCACAAGTGATTTAAACTATCTTCAGATTTAATGGGTTTCAGTTTGCTTGAGTGCAAAATGGAATAAACTACCACTTCATTATATGGTTTTGAAAATCACGGGTCAAGGCTTATAAAGCACTTAGGCCATAGCTAGGCAAAGAGCATTTGCTCAATGGAAAGTTCAGATTATATTCCCATAAAGATATTAGTCACCAGTGACTGTTTCATTGCAGGGAAGAGACTTTGATTTTAAATCTCAACAATACCTCTTCACTTGATCTGCACTCTTCCCTTGAAAGGTTTCACGAGTCAGAAGCCCCAAATTAAGTGATGTGCTAAAGTTCACACAGATTGTCAGTGCCCAAACTCGACTCAGGGCAGGCTGTTTTGATCCACTAGTCATGCTTCCTATTGCATCTATCCAAGGGGGGACCTACTGCAGGCTGTATGGTTGTAAAGAGCTTAAATGTCAGTTTCAAACTGTCATTTACAAAAGCACACGATTGGGAAATCTCAACACAGTCCAGACCTATTCAGTCAGTGGACACATGCTTTGAGAAAATTTTTCAACCATGGGATTTTTGTTATTGTCCTTAGTAGCTATCTCCCATGTAGACGAAATAGTTTTGTGTTTACAAGAATTGCAATATATTTTTTTTAAAAAAAGGTTAATTAAGTTTTGTTCATCATGAGGAATTCCTTTACTCAACTCTCTAGTTTAAGTAGATTTTCATTAGTTTGTATCTTTCGCAACTATAAGACTTTTGGGCACATCATGTACAAACTTTTATTTCTCTCTTGTAAAGCGTTAAGAGAAACTGAAACAAAACAAATGGAAAGCAAACAAATGGACAGTAGGAATAATGGTCTTACAATTCAGCTATAGGCAAAATAAAAGGAGCTAAATAAAAATAGCCTTAACCCTTACAAATGCTATTGAAGATGTGTGTGGCAATGAATTGATTTGTACATGGACAGGCCCTGGTAAGGGAATTTTTCTGAAATGTGCTGACCAGTGTGGAGTCACAATTTTATGAAGCAATTTACCAACTCACTTCCTGCTATCAGATTCAAGCAAGGTCAGCCAAAAACGTTTTCTGTCAAAAGTTACTTTGAATTGTAGAAAGAATAACGGAAGTATTTTAAAAAGATCTCAAGATTAGAGTCAAAACTTCATAAAAAAATTCCAAAGAGAATTGAATATATGGACAAAGAGTGAAGCTCTAATCTTTTGTTACCTCTTGAGAGAGTCATCGTCGGTTGTGATCCATGGACAGGACTGATCTCTGTCGCTTTGTTTTTCTTCTACTGGAGAGGAAAAGACTTTGAGGCTGAGCTCTCCGGACATTGCACAGCAGTTCGGAAGTGACCTCATGCTTACTTCCATATAAAAATTATGGGCACACTTTGTATCCCTTTGTCTCTGCTTGCTTGATTTTGTGCTTTTTAGGCCTTTTTAATATTTTATACCCAGTGATTCATTCTTTTATTTTACAAAAATAATAGTCAAGAATGAATTGGGGAAGAAAACTAAACTGATCCACTGCTGCAGATAGTGTCTCTGTTCTACAAAGAATTATAAATTTATAATCATGTCTTTAAACTGGGAGGAGGGACACAGAATAGTTTATTCCCAGTCCAGTAAGGGACAATAAACGAAAGTGAATTTTACTTTGTCTAGAATTCCTACTTTAAATATGCAAAATGTTATTGGTAAAATTATTAGGTAATATATTGAATTTATCCTTTCTATTTTGATATACGTGAAAATATGAGGGTTTTTGAAATTGCATTTATGTTTGGAAAATAGCTTGACCTTGAAGTCATATAATTTTTGTTTTTGACAGGCAGAGCTAGACAGTAACAGAGAGAGAGAGAGAGAAAATTCATCCTTCCGTTGGTTTACCCCCAAAATGACCACTTCGGCTGGTGTGCTGCAACCAGAGTGCCATGCTGATCCAAAGCCAGGAGCCAGGTGCTTATCCTGGTCTCCCATGCAGGTGCAGGGCCCAAGCACTTGGACCATCCTCCACTGCCTTCCCAGGCCACAGCAGAGAGCTGCACTGGAAGAGGAGCAACCGGAACAGAATTTAGTGCCCCAACCAGGACTAGAACCCAGGGTGCCAGCTGTCGCAGGCAGAGGATTAACTTGTGAGCTGCGGCACTGGCCTGAATTCATTTATCTTAAAAAGTATAATGATGTTCACATTAAATTTCTATCATTTTTACCCCTGTGGTCTCAATTCCTTTGAACAGTTCTATCATGCTTCTTATTAGGAGCTGTGAGGGAACTAGGCTTGGTGTTAGGTGATTTATTTTATTTATTTATTTATAACAATTTATTTATTTATTTAAAATTCAGAGTTACACACAGAGAGAAAGAGAAACAGAGAGAGAGAGGTCTTCCATCCGCTGGTTCACTCTCTAGTTGGCCTCACTGGCCAGAATTGCACCTAACCAAAGCCAGGAGCCAGGAGCTTCTTTTGGTTCTCCCACACAAGTGCAGAGGCCCAAGGACTTGGGCCATTTTCTACTGCTTTTTCAGGCCATAGCAGAGAGCTGGATGGGGAGTGGAACAGCCAGGACTTGAACTAGCACCTGTTTGGGATGCTGGCAAAGGCTTTACCTGCTATGCCACAGGTGATTTATTTTAAAAAATAAATACAAATATATAGAAAATGTTCATATCTACTCTAAACAATAGATAAAAAACAAGCAGCATTACAAGTAGACTTAAGTGCCAAGTGATGAATTTCAATGCACAATTGATCATCATGATAGGTCTAAGAGCAAAGGTATCACACAAACAAGACTAGTGTCTGCTAATACTAAATAATAAAATTAAAAAAGGAGAGAATGATCCAACATGGGAAGCAGGATACATAGCAGACTCATAGAATGGCAGATGTCCTAAACAGCACTCTGGCCTCAGAATCAGCCCTTAAGGCATTCGTATCAGATCTGGCTGAGAGTATTTCAGGCATGGAAAGCCAAGACACTCTGGTAAAAAAAAAAAAAAAAAATCTAACTGAAAGCTCTCTGTGAATGAGATCCCCGCGGAAAGAACGGGACATCAAAGAAGGAGGTACCTTTCTCTGAAGGGAGGAGAGAATTTCCACTTTGACTGTGTTCTTGTCTAAGTAAGATCAGAGTCGGCCCACTCAAAAGGCCTCCATAGCCTTGCCAACTCACGGCAAGAGCCTAGAGAGATTACTGACACCAAAAACAAGAGTGTCAATTTGTTAAGTCAACAACAGGAGTAAACTGTGCGCTTACTCCTCCATTAAGGATCTCTGTCCTTAATGTGTTGTCCAATGTGAAGTAATGCTAACTAGTACTCAAATAGTATTTTACACTTTATGTTTCTGTGTGGGTGCAAACCGTTGAAATCTGTACTTAATATATACTAAATTGATATCCTGTATATAAAGAGAATTGAAAATGAATCTTGATGTGAATCGAATGGGAGAGGGAGAAGGAGATGGGAAGGTTGCGGGTGGGAGTGAAGTTATGGGGGAAAAAGCCATTGTAATCCATAAGCTGTACTTTGGAAATTTATATTTATTAAATAAAAGTAAAAAAAAAAAACAAATAGACTTAAGTGGCACCCTTGTCTCTGTGTACCTCCAGGGTGATCTGCCCATCCAGGACAGACCCCCTGCACACAAACACCCTTTTGAGATAATGCTCTGGGAGTGAAGGGCCATGGCATTTCCTGCACCAAAGACCGCGGCCTACTTCCAGGCTTTTGTGACCATCTCCCTGTCTGCAAGCTGGAACGTGAGTGTCAGTGTCCTGGGCTCACTGGGAGGCCACAGGGCATCTGCAGGGGAAGTTGCCCACAGGGATTTGAAATGCATTCTGGGATATCCACATGCTTACAAAATGCTAATGGCAAGGAACTCAGCTGGAGGGTGGATGCAAGGATCTTAACTGTACTGAATTGACATTGAACTTCTTTTCATAATGGCTAAGATCTAAACACATCCCATGGCAGCAGTGTTAGAGAAGATGGGTAAAAGCAAACCTTGCTAAGCATCCTTGCTAAACTATACATTGGTATATGTACTCTCTAAAAGACACTGGAAAATACCAATAAATTTTTAAAAATTATTTTAGGTTTCCTTTCTCTCTCTCTCTCTTTCAAAGTCAGAGGAACAGAGAGGCAGGGTCGGGGGTTGGGGGCACAGAGAGATCTTCCATCTTCTGTTTCAGTCCCCACAATAGCTGAGGCCTGACCTGGCCAAAGTCAGGAGAAGGAACTCCATTCGAGTCTCCCATAGCGGTGGCAAGGATGGGCTGGCACCTTCTGGCTCTTAGACACATTAGCAGAAAGTTGGAGCAGGAGTGGAAGTAGGTCTGGATCCCTGGCGTTCTGATATGGGACGTGGGCATTTCAAACGGTAGCTAAACCTGCTGCACAAGAACACCCACCTCAGCAATACCTGTTAATATGTTACATTCACAGCTTCACTTTGAGGACTTACCTAGCACCTGTATGCAATAGACAATAAAAACGTCTGTTTTTTCATGGATTCATTTATTATAAAATAGAGTTTAGCCTATGATCTAGATAATATTTTAGATCCCAGGAATACAGCAGTAAATAGGAAAAGCCAAAACCCTGTCTTAAAGAAATTATACTTTAGTGAGAAGAGAATAAACAAATAAATTAATGAATATGTTTATATGAAATTATAAAAGAATAGAGAAAGTGAGGACTGGGAGACTCTTTAGAGATATTATAGATTATAGATGAATACATATCTACACACATATTTATACAGAGACACATATATAAATGAATAATTTTACCTAAACAATAATATAGCAGCAAAAAACACGAAAAATAAAATGTTCATTAAAATGGAATAGATTAAAACAACAAAGAAGCAGGTAGGTAAATAGCAGCCATTGTTCATCACAGAGCTGCTAAACAATGAGGTTGTGCTCTCTATGTTTGCTGGCAAAGTAATTTCTCCAACACAGAGCAAAACACACAGAACATGTGTATATCCTAAATTTATTTAAAATAAACAAAATTCCATGAACATATGCACATATGTGTACATACACCTCTCTCACACACACACACATGTGCAGATACCTGGTTGTGTACCTGTGCCTATACATATGCCTAGAAAATTTCTGGGCAGCCAGAGCAGGAAGAGTTAACAATGATTTCTTTGGCCAAATGGAGAGGGAAGTTATTATTCATTTAAAAACCCTTTTGTCCTGTCTTAACTCCTTACCATATGCATTTACTACTTTTTAAACAAATGGTTGTTTTAAAGCCCCTGATCAGGTTAAAAAGGAAGTGAGAAAGTGTAGCCCAAGTGCAGTGCAGCTCCAATCCGGGCTTGTGGGATGGTTTCAGAGGATAAAATGCTTCCTCTGGGGGAAGGAGGTGTGAACCTTGGCAGTTGATACAGATGAAACCCAGTGAGTACATTTCCAGAGATCAGCCTGGAGTGTGGAGAAGCAGCTGAGCCAGCTTTCATAAAGGGGTGTTTTTCCTCAGGTAAAATTTAGAATAAATGGAAGTCATCATCATCCAAGGTTTCTGCTTGGGGAAGCAAGATCACTGTAGCAAGAGGTTGTGCAATGGTCGTGAGAAGGTTGGGCAGGTTCTTCGCAGTGTCTTCACAACAAACTATGAATGAAAGAAATGAGCAGAGGTTTAGGGTGCTGTAGTAGGATGGGGCATTGTCCTCGAGATGTAGAGCCGAGAGTCAGGGCTCCTAAAGGAAGTTCCAGAAACAGTCTCTCTGGGGATACAGAGAAGGCAGCCAGGAAGAGAGAAAAGAGGGTGGTAGGGTACAGCCCTTCATTTTCAGTGGAGGAGACAACGTAGACCTGGAGCAGATCCCTGGTCACCAGGACCCTTGCTCCAGGAAGGGGCTGAGATATCCAGGCCTTATGATGATGCAGAAGAGTAAATGTACCTGTTAGGAGGCTGTGATCCAGTACGAGCCCATAGGTTAAGGCACCTTTGCCCTCCTGCAACCTTTTTTTGTGCCATGTTCTTAGCTTGGCACTCAGATTGCAGAAGCAGAACAACCTCATGGAGGAGCTTTATGAAGGATTCAAGGTACCCAGACAAAGAGTAAATTTAGTGTGTACTAAGAATATGAATTCTTACAAGAGTTCCTGGAATCAGTCATCACTTCCCAGGTTGAGACCCTGTGCAAACTATTTCACCCATCTAAATTAATTTTGGTCATTAGTGAAATGGGATAGTATAAGATGCTATTGTGAACACCAAATAACATCATATACGCACAGCATCTGGCACATGACTTATACTCAATAAACATGCTGATGAAGAGGAAAAAGAAGGAAGAGGAAGGGTGGAGGTGGTAGTGTTCGCAGGATAGCAACATTACACAGGCCAGACAATATGTGCATGATATGATATTGCTTATTTGACATAAGCATCAAAGTGAAATTGCCTGGTGTATATCTCTTTGTAATCTGTGTGGGTGAATGCTAAAAGGAAACCAGCTAGAGTTCTTGTAATCTCACCATCTAGCTAGTGGAAATGAGCTGTGGAATTATTCTTAGCTCTTCTTGTTCCTCTCCAGCCTCCTGGCTCTTGCATCCTGGGGCTGGGAAACACCTGTTACATAATTCTAATGAATGCAGGGTTTTATTAGTAATTTCATACATTACATAGTTACCATCTACAGCCTATACAAGGCAGAAAACTAGCTTTGGATTTTTATCATGATGAATCTTACTAATTAGGTTTTCTACTTCCTTGGTTTCCTGCGTCCTGTTCCTCCAGGACAGACAGTGGGAATTTTATACCAGGAAATGGCAGCTGTGTTCACATGCCATGACACTTCCGTTGCGGACAGATTTCCATAGTCCCGTGAAAGTAGTCATCCAAGTTCCATATGCATTAATCCTTCCTTTGCACTGGAGCTAACTCAAATTTCATGCTTGTCTGGGTGTTTAGCGAGGACTCGCTTGCTTGCTGTGGAATGCGAACACTGGAAAAGGGTATTTTCTCACAGTATGTGCTAGTCAAGATAATCTCCAAGACAGTAGCAATTAAATTGTATATTAATCGTCTGTTGCTGCTATAACAAATGTCCACACACTTGGAGACTTAAAAACAGATGCAAATTTATAATCTTACTTTTCATAGGCCAAAAATCTCGACACAAGATTCAGCTGCTACTTTGCTTGGAGCCTCATGAGGTTGACACCAATGTATCAGTAGGGTTGAGCTCCTTTCTGGAAGCCCTGTGGATAAATCCACTTCCAAACACATACAGTTTACTGGCAGGACACTTCAAAGTGGCTGGGAATGGAGAGCCCCAGTTCCCCAATTCTACTCACACCTGCTGGCAGCTACTACTCACGATCCAGTTCAAGTTCGTTTTCATGTTTGCCTTATTCTCTTTTTCCATGGTTCTTTTCCACCATTTCCAAAGTCAGAAATGGTAAACTAGGTCAAGTTTTAAATCTCTCTGACATTTCCTTCTACCTCATCTCTCTTATTTTTCTATAAGTCTCTGCCTGACCTTCAATTTCACAGATCAAAAAATTTAATTTTGCCAGTTCTAAATTCATTCAAGGGCCACCAAACCAACTAGAGACTTGAACAGAAATGCAACTAGGTTTAACTTCATCTAAATGCAACTGGCTGTCCAGCATGCTTTGTACAAGATACCAGGTCTGTAATGAAGTTCAGTAAGATTTAACCCTCAAGGTATATTTTGCAATGCTGAGTATATGTACTTCAGTGGAGACATAGGTGCTGGATTCAGAAGGAAACTTCTCTGCAAACAGACCGCAATGCTTGTGTTCAACCTCTAAATTCTCTACTATACAGGAAATCCTTAGAGAATTAATTCACCATAGGAAGATTGCATCAGTAATTCTAAGAAACTATTGCTCTTCTCTTGCGACTCACTGTGAGATTATTTTGAGGCCGGCTGCGGCTCGCTAGGCTAATCCTCCGCCTGCAGCATCGGCACCCCAGGTTCTAGTCCCAGTTGCTCCTCTTCCAGTCCAGCTCTCTGCTGTGGCCCGGGAAAGCAGTGGAGGATGGCCTAAGTGCTTGGGCCCTGCACCCGCTTGGGAGACCAGGAGGAAGCACCTGGCTCCTGGCTTCGGATTGGCGCATCGTGCTGGCCGTGGCAGCCATTTGGGGGGTGAATCAATGGAAGGAAGACCTTTCTTTGTCTCTCTCTCTCTCTCTCACTGTCTAACTCTGCCTGTCCAAAAAAAAAAAAAAGACTATTTCAGATAACACGTTCTTTGTTGCTGTCTATGCTAGGATGTTAATACAACAGCTGAACAAAGATATATTCTGTTATTTTAATTATGACATTATTATTCCCAGATCCCATTCTTGGAGTGTCTCCTGCATTTCCTCGTCTTCTCCTTTTTCTCTTGTCTTCCCAACTAGATGACAACTCCCTTTTACATATGATTACTGAGTTCTCTGGGTCTTCAGTTATACTGTTCATCATCTATAGTGTCCTTCATCCACATTCCCATCTCTTATAACTCCACTAAGAACCCATATCAAATGTTACCTGTACAAGCATGCTTGAGGCAAATCTTGGTAATATTTAATACATTATAGATTTAATAAAAACAGTCAGACACAAATACCTGTACATGAGCCACATAATTAAGTTCTTTTCACTGTTTCTAAGGTAAGTATTATTGTACTCACTGAAAGAATGAGACTTGATTGAGTGAACAATTTCCTAAAGAGCAAAATCAGGCTGCAAACTCATGATGGCTCAAGTATGAATTCCCTTTTTCTTAATTGTGCCGCAATGCTAACATTTCTATGCCTGTGGCTTTCTAGCTCAAAGGTAGTCATTTCCTCACTGACCCATCTCAAGGTTGCTTCCTGCACTTCCCATTCCTGATTCTACCCACGCCTGGATTTGACATCAGCTCTTCCATTTCCTGGTCTCCACCTGTAGCACTTGTCACTTCTCTTCCTGTTTTATTTACCCTTGTTCTCTACATTTCTTATGGGCTGTTTTTGACTTCTCTAGTGATTACAGTATGGTCTCTTTGATCCTTTCCCATTTAAAAAAGCCAGCATTCTGCCCAGTAAATGAGGAACAAATAGCAGAATTGATCAACACTTCTCTGAGTGGCTCTATAGAGCCTGACAGAAGAACAACTCTGCTTATTTCAGGAGAGTGTAGGGAAAGATGACTTAAGTCATGCTTAAATTACCTTTAATCCCCCTAATTGAGGCTTTAGCTTTGAAACCAAATTCCAAAATGATTAAAAGTGCATTACTGACTTTTCTCAGTGTTCCGGCTGTACGTCAATGCTCACCCAGTGGGAGTATCAACCTTCTGAAGGTTAAAGCTAATGTTTTCGGGAGGAGCACCAGCACTTCGCGGTGCCAGAAGATTCAGGCCTTGGGGATCTTATAAAAGAACCCACCCCTTTCTCCACACAGTGATGTTACCAGTTGCTAATCAGTCAACAGCTGGCCTCTGTGATAAGATTTCTCCTCTTGATTTACAAGGTCTGTAAAAGCAGAACCTCAGTGACTTTCCTGTGCTCAGTACCCTTGAGCTTGAAATTGGGGCCAGGAAATTACCACAGTCCTGTAGATGGGAAGCTGGGGTTATATTGTTGATTCCTTTTATCATTTGAACTGAAAAAGGTAATATAATCAATCTCATGATCCTACGCAATGGCTGATACAATAATTCTTTTTATATGCTTCTATGCGTATTAGTTTATTCCACAATAAGGGAAGATTCAGCTAAATGGGACTCAAATGTTGAACAACAGATCTGCAATTTCTTGTGACCAGTACTCAGAGTCCCTGGCTTCACAGTATCATTAAGAGCCCAGATTCTTCACAACTACGTGCTCTGATTTTCTGGTGGGCTTTGTATCTGGATCACCCATCCCTAACCACAAAGCGAATGCTGAAATTCCCAGCTTTATGTCATCATATAATGATGTCAGAAAGATGAAGGGAAAGAGAAGTCATGCCTGGCTTACAAATTCCCGTTTAATGTCCATGGCTATATTTTTAGAAATGCCTAGCAGAAGTATCATGCTACTCATCAGCTTGAGAAATTAATTACCATAATTGGAAGCTTAATCAAGATTCACCTCTAGGATAAAAAAGAGGATTTCTGCCTCCTCTAAAATATACGTATACCAGATGTATACCAGTATACATCTGAATAAATTCTGCTTTTGTTACCAACGAAAAAGGAGGATGAATTGTTAAACATACTGTATACACATCATTTATTTTTACCCCTCAAATAGGCCAGTAAAGACACTAATGTAGTAGTTATTGATTATGTCCACATAAAGGGCTTTACCCTCTCTAGTCAAGGGAAGGGATTACAATTTCTTGCCCCTTAAAGTCAGATCATGTGACTGCTTCTAATCAATAAGATCTAATATGTGTGAAATATGCTACTCTGGGCAGAGAACAAATATTCATTGCCAACATTCCCTTGGCCTTTGCTGACAATGTATACAGATGGTGTTGAAATGGAGCTGCAAACCTGATCCAGCCAATGAATGACTGTTTCTTTGGAGAATCTTCCAGATAGTCAGCAGAACACCACTGAGTGAGAAACAAACCTTTGCTGTTTTAGGCAATTGAGGTTGTATTTTTATAGCATATCAGCTTTGTATGATGGCCACAGCTGTTCTAATAGGACTATTCCCAATTTTTTCCAGATGCAGCTGTCCATGGAAATTATGTAATTTCCTCATTCTACCTCCTTGTTCATCTTCACTCCAACTTAGACCTTCTTAACTTTCTTCTAAGTAACTGTAGTAAGTTATCTTCTCCATTTATGAATAACCTGTCAGTCCAATAGTATGCTGGGAAGACATCTGATTCTGCAAACATTTATTGAGCATCTATTATGTGCCAAGGACATTATGTTTGCATGCATGTTATTATGCTTTATCCACAAAATAGATCCATGGAGAGGGACATATATATCTCAGCCTTGCATAGAACTTGAAACTAAGTCTTTGGGTTGGTAAATGAACTCTTCCAGACCATCAAGCCTAGCACATGGTGGGACTGAAGCAGGCATACAAATGTTTGGCTATAAATCTGGTATACTTTTCACAATGTTACTCAGCAAACTTGGAAAATAACTCAGTAAAAAGAAAGAAGGGTCTGGTGCTGTGGTGTAGAGGGTAAAGCTGCTGTCCTGGATACTCCACTCCCTATCCAGCTCTCTGCTATGGCCTCATAAAGCAGTGGAAGATGGCCCGAGTCCTTGTGCCCAGCACCCACATGTGAGACCCAGGAGAAGTTCCTAGCACCTGGCTTTGGATTGGCCCAGCTCCAGCTATTATAAACATTTGGGGAGTGAAACAGTGGATGGAAGTCCTGTCTCTCTTTCTCCCCTTCTCTCTGTCTGTGGCTCTGCCTCTCAAATGAATAAATAAAATCTTAAAAAAGGAAAGTAGATCCAAAGACATGGCAAGCAGGAGTAAATCATATTAAAGAACTTAGTCAAATGCACTCAAATCTGGAATGCCAGTACTAGTTGTGCTTGAAATTTTGGATTGTAACTAGGAGGGTGGAGGCTGTTCAATAACATTGAATTGGACTTTTGCTTCTCAGAAGATGGACTCAATGTACATTTTCCCATTCATCTCACCATCTAAAATTAAAGATCTTCAACATTAGATTGAAACAAATAAAAGAAGATCCAAAGCTGAATGGAAGAAGACAAGCTAATGTGGGATTTGATATTCAAGAAATGATGCATCAGAAATTACTACAAAGAGCTGTATGACAACAAACTGTGAAACCTAGAAGAAAATGATAGATTCCTGGACACATAAAACCCACCTAAACTGAGTCATGAAGACAAAGAAAACCTAAACAGACCCATAACCAAAATGAAAATTGAAGAGACCCTTCCAACAAAAAATAGCCCAGGACCAAATGGCTTCACTTCTGGATTTTATCAGACATTTAAAGAAGAACTAACTTCAATTCTTCTCAAACTACTCCAAACAATTTAAATGGAAGAATCATCCCAAATTCTTTCTATGAAGCCAGCATCACCTTAATTCCTAAACCCAAAAAAGAGACAGTGGAGAAAGAGAACCACAGACCATTTTCCCTGATGAAAACAGACACAAAATTCCTCAACAAAATTTTAGCTAATCAAATCCAACAGCATATCAGAAAGATCATCTACCAAGAGCAAGTAGTATTTATCACTGGTATGCAGGGATGGTTCAGCATTCACAAATAAATCAATATGATACATCACATTAACAAATAGCAGAACAAAAACCATATGATTATCTCAATAGATGCAGTGAAAGCATTTGATAATATGCAATACCATTTTATGATGAAAACTCTAAGCAAATTGGCTATAGAAGGAACATTCCTCAACACAATCAAGGCAATTTATGAAAAACACATGGCCAGCATCCTATTGAATGGTGGAAAAGTTGGAAGCATTCTCACTGAGATCTGGTACCAGACAAGGATGCCCATTCTCACCTTACTATTCAATATAGTCCTGGAAGTTTTAGCCAGAGCCATTAGGCAAGAAAAAGAATCAAAGGGATTCAAATTGGGAAAGAGAAAGTCAAATTATTCCTATTTGCATATGACATGATTCCATATATATGGAATCCAAAAGACTCCACCAAAAAGCTGTTGGAAATCATATAAGATGTTGGTACTACAGCAGGGTATAAAATCAATACACAAAAAACAAGAACCTTTGTAAACACAGACAATGGCACAGTTGAGAAGAACTTCTAAAATCAGTATCATTCACAATAGCTACAAAAAATACTTTGGAATAAATTTAAGAAAGTATGTCAAAGATCTCTACAATGAGAATTATGAAACATTACAGAAAGAAATAGAATAAGATACAAAAAATAGAAAAATCTTCCATGGTCATATATTAGAAGGATCAATATCATAAAAATGTCCATTCTTCTGGAAGCAATTTACAGATTCAATGCAATACCAATCAAAATACCAAAGACAATCTTCTCAGATATAGTGAAAAAGTTATGCCGAAGTTCATGTGAAAACACAGGAGACGTTGGATAGCTAAAGCAATCTTATATAGTAAAAACAAAGAAGAAAGCATCACAATACCAGATTAAAAGACAAACTACAAGACAGTTATAGTGAAAACAGCCTGGTACTAATACAAAAACAGATGGATAGATCAATGGACTAGAATAGAATTTCCAGAAATCAATCCAAGCATCTATAACCAACTTAAATTTTGCAAAGGAGCTAAAACCAATTCCTGGAGAATGGACAGTCTCTTCAACAAACGGTGCTGGGAAAACTGGACTTCCACATGCAGAAGTATGAAGCAAGACTCCTACCTTACACCTTCCACAAAAATCCACTCAAAATGAATTAAAAATCTAAATCTATGATTTGACAACATCAAATTATTAGAGAACATTGGAGAAACCCTGCAAGACATTGGCACAGGCAAAGAGTTCTTGGAAAAGACCCCAGAGGCACAGGCAGTCAAAGCCAAAATTAGCAAATGGGATGACCTCAAATTGAGAAGTTTCTATACAGCATAAGAAACAGTCATGTCTCTGAGGCAATCGCCCACGGGAGATCACTGAGGTGGGACCGGGGGGCTTCGCCGCCTCTTCAAGGCCCCAATCAGGGCCATCGATCAGTGGCAGCCAGGGTCCAGGTGTCTGCAGCCCAGATGCAATAGTCCATCCCAGAGAGCCCTGCGCTCAAACTGCATCTGAGTTCTCGGCAGGAACTCCCACTTTGTCTCTTTTAACAGTTGTTGTGCTACAACATATGTTGTTTAGCTGCACATATGAAATCTGCATTCATGAAATAAAAGCTTTAAATCAAAGAAGTCTAAGATGTTTGATTTCAGGAAGGTTTCACCTGCCCTTTTCTTTTCTGTTCCCATGGGGTATCTTTTCCCTTCTTTCACTTTCAGTCTCTGTGTATCATGGTAGGGGTCTTTCTTCTTGGCAACAAATAGATGGGTCTTGTTTCTTAGTCCATGCAAATAAATAACAATGGACAGACGATTGGAACATTATAAGAGGAAGGGAACCCTTCAGTGCATACTCGCTCACGACAAACCCCGCCCCCACCTGACGCCGGCCACCACCCAGTGATGTCAGCATTCTCTCCCAGACCTCAAGATGTATGCCATTCCCATAATGTAAACCCTCCTATGAAACGACAAACTCTTTATGTGGGTGTTAATTTTAAGCACCTAGAGACCCGATGTCTCCAGGGAGGACTGTGCTTCCACCCACCACAAATGAGCCTCTAAAAAACCCACCCATGTAACAAAGTCCCCAAAGTGAATGCCTTCCCAACAAGAACACTGTGCCTTGCAAACCATTCCCTTCGCATTTTCCACAAACCTAGTGGACTTGTATAGCCACCTGTAATACTTACAGGGAATTTAACCACTTCGCTTCTGTGATGGAATGAGAATGCCGGGCCAGGATGGCGCTGACGGGAGACTCAGACCTGTGCTCAGCTACTCAGGAAGCGATAGGGATCCTCCTGGTAAGGGAGCCTGCCTTGCAACAGGCAGTGATTGGCTACGGCCTAAACCTCCCCTGGAGGAGTTTGGCCGCCTCAGCTTTAGACACGTATGTACTTCCTGGAATAAATGAGTCTGTGAGCTGCTCGCCTCTAGCCTGCTTTCACCTGACTCCCAGTATCCGTGTCTTCATTCTGCGCCACTTCTCCCCAGGCCATTCACGGCGAACTAAGAAAGCCACCCATGGAAGAAAGGCTCTAATGTGAGTGTCTTCGCCACAAGAACATGGTGCCTTGCAAACCATTCCCTTCCCATCCCCACCAACACAGTGGACTTGGATAACCACCTGTAACACTTACAGGGAATCTAGCCATTTCACTTCCATACTGTTTCTATGAACACTGTTTCCTATGAGTGGTAACACACAGCAGACTCAAAGAAATTGAACACTAACTCTACTTTTAGCATACCCCAGCAACCCCGTGAACACCTACAAAGACTAGATGTTGTAAAGTAGCGTGCCTTTGCCCTGTATATGTACAAAGAAAAGATAAACAACATGACAAACAGCATGGACCATGCTTAACCTTGTCACTCCACACACAAGCTGGCCAAAAGCCCTTGACATTTTCCCACCACTTCTACCCTGAAGCAGCACCAAGCACAACAGATGCAGCTCTTGCTAAAGTGCACAGAAAATACTTAGTACTATTTGTTGAACTCATTACATAACACAGAATCAATCATATGTGTATAAAGTCAATTGAGGATGGATCTCAGTAGAAATGAGTGGAAATAACAGAGGGAGGAGGAAGTTTGTAACTGTAAAGCTGTATAGTTCTGCATACATTTCTAATGACTAGCTTCTAAGGGTAGTTTAAAAACTTGTCATGGGACCCCAAATTCCATTAAGCTGAGAGATAAAAATGTCATCTTAAGTGTTAAAGTGAACATATAGATAGGATTAAGTGTTAAAGTGATCATATAAATAAGACCAAGTGTCAGATAATTATAATAGACAGAATTAAAAATGAGAATATGTTCCAACATGGGAAACAGTCCAGAAAGCAGACCCAAAGAATGACAATTGCTTTAATTAACACGCTAATATCGTAATCAGCCCTTAAATCTTCCTAGTCTGGCTGAAAAGCCTCTAAGAGCATTTCAGACATGGAAAGCCAAGACACTGTGGCAAGAAATGTTCTACATGAAGGATCTCTCTGAATGAGATCCCAATGGAAAGAAGAGTCCATCAAAGAAGATGTACTTTTCTCTAAAGCGAAGAAAGATCTTCCACTATGCTTATGGCCCTGTCTCAATACTGATGGAGTTGGGGCCGCCCGCAGTGCCAGCATCACATGTAGGCACTGGTGCGCATCCCGGCTACGCCTCTTCTGATCCAGCTCTCTGCTATGGCCCGGGAAATTAGTAGAACATGGCCCAAGTCTTTGGGCCCTGGCACCCACACAGGAGACCCAGAAGAAGCAGCTGGGTCCTGGCTTAAGATTGGCACAGCTCTAGCTATTGCAGCCAGCTGGGGAGTGAATCAGAAGATGGACGATCTCTCTCTCTCTCTCTCTCTCTCTCTCTCTCTCTCTCTCTCTCTCTCTCCCCTCCTTCTCTCTCTGTGTAACTCTGCCTTTCAAGTAAAATAGATAAATACTAAAAAATATATTAACAGAGTTTGTGGATTCAAAAGGCTTCCATAGCCTAGACAGCTCTTGTCAGAAGCCTCAGGTGGTCCCTGACATCATACATGAATGTTAATTGTTAAATTAACAACAGGAGTTAGTGTATACTAACTCCCATTGCAGGACTTCTGTCCTCAATGAGTTTTTTTTTTAACTTTTATATAATAAATATAAATTTCTAAAGTACAGCTTATGGATTACAATGGCTTTTTCCCCCATAACTTCCCTCCCACCTGCAACCCTCCACTCTCCTGCTCACTTTCCCATTCCATTCACATCAAGATTCATTTTCAATTATCTTTATATACAGAAGATCAATTTAGTATATATTAAGCAGAGATTTCAACAGTTTGCACCCTCACAGAAATATAAAGTGTAAAATACTGTTTGAGTATTAGTTATAGCATTAATTCACTTTGTACATCACATTAAGGACAGAGATCCTACATGAAGAGTAAGTGCACAGTGACTCCTGTTGTTGACTTAACAAACTGACACTCTTGTTTATGGCATCAGTAATCACCGTAGGCTCCTGTCATGAGTTGCCAAGGCTATAGAAGCATTTTGAGTTCGCTGACTCTGATCTTATTTAGACAAGAACATAGTCAAAGTGGAAGTTCTCTCCTCCCTTCAGAGAAAGGTACCTCCTTCTTTGATAGCCCATTCTTTCCACTGGGATCTCACTCACAGAGATCTTTCATTTAGGTTTTTGTTTTTTGTTTTGTTTTGTTTTTTTGCCAGAGTGTCTTGGCTTTCCATGCCTGAAATACTCTCAGCCAGATCTGATACGAATGCCTTAAGGGCTGATTCTGAGGCCAGAGTGCTGTTTAGGGTATCTGCCATTCTATGAGTCTGCTCTGTATCCCACTTCCCATGTTGGATGGTTCTCTTCTTTTTAATTCCATCAGTTAGTATTAGCAGACATTAGTGTTGTTTCTGTGATCTCTTTGACTCTTAGATCTATCATTATGATCAATTGTGCACTGAAATTGATCATTTGGACTAGTGAGATGGCATTGGTACATGCCACCTTGGTGGGATTGAATTGGAATCCCCTGGTACATTTCTAACTCCACCATTTGGGGCAAGTCTGATTGAGCATGTCCCAAATTGTACATCTCCTGCCTCTCTAATTCCCACCCATATTTAACAGAGATCACTTTTCAGTTAAGTTTAAACACCTAAGAATAATTGTGTGTTAATTACAGAGTTCAACCAATAGTGTTAAGTAGGATGAAAAAAATACAAAAAGGGATGAAGTATTAAGTTGTTCATCAACAGTCAGGACAAGGGCTGATCAAGTCACTGTTTCACATACTGTCCATTTCACTCCAACAGGTTTCCTTCTTGGTGCTTGGTTACTTGTCACCGATCAGGGAGAACAAATGATATTTATCCCTTTGGGACTGGCTCATTTCACTCAGCATGACGTTTTCCAGATTCATCCATTTTGTTGAAAATGACCAGATTTCATTGTTTTTGATTGATGTATAGTATTCTATAGAGTACATCTCCCATAATTTCTTTATCCAGTCTTCTGTTGATGGGCATTAGGTTGATTACAGTCTTAGATATTGTGAATTGAGCTGCAATAAACATTAAGGTGCAGACCACTTTTTTGTTTGCCAATATATTTTCCTTTGGGTAAATTCCAAGGAGTGGGATGGCTGGGTTCTATGGTAAGGTTATACTCAGGTTTCTGAGGAATCACCAGACTGACTTCCATAGTGGCTTTACCAGTTTTCATTCCCACCAACAGTGGGTTAGTGTCCATTTTCCCCACATCCTTGCCAGTATCTGTTGTTGGTAGATTTCTGTATGTGAGCCATTCTAACCGGGGTGAGGTGAAACCTCATTGTCGTTTTGATTTTCATTTCCCTGATTGCTAGTGATCTTGAACATTTTTTCATGTGCCTGTTGGCCATTTGGATTTCCTCCTTTGAAAAATGTCTATTGAGGTCCTTGGCCCATGTCTTAAGTGGGTTGTTTGTTTTGTTGTCACAAAGTTTCTTGATCTCTTTGTAGATTCTGGTTATTAATCCCTTATCTGTTGCATAGCTTGCAAATATTTTTTCCCATTCTGTCAGTTGCCTCTTCACTTTCCTGACTGTTTCTTTTGCCTTAAAGACACTTCTCAATTTGATGCAATCCCAATTGTTAATTTTGGCTTTGATGGCCTGTGCCTCTGGGGTCTTTTCCAAGAAGTCTTTGCCGGTGCCTATATCTTGCAGTGTTTCTCCAATGTTCTCTAATAATTTGATAGTGTCGGGTCATAGATTTAGATCTTTAATCCATGTTGAGTGGATTTTTGTGTAAGGTGAAAGGTAGGGGTCTTGCCTCATGATTCTGATCAATGAAATCCAGTTTTCCTAGCACCATTTATTGAATAGACTGTCTTTACTCCAAGAATTCATTTTAGATCCTTGATCAAATATAAGTTGGCTGTAGATGTTTGGATTGATTTCTGGTATTTCTATTCTGTTCCATTGGTTTATCCTTCTGTTTCTGTAATGAATGAGTTGTATTATGAGAGTTAACTGTGATACTTGTCTTAAATAGTTTTTGTGTGTGAGTGTGTATAAGTGTGTGCTAATTGTTGAAATCTTTACTTAGTCTAGAGTTAGTCTTCTGTGTACAAAGTTAATTGAAAATGAATCTTAATAGAGAATGGTACTGGATAGGAGAGAGGGAGGAGGAGGAGGGGTATGAGTGTGGGTGGGAGGGCTGATATGGTGGGAAGAATAACTATATTCCTAAAGTTGTACCTATAAAATTTATATTCCTTAAAGAATTAATTTAAAAAATAAAATAAAAGATAAAATAAATTTAAAAATCATTAATATCTTAGAACTACGTGGCAACTCTTAAAAAGAGTAAAAATAAAGTTTAGCTACTTAAGGGCCAGCATTGTGGTGTAGTAGTTTAAGTTACTGCCTGTAGTGCCACTATCCCTTGTGGGTATCTGTTCAAGTCCCAGCCTCTCCATTTCAGATCCAGATCCCTGATAATGCACCTGAGAAAGCAGCAGCAGGCAATCCAAGTGCTTGGTTCCATGCACCCATGTGGGAGACCAATCAGAAGCCCTTGGCTCCTGGCTTAGGCCTGGCCATTGTGTTAACACCTATAGAGTTAACCAGCAGATGGAAGATCTCTCTCTGTACTTCTGTCTCTCCCTCTCTCTAATTTTGCCTTTCAAATAAATAAAATACTCCTTTTTTTATCAGGCCAGTGTTGTGGCATAGTAGGTTAAGACTCCACCTGTGGTGCTGGCATCCTATGTGGGCAGTGGTTCAAGTCCTATCTGTACCACTTATGATCCAGGTCTCTGTGAATGGCCTGTGAAAGCAGTGGAGGATGGCCCAAGTGCTTGGGCTCCTCACCCATGCAGGAAGCTCAGAGGAGAGTTCTGGCTCTTGGCTTCAGATAAGCCCGGCTCAGGCCATTGCAGCTATTTGCAGAGTGAACTAGCAGATAGAGGAACTCTCCCTGTGTATGTCTCTCTCAGTCTGTAACTCTCCCTCTCAAACAAATAAATATATCTTAAAATTTATTTATTTATATTTATTTGAAAGGCTGAATGACAGAAAGAGTGAGAGCACGAGAGAGGGAGAGTGAGAATGAGTGAAAGTGGAGAGAGATCTTTCATTCACTGATTCACTCATCAAATGCCCGTACAGTTGAATCTGAGCTGGACCAAGGCCAGAATCCAGAAACTCCATCCTGGTTTCCTACATGGGTGCTAGGGACCTAAGTATTGAATCATTATCTGCTGATTTCTAGGGTGCACATTAGCAGGCAGTTGGAGCAGAGCTGAGACTTGATCCCAAGTACCATGATATGCAATGTGCATATTCCAAGCAACAGCTCAATCCTCTGTGCCACAATGCTCACCCTCCATTGCATTTATTTGTAAAGTTATTTTCCTCTATGACACATGATATGAGTTTTCATATGTTATAAAATGCTACTTTTCACTAATTAGGGAAAAATGATGTGTTCACTTATGTAATAGTATTAAAAATAGTTCAATATATCCAAACAGGAAGACGGGTTTCAATGGCTGAAATCTGTGAACTAATTTAGACAAAGTGCCAAAGCCACCTTCAATCATATATACTTTAACAGAATACTTACTGAAGTAAATATACATTTTTGCAAAAATATACATATATGTACTTATGGATAAACATATATACATTAGCTACTACCATGTGGGCTCCTTAAAATCTAGAAAGATGTCAATTTTGTTTCTTTAGTACTTCACATTGTATTTGCCGCATAATAACTCAATAAATCAATGTTGGAACCACCTGTAGGAAAAAAGTACTGAGAAATAGGACCAAAGTCAGCCCTTTTACACCTTGTCTACAGGAGGAGGCAAAGGAGATAAACATTGTAAATAACCTAAATGCTTGAATTTTCTCAAATGGGTTTATTTATACATTGGGTAGGGACATAATTTAAAGTGGATGGGAATGAGTGGTCTGTTTTCATTTAATCAACATCATCAAAAACAAGGATGTGACCTGGTAGTGCAAATCCAGCTTTCAGTAAACTACCTTTAGCTTTCAGAGATCACATTTTAGCACAGCCATGTGTCCTTTTGATTAGGTGCTACGTTACTAACATCTTAAACCAACTTTTTTATGATGGAGTTTATTATCAGCTAACAGGGTCATAACTTTTATGAAAATTAATATTGGCTTTATAGATAAGGAATTTTGTTATACAGGTGTACTTATATGTATATGTAAGTATATGCATTGTGTCTGTATCCTGTTAACATTACAGATATTTTCATAACATCATTTCACTTACCTAACCAATTTGAAAAGCAAAGGGAAAAATCCCTGAAAAGTTGATCTTTCATAGTTTCTAGAAACAACACATTTCGATTTATAAATAAAAGTATTTGAGGGAATGAACAGTAGTATTTTTCCCTCCAAAAAATCTCTGTAATTTGCATACATGATGCTGTGTGTGTGTGTTTGTGTGTGTGTGAGAGAGAGAGAGAGAGAGAGAGCGAGCAATAATAGAAAACTTGAACTTACAACTTAGATTGTAAATTCTTATTTATTATTGCTGTCAGACACAAACAATAACAGAATCTAGCAGCTACATTTCCCAGATGTGTCTTGAGCAAACACATACTGGAAACAGATAAAGATCATGAAGCTAATGCATTATCTTGCTATACAAGTTGCTATTAAATGTATTGCTTTTAAAAATCTCCTGTTTGATAAGTTTGACAGTACTACATTCTAACCAAACTCCTTTATCCAAGATAAATATACAAAGGCAAAGTTTGATCTGTTCTTATTCAAATGCACATATTTGAAATCTGTTGCATTTCTGAAATATGTATATTTCTAGAACTTGATGGGAAAATCATTATTTTATTTTGAATGTTTTTGAAAAATAAAGCAGGATTTTATTCATTTAAATGTACAAAGAACTGCAATTATTTTCCAATGAAGAAATTTTGAAATACAATATATATCAAGAAAAATGCTGCCCAATGGCCTCCATAACATATTCTAACAACATCCTAGCCAATTCTAGGAACAATAGTTTGCTTCATGTTTTACTCTAAAGCCCATTTCAAAAGAATGGAAGGCCATGCTCGTGGGAAATGACATTTCAGAACTGGGTGAAAGGAAGAGTACATTCATATGGAAAGAATGATTCATTTATGGGTATAGTTCTGTCTGCTGCACAATATATCAGAGCTAAAGATAGTTTATTTCCTTATGCAGTACATACTTATAAAGAGCTATTTTATCATCAAAGATATTTTGATGAACAACAGAAAACAATTTTCACCTCTCACAGGAGGAATTAACTTTTATTGAAAAGAATCAGATTACAAAGGGAAAATGATAAGGTAATTTCAGATAATAGGAAGAACTATAAAGAATATAAAACAAGGGGATGTGATGGAAAGTGACCAGGAGAAAGAAAGGAAGTGAAAGTCAAAGAAAATCCTGTAGCCTGAGAGTAGGAATCTAGGTTTGGGCACTAGGACTCCTTGAATTGGGTTTTGTGCTTCAGATGGCCTGAATACATGTGCACAAGAGGATTTCAGAAAGTTCATGGACAATTCATATTAAGAAAAAACCATGTATGGATTTGAAAAAAAATTAGCAAAATAAACTTACTTTTAATTCCATTTTCCAGGAATTTTGAACTCCTCTAGTACATGTATATATCTGTTTAAAACATAAATACCTGACTACATGTTTCACTTTGCATCCATCACGGTAGCACAGTGTGGACTTTGACCTTCAGCATCCACCCTCATGACTAATGGCATTCATGTCCCAGGAAAAAGCTTATCTAGTACTTTTTGCCCCAGGTCTTCAAAAACAGATGGTGGATGTCTGTGCTTTGGTCATTGTTGGTTTCAGAAGTGGACAGTGTTTTAGAATTCATGGAGTATTTTGGAAGCCAAGTTTCTGGAGATATTTGCAAATCAGGATGATAATTATTGTATATGACTGACTCATATATAAGTATACATGCATACATATATACATATTTATATACACGCACATATAGAGAGAGGTTTAGATGTGAAATCTGTACCACTTCTATACATTGTCAACTAGATGGTTGCTGAACATCAGAATTTAAAAAAGCATTTTTTTATTATTTAGCATTTACTGAAAACATACAATGCCTAAATATTTTTATATAAAACACAATAAAATATAGAATTTTAAATTTCAATTGTCACTTGTATATTATAGGTATAATACTAACAAGATAACTATATTTCCCTGCCTCTCTCTTTCCCTTCCTCAATCCCCTTCCTTCTTTCCTTTATTTTTTCCTTAATTTTTGCAGAAACATAAATTCAATCCACTTTATAATCACAGGCTTAATGTACCACTATAATGTGCTAACCTAATATTCAACAAGTAAAAATATAGATAAACCATAGTTCCACAGGAGCACAAACAAGGGTTAAAACAACGATAAAAGATCAAGATGTCTGTTTCATTCCTGTATGTATATATATATATATATATATATGTGTGTGTGTGTGTGTGTGTGTGTGTATGTGTATGTGTGTGTGTGTATATTTTATATTCTGTATTAACTACTAATTATCAGATAAAATAAGATATTTGTCCCCTTGGGATTAGCTTATTTCACCAAGCAACAGGTTTCCAGTTACATTCATTTAGTTGCAAAAGACAGGATTTCATTATTTTATGGCTGAGTAGTATTCCATAGTATATAGAATAAAACACATATTCTTTGTCCAATCATCAGTTGATGGACATCTGGATTAATTCCATATCTGAGCTATTGTGAATTGAGCTGCTATAAACTTGGGGGATAAAAATAACTTTAACATACTGATTTCCTTTCTTTTCTGTAAATCCCCAGGAGTGGGGGAAGGCTGGGTTACATGGTAGATTTGTTTTAGATTTCCATGCTGTCTTCCATAATTGTTGTTTTAATTTATATTCTCACCAAGAGGATATTAGATTATCTTTTCCAAAACATCCTCACTGGTATTTATTAATTTTTAATTTTTAGATGACAGCCATTCTAACTGCAGTAAGCTGAAACCTTACTGTAAATTTTAATCACATTTCCTGACGACTAGCGATCCTGAGCATTTTTTCATGTTTCTGTTGGCCATTTGAATTTATTCCTTTGAAAAATGCCTGTTCCTGTCATTTGCCTATATCTTTTTTAAAAGATTTTTTATTTATTTGAACAACAGAGTTAAAGAGAGGCAGAGGCAGAGAGAGAGTTAAGTCTTCTATCCACTGGTTCACTCCCCAAATGGTCACAACAGCAGGAGGGCAGCTGATCAAAAACCAGGATACAGGAGTGTCTTCCAGGTCTCCCACACAGGTGCAGGGGCCAAGACACTTGGCCCATCTGCTACTGCTTTCCCAGGCCATAACAAAGAGCTGGATCAGAAGTGCAGCAGCTGGGACTGAGCTGGTACCTATGTAAGGATGCTGGCACTGCAGGTGATGGCACTACCCACTAAGCCACAGCACAGGTCCCTTGCCCATTTCTTAACTGGATTATTTATTTTATTGTTATTGTGTTTATTTGGCTCTTTATAGATCATGGCTATTAATCCTTTATCAATTTCATCATTGGCAAATATTTTCACCCATTCTGTCAGTTGCCTCTTTGCTGAATATTCCCTTTGTTGTGCAGAAGCTTCTTAGCTTGATGTGATCTCATTTGTCTATTTTTTCTTTGGTTGCCTGTGCTTCTGGAGTCTTTTCCAAGAAGACTTTCCCTCTACCAATGTCTTACAGAGTTTCTCCAAAGTTTTACACTAGTAATTTGAAGGTGTCATATAGTAAATTTAGATCCTTGATTCATAATGAACTCTTTTGGCACAACTAATCAAAAAGGGGGGAAGAAGACCCAAATTAATAAAATCAGTGATGAAAAGGGAGATGTTACAGCAGATACCACAGAAATAAAAAGAATCATCAGGGATTACTACAAAGAGTTAACTTCAAAAATATTGGAAAATCTAAAGAAATTGATAGATTTCTGGATACATAAAATCTACCAAAATTGAGTCATGAAGACATAGAAAACCTAAATGGATCAATGACCAAGACAGAGATTGAACTTGTAATAAAGGCCCTCCTTACAAAGAAAAGCCCAGGGCTTAATGACTTCACTGCTGAATTCTGCTAAAATTTAAGAAGAACTAATTCCAATTATTTGTTAAGATTTATTTATTTATTTGAAAGTCAGAGTTACACAGAGAGAGAAGGAGAGGCAGAGAGAAAGACAGACAGACAGAGAGAGAGAGAAAGTCTTCCATCTGCTGATTCACTCCCTAGTTGGCCGCAACGGCTAGAGCTGTACTAGTGATCTGAAGTCAGGAGCCAGGAGCTTCTTCTGGGTCTCCCATGTGGTTGCAGGGGCCCAATGACTTGAGCCATCTTCCACTGCTTTCCCAGGCCTTTACAGAGAGCTGGATCAGAAGTGGAGCAGCTAGGTCTCAAACTGATGCCCATATGGGATACTGGCAGTGCAGACTGCAATTTTACTTGCTAATCACAGTGCCAGCCCCATCCAATTCTTCTCAATATATTCAAAACCATTGAAAGAGAGAGAATCCTATCAAACTCCATCAATAAGGCAAGCATCATCTTAGTTCCAAAACCAGAAAAAGATTCAAAGAAAGAGAACTGTAGACCAATATCTCTGATTAAAATAGATGTAAAAATCCTCAACCAAATACTATCTAATCAAATCCAACAACACATCCAAAAGATCATTCACACAGACCAAATGGGAATTATCCCTGTTGTGTAAGGATGCTTCAACATACACAAATCAATAAATGTGATGCATTGCATTAACAGATTAAAGAATAAAATCCTTATGATAATCTCAATACATTCAGAGAAAGCATTTGAAAAAATACAACTACCTTTCTTGATTAAAAAAAATCATTAAGAAAATTGGGTACAGAGGAACATTCCTCAACACAATCAAGACAATATATGATAAATCCACTGCCAGCATCATATTGAATGGGTAAAAGTTGGAAGCAATTCCAGTAAGATCTAGAACCAGACACAGATGCCCAGTTTCACCATTGCTATTCAAAATAATTCTATAAATCTTAGCCAGAGCCATTAGGAAAGAGAAAGATATGAAACTGATACAAATTAGAAAGGACAAGTCAAATTATCCTTATTTACAAGTGACATGATTCTATAAATAGGGGAACCAAAAAAACTACACTAAGAGACTACTGGAACTCATAAGTGAGCTTGTTAAAGTTGTAGGATATAAAATCAATACACAAAGAATCAATAGCCTTTGCAAACACAAGCAATGCTAAGGGTAAGAAAGAACTTGTACCATTCACAATACCTTAAAACATTTAAATATATTGGAATAAATTTAACCAAGGGTGTGAAGGATCTCTACAATGAAAATTACAAAATATTAAAGAAAGAAGAAGAAGACACACACATAAAATGGAAGAATTTTCCTTGTTCATGGACTGGAACATTTAATATTAAAATGCCCATTCTACCCAAAGGAATTTACAAATTCAATGTGACTCAATGAAACTATCAAGCACATTCTATTCATATCTAGAAAAAAATTAAAATTCACATGGAAACACAAGAGACCTTGGAAATCTAAAGGAATCATACCAAAACATAGCGGGAGCTATCACAATACAGACTTTAAGCCATACAATAGGGCAGTTATAATCAAAATAGCCTTATATTGGCACAAAAATAGACATGTAGAACAATGAAACAGAATAGAAATCCCACAAATTAATCTACACAGATGCAACTACCTAATATTTGACAAATGGTATGAATTTAATCCCTTGAGATTCAACAAATAGTGTTGCAAAAATTGGATCTACACAGGCGCAGGCAGAAATATGAAACAAGATCCTTCCCTTGTAAAACAATTCTATTAAACATTTAAACCAATATTCTCACAAACTTAGATGAAAAATACAATTCTTTGATATGTACAAAATATATCATACATTACACAAAGAGATAGGAAATCTGGATGGTTCTAAGTCTGGTGAAAACATTAGTGTTTAAACAAAACCAGTACTTCAACCTCAGGAATTTTCCTTGGCTTTTCGATTAAGGATCTAAGCAACAAGTAATACAAAATTTCTTTCAGAGAATACAGCAGTAAATAACATTTTCCAGTTAGTTTTAGGAGGCCAGCAAAATTTGGATACACAAAATGTTTTATTTTATTTTATTTTTTTGCTTTATTTGAGCTTTTTGTGAATAACTCGTATTACCCAATACATATACCATACAATGCATGTCAACCAGACTTCAATATAAATGGGAAGTAGTCACTAAAGAGATGCTTGCCTTCAGAACGATGTACAAATGAATTTAATGGCCAGGGTCATTAAAAGGGAACAAAAGAGATGTGAGGCCGAGACTTTATGGCTCAAATACCCATGTTCTCTCAGTGAACCACATACTTTGCTCTTTAGCAAAGTACAATGCAGTCAAACTCTCCTAATTTTTCAGGAATCCTTAAATACCAAACCAAATTAAACCTCTTATATGCTCCTTATTTCTCAAAATAGAATACTAAGAATCATTTAGATCACCATAGACAACTCCTTCTCCCTCAGCCCCTATGTCCTCCTTCATTATCAAGTGCAAATTTTGAGTTTATATACTAAATGCATCTTGAGATTTTTCACTTCTCTCCATCTGTACCACCATCATTCACATGCTACCTATGATTCTCATTTCTTTCCACTAATGTACTTTTCTAGTTCATTGTCTCCATGGCAGCTAGAGTATTTTTTCAAAAAGCAAATTTGTTCATGCTTAAAATACTGGAATGGATTTCCATTGTTTGAGGAATGAAGAACACAGTTTTTAATGTGTCCAAAATAGTCCTATACAATGTAGTATCTACCTGCAAACTACACCATCATCTGTACCAAGATTCCTTTCCCTCCATTTTGGGTGCTGTAAACTTTATCAGCTCTCAGATGTGCTATGTTCCTTCCCATCACCTTGTCTCTACATACGCTGTACCTACAACTTGAAATATTTTTCACCTTTCCTTAATCTAAGAACATTCCATTTTAGTAAGTCAATTCATTCACTACCACCTCTGCAAAGTCATAAAGATTTATCTATTTATAGATTTTTCTGTGTGATGGGAGAGGTTTTGTGTGTGTGTGTGTGTGTGTGTGTGTGTGAGAGAGAGAGAGAGAGAGAGAGAGAGAGAGAGAGAGAGAGAGAAAGGTGCTGGGGGATTGGGCAGGCCAAAATCAAGAATCAGGAACGCCATTCAGATCCCCCACATAGGTATCAGAGGTCCAAGCACTTGGATAATCATCTACTGCTCTCTGGGGAGCATTAATGCAAAGCTGGATTAGAAACAGAACAATTAGCACTTGAACTAGTGTTCCTTTATGGGTTATAGATGTTGCAAACCACAACTTAACCTACTGTGCCACAAGGCTAGTCCCTGAAAAATCTTGCAGATCCTGCTTGGTAAATCAAAATTATGCAATTATAAGTTTACATAGCACTCTGTACCTAATATAATTAAAAGCAATTTGCTAGTTATACTTAACATTTGATTATATTTTGGTTAGTACTTATCCCTCAGATTGTAGATTCTGTAAAGGCAGAAAAAGTCTGATTTTACTCTGTATCTCCAACAGTGTCTATAGCATGTGAGGCATTCAATAAATATTTCATAAATGAGCAGACAAATGAATTAATTAGTCTATCAGTGAATTTGTTGATAAGAAGAGTAAAGTCAAGGAAAAATAAATTTTAAAATCCTGCAGAAAATCAATGTATACATATCTTTTCAGAATGCAAATTGATTTTTTCATGAAAAGTCACAGCTAAATCAGAGTAACAGAACAAGGATTAGAAATTAAGAAATTAGTACCATTAATGGTAATGGAATTTAGCATTAAAATATAATATTTTTATTTTAAGATTTATGAGAGGTTAAACTTATTTCAAAGAGTAGAATTCTTATTATTTCCTAGAAAATATGGTGACTCAAAATTCTTATTATTTCCTAGAAAAAAAAATGGTGAGTCAGGGGGCTTAGGCAGAAAGTAAACAAAGTCATCTTTCTGTGATTCAATATTGGATGGGTTATTGGAATCGGTGACTAAAATACATCTGTGGATACAGACACAAGCTCAGCCTTATTCTTGCCCCTGAGCCAGCCAAGCACTGCTAATAAATCATCCAGAAGCAGCAATAATGGGGTATGTCTTTTCTGAGGACCCACTGTTCATAATGAATTTTCCCAGTTAGCCATGAAGAATCTATGAAGTGGATTCCTGCGTTTTTTCTATTTTAAAAATGAGGTAAATTCCATTTTAGTAACTGTAAAGTAAACACACAGCTCAAGCAACTATGTAAAATACCACTGATCAAAGCATCATTTGCAGGATTTGTGTAACAGGTAAGACATTTATTCTTTAAAAAATTGTCTTAATTTTTGATAAAATCCATTGAAGGGAAAAAAGGCCTGAGTTAAAAATGGTAATACTGTTTCTTTATTGTTGGACTTTCTAGAGATGAATAGAATGTTTTCATATGTCTTGTGGTCACTCAAAGAGACATTAGTAGCACAGACTCTATTGATTTCTTGAAAGATAAGAAAACCTCACTCTTTTCTATTACCTTAAGGGTCCCCTCACTGTGACATGTTTGGAAAAGTAACTGGGCAAGAGAGACTTGCTTAAACTTTGAGTTTAGAAATTAATATTGAATATATTGAGTTCTTTAATAGTCTAAACAATTTTCCTTGCCTGAAATTCAAAGGGATTTAAAGATTATAAATTCAGGATACATATCACTTGGAGACAAACCAAGGCTAATGTTCCGTATTATCATCAGGGAAATGCAAATCAAAAGCACAATGAAATATTACCTCAATCCTGTTAGAATGACTGTTATCAAAAAGATAACATATAAAAAAGTTTTGGTAAGGATGCATGTAAAGTAGTGTAACCATTGTAGGAAACAGCATGGAGCTTCCTCAAAAAAATTAAAAATACCACCACCGTATGATCCAGCAATTCCATTACTCAGTATATATTTAAAGGGAAAAAAATTCAGCATGTGGAAAAGGTGCTGCACTCCCATATTCATTGCAGAATTAGTCACAGTAGCCAAGACATGCAATCAATCTGAGCATCCACTGGATAATGAACATGCAGTGCATATACGCAAATACTACTCAGTCTTTAAAACAAAAAAAAAGAAATTTTGTCATTAGTGACAACATGGGAGGGTCTGTAGGACACAATTCTAGGTGGAATAAGTCAGCCACACATAGAACAATAAATATTGCATGATCTATATCATGTGGAATCTAAAACAATCAAACTCATAGAAGCAGAGAGTAGAATGGTGACAAGTACTTGCTGGGGATGGGAATACAGGGGACTGAGGAGATGTTAGTCAAAGGATAATATATTTTAGTTGCACAGAACAGATGAAATAAGTTCAGAGATCTGTAGTACAACATAGTGATTATAATTAATAATAATGTATTGTACATTTGAAAATTGCTAAGAAAATCAATTGTAAATTCTCTCAACACAAAAAAATGATATGTAAAGTAATTGAAATGTTAATTAGCTTGACTTAACCATTCCACAAGATCAGAGTACAAATACATTAAAATATCATGTGTATATCATAAATATGTACCATTTTACTTTTCAGTTATAAAAATAAGATTTATCAGATTCCAAATACAACTATCCTTACATAAACCCTTACTTCTATTTATGTTACTGTCTTTCCCTGAAAGAAAATTGCATACAGTTGTTAAAAACATGGGGTCTGAGTTAAGGATGCTAAAAAATAATGTTTAAGAAGTTCTAAAAATTGTTCAGATGTGCAAACTTGTGATTTATATAGCTTCTCTAAATTCACTGTCTTTATTTATATGGGGAGAAAATCAGTAGCATCACCATGAGAATTCAGCAAAGTTAATGAACACAGAGAGACATATTTAGCATCCCCAAATAGTCACTACTGCCATTGTACCTATTGACCATGGCTAAATTACACAATGATTGCTTTTGTATATAAGCAAAATACAGAGAACTGAGATACTTATGAAAGTCAAAGAACTGGGGCTGGTGTTGTGGTGCAGCAGGTTAAAGCCTTGGCCTGTAGTGCCCATATGGGTGCTGATTGGATCCACGCTGTTCCTTTTCCTATCCAGATCCCTGCTAATATGCCTAGGAAAGGAGTAGAGGATGTCCCAAGTCCTTGGGCCTCTGATCGCACATGGGAGACCCAGAAGAAGCTCCTGGTCATTTTTAAAATTTTTTATCAGGGTTTAAAAATCAAATGAAAGGAATACATGAATGGGTAGGAAGTCCACTGCTCTGAAGCATAAGCATATATGTGAATAATAAATATATAACTACATATTTTCCTGTGGAGAAAATGTTTATGATGTTATAAATAATATTCTCAGTCAAAATTTAAGAATATGTTACTTATAAGTGAGCCGCATTATTTATTTTGTCCTAAGATTACATGACAATATGTGCTTGTCCTACAAAAATGGAATCATTTCATTGAGATTTTTTTAAGTGTGTCAGAATTCAGAGATTATTTTGTATTGCCATATAAAACATTCAGGTGCCATCTTTGGGTAACTATTGGTTATAGAGAAAAACACAGGTCAAATTTTGTACTTAGGTTACAGGATGTGGCCATGTAGCACTTCCATACATTTGTACATGTATGTGCACAAAAGAATGTTTGAGAATGCCACCGTACACTACATCTTTGCTGAGATAACACTGAAACTGCAACTCGAAAGGTTAAACAGAAGGAAAACGTTCAAGAGGGTTTTTATTATGTTTAATTTTTAATTTATTTTGTTTGATAGGATTCAAAGAGAGAGACCATAAGCAAGCAGAGAGATAGAGTTTCCATCCGCTTGCTCATTTGCCAAAGGGCCACAATGGCCATGACTGGGCCATGACGAAGCTGAAAGCTCGGAACTCCATTCAGGAATCCCACACTGTCTTCCAGTCTGCGAACTGGCTGGAATGCAGAATAGTGCTGGGACCTGAAATAGGTCAATGGGAGACATTCATGACTTCTGGATGGTGGAGGAGAAGGAAGCAGTATTTTATGGCAGCAGCTATAGACGGTCACTGGACAGCAGCACACAGTGCTCACGGGACTTGTTTCACGGCTTCATTTTTTCTTCTGAGAGTCTGCTACTACTTCAAGGTTCAAGGGAACTAAAACCACTGGGATGATTCCACACTGTCCTGAGCTTCAGACTCGCAGTATGTTTTCCAACCAGCACTGTTCCAGACTATTTGCAGTGTAAACCATTAATTAAACAACATTGTACTTAAGACAGCAAATTCTGATTACCATGGGTAGTGTAGCAAAAATAGCCCAGAAGGGTGAGCATTGGGCAGAGCAGTTAAAGTGCACCTGCGCCGTGAGAGGGCTGCGCTCCATATCAGGGTACTGGGGTCTAGCCCTGGCTTCACTTCCGATTCCAGCATCGTGCTGAGTGTGCACCCTGAATGGCAGCAAATGATGGGTAAGTATTGAATCCCTGCCACTGAGATGGGACACTGGGATTGAGTTCCTGGCTTCTGGCTTTGGCCTGACCCTGGCTGTTTCAGGCATCTGGGGTGACCATCGTCAGCACATAGAGGATCACTCTCTTCTTTTTCTCTCTCTCTTTCTCTCTCTCCTTCAAAAGAAAATAGCTCTGAAATGAAGACTGAGTGAGTATAGCACTAAACGGGAAGCCCAAAAACTAAATTCTTGATAAAATTATTTCATGAAGTTGCTGAGTAACTTGGGCCAAACGACTTTACCTTCTAGGACTCAGTTTACTCACGCATGGCTTCAGTAGCAATTTTTTCCAAAATCTTAAGGAAGAAATAGCACTAATCTTACTTTTTTTCCCAGATAATTATAACAAGAATAACATTCTCTAAAAACATGACAAAGGGTAAAAATTACAAGCCCAGCTGCTCATGAACAAAATTACAAAACTCTAAGCAAAATATTAGCAAATCAATTCCAATGAAATACAAAATAGATAGTATAGATGAGGCACAGTTAGGGTTATCACATCAAAGTATTAGTGCTTTGTTATTTAAAAATAAATCAAAGCAATTAATTTTTGCACAAAATTAAAGATAAAAAATCTCAATAAATGCAGAAAACATTAACAAAACATAATCCACTTAAGATTAAATTCTTAGAAATCTAAGGATAACAAATATCAGTCATATTCTATTAAAGGGCATTGAGGATAAAAAGCTTCAAACATTAAATTTTATAAAAAATTTGCAATGATTTCTCTTTGAGTTTGAAAGGAAGACAAGAACTGTTATCACTATTTGCATGCAACACTATATTTGAGCAAACAAAACAACTGAACAAATAAAATATAATTATTTAAGAGAAGGTAATAAAATTGTCATTATACTCAGATGACATGATTATATAAATAGGAATTGCAAAAAACTCACCAGAAAAACTACCAGAATTATTGTATGCTATCAGTTGCATTTCTAAATAGCAGACACAAGCACTTAATAAATGAAAAGTTTAGGATGATAAAACTTAAAATTTCATAACAAAAATTTAAATGCCTAGAATTTAAACAAACAACTACTTACATAATTTCTATAAGCAACAATATAAAATGCACTTAATTGAAACTGAAGAATATCTAAAACATGGTGATACAAACCATGCCTATAAAATGCAAGGACTATTTTTATAATGATATCAATATTCCTCAAAATTATCTCTAAATTAATTGAAGCTCAATTAAAATCTAAGCTTCTTTATTTTTGCTGACATTGCCAAGATGATTATAAACATTTAAGGAATTGCAAAAGTCTCGAATAGCCAATAACATTTTGAAAATGAAGAGCAAAGGATTAAAATTCCCAACACCAAATATCAAGATGTACTCTATGATAAGTAAAGACAGAATGGTATTGATGCAGAGATTGATAAACTGAACATGCAAAGAAAATAGAAGGCTCATAAAGAGACACACATATACACAGTCCCCTGGTTTATCACAAAGATTCCTCTACAATGCAGTGAGGAAAGAATAATCCTTCCAACAAATAATGCTAAGTGAACTGATCATTATCCCGCACTCAGCTAAATATACACAAATTTAAAAATTTCATGTAGACCACAGATCTACATGAAAAGTGAGAAATAAAGATATGAAAATGTCTTTGGATGTGAAAGAGTTTCTTAAACAAGACTTTTAAAGTACTCATCACAAAGGGGAAAAACTGACTTGATTAAAACAAACTGACTTCAAAAAGTTGACTATATCAAAATAAAGCATTCTATTAGACTGAAAAGGCAAAACAAAATTTTCTTGCAATAGATTCAGCCAAACACTGATATTCAAGTCATAAAAAGAACTCTTACAAAGTAGTAAAGTGAAATTGCTTTGTTCAAATTTTAAAAAAGAAACTCCATAAAACATCAAAATTGGCAAAACCATGTCTATCTCAGTATTCAACAAATACTGAGAAAATGGTTTAGTATCTCAGTATCATAAATGAGGTTCAATAATGAAAAATGATTTATTGAGTTTAACTCTCAGGAAAAAAAAATACACTAGAGTTGTAAGATGAGAAAACTGCTTCCCCTGATCACTTTTCAGTAAAAAATGCCAAGCACTATCTTTGCAATTTAAATTTAATTTTAGTTTAAGGCACTTTCTGCTTTATTGTTTTAAATAAAAACTCTAAACTATAAAAAAGTATGATGTGAATTCCACAACTGAAAGCAAAATGAGTGTCTTTGCAACAACATAGAGAGCATATGTACTAGTCTGGGAGAAAGGTCATTGTATGCCATTATCATTTAGATGGTGCTGTCACCAACTGACGGTATCCTCAAGCCTAGGCAGGACCCCTAGATGCCTGGGAGTGGGAATTTTAGAAGGGGTTTTGAATTTCGTTAAACAAAGCAGGATAAATTTCATAAAAGAGGTAAATTAAGCTTTCCTTTTCTACTGTTGGAAGTATATATCCAATAGTTTTTCTTTAAGTGATTAAGTATTCGGATGGCCTTTACCCAACCAGAAATAATGTAATAAAAGCCTTTATCTCCACATTGTCTATAAACACTCAAAACCTTTAAATTGGGAATGTATATATTTTTGGTATTTAAAAAAAGAAAAGATGAAAAATAAAACTATTTTTATCTTATTTTTCACATATTTCTATCTATCTATGTATTTATCTATATGGAAAAAGTAGGGGGAGTCACCTATAATTCTGTTTTAACCAATAACCAGTGCGGATCTACTTTCCTCTGATATTTTAAATATAGTTGGGGTTATTGTTCACTATTGTACATGAATTTTTTAAAAAGGAGATGTACATTGTGATTTTGCATTTTGCCATAAATTCAGAGTAAAAGGGGGAGAAAAAAGATATGCAGATAGAACTGAGAAAGAGAAAGAGGAAATGAGAGAGAGAGAGAGAGAGAGAGGTCTTCTATCCACTGGTTCACACTGGTTCACTCCCCAGAGATGATAACAGCCAAGGAAACTTGAAGACAGGGATTCCATCTGGGTCTCCCACGTGGGTGGCAAGGGTCTAAGTACTTGGAGCATCTTCTGTTGCCTTCTTCAGCACATTAGCAGGGAGTTGGGTTGAAAGCAGAACCGCTGGAACTTGAAACTGTGCTCCAATATTGAGTTGCCAGTGTTGTATGCAATAGCTTAACCTGTTGCATCACAACACTGGACATCTAAACTTTATTTTCTGGTAAAATTAAATTTATTTCTATTTCAGGTTCTTCTAATGCTTCAATATTAGCTCAAATATTTCAAGTATCAGTAGACAATAACTAAGTTGTTAATGGATGGGTAATGCATAAAGTGTGAACACTCTGGACTCATTGATGATTCACCTCCTAGGTACAATGGTAGGGGATGTCAGCATGCTACTGAGAACAACTTTTTAAGTATTGTTGGAGATGGTCCATCCTAGGCTAACACTATATCACCATGACTACAGCATTCACTTCCTCACTTCTGTTGATTAAGTTATTACATCTTCTTACATCTCCACAAGCTGAGGAAGGGTGAGTGTAATACAATAAAATATTTTGGGAGATAGATAGATAGCTAGATAGAGATAATGAGAGAGACTCCACATTTACTTAAGCTTTATTGCAATATATTGCCAAAATTATTCTATTTATTCATTATTATTGCCATTTTCTCACTGTGCCTAATTGATAAATTTTATCGTAATTATGTAGAAGGAAAAATGCACTACATATAGTTTTTGGAACAGTCTACTGTTTCAGGCATCCACAGGTGCCTTGGAATTTATGTTCCATAGATACGGCAGGGCTAATGTACAATCATCCACTCAATATCTCTTCTGAACCAGTATAAAGTATGAGGGACAAGACTGCATTCTTACTGTTTATGACATTCTCCCTATGAACTGAATCCAGTGTCCACTGCATGGCACAGATCCCAAAACTGAAGAAGTAATAAAGGATGAAAGAGAGGGTGGAAGGAAGGGATAGAAGGAGGGAGACTGGGGAGGAAGGGAGGAAGGGAGGGAGGGAGAGAGGAAGGAAGGAAGGAAGGAAGGAAGGAAGGAAGGAAGGAAGGAAGGAAGGAAGGAAGGAAGGAAGGAAGGAAGGAAGGGAGAAGGAAGGAAATATGGAAGGCTCTGGAGTTTTCTACCAAGAATATAGTTTGCTTGAGGGTAGCCTGGTTGCAATGGGGAGGGACAGGGAGAGAGAGCTGGAGGCAGATGAAGGAAACAAAGTCTTACAAACTTTACATATGGAAAAACAAACCAACAAAAGCAAGTAGTAATCTTATCAAAGCTATGAAATAATCCTGCTTTCCTTTCCTATCAAAAAAGTGCATTGTATTTGCTTCTGTAAGTACCTATAGGACTTAAATCCACTCCTGCTAACTTTGGCCATCTCTGACACCCCTCCCCAAACACACACCCCATCCCATATATGTCAATCTATCTTTGTAACAAATGTTTTTTCTTTTCATATAAATAAAATTGGACATGCTTATTGGTTTCTATTTTTAATTTTAATGTCTGAGATCGAATCTGCTTACTTGCAAATCACTGAAGGCTGGGTTGTGGGCAGTCTGGACTGAACAATAGTTGTTGGGATTTCTAAACCCACAGGTGGAAAAGCCTTGGGAAGGAATGAATGAGGTTTAATTCCATTTGCCTGGAGGAAGCACCACAGATATCAGTGTTTCCTTTTGCTTGTAGAATGGAAGTTACAAAGGTGGTGACAAACAGTTTTGTCAGTCTATCTTCACATGGGTAATGGGAAGGCTGTTAGGAATTTTCAAACATAATATAACAAAATCTGGAAACAAAAAAGTTCCTTTTCATCTGCACAGAGGCTCTGTTGAAGTTGAAATACTTGTGGGATACTAGGAATGAAAAATGTCAGCATGCAACTGCCCAGGCTTGCCTGGCTTGTGGCTCCCACCTCGTGGCCGACATTACTGCCCAGTAAAAGAGCCTCTTTGTCCCTGGGGCATTACTTTCAAAGGCAAGAAGTATCCACAAGCGTCCTTTCCCTTTGACATATAGGTCATGGCATTCAGAGAATAATGTGAGGAATCACCAAGAGCCAGTTGCTTGAATCACTGGGAGATGAAGCTATTTAGCACCGGTTCAGCTGAACACCCCCACCTTCTTTTTTTTTTTTTCCTACAGATTTCATTCCTGAATGAAAAGTCAGTTTTCCCATGAAAAAGACTTGAATTCTTCAGTGGCTTGAACTGAGAGGCTTGTATATTTAAAAAAAAAAAAGACCAAAAAGGAGGATGAATGAGGGACAGGAAATAGAGTGGCATGTCATTTAAGAGTGTGACCCTACAGCCTGTATTGGCACTGTACATGTCTCTGTGCATATTTCCAGATCCTCCAGGGCAACACTGATCTTCTAATTCATGGTTAGAATGATCCAAACTCTGAGGTGAGCCAATTTCCTGATGTTTTGGTGAACAAGAGGCATGTTTGATGCAGAACGATGATCACTCACTAGTTTCTACCCCAGCTCAAGAGAAAGAGGAGACTGACTTGGGCAATGGTTATTCCACACTGTTCCAGAACTTCCCCAGAATCTCCAGCCTCAAATCAAGTCCTAGAGAGGAATGATGCATTTTTGGCATGGCTCTGAAATGCAGTGGTCTCTATTTCTTAGAGATGAGGGTGCTATAGCCACAGCTTTCTCTAAGTGGTTTTAAAGTCCAATTAATGGTCTGCAGTAAAAGGAGTGCGTTTGCTTACTTTCTTAGATGTCTCACATGACTGCCAGCCAAGTCACTTGGTGGGAGTCAGATGTAACCAGTCTTCCTGTGTACCTTGTGCCTAAAACATACTACAAATAAGAGCAAATGATTTTCCATGAGATGAAGCTATGGTCAAATGGCATAGTCAACTCTGAGGGCACATGCCTGTGTGATATGTGGCAGAGGATCTGATCATTGAACAGACTGAGAACTTCAAAACAAAAAGTCAATAAAGTTACAGTTTTAGCACAAATGAACTCAGCACAAGCACTATGCAGCTTAGGCTTTGCTTTTTATGTAAGTATCATGTAAAGACATTTAACTCTCTGTATCTGAGCTTATACACTTCACCTTTCCAAACACCTTTCCAAACACTAGAAAACAGGTGCCAGGGCTGACTTTGGGATATCCTTTACAATTCCTAACATATTAGCAAACTGAATGTACCTGATATTACTCTAAAATATTTAATCTTCCCCCAAATCTTATACAGCAAGATACTCTCCTTACCTCCATTTAACACAGTCATGTGACTTGTAAGTAGCAGAAGAAGTACTCAATTCTAGACACTCTGTCTTCAAAGCTTGTTTTAACAAACAAGCCAAGACAAAGCTTGTCATTTTTCTGTTTTATTTGTCCTTGCTCTTTACAATCACACTTGTAAGTACAACACATCAGTATATATTTGATAGAGAAAGGGTATAAGTGCTGAAATTCTCCCAGCCACATTCACTATCCCTTGTCCAATGTCAAAAGTCATTCATTCATTCATATTCCTAAAATCATTTTGGAAAGGAAATACTACATGTTTTTCATGTTTTGGTCCTACAGAAATGGGAAGTTGAGGACGTATAACTAGGTGACATTTAAATGAAAGCACTCTTGAATAGTTTGTTTTCAGAATGGAGGAGAAAGGTTGTTTGGCCTAAGATGGCATAAGACATTTTGGGTTTGAATAAATAAGCCTAGTGTCTCTCATATTGATGATTCTCCCACGCAATAGCTTCTGTAGATGTACTGAGGGTTGGGGGAAAGATGAGCATGGTTGAACAAAGGACATGACTCTTATTTCACATGGTCTCACAGTCAGAGAGAAGGATCCAATGTCCCCCTCTAGCGAAGCACTAAACAGATTGATCCGTATGCTGATCTGGTACAGCATGACTTGGAGTTTCTGCATTCCCCAGAGCAGCACAATGTACGCTCACCATGCATCAGTGTACATCCTCCTCACTTCTCAGCTAGTCAATTTCTCCTTTCCCATTGTCTACTGACTTCACAGCTTATTTCCTTCCAAATATTATCTCACTTCTCCACTTTCAGTTTCCTTCCAAACACAGACATTTTCTCAGTAATGCCTTCAGACATTTGGTGCTGTTTGTAGAGCTGTATTGAGTAGTGTATAAAGAAAAGGGGATTATTTGGTGCACAATTCTGGTGGCTGGAAAGTCCAAACAGCAGTGCTGGCATCTGGCTGCATCACATCATGGTGAAGAGGACTGGGAGCCAACAGCATCAAGAAGTTGCACAGGCACAAGTAAGGACACAAGGGAACAAAGAAAGGCCAGGCTAACTCCTTATAGCAGTCTGCTCTCATGGGAACCAATCCAGTCCTGTGATAATTACATTAGCTCTTCGCAAGGATGATGCCCTCATGACCTAATCACTATCCTCTGGGCCCTGCCACTCCAGGAGCCACTGCTTTTCAAGATCACAATCCTGTGGACCATGCTTCCAACATATGAATCTTTGGGGAAAAAATCCAAACCAAAGCATAAGATTCTTTCAGCAGTATGTTTTTTCATCAGTGATTCCCAAGGAACAACCTCTCCTTGCTCAGTTAGAGCCACAGGATCTCTGACCACATAGATAACCCCAATTAGTCCAGCCCTAACTTACAGGTTAACAATCATGCAGTGAAACCTAGGCAGAAGTTAGTCAAAAAACACTCAGAATTTCCAAATTCCTTTAAAGTGGATAACCTTGTAGGAGACCTGGATTGAGTTCGATGCTGGTTATGGGCTGACCCTGCCCTGGCTATTTTGGGAAGTGACCCAGTAAAGAGAATATTTCTCTTTCTCTCTCTCTTTCTCTCTCCCCCTCCACCTGTGTCTCTCTCCCTTTTAAGGAAATAAAATTTAAAAATATAGAATAATACTGAACAAAAACTTTGAGAATCACTAATATGTAGAATGGTGATATATAATCTTCTCCTAAAATTCAGAAAACTTCAGCTAATATTTTGCTGAGGAGAACAAAAGAAAAGTTGTTTTAATTTCTTTCTCAACATTTCCCATGTGTTTCTATTATCTAGTATTTTCTAACACTGTTTTATGCTTTCTAATATCTTGTCTACTGTCCATTACCTTCATTTCTTTAAGAACGTATATAGGGCCAGTGCTGTGGCATAGTGCGTAAAGCCGCTGCTGAAGCGCTGTCATCCCATATAGGCACCAGTTCAAGCCTCCGCTGCTCCACTTCCTATCCAGCTCTCTGCTATGGCCTGGGAAAGCAGTAGAAGATACCCCAAGCCCTTGGGCCCCTGTACCTGCATGGCAGACTCAGAAGAAGCTCCTGGCTCCTTGTTTCAGATTGGCCCAGCTCCAGCAGTTGTGGCCATTTGGAGAATGAACCAGTGGATGTAAGACCTCGCTCTCTCTCTGCCTCTTCCTCTCTGTAACTCTGTGTTTCAGATACATAAATAAATCTTTAAAAAAAGATTTATAAAACAGAAAGTATATAAGTGCAAATAAACAGGATTTTTCCTTGTTTAAATATTAATACATGAAAAGAAAAGTCAGTAAACGGAATCGAGATTTAATGACAAAAATAGGACACTAGGTTGCATTTAAGAAGAAATTAGAGGGGCCACTGATGTGACTCAATGAGTTAATGCCCTGGCCTGAAGCGCCAGTATCCCATATGCGTATTGGTTCTAGTCCCAGCTGCTCCTCTTCCGATCCAGCTCTCTGCTATGGCCTGGGAAAGCAGTGGAGGATGGTCCAAGTCCTTGGGCCCTTGTACTCGCATGGGAGACCTGGAGGAAGCCCCTGGCTCCTGGCTTCAGATCAGCACAATTCCTACTGTTGCGGCCAATTGGGGAGTGAACCATTGGATGGAAGACCTCTCTCTCTGCCTCTCTTCTCTCTGTGTAACTCTTTGAAATAAATAAATAAATCTTTAAAAAAAGAAGAAGAATTTAGAAAAAATTAAGAATACAGTATATGTCTAATCTCTGCTATACATTATCACTGTGGCATTGACAAGCTGAAAATGCAAATCAGCTACAGCAGTAGGAATACTACCTCCTTCCCCCATCCTACTTTTAGTGGGAAATATGTACATGGCCAAATTTTGGGGAAAATGAAACAAAAAGGACAAAATTAGGACATATTCTGTTGGCTTCTCTGCTTTAAGTTCTAACCAAGCTCCAAAATAAGACCCCATGTTTCCAGATGTAGGTTCATAGACGAAGAACTCAGAGGAGGGAGTTCTAAAGAGTGCCGGAATTACAATAGAGGGAATGAACAGGACTGTGAATGTAGTCACAAAACATCCTGAGAATTCCTGTTTGTTATATAAACTTAGTGAAATATAGTGAGGGACCTACTGATGTTTAAATACCATGACTATGTCCTGGCTTCACAGATCTACATATGCTCAAAATTCCTACATATTCACCATTTCACTACTTATTTATATTTTGTTTGTACTCTCTCTCTTCAAATAGCATAATGAAAATTGTGTTAAACACAGTGCAAGAAAGGAAAATAAAATAGGACAGGAAACCGAAGTAATGATCAAAGGATAGTTAATAGGATCCCATGGCTTAAGTCATTCATCTCCATTGTTACACTATTGACAAGAGTTGACATTGAAAAATCAATATGTTTCAGCAACTTTGCATATGTTATGCTGTTTAACGTTCACAGCTCACTTAAGCATCAGGTTTAGTTATTCCTATTGGAAGCTGAGGAACAGAGAGCTTTTGCAGCATATAGAATGCTGCATACCTAGTAAGTGGTGGACTTGAGATTTTAGCCCCTATATTATCCTACTATTCTACTCTTTGTGATCAATTATCTCATGGGAGCTGGGATGCAGTAGTGGGTGGATACCAGGTCCCTGACCTCGTGGAGCTTACAGACTTATATGCTTGTCAATGGACCAAATAGCTGATTCAGGCTGCTATTTATCCTACAACCAAATTATAAATAATGAACTTCAGGAGGACTAATGACTCTTTAAATACATTACATCCATATTTCTATAATTGCTTCAGTAACCAGTGTAAGTGTTGGTTAGAGGACAAGACTACTGGGGAGTATTCACAGAAATAGACATTTAAATTGGGTCTTTATGAGTGAATACCATTTCCACAAATAGGAAATGGGTGAGACTACTTCACCTAGAAACTCAGTGTTGAGGAAAATGCACCTCCCTGCTGTTAGTAACCGAAAGATAGTACTAACTGAGTCATTGTTATGTGTCATGGTTATATTTTCACATTTAAACTACCAGGACCCTTCACTTAAAGGTAGGAAAGTTGAGGCTTGGCAAATTGCCTAATTTATCACAGCTAATAGCTAATTGTTCATGGTCGGGGCTCTTTGAGCCCAGTATCCATGCTCTTAGTCACTTTGCTAAGAATTGTTGTAAAAATGTCAATTTCTCCTGGAATCTCTAGTTTCCCTGTTTACCTTCAAACCTCAAATTCCAGGCCCCACACCAGCTAGGTGGTATCTTACTCCATCCCAAGAACCACCGATTTCCCTGTCCCACCACATTCATTGTATCTGAGTTTTACATGCAGCTGTGTTTCAGCTTGGATACCTGCAGCCCTGCAGCTGAAGACGTTGGCCTCGAACTGAAGACAGAGCAGTCCCAGTGATGGCAGGAGCAGGGCTGTTTTGTAACAGGAAGCCAAAAAAGTTACTCAGCTTTGAAGGCACAAGAAAGGCTTCATTTAGATACCAGACAAAAAAGATCAAAGGCCTGGAATACAAACATGCCTGTTGTCTGAGGCAGGCGGCAAGTCTCCAGAAGGGAGCCCCACATCCTCCACGGCACAGCAGATGCAGTGCATCTAAGAGGTCACCATAAACCAAACAAATACTGCCACAGACCCTTCCCTTGAAGTCTGACGGAAACAAAAGCATGGGGCTTTCACCTGAAACAGAGCGGGGCTTGCTCTCTCTGCAGCTGGCCCATGGCCTCCTGCCCCATTCTGCCTATCATGTCCTAGATGAAAACTGGACATCTATGAATAAAATCATCCGAAGCACAACCCATTTTATATACATGCCTAAGAGAACAATTGATTTTATTTAAACGTTCCCTGGGAAGTGACATACAGCAACCTCTCTGCTAATCACAAGGTTGATAGGGGACAATTAACAGGAGCACAACTCTGCGCTTCAGTGCAGCTGTGGCTTGCATAAATGAGAACCAAGTGAAAAGGCTGTTTCTCACCCTTCTAGTCAGGAAGCCTCCTGATTGAAGCAGGAAGAAGAGACATCTTGGGCATCTACTGCACAGCAAATGCTAAGACGGGTGTTTAATGTACACACTATCTGACTGCTATCACAGTCATTTGATTTTGGAATTAGTTCATCTATTCATGGGAGAATATATTGAGTTATTCCCTCAAGGAATATAGTAAGAAGAAGAACTAGGATATGAATTCCTTATTTTAAAAATACTAGATTTTATTTTAAAATTATCTTATAATGAATTCTACTAGTTGAGAAGAATCTCAATTAGGGAACTCTGCAAAAAATTTATGGAAGGGTTATGAAAGTGGCCCCAAAAAGCAATTAAACATAGGAAATAACTTTCATTTACTGAATTTGAAGAAAAGATATAGGTTTAGGATCTTATTAAGGATTTGGTAACAAAAGCAGAAAATTGAGCAAAATGGAATTACTACATAAACGTCCTTTTTTAAAAACATATCTTTGAATGCAACCAAGGTGACCAACTCATTCCAACTTGCCCTGGGTGATGTCCATCAGATCCTGTGTTTTGTGTTGCAGATACAAGATGAGAAGGAAGAGCCTGATTACAGGTTGCTACTGCTAGGGGCAGCAGAAATTAATTAAATGAAAGTTAAATTAAATGAAGTTGATCATGTGAATGCCTTAACCAGAGCAGGTGAATTGTCTTGGGCATTTAGGGACAGCGTCCTATGGCAGCTCACATGACAGGGAACAGAAAAAGTGGGCTGACACAAGGCACATATAAAGGGGGGTAAGTTTGAGGGTGTCTCAGGAAGAGGAGAAGGAGCCTTGTACAAAGACCAGATGGAAATAGGGAGGGAACATTGGGATGCAGAAGCCTCGTGAAAATAAGAGTTGCCAGAGATAAAGCAGAAAATTCAAAGGTTTGTAGCTGAGGGAAAGGTTTTAACCTTTGCACTCAAAATAGAGAGGAGACTTTAAAAGGTTTGAGGGAGCAAGGTGGACGTCAGGACTGACATGTTCACATTTCTGATGCACAAAGGTCACCGGACTGAGAAGAAAAGACAAAGGCAGTAGTCGCTATGATTGGGTAGTTATAGCAGAGATCGAAGAAGACAATGAATGATGGAAATGTATAAATAGAACAACTGATAACTCCTGGAAAGAGATTCAACAGTGACATGAAGGACAGAATAATGTTAAAGAAGATGCCTGAGGTTCCAGCCCTTGTGAATGAATGGATGGTGGAAACTTCCATAAGACTTACTTCTATTTTCATTCCTTTTTACTTTTTAAATATTTACTTATTTATTTAAAAATCTGAGTTACAGAGTGAGATGGAGATGGAGAGAGAGAGAAAGAGCGAGAGAGAGAGAGAGAGAGCCTCTTCTGCTTTACCCAGGCACAATAGCAGGGAGCTGGATTGGAAGTGGAACAGCTAGACATGAATTGGTGCCCATATTTGATACTAGAGTCACAGGTAGAAGCTTTACCTGTTATGCCACAGTGCCAGGCCCAAGGCTTACTGTTAGTGTTTAAAAATTTCTATACTATTTTAATAAATATATTTTAAAAAAGTGTTTCTTGGGGCTGGCTCCATGGCTCACTGGGTTAATCCTCCGCCTGTAGCACCAGCATCCCATATGGGTGCCGGGTTCTAGTCCTGGTTGCTCCTCTTCCAGTCCAGCTCTCTGCTGTGGCCTGGGAAGGCAGTGGAGGATGGACCAAGTCGTTGGGCCCTGCACCCGCATGGAAGACCAGGAAAAGCACCTGGCTCCTGGCTTCGGATTGATGCAATGCGCCGGCTGTAACAACCATTTGGGGAATGAACCAATGGAATAGGAAGACCTTTCTCTCTCTCTCTCTCTCTCTCTCTCTCTCTCTCTCTCACTGTCTGTCTCTCTACCTGTCAAATATATAAATAAAATCTTTTTAAAAAGTTTCTTATTTGATGAGGCTGGCACTGTGGTGTAGCAGGTAAAGCTGCCACCTGCAGTGCTGGCATCCCATATGGGTGCCGGTTTGAGACCTGGCTGCTCCACTTCTGATCTAGCTCTTTGCCATGGCCTGGGAAAGCAATGGAAGATGGCCCAAGTCCTTGGGCTCCTGCACCTGCATGGGAGACCCAGAAGAAATCTGACTCTTGCCTTCAGATAGGCACAGCTCCGTTGCGGCCAACTGGGGGAGTGAACCAGCAGATGGAAGACTTTCTCTGCCTCTCCTTCTCTCTGTGTAATTCAGACTTTCAAATAAATAAATCAATCTTTTTTAAAAAACTGTTTTTATTTGAGAGGCAGAGAGAAAAGAGAGAGGCAGACAGAAAGAGAGAGCTCCAATCTGCTGGTCTGCTCCTCAAATGCCTTCAATGAGTAGGGATGGGTCAGACCAAAGACAGGAACACAATCCATGTCTCCCACATGGGTGGCTGGAAGCCAGTTATCTAAGCCATCATTACTCCCTCCCAAAGTCTGTACCAGCAAGAAGCTGGAATCAGGAGCTGGAGTCAATAATAGGACTCAATAGGACTCAGGTACTCCAGTGCAGAATGCAGGCATCTTTGTGTGTGTGTGTGTGTGTGTGTGTGTGTGTGTGTGTATGTGTGTGTTTGGTTGGTTTTTTTAAGATTTATTTATCTTTGTGTGTATGTGTGTGTGTGTGTGTGTGTTTGGTTGGGTTTTTTTTAGATGTATTTATTGGGGTTAACTTTGTGGCACAGAAGGTTAAGCTGCCACCTGCAGTGCTCGAACCCCATGGGCACTGGTTCGAGTCCCAGCTGCTCCACTTCAGATCCAGCTTCCTGCTAATGTACCTGGGAAAGCAGTAGAAGATGGCCAAAGTCCTTGGGCCCCTGAACACACATGGGAGACCCAGAAAAGGCTCCTGGCCATTATGGCCACAACAACAGAAACTGGGCCAATCCAAAACCAGGAGCCAGGAGCTGCTTCTTGGTCACCCAGGTGGGTACAGGGGTCTGAGGAGTTGGCCCATCTTCCAGTGGCTTCCCATATGCGTTAGCAGGGAGCTGGATCTGAAGTGGAGCAGCCAGGACATGAGCAGCTGCCCATGTGGGATCCCCACGCTGCTGGTGGAGGCTTAACCTGCTATAATATGGTGCTGGTCCCAGAATCCAGACATCTTAACCAGAATCTAACCACTGTGCCAAATGCCCACCTCTGAATGTCCTTGCTTTTGTAATGACACAGGAAAATGCACAGCTCTTTTCCCTTATAGAGGATTCAGTTTCCCTACTGCCATTTGTGCACTATGTGCTTCTGTAGTGGAGAGACAACCTAAGAGCCTGAGGGGCCCTAACTGTTCACATATGCAACTAATTTCAAAACTCCCTCAACCAAAAGATGTTATGAAGCAGATCCATCTGAATGAATGTTTTTAGAAATAATTCATTGTAATCAGTCTTCATGACTTTATGAGTGAAAGGAAAGAAAGAATGAGTTTTTAAAATACTACCTTATGAACGGTTTTCACAAGATCCAACAAAACAATCCTGCAAATTACTGTATTATAAGATTCTGCTACCATGAGTAAAAGTACTGTCCTCATATCTATAAATATATCTGATCATGTTTACTCTCTAGGTTTTTCTTTCTTCAACATTATTTTAAAAAGAAAAAGACTGAATTATTTTTGCATCATCACATTATCAGATTGTCTGAAACATTAGGTTAGGTAGCAATATTAATTAACCATGAATATATAGTATATTCTAGCATGTATACAATATAGAATGTATTAGTGTACTATATCTATAAATGTATATTATATTATATAATATAATAAATTACTACCTATGCTATCATTTAATATATTAAAACACTAAGTAATACTAATACCATACTCCATATATTTTTTCAACTTAACTTATTTTTAACTTGTATTGTAGTAAAAGGCTTAATGATCCATAAAGAGAAAGTTCAACAGATAAAAAGGTAAGAACCCATAGGTCAGCAGGAACATAGGTAGGACTGTATACAATATCAAATGAAAAGGTGTTCAACTTCATTCATAATAAGCAAATTTTTAAATAGTCCCAAAATCATTAGAACTATAGTATGTAACTTCCATCAATTTGTTCCACAAATATTTAAAACAAATTTTGACAACTGACATGTAAAAGTTGTACATATACTTATGTTTTATTACATATATACATTGTATAATGTTCAATCCATGATAGGCATATCTATGTCCTCAAATTTTATCACTTCTTTGTAACTAAAATTATTGAAAATTCTTCCTCTTAGTTTTTTGAAGTAGACAGTAAATTATCATTATTTATATCCACTCCACCATGAACGAACTCCACAGGTCATTTTTCTTTGTAACTGTAACTCAGTATCCATTGGTCAACATTTTTGCATGCCTCCTGCACCCCAGTCTCCCTACACTGTGGTAACCACTGTGCATTCTACTCACAACTTCTATGAGATCAACACTTTCAGATCACACCTAAGGGTGAGATCATGCTGTGCCTGGCTTATTTCACTTAACATAATGACCTCCCCTTCTGTACAAGTTGTCTCAAATGATGGGATTTTATCTTTTTTACGTGACATGGCAGATTTTTGGCCTACGAAGGGATTTTGCATATAATTACTCATTGAGTCTTCCCTGTGAGATAAGAATCGTCCGAGTTCCAACAGAAGGGGGGATTAGGTGGTCATAGTGAGCTTGAGAGTGGAAGATAGATACAGTGTAATACACAGCACATAATGTAAAATATATGATCTACATTACATAATACACATTCACTTGCATTTTTCCCTGAAAGTAACCTGGGATGGAGATCCAATTCTGCCCTCCTAACAAAAGAGAAAGATGAAGTGGTTCAATCATGATCCCAAATTCACTTAGTTAATTTATTGGGCACCATGAGAACGTATAATCAGGCTTTTCACAGGGCGAGTGCAGAGGGCAGTCCTCCTCCCGTCACCTCACAGCTGCTTTATGTGGCCGACCAGCTTTCAGTTTGTGGTTTTTAACCAGCACCTAACTGGCAGCTTTCAACTTACTACAATATGCGTGACATTATGTGATTTAAAATGACCAACCAATAACGACTTGCAGCAATCAAGAAGACATGGAATGTGGCTCATGCATCAGGTTCTGAAGCAGGACATGGAAAAGCCCTGGTAGCATTCGGGTGAGGTGTCTCCTTGGCAAGGACCAGACTGTCAGGGCCAAACGGCATCGTTGCAGGTGGTTTTCGTCATTCTTTCCCTTTCAAGTAATGTCAGGAGCAGCCCTACAGCCCGGGCTCACAGAGCCTCGTCTGTTCTCGCAGATGCGAGGTGACTGAGCAAGTGTCCTGGCCCACAGCCGGGCAGAGGGTGTTCTGCCCGGAAACAGAGGTCATTACGTTTCGTGACCTCCAAGGAGCCCACCCACTCAGAAGAACAAAGACTCCTCTAGGTTACCCACGGATGAGAGCTGAGGGATGGTGTGTGCAGGGGGTTCCTGTGTGTGGTGGGGGTGACATCATTCTCTGACTTCATAGTTTAAGCAGAGTTAACCCTGCGAGAGCTATGGGGCAGATTAAACACACAGGGAAACTGTGGGCAGTGCAGGAGCACATCAGGTTTTTGTCCCTGGTCCTTGTTTCTCCCCATGTGCTGCTCACCGTGATAGTGGCAAAAAAAAAAAAAAAACAAGAAACACACAAAATGCACATATACACAAAAGCACACACAAACATATATGTTTACATGTGTGTTTTCCCTTCTCTCCTGATCTCTAAAAAAAAAAAAATCAAACAAACAGATGAAAGATTTATTTGGAACTACATTATACTCCACAGAAATTTTCACTGGTATGAAAGACTGGCTTTTTTGTTTTTTGTTTTTTTTTTTTGACAGGCAGAGTGGACAGTGAGACACAGAGAGACAGAGAGAAAGGTATTCCTTTTTTTTTCCGTTGGTTCACCCTCAATGGCCACTGGTGCTGCTGCGCTGCGGTCGGCGCACGGTGCTGATCCGAAGGCAGGAGCCAGGTACTTTTTCTGGTCTCCCATGGGGTGCAGGGCCCAAGGACTTGGGCCATCCTCCACTGCACTCCTAGGCCACAGCAGAGAGCTGGACTGGAAGAGGGGCGACCAGGACAGAATCCAGCGCCCCGACCGGGATAGAACCTGGAGTGCCAGTGCCGCAGGCGGAGGATTAGCCTAGTGAGCTGCGGCGCCGGCCAAAGACTGGCTTTTTAAAATGGCACTGAGGGACTGAGTAAAATTTCCTATCACATGAAGAAATTACAACTAGTGTGGCCTCTCCGTTGGTCCCTCCTGATTCCATATTATCGTCCACCCCAGGCATTCCAAAAGGATAGTCCTGTACCATTAGCATCCCTAGGAAATTGTTGCAATTTTTTGGACTTCATCTTAGACCTGCTAAATCAGAAACCCTGGACATTAACCTGGCAATCCACATTTAAAAATTTATTTATTTATTTATGAATTTATGAACAGGGACAGCCAGAGCTCCCATTTGTTGGCTCATCCTCCAAATGCTTTCAACAGCCAGATCTGGACCAAGCTGAAGCTGGGGTCCAGGGATTTCATTCATATCTCCCATGGGGATGGCTGGGATTCAACTACTTAAGCAATCACCTGCTGCCTTCCTTAGCACACATTGCAGGAAGCTGGAATTGGGAGTGGAACCAGGACTTAACCCCGGGTATTCTCAAATGGAAATCAAGGATCCTAAGCAGCAACTTAACTGCTAGGCCAAAGGCTGCTGGTGACTTGGTTGCATACTAAAGTCAGAGAACCATGCAAGCAATCAATTGTCTGAAAGATTGCTCTAGACCATACACTATTTCCTGCCAAAATTTGGTTTTGGCTAACCATTACTTATCAAGAAAATCATAAACTCCTAATGTAGCCTATCTTTTTTTCCCAACATAACTCTCACATAAATTTGCCTTGCACTTACACAGAATGCACAGTGCCTCTCATTCCCATTTTTGTCATATAGAAAACTAATTTCATCAAGAGAACATAAATATCACTATTTCTATGAAGACTGCTCTGGATTTGTTAAGTGCACAGTGACTTTGCTCCATATCCATTATATTCCTTCTCATTCCAGTAATTTCCTGTCTCCTCCTCACTGAACGAGCTAATTTGAGGATATCCTTCCATACATCACTCTGTGAACAGAAACTTACCCTCTTCCTAGCATGTAGTAGGTGATCAATAGGTAGTTATAGCATACATTAATGGATAATGAAGTGCTCAAGGACAATACATTAATCATTCCTTTAAGTAATTTACAGTTCTGGTGACATTAAGTGGCACCTAATATAATTGTTGATGTTTTATTTCCATCAAGAATCGCAGATCTTCTCTGTTTTCTTCAATTTTCTCAATCCTTTTTTATTTTTCTTTCTCCTTCCTTCCTTTCTTCATTCTTCCTTCCTTCCTTCCTTTCTTCTTTCCTTCCTTTCTTTCTTTCTTTCTTTCGAGAATTATTTACTTATTTGAAAGTCAGAGTTACACAGAGAGAGAAGGAGAGGCAGAGGGAGAGAGAGAAGAGAGAGAGAGAGAGAGAGAGAGAGAGAGAGAGAGAGAGAGAGAGAGATATCTTCCATCTACTGGTTCACTCCCCAAATGGCCGCAATGGCCAGAGCTGCACCTATCCGAAGCCAGGAGCCAGGAGCCTCCTCCGGGTCTCCCATGCGGGTCCAGGGGCCCAAGGGCTTGGGCCTCCTTCTACTGATTTCCCAGGCTGTAGCAGAGAGCTAGATTTGAAGTGGAGCAGCCTGGACTCGAACTGGTGCCCATATGGGATGCCAGCACAGGCAGCAGCTTTACCCGCTATGCCACAGTGCCGGCCCCCTTTTTATTCTTATTTTACTTTTTAGCTCCCCTTTTGACTCATGCCTTGGGTTTTTCAGTTATAGTCAAAGAATATGATAGCTCCTAAATGACAACGCTATTTTTCTGAAATAATAATGTACTTTCCCAGTTGTGAGACTCCTATTTTTAATCTTTCTCTGCCCAACTTTGTTAAAACCAATTAATTAAGGGAAGAGAAGGGCACTGTTACTTCATCGGCTTCCAGTCTTCTCTAGACTCCAGGCTACATGAGAATGACTTTGTTCTATATTACTCTATCTCAGGAAGTAGAAGAGGGCCCAGCACACCTGGTACTTATTGAACGGGTGAATGAATCAACGAATGAATGAATATTGACATTGTAGATATCTTCAGCAAGAAGAAAAAATGAATGTCATTGAATGAAATAGAATTTCCCATCATCTCTTCCACTTAACTATGTATTCAGCCGAAGCAGACTCACTGAAAAGATTATGGGGTAAGGTATATGGAGAAATATACTGTGTTATATATATGAAATAGAAATACCAGAGCTCAGTCTTTCTACATGGTGTAAAAAGAAGAAAGAAGACAAAGGGAGATAATTAATCAAAAGTTTGTCCCAGGTTCCCTTGTGCCAACCAAGATCTCTGAGAAGAAACAAACTAGATAGATTGATGAGAACTTCAAGTGTAGAAGAGCTGCTGCTCTTTGTCTTTTAGGGCTTAGGAAGGCAATCTCCTGATAGGTCATCCCCTCACCAATCTTATGGTGGTTGCACCAATAGGATTATTCACTGTGGTCAGGTAAGGAGAGAATCTGAGACTATTTTTATAAAGTGACTTTTATGAAGCTATTTCAATGGTTGTCAGATTTAGCAAATAAAAATATAGAACACCTGGTTGTATTTGAGTTTTGGATCAATAAGTGGATTTGGTTTTTGTTGGACTGTTTGTTTTTTGGGGGATGTATAAATACAGCTCATGCAAAATTTGGGATAAACTATGACTCAAAAATGTCATAGTTATATGTTTGAAATTGCAATACTACTGCTGTGAATTATCATGATTGACATATTTGGAGATTTCTAGGCATGCACCTTGAAGACAGGTCAAAGTTAGCTGAAATCTCTCAGGGTCTTGCCAGAGAGTGTCACAAAATACTGAGAGTCCCAGTGAGGCCGAAGTCTAGGAAACACCAGTAAGTCATGACCATACAAAGGAAAAAGGTCCTAAACTATGGAATCTTTAAGAGAAGCAGCAGATTTTCTAGAAATGATACCAACTGCTTCTCAGCAGTGTCCTAGGTCAATAAAGGAGAGAGTTGTGGTCAATAAAAAACCAAAATTCCACACAGCCAGAGAAAGTGCTCATCTAGAATTTCCCCTGAAGAAGGAAGTCTGCATTCAGCTGCAAGATATGCTCTTGGCTGAGAGCCTCCTTAATGACTTCTCAGGCCAGTGCACACTCCTGCCTCCCGCTTGATAATCTTTGGCAAGAAATGGATACAGCCATGCTAGTGGGGTTGGGTTATTTTTGCCTTTTTTGGGATCCCTCTAACAATCAGTTTATCCTGGGAGCTTACTGTAATTTGGCACAGCCTTTGGCAGACGTGCAATCTGTTCTTCCAATCTCGTTCCTCTTCCTTCCATTCTTCCTTTCAAAGGAGTCATATCTGCACACTGAATGCTTTCCCTATAAAAAAAAAGTTAGCAAATCCCTAAAATTCTTACTCTATTTAAGCATGCAGTTCCAAAGTTTCAAACTAACACAAAATTGCATGAATTCCTGTGCTGCCATCTAAATTTTCCTCCCTTAATAGCCTTACCTGGCTTCTTGGAGAAAAAAAAAAAAAACTAATAACAGAACTCTGATGTATTCTGTATTACCTGAGCCATCAAGTTGAAAAAATAGGCTATTGAACAATTAGACTGAGAATACCTAGTTTACCTGGGATAATTTTATGTCATTCAGCAATCTACTCAACAGGATGTGAGCTCAGGAAGATCACGCTACTTAGAGTGGAATAAGCTATATGTTCCTCACATATTTGATTTCAGAATTGGGAAATTTACAACTTAAGGTAGAACCATAAAAGATTAATGAGGGAGGAAATAAGATCAGAGATTAGGGAGAGGAGGAAGGATGGGATGAGTTACAGGGAGGAGGAGAGAGGTAAGCTTCACAAACATGCACATTCTCAATGTCTTTCAGGAAGGGATGCTTTATAGTTTCACCCTCTGACCCGTCATTGACTTCAGTGCTGGTTTCCTATCATGGGAAAACACTAGCCAGGTACATTTCAAAATCTGACTCTGTATTTTGCTCTGGCAAAAATGACTAAGAGTAATTTCCTAGCAGGTATCTGACAAGGGAGAGAAGGAGGCGAACTTCCTGCCAGCACTTGTAGTGTGAAGGCTCACCTTTCCCCCATCCTGGACCTCACAAAAGCATAATATCCCACGAGGAACACCTTACACGGTCTGGGTTGTTACTCTTTCAGGAAGTTTTGGCTTGTGTCCCATGTCTCAGCTGTGAAAGAGAGATTTTTCTTGAAGAAAGAAATGCTGAAAATACTTCAGAATCTGAGTTGTTCAGCTCACACCTCAGAGTTCTTCACGTGCTCAATCTCTGAATCATTACTGTATTTTTCTTATTTATTTTCACATATTATACACTTCCTTGTATTTTATAAGTAATTTTTCACACAATTATCTGGCCAACAAGTTAAATTTATTAAGGAAATAGATAAATTTTTATAGATTAAGTAATATCTAATAAATGCTTAAAAATAACAACCAGGTGATTCTGGAAGTTCTCAGTATCAAAGCAATTATTATAAGAAAATAAAAGACATGAATAACTAAACCGGGATTAAAGTTTAATAATGTCATTTTTATAATATACAAGCATTATGTCTACTGTGATCTTTTTCTTCAAATTGAAGAAGTTTAGAGAAGTATGGTACAATGGAAAATGAACTTTCGTCAGCTTGATTTTGAACATCTCTTTGGCATCTAGTCATGACTAATGATGAATTCCAGGCTGAGGAGGAGCTCTCTTCTCCACCCATAACCTTACTAAATGTTGTGGAAAGTTGTAGTGAAATCAGGTCTCCAGTCTAAATTCTGCCACATATACAAAACACACACACACACACACACACACACACAAATATATATACACAAGGCAATTCTGAAATTAAGAACCAAAGCTATCCAGACAATCTATTAGCTCAAGAATTCTAAATTCACTGGCCTTTTAGGTACCGTTATTACAAATTGCAAAAAAGTTCACCTAGCTCAGGCTTATATTCTTTCTTTTTTATTTATCTTATTTTTTCCGACAGGCAGAGTGGACAGAGAGAAAGGTCTTCCTTTTCCGTTGGTTCACCCCCAGTGGCCACTGTGGCAGTGCGCTGTGGCAGGCGCACTGTACTGATCCAAAGCCAGGAGCCAGGTGCTTCTCCTGGTCTCCCATGTGGGTGCAGGGCCCAAGGACTTGGGCCATCCTCCACTGCACTCCTGGGCCATAGCTGAGAGCTGGACTGGAAAAGGAGCAACCAGGACAGAATCCAGCGCCCTGACCGGGATAGAACCCGGGGTGCTGGTGCCGCAGGCGGAGAATTAGCCTAGTGAGTTCTGGCACCTGCCGGTCAGGCTTATATTCTATAAGCAAACATAACCGGGAGACCAGGAGGAAGCACCTGGCTCCTAGCTTCGGATCAGCGCAGCACGCTGGCTATGGCAGCCATTTAGGGGGTGAACCAACGGAAAAAGGAAGACCTTTCTCTCTGTCTTTCTCTCTCACTGTCTAACTCCGCCTGTCAAAAAAAAAAAGAAAGAAAGAAAGAAAAGAAAAGAAAAGAAAAGAAAAGAAAAGAAAAGAAAAGAAAAGAAACGAAAAGAAAAGAATTATAAGCTAACATAACAACATGTCGGAGGCAGCATTCTGTCATAATGAGAGCTGAACCAGACAACCAGAGTGTAAAGCTGCACACAAACTCTTTGGAGATTCAGTTTACAGCAATATTTTTAAGAGTATGGGTTACAAATACTTCCCACAGTCTTTTTATTCATGCATTCTATTCTCATATATAGAATGTTTTTAAGTTCCGTAGTAAGGACTCATTTTTAATGTTTATCACCTTTGGCAACAATGCATTATTTTCACAAATAAATGTCCCATTTCCGATGTCCAGGATATTGCCAAAGCACAGTTAATGCTCCAGAGATGATATTGTTCTTCAAGAAAGCACGGCTAAGGTCATGTGGAGACAGTAGAATCTGATGTCGCATTATCGCAAGGGTGCCATTGTGATCAAGGCCCTTGGTATCTCAGCAGGCTAGGAAAGTGTAACCTATTCTCCTAATGCCTCTTCCCTTGATCAGAGATGCTTACAAATCCATTCTGGAAGGAATTTATGAAAGAACAAGAGTCCTGTAGTGAAAAGTGCTAATTCCTTTACTTTATTTGTGTCTTGGAGAGGTCACTACATTTCCAAAGATGTGAAAGTCAACAGATATTAAACATGGGCAGGGAGCTGTGTTCATGCTCTCTGATTTTCTTTGCTTTCACACGAACATTTCTCCATCAACATGCAGTTCCACAAGACACACTCGATGCGACTTGTGAGATGAGGGACACAGAAGGAACTCAATGTACAAAATAGTGACAACCACGAACTGGGCATCTAACCAGTAGTGCAAGCACCATCTATACCAGGGCTCTTCACTTCTTCCAACCGGATTTCTGAGGAGTAGTAAAAGGCTGGGCCATTGCCCCCAGAACATTGCTCAGATGTTTCAAACTTGACAAACTGTTGAGGGAGACTGTAGCTGTTTGAGAGTTCATGATAGTATCCCCTGTCAAGTGACCTCAATCTGGAGAGAAGGCAGCCTGAGTCACAAGTCCACTGAGAAGTCAGATGTGGTAGGTTCTAAGTAAACTCATCGTGTAGTCTAAAATTAAAGACAGGATTTCAACACAAATGTGTGAATAAAATAATAAATAAAAGAGATATGATGGTTCACTCACTGAAAAGTCCCCATTAAAAGATTTTTTCTTTCCTGCTTCCTTTTGTGTTTCTCTATAAAACTGCAAAAACTAGGAGCACTCTCTCCTACATATCAGTTATTGTTTCTCCCTTCAGGGAGACTATTCTGAAAATATAAAATAAACCAAATACATATAGTAATAGAGTTATCTGAACCATTTAAATAACCTTATTCATGTCTAGATTTCATTTTGACTTTGTAGCATTCTTAAATTATCTAAAATGCTTTCCTCAAAAGGAGTTATAATTTACCACTTTAGAAATATAATATTTTTGCAATACTGTGTGATGTTGGTAAATTTTCGAAACCCAGAATTTGGTACATTTTCATTTTACCAATTTAAATATTATAAATCCTTAGTTTAGGCTTCTTTTAGCTCTTTAACACCGAAATATTTATATTGTTGAACATTTCCACCTCTTGATGAAATGAGTACACAAGAGAGGAGGTGAGTGTAGGAAAGGTCATGGGAATAACTTTGAAACCATCCCATCAGCAAATTACATCCATGTCTCTAAAAGCCTTGTTCCAACAGGGATTGGGTTTCTACTTGAGTTACAGAGAAAAATAAACAAACAGAAATGTTTTTCAAAGAGAAGGAAAATAATTGCCAAGCTGTACCCATTTAATTGTAGCACAGTAATACAAGTTAATTTGCATCAAGTCAAAAACACATTTTAGTGATTTAAAAAATATCAAATCTGGGCAACCTCCCAAAGCTATCCTTCAAAGAAAGTTTTATACTGAAGTTTATAATTGTACAAACACACCCTATGATTATCACCGACTGAGAACTATGGAAGATCTTCAATGCCAAAGCATGAGGAGGCATTTTAGCATCACATGCAATTTACTGGTTGCAAGCTCTTTTGCAAATTTAAAGATGTCAACTTAGCAAAAGCATAGTACACTCAGTGCTTGCTCCCATGGCCCTCTGCTCTTTCCCACTATGCCTGCAGGGCATGGCTGAAGCAAAGAAGGGGCAGATAAGTCAATCACCTTGTCAGAGGCTAATGTATCATGTATCCTTTACCTCTGACAGCCATCAAATAGGACAAACTAGTTGATTTTTCTTAGTACATGCCAACTTTAAAAATATTCAGAATAGGCTTTGGCTTACTGATTAAGAGATCAATTAAGATGCTCACTGTCATAGTGGGTACCTAGATTTGATTCCGTGCTCCAGTTTATGATTCTTGCTTTCTACCACTGCAGATTCTGGGAGGCAGCAGACTTAAGTGACTGGTGGCTTAAGTGACTGGTGCTCTGACACCCCCATGGAAGACCTAGTTTGAGTGCTTGGCTCTGGGACCAGACTCTGGCTAGTGGACAGAAACTCTCTATCTCCCTCTGTGACTATCTCTTGAATAAATAAATAAAAATTTAAATGTTTTCAACATAATGCCAGAAACTCAAATCCTGCCTAAACTAGACTCTAGTCTGTTAAACTTTACCCTATCTTTAGGATGACTAGTCCCTTAAAAGACAAGATGAAGATTCCACTCCTCAATTACTATAGGAAAATAAATGGACCATGCATCAGGACAGTTTGGGTTGCTATAAAAAACAAAGGTGAAATCAAAATCTCATAAGATAGCTGTCTGCTATCCCAATAATTAAGCCCAAGATTATTATTTGTTAAGACCAGGAAACTATTCTTATTTGGCCATTATTGGCCTGTATGAATAAAGAAAGAAGTTCTTATGGCGATTTATGTATGACTGGTTAAATTAAGTTTCTAATTTGTCTAATCTTGAATTTTTTTCCTTTGGCTATTTTTAAAATTTCGTGATACTGTAGACCAATATCCTCGAACACTTGAGTATTTCCATATTTCATACAATATTTTGAATATCAGAAAGATTAAATGAATTATAAAATGTTATACTTTTTATTTATTTAAAAATTTAATTAGTTTTTAACAAATTCAGTGCACTTTGTAGATAAAATTCTAAGAACATAATGGTATTGCCTTCCTCCCTCCATTCCTCCTTCCCCTCTCTTTTTCCTATCCTCCTTCTTTCCCCTTCTTTTTAGTTTTTAACATAACATTTTAAATTTACATTACAGTAAACTGCTTAATACTTTTTAGTTTTTACTTTTAAGATTTAACAATTTTAACATTTTGTCATATTCACTTCATATATAGATATTATATACATGTATACTTTTTTTCTTAAAACAGGGATATTAATATCACAAAATGTGGGATTCATGACAATGGTCAGAAACTGGGTAAAGAAAGGTATATTCTCATGTATATGATATAATTCACTAAAACAATTTTTGTAACTGTAGACCAAGGAATAAGACATCCACACATTTTATACTTTCTATATAATATAAACAGTCTTAGTGGAATAACTAAGGCCAGGATTTAGGTCTTCTGATTCTGAGTCTTGCAAATTTTTTTAAAGATTTATTTTATTTGTTTGAAAGGCAGAGTTACAGAGAGAGAGAGGGAGGGACAGAGAGAGAGCTCTTCCATCCACAGGTTCACTCCCCAAATGGATGCAACAGCTGGGAGTGGGCCAGGATGAAGCCATGAGCCCTGAGTTTCTTCTGGATTTCCCATGTGGGTGCAGCGGCCCAAGCACTTGGGCCATCCTCTGCTGCTTTCTCTGATGTATTAGCAGGGCAGGAAGCTGGATCAGAAGTGGAGCAGTCAGGTCTCAAACTGGCACCCATACGGGATGCCAATGTCTCAGGTGGTAGCTTTACCCACTCCACCACAATGACATTTCGCTAGCAATCTTTTTATACATGCAGATATTAAGCTATACTTCCTGTTCCAGATAACCTCAATTTTCTGTTACTAAGATCTCGCAAAGATATGACCCTACTCAACAACATTATTACCAAATAGAGGGGAAAAATGTTTCCTTGCGTACTAAATTTTTTATCCCTGAAAATAAAATAATTGTCAAGCTAATAGTTGCTCATGGCAGAAATAAATATCACACGAAATGGTCTGAACATCTACTGCATTACGTTAAGGGGTAGTGAGGACTGAGGTTTATGTACATTTAAGGAGGAAGAAAAGCAATTTTCTTAACCACAAGTTCCTAGTTTACAGGTTCTGTGGACCAGGGTGTGAAAATGCTGTGCAGCTGAAGGAATGAAACAGGGTGAGAAGGCACAGCTCATTTCCAAGCCACATCCTCCTATTGTTTGCAAATGGGTGACTGTTGTCCGTGAAGCATACCCATCTGTAGTCACTGCCTTGTATAATAAAGATTTTTTGTTTTGTTTTGTTTTTCCTAACAAAAGTTACAGTGATTAATTTGAACATCTGATCCATCTTTTTGACAAAACTCTTCCTTGCATGTTAACATGTGCACTGCTCCAGGACAGGCTGTCTTCCAAAGAAGCATCTGCCACCACAGACATTCTAAGAGGTACCACTGTCAAAGCCTGGCACTCCTTTCTGCCGTAACAAAAGAAAGGATATTAGTCAGAGTCTAGCTTGCTTTTCCAAGTGTGGTTTTATAAAATTGGCCTGCCTGTAACAAGATGAACTATTCATTCATCCTATAAAAATGCCCCACATTGGACAGCTGTTTTCTTTTTGCTGAGTTTTGGAATTAGGGTCATGGTATTCACACAGTGTCCTGTTATAGACTAAATAGGCTCACACCCTGGAAGCAGTTATTGCTTAATGAATAATATGCTACGACCAAGGTTATATTAATATCTGACAAGAAGACCTCCCTTGGACTAGAATGTGTCTATTCTCATAGGAGTATATGCAAGTTTAGTTTCAGTTCTCTAGTTTTGCTCATCAGTGGAATATATGACATCGGTTTTCTAATATGATTTATCTGAATTCAAGAAAAAATGACATGATGAGTTTTGAAAACATTCTCAGATTTAGCAGCATGCATAGTCCTGGGACATTAGTGGTAGAGGGAGGTAGGTGAGGATTTGAACTGTGCCCCTTAGTTGTGGTATCATGCCATAACAATGATTTACCTTATGTAAGTCTTGGTTTTCTTATTTCATCAATAGCGTAGATATACATATCACATGCTATTGTTACAAGATCTTATGGCAACATCAGGCAGCCAAATACTAGAAACATAGCAGGTGTTCAATGTGGCATCATGGTAAGAGGCAAAGGTTTGGGAGTCAGACTACAAAAGTTCAAAGCCTTGTTCTAGCAGTTATGTGCTTAAGTCCTTGCTTTTGTAAATTGTATGTAATAGCAATGTCCATTTTGTAAGATTAATATAATATACATATGAGTTTAGCACTCAGAAGATACCTGACATATAGTGAACATTACTTCATTGGCTTAGCAAGTGTATACACACACACACACACACACACAATATGCCATAGCAGGGGCCCTAGCAAGTATATATTGAGCACTTACTGTGTGTAGACTCTAAGAACAGAGGATTCAACAGTAAGACAGTGAACAAAATCCTTATCTTCATGGGTTTCATAATTTCCTAGAAGGAGATACAATAAATAAGGTAAGCAAGATCACTATAATGTAAAATACTGAAAACAAATGGAGAGTTGAGGATGAGTTGAAACCTTAGGTTTTGTGCTTTAGAACTATTCACTAAAATATGTCATTTTAGAAAAGACTTCAATGTTAATGGCATTATTCCTCTTCTTCCCTTCCTTATTCAATAATTGGTAATAGATTCAAGTATTAGAAGGAGAATAAGGAAAATGTATCAGCTACAAGTTATTCAAAAAAGCAGAAACCATTCACAGGACAGTTTACTTCAGGGAAGTAATCAGGTGCTTACAACAACACCAAGAGGCATGAAGAAGTGAAGATTAAATTAAACTACTGTTTTCTTTTAAGAAATTAAGATATAAGTGGGGCCAGCACTGTGACACAGAAGGTTAATCCTCTGCCTGCAGCACCATAATCCCATATGGGCACTGGTTCAAGTCCTGGCTGCTCCTTTTCTGATCCAGCTCTCTGCTGATGGCCTGGGAAAGCAGTAGAAGATGTCCCAAGTCCTTGGGCCCCTGCACCTACATGGGAGACCTGGAGGAAGCTCCTGGCCCCTGACTGGATAGGCCAGCTCCAGCCATCGCTGCCATTTGGGGAGTGAACCAGTGGATGGAAGACCTTTCTCTTTGTCCCTCCCTCTCACTGTCTGTAACTCTACCTGTCAAAAAAATAAAATAAAATATTAAAAAAAAGAAAGAAATTAAGATGTAATTAAATTGCTGGAAAACATTGCCTATGACCTCAATTACCTATCATACAAAACAAATTTTCAGGGGGACTGTTAGCAGCTACTTGCAAAGTCTTGCATTTGTCTACTTCCCAAGCTGATGTACCTGCCTGGCACTAGGAGAGGAATTATACTAACTTTTATTTCTCATCTGCCCTCATAATCTCATGCAAATTACCCTCATTGAAGGATTTAAACCAGAAGACAAGAGAGATGGCAAAAGGGAAGACCAGGGAGTCTGGGGCCTGTGGTTGCTCATCTTCCAGCTCTTATATGTGAGGTGAAGTTGGAATAGAATGGAGCTTGCATGTATCAGTCAATGAGAAAGGGAAGTAATACTGTTCCCTATGCACTAAACATTGTGGTAAATTTTTACAGCCATTTACTTACCACAAAAATGTTTATTGTTGATAGTATATCATATTCCTCATTTCACAGATGGTGAAACTGGAATGTGAATAGATTAATTAATCTACCCAAAGGGGCCAACATTATGTCCTTATGGGTTAAACCATTGCTGGTGACACCCACATCCCATATGGCCATCTCTTGCAGTCCTGGATGCTCTTGCTCTCATCCATCTCCCTGCAAATGTGCTTTGGGAAAGCAGCGGAGGATGCTCCAAATGCTTGGGCCTGTGCATCTATATGAGAGACCCAGATTAAGCTCCTGGCTCCTGGATTCAGCCTGGCCCAGTCCCAGCTGTTGTAGTCTTTTGGAGAGTGAACCAGTGGATTGAAGCGTTCTCTCTCTCTCTCTCTCTCTCTCTCTCTCTCTCTCTCTCTCTCTCTCTGTAACTCTCCCACTCAAATAAATAAAATAAAATTAATCTTAAAAAATTAATCTGCCCAAACCCCCTACTGATTAAATTACAAAGCTATTCTTATCCATAAGAAGTGTGATTCTGGGACCTGCATTTTTTTCAATGATTTATATATTTATTTGAAAGACAGAGTTACTGTTGGGGCTGGGGGAGATCTTCTATCCACTGGTTCATTCCTCAACTGGATGCAATAGCCTGGGCTGGGACTGGCTGAAGCCAGGAGCCAGGATCTTCTTCTGGGTCTCTCACATGGGTGCAGGGGCCAAGCACATGGGCCATCCTCTGCTGCTTTCCCAGGTGTACTAGCAGGGAGCTGGATGCGAAGTGGGACAGCTGGACTTGACACATACCCATAAGGAGTACTGGTGTTAACAGGGATGGCCTAAAGCACTATGCCACACCGCAGGGCTCCAGTACCTGCGTTCTTAATCACTCTACTTTGGTACACTTAACTCTTCCTCCTCCATGAATAAAGGGTTAGAGAAGTGGCTAATTTTTGCATAGCAATCCAGACTATATAACTGATGTTGTTTGTAACATTTGTTGAAAAGAAGTGAGGACTTAGTAATTGAAAAGGAAAAAAAACAAACGTCTGAGGAGTCAGAGGAAGAGGCAGAACTCAGGAAACACTGCGAAATGAAGATACAAAGGAACACCCTGTCAACCTATGTCCAAAGAGGTTTTGAACCTTTCTTTTCATGAAGGATCCCCTTCCAAAAGTAAGGACCACAAACACTGAGGATGTCATACCTGGAAGAAACAAATTCACCCTGAGTGGAGAAAATGAGAACACCTAGAATCCCAGAGTAAGAGAACTGGTTCGGATTCTTGCACAGGAAGGTGCTAGTCAAGGACTTTCACTTCTAGACCACCTTTTAGTCTGTTATTCTAATTATTTAACATCTCTGAATTTTTGTGTATCTGGCAGTTAAAACAGTAACACAGAAATCCTGTTTGCTATTCTTGGCTCCTTTGCAAATCTGCTGGCAGCCGTGTCATGTCTCATTCACTTCATCCAAGGTTTCCAGAAACTCCATGTTATCATATGCCGGAGTCTCATTAAACCTCACTCAAAATTTTAAAGGCGCTGGATTATGAGTTAATTCGTGTAAAGCACTTTCAGATTCTGGGATGAAATCCATTATATAAGCAAATAAAAGGGACAACTTTCCTTTTCTGGATCAACCAGTATTTTGAAGAATGACAGACTCTAGACTCAAAAAGGAATGTAAATTTTCCTCTTTGAAACCTTACTGTCAATTTGAGATGTCAATATACATAAAATTTCAAAAATAAGTAAAGTGAATTTGCTTCCAAAACCACCCCAAGTAAAAGTCAGAAGCAATTTTGCATTTCTTTTGGGATATTTCTATCCTGCAGAAACAGCTGGCTGCACTCTCCATTTAACTACTTATTCCCACGCCATCTTTGCAAAACTAAATACCGCAATTTGCTTCAACTATTGTGTATTAATGTGTATTATTTGAAAAAACAAATAACACTGAATATTCGTCCTTCTTTGAGGAGAATTTTGTTCCTTTAGATTCATGAGTGGGAACCTATTTGTGTGTTTTTCTTTGTTTACTAATGTGTCAGTCTCCAGTGATGGAGTCTATTTATTCTGTTAGAATAAACTCTACATTGTTCATTGCACTTCAGAATTAAATATTGTAGTTAGTGGAAACCACTTATCTTGTCTGCAATAGAAGTAAATAGCCATTCATTTTCCTTTCTCAGGACATTACTCCAGAGACCCAGAAACGAATGAATTTATGCAATGTGAGATTTAGCAATTGCCAACACTGAAAAGCACAGTAAAATTCATAAGTAACTAACCTGCTCCCCTTATAAGATTATATTATTATTTTCAGAAAATAGCCAAAAATTAAAATAACTCCAATAGAATATAGTTGAAATGGAGACACTCACATTTTTGTTTTTATATAAAAATAGTTTTCTTTTTTTAAGTTTTAAGGATTTTATTCAGTGAGAAAAATGCACAGGAGGGTGAAGGCTTGATTTAGGGGAGAAAGAGAAGTCTGGAAGCCAAGTAGGGTCCATACCAAGCAGAGAGCAGGCCAGGATCTAGCCAAAGGGATTTTGTCCTTTTTATTGATGGATAGTATGCAGTTTATACATATATATATATATACTACATTTTCTTTTTATTTATTTATTTTTTTTTTTGACAGGCAGAGTGGACAGTGAGAGAGAGAGACAGAGAGAAAGGTCTTCCTTTTGCCGTTGGTTCACCCTCCAATGGCTGCCGCGGACGGCACGCTGCGGCCAGCGCACCGCCATCCGATGGCAGGAGCCAGGTGCTAGGTGCTTTTTCCTGGTCTCCCATGGGGTGCAGGGCCCAAGCACTTGGGCCATCCTCCACTGCACTCCCGGGCCACAGCAGAGGGCTGGCCTGGAAGTGGGGCAACCGGGACAGAATCCGGCACCCCGACCTGGACTAGAACTCGGTGTGCCGGCGCCGCAAGGCAGAGGATTAGCCTGTTGAGCCACAGCGCCGGCCTATATACTACATTTTCTTTATCCATTCATCTGTCAGTGGATACTTCCATTGATTGTATATTTTGGCTATTGTAAGTAATGACGCAATAAACATGGGAGTATAAGTATCCCTTTGATATGCTGATTTTATTTCCTTTAGATACTTGACCAGTAGTGAGATCATTGTATTGTATGGTAGTTATACTTAAACTTTGTTGACAAACATCCATACTGCTTTCCATAGTGACTGTATTAATTTACATTCATGCCAGTAGTCTGGAAGAGTTTGTCTGTGATGATATTTTTGATTATAGCCATTCTGACTGTAGTTATATGTTATCTTATTATGGTTTTGATTTGTATTTCCATAATGATTAGTGATGTAGAAAATTTTTTTCATTTACTTACTATCTACTGATATATCTTCTTTTACTAATGCCTATTCAGAACATTTGCCCATTTTTAAAATGAATTGTTTGGTATTTTACAATTGAATTTTTAAAGTTCCTTTTATATTCTGGATATTTACCCCTTGTCGGATAAATAGTTTTAAAATATTTTATCTCATTCTTCAGATTATCGTTCTACTTTCTATCAATCTTTCCGCTTACCATGCAGAGCTTTTTAGGTTGATGAGATCCACTTATCTATTTTTTTCTGTTCTTGTTGCCTGTTTCATGACCAGATCAATGCCAGAGTTTTCCTTTTGTTTTCTTCTAGTAGTGTTATAGTTTCTGATTTTTGTATTAAGTCTTTAATTCATTTTGAGTTGATTTTTTCAAAAGTGAGAGATAGGAATGTAGTTTGGTTCTTCCACGTATGGAAATTCAGTTTTCTCAGTACCATTTATTGAAGATAATATCCTTACCCACATGTGTGTTCTTGGTACATTTGTTTGAAATCACATGGCTGTAAATGCTTCTGTTTATTTCTGGGTTCTCTGTTCTGCTGATCTATAATTCTACCTCTATGCCAAAACCATGCTGCTTTAGTTACTACATCTATGTAGCATATTTTAAAGTCAAGAATGATGATTCTTCCAGATTTCTTAATTTTGTTCAAGATTGTTTTAACTCTTTGGGTTTTCTTATGGTTCTGCAAAAACTTTGTATTTTTTTTCTATTTCTGTGAAATACAATAAGGGTGTTTTGATAGAAATTGCATAAAATCTGTAGATCATTTTGTGAAGTGTTGACTTTCTTTCTCTTTTATTTATTTAATGTTCATAGTGACAGATAGGGAGAGAAAGAGAGGGAGATCTTCCATCTGCTTGTTCACTCTTCCAATGGCTTTAATGGCTGGGACTGAACCAGGGCAAAACCAGGAGCCAGGAACTTCTTTTAGGTCACCCACATGGGTGGCAATAGCTCAAGCAAGTGAGTCATCCTTTTCTCAAGTGCATTAGCAGGGGCCTGGATCTGCAGTGGATTAGCTCGAACTCGAACCAGCACCCATATGGGATGCAGGTTTTGTAGGCACGGAGATTCTATGCTGTGCCACAACACCAGCGCTGATGTGTTGACTTTCTAATGGTATTAATTCTTTCATTTCATGAATACAGGATGTCTTTCTATTTATTTGTGTCCTCTTCAATTTCTCTTTCTATATTAAATTACACCCTTCTCTTGAATCTTTATAATGGACTATAATGATATTACATTTATGTTGTTTTTCCAAGTTAAAATATCACATCTATAATCTGCAAGATAAAATCTAAATTCATCAATATGGTATATGGATATGAAAAATATAATCAATTTGAATTTATATTTGATTAGTAAGCCATTCTGTCTGTATCTATCAATAAAAAGGTCTATATGTCTTTCTCTCCCACTCTCTGCCACATCTCTGACTATTATAAGGCTTCCTTGATTCCTCTTTTCCTTTTGCTTTCCAAAGTCCAGTGCCATTGACTCATCATTTTATTGATCATAAATAGGACCAGTTCTCCCTGCCTCAACTCTGGGTTAAGTGTAACTGCTGGAATACTTTCAGAGTACAGTGTACTCACTTTTACTAAAGTTAGTAATGATCACATCTTTTGTAAGTGTTTCTTTAATTTCCTGTGACTTCTTACTAATTGCAAATTCTTCAAAACTCAGGACCTTGTCTTTTTCATTGTTATATTCCTAGAACACAGCTCTTTGTCAAGACATATAATGGGATTCCATTAAATACAATTGAAAAAAAGAAAGAAGGAATGATGACAGGCAGAAAGGAGGAAGGAAAGAAGTGGAAGATAGGGAGGAAGGAAGGAAAGGGAAGGGGGAGGAGGAGAGGGAGGAGACAGAGAGGGAAGGAGAGAGGGAAGAGAAAGAAAGGAATTTGATTGCAAGATAATGTTCATCCTCTTCTGATGTGTTCCTTGTCTGTTTGTTTTTCTTGTTTCAAGACAGAAGGACCACATGTGTAGTGACTTAATTGTAGTGCATAGTGATGGTTCTTTTTTATGTTAAAATACTGAGCACAAGTTCATGACGCACTCTAAATTGTGCTCAACCCATTTGCAATCATCACTCTTAAAAGTGAAATATTTTCTTTTCCTTTCAATTTTCCCCCGTAGACTCAACATACCACATGAGGAGTTCTCTGGGTATCCAAAACTGAAAATACAAAAGGAAATGTAATTTTGCAATCAGTTCTAGAAAATTCAACCCACGTACTCACAAATTCACGTTGCTTTATATCCCTAATTTTCTTTCTTGTGTTTCTCCATATGTATCTCACAATGTTTATCCAGATGAGTACTAAACCCTCTTTTTTTTTTTACTTTTTTATAACGCTTTTATTTAAAGAATATAAATTTCCAAAATACAGCTTATAGATTACAATGGCTTCCCCCCCCATAACTTCCCTCCCACCCGCAACCCTCCCCTTTCCACCCCTCTTCCCTTGCATTCACATCAAGGTTCATTTTCAATTCTCTTTATATACAGAAGATCAGTTTAGTATATATTAAGTAAAGATTTCAACAGTTTGCCCTCGCATAGCAACACAAGAAAAATACTGTTGGAGTATTAGTTATAGTATTAATTCACAATGTATAGCACATTAAGGACAGAGATCCTACATGATATATTTTTTTTAAATTGATTAATTTTCTATGCAATTTCCAATTTAACACCAAGATTTTTTTTGACTTTCAATTTTCTGATTATGTACTCTGCAGAGAACATGAAGGAAAAGCTCAAAGATGACTCATAATCTCAACAGCTAGGAATAACATAATTCTTAGACGTTTTATTTGCATGCTTTAACATGGTTAAGCTCATAAAGCTCACTATGTGATCTCCACCCTTATTATTTTACCCTGAGTAATTTACATATCATAAAAAGTCTTCAAAACATTATTTTCATTGCTTGTTAATGTTGGAATTTTAGGTGGTTTTCAATTTTCCTGTGATTATGAATTTTGTGGTTATAATTCTGTAACTTTCCTGAGAGTCATAGACAAGAAATCAGTGTATCAATAATATATATTGTATATTTGAAAATAGTTTGGTGTTGGAATCTTATTTCTAAATAGTCTTTAAACAAATTCTTTAAGAACATCCCTGTCAATGCATTTTTAAAAAATCAGATATTATTTGTTTTACCATTTAAATCTGATGAGCAAAATGGAATTTTTAATTTTAGTTTTTAATTAAGAATACTGAAGTAAATTATGTATCTGTGTATAATACACTTATGTTCTACCAACTTGCATATGCATATCTATATGTCCGTTTTATTTATCTTTCTGGGGCTTTCCAAGGGGCTTATATATTTCTATACATGTGATCACAATGTCTGGTTTGATTGAGAGCTCTATGTTCTGAAACCCAGACTCAGATATTCCAGAGAAATACTTCTCTGAGAATTTAATTTCCTAATCGGATCTATTTAGACTTTTCTGTTCCCAGGTTTATACAGCATTAGCTGGAAATTTGTTCTAAAACAACAACCTGTTTTAGAGGTTTTCAATTGAAAGGAAAAACCAGCATTTACTAATAATTAGTTCCCAAGGAGGAAGCAATCAACGCCAAGAGAGAAAATGAGAGCATGCTCGTTTCTTATCTAGCCTTTTGGGCCAGCTCACTGTGTTCCTTTGAGGAACAATAGAATGGGTACTTGGAGCATCCTCAAAGATTTCATCTCATAACCACTGCCTCCTTGTTTATGACACAGTCTGAGATCAGAAGGCATATGCACTAACTTGAGGGTGATTCACACAGAGTTCTTTAAATGATTCATAGTAAATGTAATGAATAAGCATGAAAACCAGTACCTTTGATAATGTGATAATGTCTGGAGTAAAGTTGCACTTAAGAGTATGCCTCAAGACATTACGGAAGAAGCAATAAATATTTTTAAATAGCAAAATTCTCTGTAAAAGCAAACAATTGACAACAAAACTCACAGCTTTCAATAGATCCCCTAAGAGGACCAGTTGTCCCAATTCTAAGCCACTAGACTAGAAAGAACAGTTATCAGTAATGTCAACTCATGCCAGTGCTGGCCTCACACTTCTTCCTTACTGAGTAACACCTTGTAACCCAGGGTTGGAAAAGGTTAGCCCTTTCCCAGCTGCAGGAACCCTGTTAGCCTCTTCCCTCTGCTTGCTACAAATGTTCAATTCTGTTCCTCATGCCTCAGGAAAGGATGCCCATCTTCCTCGTCCTCCCACCACTGAAGCAAGAGAGCAAAGCACAATATTAGATCCTTCCAGAAACACTTTTGAGCTCTGTATTCTGAATTGTGTAATCTCCACCCTGAGCTACTAATCCAATACAAATGAGAAGCTGTTGTTAAATGGAAAATATTCATGGCAAATGCCCATTTTTATTGTTATTATATAGGTATAAAAACAATACTTAATTCATCTTTATTACGAAGAAAGCATTATGGCAAGCACATTTTACAAAGTAAAAATATATTCTCACAAGTGATATCAGATTCCATTATTATTTTTACTATTATTATTAGCCACCATTTATTGTATGCATACTTTGTTCCAGACACTAGGTTAAGTATATTGGAATAATATTTAAGATCATCTCCACAATTCTAAGAATTCTACATGATAGGTATTAAGACAATTTTATAGATGATGAAACTGAGATTCAAAGATATCATTTAACTTAGATGAGAAGCACTAACTACATTGAGTGACACCTTGAAAATGCCTATTATTTAGTTTAGTATCAACATTATATATTTTACTATCAATATTAACTTTGGTAAGCCATGGGACATGCTTTTTGGATGCAGGTTTGGCTTGGGAAGCCATATCATATATGCACAAAATAAATATGCCTTGTACTCCACTGTTTAAAACTAATACTAATATTATTGATATTAATAGATAATAGTTACAAGTACAATAATATTAACATTATTATGTCCACATCATACCTGTATATATGGTTGTCATTATATATATATATTGTGTATGCCAAATATAATACATATTTGATATATTCTGTGTGTAATGTTTACTCATAAATTATACTTATTACATTCATGCTATATGCTTTATTAAAATAGTACTACTATCAATACTGTTGTCCTCTAAAACCAAACTAATACCATTATTACACTATCTTAGTTTTGAGAATCTATTGATTACCAAAAACTGGGCTATGACTTATGTCAGGAAGTATCTCCTGGCTGGCACCAGAGCTCAATAGGCTAATCCTCCGACTGTGGCACTGGCACACTGGGTTCTGGTCCCGGTAGGGGCGCTGGATTCTGTCCTGGTTGCCTCTCTTCCAGTCCAGCTCTCTGCTGTGACCTAGGAAGGCAGTGTAGGATGGCCCAGGTGCTTGGGCCCTGCACCCACATGGGAGACCAGGAGAAGCACCTGGCTCCTGACTGCGGATCAGCGTGGTGCACCGGCCACAGTGCGCTGGCCACAGTGGCCATTGGGAGGTGAACCAACGGAAAAGGAAGGCCTTTCTTTTTGTCTCTCTCTCTCACTGTCCACTCTGCCTGTCAAAAAAAAAAAGTATCTCCTTTTAACATAAAAAAAATTGTGCATCAAATTCTTGTGTTTCTTCTTAACTTTCAGATGAAGAAACCAAGAATAAAAGAGATAGACTAAATTCTCCAAGCTATACAGCTTATATAAAAATAACCAAGGTCTGAATTTTGGACATCTAACTAAAATCCTAGTTATTAATCATTGTGCCTTTGAAAGCTAAAAGAAATCTTATAAATCATCTTGCAAGTAACATCTTTATTACTTATGGAAAAACAGACTTTTCAATAAAAAACAGCTTTCTTATGATTAATAGCATTTATTGTTCTAGCTGAACTTTGATAACAGCAGCCAAGATTTATTGCCTGCTTACTATGTGTACTTACCTGTACCACTTACCTGTATCGTTTACCTGTCCCATGGGTCATGAGTATTAGAAGTCATTGAAGCTATTTTTTAAAATAAGTTAAGTTATATGAGGAAAATTCAAGCTAAGTTACACTCACCCAAAGGATATAAAGAAGACTCACTAAATTAAAACAAAGTTGATTCCTTTTGAATTCATATACTTTATGGTGGTAGCTCCTACGAAATTTTAACTGTTAGCCGAACTAAGGCACTTTAGTTTTTTCCAAGAAATCTGTCTCCTGCTCTCCATCTCACATGAACCATTTGTTTTAAGATAAAGCATGGAAGGAAAATAATGGATCCTATGTTCATATAATATACTATACCATGACTACCTGATCAATGACTGTGGCTTGTAGCAATAGATCTCACATTTAAACGGGATAAAATAGTGAAAGGTGATGCCAAGCCTATAGGCCAAAGGAAAACTCCATTTGGATATGAGAAATATCATTAGTAGCACAGAGCCCAAGAAGTAGAAACCAGGACACATGACCTCAGACTTTGCCAGGCTAGGTAATATGATACAGGCATTTTACCTTGTGAGTCATTGGTTCAACCTGGCTTACACTGAGAACAGATGAAAGCTGCTAGCAGCAGAAGGTGTTTTTATGCCCAGAATGCAATGAGCCAGCTATCCCAGACCAACTCTGCATGTTCTGTTCCTTTCTATCTCAGTTACCAGTTGTTAGCATCCTTGTTGACAGTTTAAGCAGAAAGGGCAATAAAATAATATGCCTGAGGGTTAAAATCACGTCTCACCTTGGTGATGCCTCCAGAACAAAGCTAGAAATATTAGAAATCTTGTTCTGTCATTTGGTTTCACTGGAGAATTTTAATTTCCAGAGTTATGCTTCTTTCTCAAGGAGCATGGAGTCAAGAGTTCAAAGAAGCACTAGCGGGAAACAAAAAATATTTGTAAAGCCTCTTTGCTTTGTCATTTCCCTTTCAATTAAAGATAGGAAAATGTAACTTTTTTAAGGTCAAAGTCTTAAATCAAATTCTTTGGGAGATATTTTCAGTAGAGGAAAATTCTGAACAGCTGAATTCTGTTTAAGTTTGTAGGACCTATTTTGAAATCATTAAGTTGAGAAGACAATAAATTTATAGTGTGGAATTTTGGAAGACCTCATAATGGTAGAAAAGTGTAATGCGCAAAGGGACCTCTCTCAATTATTTCAAATATTTAGATCTCTGGAGAAAAGATCAGTTGGGAGGTCATATAATCAGAGATTGGAAACTAGAAAAGAAGGAAGCCCAGGGGCCCGGAGGCTTGCATATATTCCAGCATTTGTATTTCATGTATATTGGCCCAAAACACTACATTATTTAACCTCTTTCCCAATAAAGACACTTAGGTTTTTTCCAATTTCTTAAAATTAGAAAAAATATTGAAAGTGGCTTTGTTGCGGAGTGGGTTAAGCTAATGCTTGGCAGCATCCCATATCAGGGTGCTTATTTGAGTCCTGACTGCTTTGCTTCTGACCCAGATTCCAGCTTCCTGCTGATGCACCTCGGAAGCCAGTGGAAGATGGACCAAGTGACTGCGTTCCAGCTACCCGTGTCAGGGGCCATGATGGAGTTCCTGGCACCTGGCTTCTCCCTTGGCACCAACCTGGCTGCTTCAGCCATCAGGGGAGTGAACCAGCACGTAGTAGATCTTTCTCCCTTCTCTTCCTTTCTCTTTGACACACTACCTTTCAAATACATAAATACATAAATAAAATCTTGTTAAAATGTTATTCTTTTAATCTGATGAACTGTGAAGTTTGTGTGGAGAAAAATTATGCAAGATTTCTCTGAGTCTTAAAACACAATAATGGTGATTTGATGATAGGGTTAATTGTTTATTGATACTTAGTATAAATATAAAATAAAGTACAATTAAATCAGAAACTAAATGAAAAACTAGGATATAATCCATATCTATAAAACTTAATATATCAAACATCCCAACTCTATAAGTCAATGGAAGAAATGACAAAATTACCAACCATTGTCATTGAAAAGCAATAAATGTTTATACAAAGAATATAAATGCAGCATCAATTGTGTGCCCATAGACAAATATAAATTCAACGTAACAAACATAAAATCATTAAAAGAATGTGTACATAACCTTGTTGATAGAGGTTACCTTAGTAAATAAGATGGAGATAAAAAAGATTAAAATAAAAAGAAAATTTTAAAAGTTGTAAAACAAAGAAACAAAAAATCTTTGAATGAGAAAAGGCAATTTAATAAAAATAAAATAAAAATTACAAGTTAGCAGAAAATATTTGCTACACAAATAGTGATTAATTCTTAAGATAAAAGAAGTTTTTCGAATTAGTAAGAAAAACAACCAGCTTAAGAAAAATTGACGTTTAGAGAAATTCAAATAAAAACAATCAGAGATGATATCGTCAAGATGTTGAAGTAGGAGGAATTAGTTTTCAACTCCCCAAAGCAAAGCAAGTTCAAGTAGCTATCCACAAACCAAAATAGCCCTGGGAGGTCTCAGGGCCCCCATCAAGAATCTGCACCAACACAGTGGAACTGAACAGTGGTTGATATCCACACTGAAAGGGACAGTGATGTGACTGGCATAGGTCACTAGGAACAGAGAAGAATGGTGAAGACCATTGGTGTCAACCATACACTGGGAGGTTCTGCAGAGGACATCAGCATCTTTCACCACAGAGGTAATGCACACCCCTTCCCACCATGGAGCCCCAGAGAGGGAACTGTCACTACACATCACTGCTGAGCTGCTTCACGAAGGGAGCCACCATCTCTCCCAACTACATGTGACCCCTACCTAAGTCTCAGACACCCACACATCAGACCTAGGCTAGGTAGCTGCCCTACACCTGCCCACATCACAGACCCTGGAGCCATTATATGGCAAGCTGGTTCAAAGCCCAGGCCCCAGTGCCAATCCTATCTTAGCTCTTCCAGGTACTAAATAGATCAATTTCCATAAACAAATAATTTCCTTTCTGATCTTGCAACCATTGTGCGTCCTTGTAGGCCAGTGCTTCATTTTGTGAGGCCCTGGCTATTTCACGGGTGCTACACCTCAGGTACAGTCACTGATGTGGTAGTGGAGGTGTCTGCACTGTGGACATCAGTGGTTGTACTTCCCCGCATCCCCCAGCTGTAGTTCCTGCACATGTGCCTGTGCTTCAGGTCTCAGACCTATAGGTACTCCATGGATGCCACTCTTCATCCGCCATTTTTGCTGTCAATGCAAGCAGGTCCCCAGACCAGACTCAGGTCCAAAAGGAACCTACTCAGGCAGAAGTTCCTTAGTGGAAAGAAAAAACTGGTGAGGACCTTAGCTACTGTCACCCCAACGGCCCTCACCACTCTTGCATACCTTCATAGCATTGATATAAAGGATCCCTGCAATTGTTGTAAGCACCTGATTCAGTAGTAGAGCTACATAGAATTAGACAATGGGAGCCCACACCAGAGCCATAACTGCACTCTACCCAGGAAGCACTTTTCTTGTTGGGAGAATTTCCATAGCCCAAACTAGTTTGATCTAGCAGTTCTTTTTTTTTTTTTAAGATTTGTTTATTTGAAAGGCAGAGAAAGAGGAAGAAACAGAGAAAAAGAGAGATAAAGAGAGAGATAGAGAGAGAGAGATTTTCCATCTACTGGTTCACTCCCCCAAATGGCCACCACAGCCGGAATTGGGTTGAACTGAAGCCAGGAGCTTCTTCCAGGTCTCCCATGTAGTTGCTGTTGCTGGGGTCCAAGCAATTAAGTCATCTTCATCTGCTTTCTCTAGCCATTAGCAGGAAACTAGATTGAAAGTGGAGCAACCAGGACTCAAACTGTTGTCCATATGGGCTGCCGGCATGGCAGGCAGTAGGTTTACCTGATATGCCACGATGCCTGGCCAATGATCTAGCTATTCTACTTCTCAACATGTATACAAAGGAAATGAAATCAGCATATGAAAGAGGTATCTACACTCCCATGTTCATTGCAGGACTATTCAAAACAGGCCATAAATGGATCAGCCCACATATGCACTGATGGATGAATGGATACAGAGTATTTGGGACATATACATAACTGAATACTATTTAGATTTAAAAGGTAAGGAAACTCTGACATTTCTGTAACAGATGACATGGGAAGACATTTCATTAAGTGAAATAAGTCAGGCACAGAATGGTAAATATTATAAAATCTCACTTATGTACAGAGACCAAAGAAGGTGAGGGGAGGGCTGGCGCCATGGCTTACTTGGTTAGTCCTCTTCCTACAGCAGCGGCATCCCATATGGGTACCAGGTTCTAGTCCCGGTTGCTCCTCTTCCAGTCCAGCTCTCTGCTGTGGCCTAGGAAGGCAGTGGAGGATGGCCCAGGTGCTTGGGCCCTGCACCCGCATGGGAGACCGGGAGGAAGCACCTGGCTCCTGGCTTCGGATTGGCGCAGCACACCGGCCATAACAGCCATCTGGGAGGTGAACCAACGGAAGGAAGACCTTTCTCTCTGTCTCTCTCTCTCACTGTCTAACTCTGCGTAATTTAAAAAAAAAAAAAAAAGGAAGGTGAGAGGAAAACATTTGGCCTAGTGGGTGGACGCCTGTGTCTCAGAACGCAGGGCCCAGGTTCCACACCCAACTCTGGCTCTTGACTCCAGCTTCTTTTTTTTCTTTAAGATTTATTTTATTTATTTGAAAGACAGAATTGCGATTTAGTGTAGATGGAAAGACAAGAGCACACAACAGGTAAGGTACAAGAAAAATATACAGTAGTTTAGTGAAAGATCAGTCACAGAGCAGATACAATTAAATTTCAGGATCAAATCATAATCAGTTTAATTTTCCAGTAAACTTTTTGAGATATAACAAGAGTCAATCAAATATTTTGCTCTACCATGGATGCATTGAAACAAAGAAAAATAATAATAAAAATGAACTCTCAATGGGCAACCATCCAGTCTATTAATTCAATTTGTTCTGAGCTAAAGGCAACATACTGCCAAAACACACACTTGAAGAAACAAAATTTCCCAATGATTATTGAACAGAAATATAGCACTGGATTGTAGTGTTTGCATAAGGTTAATCAAATTTTTATTCTGTAACAACATCTTGTGAACTTTGTTAGACATTAAGAAAGAAAGAGAAATCTATGACATTTTCAATCAAAAAGAAATAGGAAATTTTAAAAAGTTGCAATTGTTAGGTAAGTGAACAAAGATCCTGAGAGAATCAACATATTTTATTAAGAGAGTCATGGCCAGTGCCTTGGCTCAATAGGCTAATCCTCCACCTTGCGGCGCCGGCACCCCGGGTTCTAATTCTAGGCGGGGCGCCGGATTCTGTCCCAGTTGCCCCTATTCCAGGCCAGCTCTCTGCTATGGCCTGGGAGTGCAGTGGAGGCTGGCCCAAGTCCTTGGGCCCTGCACCCACATAGGAGACCAGGAAAAGCACCTGGCTCCTGGCTTCAGATCAGCGCGATGTGCCGGCCGCAGCGTGCAGGCCGCGGCGGCCATTGGAAGGTGAACCAACGGCAAAAGGAAGACCTTTCTCTCTCTCTCTCTCTCTCTCACTGTCCACTCTGCCTGTCAAAAATAAAAAAGAGAGAGAGAGAGAGTCCTGAGGCCAGCACTGTGGAGTGGCAGGTAAAGACGCCGCCTGCAGTGCTGGCATCCTATATGGGTGCTGGTTTGAGTCTCGACAGCTCTCTGCTATGACCTGGGAAAGCAGTAGAAGATAGCCCAAGTCCTTGGGCCCCTACACCCACGTGGGAGACCCTGAAGAAGTTTCAGGCTCCTGCCTTTGGATAAGCCCAGCTTTCCATTGCAGCCACTGGGGGAATGAACCAGTGGATGGAAGACCTTGCTCTCTCCTTCTCTCTCTCTCTCTCTCTCTGCCTCTGTAACTCTGCCTTTCAAATAAATAAATAAAATCTTTAAAAAAAAGAGAGACAGAGTTGTACCAAAAGAAATTTGCGTGTTTATATCTGCTGTCATATTCCAGACTTCAGTTTTAAGGAGAGATACAAGAATAGATTTTCCCCCTTATTACTGTAATATGTCTGATTCAACATCAGACAATATAGTTTCCTTAGAGACGTAGAACAGTGTCCCTCTGCAAAAGGCCCACTTTTCTACAGTTTTCCTCAGTCTTACTTGTTTTACAGATCACACATAATGGTAACAAAACAGCTGCTCTTTATTGAGTGTTTACTGGCTGTCAGGTGTGGTGCCAAGCATTTCATTTAAGTGGCTATCCCTAGTTTTTCACAACAACCCTGTGAGGTATATATTTTCTGTTTTTTATAGATTAGGGAAATCTAGCAGCTCAAATTCATTAATAATGTGAGAAGAGTCTTACTACTATCATGTGTCAGATATGGCTCTTAGATCCATGTGTCTTGAATTATGTTATTTTACACCCTAAGTACAGTATGTGTGGGGACGCAGAAGTCTATGTCTTTTACTGCAATAGTCACTTCTTCATTTCATGGCATGTTGAGTTTCCCACTGTGTGATCAGAGATAATTTGCATGACTCTTTAGCTCATGAGTCAATAAACTCAATATTCTCTAGTGCTCCTCCATTTTAAAGGATACAGAACTCAAGAATGCTATTGTAGGTGAAGGAACCTAGAATGAAAAGACTTAGAAGTTGGGAAATGATAGATCCTCTGTTAAGAAAGGTTTGATTTGCCTTTGAATGATTCTGCAAAGACAGACTAGGGATGCACAATGACTGGCTAGTTTTGAAGTCTATTAGATGGATTTCTCCTGAGAAGCTTAGATAATCTCTGATATTTATATGGTGGCAATCGTGACCCTGGCACTTAGCAATAGCCAGAAAGAGATTAGATAAAAGCACCTTAAGCCATCAGTGTAACATAACCCAGCCTTTGATGTGTCTGTGCTCTGTTGGCCTTCAGAGGCAGGCCCCACTTGCCATTTTTCACAGTAAATCCCAGGGCGACTTAAGGATCCTATACCACCTCATTTTCCATTCAGTTGGTTTTAACAGTATCATTTTGGCACATGAATCTTCCTTCTCATAAAATGTCTCAGCATTTGCGTATTGTTTTCTTTTGTAACTTCAGTATTACACAATGAAGGTCCTTTATTATATATCAAAGTATGATCATCATTGAGTTCTATAAACTCAAATTAAAAAAAAATATTTAGTCTTCTTTCCTAGTCTCCATATTCCATCCATATTTTTTTCGGAGCAACACTCCATGTATCTTCAGCCCACTCTATTTCTCTTCTTTCCCCAGCAATTGGGGAAAAAAGGATGCCTGGCAATTGGTTATAAATATTACAATAAAAAGCAGTCCTTTCCATGTACCTTTGATTATTTTTACAGATTGCTCATTTCTTAAAAGTGCCAGAGTGGTTGCTTATAATTCTAAGTGTATCTGAGCATATTGGCTTCTTGGCCCAGTTTCTGTGTTTGAAATGTAATGCACATTGAACTTCACCTGATCTGTTTTTGCTCTTCTACTGCCTCATATACCCATCAATACATATACACACAGTTTTTTGGACTTTCATGTGACCTAGGTTTCAAAGTATCCCTCTAGATACCCACACATAATTCTTCACCACTTCCATCCTTCTCATTGTTGTGTATTGCCTTTCATAGGCTTTTCTTACAAAGCTATTAAAAACTCTTTATGCACAAACATACAAATGTATTTTAGTTTACATACAATTTACAACCAATTTCTCTTGCAAATAGTTTAGTTTGATATTCAATTAATTATAACCTCAATCCATGTAGTATTTTCTGTCTGAAATGTCTGTGAACTGTCACCTACTTATTTTTTGTTTGTTATATAGTTTTTTTTTATTTAATGAATATGAATTTACAAAGTGCAACTTTTGTATTGTTGTGGCTCCCCCCCCAACCTCCCTCCCTCCCGAGTCCCTCCCCTCTCCCACTCCCCCTTCCATCCCACCCTTCATCGAATTTCATTTTCAATTACCTTCATATACAGAAGATCAACTTAGTATATACCAAGCAAGGATTTCAACAGGCTGTAGTCATACAACCACACAAGGAATAGGGTATTGTTCGACTAGTAGTGTTGTTTTTAAGTTTCATAGTAAAACACATTAAGGACAGAGATCCTACGTGGGGAGCATGTACTCAGTGACTCCTGTTGTTGATTTAACAATTGGCACTCTTATTTATGATGTCAGCAATCACCCGAGACTCTTGCTATGAGCTGTCTAGTCTATGGAAGCCCCTTGAGTTCACCAACTCTGAACTTGTTTAGTCTAGGCCATATCACAGTGGAGGTTCCTTTCTCCCTTCAGAGAAATGCACCTCTCTCCTTGATGGCCTGTTCCTTCCGCTGGGGTCTTGTTCACCAGGATCTTTCATTTATATTGTTTTTTGCCACCGTGTCATGGCTTTCCATGCCTGTGAGACTCTCATGGACCTTTTAGCCAGATCTGAATGTCCCAAGGGTTGATTCTGAAGCAGGAATGCTGTTTTGGGCGTTTGCCATTCTATGAGTCTGCTGTGTGTCCTGCTTCCCCTGCAGGATCATTCTCTCCCTTTTAATTCTATCCTTCATTATTTGCTTACACTGGTCTTATTTGTGAAATCTCTTTAACACACCCTATCTTTTTGATCGGTTGTGTATTTATACTTATCACTTAATAGAAAAAAAGCATGAGGAGAATAGGCTGATTAAAAGGAGATTCTTTTGAAAAATCACTTAATAGTGTGCACCTCTCCCCTGACACACACACACACATACACACACACACACAGAGGCACAAACTGATATACAATCTCAACATTCGCCCTTGAAAATTGAAAACTGGGAGATTATCAGAATCTTCAAATTTCTTTTTAAGGTTTCAATGTTTGGCCTGAATTGTTTCTCAAACTGAAGTTTCTTGAATGTAATACATGAGGTTTTTCTAGTGCAGAGGTGGAATACATTGAACAAAACAAATTTGATAGTGCTTTTATATGATCATTCCCTCTTATAAACTTTTTGCCTTAAATATCTGGGGAAACAAAGAGGCCATCCTGGAAGCATTTTTGGAAGAAGGTAGGCTGTGAATGGTGCTTATCAGCCTGAAATTTAATATAAATTAATTGTGGAGAACATGAATCCATTTCACTCTTTATCTAAAGATAATTACAGTGTTTACTTGAAGATTGGAATTTAACTTGATAGGATGATCCTCATTGAACATGTGTGTGGGTGGATCACATAAACTAATTTCAGGTTTCTAAAGCTACTCATCTTTTTGGATGATTTCTTTTCCCTGCAGATCTCTGCTCCCTCAACTGCCTACTTATTATGAATATGAGATTCCTAAGTTTCCATTTCTACTAGGTGGGAGAAACACTAGTGCAAGTCAAGAAAGTCGGAACAAAGGTTGAGTCCTGGATTGAATGAAGATAGCTTCTTAGTGTGAAGCTACTTGCATTGATTTAAAACAAATTACATATTAATTATTTAATATTCATATCTATATTATCAAGGATCATGTTTTAGTTTAAAAGAGACAGCAAAGGTTATCTTCTAATCAGGACTACTTGAGTGTCATTTTGAAGTTATCAATTTGATATCCCATCCACGCTATTTTGTAAGACTCATACCTGCTTTGAAATGCAGAAATTAAAAAGGTAAAAAAACCACCAGAAATCACAGAAGAGGAAAAGGGAATCAATACATTAACACAACTGAGGGTGGACACCTTTCCAGGTAGAGTGAATCCAGTGTGTCCAGGAGCTTTGTTATTCTTGAGAATACTGGATTTTTTAAGGGATTTTTCTGTTGTGCGTTGGAGAACCTTGGCAAAGTGGATTGCTTAAGTCGCTCAAAGTTTGTCTGCTGATTAGAGTGGAAGCTGCTGTAGGTCAGGGAATGGAGTAATTTTTCTACACACCTCTTGTTTGAAGGTGTTCAAAAGGTAGAGGGTGCCTCACAGACCAGAAAGTGACTGAGCCTGACAACATCCTCACTCAACTCCCTAGACAGTCCCTGATTGGGGGCAGAGGGTCAACTGGACATCAAAGAGTTGCCACAGGCTGCGATGCTCTCAATGATTCTTTGATCTTTGTTTCCATTCTCCCTAATCCCCTCTATTGCCCCCATGCATACCTCACAGTCAGTCTCTTCTACCAGTCCTCATCCTGTCTCCTCTTTTCAGCTACTGTCACAGAAAACCCCCTGACATGCTGTCCACATTATGGAAGAAAACAAGAGTGCAATCAACCACCTAATCCAGACAAGCTGTTATAGTATTTAACCAACCTGTCTGAATAGTGAGAGTGTTTGGTGAGATCTTTTAAATCTCAGTACAGTGAACGCAATTTGTTTTCCTCCCTGCTTAATTAAGAACTCAGATTCTATTGCTAGAACTCTTTCTACCTCACCTGTTCAAGAATCATCAAGGGACAATTTCTAGGGAAGCAAGCAAATCTGAAGTTTAAATCCCTCAAACCTTGTAAATCTTGAGCACTAGATTTTAAAAACTAAAATTTAAAGCTATATCTATTGTAATTGAAGGTGTCCTGAAAGTGTAGAATTTCATAAATTGCAATATAAAAATGGATGGATGACTTCTTTTGAGAAGAAGCAGAATTGTAATCAAACAGTCCCTGAATGTTAGACTCTTACATACTCCAAAATCTGTGACGAAGAAAATTGGAAATGAACTTCAATTTCAACAAGAAAACTTTGGTTCAGTTTAAAGATGGTCTTAAATGTATATGACATTTTGGAACCTCCTTTAATGAAAGAAAATAGATCCTCAAAAACTTTGATGTTCAATTCCACAGCCTGGAGGAAGGGAATTGAACCAAATGACCTTCTAAGGACTTTATTCTGCATGGGAAGGTCAACCAGGTCCTGGGATTGACAGATGGTGCACACAAAAGATTGAGCCTTTCAGTAAAAACTGGCAAATAATATTATTCAAATTTATTCTTCTAAAGGTAGTTGCACAACCTCTGATCATCAATACACTTCGCAAAGATCAGGCATTGGTTAGCTTATTTTTCATTCAGCCAGCAGGTACTGAGACTTGCTGTGTGCCAACTTCTAGAATTGGCATACTGAAAGATGTAAGGAAGAATAAAATAAAACAGGAATTTTGATTCCCAAATTATATTTTCAACTGAAGATTTGTCTTACAACTTTTTACATATTGTGCAAGAATTGAAAGATTCACAAAAGTATTGTGTTAGGTGGCTATTCTCTCTTGTTCAACTTACAGAGAAAATGGGGAGTGCTGAGTTTTATATAACTGGGTCTAAGTTCTAGCCAGGTAGCTGTTTTAAATCTGATAAAAATAATTTGTTCATTTCCAAATGAATATAAATCTTTTTCCTTTGTCCCACCTTAAGTATTCATTCATTCACCTTTTAGCTATTTAATGAGATATTCTCTTAAAGTTCCACTCTCAATCTCTAGGCGGTGTTCTTTTTTCTTATCTATCTATACCCTTTTACTGTCACTTTGCAGTAAGTCAAGGTATCTCTTTCCAAGATTTCTATGTCTAAATCCCTTACTATCTTCAATACTTTACTCAAACATAACCTCAACATTATGCCTACTCCTCTCTGATACATTTAATGACAACCTATCCTTGTCACTGTACATCTATGTCTTCAATTTTTCAAGAGTTGGTTTATTAAAAATGCAGTAATGAATTTTATCTGTTCAAAAATTCTGAAGCTCACACTTATAACCATGATTGCTTCATCACAGGAGGTGTAAGAAATACTTTGTAGATGCCTCTAGAACTGGAGACTTGTTCTAATAATTTCTGTGAGCATCCTGTAATTCTCAATTTCTAGATGTTTAGTCAAACAGGGAGAGTTTCACATCTCCCTTGGCTGACAAGTGAAACTATATCCTGGTTTGAGGCATATTCCGAATTATGTCATATTCCTTTCATGTTATTACTCCACTGGGTACAAACTTTGAAAAATCCTCCATTGAGTGCTCATTTTCTGATTCTTCTAGAATTCATTCAAAAATTATTAGTGTCCATTACATATATATCCAGGAAAATATTGCCCTATTTACAATCATATCATATAATCAATTATGAGTCTAATCAGTTCATTTGAAAAATTTGGCTTTTATTTTTCTTATTGTTTTGGTGAGACATCATATTAATAAAACTAACAGCAGTACAGTGAGGGCTATATGAAAGCTTTAGGCAAAAGCGGAACTCTATTAAGCTAGTGCAAATTAAGAAGCTTTCAGAAAGAGGGAGGGATCCAATTCAGGCTTGGAAAGATGCATATAAATGTAGTAAGTGAGTGGGAAAGAGGAAGAAGGGAAAGGAGGGGAAGTGGAACTCAGTTGACGTTGACTCATGTTGGCTAGAGATGTCAATTCAAGTAAAAGTTTGGGAGGAATTTGAACCTTTAAATACCTATCCAAAAATTTTAAGGTTTTATTTGTAAAAACATAGATTTTAATTAAGTAGTACCTCAATTTGGAATGTGGTTTGACCAAGTTCCAAATTTGTATGAGTTGTTTAGCCAATATGAATCTTGGTTTGCAAAGCTGTATTTTAAAAATAATAATAGTTTTCAAAATGCAGAAAGAATTAGAAAATATAAATGTGTAATACTTCCATCAAATTACATCCTGGATATATTGGTTGTTCATGTAGACTCCATAGAAGTCTGTGTTTTAGGAGTGTTTTCTTCCCTTCTCTGCCCTGTTCTGTGGATTGCATCCTCTGGATTCCCCTCCCATGACCCTCCTGTCCCAAGTTCTGCTAGGGACTTGGCCAAGAGAAGGCATGGCCAGAAAACTGAAAGGTAGACAGAGGAATAAGTCTTCATATTTCTTCCACATTTCTCACATATTTGTGCAGTGGATATGTCTTTCCACGACATTAGCTCCTGTAGAGCAGGGCTATTCCACAGCTGTAGATCTAATGGGCTCTAAGAGCATAATTTATTTTTCCCACACAGGCAGTTTTCCTTAATGCTAGTTTTTGATTGTCTCAATATCCCTTGTTGTTTCCCTGATCTTACCTATACTTTAAAATAAATCATTTCATTAAAGTCCCCTACCCTATTTCTTGATGAGATCCTGGCAAAATATGGGATGTGGCTGAATTGCATTCTTACTATTCTAATGACAATGGAACCACCAAGATAGTGGCATATCATGAAGTAGCCATGCTTCAGAATAATCAAGAATATTACCATATAGAGAAGAGTCTCTAAGCATGGAAAAAAAGGAATATCAAGCATATTTTTAATATAAAAACCAGCATTCTAGTTAGGCATTTCCAAAGATCAGAGAAAAAAATGTAACCACAAAAATGCAAACCAAGTGATGAGTGATTTCACTTTGTCATGAAAGAGCATCATGACTAAATATGGTGAGCAATGAGAAGACAAACCAACAATGAGTTTATCATTTACATCAAATTTAAAGTATTCTTAAATACTCATCAAAACTTCAATTTGCCAGCGCCGTGGCTCAACAGGCTAATCCTCTGCCTTGAGGCGCCGGTACACCAGGTTCTAGTCCTGGTTGGGGCGCCGGATTCTGTCCCAGTTGCCCCTCTTCCAGGCCAGCCCTCTGCTGTGGCCCGGGAGTGCAGTGGAGGATGGCCCAAGTCCTTGGGCCCTGCACCCCATGGGAGACCAGGAAAAGCACCTGGCACCTGGCTCCTGCCATCGGATGAGTGCAGTGCACTGGCCGCAGCGCGCCAACCGCGGCGGCCATTGGAGGGTGAACCAACGGCAAAGGAAGACCTTTCTCTGTCTCTCTCTCTCACTGTCCACTCTGCCTGTCAAAAAAAAAAAAAAAACACCTCAATTTGTTCCAGCCAAATGAGATTATGCTTTTCATTGACTTTTATTAATGAGTGGGTCCTGAGAAGAAAGAAAGCAACAAAAACATAAAGGACAGACTGGCAAACATGGAGAATATATAACTATTATAAGGTTAATTAATTAACTGAGATATAATTCCAAATCTCAATATCCAAACACCTGGAAAATTCTCATTGTTATATAACAATTTTTGAAACCTGTTATGTATTTGTATGTGTATTTAATTTTATAATAATCTTCAAAGTTAAAATGGCCTCCACCGATATTAAGATGAAGAAGCTCAGGACAATGAAAATAAAGGTGTATCTCTGTGTGTATATGTATGTGTGTATGAGAATGTATTAATTATATGCATTACTTCCTGTAAGTGCATATTGTTTTCTATATATTTTCTGTTTATAAAAGGTCTGTCTCAAACAAAAAGAAAAACATAAAGCAGAAAGATTAAAATGAGCCAAAATTTATTCACAATGACTTGGTAAAGTTGTCCATGTTTTTGTGTTGAGAGAAATATAGATATCTCAATGAAATATAAGCACAAACACATATACACGTAGGCAAATACATACATGCACTTACATAGTTAAAATCCTTGTAATACAAATGTCATATAGTTTTAAAAAATTATTTAACATAAATTCTAAGTCATTTTTAATTTATGAATTTTATTCTATACCAGGTGTTGACCTGGATATTATTTTGATTCTAATAATAAAGTACAGAAATGGAAGATCTAAGAATTTAACACAATTATTACTATTAACCCTGTATTCACTCTCATATGCTACAAATTCTGTCCCATCTGCTTCTCCCCAGTCCCATTTCTCAAACTAGCATGTACTTTCTTAACGCCAGTATTTTGAACTATGGGTCTGTTGTTGACTTAGGTAAGTTTCCATAGTATTCATAATTTGGCAACAATTATCAGCATCCTCCTCCCACACATGCTTATACCACACCAAATATCTGACCTTCATCAATCACAAATATTTTGTATTGCCTACACTAGCAGCTTGCTACTACAAAGTCTTCACCTGGAAGCTCATGCCTGTTTATAAAACAAATCAAGAGAAAAAAATAGAATGTCTTTCCCCACGTCAAATAGACTCCCAGATTTCCTACTCAATAAGCAAGTTAGAAAAAAAAATAATGCCTGGGGCCACTGGAGATGGGATCTGGTACCAACTCACACCTGCTCTCTTAAATTTAACAAAATATTCTTTCTTTTCTATGGCATTCAGACTCTGTCTCTCATTTGGAATTATTCTAGGAATATAAAAGAATACAGCTTAAGCTTTCTTGTTTAACCACAATTATGTATCTGTAACATATGTATAGAGAAGAGGAAGTACCTACACTGACGTCAAGGCAGGATGGAAAAGAGGGAACAGGAAAAAAAAAGAGTCTTTAAATAAAGATAAGAGAGTAGAAGATAAAACACTGAGTAGCTGTGTCATGTCAACACCATTTCTTTCCAATGAGATAAGACATTTTAACTACGGCACCTGGAAAATAGTAAGCACAGTAACAGTCACTCATAAATTTTCTCCAAATGATAGCTATTTCTTAAAATGTGAATTTACTTTTGAAAGCATCAATATCATACAACATTACAAGAAATATAATTCTACTAAAATAGGTATCATTCATAATCACTTCATCTGAAATAAGAGCCATTAACATTTTTGCATACTTTTTATTCTTTTCTTTTTAAGAAAACATATGTTCACGTTGGCATAACCTAAGAAATGCATATGTGCAATGTTGCTTTCTTCTTTAAGCCTATTTCAAGTCACAAATACTGACTCCTGGGAGACTGGTGACTGGGTCAGTTGATGATATCTCTTAGTGACTGACATGCAACCCAAATGACTGCAGAATGAGATTTAGAGAGCTCCAGGGATCTGCTGTTTCTTTGTTGAGCCTTCCTAAGAGAACCTCAGGTTGTAGCTGTGGGTCTGTGACTAAGAAAATCTCTACATTCTAAAACCATCCCTGTCCCTTTGCCCTCTTCAGCTTCTTAGGTTCTCATACTCAAAAGAGGAGTATAGAATCCTCTCACCTAGGCTAACTTTTGGTCTTAGGTAAAATAAAAGAAGTATAAAGGGAGAATTAAGCTCTGAAATGTGCCACAGGCTTTGCTTTCAACTCTATTTTGGACATGCAAATATTAGCAGTTTTATTTTTCCAGAAAATGTACATATAACCCTTGAAAACATGTAAATTTGAGTAAGGTTAAAAAAGAGTGAATTTACTTTAATTATTAACTGACTGTGAGTCTTTGGCTATATATGTGTGTGTGTGTGTGTGTGTATATATATATATAAACACATATTAAAACAGGCATGGCTCAACTGCGTCGTGGCTCACTAGGCTAATGCTCTGCCTGCAGCGCCAGCACCCTGGGTTCTAGTCCCGGTTGGGGTGCTGGATTCTGTCCCAGTTGCTCCTCTTCCAGTCCAGCTCTCTTCTGTGGCACAGGAGTGCAGTGGAGGATGGCTCAGGTCCTGGGCCCTGTACCCACATGGGAGACCGGGAGGAGGCACCTGGCTCCTGGCTTTGGATAGGCGCAGTGTGCAGGCCGCAATGTGCCGGCTGTAGTGGCCACTTGGTGGGTGAACCAACGGAAAAGGAAGACCTTTCTCTCTCTCTCTCTCTCTGTCTGTCTCACTGTCTAACTCTACCTGTCAAAAAAATTTACAAAAACAGGCATTGACATGTTTCTAAATTTACATAGCATAATATAGCATAACTTGGCTTTAATGTATCTCACTCTTATGTATTGTGTGACTTTGGGCTACTTGCTTATTAACCTCATGTGTTTAAGATTTATGATATGAAAAAATGGAATAATAATATTACCTAGTTCATAAGAATAATGTGCCATCTCACTAGTCCAAGTGATCAATTTCTGTTCACAATTGATCATAATGACAGGACTAAGAGCCAAAGGGATCACATAAACAAGACTAGTGTCTGCTAATACTAACTGATAGAATCAAAAAGGGAGAGAAAGATCCAACGTGGGAAGCAGGATACACAGCAGACTCATAGAATGGCAGATGTCCTAAACAGCACTCTGGCCTCAGAATCAGCCCTTAAGGCATGCGGATCTGGCTGAAAAGCCCATGAGAGTATTTCAGGCATGGAAAGCCAAGACACTCTGGCAAAAAAAAAAAAATCTAAAGGAAAGATCTCCTCGAGTGAGATCCCAGTGGAAAGAACAGGTCATCAAAGAAGGAGGTACCTTTCTCTGAAAGGGAGGAGAGAACTTCCACTTTGACTACGACCTTGTCAGAATAAGATCCAACAGTATTTTCAGTTTGTGTCTCTATGTGAGGGCAAACTGTTGAAATCTTTACGTAATATGTACTAAACTGATCTTCTGTGTATAAAGAGAATTGAAAATGAATCTTGATGTGAACAGAAGGGGAGAGGGAGCGGGAGAGGGGAGGGTAGCGGGAGGGATGGAAGTTGTGTGGGGGGGAGCCATTGTAATCCATAAGCTGTACTTCGGAAATTTATATTTTTTAAATAAAAGCTTTATATATATAAAAAAAAAAAAGATCGGAGTTGGCAAATTCAAAAGGCTTCCATAGCCTTGGAAACTCATGACAAGAGCCTAGGGTGATTTAATGCTATAACTAGTACTCAAACAGTATTTTTCACTTTGTGTTTCTATGTGGGTGCAAACTGTTGAAATGTTTACTTAATATACGCTAAACTGATCTTCTTATATAAAGAGAATTGAAAATGAATCTTGATGTGAATGGAAGGGGAGAGGGAGCAGGAGAGGGGAGGGTTGCAAGTGGGAGGGAAGTTATGGGGGGGAAAAGCCATTGTAATACATAAGCTGTACTTTGGAAATTTATATTCATTAAATAAAAGTTAAAAAAAGAATAATGTGGATTCAAGTAACATGTGTAAATGCATTATATATAATTCATTATATATAGATGCATGCATATATTTGTACATATGTCTAAATAAAACTTAAATAGTGCATGGTACAAGATCAGCAGTATATAAATACAAGTAAATATGTAACTAATTTTTATTATTATTCCCTTCACTTACCAGTGCCCTTTCATTCATCCTTTATCATGTTAACTACAAAATAGGTGAAATTGTAAGTTTCATCTAGGAATTCTCCAGGAACTTTTTAGCATCAACACTCATTTTTATATTGTGCTATAAATTCTTCTCTGACATTACATTTCACATGTATTAGAGTTTCAGGGAGACAGTCCCATTGATTGCCAAACAGCTCTCTACCCTGTTTTCTCCTTTGCTAATGGAAATCTTGGAGTTGGAAAAACTGGTCTTCAATACCCAGCAGTTGAATCATGGTATTCCCATCCAATCATTGTTAACTCCATTGACTAGATCCATAACTGATTTGGCAAATGCATGTGACCCAATCCTGGCCAACGAAAACTATGGGTAAGTCTGTTGTGGAGGTGGGAAGGGCTTAAAGATTTCCTCCATAGCAAAAACATTGTAGTAGAAAGCATCCCTCTTCCATTGTGAAGTATAGAACTTTTCACATAATAAAGATTTTTTTTTAAGATTTACTTATTTGTTTATTTGAAAGGCAGAAATATAAAGAAAGAAAGAAAGAAAGAAAGAAAGAAAGAAAGAAAGAAAGAAAGAAAGAAAGAAAGAAAGAAAGAAAGATTCAATCTACCAGCTCACACCCCAAAAAGGCTGCAAAGGGCAGGGCAGGGCCAGGTGAAAGCCAGGAGCTTGGGACTTCAACCAGGGCTCCCATGTGGGTACAGGGGCCAAAGCATTCAGGAACATTAGCAGGGAACAAGGTTGGAAGTGTAGCAGCCAAGAGTTAAATTGGTGCTTATACGGGATGCTGGTGTCACATGATGTGTCCCAATGAAGGCTCCCAAATTTGTTTCTTTTTGAATTTTGTCTTCTCCACTCTCCTAATATTCATTTTGATAACACCACTGTATATTCTCCTGCCACAATCTCAAATTCATTTGAGGCTCAAATAACCTGAGTCTTGTCTTTGAAGCCTTTCCTAATACCCAATATCAGGAATGAATTCCTCCTCTGCGTTTCCCATATATCCTGATCATATTTGAGTACTAGGGTACCAAAGTGGATCAAGTCCTTGCTCTAGACTCAAATTGCCTGTATTTAAGTACAGATTCATCCAACTATCTCTTCTTGTCTATACCTTAGTTTCCTATTTTGCAAACTAAGGCTATTTATAGTGGGTATATTTTAGGGCTCATGTGAAAATTACATGAATCAATTATCAGAACACATTTTTTATGTAGTGTCTACCATATAGTAAACACTTCTTAAATTGAGAAATAATATGAGAAATATTAATTGTATTGTTAGGGCTATTATTCATTTTAATTCAATTCATTGCCTACACATCACACACACACACACACACACACACTGGATTGCAAGAGCAGCTTGAGCTGAGATTCTGCATTCATCATTTCCCCATTTGCACGCACTAGGTGTTCTGAGAAAGTTTCCTTAAGTGAAGCATGCCAAATGACAAGGAAAGAGAATAAGAATCTGTTTGTTGTGTGTGCTCTTTTTCTTTCTTCTTTTGGAATGGGAAAGAAGTTATGGATTTATAAAGTCAATCTGGTTACCTGTTTTCACCCAATGCCTAAAAGTCAAAATCTGTCTAGTACCTCTCAAAGTCAGCAACAGAGTAGGCTTAGCCATGCAGGCACATCATATCTCGACTGCACAAATGAGCCTTTCAGCAGGACAGGGCCATCACAACACAATGAACTCTATATTAGTGGTACGCAGAGCCTGTGCACATAGTGAGCTGACTGAGGACTCTGACAACATGGCCACTGTGTGTGCCACACAGCCAGGCTGGTACCTCAGAGGAGCTGATTATATGGAAGAGACTGGTCTTCCACAGAGCATAGAACCTCCCACTCCCCCCCCTCCCACCATCGCAGGCCACACAAATGACCATATTCAAGAGGTTCACACAATCCTACTTGTTTGGGCGTCTGAGAGCACATCCCACACCTGGATGTTTGATTTATTGCCTCTAAGATGCTTCCTAACAGAAATTGGAGGAGCAGCCAGATTCTTCTCATGAGAAGCAGATATTGGGTGACATCACAGCCATGAAGATAATGGAGCCTGGTGGATTACAGTGAATCCTCCAATCTCCTGATATTGTTCAAGATTAAATGGGAGTTCCAGAGTGGTGGCCTTATTCAGGATCCAAGCAAGCTCATATGCTTCTTATCTTTAATTCAGAGAACATAATCTTCTTATAGGGTGGAGACAACAGCTTCTTCATTGGATGAATAATAATATTTTTGCACAAATAGAAAGAACAATTTTATCTTCAAAGAAGCATCTCAGCTCTTTGCAGGGTCTGCAAGTATTTTTTTGCCTTTGCTATTCCGTTCTATATTCCTTCCCCAACCTTGGCCTTATGTGGTTAATTCTACCCTCCTCTGATGAAAAGGAGTTTTTTTTTTTGGACCCCCAACTTTAAGCTCAATGTCTCCTTTATGTTCTTTTATCCTTTGAGATCTGTTCTTATAATGTTTTTGCAATTTGTAATTAAATGTGTAATCCTGGTGTTTGTTTAACGTCCGTCTCTCCTGTTGCTCTGTAGATCCCCTGGGAAAGATGATCTAGATGAACTCTTAAAGGGAAACTCCCTGAGCCCCTTTCCAGGCTTTTAGAGCCACAATACCCAGAGGTTTACCCCAGGTATTTTTTTAACTGATGTTAAAGTTCAAGAAACATTTTACTGAAGTTTAGGTTTTCTGAGAGTGGAAGTCATGTTGGTTGTTCTGAACTCTTATCCCAGTGACAGAGTTGGTATGTGGCACATAACTAGCTTATAGTAAATTCTTTTCAGGGAAATAAAAGTAAAATTTGAGAACCAAAGAGATAATTATGCTTCTTATAGGGACACTAAAAAGAGATCTTAAGCATATTTCAATTCTACATATATTTGAGATCTCCCATTCATCTTGAAAATAAAGAAGTTTGTTGTAGATATCACTTATAAAATTGCTCAAAACTTTGTAAGTATGAGCTTCTGTGTTTTGGTCAAGATAAAGTAATGAGAAAAAAATTGATTTTGCAACCCTGAAGAGATGACTCTGGCACTCACTGGCATTGTACCCTAAGGCAACTGACATATTTTGAGTACCAGTTCCGTTGTCTGTAAGACAAGAGCTACATCAAAATGTGGTTGTAAGCATATAATTAAATAATATTTGCCAGTTGCATTCTGCTTGGATAGAAAGAGCAGTCAATGAATAATTGTCCTCTGACTGTCCTCACTCAAGCATATTGTTTTTAAAACAACTAGGAAACACTTTGGCAAGCAGTCGACATCATTCTGCTCCTTAGTCATCATTTTCAGTAATGTTTAGGGAGCATTGTGGCTCTTAATTGGAATTAGGAAGAATAATGAATCCAGCCCTGAACTTGCATTGGCAGAACATGTTTTCAGAATTATCTCCATTTTAGGACTATGTGTGGCTTCAGACCAATCAGCATTCAGAAGATCTGATTTGGAAACAGAGATTGAGGCTGAGAAAATTCAACCACAGGGATAGTTTTCAAATGGGAATTAGAACCTCTAGTTAATTTGTGATGATATATCTTTGAAAACCAGAAGTTAATTCATTAAAAGAAAAAGAGGACATTCAACAGGCAAGTTCAGAATCATGAGAAACTGTCATTATACCTGTATTTTAATAATGTAGCAAAATGGATAATATCCAGCCACAGCAAAGGGGTGGAGAAGAGAAGGTCATGTTCTCCTTCACTTAGTTCCTTGGAGAAAGCATTCTAGTTGTTTTAACTCTTTTACTGGCGGTGGGGTGGGGGATGAGACTTGAAAGGCAACCCCATCTTTTCCAGCTGTGTTAACAAACTTCTGTGAAACAGATGGGGATCTGGCTTCAGCACTCAGAACTACAGATTGTCTTAATCAATTGACACTTCACAGTGCTACAAAATCCATACTAAAATTAACCCTCCTTTCGATGCTCTAGGAACATTGGAGTTCTGTTAAGTCTTTTCACTTTCACTCCAACTATTAAAATAAAATTCATTTCAATAACATGTATGACTTTTCTCTGTAAAACTTTTTCTTTCTTTTAAGGATACAACATCAGGTAATATATATTTCTTATACAGTTAATCCCTGTTGCTTTGAAAAAGTATGAGCCTTGCAGCAAAATACTTCAATATACTTTGATGTTAGATAACACCTCGTTCACTATCAAACAACAGTCAAATTTCTTCATTGTTTAGAGATGTTCATAATTATAGAAAATGTTTATATGGACTCAAGTTTTCAAGGCACTTACACACAAAATAATGTCTTGGAGCACATAGCTGTAATATTAACAGTTTTCATTAGTCAATGATACCTTAATATGTAGGCTTCTCACAATTTTTCATTTGGTGACATTCCTTGTCTTTTGATTCTAACCTCAGGATACATCAAGATTGTACAATGGGATACAAGCAACAGTTTCATTTGTTGTTTATTTCAGCCTCGGGGGTCTAGCTGCTATATGACACTGTGAGAGAGGCTTTTAAACATGAATGAACTCAAAATGGAATTAGGTGACAAATTGTGTGGCCAACTTATGGTTTGTCCAGGATTGCCGTTTTTATGGCAATTTCCATTTATTTACTTGATTAGCAGAAAGAGAGAGAGAGGGGATACTCCGATCCACTGGTTCACTCCGCAAATGCTGACAATGGAGCCAGAGGCTGGGACATATTCCAGGTTTTCTTCATTGATGCCATGAGCCCAATTATTGGAGGTACCACTGCTCCCTCCCAAAGTCTATATTATCAGAAAGATAAACTCAGGAACCAGAGCAGGAACCAAGCCCAGGTACTCAATGTGGAATACGGGCAGCAACTGCCAAGCTAAACACCCACTCTCTACTTTGGGTTTCGAACTGAAAGTCCAGTAGTTAGTCTTAGGCAAACTGAAATAACTGATCACCAATACTTGTCGTTAGTAGCAACTACATTTTATTTTGTAAACTTTTATTTAATAAATATAAATTTCCAAAGTACAGCTTTTGGATTACAGTGGCTTCCCTCCCACCCATAATTTCCCTCCCCCACCACAACCCTCCCCTCTCCTGCTCCCTCTCCCATCCCATTCACATCAAGATTCATTTTCAATTATCTTTATATACAGAAGATCAATTTAGTATATATTAAGTAAAGATTTCAACAGTTTGCACCCACACAGGAACATGAAGTGTGAAGTACTGTTCGATTACTAGTTATACCATTGATTCACATAGTATGACTCATTAAGGACAGAGATCCTATGTAGGGAGTAAGTGCACAGTGACTCCTGTTGTTGACTTAACAAATTGACACTCTTGTTTACGGCGTCAGTAATCTCCCTAGGCTCTTGTCATGAGTTGCCAAGGCTATGGAAACCTCTTGAGTTCACCAACTCTGATCTTATTCAGACAAGGCCATAGTCAAAGTGGAAGTTCTCGCCTCCCTTCAGAGAAAGGTACCTCCTTCTTTGATGGCCTGTTCTTTCCTCTGGGATTTCTCTCACAGAGATCTTTCATTTAGGATTTTTTTTTTTTTTCCCAGAGTGTCTTGGCTTTCCATGCCTGAAATACTCTCATCTACATTTTATAAAACACAAAATGCTAAGGTCATTTTAATTTTCTTATGGTTATCTGCACCCAACTAAAGTACCAGAATGTTAAATGTAGAACAATAGGTTCTTCTGAGTACTTTTGGAAAGTGCTATCAAGTCTTCATAAGCATGCATGCTATATTCCACTGTTGAGCTTTAAATATGCAAGGTGACAAACTGAGACTTAAGTCTCAGGGCATTAAAAAGTACCATCTCTAGTATGTGCAGAGATTCTTACCATAACTTCTGATCAGAGTTAAAAAAAGAAAACCTGCGATTAATAGTTGTCAAAATCATTAAAAAATAATTCTACCACTTGCAGAGGTGTACTGAGCGTGTTTTGGTGGCTTCCAATTGCTCTTACTCCAGTTCCTCTAGAACCCTGAGAACACTCTGGGTTTTCCTAGTACCTGTTTGCTTAATTATGTTGTGTAGAATTAATGACACTAGGAGGAGCCCTCTATTAAAAGCTTAGTGAACTGTATGTAGGCCTCTTTCATAATATCATTAGAGCTCTACACTAATTCAACAGGCTTTATTTCTTATTTTCTTGATGTAATATAAAGTAAATATTATTAATCCTATTTTGTAGATGAAAAACTCAGACACCAGAGCCAAGCTTTGATCTGATTAAATGAGGACTAAAAATGCCTATAGTCAATTCTGAGGTGGTTTATGGTGGACGTAAAAACATTTTAAGTGATCAAAAAAAACTATTTTATTATAGAACTGACTGCCCTTTTCCAACTAGATCTTTGTTGTCATACTTGATGGAGGAACTAGCCAGGTGAGGGGGCAGGAGATAATTTTGGATCTCTAACTTTAAATGGCATAGAAATGGTCACACTATTGGGAGGACAGGAGGAAATACTTCGGTAAAACCCTTCAAAGCGGAACCTGGATTCCTTATGTGCTGTTTCAAGAACCCTCAGTTCTGCTGTCAGCTCACCAGCCCTTAACTCTTATTTTGTAACACTGTAGTTAGGTTTTCGGGTGAGCTAACCACCTACTGTTAGCATCTCACTCACAAGAATTTTCATCATTCAGTAGCCCTCTGTCTTAACTCTGCAAAACAATGATCCGTAGGCATCGGCATTGTGGCATAGCAGGTTAAGCCTCAGCCTGTGAACTCTGGCATTCCAGATGGGCACTGGCTAAGATCCCAGCTGCTCCACTTTGCCTCCAGCTTCCTGGTAATGAGCCTTGGAAAGCAGTGCAGGATAGCCCAAGTGTTTGGGCCCCCACACCCACATGGGAGACCCAGAAGAAGCTCCTATCTCCTGGTTTTGGAACAACCCAGCGCAAGACCTTGCAGCCATTTGGGGAATAAACCAGTAGATGGAAGACTCTCTCTCTCCCTCCCCTCAAACATCTCCTTCAATTTTTTAAAGAACAATCTGTCAAGTTTTTGAAACACAAATAGGGCCAGCATTATATATAACTCAGTGGGTTAAGCCACCATTTGCGATGCCAGCATCCCACATCACAATCCTGTTCTGTCCCAGCTGCTCTGCTTCAGACTCTACTTCCTGTTAAAATACTTGGGAAGTTGGCAGATTATGGCCTAAGTGCTCGGGCCCCTGCCAACCTTGTTGGGGAATATAATGAGTTCCTGGTTCCTGAATTCAGCCTGGGCCAGAGATTCGATTTCTCGATTTCTCTCTCTCTCTCTCTCTCTCTCTCTCTCTCTCTCTCTCTCCCCCCCCTCACTCGCTCTCTGCCCTGCCCTTTCTCTCTCTCTCTCTCTCTCTCTCTCTCTCTCTCTCTCCTCTCACTCGCTCTCTGCCCTTTCTCTCTCCCTCTCTCTTGCTCTGCCTTTAAATAAATAAATAAATTCTAAAAATCAAGTTTTTAGACCCCAGCACAAAGCTACCAGATCTTTCCAGTTTAGAGGTGGCGGTTACATTTTCAAAATGTTTACAGGTGATCCTGAGGCACTGTTAGAGTTGAGGACTGACACATGCTTCATGCAAGGTATGGTTCTTTGTTGGAATAAGAATCTTGAAGTCAATGTTCTATTTAGTTGACTGAATTGAGACTCTGAATAGAGGCCATTTCACCCAACTTACCAGATGTTAGCATGATGATTCTATGTAGCTGCTATTACTCTTTTGTTTCTATTCATCTTCACCATTTTAAAATACCCTCAAAATTCTGCAATAATCAAAAAGTGCTAGCTGTTTCTTGAAGACTGAACAGCTTCCTCCTCCTTGACCAGGAAGGCAGGGAGATCATCTTTAGTGAGTGGAGGCAGGGAGATCATCTTTAGTGAATGGAATGGCAGTGGGTGGCGAGAATGTGCAAAAGGCAGCGATGTGGGACTTGTGCTCAGCTGCAAGCACTGGAACTCAACCACGATGGGAATCCACTAACATTCCAGATTTGACCTAAGGGCAGGGAGGGATATCCCCATCTCAAAGCTATAGCTTTCCTTGTATAGAAAGTATTCAGTAAACAGTGCTTAGAATCTCTGCACACAGTATTAAAACACCATATTCAGAATCTCTACAGCGAAAGGTCACTTAAGGATATAAATTAAGAAGAATACTCTTAACTCAGGTAAAAGCCGAAATTCAGTTGTTGTCATGATCTAACTATGGCTAGAGAATTGTCTTTTAATGCTCAGTAGGTACCAGGCATTAAATCAATCAAAACATTATACCAGTCATTAGCCACAAGGCATCACTCTGATCAGATCATGTTAATTTGAAAATTTGAATTACAGCAACGTAATGAATTTATTGAAATGAAGATTAGAAAAATATTCTAGTCTGTATAAATATCATTAATAAAAAAGATCACGTTAAAGAGAAATCATGAGAATAATAATGTTATTATGAGAAAATTGTTAATAGCAAACACTCCCTCAATTCTGACTGTGCTACATTTAATTCTAAACGTTTTATGTACACCACATCAGTTTTCTGATCACTACATGAAGCTCATATTATCATCCCCATTGTACAAATGAGAATTCTGAAGCTCACAGAATTCAATACACTTACCTAAAGCCACAGTAAGGAAGAGTCAGTGACCAGATACAAACACATAGTTATCTCACTCAAAAAGTGTGTAACTTTATTTATTTCATTTGCTTCACAAATATCATGGTTTATCAAATGTAGATACCAAGGAAATGGATCAAAAACCTACTGCAATAATAAGAAATAATTTTCATTACTAAGGTGCTCCTAGAACCCACATGAAGAAGCATTAGTACTGAATTATCAGAAAGATCTGTCATTGACTATCTTAAAACATGAACCTGAGAGAGAATAGTATACTGACTCTTACATATTATTAAACTCTGTTATGTAGCTATTATTCATTTTCTAAGTGGAGCCCAACAATAACTACCATTTTCCTCTTAGCCTTTTCCCCTGAAGTGATAGGCTCTCAATTTGAAGGGGAGTATGTTTTTCAAGTCAGCTTTTTATGTCTATGTGAGGTCACTTAAATCATCTCAGTTCTCTAATAAACAGAATTAATAGTATTGGGATGAGCTTCTAACAAATTCCAAACAATATGCTCTTTTGCACAATAACTCTTCTCTGACAGTTCACCAACATGGTGCATTTAACAGTTCCATAAATTTGTGTAATGGTAAACAAATGACTAATAAATGTCTGAATTCTCGATGAAAACATTCAAGTAAATGTATTGCAGAAATAAATAAATGGCCATTAAAACTTAAGAGTGAGTGGGAAATTACAGTGGTTTGTGAAAATGAACGAATGGACACATTATTTATGGCTCTGCTTTTAGAAATGGATGTTTATTTAGCAACATAAATAGGACCTGAGTCCAAAGAGGAAGTCTCTCAGCTTCTGGCAACAGATATAATAACCTTATAATAATCAAATAATAAAAGCACAAAGCTCTAGTGAATTACAACGAGTTGCCTATTCTGCTCCTATTGTGAGCTATAGTTTTAAAAAATGATTTTTGCAGCTTAATGGAGACAATTCAAGAGCTTCTCCTGATAATAAGTTACACTGCCCCAGAAATTTAATAAACATTACATATTGAATAATATGTCTCTCCCATTGCCATCATTTAATCAGCTGTCACATTTTAATCCTCTTCTACAGTCACTCTTTTATCCATGCTGTGTCCAATACCCCCACAATAGCATCTCACCCCCACTCACCAGAGAGTTTTTGTTAGTCTTCAGTTTGTTGTACTCCTTTCTTAATTGGTTGCCTTCATAATCTATTGCCATGTTGTTCCTCCTAGATCAAGTCTCTAATTCAATTTATTCCCTACTCAGAAATCATCAATGATTGAGGACAGATTGAACCCATAATCCCTAGGTTGAAATGAAATACCTTCAATAAACTGTATTTTTATATGGGGATTAGAAGCTCTTTTGTTGCAAGTGACAGACAAGTGGCTTAAGAGCAAAAGAATATGGGAAAGAAGAGGGAAGGAAGAAAGGAAGGAAAGAAGGAAGGAAGGGAGGGAGTAGAATGGAGTGAATAAAAGAGGAGAGAGTTAATTTACCAATTCAATGTTGGCCTCAGCCATGGCCATATCCAAGTGCCTCAGTGAGGTCACTAGATTCTCTCACATGCCTTTCCTTGGCCAGGACTTACCCCTGTTGGCTTTCTATGTGGAAATTCCCTCCAATAGAGGGGGAAAATGATTGCCAGCACCTCCTATTCCAGCTCTCATTTCTTCACAAACCCAGGTGAAGTGTGCCTCTCTTAACATCATTCCAGCAAGAGCCCAAAGATGGTAGTATTTTCCTGAACCATGCACTGTTGCTAGGTAGAAGAAATATACTGGAGGGTGAGGCATAAATACTTTGCTTATCCTTAGAGAATAGAATGGGATCAGCCCCACCCACTTCAGAAGGTCGGGGTAGGAAAGCAAAGTCTTTTACAGAGAATCACTCTGGATTTCATGAAATGAGGAAATAGGAGTATTTGTCAAATGAAGATAACAAATAGCCCTTATGTTTTTCTATCCTCTTCCCTCCAACTTTCCTTCATGCTGACTGTGGGGATCAAAGTCAAACAGAAGCACCCATTGTTTCCAACTCTTTTATGTTGGTGTTTCTTTTCTTTAAGTTGCTTTCTCTGAAATCCTTCCAGTTATAAATGGAGAACCAGCCAAGGATGCCCACTTACACCACTGTTATTTCATATAGCCTTGGAAATTTTAGCCAGAGCCATTACACAAGAAAAAGGAATCAAAGCAATACAAATTTGGAGGGAGAAAATAAAACCAACCCTATTTGCAGATGACATGATTCTATATATAGGGGATCCAAAGGCTCCACTGAAAGAATATGGTAACTCATAAAAGAGTTTGGTAAAGTGGCAGGATAGAAAATCAACACACAAAAATCATTAGCCTTTGTACACACAGACAATTACATTGCTGAGAAAGAACTTTTAAAATCAATCCCATTGGGACATGCTCAATCGGACTTGCCCCAAATGGTGGAGTTAGAAATGTGCCAGGGGATTCCAATTCAATCCCATCAAGGTGGCATGTACCAAGGCCATCTCACTAGTCCAAGTGATAAATTTCAGTTCACAATTGATCACACTGATAGGTCTAAGAGTCAAAGGGATCACACAAACAAGACTAGTGTCTGCTAATACTAACTGATAGAATCAAAGACAGAGAGAACACTCCATCATGGGAAGCGGGATACACAGCAGACTCATAGAATGGCAGATGTCCTAAATAGCACTCTGGCCTCAGAATCAGCCCTTTAAGGCATGCGGATCTGGCTGAAAAGCCCATGAGAATATTTTAGGCATGGAAAGCCAAGACACTGTGGCAAAAACAAAACAAAAGAAGAAGAAGACCTAAATGAAATATCTCTGCGAGTGAGATCCCAGTGGAAAGAACGGGGCCATCAAAGAAGGAGGTACCTTTCTCTGCAGGGAAGAGAGAGCCCCCACTTTGACTATGGCCTTGTCTAAATAGCATCAGAGTTGGCAAACTCAAGAGGCTTCCATAGCCTTGGAAACTCATGACTAGAGCCTAGGGAGATTACTGATGCCATAAACAAGAGTGTCAAATTGTTAAGTCAACAACAGGAGTCACTGTGTACTTACTTCTCATGTGAGATCTGTCCTTAATGTGCTGTCCAATGTGAAGTAATGCTATAACTAATACTGAAGCAGTGTTTTACACTTTGTGTTTCTGTGTGGGTGCAAACTGATGAAATCTTTACTTAATATATACTAAATCAATCTTCTTTATATAAAGATAATTGAAAATAAATCTTGATGTGAATGGAATGGGAGATGGAGCGGGAGATGGGAGGGGTGTGAGTGGGAGGGAAATTATGGGGGGGGAGTCATTGTAATCCATAAACTGTACTTTGGAAATTTATATTTACTAAATAAAAAAGGAAAAAAATCAATCCCATTTACAATACCTACACAAACAATTAAATACCTTGAGTAACTTTAACCAAGGATGTCCAAATCTCTATGATGAAAATTACAAAACATTAAAGGAGTAGAAGACATAAAAAATGGAAAAATCTTCCATGGTCATGGATTGGAAGAATCAATACCATCAAAATGTCTATATTACCAAAAGCATTTTTTTCAATATTTATTTGAATGGCAGAAGTAGAGGGGCAGAGGCAAAGAGACAGAGAGAGGTCTTCCAGCCTCTGGTTCATTCTTCAGATGGCTGCAATGGCAGGAGTTGTGCCTATGCGAAGCCACAAGCCAGGAGCGTCTTACAGGTCTCTCATGTGGGTGCAGGGGCCCAGGACTTGGGCCATCTTCTACTGCTTTCCCAGGCCGTAGCAGAGAGCTGGGTTGGACTTGGAGAAGCCGAGACTAGAATTGGCGCCCATATGGGATGTCGGCACTGCCGGCAGTGGTTTTACCTGCTATGCCACACCACTGGCCCTGCAATTTTTCTTTTAGAGAATTAAAATGCTTTTTTTTCTGATATATGTTCTTATGGTACTATAACATATGATTGCCTTTCAAATAAGATCATCAGAGAAGCTACATGGGTGCCCAGTTGAATTTGGTTTTACAGTAAAAAAACAACTTCGGTATAATATAAGCATGCCTTAAAATCTTGAATGGCTATACCAACACTAAATATTGACTGCTGTGCATTATTTAACCTGAAATTCAACATTAAGATGGTATCCTGTATTATTTTTTACTAAATCTAACCCATACTTTCTGAGAAAATACAGATTTCCTTTACATTTATTTGACCATTGTGTTTCATTTTTTAATTTTCTTTTTGTAGGTTTTTAAAAGTTTTTGTATTTGAAAAACAGTTAGAGAGAGAGAGAGAGAGAGAGAGAGAGAGAGAGATCTTACATCCACTGGTTCTCTTCCCAAATGGCTGCAACAACCAGAGCTGGGTTGGTTCAAAGCCAGGAGCAAAGAGCTTTTCTTTTTTTTTTAATTTTATTTGTTAAAGTAAAATTTATTTGTTAATAGTTTCAGATTTAAGAGCATAATGACACTTCTGCCTCTACCCTCCCTACTGCCCACACTCCAACCCTTCCATTCTCCTCCTTCTCACATTCCCATTCTTAAATTTGTACAAAGATCTATTTTCAGTTTATTTAATGATCCGGAAATTAAACCTACACTCAGTAAAAGAGTTCAACAAATAATATGAAGAGAAACTTTAAAAACTAAACAAATCAATATTCGTCAATGAAAGAGACAGGGCTGTACATAATCATATAATCTCAAAATGTCTATCTCACTCCAATATATTATATTTCATGAGCTTCTTCAGGGTCTTCCACAGGGGTTTAGGGGCCCAAGCATATTCTGGTACATTCCCAGGCACATTAGCAGATAGCTGGATTCAAAGCAGAGCAGCTGGCTCAAACTGGTACTCAAATGGGATGCCTGCATTGCAAGCAGCATCTTTACCCACTATACCACAATGCCAACCCCTTGTGTTTGTTTTTAATAAAGCATCCTGTATGCGTGTTGCAGAGGATTTGCTTTTAGGAGGGGGTATAGTGACTGCAATTCAGTAATTCATTAAAAATTCAGAGACAGGCATTTGGCCTAACAGTTAAGATGACAACCCATGTTGGAGGTACTAGGTTCAAATTCCAGCTCTGCTCACAATTCCAGCTTCTTGCCGATGTGTAGGCTGGGAGGCAGTGATAACAGCTCAAGCAGTTGCATTGCTGCCACCCACACAAAGACCAAGCTTGAGTTTCTGATTTCTGGCTCTAGCCCCAAACCAGCCCTGGTCACTGCAGGCATTTGGAGAGTAACCAGAAGACAGCATCTCTCCCTTCATTTATCTGTCTTCATGTCTCTAAGCTTCTCAAATAAATAAATAAATTTTTCAAAAATTTTCAGAAATTTTTTTAAGAAATTTATTAAGTACATGAAGTTGTATTCCTTGGCCCAAATAAAAAAAAAATTCAGCCCTGTGCTGAATTTTCTTAGGCATTTCTCCATATTATAAAATCATATCCATTGGGCCAGCACCGCGGCTCAACAGGCTAATCCTCTGCCTTGTGGCGCCGAGACACCGGGTTCTAGTCCCGGTCGGGGCACCAGACTCTGTCCTGGTTGCCCCTCTTCCAGGACAGCTCTCTGCTGTGGCCAGGGAGTACAGTGGAGAATAGCCCAAGTGCTTGGGCCCTGCACCCCGTGGGAGACCAGGAGAAGCACCTGGCTCCTGCCATCGGATCAGCACGGTGCACCGGCCTCAGTGTGCTGGCCGCAGCGGCCATTGGAGGGTGAACCAACGGCAAAGGAAGACCTTTCTCTCTGTCTCTCTCTCTCTCACTGTCCACTCTGCCTGTCAAAAAAAAGAAAATTATATCCATTGTAGAAAACCTGGAGGAAGAATGGAAACACCTGATATGCAAAGGATATTACCTAGAAACAGAATGGATTAGTTGTGAACACTGCAAAGAAAAATGGAGAATTATTTTATATATTTATATCTGGATTGGTTAGCATGAGGAAGGCAGATGAAAAAAGTATTTTCCAAGAGCCAAAGACAATTATTCACTTTAAAAAATGATATTTACTGTGCCTGAAAATATTTGCACCTCTTCGTTTTGCATAACCATTCAATCATCTCTTAGCCCATGATCTGTCATGTCAAAAAGACTCACTAAAGGCTATTTGCATATGCCATCTACACCATCCTAGAAACTGTGTGTGTGCATGACAAAATTTAAGAGCTATCTTTCCAAATCTGTACCTAAGAAAGATACTTAAAAGAACACTCTTACACAAGGTTTTCCTTTCTTTGATATTTTCTCCTGTGTTACTAAGCCACCTAATATCACATCTGGAAATGGAAATGCCTGAAAGAAATGTTGTTCCTTGTATTGGGCAAGAGGCAGAAACCTGAGATAAATGTGCCTCTGTCAAACGGAAGCAGGCACAATTACCAAAGGAAAGAAACCAGACGTGCCCTGGTGCTCTTCTGGATAATAAGTTATAAATGTCCAAGTTATCATCAAATAACTAATAAAATAGACATTGAATTCAGTTTTACACATAGAATTTAAGTACAAAAGGAAGAATATGGAATAAATTATAAGAAAAGAAAAAACTTGTTCTTTAGTATCTTAATTCCTTATTTTGTTTTGTGAACTCTCTTTGGTAGCTGGATGCAGAGATGATCACTATGGCTGCTACGTGCTCTGAATGTTCTTCGGTTCCCATAGAAGACTCACATAGATGGATCCAGTCATGTGAGAAGAGCTTGGAAAGTGGCAGTGGGTAGAAGTACCTGTAATGATTGTGAACTCCAGAAGACCACAAATCCCCTCAACTTCCTTTTTCACCCTTGAGGGTCTGCACCCTAACCATCACCTATTCTTAACAGAGTCTTGTTTGCTGCTGTGGTTCCTAATGACATGATTGTTAGTGTTGTGGTTCTTGTAATGTGATTGCAATAGGAAAGTACTAGTAAGCAATCCATTAATGAGACACTTTCTTTCCCTCTGGAAAGGTATATTCTAATCCATTCATGTTTTAATGTTTCTCTGCTAACTGCAAAATATTTTACTAGGTGCTTCATCCTTTCTTTAATAGTCACTGGGAAGAAAAAATAAAGTTACTTGAAAGAAAATAAGTCCTGGTTAGAAGGACAGTTAAATTTTAGCAAACAGCTTTCAAGACTGGAGATAGAACTAAATTCCTGGGAGCTATATAAGAAGAAAAAATCTGCTCTCAATTCATTTTGCACTTTCTACAAAATTCTGTAACAGACCATAATGTCCAAGAGGACAGGAATTAAGTTTGCATTCAACTCCCTTATTAGCATCATTCTTGGTATACATTAGTCACTCAAAAAAATTGTGTTGCACGAATGAATGACAAGGGACTTGTAATGTTTTTTTTTTTCATAAGAAAATAGTCTTAAAGATATTGGTTCTGTAAAATTGTAGACAGTTTTAACTTGTTCCAGTAAATTGAATCAAATATTTAAGTTGTGAATCAATAATGGTTTGTTCATTTCATCTCTTTCATTGTTTCCAACTCTTAGTCCATCTACTTCTAATTAGTACATCTAACAGAGCAAACACAAAGACATGTTTTCTCAACATGAACTTCCACCAGTCATGTTTCTTTACATTTTTTACAAAATATTTGAAGCAAACAAATTCAAACAATATTGTTTCATATTTCAAATAAAATTCTACTTTATCAGTATATTTACTCTTTTATACTATTGAAACAGTTTTTGCTAACAGACTGATTGATGCTTTAATATACATGTGTATTTTTGTTATTTGGAATATTCAAAGTAACAGCAGCAATTGTTGAAATTAATGTACATTTTTAATCATTGCTACTTGGGCTGACCCCAGTCAAGTTTTTCCTTTTTGCACTTTAACAATCTAACTTCCATTAAAAACATTAAAGTACCATGTCATTTGAGGGATTCTACTGCCTAAATGCGAGCTGAAATAGTATGGTTTTCAACAGAAAAAATTTTCCATGCTCTGTGAAATGAGTAATGCTAATTAATATAAGCAGATCATAAAATTATTTCTAAACCATTGAAAACAGCTTTGACTGCTTCAGTGTACCGTCTATTTTCAATGACAAGAAAAAAAATCTGGTGAACAGCAGTACTTACTTCTAAGAAGTTGAAGTAATATTAAGTAAAACACTGAGTTGCCAACAAAGCAGCTTGTGCTCTTGGATATTTCTAACAATGTTAATGTTTTAAAAACCTGGAGGCCTAAATGATGTGCTATATGTTAGCCTATATTTATACACATGTATTTATTATCTATTGTCATATGATTTATTAGCAATTGATATATATTTATATTATTCATCTGTTTCTGGGTTTTTGTTTGTATTTTAAGAAACGTTTATGGTCTATCTGGCATGGATACTCAATTTAATAACGCATTAAAGCGATAAACCATGTAGGTTATGATTTCATACTGCTTTATATTAAAGGCAATATTCCCTAGGGGGTGAGCATGTTGGTGCAGTAGCTAAGCTACCGCTTGAGAAGCCTATGTCCCATACTGGAGTGCGTAGAATGGAGACTAATCACTTTTTCCAATCCAGCTTTTTGCAAATGCACCTGGGAGGCAGTAAATGTTGGCTTGAGCACCTGGGTTCATTCCACCCACATGGGAGATCCAGATGGGGCTCCTGGCTCAGTGCTTTGACCTTGTCCAGCCTTGGCTATTGAGTACATTTGTGAAGTAAGACCAGCAGATGGAAGATTTCTGTTTCTCTCTCTGTGTTGCTCTGCCTTTCAAATAAATCAAAACAAACAAATACAGATAAGAAATAGGCAAAGGACTTGAATGGGCATTTTTCAAAACAGGAAATTCAAATGGCCAACAGATACACTTGTCAAAATGCTCAAGGCCGGCACTGTGGTGCAGTGAGTTAAAGCCCCAGCCTGCTGCACTGGCATCCCATGGGGACACCGATTCAAGTCCCAGCTGCTCCTCTTCCAATCAGGCTCTCTTCTATGTCTTGGGAAAGCAGTAGAAGATGGCCCAACTCCTTGGGCGCCTGAGCCCATATGGGAGACTTGAAAGAAGCTCCTGGCTCCTGGATTCAGATCAGCTAGCTCAGTTTTGGCCATTGTGGTCATTTGTGGAGTGAACCAGCAGAATGGAAGACCACTCTGTCTGGCTCTACCTCTCTCTGTAACTTGCCATTTTCCCATAAGTGTTTCTATGGTTTACCCTGGATTTCTCTTTTTACTTTTACTGGAAGATTTTCTGCCTTCACAATCTTTTATAATTATGGTTATCTTTCTGTGTTTCTGTGTATAGCACATCCTTAAGCATCATTTGAAAGGCTAGATGAGTGACAAATTCTTGCAATTTGTGTTTGTTATGGGAGCTCTTTATTTCACCTTCATTTATAAATGAGAGTATTCTGGGTTGACAGTTTTTTCTCTTAAAACTTGGACTTTGTCTCTCCATTCTCTCTTAACTTGAAGAATTTCAGATGAGACTTCATCTGTGAATCTAATTGGAGATCCTCTGGAAGTAATCTGGTGTTTATTAAAATTTTAGAATCATTTAAAACATTTATGTTTTACTGTGAAAATTTGACTACAATGTGTCATGGTGAAGATCTTTTCTGGTCATTTCTATTAGGAGTTCTATGTGCTTCCTATACCTTGGTATCCCTTTCTTCCTCCAAATTGGGGAAGGTTTCTGTAAGTATTTCACTAAATATTCCCTCTAACCCAGTCTTTCTTTCCATGCTCTCAGGAACTCCTAAGACCCAAATGTCGGGTTGTTCGATAATTTTTCTAATTTCTTCATCTTCTTTTTTTCTTTTTTGGTTTTTTGTTTTTGTTTTGTTTTTGGTTTTTGGTTTTTTTTTTTTTTTTTTTTTTTGACAGGCAGAGTGGACAGTGAGAGAGAGAGAGACAGAGAAAGGTCTTCCTTTTTGCCATTGGTTCACCCTCCAATGGCTGCCGCAGCCAGCACGCTGCAGCCAGCGCATTGTGCTGATCCGAAGCCAGGAGCCAGGTGCTTCTCCTGGTCTCCCATGCGGGTGCAGGGCCCAAGGACTTGGGCCATCCTCCACCGCACTCCCGAGCCATAGCAGAGAGCTGGCCAGGAAGAGGGGCAACCGAGACAAAATCCGGTGCCCCAACCGGGACTAGAACCCGGGGTGCCGGTGCCGCAGGCAGAGGATTAGCCTAGTGAGTCGCGGTGCTGGCCTTTTTTTTTCTTTTTTGGCTTCACTGAAAAATTTCCATAGATTTGTCTTCTATCAGATATTCTTTCTTCTACCTCACCAAATCTGTTGTCATGGTTTCCCACCACATTTTTTATTTAACCTATTGTATTCTTCATTTCTAATATTTCATTTTGATTTCTCTTTAAAAACTCAATCTCACAGGAAAAAAATTCATTCATTACATGTATACATTTCTTTAGTTCATAGATTTCCTTCTGATTGTTTTGAGTAATCCTATGATTAATCTTCCAAGTTCCATTTCCAGCATTTCATCAGTCTCTTCATCTTCACATTCTAATAGTGAAATGCTGTTGTGTTGCTTTGGTCGGAGGCTCATGGCATCTTCTTATTCTTTTTTCCTGAATTTCTGCATTTATTTTTGGGTATTTGTGGAGATACTTGTTGGTTTTTTTCCTCTGATGGCTATTATCAATAAATTATGCCTTAGTGCCTTAGTGGAATGTCTGCTCTTTCAGGGAATACCAGTAGGTGTGTGCTAGGTGTGACCAGGGAGCCAGTATGCAGGGTAACAACCAAATTGGGCATGGTAGGTCTCTTCTTGTTAAGAGAAGGGGGGAAATGGTCACCTCTGTTGGTGTGATCATACCCTCACCTCTTCTCCTCCAAGGTGATCAATGCCCAGGTGTTAATCCCCAGTCGGTGCAAAACCCATCTGTGCTATAAGAACCAAACAAGGGATCTGTGCAGTCCGTACTCTGAGCACATATCCCATTGCAATGACCTTCTACAGGCATCCAGAGAGCTCTGAGCATGTGGAGCTGCACACAGTGATTGCCCAGAGGCCTAGCTACACCCTGCACTCTCCCATGCAGCCACTGAGTGCCCACAGTCTCAAAATACAAGCCTCCCACAGTGGCTGGGTACAGATGTTCCACTCTTCTTAGATATGCTGTCTGGTCCAGAGAGGCAGATGCTCCCTGAGGTAGCTGTCCATAGGTGCTCCATTGTGCAGCTTACATGGGTGCCCAGCCCCTGTATATCTTCCCAGGCAGGCTCAAGTCAGTGCAGATTGAGGATATTTCCCTCAGCCAGAATCCTTGGATCACTTGTGTACACAGAGCCACTGGCCAAACGTTGCCCTCTCCCCTTCCTGGCTGCCAGTACTGCCAAGAAGATGGAGTTTTTCACAGCGAGTTGCTGTGTGCATGCACAAATGCTTCCGCAGCTGCCACACAAACCCCAAATGATGCCCCTCCTCTCAGCAAGGTGCTGGGCGCTGTTAGGAGGATGGGGGTGCAAGAATTGTGCCCATTTTACTTCCTCTGGGTCCATAGGTACCTGCTAGCCCCTTGGGCTCCAAGCCAGGCTCCTGTTCACAGAGCAGAGGGTTATGCAGCTTTCTTCCTCCTTTTTGTAGCATTTGGCTTAGGTCTGGCCCAGACCAGCTTGTTGAGGGCATCTGGGGAGTGCACCAGTGGATGGGAACAAACTCCCTTTCAAATAAACAGATAAAAAATTAAATACAGGTATATCCCATTATCATCTGAATGGATAAAGAAAATGTGATATATATCACAATGAAATATTATTCAGCTATAAAAATGAATGAAATTCTATCATTTGCATTGAAATAGATGCAACTGGAGGACATGATGTTGACTGAATAAACCAGACAAAGAAATACAAATACCAAATGTTCTCCCTTATATGTGGGAGCTAATTTTTTTAAAAAAATAAAAATAAATAAAAAAAATTCTTGTATGTATCAGTATTGTTGCAGATACAGTTTTAGAAAAACTATTTTAAATATTTGTCAAACCAATAGTTAATTTTACATAGGCTAGCATTGTGGTATAGCGGGTTAAGCCTCCAGCATCCTATATGGGTGCCAATTCAAGACCCAGCTGCTTCATTTCTGATCCAACTCCCTGATCACACCTGAGAAAGCAGTAGAAGATGGGTCAAGTGCTTGGACTCTGTACTCATGTGGAGAACTGGAAGAAGCTCCATGCTCCTAGGTTTGGCCTGGCCCATCCCTGGCTATTGCATCCATTTGAGGAGTAAACCAGTAAATAGAAGATTTCTCTCTCCTGCTCCCTCTTTCTCTCTCTTTCTCTTTTTCTTTCTCTCCCCCTCTTTCTCCCCTCCTCCTCCTCTCTCCCTCCCCTTACCCTGTAACTCTAAAAAAAGAAAAAAGAATGTTATACTACTATAGTTCTTGTGATCTGTAATTTTTTAAAATTTACATTATATGAGTGAAATGGTCATTTTTCCATTCAATTATTGTTTATAGCTGTTGCCCATATTTCCACTAAACTGGGCTCTTTTTGCTTTTTACTCATTAAAATCCTTATTTGGAGAAGCATTATGCCTGTTTACTGTAATGCAAATTTAAAATGTGTTTTTAAACATCAAAAATATAAAGAAAGAAAGGGAGAGGGAGAGAAGACAGGAGGGAGGGAGGGGGAAAGAGTAAGGGATAAACAAAATATAATCATATTCCTAAAAACACATCTATAAACTATATTGAATCTGATAAAACTAATCAAAAATTTTTAAAGAGAAACATGCATTCAAGTATAAATATACAGATAGCAATCTATATTTCTTCTTTTTTTCTTTCTTTTTTTTTTTGACAGGCAGAGTGGACAGTGAGAGAGAGAGACAGGGTTCACCCTCCAACGGCCGCTGCGGCCGGCGCACCACGATGATCCGAAGCCAGGAGCCAGGTGCTTCTCCTGGTCTCCCATGCAGGTGCAGGGCCCAAGCACTTGGGCCATCCTCCACTGCACTCCCGGCACTCCCAGGCCACAGCAGCGAGCTGGCCTGGAAGAGGAGCAGCCATGACAGAATCTGGTGCCCTGTCCAGGACTAGAACCCGATGTACTGGCGCCGCAGGCGGAGGATTAGCTTATTTAGCAGCGGCGCCGGCAACAATTTATATTTGAGCACCTTATTAATGAGATGTCTCCTTTTATTTTTTAATAATCTTTGTAATTATTTCTTAGAACAAATGTGTAATATAAGCAAAAACATGGAAATTCTAAAAAAGGACCAAAAATAAATGCTAGAAATCAAAAGCTCTGTAAAAGAAATAAAGAGTGCCTTTGAAATGCTTATGTCTTCTGGTAACCTCCTTGTCAAGAGGTCCAGAAATAACCTTGGAGCCAGCGTTGTGGCACAGTTGGTTCAGCCACCATCTGCAATACATTGCATCCATATGGATCTCAGTTAAGTCCTGGCTTCTCTGCTTCTGATCCAGCTCCCTGTCAATGTGTCTGAGAAAGTAGCAGAAGATGGCTCAAGTGCTTGGGCTTTTGCACCCACATGAGAGACCTGGGCAGATTTCAAATTTCCTGGCTTTCACTTGGCCCAGCAGGGGCACTTGTAGCTATCTGGGTTGTGAACCAGCAGATGGAAGATCTTATTTTCTCTCTCTAATTCTTCATTTCAAGTAAGCAAAAGAGAATCTTAAAAAAGTAAGCAAACACAGGAACACCTGGGTTTCCTTGCAAGAAATTCAGATTCCACTGGTCTGGGATACAGCCTAGACTCTGGCATTTTTCAGAGCTTCTTAGAGTGTTCTTATAACTACCAAGACTGAAAATCACTGAGAGGGTCTGGTATTGTGGCATAGTGGGTAAAGCCACCACCTGTTATGCCTGCACGTCAGGTGGGTACCATTTTAGGTCCTGCTGCTCCACTTCCCATGCAGCTTCCTGGGAAATTAGTGGAGGGTGGCCAAAATGCTTGGGCCCTCACGCCCCATGGGAGACCCAGAAGCTTTTGGCTCATGGCTTCAGCCTGGCTCAGCCCCAGCCATTGTGGCCATCTAGGGGGTAAACCAGAAGATGGAAGACGTCTCTCTTCTCTCTCTCTCTCTCTCTCTCTCTCTCTCTCTCTCTCTCCTTGTCTCTCCCTCTCTCTCTCTCTCTGTAACTCTTTCAAATAAATACATTTTAAAAATAAAAGAAAATCATTAAGCCAGAAAAAAAGGATAAAATGAAGCAACACCTGTATTAGAAGACAACTCTAACTTGTTAAATGGTCAAAGATTTGAACACCAATAAAGCTCAGCAAACAAAGAGGTTGAGCATAAAAGGCAGTGCCTATCAAATGTCGCAAAAATAACTAAGATCAAGAAGAAAATGTCAGCTGCATGAAAATGCAGTGGTTACATTAATGAAAATCTTTCCATGTGTGTTTTAAACAACCACAAGAATTAGTTCATAGAATCTGTAATGTTGTGATAAACTCTTTGTTTAAGAGATTAGTGCATATTCCTTTGAAACATTTAACTATAAGTGGGATACAAAATAACATCCCTTCTTCCCTCAAAGTATCTATGTCCTAATCCCTGGAATCTGTGAACACATTAGTTTACATGGCACCAGGGCCTCTGAAGATATAACTCAGATAAATATTTTAAAACATGGAGATTATCTAAGATTATTTTGGTGGGCAAAAGGTAATCGCAAGGATCTTGGTAAGAGAGGAAATAAAAGGGAGATATGATTATAGAAGCAAAGGTTGGAGTGATGTACTTCATAGATGGAGGAATGACTACAAGCCATAAATGCTAATAGCCTCTAAGAAATTAACAAAAGTTGAGGAAATTTATTTTCTGCTGGAAACTTGAACAAGAATGCAGCCCTATGACATCCTTATTTTTAGCTTGGTGAATTTACTTTGGACTTTGAAAAGTCTTAGATAATATATTTGTGCAGTTTTAAGATAATGATTTTGTAACAGCTTTTACAGCAGTAATAGGAAACTAATATTTCATGTATTTAGGAAGACTAATGTTTTAAATCACAGAGCTATCTCCACACCTCCCCTGAAGCAGAATCCATCTCTTTTGGAACTAATAACTAAATTTAAGGCATAATGCTCCAGAGCAAACAGACAATAGGGTGCTAGCTTAGCCAGACAGCCTTATAAAGTACTGGCAAATGTCCAAGCATCCTTGTCATTGTATAACGTTCCAGACGGGGTCAGAGGAGCTACTTAACATAAAATGCACCTGGAAACAAATTGTGAGTCATTACTGTTAACCCACCAGCAACGCCAGTTCTCCTGTATGTATTCAGACCATACCAGAGTTCTATACTAGTGCCTCTCTCTTTAGCTAGCTGCCCAGTTAATTCTGAGGACCTAAAAGCCTAGGCCACATCACAGACAAATCAAATTGAAACTCTGGGTTTGAAACCCAGCAATTTCTTTTAACAAGTTTCCCCTGGAAGTCACTGTCAACATTAGTGTATACAATAATCACCCCAGGATCTTGTTAAAATACCCAAATTTCTGTATTTTTAGCAAGTACTCAGATGATGCCAATGACACTGAATTTTAATAACGTGGTGAAGTAAATGTTATTTCCCTCTCGCTTGCTCGCTCTCGCTCGCTCTCTCTCTCTCTCTCTGAACCAGTAATCCAGAAAGAATTTAAATGGGAAACTTATAAATCACTGAATTAGAACTCCTGGTGCAAAGGCAGGCATCACTGCATTTAGCTCTGGATTTTTTTTTCAGTCAATTTTGCTTATTTCCTAGTTTTATGAACAAGTTTTAGCTACCAGATATCTGTTACAGATAAAAGGCAAGACTCTATCAAGTTTTTCTTTAAATCTGACATGATATTTGGGTGTACAGCATTTGAGAGATTCCAACCTGACTTTTTTTTTTTCATTCTCTTGGTTCTCTGGCATTCCATATTAGAGTTTTATCAATAATACAGAATCCATTTTATTTCAAGTGACAATAGATAATACAGGCAATGAAACTTATACAGACATTGGGGTGTCGGGAAGCTCAGTTATAAGGGAAGGCCCGGATCATATTCTCAGGGACTACAGAGCGTGTGTGTGTGTGTGTGTGTGTGTGTGTGTGTGTGATTCCCAGGAGACTTTTGAAAACCAGCTGTGGATTTCAGAAACCTCAGAAGCACTTTCCGCTCAGAATCAGCTTCCTGCTGCACTGAAGCACCGCTGTGTCTCCCTTGTCTGCCACTTTCCATGCATCTCTTTGCATTTTCACCCCCATGAAATCAGCCCATATTGGAAAACAGGAGATAAAGAAGATGTGACGCTGCTTCTCTGGACTTTCCCAGACTAATACAGGACTCAGACACACACAAGCAACTATACTAGACTTAAAGTTTACCACTTGTGCTGGTTACTTTATGTATTGACATGAGGAAGGGAAGCCCAGGCAGCTAGGAAGAGAATATTTCTGATTCTGCCTGTGAGGGCATTTCTGGGGTATATTGGCATTTGAATCAGTGAATTGAACAAAGAGGATACACTATCACCAACGTAGGTGGTCATCACCCAATCTATTGAGGACCTGCATGGAAAAAGTAAAGGAAGAAGCACTGAGTCTCTTTGAGCTGGAACATCCATCTTTGCCTGCCATTGGACATTGGAGGTCGCCAGTTCTCAGGCTTGCAGAAGCCATGACTTGTTTACCAGGGGCTCCCACCCTCCAGTGTGCAGATACTGTATCTTGAGATTGGTTGTTCTCCATTATGGCATGAGTCAGTTCCCATAGTAAATTTGCTCATTTCTGTATCTATGTCTATATCTTACTGATTCTGTTTTTTTTTTTTTCCCTGAAGAACTTGACTAATTCACTTCTGTTACACTGAAATTCAAATGCATAAAATTTGAATGTGTCAAAGGAATGCATGAGGCATTATTTAGGCAGTTGACCTCATTTTGATTTGGACAAGTTGACATCAGAATTTATGTGCTTTTCTTTTACTCAATGTACATTGGAGACTTACAAAAATAATAATAGCTGCCATTATTTAGTGTATTGCATGTTACCTAGTGTTGCACGTTGCTTATATTACTGACTTCAGTTTATGCCTTTCAAACATTCTAAGAATTATCTTTAGACTCATTTTACTCTACATTTATTTACATTTTTATCTATTTGTTTAGTTTTAGTTTGAAAGGGGGAGGGACAGAGAAAAAGAGAGAGCTCTCCCCTGGTTCACTGTCCACATTCTTCTAACAGCCAGGGCTTGCTCAGGAGTCAGAAACTCAATTTGGGTTTCCCACATGGGTGTCAGGGCTGCAAGTGCTTGAACCACTGCCTGCTGCCTCCCAGGATGCACATCAACAGCAAGCTAGAATCAAACACAGAGCCAAGACTCAAACCCAGGCAATATGGTGTGGGGGCACGTTAAGTGGCATCTTAACTGCTATAGCAATCATCATCCTCTCTATTTTTTTTTTAACACTGAGAGATAGTATTTCTGCTTTATGACGGCTCCTGAAGTATGGAGAAATATCTGGGTACTGAGTTTGAGGAAAGTACATGATGTTCCCAGTTTCTAGTTTAAAGCCTAATTTCCTTTTTATAATTTTAAAATTTTTCTGATACTTTATGTTGATGTAATATCAATACAAAAAGAACAGATTTCATAGACACAATTGTAAGAATATAATGATAGTAACTTCATCCCTTCCTCCCTGTCCCTCTCTGTCTTTCCTTCCTTCCTTTTCTCTGTCTCTTTTTTTCTCTCTCTGTATTTCATTTTTATCTTTTTAGATAACATATTTAATTAACACTACAGTCAAGGGCTTACTTTTCTACGAAATTTTCTTCGAAATAAAGATGTCAACAAGTATAAAAGTAAAAGACCCTAGTTCAACAATAATATAGAGAAGGACTATAAACAATAGTCAAGAGCCAGGTGCTTCTCCTGGTCTCCCATGTGGGTGCAGGGCCCAAGGACGTGGGCCATCCTCCACTGCCTTCCCGGGCCACAGCAGAGAGCTGGACTGGAAGAGGAGCGACCGGGACAGAATCCAGCACCCCGACTGACTAGAACCAGGGGTGCCGGTGCCACAGACAGAGGATTAGGCTATTGAGCTGGCGCCAGCCTAGTTTCCATAAATTAAAATGAACAAATTGTTTAGAATGTCAACAACTCATTGAATTATGAATCCATCAGAGAAAGGTACCTCCTTCTTTGATGACCTGTTCTTTCTACTGGGCTCTCACTTGCAGAGATATTTCATTTAGGTCCTTTTTTTTTTTTTTTTTTTCCAGAGTGCTTTGCTTTCCATACCTAAAATACTCTCATGGGCTCTTCAGCCATATCCGAATGCCTTAAGGGTTGATTCTGAGGCCAGAGTGCTGTTTAGGACATTTGCCATTCTATGAGTCTGCTGTGTATCCCACTTCCCATGTTGGATCATTCTCTTTTTAATTCTATCAGTTAATATTAGCAGACATTAGTCTTCTTTATGTGATCCCTTTGACTCTTAGACCTACCAGTATGGTCAATTGTGAACTCAAATTGATCACTTGGACTAGTGAGATGGTGTTGGTACATGCCACCTTGATGGGATTGAATTGGAATCCCCTGGCACATTTCTAACTCTACCATTTGGGGCAAGACGGCTTGAGCATGTCCTAAATTGTACATCTCCTCCCTCTCTTATTCCCACTCTTATATTTAACAGAGATCACTTTTCAGTTAAATTTAAACACTTAAGAATAATTGTGTGTTAATTACAGAGTTCAACAAATAGTATTAACTAGCATAAAAAAATACTAAAAGGGATAAAGTATTAAGTTGTACATCATCAGTCAGCACAAGAGCTGATCAAGTCACTGTTTCTCATAGTGTCCATTTCACTTCAACAGTTTCCCTTTTTGGTGCTCGGTTAGTTGTCACCAATCAGGGAGAACATATGATATTTGTCCCTTCGGGACTGGCTTATTTCACTCAGCATGATATTTTCCAGATTCCTCCATTTTGTTGCAAATGACCAGGTTTCATTGTTTTTGACTGCTGTATAGTATTCTATAGAGTACATGTCCCATAATTTCTTTATTCAGTCTACTGTTGATGGGCATTTGGGTTGGTTCCAGGTCTTAGCTATTGTGAATTGAGCTGCAATAAGCATTAAGCGGCAGACAGCTCTTTGATTTGCCACTTAATTTCCTTTGGGTAAATTCCAAGGAGTGGGATGACTGGGTTGTATGGTAGGGTTATATTCAGGTTTCTGAGGAATCTCCAAACTGACTTCCATAGTGGCTTCACCAGTTTGCATTCCCACCAACAGTGGGTTAGTGTCCCTTTTCCCCACATCCTCACCAGCATCTGTTGTTGGTGGATTCCTGTATGTGAGCCATTTTGATTTGACATAATTTGACTTAAATGAATTTTGGAGAAAAGATAGATGGGATAGTTAATAATATAGCATCTATGTTGACAGTTCCCACTTTAAAATATACCTTAGTTAGCAGATATTTGGCACAACATTTAAGACAGTGCTTGGGATGCCCGCATCACTTATTTGAGTGCCTCATTTATGTCCTGGCTCCACTTTTGTTCCAACTTCCTGAGAAGCAGCAAGTGATGGCTCAAATATGCCACCCATGTGGGAGAGCCTGATGGTGTTCCAGTTTGCTGGTTTCAGCTTTGCTCAGTCCTGGCTGTTGTAGGCATTTGGGGTCTGAAAAAGTAGATGAAAGATTCTCTCTCTCCTCTCTCTTTCACAGTCTTTCAAATAGGGTTAAAACAAATAAATAATATTTTAAAAAACTATAAATACTTAATGAAATCTATATGTTTGTAAACAATGACAGAAGTGATGCACATCCACCTACTCATGGATTTTCTTGCTGTTATGTCTATTTTAATCTTTTTTTTTCTTGTTTCTTTTAGCTGCAATTTAGATTTTTGTTTTAGAATGCAAACGATATCCATTAAGGAGCATAAAAAATTATAGAAATGTGGCTTATCCCCCTCAATATATTTTTTAGAAGTTATGTATATAGACATGTTTGGATCATGTGAATGTTGGCAATTTTATGCCAAAGTTAACTACAGTAATCTTCTGCCTTTTTGGGAGGCATAATCATTTATAAAGAGATCACAATATGCTGCTTCTGTTCTTATAGAACTTGCAAGTACTCTGACCTCATGGATACATATTCATTAGGATAATCGATGTAGGCTGAACTATGCTCACTCCAAAACCTCAATCTTTATAACAAAATTTACTTTGTCATATGTTTACCTTAATTCTCTCTATGATTAGTAGAGTCTATTCTCTATGTGGGTTCTCAGGGATCTACAGTGGTCCAAACTGTGGATGACCCTAGGAATTCAAATTATTGAATGCCACACTCAACTGAGGCAGAACAGAACCATATCTTACTGTCTACGTTAACATGACTTTGATACTGCGCTGACTTCCTTAGTATTTTTTTTTTTACTTAGCATTTTTTCTACTAGTGTCCTGGATGAAAAAATCATTCATTTTTTTTAACAAGAACTTCTAAAAAAAATCCATCAACTATTCAAGGAAAAACATCACTAGACTGGCCCTTAAGATTCTTTGAATCCTTTGTCTCAAAATCCCTAACTTACATGAAATTTGTATGTTTTAAATACATTTTTAAAAAAATTCCTATCTTTCTTTCCAACTGGACTTCTGTGCTCTGAGTTTAAGGTGGTATCTCCTATTGGGGTAAGCAATAAATTCAGCTTTATCTTATCAACAGGCCTTCTGGTGATATGTGGGAGTCAGTGTTTCCATGAAGCTCTCTCAGTATATTATTTCCATTATGGAAAAAGGGAGAAATCAAGAAAAAAAGCTGTCTTTGTAAGCGTTTCAGACTAGAAATTATATATACTCTCCACTCACATTTCATTTCCCAAAGTTTACTGATACAATTTTCCTACAAAAGTGGCTAGAAAGTTTTATCTACCAATATGGCTTCTATCACAATGTGATAATACAATAATAAAAGCTTACATTGCACTCAGAATATAGCAGGCACTTGTCTCTTTTATGTGTCCTAATGCATTGCTCATTCTTACAACAATACACTGAAGTATTTTGTCATCCCTGTTTCCAAAGAATGAGCAATGATACAGACTAGATGACTTTGTCAAGGCCCTGTAATCCAGTAAACAGTGTAGCCTATCCACAGAATCTGTGCTATACCCTTTAAGCTATGTACCCCTATGGAATGTAGGAAAATGCTTCAGAGCACATTTCAAGTGCAAGTTGTACCTTTTAACAATAATAAACAAGATAGGATTTATAAACTGTATTAAAAAGGACATCTAAAATATTGCTCTTCACATTTTACATAAGTTGTTTTGAATTTTCTTCTAAGCAAGTGTTTATCAGTGTTACTTTTAATTAATAAATCATCTTTATATAAATTTACAGGGCACGGTGTGATGTTTTGCTATATGCATGCAATATGGAATGAATAAATTGAGCTAACTGACATATCCATCACCTTGTTTAACATATCTTTTTTTTTAAGGTGAGACATTTGCAATTTACTCTTTTAGTTATTTTCATATATTTCATTACTGGTTGACTTAGACTATTTTTTTATTTCACAAGAAATGAATAGGGGAGCAGGCAACCAGCATGGTGATTATGAAGCTCCCAGTCCACATTGGAAGGACCTGGGTTTGCACCCAGCTCTGCTCCTGACTCCAGCTTCCTACATTGCAGACCATAGGAAGAAGTGCTAGGTGGCTCAGGCAATTGGGTTCCCGCATGGGAGTTTTGGATTGGATTTTCAGTTCCCAGATTCCACCTTGGCCCAGCCCCAGCCATTGTGGGTACCTGGATAGTAACCAGGGGATGGGAGTCCTGTGTCTGTCTAACTCTCCACCTGTCTTTCTGCCCCTAAAACTAGCAAAGAAAACTAACGGAGCTGTCATTTGGTGTTTCTTGGAATATCCACCTGTTTGCTGGTATTGGATAAATGATAGCCAACAATATATCCTAAGTAACATACTTTCACTCTTTTGTTTATGTGTGTAGTAGTTTTTTTTTTTTCCAAGCAAATGGAAGAGACACCATGAGAGTACATATTCAAACAGTTTCTTCTTGAAATAAGTTTGAATATCCTGTCTTTTTTTAGGAAACTCTTTTAAAAATGTATTGAAACGTCAATCATTTTATTTAAAATTCTCAGGGAGAAATATGGCCTCAGGAATGTTAATTTTCTCTGTAACAGAGGATTCCAGAATTTAGTATTACAAAGGGAATTCTGTGAAGTGAACTGAGCAGTTCTTTAGATTGGAGTGTATAACAGAGCCTCCGTGCACTGAGAGTGTTTTCATTTTCCCCAATCAATTGGAAATCTAAGCTGCAAAATACAATAACAGATGTGAAGAGCCGCTGGAGAGCATCTTTGGACTTACTAGAGATAATGTGTTTCCAATGTAAATCTGCCTGCGAGTAAATCTAAGACCAGTTGTGCTGGAGTTAAAGAAGCATAAGAAGCTATTAAAAATGAGCACCCCATGGGGGATTCACTGTGAAAAAATATTGCATTTAATTAAGTATTCCTGGTTATCTAAGCCTCCCACTCATATAGTAAAAGTGGTTTTTAGAAGCTGCCATGGGCCAGCTAGTAACTGCATTATAGTTGGAAAAGTAAATGCAATCCAAATGCTATTTGGAAACAACAGAGGATTAAGACCTTAGTTGTGAATAAGTGGAGACATTTGCCCCCCCAGAGGTGAATAAAATGAACAACCTTGGTGAATATCCATACAAATGGCAAGGTGATGGTTGAGAAAAGCCTTTGTTCCATGAATCTTCATTTTTCTAATAGTTTTCAGAGGCAGATAACAGAAGTCAGACTGAATAAATTGAAGTGCTGACTATTGCAAACTATTGCAAACTCTCAGTTCTCTAAAACACAGGTATTCTGATTCATATTTAGAGGCAAGGATACCGACTTCTCAGTGACCTATGTAACTGAATTCAGAAACAGGATTTAATGAATAAGCACTTTCATCTTTGATTTCCTGTTGTTTTCATTTTAAAAATATGTTCTGATTTTCATGGTCTATAGAAAATCCACACTTTGTAAATACCATATCATTTACCCTTTGGCAGGTTTTTTTTCTTAGCTATTAGTGTTATCATCATGGTCAATCAGTGCTTGTATACATTTTCTATAAGAACAGGAAGACTGTATTTGTTTTCTTCTCAAAAGGGAAACAGCAGACATTTGGTCCCTACCTAAATCCATCCTGATGCAAGTCAGAGGTTTTCACAATGTTGAACTTTGGCAACCTCACCCAAGAAAGGACACATATGATATCTGCTTCTTTGTTTGTCTTCCTCATTTACTACTCCTAGCTATTTCCTTTAGTTAGGATTCCGTAGCATGATACAGGCCAGCAGTCCACAATTTCCTGATATTAGGAATGGTGACAATTGGCCATTATAAGCCAAGCTGAGTGAAGCTTTGAATAATGTCTGAGTTCTCAGTCTGTGAAATAACTTAAATAATCACATTTAGATACTAGTAACTTATTATCACAAAGAAAGTCTAAAGACCCAAAAACAATATACTCTGATATTTTTGTTGGTACTGTCTTGTTCAGTGCTGCAGTAGATAGTATATGTAGCATGTGTTTCTCAAAAATGAATGCACATTAGAATCACCAGAAGGACTTATTGAACTGTAGATTGCTATGTTCCACCCAAATCATTTCTGATCCATATCTAGGGTAAGTCTTGTGAATTTGAATTTTTAACAAGTTTCCAGTTGATACTGATGTTGCTGCTATGGGAAACAAACTCAGAGAACCATTGCTGTAGTTTCATAATCTAGTGCCCCTAGTCCCTCCTTGGAGGTGAGTGTGGGCACCCCTCACTGCACATATGCAGATAAGATTGGCTACTGACCTCTTACAGTGGTGGTGCTATTGGAAATTAGTCTCAGCATCAGTGAATCACCTTTTGTAACATTATGACCCCTCTTAGGGCTTAACATATAACAAGTCACTGACAAAATGAAGGATACAAAAGTGTTGTCAATTTGCCTTAATTTGAGATCATCTCAAGGGTCATCCCAACTACAGAGTTTATCACAGGATTGGCTGAGGTCTAAGTTTCAGCTGTGTTGTAGGACAGTTTTCTTCCTGCTGATTCCTACCTTACTTCCTCATAGGTCTGTATTTCAAGACTACTCCTCAGCAAACTTGAGCACAGAACTCTAAGATTCACAGTCTGTAAACACTTAAAAGTGGAATCCATTACAAGACAATGTCAAATAATATTTTGCACCAAAATTAATTGAATATTTGCTATAGGTAAGCATAGTCCAAGTATCCTATAATCCCTCTGAGCCCTGTGCTTTCTAAAATCATGGAAAATTGTGTCTTCCACCACCTAGTTTGAGAAACTTGTTATTTAGCTCTATATTGTCTTATCAGGTGCTCTCTTACACTCCAGAACTGTTCTTATACATCAAGAAAAGACTCCATGTAAAAAGAAAGCATAACAAAGAATTTATATCTCTTAAAAGCACAACTTTTCCTGCTCAAACTAGTCTTCCTGTTTATGATAAGCTGGTAGTTAAGAAGTATCAAAGATTAAAATTTCTTGTTAATTTAGAACTCAAAAGTATTGTTAATGATGACACAAAAGTAGAATAAAATATTCTAAGACACAAATGCTCTGCTAAACCTTTTCTAATCTCCCTGTTTATCCTTATGCTATAAAATGCATACATATTTTACAGTCACAAAGTATTTTTTTTGTGGGAATAGATACAGTGAAGCAAGATAAGGTTATCAAGAAAAAGATAATATAGTTTTCTTTTTAATGAAGCAGCATATAAAATGTAGATATTTTGCATGATATCATAGTCTTTCTGTTTACATTTCTTAAATCTATTTTTAGCATTCCTTGAATACAACCACTAACTGCAAAGAACAGTTTGTAAATGAGATGAAAAATGGAAAAAATATTTGTGTTTCCTTGAATCTGGTTAGATGGGCAACAATTTACCCTTTGATTTTCTCAATGAGTGAATACTAGTATGAAACTCTTTCTCCACAGCTTGCTTAGAGTTATGATTCAAGTTTTCTTTTGAAATAGTGCATAGTGGAAACTTTGTTTTGCAGAGGAACGCATAAAAGTGTTATTAGAAGTTCCATTCACATATATACAAATAGTATTTTTGTTCTACTTAATACCATTGGTTGAACTCTGTAATTAACACACAATTATTCTTAGGTGTTTAAATTTAACTGAAAAGTGATCCCTGTTAAATATAAGTGTGGGAATAAGAGAGGGAGCAAATGTACAGTTTGGCACATGCTCAATCGGACTTGCCCTAAACGGTAGAGTTAGAAACGTGCCAGGGATTCCAATTCAATCCCATCAAGGTGGCATGTACCAATACCATCTCACTAGTCAAAGTTATCAGTTTCAGTTCATAATTGATCATACTGATAGGATTAAGAGTCAAAGGGATCACATAAACAAGATTAGTATCTGCTAATACTAACTGATAGAATTAAAAAGGAGAGAGGCTCACTAGGTTAATCATCCACCTTGTGGTGCTGGCACACCCGGTTCTAGTACTGGTCGGGGCGCCGGATTCTGTCCCGGTTGCCCCTCTTCAAGGCCAGCTCTCTGCAGTGGCCAGGGAGTGCAGTGGAGGATGGCCCAACTGCTTGGGCCCTGTACCCCATGGGAGACTAGGAGAAGCACCTGGCTCCTGCCATCGGATTAACGCATTATGCAGGCCGCAGCGTGTCAGGCGCAGTGGCCATTAGAGTGTGGAGCAACGGCAAAAGAAAGACCTTTCTCTCTATCTCTCTCTCTCACTGTCCACTCTGCCTGTCAAAAAAAAAAAAAAAAAAAAAAGGAGAGAACGATCCAACATGGGAAGCAGGATACACAGCAGACTCATAGAATGGCAGATGTCCTAAACAGCACTCTGGCCTCAGAATCAGCCCTTAAGGCATGCGGATCTGGCTAAAAAGCCCATGAGAGTATTTCAGGTATGGAAAGCCAAGACACTCTGGCAAAAAAATAAAAAAAATGACTAAATGAAAGATCTCCTCGAGTGAGATCCCAGTGGAAAGAACAGGCCATCAAAGAAGGATGTACCTTTCTTTGAAGGGAGGAGAGAACTTCCCCTTTGACAATGGCCTTGTCTAAATAAGTTGGAGTTGGCAAACTCAAGAGGCTTCCATAGCCTTGGCAACTCATGGCAAGAGCCTCGGGTGATTACTGACTCCATAAACAAGAGTATCAATTGTTAAATCAACAACAGCAGTCACTGTGCAGTTACTCCCCATGTAGGATCTCTGTCCTTAATGTGTTGTACTATGTGAATTAATGGTATAACTAGTACTCAAAAAGTACTTTATACTTTGTGTTTCTGTGTGGCTGCAAACTTTTGAAATCTTTATTTAGTATATACTAAGTTGATCTTCTGTATATAAGGATCATTAAAAATGAATCTTGATGTGAATGGAATGGGAGAGGGTGTGGGAGACGGGATAAATAAAATATTAACAAAATAGAAGATTCAATACACAGCAATTCGAGATCAAGTAGTTACTTTGATTAATCTTATTTGCTTTTTGTGGCTTTATATTAAATAATTACTGGTCAGCTCCTGTGTATTTTGAACTAAATGCCAACAACTCACAAAATCCTGCTGCGTTAGGATGTGGGGTCCTCTCTATTCATCATATCCATGGGCAAATACGCTTTGCTATGTACATACCAAGAAGAAGGAGAGAAAAGACCATGACAAAATTGCAGATATTATTCTGGATGTCATTTCAGCTAAACGAAGTGCTTTTTTTTTTTTTTTTATCTTGGATCCGTATATCTCTGCATGCCTTTTTTTTTAAAAGGTTTTAAGGATTTTATTCAGTGAGAGAAATGCACAGGAAAGTGAGGGCTTTATTTAGGGGAAAAAGGGAGATCTAGAAGCTACGTTGGGTCCATACCAGGCAGAGAGCAGGCCAGGAGCAAACCACATGGAGCAGCATGTAGGCAGGAAAGCAGAGAGTGAGCAGCCGCAAAGCCGTGTACCTATGGGGCAACAAGGAGAGGGCCCACCATGTTCCTGGCTTTTTATTTACTCCCAAAGGGGGAGTGATTATGTAGTCTGATTTGCAGGTGGGCATACTCTGCATGCCTTTTGCCATGACTATGTATTTCATAATATCTGAGACTTCATAGGAATATTTCCTTAATGTAAGTAGAAGCAGGGAAGAGACTACGATTCACAGAATACATTACTGGGAGGGAATTATTGGGCCAAGTTTTGCTTAGCTAGCCATGATGACTGTCCCACTGAAGGCAGTGATTGCCTATGGGGAGGCAGCCAATGCTAGGGTGACTTAGACCAGATGACTATCATGACAAGAAGTATGAGCTGTATGATTATGAAACTTGTATTGCTCTCATTATCAATGGCAGTCAATGAGATAAAGCATATGTGACCCCCGAGAGAATCAATGAAATTGAGATCAGGTGTTATATTTAGATGATATGTGTTTGGTGTATACACCCAACAAAGATCAAGTCATCTTAAGATTGAATGCAATGTTTAATTGATTACTTCAATATCCAGTTGATATTTGTTGAGAACAGTTATCCAGAGTAATCTTTAATAATCTTTCCTTTTTAAAAAGATTATCTATATTCATTTCAAAGGCAGAGTGACAGAGAAGGAGGGAGAGATAGAGATCTCTCATCTATCATTCCCTAAAGAGAGAAGAGGGAGAGAGAGCACTCCTATATACTAATTCACTCCCCAAATGCCTTCCAACAGCTAGGAGCTGGACCAGGGCTACAGCCGATATCTAAGAGATCAACCCAAGTCTCCCACGGGGGGGGTGGGGTAGAGATTCAACCACTTAAGCCATCAGCAGCTGCCTCCCAGGATCTGCATTATCAGAAAGGTGAAGTCAGGAGCACAGTTGGGACTTGGATCCACACACTCCAAAATGAGATGTAGGTGGCCTAACTTGAGCTTTACCCACCAGACCAAATGCCTTCCCTAACTAAGATGTTTATAAATGACAAACTAAAACATAGGGTCTCATTCCAAGGAGTTTATAACTGAGTAACAGAAATTAAGAACAACAAAGCAATCATATTACAAGACAGGACCGAATGAGAAAAGTCTAAGTGAAGAACCTAAAATGAGGGCAAAACTATTTCAAGAAAAAGAGCAGTTACATCATATAGGAAATGCTTGATTTCTAGTACTAATTAGTCTTACAGGCTATCTGAGTATCCACACAGATAACACATACGTACTGAGCACATAGTGGGAACAACGTGCTCTGCCATATCTGCAAGATAATCACAGCACCAAATAAAATGCACTAGAAGCCAAAGATGGAATGAGATATCCTGAAAATATTTCTGGGAAGTTCTTTGAAAATTTTCTAGTTGTGGGAACCAGATGAATTTTAATTTCCATAATCGGAACTCATTGCCTAATAGGTCGTAATATATAAAGTGTGTGTTTTTCACAACCCTTCTGGTCAGAGACCAATAATAATTATGGAGACTATTAGCCCTCATTCTTTTCTTTTTAGAAAGATTTTTCTATCTATCTACCTATTCATTTAAAGGGCAGAGTAACAGAGAGGGAGGTGAGATAGAGATCTCTCATCAAGTTCACTCCCCAAATGCTCACAATGGCTAGGACTGTATAAATGTACTTTTAACATGGAAACTCTGATGGAAATCCGCATAAAAAAACACTTCCTGCCTTAAATGTAAAATTCTTTCAAATACAGCCCTTGTCATTTATGCGACCTCATCTCTGTACCTTATTTCAATATCTCACTTTGCCAACGATCTTGAATGCCATCTCTCCCATGAAGCTTCCCAATCTGCATCCACTGAAATATTCTTAGCAGCACCTTCCTTCATGTGCCCACAGCACCTTGTATGTTTTCCTTCACTTAGCGTTTACCCTGCTGTGCATGTATTTTTCATTGGTTTGTCTGCCTTGCACATAGTAAACAGCTAGAAGTTTTCGTAGAATATAAAATGGAATGATCAATTCATTAATTTTATCAATAAGTTTTCTTTCAATCAATATATACCCAACCCAAACTGGCTTAAATAACAAAGAAAATATTTTAGCTAATATAACATGTATGATGGTAGCGTAGCCTTTGGTTTCATGCAGGGTCTTGCTGATGTTACCAGTCTCTTTTCAATTCTTTGTTTTTCATTGGGGACCACCAATTCCAATCTAAGGCCAACCTCTAATAAATCATAATATGACTATAGTTTCCAGAGATATACACATTCATCTTTGTATCCAGGAAAAAAAATAGCATCTTCTCTCAAACTAAATGCCAGTTCTTAGCTGAAGAGAATGGTGTATATTGAGCCAGGAAAACATCCATTCTGGCTGAAGTTCCCAATCTTAACCTAAGCATTGTACTGAGGGGAATAGGATTAGTTTACACACTAAACACCCACCTCAGAAATGGAGAGTTCATTCCACCTCATCCAAATGGTTACTACATAATGAGGATACAAAGGTGGGGATAAGACTAGGAAGCAAACTCCAGGATATGGATAGACAAATAAATAGATTTCTCCAATCTGAAATATGCGATTGCAGATATCCATTTTCAATAATTTTCTTGTCTATATATGCTGCCATAACAAAATACCCAAGACTGAGTAATTTATAATGAACAGAAAATGTATTTCTTGCTGTTTTTTTTCTAATAATAATGCCCATAAGTTCCTGGACTTTACCTTTTTTAAAAAAGATATCCCACATGGTATCCCACATGAGCTCAGGGGCCCAAGGATTTGGGCCGTCTTCTACTGCTTTCCCAGGTCATAGCAGAGAGCTGGACTGGAAGTATAGTAGCTGGGACTTGAACTGTTGTTCATATGGGATGTTTGCACTGCAGGCGGCAGCTTTACCCTCTATGGCACAGCGTGGCCCCATTCTTACAGTTCTGGAGGCAGTAAATTTCAAAATCAAGGTACCTACACCTTGTCTTTGCTGCATAATCCTATGGTAGAAGGCAGAAAGGTCGAAAACAATAGAAAGACAAAAAGGGAGCTAAACTCATCCTTTTATAAGGGAGCCGCTCCCTTACATCTTTAATCTATTCACGAGGTCAGAGCACTCATGCTCTAGTCACTGCTCAAAGTCTTCATATATTAATAATGTTACTTGGCAGTTAAATTTCAACATGAGGAGTCTGGAAAGGAACATTCAAGCCATGGTAGTAGTGTAGTAGTGTGCTCTCTGGCAGCATTACACAATTGTCTACTAGACAATGATAGCAGACAGGCAATCATCTTGTTCTGAGGTCTGCTTCAGTAGCACTACCAGTCCCTCTGAGGCTCAGTAAGCCATGATAAGTCTCCAGAAACTCCACTTCACTGAGGAGCAATCTCAATCAGCAGCTTAGCAATGGACCCAAAGATTCCTCCTGAAATCAGGAGAGATCCAAATTTCCCAGGGGATGTCTGGGACAGACAGGAAGTGGTTATGAACTGAATGACTCACATGCTGAATCACAAAACTAGATCCATTTGGGGAAGGTCATCCCTCTTGGCTCTGACTGCAGAGTACATTTCCAGTTAACTAGACACCCTGAAGGTCCTTGAGAAGAAGCCAACACTGGCCAACATTATCATAGTAGCATCCCCAGGAGCTGAATGACAATGGCTGTCAATATTGGATTCCCACTATGCCTTTCAGTGTTGTTTTTGAAGTTCCCACATATTCATCCCCTATAAAATCCCAGATACAGCCTAGGGATTTCCCACATGCCAGGAATCCAAATTGTCAATGGACGTTTCAAAGAAAAGCAAGCACTTTATAGAACACCCCTTCCAGAAACTGGACAATGATTTCATTTCATTTCCTTTTTTCTTTCTAACAATTTACACATGACTTTTTGCCATTCTAAAAGGAGATATTTATTTATGCTATGATTTTGAATATTCTGATATTTAGAGTGACAGGCATTTTAACTTAAATCTAAAATTAAAGGCTGAATGTTGAACGCTTCATTTTTTATCTAGATTCATTATTCTGTGATACAATAAGTATGCACTATTTTCCACTTAAAAAAATCCACTCAAAATCTTCAGAGTCCTTCTCCCATTTTACTATTTTAGTATCAATCCATTTATCTATATTCTTTTAGTGAGCACTTATTTATTAACGGACTTTTATTTTCCAAATACTGCTGGATCCACAACGGATACTTCCATAAACTACGTGACCTAGTTCCCAGCCTCATAAAACAATGTCTAAAGTTCTGCCCTGGAGCCAGCATTGTGTTGTAGTGGGTTAGGTTGCTGCCTGTAACACCGGTTTTCCTATGGGTGCCTGTTAGTGTTCCGGCTGCTCCACTTCTGATCCAGCTCTCTGCTAATGGCCTAGGAAGGGCAAGGGAGGGAAGCAAGCCCAAAGGTTTAGGCCCCTGACACCTGTAAGAGACCTAGAGGAAACTTCTGGCTCATGGCTTCAGTGTGGCCCAGCTCCAGCCATTGCAGCTGTTTGGGAAGGGAACCAGCAAATGAAAGATCTCTCTCCCTCTCTCTCTCTCTCTCTAATTCTGACTTTCAAATAAATAAATAAAAATATTAGTAAATAAATAAAGTACTGCTCCTCCTCCCAGTCATTCTGTGAGGGAGTTTTTCATTTATTTAGAATGATAAGGGGGCCTTATGGAGAAGAGACCAAATAATGAGTTAGGGATGTGTATTATTGCCATAGCAACCTTAGTTTCCCACTGAATCATGTCTGGTTCTCAGAGGACATCAGTTTTCTGGACTGTGAGCATTTCAAGTGCCAGGGCCATCTCTGCTTAATAAATACATCCACAAAGTACCTAACACCTAACAAGGACATAGTTATGAGCACAACTGAAGAAATCAAGGCAGAGACAGCAAGGCTACTTGCTGCTGATAATAACGGTATCATTCTCTACTTTACAACCCTATTCAGGACTCTTCTCAAAGGCTTACAGCTGTAGCTCTTAGAAACAAGAATGTCTTAATACATCTGAGTTATAGCAAATATTGACATCATTAGCATTAATTCAAGCACAACTTCATTTAAAGTTATATGTTTCACTTAGTCAAATCATTTCAGCTATACTCCAACCATCTCCAACACCTTTGAACCCCGAAGAATGAATCTAATGCCCCCTTTTCATTTCTCCATTTCCTCCAGATTAGATCAGTTTTCTCCATGCTTAAGCTCTGTGAGTGGCTACCTGCTTGATATAGATGGGCTCAGGAGGTATCCAGATTTGAAGATTCAGCTTGCAAGGGGGAGCAAGTTAGGGAGGAAAAAGGGAGGGCAAAAAGAGTTGTTTTCTCTCTCTCTCCTCATAGAGCAGAGACCTTCACAATGCACCACAGTGTGTGAACAGAGCTGTATGCTGTGATACCATTTAGTAATAATGGATGACTTGTGCTGCCCAGACTTAACAGGCCAGAGAGCAATATCAGGCTGCAGATGGAGTGCTCTGAGACTGCCATGCATTAAAAAAGGATGAAAAATAAAATTGTCTATGGCTATTGTAGACATATTTACCCCTTGTTTAGAGATTTCCATGGCAACGAAAACTGTAACCACTAGCGGAGGTGGGAAATCTGCACTGTGTTCCTTGCCCAGGAACCGAGCCACGCTATCTGCATGCAACTGCCCCCTCTAGTGATGACTTGGTGAATGGCCAGGCTTTTCAAAGCTTCCTTTGGCATCAAGCTCTCACCACCATATGTTATGGCTCTTAACTCTAAAAGCATAATGTTATTATATTAAATTAGCATGACTTATTTTTTGAGGAAACTTCTAAAACTTCATTGTTGTGGGCTGTTTAATTCTTGCTTTCTGAGGTTTGTTTTATTTCCATATTTTTAAATTAAACCTAGCAAATATCCAAGTTGCTGGCTTCAGCTAAAATCATCTCTACAGCCTTGCCTGTGTATCTCACATTTTGGAAAGCAAGATAGAGAATAAGAGCAAACTAAATGCAAGGGGCAGTTAGGGTATCTAAGTCACTGTTCTTTCTTTCCTGATAGAATGGCTAGTATATAATGAGACTCCCTTGCAGGGATCTCTCAGGCATGCTATTGTTTCTCTCAGCCCTGTCCCCACAATCACTCTCTCCTCTCTCTCTCTCTCTCTCTCTCTCTCTCTCTCTCTCTCTCTCTAGCTGTCTCTATGACAATATCCAGGCAAAGAACTCATATACAGACCACCCAGAAGCTAACAATTCTTCAGGGCCAGAAAGCTATACCCAAAATGTGCACATGGAGAGGGGGGCAACAGAAGGTTAACATGATCTTTCTCTTCACCCCCAAACTCATCAGTAACCTTATAGATTCCAGGGAAGGATCCTAACCACTCTAGAAGTCACAACTCAAGTCCCACACATTCATTTCTTCTTCTTCCGGGGATTTTATATCCCTCTCTTTTTATTTGTATTTTTTCCCTTTGGGATGTTTGAACTATCTTGTGCTATTAATATTCGTTTTTTTATTTTAAAGGTAAAGCAGTAGACAGAGACAGACAAATAGATGGCAAGAAATCTTCCATCCACTGGCTGACCCCTCAAATGCCTGGAACAGCCAGGACATTGTCAGATGGGAATGAGATGTTGGAACTCCATCTGGGTCTCCCATGTGGATGGCAAGAACCCCAGTACTGGATCCATAATCTACTGTCTCCCAGGCGCAATAACAGGAAGATGGATCAAAAGTGGAGCCTTGGGCCGGCGCCGTGGCTCAACAGGCTAATCCTCCTCCTTGCGGCGCCGGCACACCAGGTTCTAGTCCTGGTCGGGGCACCGGATTCTGTCCCGGTTGCCCCTCTTCCAGGCCAGCCCTCTGCTGTGGCCTGGGAGTGTAGTGGAGGACGGCCCAGGTGCTTGGGCCCTGCACCCCATGGGAGACCAGGAAAAAGCACCTGGCTCCTGGCTCCTGCCAGGACGATCGCGGTGCGCCGGCCGCAGCGTGCCGTCCGCGGCAGCCATTGGAGGGTGAACCAACGGCAAAAGGAAGACCTTTCTCTCTGTCTCTCTCTCTCACTGTCCACTCTGCCTGTCAAAAAAAGAATAAATAAATAAAAAAATAAATAAAAATAAAATAAAAAAAAAGTGGAGCCTTGACTCAACCTGGGCTCCTAAGCAATGTTTTAGCTACTCAGCCACAACACCCATCCCTATTAATGTTCTTTGTATGTGCATTTGCCAAGTGTTTTCAACTTGGAGTTCCTTAGGAACAAAACCTTTTGAATGTTAGAATTATTCATTTAGTCTTAATTATCCAATTGATTGATTTTGCTTTGTTTTATTTTTACATATAACCTAATGAGGTGATATGTGCAAAGATATGAATCAATGAGAAATCCATGCTACTAGTGTGATGCAGGTTCATGGAGGATAAATCCAGTAATACTTGCTGGCCATAGAGTGATACAGAGGGGAGCTAGCAGCATCTTCATATATTACAAAATAATTAATCAGATCATAGATTTCTACCTCTGTGAGGGGGATGTAATGTTCATTTTACAGAAATGAAAACTGAGCCTTGGAAAAATTCATAAACAAACCTGGTGTTACAGCATTAATAATTGATGCTAACAGATTACATTGAAAGAAAACTTCTCACACCTTCACTGAAGAGAAGATACTTTGATATTTCTGGACTTTGGGATTCTTGGGAAGAAATAGGAGCTTTTAGAGGGCAAGTTACTAATTTTTAAGAACAGATGATGGTTAGACAAACTTCCCTCTATCTACCAGAAATCAGTCCTAAAAGTAATCAAAGATCTAGCAATAGAAATGTAGTCATGGTTTGAAGTTCAACTGATGTTCTAAGGTCTATATATATTGTGAATTATTGATCAAGAACAGATGTCTCATCATTTGTTTCTCCAAAAATAGTATCATTATTGTTCTTTTTTAAAGATTAATTTTTACTTATTTGAAAGTCAGAGTTACAGAGAATGGTAGAGACAGAGAGAGAGGTCTTCCATCCATTGGTTCACTCCCCAGATGGCCCCAATGGCCGGAGCTGTGCTGATCTTAAGCCAGGAGCCAGGAGCTTCTTCCAGGTCTCCTATGCGGGTGCAGGGGCCCAAGGACTTGGGCTATCCTCTACTGCTATCACAGGCCATAGCAGAGAGCTGGATCGAAGAGGAGCAGTCGGGACTAGAACCGGCGCTCATATAGGATGCCAAGGCTTCAGGCCAAGGCGTTAACCTGTTGAGCCACAGTACCAGCCCCAGTATCATTATCTTTTACACTGAAAGAAGAAATTAGTATCAAAAACATTTGAGAAATTCTGTACATAGAGATTCAAAATGGAATCTGAAAATTTCCATATTTTAATGATTCAGAAAAAATTATTTAACTTTGTGATATCTAAAATTTTTGAAGAACAAATAACCATAGTCCCTACAAGTTAAAATCTTAATGACATATCTGAAAATAAAGTACTAATTCTGATCTTGAAGAAAGTGCATGATAGTTCAAGGCAAGAAAATCCTAAAATGAAGAAATGATATGATCAAAATTAGATGAAACAGCCACCACAGGATTGTATATATTAAATCACTCAGAAAAGATTCAGAAAGTTACAGAATTCTGTTGTGTTTTATGAAGTTTAATTATGAAAAGATTGTACTTAAAGGATTCATTGGCCTCAGTGGTGACCACCTTTATTTATTTATTCATTTATTTATTTAATTTTAAATAGAGGAAGCAATTTTATCCTAATTTTTCTAAAAGAGTACATTTCAAAACATTCGGCTTTGCTATCCCCCTCAAACTTAGATTCAGAAAAGTTTCTGTGTGGGGCCAATCTCGTTTCTCCATCGTTCTTCTTCCTCCTAGCTTTCTACCTCATGTCCATCCCCAATTGTTCAGCTTTATGTCCAGAAGAACAGACTAGATTTCGCTCAATGTTTATGTTTTCTACTTCTTACTATTTTCTAGTTTCCATATTTTGTCATTGTCATCTTATTTTCTGCAAGTTTTCCCATTTTGGTAGTGGTGAAAATTTTGACAAAATCTTGTTTTATCAAAAAATACTTAAATTCTATCTTCAATAATTGCTAGTATGTGGAAGATTTTAGCAAGTGACTAGCACTCTTCAGCTTCTTAGAGTTTTATCTTCTAAGTAAACTTAATAATTTTCATCGTATAAGTGAACTATTAAAATACATCATGTACATTTTAATATTCAATCTTATCTATGTACAAAATACAAATTTACAGGAATTGTGCTAGGCACGTGGTAAATGCCTAGTAAGTGAGAACATAAGAAGGTTATTTAGCAAAGTAAATACTTTTACTAATTTTTTAATGATCATTCATTCAAATAAATTCAAGAAAATGGAAGGTCTATTTGATGATACAGAGAATTTCCCGAAGCTCAGCAAGTAACATCAATACAGCTAAATGTATATAGAAATGTAGTCATCAGACTATTATTTTTGCTATCTACATCTCAGAATTTCAGCCCAAATTATGAGCAGAATACGATGCATAATGTATACATGCTTGCAGCTCAGTTCTCTTCTTTGACTGAAGTCTGTTGAGATTCATCAAGGCATAAAATAAATCATTATTTATACAAAATATCACACTTCCCCTCCAGACACCATAACCAGCCAATAAACAAGAGAGATGATTTTGTTGGCTTTGATGGGAGATTTCAGTCTGTAAACGGAGGGGAAACTTTTGGACTGCAGATGAACACCACTTTTGGCAGGGGTAATTGGTTAATTCCAAAGAAGCATCATATATTTTATATCATTTTTATCCTCTATGAACATTTTTAAAAAGTTCTCTCCATCCCTTTCAAACAGCCTGGGGATTTTTTTTTTTTTTTTTTGCACGGGGGTTGCCAGTGTTTAAAGAGTGTGAATAAGAGTGACTTTGTCACAAAAATGAGCATTAATATGCAATGCTTCCCTATCATCAGGGGAAGACATTGTGCTGAAGAAGACAAACAAGACAATCAGAATAGGAGAAGCACAGCAGACGATGAACTGATTACTATCACTCAATAACACGTCTTTCTCCATTAACCTGTTCAAGTCTTGAGTACGTTTCCACCGTCTGTTGACCATGCTTTCTTGTCACGGTCCAGAAGGCATATTTAACAAGGACATGGAAGCAGTGATCCAGTTAACGTAACCAAAGTCCCTCTATTCTTACATTTAATCCTTGCTCAGTCATTCAATTTTGAGGTGACCTCTGGCATTTTCTGGAAAAAGGATTATGGTGCTAATGTATTAAAGAACTGCTAATTATTCTTTTAAAAGTACTTTGAAACTATAGTAGAAGATGAGAACTTGTCTGTAATAGGATTGTTCTTGATTTTTCTTCCACAGATTGTCATTTGTCAACAACCTGGATTAAATCTATAATTAAAGAAATGTGAAATTATTATACTAGGTTTTGTTCCACATGTTCACCTACTAATTCAACATTTAAAAACTGAATATCTTTTATTAGTGTAGGATCTATTTCAAGGTTTGATGATAAAAGATGGATTTATAGTAATACATATATCAAGTTACTCTGTGTGTATAAAGTGTCTCAGGTTTGTAAACAAAGATTGAAATTTATTATGATGGGGAGTACATCATTGAAACCGTTAAGTTTCAGGGAAAAGAAGGGAAGGGAAGAGAGGAGAGGGGAGGAGAAAAGTGATCTGGACCAAGGAAGAAGGAGTCATTAGCAGTGAGAATAACCGAGATTTGGAAAACAAGAGTTTACCAGCGAAAGGTGTTGGAGTCAACACATTAGTAGGAAACAGGGATGCTTCGGCTCTTTCAGAGGAGCAAATCGTAGATCTGAAGAGACTAGGGAGGAACAAAAATTCTGCAGGTATTTGGGAGAATGGCAGGTTGTGAATGTTAGAAAGACAGTTAGGGGATAGATCACAAAAGGCTGTGATGGCGGCTGGACTGTGTCCAGAGGCCAGTTGAGAGAAGAGGGGCAGTGCAAAGGGAAATGTTATTGCTTCCCAAAGGAGGATAACAGAGAAGAGAGTGATTCAGGAAATAATGCATTACATTGCAAGACAGGACGATGTTCCAGGGCTGGGCAGAAAATGGACATTTTTTTTCCTCAGAGCCTCTAGTTGCTCTCTGAGGAGCTCATCCACTGGAAGTGATTTTCTATTGAAAGGATCCCCAAGGTACCTTTCTCTGAAGGGAGGAGAGAACTTCCACTTTGACCATGACCTTGTCTAAATAAGATCAGAGTTGGCGAACTCAAAAGGCTTCCATAGCCTTGGCAGCTCATGACAAGAGCCTCGGGTGATTACTGACGCCATAAACAAGAGTGTCAATTGTTCAGGAGTCACTGTGCACTTATTCCCTATGTAGGATCTCTGTCCTTAATGCATTGTACTATATGAATCAATGGTCTAACTAGTAATCAAGCAGTACTTTACACTTTGTGTTTCTGTGTGGGTGCAAACTGTTGAAATCTTTACTTAATATATACTAAATTGATCTTCTGTATATAAAGATAATCAAAAATGAATCTTGATGTGAATGGGATGGGAGAGGGAGCAGGAGATGGGAGGGTTGCGGGTGGGAGGGAAGTTATGAGGGGGGAGCCACTGTAATCCAAAAGCTGTAATTGGGAAATTTATATTTATTAAATAAAATTAAAAAAAGAAAGGATCCCTAGAGTTTTTGCTTCTTTCAAGTGACATTGCTTTTTAAAATGTATCCTATGTGACATTGATAAATAAGAACTTCTCAGCCAATTGTTTCCAGGGAGCCTGTCTCTCCCACTGAAATAATTATGGATTTTTTTGTTGGTTGCACTACTGAAGAATGGTGAAACTGACAACTATTAAATAAGAACAACATATTTAAAAGAAAAAAAAAACATCAGAATTGCTTTCTTCTCTCTTCATCATTTTCCTACTTTGAAAAAAGTCCAAATCTAGGAGAAAGGAATTTTAGAATTTCTTTACCCAATGATCTGATGTTGCTAACGGAAGACAATACAAAAAGGAAGGCCCTTGCTGGCATTAGAATAGAGTGAGTCAAGATCTTTCTTTGATGATTGGAAGGAGAGAAGAGAAACCCTGAAGTTCACACCATTTTATCAATAAACTTTTCCCTCTCATTGTCATCAACATAATCATAATGACAGATACGATTTCAGTGTGATTCGATAGGTTCATGAATATTTGTCAAAGTTTCTTGCTTTAGAAATATCTCAGATATAAGATTCCTCATTCCCATTTCCAATGTCAACAAAAAGGAAAAATTATATATCCAGATGATTTCAATTGATTATGGTTTTTAAATTCCATGTAAGCTAATTTATCTTTTCTGAAAAACTGTAATTTGATATTCTGACACTGGTCTAATATATCACACATGGGAAATGGATAATTAGGCATAGAAAGTAGAGTGAGAAAGAATTAAGTTATGTAAAGATAAGGTATCCATAAGTAAAACAGTACATTAGAATGTCCAAATAATACAATTTAGACAAAACACTTCATTTTCTATGCTTGCACTAAAAATTATCACATACTTGATAGCTTAAAGCAACAAATATAGTATCTTACAGCTCTTTAGCTTATAAACCAGATACTAACTTTCTGTGCTAACTTTCTGTGCTAACTTGAAAATGTCAATAAGCCTGCTTTTCCTTCTAGAAGCTTGCGTGGTGGATCTGTTCCCTGCCTTCCGCAGCTTCTGGAGTTAATCCTCAATCTTTGGCTCCTGGACATCTTCACCTGTCCTCAGAGCCAGAAACCTTGCATCTCTGTGACCATTCTTGAGTGTTCACATCTTGTGTTTCCTTCTTTTACATTTGAGGATGCATCTGATTCTATTAGGCTCATCATATTGCTCATGGCGACCTTCTTATCCACTGATTAACAACCTGAGCTCTGTCTGCAACTTGAACTCCTTCTTTTTTCCGCGAGTGAGATCCCAGTAGAAAAAACGGGCCACCAAAGAAGGAGGTACCTTTCTCTGAACGGAGGAGAGAACTTCCACTTTGACTATGACCCTGTCAGAATAAGACCGAAGTTGCCGAACCCTAAAGGCTTCCATAGCCTCGGCAGCTCATGACTAGAACCTAGGGAGATTACTGACGCCATAAACAAAGAGTGTCAAATAGTTAAGTCAAAAACAGGAGTCACTGTGTACTTACTTTTCATGTGGGATCTGTCCTTAATGTGTTGTCCAATGTGAAGTAATGCTATAACTAGTACTCAAACAGTATTTTACACTTTGTTTTTCTGTGTGGATGCAAACTGATGAAATCTTTACTTAGTATATACTGAATCAATCTTCTGTATATAAAGATAATTGAAAATGAAAAAAAAAAAAAAACTTGGTGTTTGGTGTTAAATTGGAAATTGCAAGAGCCCATGAAAGTATTTTAGGCATGGAAACCCAAGACACTCTGGAAAAAAAAAAAAAAAGACCTAAATGGAAGATCTGTGCGAGTAAGATCCCAGTGGAAAGAATGGGGCCATCAAAGAAGGAGGTACCTTTCTTTGAACTCCTTCTTGACATTCACAGGTTTTGGAGAACAAGGTATGGCTTCTTTAAGAGGTCATTATTCTTTCTACCACAAAAACTACATGTGGGGTTGTACAATTGCCAGGCATTGGTTTCCAAAGCCCTGGTGGATATTAATGTTTTTAAATATGAAGGACATTTACATACCTTTACTATGATATTCAAGCTCTTTTCAGGATACACATATTTAGTCTGTGTCTTCCTTCATTCTAAGATTTCATGACGGATCAACAAAGAGTTGTGATTACTTAAGAGATTCTCTACTTCAGAACAGGGCATGTTCTCAACTAAGTCTGTTTAGATTATGTTTGTTCAATAATCTTCAAGCCAAGATTTTCATTCTCAACTTCTGTTCCTCAACCTTCAATCGTTTCTAGACAGATGCCAAAATAATGGGTTTGACTCATCTTCCTTCTAAAGAAGTATTTGTTTGATTTTCTCAGTCCATTGTTGTGCTGAGCACAGTCAAGGTAGAGGAATATTTTTTGAAAATCCAAGAGATACTACGCTGATCTATAGGATGTAAAGATTATGGCATCTAGGGCCTGGCATTGTGGCATAACAGGCAAAGCCACAACCTGCGACACTGTTGTCCCATATCAGTGCCGATTCACGTCCTGGCTGCTCCACTTCCAATCCAACTCCTGGTAATGGCCTGGAGGATGGACCAAGTGTTTCGGCCCCTGACACCCTTGCAGGGGACCTGGATGAAGCTCCTGGCTCCTGGCCCAAGTGCAGGCCATTGTAGCCATCTGGGGAGTGAAGCAAGGGATGGAAGATCTCTCTCTCTCTCTCTCTCTCTCTCTCTCTCTCTCTAACTCTGATTTTCAAAACAAATAAATCTTTTAAAAAAGTAAACGGTGGTGCCTTGGGTCGGTGAGAAACAAAGAGCAGATGGTATAGGGGATAGGGCAAAGCTGAAGTTTGGAGAAATGAGGAAGAAAGGAGCAGTCATCATGAGGTAGGGACTTTTGAAGCTATAAAAATCTGCCTTATTCTTCAACACTTTCAAAATTGAGTTTCTATCTATTGAGTGCAATATAATGAAACTATTTTCCAACCTGGATTTATTTGTATTAAGGACACAGGATCTATAGTCACTGCTTAAATGACTCTACAAATAGAGTAAGCTAGAACCAAAGCAAGTCTCAGTTCTTGGATCAAAGCCCTTACAATCTGCCTACATCTAAAGTTATAAACAAATTAATTCATATTCTGTAGGGAACAATAGTAGATTCTGATGAATAGAGTTAAGAAGTTTCACAAATAACCAAAGGAACAGGGATTTACAAAGAAACTGTCACTTTATTTTACATTAAATTTTGATAACAATTATAGTAGCCATTTACTGAGAATCTATTATGCTAAATATACTCTTAAACACTTTGTAATATATTTATTCTAGTCATAGTCTTGCAATGTAGCTACTATTTTCATTTTTATTTTATAGGCAAGAAATAGTTAAACGTTTGCTTGTAATAGGTGATGGAGCCATTATTCAAATTAATCCTATGTTCTTCCTTTCCCCTAATAAGCTACATGAGACTCTGTAGGAATTTAATGCTTTTGATCATTTCTTAGTATGTAAAATGGGTAGTATATGAGTTTTCTGTTCCTGCTTGTAGTAGGCTTAAAAACTTGCTCCATAAAGATATAGTAACTTTCTAATCCCTAGAATCTGTGAATATTTTCTTATTCTACAAAAGATGAAGTTAAATTATGGTTCTTGAGATCAGGGTTTATTCCAGATTATCTGGGTGGTCCCAGGACGAGACGGGCATTCACAGAGGTGAAGCAAATGTGAACAGAGAAGCAGATTTTTAGAGTACAGTCACAAAGTACAAGAAATGCCAACAAATTCAGGAGAGCCATCAAAAGCTAAATGTGTCAACAATGGATTCTCTCCCACAACCTGCAGAAGTATGGCTCCGCTAACCCCTTGATTTTCAACTTCCGGCCTCCAGAATTGTGAGAAAATAAGTTGTGTTGTTTTAAGCCACCGGGATTGTTGCAATTACTCACAGTAGCCTTAGGAAACTCACATACATTGCTGTAGCAAGTAACTTTAAATTTGCAGGTTAAAACAACACCAATGTTGTTATTATCTCAAAGAAATTTGAGATGATTCCACATGGGCTCAGCTGGTTCCTCTACTCCAGATCTCACGAAGCTGAAATCTGGGTGTCCACTGGCCTGGGCCTTCATCTCTACAGTTATCTGGAGGCTGTGGAAGAGACTTTTATTCCAAGAACATTAAACTTTTTTGGCAGAATTCAGTTCCTCGTAACTGCAGGGCTGAGCTCTCTTTTCCATCTGGGAGCTCTTACAGCTCCTTAAAGTTGATGTTCCCTTGTTTCCTGGTCCCTTCCATCTTCAAAGAAGCAATAGTGTATTTGTTCTCCCTACTATTCTTTCTTCTTCTTCTTCTTCTTCTTCTTCTTCTTCTTCTTCTTCTTCTTCTTCTTCTTCTTCTTCTTCTTCTTCTTCTTCTTCTTCTTCCTCTTCTTCTTCTTCTCCTCCTCCTTCTCCTCCTTCTCCTCCTTCTCCTCCTTCTCCTCCTTCTCCTCCTTCTCCTCCTTCTCCTCCTTCTCCTCCTTCTCCTTCTCCTTCTCCTTCTCCTTCTCCTTCTCCTTCTCCTTCTTCTTCGACAGGCAGAGTGGACAGTGAGAGAGAGAGACAGAGAGAAAGGTCTTCCTTTTCTGTTGGTTCACCCCCACCAATGGCCGCTGCAGCTGGAGCACTGCGCTGATCTGAAGCCAGGAGCCAGGTACCTCTCCTGGTCTCCCATGCGGGTGCAGGGCCCAAGGACTTGGGCCATCCTCCACTGCACGCCCGGGCTACAGCAGAGAGCTGGCCTGGAAGAGGGGCAACCGGGACAGAATCCAGAGCCCCGACTGGGACTAGAATCCGGTGTGCCAGTGCCACAGGCAGAGGATTAGTCTATTGAGCAGCGGCGCCAGCCACTATTCTATCTTGACTTCTGCTTTTGTTGTATCTCTTCTGTTATCAGATGGTACACTACAGGTTTTAAAAAGCTCATTAAATTATATGGTATATTTCCAAATAACCCAAGTTAATCTCCCTATTTTGATGTCCATAATTTTAATTACACCTGCGACATCTCTTTTTGCTATGTGTTGCAATATATTCACAGATTCCAATGACATGTTTGGGTAAGAAGGGAAGCGTTCTATCAGTTACAAGAGATTAAGAATTGATCATGTTCAATTTAGAGTTCTAGGACATGTAATACTTAGGGTACAGATTTAGCTACTGAAAAATGTGACCCACGAATACAAAATTTTAAATAAAATGCGATTTTATTTCTATCTCACTGGGGAGTCTGGAAAAAGACCAGCAGACAAGTCTGGAAGATAACTAAATACTAACTTCATATTGATGTTTGGTCTTCCCTGGGGATTGTTTTTTGCCTGCACAGTTGAACCTACATTTCCACCATAATTATTTGTATTCCATGTCAAAGAAAGAGACAAAAATTTTGAAGAGGCTCTCAAACATTTCCTTTGAAGCACATCATATAGAAGTCCTAGTCATCTTTCACACTTAATGGGAAGATCTTAGGACATGCCCACAGCTAACTGGTAAGGAAGCCAGAAATATTGTCTTCAGTGAGATGTTACACATTCTATTAAGATTTGGCTACAGAGGAGAATCATTTTTTAAGAACTTCTAGAAATACTCCATAATATGGAATTCAAGCATATGGAACGCAGGCAGGAAGAAAATGAGCTACCTTGGAGAATGACATATTTACCAGAAGCATTGTTGGTTTAAGAAGCAACACTCATAATACACGTCTGGAACAGAGAAATTGGGGGCAAAAATTCATGCAGGCAAGTTCAAAGGGGAATACTCTTCTCCACAAGCTTGAATCCAGAGTCTTGTTCACTATGATATCCAATGATTTCCAATATGCCTAGCATGTAGTAAGTATTGTGGTTTGGATATGGTTTGACTATGTATCCCAAAGGTCCAAGTGTTGGAAGGTTAGTCCCCAGTGTGGCAATATTGAAGGAAACATATTAGTCATTTTGTTATTCCTATAATAGAATACCTGTGGCTGGGTACTTTATATAAAGCAAAGAGGTTTATTTAGCTCACAGTTCTGAGTGTTTAAGTGCATGACATCATCACCAGCTCAGTCCTGGTGAGGGCTTCATATTGATGTCATATTGATGTGATCACATTCGTGTGATGTCATGTTGATGACATCACAACGCAGTAGCATGAACAAGTGGGAGTGACCATAAGGCCTGATGAGAAATCAGGGCTTCATTTATAAATCTCACAAGAGCCAGCTCAGGGTCCCTTGCAGCTCTCCAAAGACTTTCCTCTATACTTCACTTCTTAAAGGTTCAACACCTTTCAGAATTTCCACCCTGAGGAAGTGAATTCTTGGGTGGCAAACCATCACAAATGCTGTAACCTATAAAAGATGAGGCCCAGTGGGACAAAATTCAATTGTTGAGAGTGCAGCCCTTGGAAGGAACTGATACAGTCGTCATGGGACTCTCATTAGTTCTCATAAGAAGGTTGTTATGAAAGCGCACACACCTGGCTGCTCCCTGCTATTTGACTACATGTCTTACCGTATCTTTTAGCCCTCTGACATTTGCTCCTGTCATTATTCCATTTGCCATCAGGCTATCATCAGAGGCCAAATTGATAGGACTATCCCATCTTGGACTTTCATTCTTCATCACAGTAAACTAAATAAACCTCTTGTCTTTGTGCTTATCTAGACTAAGATTTGTTGGTATAGCAATGGAAACCTTATGAACACTGCAAATGGGTACTGAGAAGCAGAGCTGCTGTGTGTTATTGATAATAACGAATACTTGGAAGTGTAGAAATAGCTTTGGAGATAGCATTGTGACCTGTTCTGTTGAGTGATTAAAAGATAACAAGAAGATGAGCAAGAACTAAAATATCTTAGAGCTTGGATAAACTATCATGACAAGAATACTGTCATCAATGAAGAAGATTCTATTGCAACTGAATGAAAGTTCATCCTTGTCACACCAATGCAAAGAAATTAGCTGAACTGGGTTCATGCCCCTAGAAGGCAGAATTTAACAGCAATTATATAGAATATTTAATGGATGAATTATCACAGAAAAAAACATTCAGGCACCTGCTTTGTAACTCTTAAGTATGCAGTAAGAGTCAGGAGTGATAGGATAATAATTAAAAGAAATTAGATGTGTGGTCAGTGTGGCACAGTTGGCTAAGCCACTGCTTGGGATGCCCACACCTCACGTAGGAATACCTGATTCAAGTCCCTGCTACTCCACTTCTGATGCAGCTTTCTGCTAATGCACCCGAGAGGCAGCAAATGAAGTACTTCCATCCTTGCCACTCTCTAGATGGAGTTTCTGGTTCCTGGCTTTGGCCTGGCCCTGTCCCTACTGATGTGGGCATTTGGGAAGTGAACTGGTAGATGAAATCTCTCTCTCTCTCTCTCTCTCTCTCTCTCAAAAGTATAAATGAATTTCTATCTCAAAGAAGTATAAATACATACATACAAGTTTTAAAAATGAAGCAGGGTAGCAAGATTTCTAAAAATCACATCCTGGCTGGGGAGAAAAAAGGAAGAAGTGTGTCAGGGTGTGGCCTAGCAACTGCTTCTTAAAGAGACTGGTGCTGATAAAAAGAAACCAGGTGTTTCGCAACAGTTTGATGGGAAAGAGGCATCTGTCCCACCATATTCCCAGAGTCTTAGGCACAATGGTTGCAAGGAATGGACCGAAAGTGTTTTCAGTGGCTTGCTGTTTAGGAAAGCCTCAGAACTCTGCTCCCTACTCCGTGGTGCAATTTCCTTGTGGCACTGCCAGTTGTGGTCCAAGCAGGCCCAAGAACAACTTATGCTATCACTCCCAAGTGAGCAAATAGCCCTTGGCATCCCCATGGTGCTAATTCTGCAGGTATACAGCATGAAAGAGCTACAGGGAATAGTGTATTATGAAAAATCTATGACTAGATTTCAATTTTTATTTATATTTATTTAAACTTTGAATTTTGTATTAACACATGATCCATGTATATTTCTATGGGGTGAAGTTAGATTTTGGACATTTGAATTTATGCTAGAACAAACTAAATGTTTGGATCAGGGCTGATGTTGTAATATAGCAGCTAAAACTACCACCTGCAACACAGACATCCCACCTCTGTGGGCTGCTCCATTTCTGATTTGCTCCTGGATAATGTACTTGGGAAAACAGCAGAAAATGGCCCAAGTGCTTGGGCCCCTACACCCATGTGGGAAACCTGAAAGAAGCTCCTGGCTCCTGGCTTCAGTCTGACCCAGCCTTGGCCATTGTTGCTTTTGGGGAGTAAACCAGCAGATGGAAGATCTCTTTCTCTCTCTCTATCTCTCCCTCTCTTTCTCTCTCTGTAACTCTTTAAATTAATAATTTAAAAAAAAAAGGTTTGGATCTAGTTGGGTGGAATGTTGGCATTTTATATTTGAGGACACAAGTTTTGGAGGAGTAGGAATGAACTGCTATCATTTGAATACAATCCATCTCTTCAGAACACTCATGTTAAAACAGAATTCCCATTTGAGATACTCAACACTTTAAACACTATGGTGCTTAAAGGTGGGGCCTTTGGGAAGTGATTAAGATTCAATAAGGTCGTCAGGATGGAGCTCCATGGTTGAACACTTACACCTTTAAAGGAGAGATAAGAATGCACACATATACACATACTCACTTCCTGCTCTCCTCATTTGATATCATGCATTGCCTTCGGGCTTTGCCAGCAAGGAGACCATCAACAGATAGGCCTCCTCAGCCCTGGACCAGAACTGTCAGCCCACATAAACCTCTTTTTGTCATAGCTTACAAAGTCTGTGGAAGGCAGAGTACATTCAACATCACTGAATATTTCTATTGTAGAAAGACGAGGCTTTCACAAGTGATTGAATAATTGTGCTCACTTCTAGGAGCATATAATGAGGATAAAAGAGACAGACAAAACAGAACCTTGCTTTTTTGTAATCAGAGGTGAATGGACAGCAAGCAAATGACAGTGTAGACAGATCCACATTGAATAATATGTGAATAAAGCAATCAAATGACAGTGTAGACAGATCCACATTGAATAATATGTGAATAGTATGAAGGGATAATAGAAGAATTTGATCTAGTCTGGAGGACAGGGGCATCTTGCCTCAGAGAGAATTGGAGCTGAAATGTACAAGATGGGAGAAGCTAAGTAAATGAGGTTAGCTCCTTGCAGGGTAAGAAAGGGTGTGACCATTGTGTGAAAAGCTGCCCATCATTTCCTTCACCTTGTGGAACTTCAGACACTGACTTTATTTGTTTGTTTTCCATTCCTTCTCCTGGAAAATAAGAGTCGTGGTTGTGTGTAGTAGCGTCAACTGAAAAAACAGAGTCTGGTTGGAAAATCAAACTGAAGTTGATTCAGCCTGGCAAATTGAGGATTTAAACTTGGAAACAACTAGTCAGTTGCCTAAGTTGGCTGTTCCATGGCCTGAGTTGGTTACAGATTTTGTAATTTTCTTTTTTTTTAAATATTTCATTTATTTATTGGAGAGGTAGAGTTACAGAGAGAGGGAAAGAAGGAGACAGCTCTTCCCAAATGGCCGTAACAGCTGAAATGAGCTAACCCGAAGCCAGGATCCAAGAGCTTCTTCTGTGTCTCTCATGGGAAGACAGGGGTCCAAGCACTTGGGCCATTTTCCACTGCTTTCCCAGGCCATAAGCAGAGAGCTGAATTGGAAGAGGAGCAGCCAGGTTACAAACTGGCACCCATATGGGATGCCAGCGCCAGTGGTGAAGACTTAGCCTACTATGCCACAGCTCATAGTCACACTTCTCCTGCCCTCCTACTTCCCTGGCATGGATTCCTGGTTCTCATTGGCCTTACTTTCTGTTGCTCGAGCCATACCTGACCTCCTCTCTCTAGTCACTGCTGATGCCTCCTGAACTTTGCACCCCAGGCACTGCCTACCTGGTAATTGAACACTTCACATGGGGAATGGTTTGTGCACAGTCATTAACCATGGATAAATATAAGCCTGAGCATCTTAGAATTTGACATGGAAGTGATGGTCTGGTCTCTGTCTTGGGGTGGCAGCTCCATGTATATTTGATGGGACAAATCTGTTGCTCATCCTCAATCCAGAACATTGAATCCTTTTACCATTCTTCCACTCACTGTGGACTAGGGCAGTGATGATGGGAATGCAGCCAGGTTTCTCAGCTTGGATAGGGTACCATACATAGGTGAGATGGCCGGCAGGAAGACAAACACAGCCACACTTGAATGCACGAGCTAATTTAGGGGTGAGACTCCAGATGCCTATAAGTATAAGCAGTTACCCAGCCAGCATCCTCATGCCTAAGGGAGTGTGCCATTAAATAACAAATAAAAAGCACTATGATAGGTTGAGAGCATGAGAGTGAAAGAAAAGAAAAAGTTTTTTGTTTCATTACATTTATTGGCATTTTTCCAGCATTTCAAATGAGACCCCACATTTTCATTTTGCACTGGGGCTGGCGAATTATGTGCCTTGCCCTGCCTATAAATCACATACTAAATCATATTTTACTCATTATGCTGGCTGCTAAAAAAGCCAGAATAAAGCTTACAACCCAATTCCCATACCAAAGCAGAGAATATAGGGTATGTTTTAAGTAGTGAAATAATCCTTGCACCTGTCTATTTTACTTATTTTTCTTTATTTCTCTTTATTCATGTAAACCATACTTTGTGTTTATCTTTGACCAGTTTAAACCTCTTTATGTACTGATCTAGGTTACAAATATTTACTATTTAAACAGCAAAATCATTATGTACTTACAGTGTCGTAGAACTCAGTAAAAACTTGTTTGATAGGACTTGTGATCAATTACTTCAGTTGGGAATTTACTGTTATTGCAGATGGCACTGTTGTAATACTTCCTCTCGAGTGACAGCCATCAGATGTGCATGAATTCTAATGCCTTCACTGACTGACATGTTGACAGACAATTCCAACAGCAGAATCTGGCTCACTTTTTGGTGCTTTATGCCATCGTTTGCAGAGAACATGGTTAAAAGTGGTCACCTTATGAGTACTGCTGTCTTGGAATTGGATACATAGGTTTGTTTTGTTTTGTTTTGTTTCTTTATGGGAAAAAACACTGTTGAGTTTCTTGGCCAGAGTACTATTTGGCTAAAGAATTGGATGAAGATATTCTTTTCTCACTGATTTCTGATCTCATAGTCTTTTAAAGGGATACTACCTTCAACATTTGGGCTTCTCACAAGAATAATCCATAAATGATATTTTTATTGATCACCTACCCTATGCCAGGCTCTTCTAAGCATTGAGCAAACAGTGATGAACAAATTAGAAGGTATCTTTTTTTTTCTCTTTATATACAGAAGATCAGTTTAGTACATATTACGTAAAGATTTCAACAGTTTGCACTCACATAGGGACATAAAGTGAAAAACACTGTTGGAGTACTGGTTATAGCATTAATTCACAATGTCCAGCACATTAAGGACAGAGATCCTACATGATATTTTTTTAAAAAAATTGATTATCTATGCAATTTCCAATTTAACACCAAGATTTTTTTTAATCATTTTCAATTATCTTTATATACAGAAGATCGATTCAGTATATACTAAGTAAAGATTTCATCAGTTTGCATCCACACAAAAACACAAAGTGTAAAATACTGTTTCAGTGCTAGTTATAGCATTACTTCACATTGGACAACACATTAAGGACAGATCCCTCATGAGACGTAAGTACACAGTGACTCCTGATGTTGATTTAACAATTTGACACTCTTGTTTATGGCGTCAGTACTCTCCCTAGGCTCTAGTCATGAGTTGCCGAGGCTATGGAAGCCTTTAGGGTTCACCGACTTCGATCTTATTCTGACAGGGTCATAGTCAAAGTGGAAGTTCTCTACTCCCTTCAGAGAAAGGTGCCTCCTTCTTTGATGGCCCCATTCGTTCCACTGGGATCTCACTCGCAGAGATATTTCATTTAGTTCTTCTGTTTTTTCCAGAGTGTCTTGGCTTTCCATGCCTAAAATATTCTCATGGGCTCTTGAGCCAGATCCGAATGCCTTAAGGGCTGATTCTGAGGCCAGAGTGCTATTTAGGACATCTGCCATTCTATGAGTCTGCTGTGTATCTTGCTTCCCATGTTGGATCATTCTCTCCCTTTTTGATTCTATCAGTTAGTATTAGCAGACACTAGTCTTGTTTGTGTGATCCCTTTGACTCTTAGACCTATCAGTGTGATCAATTGTGAACTGAAATTGATCACTTGGACTAGTGAGATGGCCTTGGTACATGCCACCTTGATGGGATTGTGTTGGAATCCCCTGGCACAATTCTAACTCCATATTTCACAGGGATCACTTTTCAGTTAAAATTTAAACAGCTAAGAATAATTGTGTTTTAATTACAGAGTTCAACCAATAGTACTAGAATAAAAAAAATACTAAAATGGATAAAGTATTACATTGTACAACAACAGTCATCACAAGAGCTGATCAAGTCACTGTTTCTCATAATGTCCATTTCACTTCAACAGGTTTCCCCTTTGGTACTCAGTTAGTTGTCACCAATCAAGGAGAACATATGATATTTGTTCCTTTGGGACTGGATTAATTCACTCAGAATGATGTTTTCCAGATTCCTCTTTAGCCCAAAGAGATTTCAGTACTAGCACAGAAAGACAACAACAAACAAATATTTTTGCAGATCACATATGCTCTGAGGGAAATAAATAAGATTGTATATTATAGGCAAGAGTCAAGGAAGTGTGGGGCTTCTATTTCATACAGTGATCAATGAAAATGATCTATGGATCTGAAAGGGGGGCATTTAAACCAAAACTTTAAGAATTCTAGGAGACACTCATCTGACATGCTGGGATCAGAATCCAGGTAGAGAGTAAGAAATAAGGAAAAAAATGAATTAACTTTGGCTGAGACATATCAAGAAAGGATGAGAATGGTTCATGATACCATGGAGGAGTTGGATGGAATTAGTTCTTGCCATCTTCCTGCTCTCACCTAGGAGACCTCTCTAGTGGTATCCACATGTAAACTTTCATAGGACAAAATTATAACTACAGAAGAAATGGAAGATACTGTCTGAGTAGGGATAAAGCAAACCAAGAACAAGTACATGCTCAATAGAGGTTGTAACTTCAACTGGCCTGAGAAGGAACAGAAGGGCAAGGGTAAACCCAATTAAATCCAACAAGGAACCAAAAGTCATAGAGATTCTATCAAGCATCTTTATTACCTACATATTTGTTGCAGTCAATACCATGCCTCTGACGACCAACAACCTGGTTGCGGCTCATGATGGACTTTCAAATTAAGAGATGCATTTTCCACAGAAGGGCAAGGGTAAACCCAATTAAATCCAACAAGGAACCAAAAGGCATAGAGATTCTATCAAGCATCTTTATTACCTACATATTTGTTGCAGTCAATACCATGCCTCTGATGACCAACAACCTGGTTGCGGCTCATGATGGACTTTCAAATTAAGAGATGCATTTTCCATTCTTGACTCTATCATACATTCTCAGCAAAGAGAGAGCCAGAGCATCTGAGTTTAAATTTCCTATAGTCATACTTGGAAGTCTCAGAAGACTTTTTGTCTTATCCAGGTCCCAGCTCCTTCATGAAGGTGTCTCTCGGCCTGACAGTCCTAACTGGGCTTTAAATGATTCCATCTTTAACACCTGGTGCAAGAGACAGTTATGGTCATTAAATGTGATTATTAGAAAAGGTGTCCTGGAAATGCTAACAAGTGTTAGAATGATGATCATAATGGTGGTGATGATGATGGCTGTAAAATTCTATTCCTTTTTCAAAGTGGTGTTTTCCCAGAAAAAAAAAAAAGCCTGATTTTTATTGGCAGAAAGGTTTTGTAAGGCAACATCCTGTGAATGAAAATGTTCATTACAGGAACAGAGGGCTTCCACGGATTGCCGTAGGTGGTTAGTTCCTTGATTGAGTTAATATCATCACATCCTTGTTTTAATTTAACCTCATTGAATAGAGGAAAATCATGTCAGCTCTTTAGCTGGAGGTGGAGAGGATAGAATAAGACTCCCTGAATGCCCTTTTTAATTCAATGGAGTATTCCAGGAACACAAACCATTTCAGTTTTCAAGGGTCTCAAGAACCTAGCTGTGGTCTGACATTAACCAAAGTTTTGAATGATTTTGAGGGGAAGAAAGGAAAGGGAGGGGTATATTTTGGGGTCAGATAAATCAAAGCACATTTGGCCAGACACTGCCCCCCTTCATTTCTAAGCACATGTGAATTTCCAGGGAAATTGAATCCATGTGTTCCTGATTCATTTACATTTAACTCTTCAAAATGCTTTGTAAGCCCTCCAAGAAGCCTTCAGTGTACTGAGCCAGGAGGTTAGGCATCATTAGCCATGCAGGCACCTAATAGGCTGAATGAATGGGATGAGGTTTAAACAAGAGAGCTAAAGACGGTCAAGTGGTTCAAATAAAGTCCCAATATATTCCTCTTAAAGTGTGGGTCCCAACCACACAACCTTTGCAATGCGTATGTAGAAATAAACATTCCAGGAGCTGCTGGTCTCAACACCCCTCTCCATTCAATCCCAAGCTTTTGTGATGGCCAGAGACAGAGTAAGTGATGCTTGATAGGAGCCTTGTGCTTCCCAATGTGAGTTTTCATTTCCCATGGCCCAATCGCTTCCTTCTCTGAAGCAGCTGCTGCCACCTCTCCATCTTTGATAAGAACTGATGAGACCAAGGAGAGTGTGGGAAGTCTGACTTCAGCAGCTTGGCAGAAGTTCTGCGGAGACTTTCTGATCTTCCTCCACATGCTGAAAATCCATAGAAGTCCTTTGACAGAGAGGAGGTTCAGAAGTGCAGTCTTCCTGTCCTCATTACTATTGAAAAAAAAAAGCATAAAAATAAAGGAAAAAATGGTGGTAGTTGCCACATTACAGCCTCTGAAATACAGACATAATAAAAATGTTCTTTTATTTGAATGGAATAAGGAACAGTTTGAGATCAGTCACTTCCCCCTTCCCACACATCTAAACACAGTCCTAGGAGGTCACACCCCATCTTCAAGTTGCACAAATGTTTTGGCAAAACCTTTGCTTCCTTTATTATTCAGTAATGGCTCAGATGCCTAACTCACACATGAAGCAGACTTCTGCAAAGGAACTTGCCAGAGCTCATATGTGAATAGTGTTTAAGATACCTCCTCTGCTTTTCATCCTTGGGCTTCTCCATTTGTGATATATTTATAAGGCAAAAGCGTGGTATCACGTGGAACGGCTAACATTTCTGGGATCATTTGGCTTCATTCTGATGCAGCCTTTGTTAATAGGTGAATACTATGGTAAGCTCTGAGTGATCTTTATCTGCTTATATGATTGTGTCTGCAATCGCCATGATCTCTGTTACAGGTTAAACCTTATGAACATTTTATCATTGTGTGCTTGGATGTGCCCCAATGTAGATGTTCAAAAATATTTATTGGATTCATTTAATGAGACATTACTATATTCCAGCCACGGTGTTTTAAATTCTGTTTAATACTTAAAATAAATCTTGGAGATGTGCCCTCTTAGGATCTCCATTTTATAGATGATGGAATGGAAGCTTGGAAACATTAAGAAGCCCACTAATGCCATGAGATTAATAAAAAGGTGTACCTAGGACTCAAGGGCAGGTTTGTCTCATTTGTGAATTGTATGTCTTGGAAGGCTCACCAACAGCAGAGCTGGTGAAATGGGCTTGAATTTCAGTAGGATGCATTTCAATGTATACAATAGGCGGGAATTCCTAACTGGTATCTCTAAGAGGTCATCTCACTTATTAGCTAAACATCCCTCTTAGTATATTTGCAGTCATAAGGCCTATTTATATTATTTATTGAAGATAATGCCTGTAGTCATTCAGTGATTGCTCTGTAGTTTATCTGAATTTTGATCTAAGGTTCTGAACTTTGAAACTAGAAACATTTAGTAACTATAAATCTGACGTTTTTAACTGGCAGATACAGTTTTATCTTCTATTTTTGTCTGGTTTTGTTTGTCTTCTCAGTTAGCTTTTAGCTACTTTAACTAAACTACCTGAGAGGAGCTTCTTGGGAAGGTAAATGTTTATCTTGGCTTACAGTTTGTGGCTTCCTAGTTCCAGAACAGGTGGCCCTATTAGCCTAGCATCTGGTGGGGAGGCTAGACATGGCGTTAGGTATATGGAAGAGTGATCACATGGTGGGCCAGGAAACAGAGAGGCACAGGAGGCACACCCAGTTTATATAACCAATTGTTTCATAAGAACTGCCTTCTGAAGGCACACCTCCTGTGACCTAATGACCTCCCACCAAGCCCACCTACTAGAGGCTATGCTCCACCCTTAATCTATCAACCATCAACATAAGACGTTGGAAATTCAATGTGTGCATGAGTCTGGGGAGCAAAGTCCTGGCCAATCCATAACACCTTCTGAAACAGATCCCTAAGACCACAGCCACAGAAGCTCCCTTAACAAGCTCGCTGCTAGCTGGTATATGAGGGGGCAGTGAAGTGATTCATAAGCAAACATCAGACGTTAATGATATGTGAGGGACATTGTAATCCTTGATAAATACTCCAGTTTAAAAACTCTGACTTCAAGTTATAAAATGTACATGTTTGTATGTGTCTGTGTGTATACATTTCTCTATGTGTCTATGAAATTTTTATTGTAAACTGTAAAGCATAGTGCAAATATTAGCTATAATTGTTCAAGCAGAAAAGAAATAAACTACTAGTGAGGTCTGTCGTCAGGACTTCTGCTGTGCCTGCTTTGGATCTATTCACTGTCTGGGACTCTGAGCTTTATAGAATGTACCAGGATGATTCTTTTCTTGAAACCATTTAGACTTAGAGACAGGCCCACCACCAGGAAGCTTTAAAAAGTGAGTGCAGAATGATAATCCCTAAAGGGATTTAAGAACACTATGAAATGATCAACCTAATAAGATAAGCTTGGAAGCAGAGAATTAGACTTGGAAACTTCTTTAGAGCTTTTCCAAAAAGATTGTTATCTCCCGGTAGAAACTTCACAGCCTAATGCAGAAATATGAGTTTTCTGAACTTCTCTGTAGCAGTGCTTCATAAAATTTAATGTGTGCACGAATTGCCAAGGAATTTTATAAAAATGCAGATTCGAATACAGTAGATTGGGATCTGACATTCTGCATTTTAACACGTTCTCAATTATGGCAATGGGGCTAGCACAATGAACATATTGAATATCACAACTCCAGCAGATGATGTAATATAGCTTCTAGACTTAAGAATTAATTCTCAGACTCTGTATTTAAACTATGTGGCTTAGAATTACACTTCAATCACTCTATGTGATCTTGATCAAAACATTTTATTTCCTTTGCCTATTCCACATCTAATACTTGCTTCACAGGCTCTTTCAAACAATTACATGGCATATATATTAAAATATGTGGTTCATATTGTACTGTACCCATTGTAAACACATTATAAATATTTTTTATTTAGCAATTATATTCACAGAGAAAGTTACTTCTCCATGAGATCCCTTCAAAGGCTATCAAAAGAAATTTTTCTCATCTAAAGTAATGTAAAAATAGTGATAAAATTTCCCCAAATAAAAATGGGGTATACTAAAGGGAATTTTTAAATTCCCCTTTGAGAAAAAAAATAACCAATGAATGCATGTATTCAGTAAGTGTACTTATGACATCAGGGTTTTAGGATAGGTGGGCATTTTACAAATATTTTGATATTTGTAGTCACCTCTTTATAACTGATTTTTCTTACTAAAATCCATGTGAAAATTTAAATCCCTGTGTTCTGAAAGTCTCATTAGAAATTCTTACTAAAGAAGCACACAATTGATCATTTTGATCTCGTTACAATCTTCTAGTAGAAACAAGTAACAATCATCATGTTATATTATTCCATTCAACTTTGAGTGGCTGTTCTTTTCTATTATTCAAACACATGGAGGGGATTATAATGCTTTTGTGCTATCCTTTTGATTTACCCTATCATTAAAAATGTCCTGCCTATTTATCCACAGATATTTCAAAGACACAGAGAGAGTTTATCATGGGCTCAAAAATTCTTGCCTCTCTGATTTTCTACAAGAAAGTAGGAAGGATGTATGAGAAGCACTTTAATCATAGTGTTTGCTTCCTCACTGGCATTCATTCACATGCATTTCCCTTCCCAGTCATTGGGTTCCTATCATATAGATCACACATATTTTCATTATCAAAGCATGATACAAATTCTGTTTCACTGTGGATTCTTGGTAAATGCTAGGGGGTTGAAATTGAAATTGGTAAGAGAGAAAAGAAGGAGAAAAGGAGTGGTGAGGAGAGAGGGTGGAACAAGCGATATGAGAATGAAAATTCTGCAGAAGACAGATGAAAGTAACATGTAGTGTAAACCTGCTGCATCCCACACACTGTCACCACAATATTCTTTCTTATTACTATTAGACACTTAAACTCAAGTTCACCCAGTGGTAAGAGTTTGAACTTGGAGTGATGCACAGGTTTCTCTTTATCCATCCCCATGCTCTGCCTGGAGCATCCATTTCAGTGAGTATCAAATCTGTTTCTGCAAGGGAACCACATTAAGAGCTACAAACTCAAAATAAAACACAGCAAGTTAACAGCAACAAAACTGATGTCTGTAACCCTTCCCTGAAAAGTGCAGCAATTTTTTTCAACTTTTATTTAATAAATATAAATTTCCAAAGTACAACTTTTAGATTATAGTGGCTTTTCCCCCCATAACCTCCCTCCCACCCGCAACCATCCCAGCCCCCACTCCCTCTCCCATCCCTTTCTTCATCACGATTAATTTCCAATTATCTTTACATAGAAAAGATCAACTTAGTGTATACTAAGTAAAGATTTCAACAGACTGCACCCACACAGACACACAAAGTATAGAGTACTGTTTGTGTAGTAGTTTTACTGTTAATTCACATAGCACAACACATTAAGGTCAGAGATCCTACATGAGGAGTAGGTGCAGTGACTCCTGTTGTTGATTTAACAATTGACACTTTTATTTATGGTGACAGTAATCACCTGAGGCTATTGTTATTGTGTGCCAAGGCTATGAAAACCTCTTGAGTTCACCAACTCTGATCTTACTTAGACAATGCCATATTCAAAGTGGAAGTTCTCTCCTCCCTTCAGAGAAAAGTACCTCCTTCTTTGATGGCCTGTTCTTCCCACTGGAATCTCACTCACAGAGATCTTTCATTTAGGTCATTTTTTTTTTTTTTTTGCCATAGTGTCTTGGCTTTCCATGTCAATGCAGCAATTTTTTAAAGACATTTTATTTATTTGAAAGACAGAGTTACAGAGAGAGGTAGAGACAGAGAGAGAGGCCTTCCATCCGCTGGTTCACTCCCCAGATGGCCCCAATGGCCGGAGCTGCGCCAATCCAAAGCCAGGAGCCAGGAGCTTCTTCCGGGTCTCCCACGTGGTGGCAGGGGCCCAAGGAGTTGGGCCATCTTCTACTACTGTTCCAGACCATAACAGAGATCTGGATCAGAAGAAGAGCAGCCAAAACTCAAATCAGCGCCCATATGGGATGCCGTCGCTTAAGGCCTGGGCTTTTACCTGCTGCACCACAGCGCCGGCCCTGAATGCAGCTAATTTTTGATAGAGCCTGAGCATTGGGATTTGTATAATCTTTCTAGATGTTTCTGCCAACGTGAGAAACATGAAAATTTCAGATCACAAAAGGAGAAATGAAGCCTCTTTTGGAGGCATTTGGGGTAGGAGGAACATCTACATGAAGAAAATATATGTGCTTGGCATTTAAGCCACTCACTTTGCAGGCAGAGTACTGGTTCTCAGAGCTTACACTTTGTAGGTACTTGCTATCTTCAGGAACTGTTTTATTCACTTTAGAGGAATCCACATTATTAACTCATTTAATCCTCACAATATCTCACTGAAAAAGGCTGATTTTCACCCCAATTTTACAGAGGGTAAAACTGGGAGTCCAGGGCTCAGGAACTTGGACATATCTTGATAGGATGAATAGAGAGTGCTGCAACACAGAGGACTAGGACTCCATTGAAGCAAACTGGATCCAAAATCCTAAGCTCCTAGAGCATCATTAGATCAGGTCACTTCATGCACCCTATCTGGGACCCAGCCTAAGGTCAGGCAAGGAAAGCAGGCAAAACATTTAAAGAGGCTCAAAAATCTCAGTAATCAAGACCAACAATATTTTAGTGAAGTGTTTTTAAATGAAAAATTAACATAAAATCATGATGAATAAATACTACATTTTTAAAATAAAATGCTTCCATGCAGAACAATATTGGAGACTTGAGACAAAGGGAAATGTCAGCAATCTTTTTATTCAAAATTTTGCTGTTTTGTTTATTTTAGATTCATTGTATTAATATTGATATTTTAAAATATTTCATAAGAATATGATTTGTCCTAATTACTGAGAGGCTTTTGTGCTCCCTTAAATTTTTCACCCAAAGTAAATGTCACATGCACACGTAGTTCTGCTCGGATGTTCTTGCCATTTCTAGACATTGCAGGTACAAATCAGTCTTGAGGGCAAAGGCATGTTATTGCAGAAACTGTTGTCCAGCTATAGCAACAACTCTGCTGACCTCCCTCCTGTTCACCCCTTCCCTTCCTTTTGTCTCTCACTGTCATTCTTCTTCCCTGGTCCCTTTTGTCATCCCCTATGCTCCTCCCTCATTCCTATTTTTTATTTGCACATTAACTATTGACAATACCAATGACCCACACATTTCTGCACTACAAATAGGGCCTCAGTTCCCAAGTCAAGGCAGTTCCTAGCATTGCCTGCTGTCTCAGCAGCCACACTGCCTTTGTCTTCTTCTCCAACAGGTTGAGTTTTCCCTTTGGGGACCTGAGAGAGTCCAACCTTGTAAGTGGATTTTGCACTCCTCAATCGGTACATATTTGATTTCTTATCCATGTACTAAAGAAGAGTTTTCTAAGTAAACAGTAGTCAGCCCAGGGGACTGAGGCAGCTTTGGCCTCTGCTCCCTTATAATTTTCTTGGGGGTAATTTTGGGACTAAAATCAGTAACATATTCCTTGCAAAATCAATAATGCGGGGGCACCTCTTAGGAGAAGAGAGAAATAGGTCCATTCATAGGAAAGCAAATGGATAAGAAACTGTATTTGATTATGACATTTTTTTTCTTCCTTGAAGAAAGCAGATTTCCTTCTAAGTGCTGCTTCCTTCTGGAACTATGTGAACAAATCCAGGCCAGCCTGCTGGAGGGAGAATGTCCGTGAGGAGCCAAGTAAGTCATCTCAGCTGAGGTCCTTCAAACCCCTACCAGTTCTCTAGTGACCTAGATAATGACCTCTGACACATAAGTAACCACGCCATGTCCAGCTGAATATAATCTAAACTGATGATTAATCATGAACCAAATAAATAGCTGTCGTTTTAAGCCAATATGTTTTGAGGTGGTTTATTCCCACACAGCATAGACTAATACAGAAACTGTTTCCTGAAAAGGCTTGGTGTGTTCTATCATGACAAAAGAAATGAAAATGTTTTCCTGGCTGCAGGAAAACCAGAGGTCTGTGGTTAATCAGAGCTGACTCTATTGCACTTTACCTGCCAGCAAGAGCAAGTTTTTTTTTCTAATAAACTTCAGGGGTCCACTCTTACCCTTGATGACCTGTCTGCATCCGCTCTCATGTATGAGGCTTCCATGAAATTACTCTAATCAACAAATTCTCAACTTAAATTCCCAGTTTTCCCGGAGGTAGTAGGTATCAGTTTGAGGGCTACACATCCCTATTTTCCTAGAGGTATCCCTAAGGAAAGCATCAGCCATCATAAAAAGAAAGAGCTTTAGAAGCTTTGGAGGCTGGCATTGTGGCACACTGGGCTAAGCCTCTGCCTGTAGTAACATCCCTTATGGGCACCAGTTCGAGTCCTGGCTTCTCCGCTTCCGATCCAGTTCTAAGATGGGCTAAGTCCTTGGGCCCCAGCCTCATGGGAGACCCAGAGGAAGCTAGCTCCTGGTTTTGGATCAGCTCCGGACATTGCAGCTATCTGGGGAGTGAACCAGCAGATGAAAGACCTTTCTCTCTGTCTCTCGCTCTCTCCGTAACTCTCTCTCTCAAATAAATAAATAAAATCTTTAAAAAATAGAAGCTTTGGCCAATAGACAAGCAATATTGAATTCCCTCCAGTGTCTTGGGACAAAGTTTTCATTTCTTGCTGCTCTTTAAGTCTGATTTCATCTATTATACCTTCCCCCTACTCCCCATTGCAAACTTTTTCAGAAATCAGGTGGAAGATGAAGGACTTAATTCCTGGAAAACAAAGGGGAAAGAAAAATAGTATCTATTGTGTGGTTTTCATGCTATACTTTTTCAATCTTATTTTAATCCTACAATTGATGGAAAACATATGATTAATAGAAAGCTACGAGGTAATATTTGTCTCCATTTTGCAGATGATGACATTGAGGCATAACGGGTGAAGTAATCTACCCTTTGCAACAGACAACACTTTGAGAAGAAGGAATTGAGAAGTTGAAACATTATTTGGAGAAGAAAATCAGCTCTGACACCGAATTTGAATTTCAAGATGGCAGAACATTTATGTGAAATGAAATAGATGCAGAATGAAGGGGATTATGATCTTAGACTTGTGTATTAATGTTTTAAGGGGAAATTGAAGACATTTATTTTGGGTATAAAGCAGTTTAAGAGTTCATTTTGCTCTTTTATTCTGACTGGTGTTTTTATCTATCTGAATTGTACGGGCTGAGTACATTTCAGTCTCTCATCTCAGATCCCCATCTCTCACTCAGAGTGGATAGGTGGGCTATGGAGTCTGGGTGTACTCTCTAAATACCAATTGTCCAGGCCAGTGTTGTGGGGTAGTAAGTGAAGCTCCTGCCTGCAACACTGGTAACCTACATGAGTACCAATTCCCATCCCAGCTTCTCCACTTCCCATCCAGGTTTCTGCTAATGAGTCTAGGAAAGCAGTGGAGAATGTCCCAAGCCCTTGGGCCTCTGCACCCTGTGGGAGATCCAGAAGAAGCTCTTGGCTCCTGGCTTAGGTCTGGCCCAGCTCTAGCTGTTGTAGTAATTTGCTGAGTGAGCCAGCAGATGGAAGATCTCTCTGTAACTCTATCTTTCAAATAAATAAATTAATCTTTTTAAAAAGTGAAAACCAATTATCTTATGGTTTTTATTTTCCTTTTTAAAAAAACATATAGCCAGCGCCGCGGCTCAATAGGCTAATCCTCCGCCTTGCGGCACCAGCACACCTGGTTCTAGTCCTGGTCGGGGCACCGGATTCTGTCCCGGTTACCCCTCTTCCAGGCCAGCTCTCTGCTGTGGCCAGGGAGTTCAGTGGAGAATGGCCCAAGTGCTAGGGCCCTGCACCTGCATGGGAGACCAGGAGGAAGCACCTGGCTCCTGCCATCGCATCAGCGCAGTGCGCCGGCCGCAGCGCACCAGCTGTGGCGGCCATTGGAGGGTGAACCAATGGCAAAGGAAGACCATTCTCTCTGCCTCTCTGTCTCTCACTGTCCACTCTGTCTGTCAAAAAAAATATATCATTTGTTGAAATAAGGGCAAAGAAAATAAGAAACTAGGGAAACAAATCCCAACAGAGACCTTGATGAACCGCTGCAGACATCATTGATTCCTGTTTAATTAAGAGCTGGCTTTCTTGTGCTCTGGCTGCTAGGAAGAGCAAGGACTTGTTCTAATACCCGCTGGAAGCAGCTCTGGACTCTGACATCCTTCTGGCTCCATCTCTGCGATTGCTCACCCTCTCCCACTCAGTCACATCCTAGCTCAGAGCCCATGAGCATTCTTTCTGTTTGTATTTTTTTTTATTTAGTAAATGCTCTATCCTGTTATTTGTAAGATGTGACTGGTTTATTCAGGCTACTAAATCCCAGTTCCTCTATTAAATTATTCCTCTTAATCACACACTGCTTTATTTTTCTACTAGTATATCATATTTGTCATAGAAATATTTTTTATTCAAACTGGGTCACATCTCTAGGAAAAAATAACAGAGTGTTGAGATAGGTTTTGATTCTCTCTTACTCTCAACTTCCTGATTTTCACATTTTCTGTCTTTTTTTCTTTGGAATTTAATATTATCATGAGTTATGTGGTTTAGCATTTCAACTTCAGCTTTATATCTTTGTAACTGTGACAAAATTTTATAATCTTGGTCTCAGTTTACCTATCCACAAAGTGGGAATAAAATGACGAGAATGCCTACATCCCAGAATCTCTGTGGAAATCAAATATGTTTAAGTCTCATGGGCCAATATCTGACATAATAAGTAATGATTGCTACTCTCATTATCTTCATTCTAGGTTCATGGGTAGGTCACTGCAGCTAATAATGTACCATCTTTTGTCAGGGCCAAGAAATCCTGACTGTTTAGCATCTGTTTCCCTTATGCTTCTGACTTACTTTCAAAATTTACCTCTGCCCACATCTATGAAATGCTTCATAACAACTAAGGCTTATAATTATTGACTTATTCATATAGAAATTCACAATTGAACTATTGGGGTCCTTTTGGTTTTGTTTATGCATCATAAATCCAACTTTCCTTTCCAGTGATTACATCCTAAGAGAGAGATGCTACTCCCAAGGGTAGAGACGATATAAGATTAGGGATGAGAAAGAATGTGTGTGGCCAGCCAAGTGCAATTACCACACAGTTTATCCCAAATAGTGGTCCCTAAAAGTATCCAGACTGGCTCTTCATGGAAGGCCAGTCTTACAGAGGAGATGGATTTAATAACAGTTGGCAGGAATATCAATGTCATAGATGATGAACTGATTAAGGACTAACTCCATATCCTAGTCTTTCTATACCTTTTTGTACAGGATCAGGGTGGGAGGGAGAAGAGGACATGCAGTCATGAATACAGGTTGGTTGAAACAGCAAAGCAATAGTATAGCCTTATCTGACCATGTCCCAGATGTTGCTTGATGAGCTGTTTTTCATAAGAGATACCTACCAGCAGCTTCTACAAACTCAAGCTTTCTCCATTCTCCGCATAATTTCTGGGAGTTTAGGCCTTCTAGTGCTAACAAGAATAGAGTCCCTGAATGATTTGAATGGAAACTGAGGCTTAGTGAGGTTGAACAAAATGGCCTAGGATCATCCAATTAGTGTCAGCAGCAGGATAAAGTCCAGTTATGTCCTAAAACAGAGTTGGTGCTTTTGAAATTACAACTCACTGAAAAATGATAGTTGCTTGGTTGTGAGGACAGGAAGAATAGTTTGAGAGAATTGTCCTGCCAAAAAAAAAGTATTTCCAATCTGCTAACCACCCTGGTATTTCACAGAAGGGCATCTAGTTGCTGAGCTAATAATCACGAAGTTTTCACCAAATAAGAATATACAACAACATATATTCTTACAGGTTCTATTTTATCTCAAGGTGCAAAGTAAAGATAGACCATTATGGGGCCAACTCTGGTTTGGCAGGTAGAGCTGCCGCTTGTGGCACCAGCATCACATATGGATGCCAGTTCAAGTCCCAGCCACTCCACTTCTTTGCAGCTCCCTGCCAGTGTTGCCTGGGAAATCAGCAGAGTCTGGCCCAAGTACGTGTGCCTCTGAAACCACATGGGGAACCCAGGAGAAGCTCCTGGCTCCTGGCTTCAGATTGATATGGTTCCAAGCACTGTAGCCATTTGGAGAGTGAACCAGAGGATGGAAGATATCTCTTTCTCTTTCTTTTTCTTTCTTTTTCTCTTTCTCTTTCTTTGCTCTTCTCTTTCTCTCTCTCTCTCTCTCTCTCTCTCTCTCTCTCTCTCAACTCTGCCTTTCAAATAAATAATCTGTTTTAAAAAAAAGATAGACCATCCTATAATCTGAGCTCTTATTTTAAAATTGGAATGTTGGAGGAAGCTTTGTGATTTACAATAAATCCACTTACCTTTCTTCATATATGTTAACTTTAACTATGTTTTACTAAATGGTGATTTTTCATTTATTCTCTAGATGAAGCAGTCTTACAGATATTGTTGAGGTATTATACAACAATATGTTCAGCACACAATATTTTTATTTTAAAACAGGCAGGATCGTGTGGCTACTAACAGAATGGAAGGAACAAATAGGAACTATTTTATAATAACAATTTATTCATCTAGTTCTAGCAAGAAATGTTGTTGATAACAACGAAGGTGTACTTACAATAAAGACAGAAATAGTGATGGGAGGAAAGAGGAAAATGGGGAGGAAGAAATGAGCAAAATAAAAGGGAACTGTATGTCAATAGGAGCCTACATTTAGGCAATTTCAAAATTGTCACGAAAAGCTCAGAGATATGAAAAACTGAACGCATATGTGCACTCCTGGGACTGAATTTTGTTCTCCTATAAGAAAGAAACTAATCATAATTTGAGAGGTTACTCAATTTACAACCAGTTTGGAATCATTGCGGAAAGCCCCAAAGAGGACGAGCTGTGGTGTCCTTCAGATGTGGGTGTAGCTTCTGTCTGGACCACTCACCCAGCTGTCAGATGTAGGTGAAGTAGTTTGCACTCTCCAGAGTTGGTTCTCCATGTTTTAAAAGCCTTGAAGTCTTTTTTATATTTTTAATTTTTTAATTTTTTTGACAGGCAGAGTTGACAGTGAGAGAGAGAGACAGAGAGAAAGGTCTTCCTTTGCCGTTGGTTCACCCTCCAAAGGCTGCCACGGCCAGCATGCTGCGGCCGGCGCACCGTGCTGATCCGAAGCCGGGAACCAGGTGCCTTTCCTGGTCTCCCATGCGAGTGCAGGGCCCAAGCACTTGGGCCATCCTCCACTGCACTCCCTGGCCACAGCAGAGAGCTGGCCTGGAAGAGGGGCAACCAGGACAGAATCCGGCACCCCGACTGGGACTAGAACCTGGTGTGCCAGCAATGCAGGCGGAGGATTAGCCTATTGAGCCGCGGCACCAGCCCAAAGCCTTGCAGTCTTAATGTAAGAATTAAATAAGACTGTCTTTCTGTTCTTTGTGAAAGAGTTACCTACTGAGCAGTTTTTTGTTACCAATTCAACCAAACCTACATTGGAGAAAATATATTTTCTTTCATTAGAAAGAAATTTAGCATAGATGGGTGTTTGGTGTAGTGGTTAAAATGTTACTTGGGATATCCTCATCCCATATTGGACTGCCAAGCTTCAAGTCCTTTCTCCTTTCCCTATTCCAGCTACCTATTAATGTACATTTTGGAAGATAGCAGATGGTGCCTCAAGGGCTTGGGTCCCTGACACTTACCTAGGAGACCAAGAATGCATTCCCAACTCCTGGCTTCTGCCTTGCCCAGTCCTGGCTCTTTTAGGCATTTATGGGAATGAACCAATGGACTTTCTGTGTCTTTTACCTTTCAAGTAAATAAAATGAAATAAACAAAAAATTAAAAAGAAATTTAACACAATGTAGGAGAAAAAGAAGAAAAAAGAAGGAAAGAAACAAGGAAGAGAGGGAAGGTGGAAGAGGTACACTCTGTACCTGAAATAATGGGTGTTCCAAATATTAGCATAATGTATGTAATTATTCCCTGAATGATAACTTCTTACTCTGAATAGAAGAGCGTCCCAGACATTGCTCACGCCATAAAAGAAATAGGACAGGGGGAAATGACAATTTCTGGCCCATAAATAATTTATCATTTATTTGGGGAGATAGCATAAGCACATGAAAAGACTTACGAACAGCCCAATGTAACATCCCAATCAGCCTGTTGAAATTATTTAAAATTAGTATTTGGAAATGGGTGGTAAGAACTTGGCAGTAGATTAACAGTCATAAGGTTTTATTCAGGGATGGTTTCATGGGTGAAATATTTGAATCAGAATTATAAAAGGCAAATAGGCATGAAATGATTTATTCAATACAAAAAATCAGAGTCAAAGCACATTATCAAGGAAGAATTGTTGGAAGACATTAATAAACACCACAACTTGGTTGAGGAATACAGAACATGTGTGCAGGAGAGGAAGTGGTAATTTGAGTAGACAAAGAATGAGACTAAAGGAGGTAGTATTGGTTATATAGGAGTGACCACTATGTATTACCAATGGACAAGTGAAATAATGTGAGTTTTGGTCCTTGTCATTTACCTAGTCTTTACTTCTAATATCTGGTACAGGAACAGTACTAGGGATTTTATGATTAATAGATAAATTAGCCAATTGTGTGATTGGTGAAAGAGAGTTGATAGTGAATTTTAAGTAATCCCACTTTTCTTGAGATTGATGATGGTAAATGAGAGGAAAGGTGTCAATAAAGAAAAGACATTTGGGATTGAACTAATTTACAGATCACTGGCACCTCCTGGTGGCTAAAATGAAAATCCATCATCAATAGAAGCAAGTGGCTCATCTCTACGAAAAATAAAAGACAGAGAGGTGTTTGATAAATATTTCTTACAAAAGACACAAAAGGTATTGTAGGGGGGGATGCGTAGTCCAGGAGAGAGTATAATTTTAAATAATTCATAAAGGAATTGACAATCTTTCGACTCAAATATGTTGGAATACGAAAAATAACTAAATTAAGACACCTTCAAGAGGAAAAACCAACAGGAATACATCAACTTTCCAAAGAAGGAAATTTTAAAAGATACCTCAAAGCATTCAAAGATTTATATATATAAACAAAAAAATCTCAAAATCACAAAACTAGTAAGGAAAAGACCAAGATTTAATCTCTAGCCTACTTGTTTTCCAAGGCCCTGGTCTAATCCAGGACCCAAGTACAAACACACAACACAGTGGAAAGGACAGAAAAGTTCATGCAGTTCTTATGGTCTCTCTAGCTCCAAAATGAAAATACAAATCAAAAGCTTTCAAGCATTTTTTTTCTCTAACATTTATAAAAGCATTAACTTAGGATAAAAAAGAATAAAATTTCATATTTATAAAAATAGTTTTTCTGGAAGGCCTCCAATTGTCCATTTCTTTTAGATCCAACAATAGATATTTATTTTTAGTTCCTTATGAAGGCAGAAGAACTCATTTATATCCGTATGTGCACATACAGCCAATGATCAGTAACATAAGCCATATTGATAGCCCACTCTGGTCAGAAAATTACACATGAAACCAACAGAAATATAATATGTATATATGGATACATTTTGTAATGAAGACTCATAGTTCTTATTCCAGAAATTTCATTTCGAACAGAAAATAAGGGCAGTAATTTGGCACAGTAGTTAAGAAGCCGTCTGTGGGGGGTATCTGAAGTGCACTGCGTAGATGAAGCCACTGCTTGTAACACCAGCGTCCCATATTGGAGCACTGGTTTGAGTGCCAGTTCAAGTACCAGCTTCTCTACTTCAAATCTAGCTTCCTGCTAATTCACTGGAGGAAATAGCAAAAGATGGTCCCAATACTTGGGCCCCTGCCACCCATGGCTCTTGACTTGCAAGTGGCTTAGCCTTGGATATTGCAGCTGTCTGCAGAGTGACCAACAGATAAAAGATCTCCTTCTCCCTCTCCACCTCCAGCCTTCCCTCTGTCCCTCCCTCCCTCCCTGTATGTCATTCTGCCTTTCAAATAAAAGAGAAAGAAACTTCAAAAACATAAATTGAAAATAAAAAACAGAATAAAGAACAATAGGAAAACTGCTATAAATATATTTGTATATCAAACACCTGCATAGAGGAAATAATAGTGATAGAATTCATTCTGGAAAACCATGCTATCCTAAGATAGCTACAAGCCACATGTGACTATTGAGTACTTGAAATATGACTAGTCCAAACTGAGATATGCTAAAAAAAAAATTCTCACTAGAATTTGAATTCTTAATGTGATTAAAAATGTAAAATATCTCATTAGCGATTTTTACATTGTCTAAAAGCTGAATTGATAATAATTTGGAAATACTGGTTTAAATAAAATATATTATTATAGCTAGTTTCACCATTTTATTTTTATTTTTATTTTGGATAGAGAAAATTTTAAATTACTATGCAAATTGAATTTGCAGAATCACTCTATATTTCAATTGGACAGCACAGTTCTAGATATAGACATAGGTACCAGAGGTATTTTAGACTATTGCATTCAGGGAGGTGGCAATGGGTGTCCAGAAGTGTTCAAATTCATCGTATATTTTTTCTCTCAGCCTGGTCCCTTCTAACCACTGTCTTGTGTCTGAATTCAAATGCAGAAGGTTGTTTGTCTACTTGTACTTTTGCATTTCTATTTAACTATTTTCAGCAAAGCTCTGGTGTTTTCATCAAAAGTGAAGATTCATTTACCAACTCTGCACACATCAGATGACATCTTATTCTTTCGATGGTTCTTTAATTGGAAAATCGATATGCTGATGTAGATTATGAAAGTCGAATCATCACCACAATAGGTCATGAAATATCACTGTCTTGCCTTTGTCTCAGGATGTGGAGGCATCAGACCATAGTTCTTGTTTTCAAGGGCTAATCCGACAAGACAAAGATATCAAAGCTGAAATTGCCTAAAATCATACATTGTGACAAATGAAAAATTAACAGTGTCATATACAAATTAAAGATTGATGAGATGACCGCAAATTGATTATACTTACATGTTAGAGTTATGGAATAGAAAAATTAGGAGGCATTGTTTGCAAGAAAACATTCCTGATTTCATTTTGTTCCTACAAATTCTGAGGTTTGTGACAAAGAATTGAAGTTTTCAGAAGCTGATTTCTATACTAACTTCTGTAATCCTGTACAATGCCTAACATTCATAAACTTTGTTGACCTAACACATGAACATGTGTAGAAAATGGATATATGATGCATACATATCAAGGTTTTTAGGCAATAAATTCAATGACTTGTAAGTTTTATATCACAATAAATACACTGTTTATTCAGCAAACACCACTGACCACTTAGCAAGTGCCACATGCTATCCTAGGATATGCCTGCTATTTGGGCTTTGAAGGAAGGGCAGAACTTAGGCAAACAGTGAGGCGTGAAAGGCAAAGCGATCCAAGTAGAGAGAAAAGGTTGGAGAGACCTAAAATTAATTGATTAATATCATAACTGATCCATTGTTTCCAATACTGAGTACTTTGGGAAGCCTTTTGTTCCAGCAAGTGTCTTCAGTGCCCCAAGGTGAGGCCTTTCAGACACCCTAATATCAGCCGTAGCTCTGGGCTCTGGAAGCTCTTCCTTGCATCTGATGACAAAGTTCTTCAAGCATACCTCTCCCTGCTTTCTCTGCAGTATCATCTTTGGTGTCACAAGAATCCATTTGACTTTGCCACCCATGCATCAAGAAAAAATAGGGAAGTGAATAACCTAAGGGACATTCTTCAATTCATGGGGAACTGGAATGATTGGGAAAATTTTCTAGCTTCCCAGCCCTTGAATGAACAATTAGGGGTCAGTTCTGTACACCTCTTGGATATTTGAGTAGAATTGAGCTTTTGTTACCCACAACATCAAACTGAATCAGTATTCCTCATTTTGTTTTTCTTCTTTCCTTGCTATACTTTACTCCCTTTCTTTCTGGGATCACTTTGCTACTGCCTCAGATATTGCTTTGGAAAAATCCTAAGAGGGCCCTACCAAGTCATCATTAAAGGAAAATTTAAGTTTCAGCTGCAATATCACTCTATTAATGAAACTTTCATAATCTGCAGCCTCCAAGACTTAATAGTTCACTGCCTCTGTATCTCCACACTGTCATTAGAGTTAAACTACTTAATTTCATGTGTGTTTCTCTCATTAGGTGTCAGGGTAAGTGACAAAACTACATTATTCATAGTTATGAACCCATCAACAATTAGTACACGGTTTTGAGCATTGTAGATGATCAGCCACTTCTGGTGGTAAATACAATCCTTGTAATATTAGCATGCATATCTTGAGATGAGTGGGAAAGCCTAATAAATGTCAGGTGCTAGCATCCTGTAATGAATGGATCATGGTGATGATCATGACGAAGACCAACTTTTAGGTACTTTAATAAATGACATAAATTTGATGAAGCAGAAAATAAATTATTTCAAGAGAGACCACCCTTTGAGACAAAGAAGTTGCCCACATTGGTAGACAGGAATTCTAAGACTCTGGGCAAAATTAAGTGTGGCAGAAAAGTCTTAGCCTAGAAAAAAAAGGAGGAATTATTTAGCTATCTAAAATACAAAGGGAAGAAATAGAGAGGAAGCTGTAGAAGAGATAGGGAGAGCGTCTAAATTGATGGACAATTGTACGAAGTGAATGTGACCTTCTGGAGGGTTTGTCAAAGCAGTTATGAAATCTTACAGTGATTAGATTTCCTGTGTATTGTTAACAAAGTGTCTTTGTTTGGCATGTCTGGAGTACAAAGTAAACAGCCTTTATGTTTATAACCATCTTACTTTATGTTCTAGGTTTTAATACAAACACACACACACAGAGTTCATTCTCATTATTCTCATGTTCTATATTTCAGGATTCACCAACTCCCTAAAATTTTTTTGTAAGCCCTGAACAGATACTTACCATGTTTCCACAATTATTCACAGACATGCCAAACAGGAAGAAATTTGGGTCTCCCAATGTGCAGGATCCCAGCTGCACTTGAACAAGATAACACCCCACCTTCTTGTTTTCCTTCTTATTCTGTAAACAAGTATCCTTTTTGCTATCCATTTAGTACCACATTTTTTGTACTTTTGTTATTTTTAGTGGTGATTTTACTATTCAAAATGGTCCTAAAATTCATACCAAAGTGCTATCTAGTGTGCTTAATCACAAGAAGGCTATAATGTGCTTTACCAAGAAATTATAGCAAAATATATAGGTAGATAAGCTTTGGTCAGGCATGAGTGATGGGGCTATCTTCCATGGATTCAATGTTAATGAGTAATGATATACATTAAATAAATGATATTTAAACCAAAACACAGACAAAGGTTAAGATTTGGTCAGTTGATGAAAATAGCATGTTCAGGGGCTCCACAGAAACCAAACCTGGATTAATGTTAGCAACAATTATTCTGAATTTGCTAACTCCATGTTCACAACTAGATAGAATATAACTACAACAAATAGTGAGAATGGACTCTGTCACCTGTGTTCTCTCTCTCTCTCTCACACTTTTTCTCTTCTCTCCTTTTACCAGGAGGTCTTAAAAATTCATAGGACAATGTGCACTCTGAAAACACTATGTATAGTCTTTAAAACTTTTTTGTTAAAATAAACTTACTTTTCAATGCTAATTTCCATGAATCTTTTGAAGTACTCTTATGTGTGTGTATATTATAAATTATGCACATATACTTCTTCACATTCTTCAAATGTGAAGAAATTTCCTTTGCATTTGTTTAGAGTGGATCATGAGATATGTGAAAATTGTTGTACAGTCATATAAAAATAACTTTCAAAGTAGTCATATCAGTTTATCCACCTATAGAAATTTATTTTTTTCTATTTTGAAATGCATTTTTCAAAAGAATTTTTTTACTTTCCAATAAAAAATCTTTACTACTTACTCAAAATATCTATGTTCCAAAGAAATGTGAAGCACCTTATCACATTGTTTCCACAAATGCAGAAAGTTAGTCACCTTTTTTATATAATAGAAAAATTATATTAGAGAGACATATCAGAGAAAATACAGAATCCACAGTTCCACAGAAGAAAGTCAAAACTTCCTGAATTAAATTCAAAATGTACACACAGATGTACATTATTCTAGGAGTTCACAGCTTTCTGTAAATTCTTGACTATTTCTGCAACTGAGAAAGAATTAAGAATCATGGACAGAGAATAAATTGAAAGAATGCCCTATCAGAATTCTAGAATAATTGAGGAAAAAGCTCTCAAAATTTCCAGAAATTGCAGCAAAGGAAAAATCATGATTTATTAATATATATATGACTTATTTATTTATTTACTTGAAAGGCAGAGTTAAAGAGAGAGAGAGAGAGAGAGAGAGAGAGAGAGACAAAGAGATACATCTTCCATCCTCCAGTTCACTCTCCAAATGGTTGCAATGGCTGGGGCTGGACATAGCTGAAGCCAGAAACCAAGAGCTCCTACCAGGTCTCCTACATAGGTGCGGAGGCCCAAGTTCCGGGGCAGTTTTCTGCTGCTTTCCCAGGCACATTAGTAGAGAGCTGGATCAGGAGTGCAGCGTCCAGGACTCGAATCAGCACCCATATGAGATGCCGGCATCACAGGCAGTGCCACAACACTGGCCCGCACTAAATAACTTTCACAGAGCAAAAGGAAGCACATTGGTCTTTATCCTAAGTATGCTTTGCCCAGATAATCATTAAAAAATCACAGGGGCTTTTTATAGTTCATACTTGGTGTTGAATTTTCAGGAAAAGTATGAATTTGTAAAATTAGCCATTAATAACATCAAATAAAACTAGTGAATCGATTAAACAAAAAATCACCTATAAAAAGAAGAAAGAATATGGAGTCACACACAGAAATTACAAAATGTTTCTAGCCATATAGTACGAAGCAAGAAGATGAATAAGACACAGCACATTGGGCAGTTTTTCATCTAGTATTAGGCAACTGGAAAAGGAGGGGTCTCCTTCGGTCTGGACTGCATGTTCAACTAAGAAAAACAGTCACTTTGACCACCCTGGGAGAGGCTTGTAAACCTCTTCCAAGCTAGTAAAGGAAAAGACCCAGACAGTTAAAACAGGAAGTGCAGCTGGGGAGGACCTCCAGTGGTGTTCATGAATAGAAGCGGCCACATAAGGAACCACAGGGGAATGGATGGCGGACACTCAGGAGCCTTCCTAGGGAACCCGGGGAGCAGGTGGCCCCCATCAGAAAGTATTTGCTATCTTGGGTCCTTAAAACACATCAAACCTCTGAGAAGTTCTCTCTAATAACAAAAAACTAAGTAAAAATTGTTTTTATATTTTTCATAAATGGCATAATGAGCATTTATGCAGGAAATGAGCTCTTTCTTGAATTGTATCTCAGGTTGTTGAGATATGTGGATAATATTTTATATAGGAGCTTTTAATCTGGTGTTCTTATCTCCTTACACATGTGGCTGACAACAAAATGTTCTCTCTTATTGCTGGGAGTGTTTAGTAAAATCGAAATCAGGGGAAACTTTAAGGAATATGAATGCAGGGATTCTCGATCACTATGGAAGTGTGTGGGGAAAAAAGTGGTATGGGGAAGTCATAGCTCAATTTAAGCAATCTCCTTTTAAAGAAAAAATCATATTATCAGCCCACCTGGTCAGAAACAAAAATGTCTACCATGGTGCAACCCTTACCAATATGAGCAAGTTTTTCTTTAACAGATTTAGTCTATTCCTCTGTTCTTAGATTCATAATCTCTTACTGTGCTCTTTTACCTTCTCTGGTGGACACTTCTGGATCTCACTGTACCGGATGGCATGCAAAATTCCATGAACAGAGGTACCATTTCAGCAAAAATAAACGACGAGAGTCTTGCTAAACTACTCATATGGGCGAAGGAAGTATGCCTGAAATCCAGCAAGAGCAAGAGTCATTAATATGTGCTAGTAAGCGATTACTTGAGGTGTGATTGAGAGAGAAGGTCTGAGAGGAGAACAACATTGCATCCAGGAGTCAAAATTAAACTTTAATTCTGGGCTTTCATGAACTGGAGGTATAATCTTGGGCTTCATTGACCTCACAAGTAACACGAAGGGGCTGGGATTTGGGGGGGGGGGGTGGGATGATAATTTTCTCAAGTCTCAATCTCATTTACAGTTATTTTTGAATAAGAATGGATTCAACTTCAGTATTGCAAGAGACAAGAATTAAATGCTTATGCTGATGCCTTTCCATTTTCACTCAAAAATATAGGAGTTGGTGGTATGGTATTGCAGGCTTAGCTGCTGCTTGTGACACCAGCGTCCCGTGTGAAAATCAGTTCGAGTCCCAGCTGCTCCATTTCTAATTCAGGTCCTGGCCAATGCATCTGGGAAAGCAACTGAAGATGGCCGAAAAGTCTGTGATCCTACCACCAGTATGGGAAATTCATATGGAGTTCTAGACTTCTGACTTCAGCTTGGCTCAGCCCCAGCTGTTGCAGCCATTTGGAGACTGAACCAATGAATGAAAGATAATTCTCTCTCTCTCTCTGTCTCTCTCTCATCTCTTCCCCCTCTCTGTAACTTTGCCTTTCAAATATTTCAAATAAAGAAAGAAATATTTAAAACATTATGCAAAATTATACATTGTTCTATTCCTGTATAACTGTGATTTCTTACCTTAGGTTATATAAAGATAATCTCTAGAAGGCATTCTCAGCTTTGTTTTTTTTTTTTTTTTTGGAGAGACAAATGAAGAGATAGATAATTTTTAACACATTGGTTTGATACATAATTAAGGGTTAGATTATTGCTAGCTGATGCCCATCAAATTTATAGCAATAATGCTATAATCATCTCTATTGTGAGTTAGAATTTTTATTTACCAAGTCTTATCAGTGGAACCCAAGAACACAGAGGAAAAATAAAAGGTTCTGGATATTTGTTAGATTATGATTCCATGGTAGAAAAGGATTCCTCAAAATCACAGAGAAAAATTAAACCAGCAACATACAATAAAATTAAAATGTTTTATTTATCAATACATCACAAAAAGGATATCAACAGGAAAGTAAGGAAATCCAAGTCTTCTCATCCATAAAAGCAATGACAGCAGAGGAAAAAATATGTATCAAAATCAACTTTTGAAAACTCTAGAAATTAATAAAAGATTTACCACCATCCAGGGAGCATTTATTCAAGACGATTGGCTTAATCTTGGGAAGAATAACACAACTGGAATTTTTTAAAGCTTTTATTTAATGAATGCAAATTTCATAGGTACAGCTTTAGGAATACAGTGGTTCTTCCCCCCATACCTGGCCTCCCACCCCCTCTCCCACACCACCTCCTACTCCCTCTCCCACCCCATTCTTCATTAAGAGTCATTTTTAATTAACTTTATATACAGAAGATCAACTCCACACTAAGTAAAGATTTCTACATTTCGCACCCACACATAAACACAATGTATATATAAAATACAGTTTGAGAACAAGTTTTGCAGTTAATTCTCATAGTACAACACATTAAGGACAGAGGTCCTACATGGGGAGTAAGTGCACAATGAATCCTGTTGTTGATTTAATAACTGACACTCTTATTTATGATGTCAGTGATCACTTAAGGCTCTTAACATGAGCTGCCAGGGCTATGGAATCCTTTTGAGTCCACAAACTATTCAGTATTTAGACAAGGCCATAAGCAAAGTGGAAGTTCTCTCCTCCCTTCAGAGAAAAGTACATCCTTCTTTGATGGCCCCTTCTTTCCACTGGAATCTCACTCACAGAGATCCTTCATGTAGGATTTTTTTTTTTTTTTGCCACTGTGTTTTGGCTTTCCATGTCTGAAATGCTCTCACGGGCTTATCAGTCAAAAACTGGCATTTTAAAGTTGCCTTATTCCAATATCCCACTCCCTAATTCCATATAAATCTTTAAAACCAACAGACACATAGTAAAAATTGCAGTTTAGCAATCGAAATCACTAGAATGGGCAGAAAACATTTGAATCTCACCCACTGCAGCATTCCCAGAGAATTCTTGGTATTTGACTTTCTGTAAGTTCCACAAAAATCTTCACTCGCAGAGTTTTCTTTATTTCTCTTGGTGCAGAGTTTACTCAGTGTGAGCAGCCATTTCTCTGAAAGTATTTGTCAAACACTTTGACACTGCATCGATGTGTATGCCCTGTAATCCTGTCCAGAGCAGAAGAGGAAGGCCATGGCCCTCCTGTACACCTGACACTCTGCATGTGCAGGAAGTAGGGCCTAGCAAAGTTACTATGCACTGTCTGCCTGAGCACTGAAGATGTGTCCCAGACATGCACACGGCTTCTCAGCAAAGCATTGCAAAAGTAGTGGTTCTAGACATTTAAGGGAATCTCCGTCCAGGAATTAGCTGACAAACTAACCATGCACAGACTTCACTGGCCAAATGACAAAAATGAAGACTTTGCAATATTACTTCAGGATAATCACTAAACAAACAAATGTAATAACAATAAGAATAGCAACCTTCATAAGCCCAGGGGAAGATTTAATTTATGTATGAATTAATGACATACAGTGTCCAGTATTTTTAAAAGCCATGTGATCTGAAAAGAATAGAAAAAGTATGACTTGAGGCTGGTGCCGTGGCACAGTGGGTTAATCCTCCGCTTGTGGCGCCGGTATCTCATATGGGCACAGGTTCTAGTCCCGACTGCTCCTCTTCCAATCCAGCTCTCTGCTAAGGCCTGAAAAAGCAGAGGAAGTGGCCCAAGCCCTTGGGTCCCTGCACCCGCATGGGAGACCCAGAGGAAGCTCCTGGTTCCTGGCTTCGGATTGGCGCAGCACTGTCCATCGCAGCCATTTGGGGAGTGAACCATCGGATGGAAGACCTCTCTCTCTGTCTCTCCCTCTCACTGTCTATAACTCTACCACTCAAATAAGTAAATAAAATCTTAAAAATAAAAAAAGGAAAAGTACGATTTATCCACAGTAGAACCTATTTGTGAAAAGCCCTGTCATTGGATTTACCAGACAAGAAATTTTAAATTAGCTATTTAAAATATTTTCAAAGAACTAAAAATCCATGTCTAAAGAATTAAAAGAATAAATGGGAAAGAAGAATATTGAAAAGAAAGTAGAGATTTTAAAAATTTGAATAAAAATTCTAGAGTTGGAAAGTAAATGAATTATAATAAAATATTCACTAGAGGGGATCAAAAACAGAACAAAGAATCTAAACACTGAAAGGTTACTTAATCTAGATAATCTGGCTTGACAAACAACAAAAAGAAAAAAAAAAACAGAAAAAAGAAAAGAATTAGCAGAGTCACAGAGACCTATAGTATATAACTGATAACAACACACAAATAATGTGAGCCACAGAAAGAAATCAGAGAGAAAAATGAGTGGAAAGAATATTTGGAGAAATAATGGTAAAAAAAAACCTGGAGCTGGTGCCGCATCTCAGTAGGCTAATCCTCCACCTGCAGCACCAGCACGCCGGGTTCTAGTCCCGGTTGCTCCTCTTCCAGTCCAGCTCTCTGCTGTTGCCCAGGAAGGCAGTGAAGGATGGCCCAAGTGCTTGGGCTCTGTACCCACATGGGAGACCAGGAGGAGGTACCTGGCTCCTGGCTTCAGATCCATGCAGTGTGCAGGACGTAGTGGCCATTTGGGGGGTGAACCAATGGAAAGGAAGACCTTTCTCTCTGTCTCTCACTGTCTACTCTGCCTGTCAAAAAAAAAAAAAAAAAAGAAAGAAAGAAAAAACAAACCATGAGGAAACATATTAATCTAGGAAGCTCAACTATTTTCAAACAAGATAAAAACAGAGATACAAATCTACGCACAACATACACACACCACCAAAAGTCAAAGTCCAAGAAAAAACCTTGAAAGCAGCAAGAGAGGAATGACTCATTACTCACAAAAGATCTTCAATGAAATGAGTGCCTCTGCCTTACAACTGTGAGGAATTACATTCTGCCAGCAATCACAAACGCTTGAAAAAGAACCGTGGGCTCTATGAAATGGAAGGATGCAGCGCAGCCAGCATATTGCCTTGAGTGTTGCGAGACCTCGAGCAGAAGACATAACTAAACCACGTCTAGACTCTTGACCCATGAAAACTTCAGATACTAAATTTATATTCCTTTACTTCATCAACGTTAGAAAACAAATACAGCATAGAAGTTTGAGATGGAAGAGGAAGGGAATTATATTGGGGAAAATGCCGAGGGTAGGAGAGTTGCTTCTAGAGTATTTCTTAATTTTTGTTGTAACCAAATTGGTGGTCATTTCTAATGCAATCTTAAATATATATGTTTATGTGCTAAAGTAGTTGTCTTATCTCTTAACTAAAAAATAAGTCTGAGCGCTTTTAAAATGGTAATGAATAACAAGTTCAAGTCAAATACCTAGAAAACATGTACTTTTTAAACCAATTTGAAATTGCCTAATAATTGAGACCCAATAACTTAAGAATGTATATATCACACTATCATCCACCAAAAATAATTTAAAAAGAGAGAAAATGAGATTTGAAGAGAGTTATAAATGGAGTTCCAAAAAAAAAAAAAAGGAAGAGGAAAAAAGTGACATTTAAGGTGTATACCGATATTTCACACCCCTTGACCTGCATTAATTCAGAAGAATGGTACCTCTTCAAAGGCTTGTTAGAGCAGAAGATTTTTATCTCACAACAAAAAAACGATGCTAGCCTGATGTCCATATAATGACAAGATGATGAGTCCAGAGCAGTTAATCGCCAAAATAAAACTGAATGGCAAATATGAGCTTTACCCTTATTTTTGTGCTTCTACCTGCATTCGGATCCACCACCAGCTTCCCTCATATCTCCGTAGGAGAGCTTGAGGCCCCTCTCCCATTCCATTCCAACACATCAACGTAGTCAGTGCTGCAACATTGCCAGTGGTTTGATATCCACATGCTGATCAATCCAAAAAATATCGACTGAGTACCTGCTATGTGCTGGGTACTGTGATCAATAGAAGTTTCCCAGATAAAATAGAGAAGACCTATTCCCTGAGGTGTGGATGTTCCAGGGAGGAAGAGAGGCACAGTGACAGATAATTTCAATATTTATGTAAGGGGCCAGAGAAACAGCCTGACTGACTTACTAACTCACTCTTCATTTCCAATATTTACCTAAGATTTGAACAGGGATGATTTTGTAAACAGATTGAATTAACATTTTAGTAGATATGCAACTAGGAAATGTCTGTTATTATATCATTCAGCTCCAAAGAAGTGGAAGTAGGAAAAGTGAGCCTTGTACTTGTCTTCCCAGTGATTTTTTTATTTCCTTAGATAGTGTTTCTGCCCTTGAATCCCCTATCTTTAGTTTGTAAAAGTGTCATTGATAATTAAGGACTTAAGAAGACACCACTAACCTAAGGTTTTGTTCATATTAATAAAAAATGATTAAAGCCTAAAAGTAATTTTGAAGAAGGTACACTTGGTTTTATCCAAGCACACATTCCAGCACACTTACTTGTTATGAGTCAGTTGCATTCAATATAACAATGGTTTGACAAAGGTAGAAGTGATTTTGAGCGGCAGTTCAGCAAATTGTCGGCTAAGAATGACTACTGCCTGGAACCATTTAGGCTCTGAGTATTGCAAATAAGTAAGGTCCTGTGCCTGCTTTCAAAGTGTTAACAAATGGGTAACTCAGTGCTCAAATAAAAATGAATGTAGAATGCCGTAAGAGCTCAAAACAAAGGCCCTGACAACTCACTTTGTTGGTAAGATATAAAAGAGAGGGAAAGAAGAAAGGAAGATTTTGGAACAAAAAGTAATAAAGGCAGAATTATTAGCTAGAAAATCATTAAAATAACCCTTCATGCATGAATGCATGTGATGAACAACAGTGGCAGTGGAGAAAGAGGACAGAGCATGGAGGAGAACGTCCCAGTGACTTCTCTCAGAAGTACAGTTGTGGTCTCAAGTTGTCAGTAGCCTCTTCCACCATAAAGCCTTTATGTCTCTTACATTTACCTCACTAGGAAGTAGAGACAGATGGATCTTAGTCTTATTTCACTTGTTGGAAAAAGATCAACTAATCCCATTCATTATTTGGAAATTTTTTTGAAATCCATAGTTTCTTTATAATAAGCATTTTCACATGTTTGGAAAAAATTGCACCAAAAATTTTCAGCACCAAAATAAAGTCACATTTTGCATTCGATTTTCCATGAGTTTGTTTTTTATGCTTGTTAAGAAAATCAGCTAATTATCTACTAAAAATCATCCTCTTTCAATCTTTATTTCTATCTGCCCTGCCCATCATGCTAATACCCTTAAGACAGGAAATAGACACCGCTAGGCTGCTAGGAGCTCCACTGGAATAGGCAATGCTTCACCTCAGTCGTAGGGACCAACAGATTCCCCTTATTGTAGAAGAAATGAAGAGGTGTTGGTGCAACCATCTTGGAAAATTCTAGGCTTTCATCAAAGCATCCATTCTTGCACATTGTACCATCCTCTTGTATCCAAAATTATTCACTAATCAATATCTCTGCTCAACTCCTCAACTTCATTGCTCAACCCTCTCCTTCCTCTCATTCTTTCTTCCTTTTCTGCTACATCTCCTCCAATCTTAAAATTCCTTTAAGTCTCCTAGATGGATTTGCTTTCTTGGTTGATAAATCAATTAATATTTTATCATCATCATCAAACCTTCTGTATTATTTCTGGGAGATCTCATGTGTCTTTATAAATACTTGTTTTAAATTGTATTTTAAACAAAGACAACTGTCACTCTGAAAGGAATTCTGTGCTAGATATGCAAATACTAATTTTCATCATCACCACATTTGAATCTGTATAGTAACCACAAATGAAAAATGTCTGAATTTGATATTTTGCAGTATTTTTATAATTTGTTTTTTATTAATATGCAATTTTTATTTAATATCACTTACTCTATTCTTTAAGTATAAAGGAAACTATATTTGATTCCGGAGAATTTTAAATTAATTCTAAATTGTCTTTGTTCTCTTTGCTCTCTTCCATTATCAAACTTAATTTTACTCAAAATTTTTTCATGTATAGGTCAAAGCTAACTTCTGCAGAGAGAACAGGCAGATTTAAAGTTTGTATATTTGGAACAAAGCTGTTTGTTATCAGCTTCTGCTGCTTTCAATCTACAGCACAGTTAAAAATGGGGCAATTATGCATAGTAAGTTTTCTTTTCAAAGCTAAAACACAAAGGAAACTCTTGTCAAGAATTATTAATGTCTTAAGTAAAGTTCACCATAGCCAAAGCCATTCTAAAGAATAAATCTGCTCCAAATAGGAAAGTATGTGTGTATGTGTGTGTGTACTTGTACAGAAATAGTGGGGGAGGTGATGGAGAAAAGAAGGTGAGGGATTCATTTTCTTAAAATGCAAACAAAAAATGGATTTTTAATAGGATGAAAGAAAAAAACCACAATAATAAATAATTCCTCTTTAAGAAAATAAGCTTAAGTGAAAAATGAAACAAAAGTCAAAAAAGAAACCGTTTTAGTGTAGAGAAGACTGTTTTAGAAGGAACACTTGTCTTACATCAGAGGTCTGGACTTAATGGATGAAAAGGCAGCATCACATTGGAGAACAGGGATTGTTTCATTAACCACTATGGGTAAAGGTGTTACAAACATGTCATTCATATTACCTGTGGAGAAAACTGTACAATGGCAAAACCTGCAATTCAATTATACATGGCCCAGTGTAAATTTTTCTTTTGGTTTTGTCATGAAAATGCATTTTGGGTTATATACACACATTTAAAGGGTAACCCATCTGATTTGACTTTTGCTTTCTTTCATTTTTAATATACCAAAGTCTAAAAGCATTGAAAAAGGGTCTGCGTGACCTTGCTGAAACGCCTAACTACGTAACTGTGAGTGGGACCCTAAACACCTCTGCAGCTCATTTGTATATACAGAAGGGGGAACAACAGCACCCATCTTACCTAAGACCCAAGGTTGTTGTGAGATCGTTCGTGTAAATCACAAAGCACAACCGAGGGGGTAAGGGGCCATGGTGTGATTGCGGGAGAGAGTTAGGGTCAACCTTTAAGGGTAAGTTTTGCAGTCATTCAAGCTGTTTGTTCAGGAAATTTTGAAGCTGCAAGCTATGACTGAGTGTTCTATCATTGTCAGAGGGGCTCATGTTTCAGACTTTGGCCTCCAAGCCACCACCAGATCAAACACTGATCGTGGCTGTCTAGGCATGTCTCTGTAATGGTAAGTTTAAGCAAGTTTTTCTCGAAATTCAGCTTCTTTATAACTAATTTGACAAGGTAATAGCAAGTGCAAGTGCGCACACACACTCTTATAGAACCTTAAATGTGCACACACACTTTTATAGAAACTTAAATGTGCACACACACTTTTATAGAACCTTAAATGCGCACACACACTCTTATAGTACCTTAAATGTGCACACACACTTTTATAGAACCTTAAATGCGCACACACACTCTTATAGTACCTTAAATGCGCACACACACTCTTATAGAACCTTAAATGCGCACACACACTCTTATAGTACCTTAAATGCGCACACACACTCTTATAGAACCTTAAATGCGCACACACACTCTTATAGTACCTTAAATGCGCACACACACTCTTATAGAACCTTAAATGCACACACACACTCTTATAGTACCGTAAATACGCACACACACTCTTATAGTACCTTAAATAAAAGATTAATAAAAATGTCATGATATATTGACTGACTCCTCATTCTTTTTTTTCATTCTTTTTTTAAAGAATTATTTATTTATTTGAAAGTCAGAGTTACACAGAGAGAGGAGAGGCACAGTGAGAGAGAGGTCTTCCATCCGATGGATCACTCCTCAATTGGCTGCAATGGCCGGAGCTGTGCTGATCTGAAGCCAGGAGCCAGGAGCCTGGAGCCTCTTCTGGGTCTCTCATGTGGGCGCCTGGGCCCAAGGACTTGGGCCATCCTCTACTGCTCCCAGGCCATAGCAGAGAGCTAGATGGGAAGAGGAGCAGCCGGGAATAGAAGTGGAACCCATATGGGATGTCGGTGCTTCATGCCGAGACGTTAACCCACTGCACCACAGCGCCGGCCCCTGACTACTCATTCTAAGTTTTAAAAAGTATGTGGTAGGGTTATCTTTATTTTGGAAGAAGACTGAAGGTTGCAAGAGATTTTGAGGTGCTCTCTGTGCAGAACACCTCTAGTAGGGTGATTACTGTGCCCTTATTCAGACATGGTGACTGAACTTGCCCATGTACTAATGAAATTGAGTAAGAGTACCAAGAGAGGCCCAAGTGGATCACCTGGATGCCGAACATTGTTTGCTGCCCCTGTAAGAGTGATACTTCTGACAATCAGAATCACTAACTAGAATGATGACTACTTTCCTTGCACTCTATTCTCATGGCATAAAAAGCTTAAAATGATTGGATAGTTAGATGTTGAAGCTTGAGCTTTAATGGGATTCTTCATGTGTTCCCTGGTGGAAGATTTCTCTGTTTCATCAACAAAGCCTCTGAAGTCATGGATCCCAGATTTGTCAGAATAGGAAACACAAATTTCTTCTGTGGATTACTGGGAATGATGCTTAAACAGGCTGCTCCTATTTTTACTGCTTAGCTATAGTGTGATGAGGTGGCTGGGTCTAGGTTCTTGTTTCTAAGGCAAGAAAGAATTTGAGGATGAGACACAGTCAGAGGTTAGAAGAGAAGCATGATTTATGTGCATGCAAAGTGAAAGCATTCAGTCAAGTAGTGCAGGAATACTCAAGAGTTCTACAGTCCACAAGGTGCTGGGCCATCTCTTCTTATGGACTGAAGGCATGGAAATAGTGCCTGGAGCAGGGGCAATTGAATATTCAAAGAGGGTGAAGTTGAGGGTATTCTTTTTGGAACTCAGAAGTTTCATGGAATCAGGTGCATGACAAGAGCAGGTGTATCAGCCATGGAACTTTTAATATAATAAGCTTGCAATGAGCTGAAGGTCATTGTGGAGATGTAGCCAGCAGCAATGTTGGTTATTTTTGGTCTACACCAGTTCTGAGTGATAGTCTCCTGGAAACTACAATTTTTCTATTGTATGGAAAATGGAGCTGATTTTGATGGTGCAAATGGCTACCGAGCATCTAGGAGGAGGTGGGGACAGCAACTCTTTCTTGCTACTATATCCTTACCTACATTAATAAGACCCATGTGCTCGGTCATTTAGATACAAATGCCACAAATACTTGTTTGGGTGATATAGCACCATATATATATATGGTGGTTGACTTTAGATATACACAGCATTCACACAGTGTCCTTTCCAGGTTGATGCATCAGAAGTTCATTCAGCAGGTTGCCCAACTGCTAAAAAAGACTGACAACTCCTGGGAAAAATGATAAAACCAATGGATTTCTCAGGAAAACTGTTGATTATAAGTCTGCTTTGCTGTTAGGTAGGCAATTTTGCTGTTGGCCTGATGTTACCTAATACAGAGCTGCATATTAGTGAATCAGATAAATCCTCTATTCATGTGATTGACTGAGCAATAAGGTAGGAAAGGCAAAATCATACCCAAAAAGTGTGGATTCCCATAGTGGAAGGGACCCAATAAGTAGAAATTTGCTACCAAGGGACCAGTTGATCTCCTCAAGGGATGATGGCATTTCTGAAGCTCAAAGTTGATCCCTGTAGCTAGCAACCTGGCATTTATTAAAGGATCATCCTTTGTGAATGGAAATTCATACAATCTGGTCAAAGCACAGCCTCCACCCCTGCCACAAAGGTGACTCTATTCATGTGCCCAACGTGCCGGTATTAGGGTGGTTGACATCGACTGATTGAGACACTCAGTGTACTTGGCCGTTTAGTATCTATTGTGAGGCAAGTCCTCCATTATGTGCATTAACAAGCAGCAAAAAAATGCATCTTATTTTGTGCCCACTCCCAAAAGAGTATGCCTCATCTCTAAAATTCCTTGTCCCCGTTTTTCTAATCTTTTTATTTCTAACTTATTGATTGACCATCCAAGCCATTTTTATGGCTATTTTTTTTGCATTGTTAACTTCATACCACTTCTCTATCCAAATAGATGAACAGGTACATTTCCAAAATTCTGGCTGTTGGGATACTTTCCTCTTCAAATATCTTTCTGTGCCTCTCCTAAGTGGGCTATCCTACAGTCCATTTGAAGTTTGTGCCTTCTTACTAAGTTGACCTCTCAGTGACCTAAGCTATCAGCTGGTCATAGGGAGCCCCCATTCTTTCTGGTATGGTCCTATGGTCCTAGGGGTGACTGAAGGGAAAGGGCTGAAAGAGGAGTAGTGGCTAGGGGTCCACGTTGTGGTATAGCAGGTAAATTTGCCACCTAAAACACCAGCATCCTATATGAGTTGAGTTCCAGATGTAACACTTCTGATCCAGCTCCTTATAAATGCACCCGGGAAAGCAGAAGAAGATGGCCCACATGCACGGGCCCCTGTATCTATGTGGGAGACCTAGAATAAGTTCCTGGCTCCTGGCTTCAGTCTGGCGAATCCCTGGTTGTTGAGGGCATTTGGGGAATGAACTAGCTGTTGGAAGCCCTCTCTCTCTCTCTGTCTCTCTAACTCTGCCTTACAAATAAATAAAATAAAATAATAAAAAGAGTAGTGTATGCCATGAGGGCCTGTGAGTCTGGGTTACCTGCCAGTGAATTGCATGACTGCTTCTGGCCTTATTGTTGTCTGACCCCGGCTGTGACATTTCCTTCTTAGACTGGATTGCTGCTGGCTCTAACCAACATGACAATGGGGTAAGTCTGTTTGAATCCTGATCATGACTGGCCACTGTGCATGGTCACTTGCTATCATGCATAGTGTCCTTACCAGGGGCCAGCAGCATGATAGGAGATTTTTTCTGAATGTTAATATTAATTTTTTGATGTAGACAGCATGGTTTTACCACACAGCACTAGTACATTTCTTTAGTGTGAAGGTTTATCTGTCACTGAGTGTGTATTTCTCAGCCTTTAGGGACTTTATTAATATCCCTAAATAGCACAAGCAGACAAATATAAGAACCTCTTATACATATGTTCTTTTCTTTATTAATGTGGAGGGACAGAGCTAAAGGTCCTCTGTTGGTACAGCTAACACTGATAGCAGGGGTTGAAAGGAACAAGGAGCATATTTTACAGATTTCAATGATCCTTTTCTTCTAATCATTCTGAAAATCTAAAATAAAATGTTTATAAAGTATTATCAGAACCCTCTTAGCCTCTTTCAGATTCTAAACTCAAAAGCAATATCTCCTTCAACTAAGTCTTTCAACTCAGAGAAGGTACAAGCACACAAATCAATCAGGCTTTTCTATTCAACATGGGAAAAGGTAAAAGACAGCAGAAATCAGGTCAAAGTCAAAACCAGGGCAGATATTGTACATGTGTTTTCTTTTTTCTCCTCAAAGCTATAAAGGCATACAATTTCTTCATTGCCTTATTAAAGGTCTGTTTACTTAGCATTTAACGTGAAATAAAGGAGAACCTTTCTATTCTGTTTACTTTAAAATGAAGCATCAGCAGTCCATGTGAGTGATGCTATTGTCTTCTAATAAGAAAGATATTTTGTGTTTACCAAAGGCACAGCATATCTAAAAATATATGATATAGCAGTTGCTTAAATGAAAACGTAGAGGAAAACAGAGCATTATTGAAACAGGAATTGTATTTGATACAGTATTATGAAACTCAAGACAGAAGAGCACACCTTCTAAGGGGAAGGGATTTTCCTGTTCTTAAAGAAACATGGATATTATTAGAGTAGTCTGAGCCTTGCAGACTTCAGTTCACTGTAGCAAAAAGGCTCTGAGAAAGATGAAATCATCTGTATTATATTATGAGCAGGCAGGCCAGTTGAAAAGGGACATTGAGTATGCAATGTGGTAGATATTAGCAAACACTTAAGAGAAACCACAAAAAAACCTCGTGCATTGGCCTGGAGTAAGCCTTCAACATCTGTTCAGGCCCTTCAGAGTCTACACTGCTGAGAACATAAGTCAGTTTGTTGGTCGTTCCTCTGAACTTGAAGCCAGATGAGCAAATCCAAGGCATTTTATGGTACAATCATTCAAATCATTCCAGTATGTGACAAGATTTTTTGCCTTTGCCTTGAGCTTCAAAAAGAATTAGGCGGCATTTGTAACACTTCACACATTCCAAGGAAACAATTGGATCCAATCGTGAAAGTTTTCAAGTTCTGATCAATTTTTAATGCATTATTTACATTGAACATCCAGTTTGAAATGAGGCTTTTCTAGAGAGCCCTGGTGTTAAAGTACAGTAAAGTGGTAACTGCTATATTTATATCTCTCTTTATTTTATCATATGATGCTATAATTTATTTATATTTGTATTTATTATTACTTATAAATACTGATTATGAGTTAGTGCTAGTCCTTTGATGGTTTCATCATAGGCTTCATCTAACAGAAGCGGATTCACCAATAGATTCACAGATGGGTGTGTAGGGATGACCACACAGGACGTAGAATTCCATTACATCAATAGTTTCAACAAGTGCTTTTAAAATACACATTTTAAAAGTTTATGGAACAAAACAATGAAGCAGATATTTGGGTTATTTAACTGCAGTCACATATATTCTCATGCTACCCTTGAACTATCTCCCTACATACAATCTCAATTTTTATAACATTGACTTGGGAATCTTTCTGAGCACTGCTGAAAGTGAACAGCAACTTCTCACTGTAAAATTAATTTCACTTTCAGAAAAATGTTTCTTTGTGGAAGATCTGGAGTGTTCAGTGTGTGCCTAGTGGCCTCGGGGTTTCCTTGCTAAGGTGCAGCATCATTAGCATCTCACCTGTTAGATCCGTGCTGCTGGGAAGGAATGCAACTGGTAGAGAAACAGACAGGAAAGAAGAACATTTTACAAACTCTAAGTTGACATACAAAATACCCTTTAACGATTTTTCCTGAAATTCTGAGATGGTGAAACTAATTTTTCTCCTTTAACCAAAACAATTATTTATGATTAAAAATGTATGGACTTGTTCTTGCCTGTCAAAAAGTATACTCAGGCCTTTACTTCTATTATATTTTCAAAACTTAGATGATCACTATGACATCTGTGCTGTATTATTATCCCTATTTCCTTATTGAGGAAATGGAGACTTGTGCAAATCAGAAAGTAATCTTTTTTAAAATTTTATTTTTATTTATTTATGTCAAAGAGATAGAGACAAAGACAGAGAAAGCTCCCATTCACTCCCCAAAATGCCTGCAATGTCAAGGTCTGGCATAGGTTAAGGTCAGGAGTCAAGAATTTAATCCAGGTCTCCCATATGGATAGCAAGGACCTAATTACTTGAGTAATCAACCACTGACTCCAAGGGTGTACATTAGCAAGAATCTGGAGTTGTAAGCAGAACACAGACTTAAACCCAAAATCTCTGATACAGAATGTGGGCATCTTAATCACTAGAATAAATGCCAACCTCTCAAATAACAGCTTGTACTCTAAGGTATCTAAAAGTTCCAGTGCTTGAAGTCTAAGCATCTCCTGACACTTTTTAATAAACAGCTATAAAAATTGAGTCTATATTATGATTCTGAGCATGTTGAAATTTACATTCTAGCAATCACTGGACTAAAACCTAACTATATAAACCAATGAACAGCTAACTGGCTTAACTCCCAGATAGTACTGTTCTATTCTAAAGGGAAAAGAAAAAAAAATAGAAAAGGTAAATGTAGGCCTCGATCATTTGGAATTGACTAAAGCAAAGATCCTTGAATCCTTTTCAAGCAGCTGTAAGCATTGGGTTATTAGTTGGATCTTTAGAAATCACAAGAGAATTGGTATTTCCTGCTCCCGAATAAACAGCAAAGAAATAACTGCTCTGCTTCTTCATCCACAATTGAACATTTCAGGATGTGTCTTCATCTTGACCTTCCTGAGAAAGGGGCTGATTTATATTTGCAAACCTTAAAGTGCTTTGTGACAGTACACTGATTTCTGGGACCCAAGCACTTGGTTTGCATCTGCAATACCCAGGAGATACCAGAGCACAGGAAGAGTGAGCTCCATCTCTTTTCACCCTGCAGCTTATCTTTAAATCAACTTTTCTGAACAAATAAGGCCATAACTATGAGGTGTCTTATAGGGCATGCAGCCCAGTGTCCTTACTGGAACCATTTTGCAAATACACAATGACACATAAGGAGGACTTCAGCAAGGCTGGTGGTAATCATATTCCAGATTGTCTTTCACTCTACTCTATCCTAAAGTTCACCTGTCTTGCCCAAGGAGAGATTTGAGGCCCAAGAGGATGTGAAATCCCCTGTATGCTAAAAAAAAAAAAAAAAAAAAAAAAGACAACTTAAAGATGTCCTGGGGGCAGGTTTGCAAAACAGCCAAGTATAACAGACTTTTCTCATATAATAATAGTGAATGTCAGAGAAGTTAAATGAAACATCAATGTTCACACAGCTGTAAAGTGCAGAATTTGAGATGCAGAAGAGACAGACCTATTGGCTACAAAGCTTGTCTCCTTCCCTCTTACAATGTTGCATTAAAGCAGGTCAAGATTGGGTTTTGGCATTCAATCATCTAAGCTCAGCATATTTATTTATTATTTATTTATTTTTTCTTTTCTTACTTTGAATCTTCAAGTCTCAAATAGAAAAGGTCACAAAGATGTCAGAAAATCAGGTAAAATTAAAACAATAACCATGCTCCTTCAATATAGCCAATGTATGACATTATCCTCTAGACTAACACTTCTCTTTTCTTTAAAAGTATAAAAGATAGGATTACAAAGGATCATATTACACATGCTCTAAGCATTAACTGCAAGTGGGAATTTCATAGGTAGTTTTGGAGCCAATTTTTGCAATGGCAATTTTCCTCCCTTTCTGTGCTCTCTGGCCATTTCTGCAATCTAATGTGGTTTACAAGAAAATTATGCCTTCAAATGACTTCAGTCAGCCCAAGCAGGTAGGTAGCAGAAAGTCATTTTAAATTTATTTCCTGTTGTTTGCCTTTTTAGAGGCGATTCCCAGAGCTGTGTCTTGTGTTCTACTTCTCCTTTTATGAAAGCCCCTGGAAACAGAAAGGCAGGATTTCTCTTAAGAATTCAGGCACAAAACTTAAAAAGCTCTCTGACCACATAGAAACATGAAAACCAACTGCCCTTCAATGACTTATCCTGTATGTGGTATGATTTTAAAATGGAAGGAAGCAAATGACAAAGAAGGAAGGAAGGCAGGACAGACAGACTAGGGGTCTGAATTCTGATTTCAGCTTTTCTATTAGCTCAGTTTGTAAACTTGACCACACTTCATTTCTATATTTTTAAAATATAATCTATAAATTTGGTATATAATCCGATCTTCATAAATTTGTTGATAGAGAAATAGGAAATAAATAACTAATTAATTGCATAGTTCAGATTTTTATGCAGAATAAACTTTCAATATACATAGCAATAGCAGACACCAAGTGGTGAGATGTGACTAGGCAGAAATTTTCATTTACTCAGGGAAACTTATTTCAAAGAACACCTTTGTCTCTTCTATGATTCTATCACAGATGGGGCACTCTTAATCCACTAACCAGACTGACCTTCCCTTCTCCACAAGTTATGCATTGTGATCCCCAAAAGAACTATTATGTAGCAGAGCAAACTCAAACTTTGATTTCTGAATGGGAAGACAACAAAAGAAGAGTAAGAACAAGAGTGGCAGAGTAATACATGGGAAAGTTAGCAATTTTAAATGAGTATTAAATAAATGACTACAATAAAATTGACTCAACCAAATGCAGAGTCTACCTTTTGAAATGTGTTTGAGTTGGCTTTCAAGAACTTTACCATATCTTCAAATTTTTTTCTTCCAAATAGATGTTAATAAGTGACATTTAGGGACCAGCATTTTGGCTTAGCAGGTTAATCCACCATCTATAATGCCAGCATCCTATATGGCTGCCAGTTTTTATCTTGGCTGCTCCATTCAAATATAGCTCCCTGCTAATGGGCTGGTAAAAGTAGCAGAAGATGGTCCAAGTGCTTGGGTCTATGCCATCCATGCCAAGGACCCAAGTGAAGCTCCCCTCCACTTCTAGCTTCAGTGCTGGCCATCATGGCCATCTAGGAAGTAAACCAGATGACGAAAGAGCTCTCCCCCCCCCCACCCCATAATTCTGACTTTCAAAATAAATAAATAAATCTTTCAAAACATAGGTGGCTTTTATCAAGAAATTATTATTAGATTTATTAAGCAAGTTATGTTTAACTCATTTAATTGGTAAAATATTTAATATAGAGATATATTACCCCTTTACAGAGGAAGGTTTGTGGTGCAGGAGAGTTATATGATTGGCCTAATTCATTCTTTTCATAAGTAATGAAGGCAAAATTTGGACTGGGCTTTCTGACTCTAGAGAAATTGTTTAACCTGTAGGATATATTGCCTATAATTTTCAAGATATTTAGAAAGAAGGCATAAGAAAAGAAGCAAATATGTCCTAAGAGAATAATATAACAAAGTATTTCATGAAAAGGAAATTTTACTGATATATTAAACTGTTAAGATATTTCCACTGAAACAAACCATAGTAAAGACAAAGAGAAAGGTTAATAGTTGATTTGCCAAAGTTCAAAGTGTCCGTCTGCAAAGTTAGCCTTCAATCAGTGTGATACTCCTTTGAGAGAAGTACCATATCTCAAAAGAAAATGTTGCATTTACTTCTACCAAATAGTGGTAAGAACAGCAGTACAATAACAATTTACTCTGATGGCACAGTAGTCACATTATCCCTATTTCGTTTTTAATGCTTCATATTTATTACTATATGTCAAGGATGTGAGAGCTTGGTTTAGTTAGGTCACCTTGTCCTTGGCCGAGTTGGAATTGCTCTCCGTAGAGTATTCTTGGAAAGTATAGAAGAAATTATAACAGCAAAATCATCTGCTAAAGGAAATGCACCTAGAGCCAAATATTGGATCAGTGCCACTATTGCACAAGCTGATTCTGAATCTATTAAAATGGCAATGTTCTATCCATGGAAGGACACAAATTACAGTGTTAGACTTGTTCATATCTTGGGAAACAAACTTGAACATGCACTGCAGCTGTTTTCATGGAACAGGTATAGAGCAATCTGTACAACTGTGTTTTCACCAAAAACCATAAAAATGGCAATTGATTCAACAGTCAAGAAATAAAACCCATACAGATTTTTTTTCAGAGTCTAATATTTTCCCATCACTTAATTTGTTTGAAAGAGTTTTCCAACAATGCACTCTCAGTTTGGGATATAACAAATTGTTGAATTGAATTGAGTGAAGAGCTAAATTCCTGTGGCTTGGAACCCTCGCCTCCTTGTTTTAGCATTTCCTAATGCATTCAGGCCAAATTTGGCAGTAAATTTCTAAAATAAATGAATTTGCAGGAAGTTCCATCCATCAGAAGCCAAGCATTTCTTACCCTTGGACAGAACATGAATGCCTAGACTCAATTTAACCTCTTACCAGCTGAGTTACCTGGCCAAAGATACTTACCTTCCTTAAGTCTCAATTTTCTCAGCTCTCAATTGAAGTTAAATTTACAACTATCTCCAGGATTATAAATATTCAATGAAATGATGATCTAAGGGTTTAGCCAATACCTGGCACAAAGGAAAAACCCAATATAAATTACATCAAATAAGGCAAGTGGCTTTTCTAATTATCATGATTTTCCCATGAAGCTATAACTATCTCATGCTATGTACAAAACAATTCTAACTCCCTTCTACTGATACTTTGTGATGTCTTTTAAATTTTAGAAGGTTGAATGTTGATGTAGATCTGGGTTTGGATATAAGTTCTGGAGACTTCACAGGACAGGACATTTGATAAATTATTTTGCTTCTCTGTGACTCTGTTGTCCTCATATCTGGAATGGAAATAAGTCCATTGCAAATATCTTTTAGAAAGAGACTGTTTAAATAAGAAAAACCCATTCAGTGCTAAAATCACTAACCTGTCCATACTGCAAAGAGTAGTGATACTAATTTACTTATGTGAGAATTCAGTAATACAAGAATTCATTCATGGATAGTTTGGACTAAGCATGCAATAAGTGGACATGGAATATGGTATCAGTAGCTAGAGTACATAAATACATGGAGTAGATGGAGTGCCAAATGAGAACTTGGAGTACCAATAGAAACATGGTAAGATGAACAGAAATGGACATCGTTTGCAAAACTTAGACAATTCCTTTACTTTGAAACAAAGAATATGGGTACCAACCCAGCCTGACTCTTTATAAAGCTATCACAGAATGTCTGATGTTCTAATCCATATAATTGTTGTAGGATAGATTGGAACTAAATTAATTTCCCAGACTCTTGCCTTTTACTTCTAGAAGGATTTTAAGTAAAGACACAAACACAGTGTGCAGTGTGATAAGGTTTATTTACAAAGTGAGAAAATAGCACAGGCACATAAGGCCTCTTTTAGGGAGAGGGGCCAGGAAATATAAAGGGGGATTTCCATATCCTGATTTGCTTGTCTTGAGTCCACGAGGAGGACAGCCCCAGCTTCCACTTTACTCAACTTTTTTTGAGCTTAGAAAAACAGAAGTTTTACACGGTACCACCTCCAAGTCCCAGGTAAGAGGAAGTACTTCCAAGGAGGGGTCACTTGATTGACAGGTAGGTGAACATGGCAACACAGAGTGAGAGAGGTGCAGCTTCCAGCTCATGAACTTAAATTATCAAAGTTTTCCCACATCATAATGGAATGAGCGTGATGTCTGAAATTACAGAATTAAACTCAAGCCATGACCCACCACTTTTAATTGGATTAACCCTCAGTCCCTACATTCTAAAATGATGTAAATAAATACTATTTCTTCAGAGTGTTATTGTGGAGATTAACTGGTAAAACTCATATAAAGGGCTTACTCAATTACAGCTCTTAAGACAGTCAATTAAAGTTAGTCTCTTCCTTAACTGAGCAAATCCTATCCTTTGAAATTAATGGCAGGAACATAAAAATGAACCTTGGTATTAACTCTATTTTTCTAATTCTACTTAATTTTCTTCACATCAAATTTCTAATCCTTAATGTTATATAATATTTTCCTCTAGTTACTGGTTTATAAGCCAAAAGAGGTGTCTGGACAGTTATAAAATTGGCTAAACTTCCAAGAACTATTATATACAAGATCCCAATATCAAATAATTTGGATAGATGATCTACTTATACAGAGGCGCTATGATCCCATTTTCCATTTTGATCAACTACCATTGATAACTACTTTTCCAACTGTGATACCCTTTCCATACTCCAGCAACTCCAGATAGGGAAAAAGTAAGCTTAATTAACTCTCTCTCTCTCTCTCTCTCTCTCTCTCTCTCTCTCTCTCTCTCACACACACACACACACACACACACATACATTGCTCCAGCTTCTCATGATGGACCTTCAGTTGGTAGGTAATGTGGAAGATTCCTTTTCATCTCCATCTTCACTCACTAATTAAAGTCCCCTCACTTTTATTCAATGACCTTTTGTTAAATTTTGAATTTGACCAAGTGCTAAAGATAACACCTGACACATATTATATTAAGAATCTGTATTTGTTGTAGACTTATCCAATTTGGCGACCACTAGTGAAATACAGCAATTGAACACTTGAAATGTGGGTAAGAGACTGAATAACTGAATTTTTAATTTCAATTAATTTTATTTTAATGTAAAAATTAATAGTTCTACTATTAAAAAAACAATTAACCATGTTTAGAATAACATGGGTATAACATTCTACTTTTTGCAATTGTGAGTTTTGCAACATTTAAATACAGATCAAGTATTTATGGGGAAATTTTGCATCCTAACTGAGATGTTTTATAAGTGTGGACATTGGAATTTGAATATTTAGTACAATACGCAGAATATATCATGAAAATGTTTATATTAGTAATACGTTGATTTTTTGTGCAAAATTTTTGAACTCTTTGCTTAATATAGAATTGGTCTTCTGTGTATAAAGTTAATTGAAAATAGATCTTAGCAGAGAATAGGACTGGGAATAGGGGAGGGAGAAGCAACAGTGGTGGGAGTTTGGGTGGGAGGACAGGAACAGTGGGAAGACTCACTATATTGTTGTACTTATAAAATGCATGAAGTCAGTATTCCTCAAATAGAAGATTTATTTGAAAAAGTAGTGTGTTGAAACAATATTTTAGAGATTGATTAAATAAAATATGTTATTAGAACTAATTTCACAAAAAAATTCACATTGTTTAAAACATTTAATTGTAGCTACTGGAATATTTAAAAATGTGTGGATGCTCACCTTATATGTTTATTAGGCTTGCTGGTTTAGAATAATCCAAACAGAAATTCATTCATGCTTGACTTATGATTATGTTGACAGCCTATTCCATAAAATGGCTCTATTTGCTGAAAGGATTTTTATATTTATAGAGTTGTAACTTTCTGTATTCTTCCACACATGGCTTCTGTAAGAAAGGAATCCAGGATAAGGATATTCTTTTCAAGTACTAATCCTTCAGAAATTGAAAAGAGCTATCTAAACCATAATAAAAGTAATGTTAACTAAGTATTCATTATATGCCAGGCGCTGGACTATATGCTTGACATAATTTATCCTGTTTATCCATTGAGACAAGCTATACAATTACCCCCATTTCATGGATGAGGAAATTGAGTCTGAAAGGAAATAAACAATTGCATAGGATAACTGCTTAGTATGCTACTTGGCACACAACTGATGCTTAAATATGAGTTGACATTACTTGTGTCACAACTATTTATGCATTTTTATTTTGATTCCGTTTGCAGAGCTGAGAGAGCCACTTTCCCTCTGTTTATGAATAAGGGTGTGAATTCCCCTGCAGTTTATGGTTGCTTCATGAATACTAACAGACTTCAGATTACTGCTGTATTAAAGCCATGGGGAAGAAAACTGACAGACACATGGACAGGAATCAATTTTGTGTTTTGACAGCAAGAATTGTTCAAATCTATACCAGGTGAATTGACAAAGAAGTAGCTGGGATTGCAACAAGTGACCGAAGGGATCGGTACATATTGATGCTGAAGGGATTTGAAATGGCACTGAACAGGTACCTGTACAGCACAAAGCACAAGTACAGTACATGAGAAATATACTGATGCAGCTGTTGGCCACGTGACACTGGGAATACGGCTTGAATCCTAACACGACTTGTAAGCCACTGTGTTGCTTTATTTTCTCACAGTTATGATTAATTAATGTTTTCTAAATCAGAAATATACTTTAAATACAGGCCTATGAGATCAGTGGATTTTTGTCATATGGTTTTTGAAAGCAAACCATTACCCTTGAAGAATTGTTTAATTGTAAATCAATCAGATACAGCATGAAAAAAAAGTGAAAGCCAGTGTTCAAAAGTTAATAGCTTGATATAAACATAGAAGACGGAAATGCTTTATCTAATTAAAGTCCCCTAAGAGTCATTTAGCAGACGAGTGTGTGAATGGTATATCATTAAATAAATCCAAAATGGGAATAATATCAGAACAGTTAGAATCGTGCCAGGGGATTCCAACACAATCCCATCAAGGTGGCATGTACCAAGGCCATCTCACTAGTCCAAGTGATCGATTTCAGCTCACAATTGATCACACTGATAGGTCTAAGAGTCAAAGGGATCACACAAACAAGACTAGTGTCTGCTAATACTAACTGATAGAAACAAAAAGGGAGAGAATGATGCAACATGGGAAGATGGATACACAGCAGACTCATAGAATGGCAGATGTCCTAAATAGCACTCTGGCCTCAGAATCAGCCCGTAAGGCATTCGGATCTGGCTCAAGAGCCCATGAGAATATTTTAGGCATGGAAAGCCAAGACACTCTGAAAAACAAAAAAAAACAACAAAAATAAAAGAAGACCTAAATGAAAGATCTCTGCAAGTGAGATCCCAGTGGAAAGAACGGGGCCATCAAAGAAGGAGGTACCTTTCTCTGAAGGGAGGAGAGAACTTCCACTTTGACTATGACCCTGTCAGAATAAGATCGAAGTTGCCGAACCCTAAAGGCTTCTATAGCCTCAGCAACTCATGACTAGACCCTAGGGAGATTACTGACGCCATAAACAAAAGTGTCAAATTGTTAAATCAACATCAGGAGTCACTGTGTACTTACGTCTCATGAGGGATCTGTCCTTAATGTGCTATCCAATGTGAAGTAATGCTATAACTAGTACTGAAACAGTATTTTTACACTTTGTGTTTCTGTGTGGGTGCAAACTGATGAAATCTTTACTTAGTATATGCTGAATCGATCTTCTGTATATAAAGATAATTGAAAATGATTAAAAAATCTTGGTGTTAAATTGGAAATTGCATAGATAATTAATCAATTCTTTAAAAAATCATGTAAGATCTCTGTCCTTAATGTGCTGTACATTGTGAATTAATACTATAACTAGTACTCCATCAGTATTTTCACTTTGTGTCTCTATGTGAGGGCAAACTGTTGAAATCATTACGTAATATGTACTAAACTGATCTTCTGTGTATAAAGAGAATTGAAAATGAATCTTGATGTGAATGGAAGGGGAGAGGGAGCAGGAAAGGGGAGGGTAGCGGGTGGGAGGGCAGTTATGGGGGGGGAGCCATTGTAATCCATAAGCTGTACTTTGGAAATTTATATTCTTTAAATAAAAGCTTCATATATAAAAAAAATTTAAAAAATAAAAAATAAAAACTAAAAAAATTGAAATAAGCATGACCCATTGTCAGGCATTTTTAGAAAAATCTTAGAACCCAGGAAGGGATATTGACCTAATGAACACATGTGCCAGAAATTATTCTAAAGCACTTGATTTTTCTTTACATGAATCCTAGTTTCATGACAACCCATTTTGGTGGCTTCATTATTACCTCTTTTTTTTTTTTTCTTCTTTTGAAAGGCGGAGTGGACAGTGAGAGAGAGAGAGAGAGAGACAGAGAGAAAGGTCTTCCTTTACTGTTGGTTCACCCTCCATTGACCGCTCTGGCCGGTACGCTGCGGCCGGCGCACTGCACTGATCCGAAGCCAGGAGCCACGTGCTTCTCCTGGTCTCCCATGCAGGTGCAGGGCCCAAGGACCTGGGCCATCCTCCACTGCCTTTCGGGGCCACAGCAGAGAGCTGGACTGGAAGAAGGGCAACGGAACAGAATCTGGCACCCCGACCAGAACTAGAACCCAGGGGTGCTGGTGCCGCAGGCAGAGGATTAGCCTAGTGAGCCCGCGGTGCCTGCCCATTACTACCTCTTGTGTGCTGACAGGAAAACTGATTCACAGGATAATAAGTAATTTGCATAGATCATAGCTATTTAGTGGCATAGCAAAAATCTGAAAGAGATCTTTCAACCTCCGATGTCCTTGCTCTTATATGGCCTTCAATGCCATGTGATGAGCCTTCAAAATCAAAGATGGTAATAGCTACTATTTTTTGAGCACCATTCCAAGAACAGGCTGGAAAAATTAAGTATACTAATTATAAATCTTGGAGATGCATTTTGATACCCCTAGTTTTTAAAGGATTTTATTGACTTACTTATTTGAAAGACAGAGTGAAAAAAGTGAAGGAAAGACAGAGAAACACAGAGAGAAAGACACACACACACACACAGAGATCTGCCATCCACTGGTTCTCATTGCAAATAATCACAGCAACCACAGCTAGGCCAGGTCCAAGTCAGGAGCCAGGAACTCCATTCAGATCTCCTGTGTGGGTGGCAGAAACTCAGGTACTTCAGCCAACATCTTTTGATTTGAAGGTACATTAGCATGGAGATGGATAAGAAACGAAGTTGCCAGGAAACAAAGGAGCAATCTGTTAGGCTATACCGGTGTCCCGAGTAACAAGTTCACCCACTGTGCCACAACACCCACGCCTATACCTTCGTTTTGCAGACATGGAAACTAAGGTTCAAAGGAGTTAAATAACTAAGAAAATGTGAGAGTGGTAGAAGTAACTTATCCATCTGAGGAACTGCACAGGCAAAATAAATACTGCAGAAATTGACAGAGGGCATGCAAAACTGGCGAAATATTTATAGACATCCACTGCTATTGGCAGGGTGAGACCAAGAAGCACATATAACTCATCACCATGAATCCGTAGTCCTATTTGTGAAATATTTATATCTACATGTATGATTACAGATGGCAACCAACTAAAGAGATAATTTAATCATTCTGATGTGAAAAAAATGAAATTTCTAAAATATTTCCTATAACTGGGTAAAAAAGAGATTGAGCAAACACAAAGTCACAGGAGGGAGATAATGTTTAAAGTTGGGGTCTCTGCAAATTCATAGGATGGAACCAGTTTAGGCTTGTGCAAGTACATTTTTTTAAGAAAAAGGAAATTTCTACTTCTTCAGATATTTAACACATACTTGTGATATGATAGTAAAAATTATAAGAAAAATAGAATACATTTCTGGTTCAGTGTTCTAGAATTTTGTGTCCAGTGGGATTCAAATATAAGGGGAGAGGCTGGCATTCTGGTATAATGGATTAAGCCATGGCTTGCAACACAGCATCATATTTCACAGCATTGGTCTGAGTCCTGGTAGCCCCACTTCTGATCCAACTCCTGCTAATGCACCTGGGAAATCAGTGAAAAATTGTCCAAGTACTTGGGCTCCTGCCACCAATATATAAGGCCAGGATGGAGTTCCAGGCTCTTGGCTATGACTTGGCCCTGCCTTTTGTGGGCATTTGGGGAGTGAACCAAAAAATGGACTCTCTCTCTTCAAAATAAAATAAATCTTAAAAATATATATTAAGAGAAGCATTACAGAAAAAAAAAGTCAGCCAAACCATGTTGTACAGCCTCTCACTGTTCTGTCAATTTGGCTGCAAAATAAAATACTCCCTCATGTGCACTATGACGTTACTGCAATCTGTATTCCCAAACATTATCAGGGGTCCACCATTAGCAGTCATTTTATACACATTGCTTTTCACAAATCCCAGGCAGTACCAGCATGAGCCTTGGATCGAAGGACAGAATAGATTTGTAAATGTTGAGCCCCTGATAGTGGCAAATGTTTTTAATTAGGTGGACCAATAGGATTGACTCAGAAATGCATATTTATTTAAAAAAAAAAAACTAAAGCTTTCTTTCTTGTTCATAAAACACAGCCAGCAGGTGAAAAGATCAGAGGGGCTTCCTTTCTCCACACAGTAATTCAGGAATACTGTCTTCAGCAAGTATTTCCAATGTCAGCTTGAAGATTTTATCCATTCTAGCCAGCCAGCCATAGGAAAACAGAGAGGAGTATATATCTAAGGGACAGGACCAGAAGAGACACACTTCACTCCTGCTCGTTTTTCACTGGCTGGGACTCAGTCACAGGGACACAGGGAGCTACAAGGAGTGTAGAAAATGTAAGCTACTTGCCCAGCAAAAGAAGGAAACATGAATTTCTCTGCAGAAGGATTTTCTTTTTTCTGCGAGGCTTCTACCTGTACTTTATACATACAGAACATACATAGCTCTCCCTTCTGAAGTCCCGTGAAATTATTATAGTCAGCTCTGGTATCTCTGATCATTATGAAATGTTTTTTTGGTTGTTGTTTTTCTATAAAGAATGGATGTGGTTTTTCTTGGTCCAGTGTATTAGAAACTAAAAAGTAATAATAATTATTATTATTCAAACCAGCACACACACATGGACAAACAGCGATACAACGAAAACTCTTATTTGGGGGTTAGCATTTGGTATACCAATTAACACCCCCACTCAGGACACCCACATTCCATATCAAAGTGGCTGGGTTCAAGTAGTCCTGCATCCTCTTCTAATTCCGGCTTCCTGCCAATGTGCACTCTGCAAGGCAATAGATGATGGCTTACCTACTTGGGTCCTTGCCACCCACGTGACAGACGTGGACTGCATTTCGGTCTCCTGGATTTGTCATGGTAGAATCCCAGATGTGAGAGCTTTTGAGGAGTGAACAAGCGGATTCCTGCATCTCTCATCCATCTCTGTCTCTATCCCCTTCCTTCCCTCTCTCCATCTTTGTTTCTCTCTCTGCCTCTCAAACACATAATTTTAAAAATAAATTAAAACCTTCTATTTGGGAAATGAATACATTAGAATACATTATATATATTTAGATGTCACAGGCAATCCTACTGGATAAGCATTATGAAGCATCCCTACATCTGAAATAATAATTATTTTTGATCAGATCAAGATCTTCGATTATGGGAAGAGCTCCCTGGATGGTTCTCCTCCATGGTGTGGCTCCACCCTCTGGGAGGTACTTCCATTTCCTTCCAGGGCAAAGTGTCAGGTGAAGGTATGCATAAGCAAGGCTTGGGGGCTGTGCAGGTTTCAAGCATCCTTCCCACATCTGCAGGCTTGAGTCCAAGGCACAGATGCAAGTCTTGATGTGGAATTTGATCAGGTCAAGTTGAGTTAGTGGAGCTGGGCATGGCCAGGGAGCCCCAGGGCAGGGGAGCAGCACTTCCAGATTCTTTCTGTGGCCTCCCTGCTTTTTATTTTTTTATTTGAACTTTAATCATGTAATAAACTCACGAGTAGCAAACCAAAAAGAGAGAGAGAGAGAGAGAGAGAGAGAGAGAGAGAGAGAGAGAAAATTTGAGGCTGTTGTATCAGAGAGGCTTTTTGAGACCAGACCTGTGCTTCTTGCCAGATGTGCTCCAGCACTCCTCTCTTCCTCTTCACTCTCATGTCACCGCTTTCAAATTTGTGGTGTCTCCGTCAGACCTGTGAAGCAACAGGCTTGGAGCAAAGGGATCGCCATCATTCTGAACTTCCCTGCAGGCCTAAGATACTTTGTCTAACTAAGAAGCTTTAATGAAGTTTTGGTGCTCACAGACTGTTTTAGTTTCACTTTACCCATAGTTTGAGCCCCTTAGCAATCAGATTTTCCAACACTTTGAAGACCCGTATTTCTGAATTCTGCCTTTCCCTTTTATTTCCATATATAAACTTGGAAATTCTGAGCTCAGCTCTCATAGTTTCTTGATTAAACATAATAAATTATATACATGAAAATTCTGATTCATTTCAACAATTTCCTTTAAAAAGCTCAGTAGGTACTAGGATTGCACTGAATGATTTCTGATGACAGCTTTTACCAAACATTTCCCTTAGTGTTGTAGATTACACTATTCTTGAAATATTCGCCCCCTCTCCTCCAACTCCGTGGAAAGGCCATATATACATTTTTAGCTCACTGATACTGGGTATGGACACGACTTGCTTAATTCAGAAAGATATCCGCAGATGTGACCTAAGTAGGGCCTGACTGTGTTTTACTATTGGGTTTGCACTTTTGTGCTACTTCCATCACCATATAAAGTTCTTCCTCTACTGCATTTTTAGCTTGAGCCACAGAATGAATGAGCATGAAGTATACCTGAGGATAACCTACAGCACAGAGCCAAAGCCAGCCAGGTCTACAGATGCAAATAGAATTGCAAGCCAGAGTTTTTATAAAAGATATGCCTACTTATTTCATTTTTTTCTACTCAAAAGACAGAAAGATATAGAGTGGTAGAGAAAGAGAGAGAGAAAGAAATCTTCCATCTGTTGGTTCACTGCCCGAATATTTGCAACAACCCTGCCTGGGCCAAGCCAAAGCCAGGAGTCTGGAACTCCATCCAGGTCTCACATATAGGTGGTATGGTCCCAAGAACTTGAGCCATCCCCTACTATTTTTGAGGATAAATAAGCAGGAAGATGGATTGGAAGTGGAGTAGCTGGGACTCAAACTGATATGGGAACCCCAGGAGGCTGTTTAACTTGCTGTGCCCCAGTGCCTGCCCACCTACCTATACCCCTTTGCTAAATACGGTTATGAACAGCTGTCTCAGCTAACCCAAATTAGTGTTGCTGCAACTCTGAGTTTGGAAGTGGTCATTCATTAGCAACTACTAACTGAAAACCTTGCAGAACATTGGTGTACATCTGTATGGTTTTGAACATCAATTTATTAGTTATCAGCTGTCTGCTACCTTGCCATTAAGCCAATGCCATGAGTCGTTGATGGTACACATTTAAGGCAAGAGTGAGAAATATATCATAGTTGTGTCCCCAGGAAAAAGAGTACAGTAAGTATTTTTGGCAAGCCAGTAGCAATCTCTGCCCTACCACACATGACCCATTTCGGAGGTGGGGCAAAGAGCTAACAAGGGCTTCCTTTGCTACTTCATCTTGCGGTATTTAATGGCCATGATCATTACCATGAATGCTGCTGCTGTTATAGATGCTGCTACTCCAGCTCCTATTTTTTACCACCTTTGTTGCTGAACTGTTACTCTGTCCTAATCAATACGTACTTATTATAGCTACTCCTCATATTACAAATGAGGTTCTGAAATAAGTAGAGGAGTCAGGGAAAAGTCTGTCGAATTCCAACATGTTACAGTATATGCTGTGCATAGTCAAGCTCATCATAGGTGATCTGAAATATTAAAGAAACTAAACTACACACACACACACACACACACACACACACAGGTGTTAAACGTGTTAAGCTCCCTGACGGTGGCAGTGATAAGCTTGCTTGCGCTAACAAGAAATGCGGGTTATCTTATTTTTCCAAAGACAAACTCAGGAAAATAGATTATCTTACCTAGATCAAAAAGATCAAATTTCAGGGGCAGGCATTTGGTGAACTAATGAAAATTTTGCGTGGGATGCCACATCCCATACCAGAGTGTCCACTTTTGATTCTGGCTTCCTGTTAATGTTCACCTTGTGTAGCAGCAGGTGATGGCCCTGCCACCATGTGAGAGACCTGGATTGAGTTCTGTGCTCATGACTTAGACTGCTCCAGCTCCAGGAGTTGTGGGCATTTAGGGAGTGAATCAGCAAATGAAAGATCAATCGATCTATGTATCTATCTATATATGTGTCTCTATCTTTTGTACATTATCTGCCTTTCAAATAATTAAAAAAAAGAAAAATTTGCCTGTCTGTAAAAATAGCATTAAATGATTTTTAAAAATCAAATTTAAGCTAATTGAATCAAAGTTGAGCAATTTAATGAGAGAAAAAGTACTAAGTTAAACCAGGTCTTAAAAGGAATAACCAGGGATGATGCTGTAGTATAATGGATAAAGCCAACATCTGTGGATTTGGCATCCCATATGGGCACTGGTTCTACTCCCAGCTGCTCTACTTCAAATCCAGCTCCCTGCTAATGGACCTGGGAAAGCAGCAGAGGATGGCCCAAGTACTTAGGCCCCTGCACCCACCTGGGAGACCCGGATGAAACTCCTGGCTCCTGGCTTCAGCCTAACCTCGATCTGGCCATTGTGCCATTTAGGGAATGAACCAGTGGATGGAAGATCTCTGTCTATCCCTCTCTCTGTCTCTCTCTGTCTTCCTTTCTCTCTGCCTCTAACTCTACCTTTCAAATGAAAAAACCTTTTTTTCTTAAAAAGAACAATCAACTAAAAACAAATATTTGCCTTTCAACTACCTGTATAACTATAATCGGAGACATATATTAAATGAGTGGACATAGTCACTGAGCTCCTTAGTGTCATCTTGTCCAGGATTATGCAATGTCTTCTTATTTCCGATGTATGGGGAAACGTATTATTCTACTGTAAGATTAAAATTTATCTTTGTGAGGTGTCATAAAATAGAAAGATCATGCAAGATAGTCATAAGGTTAGAAGAGACTTAAATTATCTGATGGATTTTTATAGTTTAATTATGTTCTGCTTACAAAGGATGAATCAAAACTTTTATGTACTCTATAATCCCTTCCCTACCATCTCAATGTTGAAACAATTTGAAATCCACTCATTTCACTTTATGAATAAGAAATTATAATATAAAAGAATGATTGAAGATCAAATCAATCATTGAAAACTCAAGTGGTAGTTTGTTTCCTTTGTCCTAATTTTGAATTTTTCATCTAGCTCTGTCTGTTTTGGAGAAAGATCTAACTCTGCAGTTCCAATTTCTTTCATTGATTTGTTCATTCATGCAAAAATTAATGGGGAAGATATTTATTGAACCACTGCAATGTACTAGGAACTGCATTTGATATTGAAGACTCAAAGGCTATTGAGCAGTGCTATGGTCTGAAAAGGTCTATCTTATTGTGGAAAGAAAAATACTGATCTTAAAATACAGATGAATTAAAGAGAAGGAGCTGAAGATTAGTGAGAAAGAAAGACCCCCTGTAAAAACAATATAGCATAGACATCGTTCACTGTGGGGAAAAGAAAAGAGATAAAAGAGAAAAATTCTCAAACAAACAAACAAACAAAAAGTTGGTTGCAAGTCCATATAACGAATATCAAGATCTCATTGACCAAGTATTACAGTTTACAGAAACAGATAATATAGTCTTTTTTTTCTATCAATCAATGAATCTTTTCTTTTTTTAAAAAAAATAAGATTTATTTATTTATTTGAAAGTCAGAGTTATGGTGGGCGGGTGGTGGTGGTGGAGAGATCTTTCATCCCCTAGTTTACTTCCAAATGGCTGGAAAGGCCAGAGCTGGGCCCGACTGAAGCCAGGAGTTAGGAGCCTCTTCCAGGTCTCCTACATGGGTACAGGCGCCCAAGCAATTGCACCATTCTCTACTGCTTTCCCAGGCACATCAGAAAGGAGCTGGATGAGAAACAGAGCAGCCGGGAATTGAACTGGAGCCCATATGGGGTGCCAATGCTGCAGGAGTCAGCTTAACCCACTATCCCACAGCACTGGCCCCTCATTGAACCTTTTCAATAGTCATTACTCAGAATTTTACGTGTGAAGGCCTCCAATATGCATTCAATTCATGATTCTCCATCTGGTCCTCACAACCACACATAATCCAACCATACATCTGATTTTTTTTTTTGTTTGCACTGTCGCACTGCTATTTACGAAGGTGAAAAACGAGATTCATGTATTTCCCATTTGCTCATGGGATTTGCAGCTTTAGATTTTCAGTCTCTTCTCCATAACTGACTCAGATGCTAGTCACAGAATCACCTCTGTGAGGAGCTGGATTAGATGGGCCAAGATTCTTTTAGCATGGAGGAGTCACAAGTTGGGGTGGAAAATAAGATAATAAGAAGCATTAGTTCTCTAATACATCTCTCTGTGTCTCTCTAACCATCTTTATCTCTCAAAACATAAAGATATGCACACACATGCTTTCCAAATACATACACACATACTTGGAAAAAGATAAATAAGTACGGCAGCATTAGACTATGAAGGTTTCAAAACTCACGCAGAGTATATCCAAGAGTACTTTAAAATTTTCATCACAAAGTTAAATTTAAAAGTAAGCTTATTTTGGGTGCAAAATTTGAAATCCATGAAGTTTTTTCATAGTACACATTTTCCATGAAAGTTTTGAAGACCCATTGTATATTCTTATGGTATAATGAAATAATAAGTAAATGTCGTTTGAGAAGAGAATGCTCTTAGGAAGAGTAGCATGGAGAATTAATTAGAGTTAGAGCAAGTAGAAGGGCACAAGAAACAGTAACATATTAGCCGTCAGAAGACTAGCATTACTAATACATAGTTTGTCACTTATTCTTGCTTGCTATCTCTGGCTTCCAAATTGATCAAATCAGAAACAATTTATTTTAAGAATACCAGGGCCTCTAGCTGTACTTTTGAAAATATCCTTCATTGTACTTGGATAACACTGAAGGCCAAATATGTATCCATGCAATTTTACTTTGGCTTAAAGATATAGTGAAAGAGAATGCAGGAGTGTCCTTCACCTCTTAAATTGAGGAACTCAGAACAGTTTTGTGTAATATATCCTGGCCACTTTTAAGTTTTTCAATTACTCCTCTGGACCTTATTCAAAACAATATGATTTCATGCTATCTTTCAAGAAAATGAAGACACCTAACAAAAAATTCATGCAATATCCAATAATCAATTTTATATCCAATACCAATTATCATATTAGGGCAATAGTTGATATTTCTTTGGGGAGAATTTTTTCTGCAATACTAGGTGGTGAACTCAGGGATATAATCACATCTTCATGTGTGAAGCCACTAGGATGATTAAGAAAAGTAAGCCAAGGAAATGAAGCTGTGCTTGGAATACTATAATTTGAAGTATTTACTTTTAAGAGATTTGACATCGCTGGTCCCACTTTAAAAATACAGAATATTAAATAACAATTGGAGATGTAACAACAGGATATTGAACCAAATTCCAATCCGTAGGACAGTGAAGAGGGAATAGAGACAGGGGGTTTGGGCCCTAGCTTTTCCTGTCTGTGATACCACGGGGATGTGCATCACTGGCATTAGATAACCCACCTGGAAGGCAAAGACAGCAGCGCTGTACCAGCTGAAAGACAGAAAGCTGAACAAGTTGTTCTCTGAAGTCCTTTCCAGTTTTTCAAAAAAAGAAAACCTAAATTCTGGTGAAACGTTAAAGGATGCAAGTGACTCCTATCCTGGATTCACATGACAAGTAGAAAGTAGAGAACTAAACACTTTCTCATTCTTCCTCCAAATTCCTTTTAGGTTGATTCATTAAATATGCTCATTACCATTCCTGATGGATTATATTACTTTTTACCAAATAATCCAATTTTGCTGTTCTTAGTAGGACAATTAAGTTACTTACCTATTGAGCCCAAGAATGTCCACATGATATGCCTGGACCAAAGAAATGTAGGCAGAGTAGATATGGTGCCTTCCTGTTGCCACATGTGCCATGTTTAATGCAAAAATCCAGAAAGTCGCAAGTAAAATTATTTATCATTGTTTTGTTACTGAAAATTTCTCAGAGTGCCTATGTACAGTGCAGTCCCACTGGCAGCTCAGGATCTCTTGCTAAATCCCATTTGTATTTGCCCCTGTGTGAAGGTGAGTGGGGAAAAAAAAATCTGATAAATTAATATAATCTATGCATGACCTCCTCTCCCTGACAACACTGTCATTTAACAAGAGCCTTCAAGGGCCTTATGTCAAAGAGATATGCAAATGGATATGTGAAAGTTAGAGATGTTGGTGATTGCAAGAAGACACACAGCTATCTTCAGGCCACAGCATGTACTTCAAGAAGGTGGAGTAAAAACAGTTCTGGTTTTGCATATGCTAAGTGCAGCTTCAAGTCTTCACTCTTTCACATAGTACTTCTGTGATTTGGGGGCAGCAACTTAATTTCTTTGACTTGGGTCAAACAGAAATAGGACAAAAGCAATACTAGAAGCATTTTGTAAATTCTAAAAGACTAAAAATAGCATTATTGTTGTTATACACAGTACTCATGAAGATTGATGACTTAGTAAAATTACATTCTATCCATTCATCAAAATATTCTTTAATTTGATGGCCATTTCTTTTATCCTTAAGCACACCCATGAGTAAAAAGGAAGAATGAGGGGGTGGCATTACTCCAGCTCCACAAATACAGAAATGATGTCAACTTATACCAGGGAGAGGTTCCAACTAGGTCAACTAAGCATGGGAAATAATTATTGTTATGCATATTTGGCGGTATAGGCAATGAGTATAGTGTTAGTGAGGGAAAGGAATTAAGATAGTAGAAGGAAAAGCAACTTTCTCTTACTTTGAATCTCAGAATTAATGGTATATACTCCTGTCTAGGAGGTAAAGAAAGGAAAATACATCACAACTACTAAATATGCAGTGCCACTTTATAGGGGAGCTGTTGAATATCAAGTCACTCTATGTTCAGCTGTAGTAAAGCCATGTTGAAAGATGATTCAATTTGTTTGACCCTCCAAACCCACATTCCATCTTTCCCCCTTCCTCTGTGTTCTGTATGGATGACATCAGTGGGTATCTCTACTATTTGGCTCATTTGGAAAACACTGGCAGAAGACTGGAGGAAGGAAAATGAAATTAGGATATTTGCTCTCTGACTGTACCACTGGCCTGAATGCTTGCTGAAAGGTTGGCTGCGTTCCTCTTCTGAAAGTCACAGCTCTCATCAAGGTAGCCCTCTCCACACGACTCATTCTGTGGCCCTGGTATGACTGTTTTAAGGAGATAACAACACTTTGATGATCAACCTGTGTTTTTCTTGCACCCTGTTAAGTTGTCTTCGAAATAGTCCATTGTGAGAGTACCATTTGTTTTCTAAATTGTCTTTCTTAAATATGTAGGAATCATTAATTACCTTCCTTGATAGTAACGTATTATATTGAGTACTATTTCATTGAAGAGAACACCTTTCTTGACTGTACCTTCTTTATTCATAACAAGAAATTAATTAGACTGACAAGAGACAGTCACTCAGCAAAAATAGATAAGTAGATGCTTGACCTCCCTCTCTGGACATTGGCTCCAATAAAGGCTACTGAATCGTTCAGAAACAGTCTCTCATCCTGTGCTTTTCTGCAAGATAAGTGAAACTGAGAACTGGATGGATTCCAAAGTGCTGTTTTAAAGGTCTGGCTTCTCTCTTCTCTTAGACCATTTCCAACATCTGTGACTATAACACATGTGAACAAGCTGAGTCTTGCCAGTGTATTTCCTGGCAGACACAGCACGTGTCAGTTTTATTGCTTATTCAGACTTGGGAATTGAATTGAATGCAACAAATGCTTACTGAGCCACAGCTTTGTGTGAAAGCACTTTGTTAGGTGCTGTTGAGATTATAGAGCTCAGTTATTGTTACCAAGAATTAAACACTTGGAATCTAGGACATATTTTTAATTGAAATAGTAACTGCCAATTGTCACACTCAAAAACCTTACTAGATGCTCATTCATTATTTTATCCCACTTAAATTTCAGAAAAAAATGCTTTAAAGGAGCAATTATTTCCATTTTTATGAATGAAAAACACTGAGACTCAGAGATGCTAAGTAGGTTACCCACAGTCACACAGCTAATAAGTGGGGCAGTCAGGATTTGAGCCTGATGTTGAAGTCCATGTTCTTCACCATAACCCTCGAGAATGGCATTAACCTCATTCCGGATTCTGTACAACTGACAGAAATGATCTTCAAACATGTCAGCTGTCTATAATTTTCATGCTTTCCCACTTTGAGTAGCTATCAGAATACAGGCAAGGTTATATCACAAGACAGGTGGTGGATCCTGCAAGGGGAGTCAGGATGAAGAGATGGGCAGGGAGAAGGTATCTTCCTTAGGTGAGATTGCTGAACAATTCAGATGGTTTTTACACTGATTAGTTCTCCAACATGATGAAGCAAGGAGAACTGGAGAAAATTCAGTGTGGGCTGGCATTGTGGTTTTGCAGGTAAAGCCAACACCCACTACACCTGCATCCCACATGTGTGCTGGTTCAAGTCCTGGCTGCTCTGCTTCTGGTCCAGCTCCCTGTTAATGCTCCTGAGAAAGCAACAGAAGATGGCCCAAGTGCTAGGGCCCACTGCAACCAAGTGGGATACCTGGGAGAAGCTCTTGCCTCTTGCTTCTACATGCCCAGACCTGGAGGTTGCAACCATTTAGGAAATAAACCATCACATAGAAGATTTATCCCTGTGTCTGTTTCTCTCTCTCTCTCCCCCTCCCCCCCCCCATACTCTGATTTTCAAATATATAAAATAAGTCTTAAGAAAAAAGAAAGAAAATTTAGTGTGCTTTCACCCAAATGGAAAAGCATAGAAATATCAAATCTTGCTAGTCTCACTGAATGCAGAGTTGTCTGTAAACAGAGGAAATCTCTTATACTAAGGGAATTACAGTGATTTCATCAATTGAATAAAGAATTCGTCCCTTACTATGATTAATCATCTGCTTCATCAATCTTATTTCAAGTTTTTATAAGGAAATGTCACTTTTATATTACCACACACAACCGGTGTGCTTTTTCTGGTTGCATGTTATTTTAGTGACTAATTATGTTCCAGAAATTTCTCACTTAAAAAAAGGAGCCTCAAATTGAAGAATTAAATAACTGAAACTGTGATAAGGTTCCCGCTCTCTCTCCCTTGGATAAAAGATTCCTCCTTGGAAAAATCAATTGATAGTCCCTTCCTACAATAGGACTCCGGTTGTGTCTACAACATAATTCAAGTAATAAGTAATCTAAACATTTCTTTATACAGGAAAAAGTCTCCAAGGACTCTTTTCTGCTTCACTTCTAAAACAGGAAACATATTTTGCTTTTAACCTAAATGACCACATCATTTGCATTTTGGGAAGTAAATGAAGTTTCTTCCTGAAGCTGAATATGATTCCTTAAAAGGGCTCTCCACATTTATTGAGTGGTGCCAGATGATTTCTACAGACCATCTATTTCCAAGGTGATACTTGGTATCAGGTGGTTGGTTGGAAAAGGTCAAAAGTGTGTATGATCCAAGGACAGAAGAAAGGTAGGTCAATAATTTGTGAATGCTTGTGTTTTCATTCACTCCTGCTGGAAATAAAAAGTTGTCACAACATTTAGTAATATCAAGCATTGACCAAATACGATGGTTGTGTATGAACTAGGGAGTGTAGAATTCAGTGAACAGGAAAGGCTGGTGCATCTAAGTCTTATCATTATATACAGTCAAGGGCTCCATCCTGTATTCTGTTAGCTTTCTTTTTGCCTGATATGGCAGGAAATGGGAAGTTGATTGAGAACTTAAGCTATCTATGTGACCTTAGATAAATCATTTCCCAAAGTCACTTCTCTAGGTCTCCAGTGTTTCGTTTCTAACTTGAGTGAGATGAGATGAACCACAGGCTTTTAGAGAACTCGTTTTCATTGCAAAGCAAGGACTTCCGGAGACATTCTGGAGCTGCCAATGGAAACAACAGAAGTTCTTTGTTTGGGATATGATTTTTATCAATATCATGATGTCTGAGACACTGCTGCCTCAGTCTCTGGTCTCATATCTTGTCCCATGTGTTAATAAGGGCCAAAGTTCATAGTTATAGAAGAGCGAAGATAGTTATGACCACCCAGGGTGAACCTTAGCCACCATGTCTGAGACAAAGTAAGAGAGACAATTGTACTTGGATCACGAGGGTTTAATATATGAGTTCATTTTGCCAAAGGGCAGATAACATTGTTTGGAAGAGCATGTAATGGAGACTGGCTAGACTAAACAGTCTCCAATACAAGGACTGGCCTGGCAAGATATATTCTGCAGACTCTGGGTACAACATTTGTGATGTGTCATCATTTGACAAGATAGGTGAGTCACAGTTCAATGTTTCTTAAGTATCATTCTCACATGCCACCTGCCGAAACTATGGAAATTGCATATTTTTATTTAAATAGATCTGTCATCATTTGAATATCATCAATATGTTTTTATGTTTTTCACAATCATAAAGAGCAAACACAAATATATCGGTCTGTTATGGAATAGCTATTTTCTAATTATTTTAATTTTCATTTTCATTTTTTAGCAGTTTCAATGAAATATATATTTTCACATATTGGACATTCATATAGCTATCCAATTACCTCTATGTAAACTTTACCCATTTGATTTTTGTGTAGTCTTTTAATTCCTTCAATTAAGTAGATATACAAAGTAGTATATAAAAAAATTACAGTTAACCAGGGTTTCGTACACAGCAGAGCAGCTCCCTCACTGTGATCTATTGAAAGTCAGCCCTCGACACAAGGGTTTGTAGAAAAAAAATTACAGTTAAGATCTAACTTAGAAAATGAAACAACGAAAGCAGTTGAAGCACCCTCCTGCTTTGCCTTAATGTGTAAGAACTCTATGTAATAAAAACAAAACTGTATGAAATAAAAATAAAAATTATTCTCATTTATTTTAGATTCTTTCTCCATCTTATCTTTTGTCACCAAACTTACTGTACTTTAATAAATCTTAGATGATTTCAATTGTAAAATACACTATTTTTGCACATCTAAAAATAAAAAAAACTTGTTTTTTTTTAAATGTAGTAAGCAAAGCAGTAAAGAAACAGTAAAAACATTTCTACTAAATTTTGAAAGTTGCAACGAAGCAAAAATTCCTTTTTAAATGAGGACAGGGAAACTTTTGAACATTTATTTAACTCCTGTGTAGGCAGCTCTAAGAATCGGCCCCTCTAGGTTGCCCAGCACACTGACTTGCTTGTTCCCCTACAACCACAGTGAGTGTCTTGTCATCTTGCAGATTTTCATTATTCTGGCTCTTTCTCCTCCACACTTTCATGGGATGTTTTCTCTGCCCCTGTTCTACATTTCTGCTCAAACTTCATCTTTCAGACCTCAGCTCAGAGTCATTTCCTCATGGAAGAATTTCCTGTCTCTGTGATTAAGACAGATTTTCCTATACCTCAAATCACTGCATGCCACCTTTGTATGCCACACACTGTGGCAATTCTCCAGTTCATTTGCACTGCTTTGTTTAATCCATATCTTTCCCAGAAGCCTAGAAGTTTCACAAAAGTGTACCTGATGTTGTCTATCCCAACATCTAGCTCGGTAGCTGATAAATAGTAGAAACGGTACTTTTTGCTACTGGTCAAGGATGAGACATGAGGAAAAGTCTTGTATTTTTTTTTCAATAAAGAGGCAGCTTTTCTTATAAGAGAGAAAATAGTTCTTCAGCGAGTGGAAACAGATGGGAGTGATTCTGTGGGGGTCTAGATTTCACGGTTCTCCACATTCTTCCAACTACATATGATCTAGTTATTCCAATTGCTGGATTGCATTATTCCTCAATTCTTGATTTTACATATAGAAATGTATATTCTATGCATGTACTATATAAACACTAATATGGAACTGTTAAATAAATATTAACTTGTGAACCACCTGCAATCATCTTGCATTCCACCAATGATAGTTATGTAACACTTCAGGATACATAATTAGTGTTATATTATTTCTGAATAGAGTCACTGGAGATTTCTCCATGACTACAAAATTGAAGACCTGACTGCATTTTTGGGCCCCAATCCACCTTCGCATCCTGTTTCCTACTAGTACTCCTCATGTATCCTGTGCTCCCGACAAGATGAGCATCCCCTAAACGTTTCCTCCTCTGGCTTCATTTCTATTCTACTTCTTTGCTAGGAATGCTGCTGCTACCCTTGTATTCTCATAAGGTATAACTCCTACTTCTCTCTCAAAGCCTGTCTCAAATATCCATTCTTTCTTAAAGCTTTCTTGTATTTTTCTAAATAGATTTAACTTCTGCTTCCACCGCAGGAGATAAGATCAGAATTTTATTTAGTCTCCTTTATAAAATGCATCACTGCTTAACTTGAAATCCACTATTATATTCACATACATAACTTTATCAAACACTAAACAAACAAATGATGCTTTGTAAGCATTGTTTTCTCTTATTTATATTTGAAACTTTCACAGTGTCTTGAACAATATAGGCATGCAATGAAATCCATATTAACTGTGTAAATGAAGCTGTTACGTTCCATTAAAAAAAAAAAGCATAGGATTTCTGCATCTGACTTGAAAAATCTCATCCCATCCTCTGTGTGGGCTACTTTGCTGTGGGCAATCTTTTTCATTTTTCTTTCAGATCAGTATTTCTTAGAGGGTTCTAAATAAAGAGAATGGACCTATCTCTTAGTAAATTTTATAGGCCAGGGCCAAAATATCAAGAAACAGCTTGAGCACAGGGTCTATGAAGGTGCCTGAGGCCAAAGGAAGAGGAGGAGGCAGGGAATGTACCAGAGGACTTTGTAGATCAAGGACATCCATGTTCACTTATAAGTCATCTTTGGTTAAGTTTAGGAAACCTCCCACAGTGTCCATGTCCCCAAATGCCTGTATTCTGACACACTTTTCTTTTAATGATGTAAAATGAAAAGTATAATTACATTGGTGATTATAGTGGTAAGCAGCTATTATTTGTCTCAATTCCAGGTATTTATATTTCAATTCCATTCAGTATCTTAGAAATGTACTTGCTATACCTTGACCTTTTCCTTGCTCTTCCTCTAGCCCCAAACCATTTTTGGACTTCTTCCAAATTAATCATTCCACAGCACAATGCCCTCCATGCTGCTGCTGAAAAGTCTTCAACTGCTGCTTCCCTTTGCCCCTCTCAGAGCACTCTTAAAGCTGATATTTGGTATCTTCTACAGTGTACATCCAATTGATTGTTCATTTTCTCTTGTTTAAGTTCAGAAAAGCAAACTGAATGCCTCATAGACTGGGCTCTTCCTAAAATATTTTGACTTACTTAGTGGGGTTAAAAATATTATAGAAGTTGCCAACACTTAAAACTTAGAAGAGAATTCATGGAACCTAAATTTTGTTCTTTTTATTTATATTTATTTTTATTATAATTTTTAATTATAATTAGCTTACAAATAAAAACTATAAACATGCATTATTTTAAAGTTTGTATACATTGCAGAATGGCTAAATCAAGCTTGTTAACATACACACTAACTCACATACCCAATTTGTGTGTACATATAATGAGAACACTCAAAAATTACTATGAGCAGTTTTTGAGAATATTATGCATTGTTAACTACAGTCACCAGGTTGTACAATATTAACTCTTATCAAACTGACATTTTGTATTCCTTAATTCCGCTAATCCCCAGACCCTGGTAGCCATCATTTCATTTTCTACTTCTATGAGATCAGCTTATTAATATTGCTCCTATGGTCAAAATCATACAGTATTTGTCTTTCTTTGCCTAACTTTAATTAAAATAATGTCCTCCAGGTTTTTCTAAATTTCCATTGTAGCAAATGATAGGGCTTCCTTTGAAAGGCTCAATAGTATTCCATTGTGTATATGGAACATATTTCTTTACCCATCCATTCACTTGTAGATACTTAGCTTGAATCCATCATCGTTCAATGATGAATAGTGCTGCAATGAACATGGGAGTGCTGATTTCCCTTCAACACACTGATTTCATCTTCTTTGGAGGTATACCTAGTAATGGAGTTACTGGATCTTATGGTAGCTCTGTTTTTCACTTTTTGAGGAGCTCTCCCATACTGTTTTTATAATCTCTGAGCTAATTTGAATCACTTCATCAAGTTCCATGTGTTCCCTTTCCTCCATACCCTACCCACACTCATCTTTCATCTTTTTGATAATAGCCATCCTAACAGGTGTGGAATGAACAGGTGTGAAATCTCATTGTGACTTAATTTGCATTTCTTTAATGACAAGTGATGCAGAGCATTTTTTCATATGTTACCTACATATAACTCCTTTAGAAAAAATTTTCATTCAAATCATGTGCCTATATTTTCAAATGTATAATTTGAAAAGACATCTTTTTTTATGTAGTTTTTTTTTTTTTTTTTTTTGGCAGGCAGAGTGGACAGTGAGAGAGAGAGACAGAGAGAAAGGTCTTCCTTTTGCCATTGGTTCACCCTCCAATGGCTGCCGCGGACAGCCTGCTGCTGCCGGCGCACCGCGCTCATCCGATGGCAGGAGCCAGGTGCTAGGTGCTTTTTCCTGGTCTCCCATGGGGTGCAGGGCCCAAGCACTTGGGCCATCCTCCACTGCACTCCTGGGCCACAGCAGAGGGCTGGCCTGGAAGAGGGGCAACTGGGACAGAATCCGGCGCCCCGACCGGGACTAGAACCCAGTGTGCTGGCGCAGCAAGGCGGAGGATTAGCCTGTTGAGCCATGGCGCCGGCTGGAAAGACATCTTTTGATAAAACTTCAGAATCTCTGGCAATTCTAGGTCTTCATTCTTGCGACCTTGCTCTGCTCATTTTAGCTAAGAGGCAGTTACTCTTCTTGGATGAGCAGACCCTTTCCTTTTACCTATGGGCTCCATCGTTACCTCTGACTCTTGCACCCACCAGTATAGACTTTCGTATCAGATCGACTTGTATTCAATTCTTCTCTCAGCCACTTACTATCAGTTTACTTCAAAGTAAGCTAATTTATGTTCTTAAATTATCAGTTTCTTTGCATGTCATGTGAAGCCAATACTCTTTTTGTCTTCCATGGTCTCTTATGGATTCGGGGAGACAACATATAAATATAACACATGAGTGCAATTCCTGGAATCTAAAAAACATTCTCTTAATGTTAACTATTCTAACCCTTACTATTCATATGACAGCAATCCTGGCATTTATTTTCACTTTACTTTTTTAAGGTAAAGTAACTTTGCAGCTGAATAATCAAAAGGACAATGACCCAGTCTTATTTCATCCTATGAAACAAGCAGCAACAAAAATGTTATTTCATCTCTTTTACTAGACAGTAAAACATTAATATTTGACATTTACATAGCACCTGCAGAACATAAAACAGCTGGGGTTAGTCTTTAATAAAGGAACCCTCAAAGGGTCCTACCTTCAGAACAGATCTCATTAAAATCAAAGCAACATGACATTACCACCCTTCTCAAAGGAATGGCAGAATTTCACATTTTAACAGAGAAACTGACCATAATAGAGCATAAGAAATTATCTTTGCCTTGCATAAAATTCTGTCACCCTATTATTCCTTCCTAACATATCACATGTAGGCCAGATCTAATTTTCTTCAGAAAAAAATAATCAGAAACCAAATTATCAGAAACATAAAGAGTCCATTGTGTGGGATCAAAACAAATAATGAGGTCCTTACTATGTGGAACGTTGATTGAAGAAAAAGAAAGAAAGGAGGAGGAGAAGCATATATTCCCAAGCACTGTGCTTAGTGAATGATCTCACTTAATCCCAATGATTCTAAGTAGGCAATCTCTAGTCAGTAGACACAGGTTTGGAAATGGTATATAAATGGCCCAGTGTTATAGGAGCTAGTGTGTGGTAGAGTTAGGATTCCAATTCAATTATCTTTGTTCCAAGAGCTCTGGTGTTATTCATTCTGCTCCAAAACTAAAGGGGCTCTGTGGAAGTATTAAAAATGAAATTAATTATTCAATAACCTCTATGTTCTCTTAGACTTCTTACTAAAATCCACACTGCTAGAATTAAATAAAAATATTTAGATATAGATAGCGGTAAATTAAAGGTATAAAATGGAATTTTTACTCAATACTTTGGATGATGATTATAATCTATAATATAGGATTTTACTTCCAAACTATAGTGAATCAAGAATAACAATTCACCCACACAGAATTTTTTGAGTATGAAAATATTTTAATATATTTAATACTTTCATCAAAATCTCATGTTAATTATTTATCAATCTTTTATGAGTGATTATTGGGTCTGATTCCAAGACATATTTCTCTTTTTAATATTGAATAACCATAGTCTGAAACAATTTATGAAAGATTTCATAATTACTAGAAAAGCTGAAGTTTCCTGACACATAGACATTATAAATATTTGAGGAGATAGAAATGGCAATGAGCTGGATGGAATTGTTACACATTGTGTACATGCATCAAATACTAGGTGTCAATTTAAAATGCATAAAACTACTTTGTAAATAATGTAAGGAATCATTGCACCTAATGAGCACAATCATACCAACTGTAATGGTAATTTAAATCTGAGACACATCTAAAAGTAATCTTCCTAACTGGTAGACTCGAGGAAAAGAAATAAAACCTTCTTCCTTTCAGAAAGGAAAGTAAGACTAACACAACCATCTCCAGCATTTCAATTGCTTACACATATATTATATCTTAAATTTTCATTTTTTTGACAGGCAGAGTGAACAAATTTCCAACAAGGTTATGGAAAATTGAATTATAAGACAAGTTTATTTCAGAACAAAAAATTTGAATTCTACACATAGGTTTTTCATGATATGTGTTTTTCATGCACTTATTGAATAACCTTTGTATACTTGAGCAATATTTCAAAGTCTGGCTCTGCAACTCTAAAGTTCACAATAACTTAATAAGTCCAGGAAAATAAGAATAATTTTCTCCCACAGTTCTAGAAGGATTGTTTTAATAATTTTCAAAACTTCCTTTTTCTTTTATTTTCCGATTTTCAGAGACAAAAGGTCAGTGATAGGTATTTTTACAGCTATAACATTTCTTTTTTGTTGTTGTTGTTGTTGTTGTTGTTGACAGGCAGAGTGGACAGTAAGAGAGAGAGACAGAAAGAAAGGTTTTCCTTTTTCCATTGGTTCACCCCCCAATGGCCGCTGCTACCGCGGCCAGCGCACTGCACTGATCCAAAGCCAGGAGCCAGGTGCTTCTCCTGGTCTCCCATGTGGGTGCAAGGCCCAAGGACCTGGGCCATCCTCCACTGCACTCCCGGGCCACAGCAGAGAGCTGGCCTGGAAGGGGAGCAACTGGGACAGAATCCGGTGCCCCAACCAGGACTAGAACCCAGGGTGCTGGCGCCACAGGCGGAGGATTAGCCTATTGAGCCGTGGTGCCGGCTACAACTATAACATTTCTATCTTCAAAGGTAGTGGTGAAATTCACTGCAAGTAGATCACTCATGTGTGCTTTGAGAAAACTCATCAAAAGACCTTTGCATTATGGAAACCTAATGGAGAGTTGGCAAATACAGAAGCTAAACCTTAATGAGACAAATGGGTGCTTCACTTATGTGGAGAAGGAAAAAGAAAGGCAATGTATTTTTAGTTGCCAATCTGATACATGTGACATGAGTATTTTTGAGACAATGATATCCAACAGTGACTTCTCTAGAAGGGATAGGATCTGAGATGTAGAAGAAGAAATGATAAAATAAGAAGTGATAAATTATACTAAAGTTAACCTTTCCCCCTTATCTTAGAAATATCATAAATTATCTATGCAAGGGTATATAACAACGGTTAATGGAAAGCATTCTACCATTTATTTTATTTATTTTTCAAAGTACATTCATTGACCTTATTGGGACACTTGACAGTGAGTTCTGCTTACTCATGTTGCCCCTATGTATACCATTAGGGAATGAATGAATAAGATATGTGAAAAACAGAATCCTATTACTAGAGATATTTCTAGAAAAATTTTAGGATGTCTGGCCAGCACCGTGGCTTACTAGGCCAATCCTCTGCCTGCAGCACCAGCACTCCAAGTTCTAGTTCTGGTTGAAGCACCAGATTCTGTCCCGGTTGCTCCTCTTCCGTTCCAGCTCTCTGCTGTGGCGTGGGAAGGCAGTGAAGGATGGCCCAAGTGCTTGGGCTCTGCACTCGCATGGGAGACTGGGAGGAAGCACCTGGCTCCTGGCTTTGGATTGGCGCAGCGCGCAGGCTGTAGCGGCCATTTGGGGGGTGAACGAATGTAAGGAAGACCTTTTTCTCTGTCTCTCTCTCTCTCTCTCACTGTCTAACTCTGCCTGTCAAAAAAAAAAGAAAGAAAAAGAAAGATTAGGATTAGGATATCTGACAACTTTTACTTGGGCATTTGTCCATTTTTCATCAAACTGGTCTCATGCAATTCTTTCTACTTCACCCTTTTTCTCTCTTTTTTCTCTCTACGTGAGAGAAAGTACCCTAAATTCTACTGCATAGTAATTCTGCAATCCAACTTTTGTCATGTATTACAAATAAGTTTTCAAAAAATATTCCTATAAATATTATCTTTTGATTCAAAATGTTTACTTTAGAATGACATTGGGGTCTTCTCTATAACAATGCTCTTTCCACTCAACAGCAGCTGGAATTTTAAAACGCAGATACAAATCTTGGACATTCTTCCTACTGAGAAATGCAGACTTTGTTTTCTCTTTTTTCTTTCTTTCTTTTTTTATTATTTGTTTGAAGGAGAGTTATAGAGAGGCAGGCAGAGAGAGAGAGAGAAAGAGAGAGAGAGAGGGAGAGAGGGAGAGAGAGAGAGAGATCTTCCATCTGCTTCCATTCCCCCAGATGATCACAACTCACAACAGCCAGAACTTGGCCTATCCAAAGCCAGGAGCCAAGAGCTTCTTCTGGTTCTCCCGTCTGGGTGCAGGGGCCCAAGGACTTGGGCTATTGTCTACTGCTTTCCCAGGCCATAGCAGAGAGCTGGATTGGAATTGGAACAACAGGGATTAGAATCAGTGCCCATATGAGATTTCGGCATTGCAGTTCGTGCTTTATCCACTACACCACAGCCCTGGCCCCTCCTCTTCTTTCATTCTGAAGGTCTATGGCAGATACAGTGTTCAGTGACTTCCAAGGCACTGGAAGATACCACACCACCTTCTTACTGCTCACTGGAGCATTCTCTGGGAACCCTGAGCCACCACATACGAAATCTGACTACTCTGAAACCTTCCTTTTTTAAAAAAAAAGGATTTCTTTTATTGTATTTGAAATTCAGAGTCACACATACACACACACAGAGAGAGAGAGAGAGAGAGAGAGAAAGAGAAAGAGAAAGAGAAAGGGAGAGAGAGAGAGAGAGAGAGAGAAAGAGAAAGGGAGAGAGAGAGAGATACTGGTCTACTCCCCAGATGGCTGCAAGAACAAGTGCTGCACCAGGCCTAACCCAGGAGACAGGAGCTTCATCTGGGTCTCCCATGTGTGAGCAGGGGCACAAACACTTGGGTCACCTTCCTATGCTTTCCCAGGCACATTAGCAGGGAGCTGGATTGGAAGTGGAGCAATTGTGGCTTAAACCGGCACCTATATGGGATGCCAGCATCACAGGCAGTGGCTTAATCCACTAACACCACAACACTGGCTCCTACTTTGAAAACTTGGTTTCAAACGTATACATTCTAGGTAACATTCTTTTTTAAAAAAGATTTATTTACTTATTTGAAAATGAGTTATAGAGAGGCAGAAGGAGAGAGAACGAGAGAGAAAGAAAGGTCTTCCATCCGCTGATTCACTCCCTAGATGGCTGCATCGGCTGGAGCTGCTCTGATCTGAAGCCAGGAACCAGTGACTTCCTCCAATTCTTTCTATCATACCTGACATGATGCAAATGTAGACACTGCCAAATGACTGTAACCATGCAATTCAACTCCAGCCACTTGAGTCCTGTTGGCTAAGGCCTGAGACAGGCCATCCTTATGAGTGCTAATAAAATTTTTGTCATTTGATGATGTTTAATTTTGGGGGGATTAGGTTTTTTTTGTTTGTTTTTTAGTAATAGATAACCAGAGCAACAGCACTATAATAGACAATGGGAGAGAAACATATGAAATAAAGTTAACAATAATTAATAACTTCAAACTTTTGTGCAGTGATATATCTTTCCAAAAGACTCATCTGTTATTTTTGACTTAACAGAAAAAAGCTAAAACCCTGATTTATACAAAGCTTTTACAGAAAGTGAACTCTACATTCCCCCTTCCAAGAAATGGAAATATACTGTATTTCAAGTGTCAGAAACCCAATTAAAACAAGCATGAATTTAACAGAGAGATGTATTGGTTCCTATGCATTGGAAGAATATTAGAGTTAGCACACAGACGCAAAGATCTGCAGAGAGCAGGGTGAAGTTTCAAGAGACTTAACTCATCAGAACTGTCTCACTCTTTCTACATCGTATTAGAGCTCTGATTGTCTTTCATTGCTTTATTCAAACATCATTGAATATAGTAACCAGAACACAACTTCGTAGCCTCCAATTCAGCAAAAGGAAAACTTTTACCAGAAACCATTTAACAATCCTGCAAAAAGAATTCTGAGTTGACTTGTTTGGGCTACATGCCTACCCTCTAGACCAATAACTAGGTCAGGATTATTGGTCCAGCCTGAAGGATATGACATCCTTGTACTGGGTACTAAAAGAGATGATTGACACCTTCATCAGGGCCACATACAAAGGGACTAAAGATTCCTAAAGGAAAGGTGTACTCCAACTGGAAGAAAGAATGTGGATAAGAGTAATGGAAGACAAAAACCTAATATCAACCCCAACAAGTTATGATTTTAATGCCATAAGTATATAGAAGATTTAGACTCAGTATCTAATAGTTTTTTGCTTTAAAATTTCATAAAATGTAACATTTTGTAAAGCTGTACCATGATTACCTCATATATGCCTTAAAATATACGCTGTATGTAAGTAATTAAAAAAACTAATGTCAAGGCATTTATTTGGGAAAAAAGTTGTTTTGGGTTTATTAGGAGAAATGATGAAGCAAATTAAATTTATGTTTAAGTTTCCCTTTTAAACTGTATACAAATAAATTGCACAATTTTACTAAAATAGAAAAAAATAAATATAATCAACAAGCATTCCTATAGTATTTGTCATAGAGGAATTTTTAATAGGTACAAGTGTGTTTTATGTAGACATATTTATTCACATAAACATACTAAAGTTCTTTCCCAGCTTGCAAACGTTAATTTCATATTATAGAAAGTATCTTTATGGTAGGAAAGAAATTGTCATATAATTGAAAAAAACTGTGCATACTGAATTCTAAAGGAACTGGATTCACTACTCATTGCGATTTTTGTCCAGGTACTTCAAATCTTTGAGCTATTTGTGTCTGTTATTCAATGGTTGCCATAATGCAATCATGGCACGTTTAAGTAATTGTCAGTTATGTCAGCTTAATCAATTGCTTATGTCAAACTTTTACTTAGATCATAGTTTGTCTAAAGAAAGCAGACACAAGTTAGAAAACAGATTTTCTCAGCTCCTCCCATGCGGCAAATAAAGTCCATCATCTGATTTTGTAAATAAAATATAATTGGGATGTAGCCACATTAATTCATTTACAAGTTGTTTATGGAGTAGTTGAGACCAAAGTATATGACTCACAAAATCTAAAATATTTATTATTTGGCCTCTTTTCAGAAAAAGTGCAATCCTCACACTTTCATGGATATTTATGGAAATGTTATAAATGCATCACAATTATAAATGAATCACAACCTTCTTTCAGAGACCTTGGTGGTTAGAACAGAATTTTGCTTGATTTTTTTAATTTTTTACCACCTGATACTTTGTTTCCATGTTAATGTGGTATTAATACAAATATTAATTAATATTAAAGTAATATTAATTATAATATGAATATATGATTAGTATTATATTAATATTAATTAATGCAAATACAGATTCAATACAGTTCACAGAATCAATCCTAAGAATATAGTGATATTCCTTTCTTCCTACACCCCCTCCTCTCTCTTTCCTTCCTTCCTTCCTTCTTTCTTTTTTTCCTTAGATTTGAGATAACATAGTTTTAATTTACATTATAGTTAATGAGTTAGTGTTCCACCAAGTAAAGAATGCAACATGTAGAAAGTAAAAAGACCCTAGTTTAGTAGAAATATAGGCAAAGACTATAAATGATAATCCAAAGAAAGATGAGATCTCTTATCCATCCAAGATAAACTCACATCAATGTTTAATGGGTCATACAACTGCCGCTTCATCAGGGACTGGACAGGGATCAACTGTCTTGTTGCCTTTGTCCATCCAACCTTCACCATGTGACCTGTATGGTATTTATAAGCCTCTTCTTTATCTTTGTTTCTTACAATTCTACTCTAGAGTTAATGACATAGTATATAAGTTCAGGTTGAAGGACTATTCACTGCACATGGGGAAAAAGTTATGAATGATGGTAGCCTGAGAAAATGAACGTTGATTTTAGAAAGTATTTATTTGGGGATGCACAGAGTCTATTTCTGGAAGTGACTGGTTAATGTGAAAGGAATGGAGGTGAAGACTGGTAGGGCAGCCTCCCCAGAGAAAACCTTCAGGGCCAGCATTGCAGCATAATGGATAAAGGCTTCCCGCTGCAGTGCCAGCATCACAAATGGGCACTGGTTTGTGTCCTGGCTGCTCTGCGTCCAATCCAGCTTCTTGCTAATGGCCTGGGACAAGCAGTGGAAGATGGTCCAAGTGCTGTCCGTGGAAGACATGGAAGAAGCTCCCTGGCTCCTGGCTCCTGGCTTCAGCCTGGCCCAGTGCTGGCTGTTGTGACCATGCAGGGAATGAATCAGCAGATGGAAGCACTCTCTCTCTCTCTCTCTCTCTCTCTCCCAACAACTCTTTCAAGCAAATAAATAAATCTTTTAAAAAGGAGAGAGAAAACCTCCTCTCTGTAGCTGAAAGCATAGCTTTTCTGAACATTCAAATCATTCACTGTTAAAGATACAGGTACAAAGTTCTGTTTATAAAATAATGCATGAGGCGTGAAGAGAGCTGAAGACAATAGAAGGCACCAAAGATCATGCAAAACTGTTCATGGAGTGACTCAGGCCAAGGGACCAAAGTAACCTATGATTTGGAAAATGACCTATTGAGACCTAAATGAAGCCACATGACCCAAGAAGGCCTTCCTATGTCAGCGCAAAAGAACTTTCCATGAGTATATTCAGAAGTTTGGAGAAATGTGGCAAGTCCCCGTGTGACCTCTGCCTGCTAAGGCCTGAAAGTAACAATGATAGTGAAAACTCCTGATTCATTGATGTGGTCAAACCTTAGCTGGAAGAAATATGATTATGGAAGCCTCAGTGTAAAGAATCAGTCCTAGGAGCAGGGCTGGGCTAAATGATCTCAGACTGTACTGGAATAAAAATTAGCAGGGTGAATTATAGAGAGATAAGGTGTAAGTGAAATTAAGAGAAACTTTTTAGTCTGAGTGAGTGAAAGTTTAAGCATGAAACAGGTGTTGAGAAGGTTGAAACCTACCAGGAATCAGAGAAAATTGCATTGAGGCAAATCATTAAAATATGGATAAAAGAGGACGCTACTCTTAAACTAGATGTGGTCTTAAGGAATGGAGACAGGTCATGTGATCTAAGGCACAGGAATGAATGTATCCTTAGAGCATTTAAGACATCTGACTTGCTTATTTCTTCAAACCCTGATAATTTGAGCTCTATTTTGCTTTTTTGAAAATTGACTTTTGTACGTTGTACTCAGTAACATTGCAGAAAAAACAATGTTCCATCCAAATATTCCAGAGGGGGCTCAAGATTGTGGACATCTCTCTAAATCACATAGAGGCCCTTCATTGCATGGGTTGCTCAGATCTAAAGTATATACCTGGTTCTCCCACAACTTGATTTATGAACTAGTGAACCTATTCCTATAGGAGGCTTCTTCTTACATAGATCTGATTAATCTACTATGTTATCAGCATACAATTAATCCCAGCTGTTCCCAATACTTAGACACTTCACGCCCTGTAAGTCTATACCCCTTAAGCTAAGAATAGACAGCAACCTTGTAAACTCTGCCATACAAAAACTGGAATTGAATCTTTAGGAACACTCTGGGTTTGTTAGCCCACACATCCTTTCCAAGTGTCTGAACCCATCTGGAAGCATTTTGATTTCATGAAAAATACAGGTCACCTGATTATTCTAAGGTTCATTGCTTTAGAAAATGTTTCCCAAATAAAAATAACTAACAGAAAAACCCTCAAAAATGAAACAACAGAACACTTCTATACAGTTTTTGATTAGCATGATAATTGTGGTCAAGGATATATGGAGATCAACTTCCAAATAAATGAATGTAGAACTGATATATTTGGGCCAGGGGGTACAGAAATGCTAATTGATGATACAGCAAAGATTAAGAAGTGTGCTTCCAAAAATATTATTTAAATGGCTTTAATTTCCCAAAGCTACCTCTAGAATCAAATCTGATCAAGAAAAATTCGTTTAAGAACACTTGAAACAAAAATATGGTAGTTTTTCTCTCTTTATTTACCTCTAAATTTTCAAAGAATAATATCCATGGGACCTTTGCTCATGGATTTTGATTTATTCTATTAAAGAGCATAGACAATTTTTGTTCATTTTTTACTGCTTGAAAAATATGGAGATAGAAGGATTTCATCTGGAAATAATTGTAGGAGTTGATAATTATAGCTCCTAAAATGTGTAACTGAAATGAGACAGAGGGGATAAATTTAGAATCTCATTCTAAAACAGATTTTTGAAATTCAAATATCTTTGGAAGCTAGGCATAAATGTAACAAATAGTAAGCTGGAAACAATATGGAGAGGTGGAGACTGTGGAAAACTGGAGAGTTATTTCCACCTGCTGAATTTCACAACCATCTATTTGAAAACACTGTGATGGAAAAGGTAAAGGTCTACTGCATCTTGAATATCAACAATATTTGGTAGAATGTTTATTTGCCATGCTTTGTTGTGCTATAATCAATACATATTACAAGATACTAGCTAAGGTCTCAGATACTTTGTTTTATTTAATCTGAACCCTCAGAAGTAGGCATCATTATTTCCAGTTCACAGAAGAGCAGGTTGCAGCCTGAGGCCTGGACTTGGATCCTGGTAAGGTGCTTGGAAATTCTGCATAATATATTGAAACATCCTTATCTGTATTGTATTGTGATCTGAGGTTGAGAATACAAACTTTATTTCCTTTTTGTGTTGGGTTTCTATTAGGTTTTGTGAGTAAGGACAGTAAAAGGTACTGGAAGGCCAGGGGAGGGAAGAGGGGCTCACCCTTTTGGTTTGCTGTTGCATCCCACTCGCCATGACTCTTCTCCCACAGAAACAGTTGGTTCCAGTCTTCACTTTCTTTTACCATCTCTGACTGGCTTATTGCTTCCTTTTTGTAGTAACCAGGAGCAACCAGTGTTCCCAGCTCCGAGGTCTGAGCTCTGACCTTCTTTAAGCTCTTGATGTATCAGACTCAGCCAGGTATCACTCCCTCCTCAGAAGCCTGAGCCTTCAGTTCACCAGGGACTCCTGCAAACTCCTGCATACCAGCACTAGCCCGATGGCTTCTTTTCTCCAAGGGCTGGACTTTGGTTCTGCCAGAGCACCCCCACACCCAAGCCTTTACCTTTAATGCCCCCGCCTAGGGAAGGAAATATTTCTCACATTATATTGATGTTCCTTTTCTTTTTTTGTTCTATTTCTGACTCCTAGTGATACTGAAATTGACCCTCTAAAATATGCATCAAAATGTGGCCACTAAAAGTTCCCCAGAAGTCCCATCTGGGCTGTCATATGTTATCACAATTTGGGGTGCCATATGAAATCACCACATGCTTATTAATAAATCCCCAATATTAATAAGCCCGAGTGGGTTATTGCTTAATATTTGGAGAAGAATTCTAAATACCGGCATAAGTAAACAAGGCAGCATGGTACATTTTAAGCTTTTATTTAGTGTGAAAGATCTATAGGAGAGTGAGAGCTTTATCTAAGAGAGAGGGGTAAATCTGGGTCATACTAAGTGCCAGGGACCAGCCACGTGGAGGAGCGTCTAGGCCAGGAAGCCTAGGGTGGGTGGCCCGAAGGCCTCACACCCAGGAGTTGCAGGGCTACAGCAAGCCCCCTCCTTGCAAGAAGCCAGGGTGAGGGAAATGGAGGAAAGTGCTCAGACACACCCTGTTCCAGGCTTTCAATCCACTCTCAAAGGGGAGTGATTAATTAACCTGATTGGCTGGTGGGCACCCAGGTGTGGTCAGGTAGGGGCATGAGGTCACACAGGGGCATGGCAAAGGCGTGGTCTTCCAGCTCACAAACCTAATCAATTTTAACCTGTATGGCCGCCTACTTCACTAGATCAGCCAATTGTCCATATTCTTTCTGTTAAAACAGCTTGTGGGTTTGAATTTTAAGCATGGGCTGTGCCTGATATAGGATACAACCTCATAGGGCTGTTTTGTAGACTAATCTATACCTGGTTCATTAGAGGATACCACAGCATCCCCTCTCTGTCACAGGTGATATACTCTACATATTTGATAATCATACCCTCTAGGCCTTTCCCCAAAATAAGGAGATCATGGGGAATAAAACAAAGCTAAGGATGAAACCCTGCTTCATCCCACTAGGATTCACCTTCAAAATTGGTTTCATTATTTACTTAAGATTCTTTAGGTGTGCTATTAAATCTCTGCCATGGGCATGTAATATTTTCATCACTGGATTATAAAAGAATGAACCTATCTTCATTGGGAGAAATAATGAAAATATTTGGTGCTTTAGAGAAGTTTTGGCTGCAACACAAAGGTCTGGAAAGAGTGTTGGTTTGGGAAATGGGATCTCAGCTCTGCCACTGGCTAATTAGTTTATGATGTTGGGCAAGTCACCAAACTGCTCTACTTTCCAGTTCCATTAAGAGTACAGTAGCCCCTCCTTACTCACAAGGGATATATTCTGAGAATCCCAGTGAATGTCTGGAACCACAAATACATTATGCTTTCCCCATATATCCCTACCTTTGGTAAAATTTAATTTATAAACCAGGCACAGTAAGATAATAACCATAACAAATAATAAAATAGAACAATTACAACAATATGCTGAAAAAAAGTTTTATGAATGTTATCTGTCTCAAAATAATTTATTACTATTACCTCTTCTCTTAGGAAGTACTCTGTGGCTTTTCTTTGGCATAACTGACTTGCCAGCACCACTACTCCTGTACGATGGAGTGATCATTAAGTAGAATAAGAGTTATTAAACAAAAGCACTGTGATACAATGATAGTCACTCTAATAACCAAGATGGCCACCAAATGACTAATGAGCAGACAGTACACAGCCTAGATACTCTGGACAAAGAAATGATTTACATCCTGGGCAGGATACATTAACATCATGTGAGCTGTTATCCTGGTACTCAGAACAATGTCTAATTTAAAACTTGCTGTTTACTTCTGGAATTTTCTATTTAATATTTTCCAGCTGTAGTTGACCATAGGTAATTAAAACTGTCAAAAATTAAATTGTAAAGGAGTGCCATTGTAAAGTGAGAAATCTGAAAGCAATGTCCAAGATTTCCTTTAGCTTACTTCTCTAATTACTGATAAGCAATGGCAATCTTTCCACATAGCCCCTGTCACTACAGTATTTTAAACTTACTACATTTTCAATAACAAGAAGCTGAATTTGGGCAATGATATTTCCCCTTTCACAGATATGAAGCTAGTTATATCAAATCTGAAAAAAAAAGGTAAATTAAATGAATTTCTCAAAAATTTCAGTACTTTGATGGTCAACTCATTTTGAGTCTAAGAGTAAGGGAAATTAGTCTAGCCAAAATTATAGTTGTTAGGAAGCTCCACATGCTTTCTTACTGGGAAAGACCCTCTGTGTGGTAATGGTGGGGCTGGTGGTATGATGTGATCCTAATGTTATACAGTTTCATGGAAGGAGAGAATGTGCCAACTAGAACACCAGGTTCAGTTAACAATTCCCATGGCCCCCAAGTGGGTAGTGTGGCATTCAGCTGTCTCCTCACCAGAGACTTCAAACTGGCAACTGGCACCACAGGCAGCAGCTCACTAAAATCCCTCTCCTGTGTGTTTGGAAATGACCACAATCATAAAAGCCAAAGAATGCTCGCAACTGACCTATTGTTTAAATAATTACCCTCTTTCCAATGTGGTAAAATGACCGAAGCCTGAAATATCTGAAGAAGGAAAATTCTAGCTCAGAATAGGGAAAGATTTCATTGCCATGATTACCTCTATACTAAAACATTTTTTTCTGATCATTTCTCCCATTCCCCCCTTTCCCCTTTGGCCCACACACCCACCTGTTTATCTTCTTAATTGTCATTAAATTTATATATGGTTCCTCTGCTTATTAACCCATTATAGTACTAAAACCTATTTGCATTGTGATAAAAAAGTCGTTAAATTCATGCATTTCTCAACCCAGAAGCATAAAAATACTAAAATCATAAATAGGAGTAGGTGAAGGAAACAGCAGAAGACTATAGAGCCAAGGTATGAGACACTAGTTTTGGATCTGTATTGCTAATAATGAAAAGTCTTTGAAGCAAGCTTGACATGATCAGATTTGTTTTTAAAAAGTAAATTATATTATTTCTGTGCCAATTTAGAGATAAATTAGAGCAGATGACCCAGGGAAAACACATCAGATAAGATCTAAGAGCATGTGGATTAAGATTGTAACAGAGAGAAGAGAGAAAAGGACAGATAGGAGGTGCTGAAGGAATGGACTTGACCAACTCCATATCAACACATGTGAGTCAAGGAGTGAAGTGGTCTTAGGAACATTCCTAAGACTTTATTTCATTGCTGTATATTTTTGTCTTTGTCAGATCTCAATTATATGTGCTTAGAGGTGGAATTGAGCTCTAGCTTTGTGAGGAAAAACAAACTCAGACTAATAATTCCTTTTTCATCAGTGGTTGTGATACCTGACATTCTTTTGTCCTGGAGATTTTTTCCTGTTGTTTCAAAGATATATTTCCCCATAGGAACCCCCAATAAACATGCATAATTACTCCAGGTAGAGATAATACCGCATATCCATTACTCCTAATTCTTTAGAAAAGTATCATATGAGAAAAATAAATAGTTTTTTCTCAGAGTATGCTTGGGTATATGTGTCCTAGTTTGTTTTAATATATAAATGATATTTTAAGTGTTTATTTAGTAATTATCTGCAAGTCAGAGCGACAGAGAAGGAGAAAGATATTCTATCCACTGGTTGGTTCACTCCCCAAATGCTTGGAACAGCTAGGGCTGCATCAGGTGGAGGTTTCAGGAGCCAGGAACTCCATTTAGGTCTCCTGCATGGGAGGCAGGAACTCACTTAAGCCAGCATTCATTGTTTCCCAGGTATATCAGTAAGGAGCTGAATCAAAAGCAGAATAGAAAGGACTCAAACAGAAACTCAGATATGGAATGCAGGGGTCCCAAGCTGTACCTCAACCCACTGACCACCACAACACCTGCCTGGTAAATGATATTTTTAATGACAAGACTTTCACCAGCACCAGTGAATAGTTTATGTACTATTAATATGTTCAAACTCAAGGTTATGGCATTTTTTTGGTAGCCTCAACACACTGCCTGATATTCACAAGGGTAAGGATTTGCTACTTGATATGAACAGTGTTCAAGGCTTTTCAGCAGATTCTTTCCAGGCTACAAAAAGTGATCCTAGCCAGATAAGTTATATACAAATTGATTCATGGGTAGAATATTGGCTATTAGTGGTCCAACACCAGAAAATTGAAATGAAAGGGAAAGAGAGTTGGAAGGGCATTTGAAGCAAACCTTCCTTAAATATATTTCCCATGTTTAACACCTAAATTAATACACATTTCAGGAGCTAAGACTAGAGAAATCTGTGCAAGAGTCATTACAAATTGCCTAGAGAGAAGAAGAATAGATCAAGAATATAATTCTAATACTTAAAGAGTTAGACTATTAAGCCTACAGAATAAGCCAAAAATATCAACCACTGGCTGAACCTTGACATTTCTACATCAGTAAGGTTGTAGGGAAAAGAGAAATCAATAGTAAAGATAAGGAAAATGTGCTAAGTAGTAGAAAGGCCAAGAAAGGTCGGTAGCCTAGATGAGGAGTATACAAAACAGACAAGGGAAATTTTTTTTTTTTTTTTTTTTTTTTTTACAGGCAGAGTGGACAGTGAGAGAGAGAGATACAGAGAGAAAGGTCTTCCGTTGCCGTTGGTTCACCCTCCAATGGCCGCCGCTGACGGCGCGCTGCGGCCGGCGCACCGCGCTCGTCTGATGGCAGGAGCCAGGAGCCAGGTGCTTTTTCCTGGTCTCCCCATGGGGTGCAGGGCCCAAGCACCTGGGCCATCCTCCACTGCACTCCCGGGCCACAGCAGAGTGCTGGCCTGGAAGAGGGGCAACCGGGACAGAATCCGGAGCCCCGACCGGGACTAGAACCCGGTGTGCCGGCGCCGCAAGGCGGAGGATTAGCCTGTTGAGCCACGGCGCCGGCCGACAAGGGAAATTTAAAACGTTCACAGAAAGGTAACTAACAGTTTTTTTTGAAATCCATAGATCATTTTTCATAAGATGTGTTTTCCACATCTTTTGATTATCCCTCATATATAGAAGGAGGTAGGAAATAGTCTAGTAGGTCAAATGCTACTACCAGGTCATGATTATAAACTAAACATTTTTGGTTGTATTTCTCAAGAGGTAAGTATAGTTAGTTGGCCTGACCCAAGAAATTTCAGTAGGATGGTGGTCATGAGAACTCAATTGAACAACTCTTTCAAAGAACATAGATGTAAATTGATGTAAAGAAATTGGACAGAATTACAGGGGAAGTAGGATAAAGAAAAGGTGATTTGTATTTTAAGAAAGGAGAAAAACAGTGTATTTATTTTCCAATGGGAAGATGTGGAGGGACGAATGGGAAGTGAAATAGAGGTAGTCTTAGTAGAAGACACTCAACAAGAAGCCTAATTTATGAAAGTATAGAGTGCTAGGTAGATTTCTACAGAGACAATCAGAGTTAAGGATAGATTCATGAACTTCTTTTAGGGCAAGATAAACTACAGTGTGGGAGAGGGAAGACTCAATGGAATTGACTTGGTTGAAGGTACAGAAGGAAAAGAAATCATACACAGAGCTATTCCCAAAAATCACAAATGGAGGCAGGATTAAGAGTGTAGATTGAACCTTGATCCATGCACCTAGAGATAACTCCTACTCTAATCCTAAAAGGAAGGGAGACACAGATGAAATGAAAGGTTCAGTAAGGGGTAAACATGAGGATCTGTGTGTTTTTTATGATGACACAGAAGGTGAGGACAACTGAGAAAGGGATCATGAGTGCCAAGGTTAGGGAAACAGTGAACTTTGGAACATTTGCTAAATGAAAGGGACAGGACCATGACTGGAGATAAATGAAAAGTTGGGTCAACTGGCTGAGATGAATGTCTGTCTGAAGTTGGAAAATCACACATTAATAGTGGCACCAATTCATATAACACAGTGTTCTTTATTTTATTTTATTTTATTTTATTTATTTGGTTTTCTTTATAACCCAATTGTAGGATGGGAGACAGGAGATGAAAAGTTGATCCATGGTCCTGATTTGTCACCCGATGCATTGGAAGTATAAGAGAGCAACAGTTGATGGGGCTGCTTCTTGAGTTCTGGCAATGATTAATCATGAAGTCTAGGCTGCATACAGAAGCAATTGAAGCAAGAAAAAGACTTTGAAGCAAGAAAAACTACTGGCCAAAGAATAGGTGGTTATTTAAAGTAGTAAACAAAGTAATTGTGGGAACTTGAGGAGATAGGTTTATGTGGACCAACTTAATATGACAAGTTAAGTGTGCAGATGCCTAAGCTGGAATGCTGGGATAGTGAAGATACCTTAGAGTAGAGTTGGATGGGTCACTCGCATTGGTATTTCAATCACTGAAGATATTGGCAGGATATGTGGTAGAGAGAAAATTTGTGACCTTGGTATTAAAGTCTTTCTTCATAGTTCCTGAGTCCATGATCAATCCATGTTAGCATTCGTGGTGTTTGCTAAACACTAATTGGAGGTCTATGACTAAGAGTTTACTGATCCTTTATATAAATAACTCCTCAGGGTTTTTTAATAATTAAGTTGATTCTATAAGCAGCTAATCTATTACTAAGATGAGTTAAGAACAGGAAAAAAGAAGATGTTTCTAACTCTCCTGATTAGTATTACTCCACAAAAATTACCCCCATAACATTTTGATGTAAAGGAACCACTTTGTTAAGTTTAAAATTCTGAGAGTCAGGAATTCAGAGAGGCTTGGTCATCTGTATTGGGGCTTAAATCACTGAAGTTATTGGCAGAATGATTTCTGGGATTTCTGCTGAAGAAACTTGATGCCTCAAAGGATGATGGAACAATTGGAGTTGGAAGTATTAGCAGGGATCTGAATTTCTACACTCAGCGCTGGTATATGCTATCAGCAAGGTCTGTCTGGAACAACGACAGTCTTGCTGGTAAGGCAGCCTATAACACATATGACAATTTCATGGTAGATGAGTTCTAAATTTTCTGGTTTGGGGTTCCAAAGGTAAAATTACTATATAATCAAGTGGAAATTGTATGACACATTCTGAACTAGATTTTAGAGTTACATGGTGTCAGTTCTGCTATATTCCACTGGTGACAAGCATGTCACTTAGCTCAGTTTGAAAGGAAGGGGACACAGACCTCGCCTCTCAGCTTAGCAAGGCACCAAAGAATTTGCAAACATAATTTGGAATTTCCAAGTGACTTGCATGGAAATTATTTAGCCCTATTCCCAAGCCTAGTATTAAATGTTTGCTGAGCCCTGTTACAAATGTTCATTACCTATTATAAAAACATAATCCCCTCCCTAAACACTTGACCAATCACTAAGAAAGAAATGACAAGGGAAAAGAAAGCTTCATAACTAATTGTAAATTTATCCATGTATTTTTAAAGTATGATCTCTGTTAGTCTCCAAGTATTCCTGATCCCCCCATCTCTTTTACAATTTCCTTTATTAAAGCACTTAAAAATTCTAGGCTCATATTTCATGGAAAGAAAATTTTAGGAGAAAAACAAATAACCTGCCATAATATGGTCTTCTTAAAGTTAGAGTTTTGGGCATGAAAGAGGTAATACCAAATGCTTGAGATCTGAGAGCCAACCAGGACAAGGGTTCTCCACCCCAGTCCTTGCTTAGGTTAAAGAGAAAAGAGCAAAGGAAACAATTGATGGGGTAGTCTTGGCCAGAGACCATCAGTGCACTGCCTTCCATATGCAGCTTCAGAGAAGAAGCAGTTCTCTGAAGAGGAAATGGATGCACAAGCTGAGAAGACGGTGCTGTGATTAGTCTCAAGAGGATGCACAGGACCTATAAGGACTTGGAAGCAACATAACCTAACCTACATCCCTAACCTCCCAGTATGGCCTGTCATCAAAACAGAGTCATCATATTGTCAGATGCATCCAGTCAGCGGCATCAAGAATGACGCTGAAAATCAAACATACTGGACCCAAACCTTAGTGTAAAGTGGTGTTAGAAAAATGGCTGGGCCGGCGCCGTGGCTCACTTGGTTAATCCTCCGCCTGCAGCGCTGGCATCCCGTACGGGCACTGGGTTCTAGTCCCGGTTGCTCCTCTTCCAGTCCAGCTCTCTGCTGTGGCCTGGGAGGGCAGTGGAGGATTGCCCAAGTGCTTGGGTCCCTGCACTCGCATGGGAGACCAGGAGGAAGTACCTGGCTCCTGGCTTCGGATGGGCCCAGCACTGGCTGTTGCAGCCATTTGGGGAGTGAACCAATGGAAGGAAGACCTTTCTCTCTCTCTCTCTCTCTCTCTCTCTCTCTCTCTCTCTCTCTCTCTGTGTGTGTATATATATATATATATATATATATATATGACTCTACCTGTCAAAAAAATGGTCAAATAAATCTCCAAGTTAATTTAAATTTTAATTTTTTTTCCTTCTTCTTCCCTTGAAATGGGTGCTTGAAATAAAACTCAGCTGCCCACAAGAAAGGCTAAAATGTAGTATAGTTATTAATATTGAGCTATGGACTAGATTCAAACCCATTTTAATCTTTTCAGAATTACACATTATATTGATTTTATTTCATTTCCAAGGCCACAAATGCTGAAAGCACTGAGGAAACATATTGTTAATAACATATCCAGGCAAAATCAGGTATAAAGTGATACTTTGCTTGTACTTTTCTTATTTAGTTCACTTTTCAAAAAAAAAAAAAATAAGAACAGGCCATGTTCTGAGTCTTTTTTCTCTATTCCTCCAAAAAATAACTACGGCAAACCACAGAAAGTTAGCTGTAATGTAAGAAAGACGGAAGAAAGAACAAAAATGAGGAAAGAAATGAGGGAAGGAAGGAAGGGAGGGAGGGAAGGAGGGAAGGTAGGGAGGAAGGGAGGGAGGGAGGGAAGGAGGGAGGGAGGCAGGGAAGGGAGGGAGGGAGGGAAGGTAGGAGGGAAGGAGGGAGGGAGGGAAAGGAGGGAGGGAGGGAAGGTAGGAGGGAAGGAGGGAGGGAGGGAAGGAGGGAAGGAGGAAAGGAGGGAAGGGAGGGAGGCAGGGAGGGGAGGGAGGGAGTGAAGGAAGGAGGGAGGAAGAACAGGATGAGAGAGAGCCACACTGGCTGATAGACCTGTTGAGTGAAGGTCATCTGGGGTATTCAACTCTTCATATTCAGTGCTTTGCAAATCACATGTGCCTCATAAAGAGAATTGACTTCAACCATATTAAGCAGAAACTTTGAAATATTCACCGTGCTTTCTGAGGGTCACAAAGGGAAACTCTAGCAGAGTTGAGCTAAGGCTTTTTTCCAGCAGCAAGACTGGGCTATTTCAGCCCCCTCTGGGGTTGACTTCCTCCCATCTCCAGGTCGGTGGCTTCCTGATGACCAGTTAGCAAAGCTCAACCCCAGCAGCTGCACTGCCAAACTCGGGTGCTGCCAGATAGTTTGAGCTTCCTGTTAATCCAAGGGGAAAAATGGTATTCCCCAATGCCCACATCCTTCATCCTCAGAATATGTGTGTTCAATTCCCAACTCTGGCACCTGATGCCAACTTCCAGCCAATGCAGACCCTAGCAAACAGTGGTAATGGCTCAAGTAACTAGATTTCCACCACTCACATGTGAGACCTGCATTGCATTCCTGACTCCAGGCTTTAGCCCTTGCCCAGCCCCGCCCTTTGCAAAGTATCTGGTGTGTAAACCTAAGCATGGGATCTCTCTCTACCTCTGTCTCTGTCTCTCTGTCTCTATCCTTCTCTGTCTATGTCTCTCAAATAGATACATTTTAAAAAATTAAGAGTTATTTCATTGAGAAGCAACATTGACCAGAAGGTAAGGAACAAATGATGGTAAATTTATTCTGAATGCTTAATTCTGCCACCTGTGTAGTCTTGGAAAACTCCTGAAGATAGTCAGAGGGTGATAGAAAACATGGGAAATAATAGCCGCTGTTGTGTGTGTGATGCTGTGTTCAACACTCAGGTCTCTAATTCAATAATGAAGTACTCCAGGCAGGACCCTGTTGTACAGTGGGTTAAGCCAGTGACTAGGATGCCTACATCCCAGATCAGAGTTCAAGGCTGGATACTCCTTTTCCTATCCAGCTTCCTTCTAATGCAGTCTGAAAGGCAGTAGATAATGGTTAATATTCTCAGGACCCTGCCACTTAACTGGGAGACCCAGATAGTGATCCTGGCTCCTGGCTTCTGCCTAACCCAACCTTGGCCTGTTGCTAGCACACAGGGAGTGAACCAGTGGACGGAAGATCTCGCTCCATTTCTCTCTCTCTCTCTCTCTCTATCACCCTGCCTTTCTTTTTTTTATTTTAATTTTTTTATTATTTTTATTTTTTGACAGGCAGAGTGGACAGTGAGAGAGAGAGACAGAGAAAGGTCTTCCTTTACCGTTGGTTCACCCTCCAATGGCTGCCATGGCCCGTGCACCGCGCTGATCTCAAGGCAGGAGCCAGGTGCTTCTCCTGGTCTCCCATGGGGTGCAGGGCCCAAGCACTTGGGCCATCCTCCACTGCACTCCTGGGCCACAGCAGAGAGCTGGCCTAGAATAGGGACAACAGGGACAGAATCCTGCACCCCGACTGGAACTAGAACCCAGTGTGCCGGCGCCGCAAGGTGGAGGATTAGCCTATTGAGCCGCGGCGCCGGCCCCACCCTGCCTTTCAAGAAGATGAAAATAAATGAACGTTCAAAAAAAAAAGAATGAGACACTCCATCAAGCTATGTGAGTTTTGATGGCTGAATCCCAATCCTGGAATTGCCATTTCTGCAGGAGTCACCCAGCTCAAGGTCATACGCCTTCTGTAAGCACACTTATGGGTCAGGCTTAGGACTGTCCACATGGGGAAGTTCAACTCCTGTCTGCCCAGTCCACTGCTTCCCACCAGCTCAGCTGCTTTGGTCTTATGGCCACTCTACAATGACCTTCCTGCGTGCAAATGTCTTTCTCATAGCCTAGCACTGGGACTGAATTAAAACACATCTGTGAGTGACTCAGACAGAGTTGAAAGGCTGTATCCAAGGAGGTCCTGGGGACCAGGCAGCTCCCAGCTGAAACAGTCAGAATCTTGTAGGATAGGGGACTTCAGAATACCTGTCCTTCAGTTTCAGTTGTGACCAAAGCTCAACATCAGTGGCCATCCCTGCTTAGATAGGGGCCCTTGTACAACTGTAATACCCAGCAACATTTTCCCCCATTGTTTAGAAGCCTTTGGTATTGAAGTTCATGGGTGAAGGAATTAGAGAGCAAAGCAGAATAAAAGGGGCTCTTCTTGTCCATAATATTTTCCTCAACTCTGGGACCAGGTGTACTCGGGCCACTTCCTGCTTGGATTCTATGCTCCACTGAGAATGAGGAAGCATCACAGGAGAACAGCAGGGTGTAGCGAGCTGACCTCTGTGCATTGTACTTGCTTAGGCGATTTACCCTCAAATCCTGATGGCCTTGGCTTTTCTCTGATGGCTGCAACCAGTTATTTATGTTTTAATTATTCCATATTTTGTAGTTGTTCTCTTGAGGGAGGGTAAGTTTGCTATGATCAACTCCATTTTACACAAAGGGAAACTGTGGCTTAAAGTGCTTTTTCCTGGCAAGGCAGCTAGCAAGACCATAAGCCAGAGTGCTCTGATTCCAGGGAATACACTCTTCACTATCTGTTTTCACTGAACCAACTACTCCCTTCCAAATTTCAGTAAAGAGTGGAAGTGTATGTCCTAATCAAACATTTTTATGAAATAAATGACCAACAGTTATTTAATTCTCTCATAAAATATAAACTTGGCTGCACAATAGTATCCTATATTTAAAAGACTAGTGCCTGAAATCATGTTTTACTTATCTTATTTTTAAATTGTATTAGCATAAGAATAAAGGCATAGCCACTCAACATAGTAACCTATACTTAAGAGATAAACATAAGGCGATTCTTAAGCACAGGGAATTCTTTGGGCAATTGAAATAACAAATTCGGGTGCATTGAAACAGAATGGGAAAATGATTCTGTACTGTTTACTGCCACTTTTGTTAAAATAAACTCTGGATGTGCAATGTTTCCTATGAAGTACTGTGGTTTTGCTGGTGGTTTTATGAGTCTATGCAGCATATAATTGATGGGCTTTCAGTTATGAAGGGAATTACTAGTATGTACCCAAACACACTTTATAGGGGTGAGAACATTCAACTGCTGACTAGAAAATTGAGAAATCTTGACTATAATGAAGACATTAAATAGAGGAAGAAATGTCTTTTGAAAAATTAATTCATGTATAAGTACTGTTATGTTTAAATTTTAATGATGACTAAGAAATGGTTATACACCTGATAATTTATCTCCAATATTTGTTTTAATGTCATCAGCAATCTTCTTTATTTTTTTTTGACAGGCAGAGTTAGACAATGAGAGAGACAGAGAGAGAGTTATAGACAGCGAGAGAGAGAGACAGAGAGAAAGGTCTTCCTTCTATTGGTTCACCCCCAAATGGCCACTACAGCTGGAGGGCTGCACCAGTCCGAAGCCAGGAGCCAGGTGCTTCCTCCTGGTCTCCCATGCGGGTGCAGGGCCCAAGCACTTGGACCATCCTCCACTGCCTTCCCAGGCCACAGCAGAGAGCTGGACTGGAAGAGGGGCAACTGGGCAGAATCCGGGGCCCCAACTGGGACTAGAACCCAGGATGATGGCACCACAGCCGAAGGATTAGCTGAGTGAGCCTTGGCGCCAGCCATCAGCAATCTTCCAAGTTAGGAGTTATTAATGTAATGTAAAAACAGATTCAGGTTCAAAGCCATTTTTTAGTTCATGCCTATGGACATGCTACTTAACCTTCTTAATGCTTCAGTGTGCTTTTCAGTTAGGTGGGGCTCATGAAAATGACTGCTTCAAAGGATTTCTTTTTTTTTCAAGTTTTATTGTTTTTTTTAATTTTTATTTAGAATATAAATTTCCAAGGTACAACTTGTGGATTGCAATGGCTTCCCCACCCATACCTCCCCTCCCCCCCGCTACCCTCCCCCCTCACCCACTCCCTCTCCCCTTTCATTCATATCCAGATTCATTTTCAATTCTCTTTGTATACAGGAGCTTAGTTTAGTATGTGTTAAGAAAAGATTTTAAACCATTTGCCCTCCCATAGCATTACAGAGTGAAATATACTCTTTGAGTACTAGATATAGCATTAAATCACCTTCAAAGGATTTCTTTTAAGATTAAATATGATGTTTCTCATGTGTGCATCATGAGTAAGCATTATGATTATGATTATGACTATTATAAATGAGATAATGAGACTGGGGAAGTTAATGATAGCCCAGTTACATACTTGTAGATCTCAGAATTGTGATTCAAGCACTGTCTGTTTCCAGAATTCAAGAACTTAGCAATTATATTGTATCTTCCCACAAGTCTGTGTGGTCTGTAACTCTCCAAGCAACACATTCAGATTTATAAGACCAAGTCAACAAGGACATCAAATCTTGTGCAGTGAGTTAAGTGGTGGTTCCCAAAAGATATGTTTGAGTTTGGAAAAATTGCCTGCTACAATTTGAATATGGTTTGTCCCTTCTAAAGCATGTGTTGAAATCAACTTCCATTGTGATAATGTTGGAGAAAGGGCCTTCAGGAGATGACTATGTCATTAAAAGGAATCAATGCCTTTTTTTTGATAGAGTAGGTTCATTTTTCAAGGGAGTATGTTATAAAGTGAGGCTGCATCTCACGGATTATCTTCTCCATAATAGGTCACTTAGCATTCCATGTTTCTGGCATATTAGGAAGCAGCACGATGCTCTTGCCAGATTCAGACCCCCAATCTTGGACTTCCAGCCTTCAGAATTGTGAACCAAATAAACTTATCTCCTTTATAAGTTCCCCCACCGTGGGTGTCCTGGAATAGCAAGCAGAAAACAAACTAAGGATCTTCTCTAATCTAATGAACTTATATTCCAATGGTATGTATCATCATAAGAGGAAGTCATTGGGAAATCTGACACACACACACACACACACATGGAGGAGAAGACTGGCTGATGATGGAGGCCAATGTTGGAGTAATGCAGCTGCAAACCAGAGAAGGCTGGCAGCCGGCAGCATCTGGAAGTTACAAGGAAACAATCTGTCCTCCAACTCCTGGAGAAACTGTGATCCTGCCTACACTGTCAACTCATTCTTGTGATCTCCAGACCTTGAGAAGATCCGTTTCTGGTAATTTATCATGACACTGCTATGAAACTAGCAGTCCTCAATTCAAGAGGTGATATAAACATAAATATTCATTTTTAGTTACATCAATCCTAATCTTTTATAATCTTACCCAGTAAAAAGAATTTGTTTCAGTCTTATTTTCCTTGAATTCCTTTATTCAGTGTTAATATGTAAGTATAAAAATTGCACAACTTAGCAGTTGATCTTAGTTTCTTATTTTCCTCTTCACTGTTAACGTTGTCTCTCTAACTATGATATAGATTCTTTACAATGCAAGGGGAAAGCTCCAAGAAAAAATTATCCAAAGGTAAATAATGTCAAAGATAAAAAAAAAAAAAACTGCTCTAGAAGCAATACAGGGCAGTGTAATTTCCAAGGAGTAAGTGGCATTATTTAGAAAAATTAATATTTGTGAGTTTTTTAAAGATTTATTTGAAAGGCAGAGTTGCAGAGAGAGAGAGAGATGGGGAGAAAGAGAGAGAGAGAGAGAGAGAGAGAGAGAGAGAGAGAGAGAATGTCTTCCATCCGCTGGTTCACTCCCCAAATGGCCACAATGGCTGGAACTGGGCTGATCAGAAGCCAGGAGCCAAGAGCTTCCTCAAGGTCTCTGGTGTGGGTGCAGAGGCCCAAGTACTTGGGTCATCGTCCCCTGCTCTCCTAGGCACATCAGCAGGGAACTGAATCAGGAGTGGGGCAACTGGGAACTTGCACCCACATGTGATGCTGGCAGCACAGGCAGTGGCTTTACCCTCTATGACACAGTACCAGCCCCAATACTTGTGTTTTTGAATAAGTTAATTTACTCACAGAGGGAGAAGGGTGAATGAATCAAGACAGTGTTCACACAAAAGTTACGGAGATTTTAAATTCTTTCTCAGCAATATGCCTACCAACAACTAATCAATGTACTTAACACATATGCTTCCCTGGCTCTTTGATGATCCCTTTGAGATATTACATGAATCAGCAGAGCCCTTCATCTTTTCCTTAGCCTTTACTATGCCCTTAGTTTCTTCAGCTAAAGGACTCTCTTGTCTTTGAATGTGCTACCACATTTCTCATGAGTCTCTGGCATCAGTTGTTCTCCCTTCGGGAAATGACCTAATCAACAAAATCAGCATGTATGAAACCCCCAAAAAAAAAAAAAAAAAGCAAGGGAAGGAGATGGGAAAAACCCATTACAGTCTTGGCCAACGGAGTAGTGTTCTTTTACATTCCAAATCATCTGCTCCCTATTTCTCTTTCTTTGTAACTGTATTGCCCATCAGCAAAACATGGTTTTGATAATGACGAGGATAATTAAATGAACTTCAAGATGGGTTACACAGTGAAAAAATAATCACAGAAAAGAATAAGACCTTCATTTGGAAGGGATTAATTTGGTTTGTATGATTATAGAGTTTAATTATTCAACTGTTGATTGGTAACTAAGAAAATTTTATTAAACATGAGCCTTAGGCACAAAGTCTCATTCTTACAGTAGAGCAACAAAGGTTTTATATTTTGGGCTCTCAGATTTGAAAATTCTTTTTTATTACTATGTTATCTGGCAAGCTGTAGTGATCTACAATTTACAATATTAAAATGTCCTTAATATTGAGAGTTTTAAATGATCCCACAGTAGAAAAATGTCAAATGAAACAGGATGAAAATAGGCTTAAGTAATTTTCCAACACCAGGAACATCTCTTGGTGATTATTTTTCCTGGCAGATGTTTTTATCTTGATTATCTTAAAGTACAATTATAAACTCATTTTAATTACCTTAAACAAGTCCACCTTCATGAGAAGTGTAGTTATTTTCTGAGCTAACAGTATCCAAATGAGCATTTATTTTAAGGAAACTGATCTTCTCCTACATAATGCTTTGCTACAGTCAAAGTCAAGTAGCTGAAAGGACAGCCCCCCTTTCTCATCACTGTTATTGACAAGAAACAATGAGGCATGGGCATTTCCTGGAGATTAAGGTTCATTAGTTAGTGAAAGGCAATTATGTGAGGATAATCAATGTAGTTCTCTATCCCTGAAGAAGAAACAGCTGAAACATTTGTAGATTTTGGTCTTTTCATAAAAGTAGACTACAGAGAAGAGTGGGATCAACTCACTTTCATCTCTAATAGCCACTCAGTCAACGTTTGGTGTTGGGACGTCACCAAATTTCTCTGAATCTCAGTTTCTTCATCTATACAATAGGAAATAATGTATAGATAATAACTTATAGATAATAACATATACTTAATAATGGCTTTCTTTTCATTCAGAGCAGCTGCTACATTCAAAAAAGAATGTAATTCTTGTGAAAAATTTTTTTTAAATTTACTTGAAAGGCAGAGTTACAGAGAAAGAGGGAGAGACAGAGAGATAGAAAGGGATCTTCCATCCATTGGTTCACTCCCTAAATGACCACAATGGCCAGCGCTGGACCAGACTGAAGCCAGGAGCCAGGAGCTTTTTCTGGGTCTCTGACATGAATGGAAGTGCTCAAGTACATGGGACTTCCTCTGCTGCTTTTCCAGGCACATTAGCAGGGAGCTGGATAGGAAGCAGAGCAGCCGAGAGTTTTACCTGCTACTGCCACAATGCCAGCCCCTCAAAAACATTTTCAAAAGCTGTATCAAGTTAAGCTGTTACAAATACTAAAAGCCATGAATAATAAAAAGATGTAGGCAAATAATTTGTTTTTAACTCAACTGTTTTTCAGTTGCTGTAGTCCAATTATTCTCTGATAATTATATAAATTTACTTAATTTTGCCTGTGTGTACAGACCAAACAATCAAATTACTGTTTGCATGCTATTATTTTCAGTGAATTGCTTTCCACTATATCATGAGTTTTAGAACCAACAATCCATAGTTAAACTGAAATCTGTCACTTATTAGATAGGAAGGAATGGCCAAGGTCATGAAATATGAATATTATGAAAAAACTATGTGAGGATTTCCAAATGGTTGTGCACCAAAATAAATCTTTATTTTAAAAATATTAATTAATTTATTCATTTTCATATACTTGAAAAAAACAGTGACAGAGAGAAAGCAGAAAGAGAAAAGGAGAAGGAGAAAAAAGCTCTTCTATCCACTAGTTCACTGCCCAATGCCCACAACAGCCAGCCCTAGGCCAAGTTGAAATCAGGAGAAACTTTCTGGGGATCCCCTTTGTAGGTAGCAGAGCCTGTAGCACTTGAAACATCATATACTGCCTCCCAGGATGTACTAGTAGGAAGCTGGATCAGCAGCAGATTACCTAGGACTCAAACTTGCATTCTGATATGGGATGCAGGTGTCTCAACAGGCACTTAACACATTGTACGTCAAAGCCTACCCATAAACTTCTTTCTTTTTTTTTTTTCTTTTTGGGCAGGCAGAGTGGACAGTGAGAGAGTGAGAGAGAGAGAGAGGTCTTCCTTTTGCTGTTGGTTCACCCTCCAATGCCTGCCGTAGCCGGCAGCCTGCAGATGGCACACCACGCCGATCCGAAGCCAGGAGCCAGGTGCTTCTCCTGGTCTCCCATGGGGTGCAGGGCCCAAGCACCTGGGCCATCCTCCATTGCACTCCCGGGCCACAGCAGAGAGCTGGCCTGGAAGAGGGGCAACCGGGACAGAATCCGGTGCCCCAACCGGTACTAGAACCTGCGGTACCAGAGCCGCAGGCGGAGGATTAGCCTATTGAGCCGCGGCGCCAGCCTCATAAACTTATTTTTAATTTCATTTTCAACAATTTTTTTGAAGTTCTTTTCTACATGACATGGCATAAAGCAATAATGTCTTTATTTCATTATATGTAGAAATACCAAATCTGCATAGAATATTGTTGGGAGAATCAAGTGTTATAAAGAATATAATGACCCTGGAAGAGTCCTGAACATAGAATAAATATTAACGTTTAACACTGATCCCACCAATACACTCGGCATTATTACTAATTTCACTTTTTAAACTTCCTAGTACAGGGATGATCTAAATATCATAATGATATGAATGGACAAAAACCAAACATTGTATAATATTGACCATGGTCTGTGACTACCAAAAAGAATACCAATGAATATGTATATTTGCTCACTAAATTCTGTTTGTCCCAACTGATGGCTTTCCATTTAAAATTCTTATCCTACCAGAACTCTGAAAGTATGACAAGAAGACAAGTACCCACAGTTAACTGAGCTTTTATAACAGTATTTACCCAAAAAAGGATAAAAACTTGTTTAATGCCTCAAAAGCCCACCACAGCTGAACATATCCAAGTACTGTTCCCTGATATCTTGCAGAATCAGACTAAACATAACAGCTGAAGCTCAAAAGCCCACTTTCTCTGTAGAAGGATCTATTTTGGTTCTGATTGAGTTTCTACTACATAATATTTGGCTTTGTTTAACTAACCACATGGTATCTGTTGCCATCCCTTCTCTGAGTCCACCCACACGCATGTGAATGCCTCCATTAATGGTAAACCACCAGCATCAATGCAAGCACAGCAAGAATGCCATGCAAGCCCTGGACCTTAGTGCTCTCAAAGAAGAAACTGGAAGGTCTTCAGAACAATACATGTTCACACGTAGGGCCTTATCAAACTATGCTGCATTTGTATATGCTACTGAAGTAAGCAGGTTATCAAACTGTCTTAGCATTTCTTCATGACTGTGATCTGATTAATCTCAAAATTAACAAAGATTTTGTGATTTGGAGGAAGTCACAGGTTAGAAATAGAATGTTGACATGTTGGGCTTTACTGGTAATATCGAGAATGTTTATATTGTTCAAATCTTGTGGAACAACTAGTCTTCATAATGTAAAGAAATCTGGTCATGTTTACTACAGCTTATGTTCATATGCTTGCCAGGTTGGCATCTAGAAGGAAGTAAAAAAAAAAAAATGCTATCTTTAGGTGCCCTAACTGTAGCAAAAACATTTTTTGTGATTTCAAGGGATTTTTAAGGACAACTTAAAATTTAGAGAATTTTGAGGATGGTGTGGCACAGAGGGTTAAGCTACTACCTGCCACTCTGGCATCCTCTGTGGACTCCTATCCTAGCTGCTCTGTTTCCAACCCAGCTCCCTGCTAATCTACCTGGGAATGCAGTGAAAGTGCTTGGGCCTCTGCCACCCACATGGGAGACCTAGATGAAGCTCTTGACTCCTGGCTTTGTCCTGGCCCAGCCTTGCCATTGTGACCATTTGGGGAATGAACCAGAGGAAGAAAGATTCTCTCTCTCTCTCTCTGTAACTCTGCCTTTCAAAAGAAATAAATGAATCTTTTTTAAAATGTTGGACAATATTTTATTTAGTACCTTGTATGGCTTTTCATTGTTTTCTAAAATGAACATGATTATAAAATCACCATAATATTTCTGCTATGGTAATCAAGATAAACTCACTCCATGCACACACACATGCATATACACTTTCTTGTCTCAAAACTATGCATTTACTTAAACTCAACATCTCCAACATTCAGGTAAAATTTAAAGTGCAATACACACTTTTAAAGTTCCATCAGTAGTAAATGCAGGCAATCACCTATTCCAAAACTCTATCAAAATCCAGCATGTTTCAGATTCCCCACAAGGTTCCTCATGCCTGCTCCCAATTATATCAAGCAATTAACCTGATCCATGTTGTACTCAATACATCAATAAACACTAGAGGTAGGTACTACTTAATCGTTTAAGCTTCCAATTCCACTCAGGGTATGGACATATGTATCATAATAGGACCCATCTCAGAAGAGTATTGTATGAATTATAAGGATCAGGGTATATCCTGGCACACGGTAAGTTCTGTGAGGGTATGCAACTATTGTTATTTTTTTTAAGATTTTATTTATTTATTTGAGAGGTAGAGTTACATACAGAGAGAGAGAAACAGGTCTTCCTTCCGTTGGTTCACTCCCAAAATTGCTGCAATGGCTGGAGCTGTGCCAATCCGAAGCCAGGATCCAGGTGCTTCTTCCAGGTCTCCTATGCGGGTGCAGGGGCCCAAGGACTTGAGCCATCTTCTACTGCTTTCCCAGGCCACAGCAGAGAGCTGGATTTGAAGAGGAACAGCTGGGACTAGAACCAGCACCCATATGGAATCCTGGTGCTGAAGGCAGAGAATTTACCTACTGTGCCATGGTGCCAGCCCCCGAAAATACTGTTCTTGATATTATTCATTTAAACACATTGAGCACTTGATTTCATGAAGACCTAGAAGGCCTAAGGTCCTTTCTAGAGTTCTTTATTTACTACATGCTATCTCAGAGCAGGCTGAGGTCATCGTTATTCATCTGCAGTGTTACTAAAGGTGGAAAACCTTTTGTCTGAGATTACTGGCTTCAACTGGGAAAGTTAAATGGACAGACAAGGTGCAATCAACTCACTTTTGTAAGAAAAATATATTAATTGTAATTCTTCACACACTAACTAAAATTATTCCCATTTAATCCTCCAAAACTCAAATGAATTTGCAAATGATGTTTCCCCTTGAGTTTATAAGCAAGAAAACTGAACCTTTGAAGCATGACATATCACGCAGTCATAGGCTGAAGTAGTCAGCATGAGATGGAAATCAAGATTTCCTAACTTTAAGGCTAGTTGTTGGGGCTGTTGTATGCCACATTGGTTAAGTTACCACTTCGGATCCCCCCATCCATATTCAAGTGTCTAGATTCAAGTCCCAACTCTGTTTCTAACTCCAGTTTCCTGCTAATGCATACCCTAAGAGGCAGCCCAAGTATTTAAGTCACTGACACCCAGATTGTATTCTGGGCTCCTGACTTTGGGTTTGCCCAGCCCAGCTGATGCTAGTATTTGGAAAGTGAATCAGCAGATGGATAGTCTGCATGTGCCTCTCTCTCTCTCTCTCTCTCTCTCACTCACTCTCTCTTTCTCACTTCTTCCCTTTCAGATAAATTGAAAATAAATAATTTTTTGAAAATGACCAAAAGTTTCTCAACTATATCATCAGATATCCTAAATTTGAATTTGTCCCTCCCTCCAATGGAAACCCTGCAGGATTAATAGATAATATATTTGAGAGTACCTAGCTCAGAACCTGATAGTGGAGATACATTTAATTATGAGCTAAATATGAATCTAAATGACTTAAGGACAATAGGATGGAGAAATATTTATTTCAAGGCAATATTCAATGGAAAGTTCTACTTATCTATGTTTTCTGTTCACTAAGGACTAACTCAAATAAATTTTTTCAGTTTATTTTAAACTTATTTTTGTTTGTTTGTTTTACTAATGAGTCATCCATCTTCCCTCTTTACACAGCTAGCTATAATTTATTTCCTTTTCTTCTATATCTTGGGATTTTATTTTAGTGTCTCTGAGTATTAGGAATTTTGAATTAATATATTTGAAAAATATGTAAAAGTTTGAAATCAGTGTGAATAGGCACCCAAGTCCATTCTATTGTTTTTTTTAAAAAAATTCTGAAACTTGTTTTCTTTGATTTGCTATTTTCAGACAATATGAAACAAAACTCCAGACAATTAACAATTTAATTTGGTTGATTTAACATGATTAATAAAGTCTTACTACCCTGAAGAGAGAACAAGGGAGAACATTTCAAGAAATGGTCCACTGACATTGCATGCATTCCAATTTGGAGAATCCTGGTTTGATTTTTAGCATGTCCAGATCATCAGCCTTAAATCAAGCAAAGGATACATGTTCTCACCAGGAAAAACCTTCGGAGAGACTAGGCAGTTAACCGATTTTGAAAAGCAAGCTAATTGTCTTGGAATCTGAAACCAGAAGAGTTTAAAACTGAATTTGTTGTTTATCTGAGTTCTAAGAATCTTGCTATTGCTCCGCCCAAAGGGCAGGTTGCTTTGTGCCCAGACCATACAGGAGTTGAAAATGCCCTGTGGCAGTTTATTGAAAGGAACAAGGGAAGGGCAAGAAGGAAGGCAGGGAAAAGAAAAAAACCAAAAGATAGAAAAGGTACAAAGGAAAGAAAAATATTTAACAATTTTCTATGTGCTTGAGATAAATTTCTGATGTTCTTCAAGGGATTTCATAAAACAGAGCAGTTATTTTCTAAGTGTACTTCTAGAACCAACAGCATTAATGTCACCCAAGAGCTTGTTAGAGATGTAAACATCAGTCCCTAGCCAACATTGAATGAATCAGAAACTAAAGGAGTGCGGGAATAATCTTACATAGTTTTAAAACCCTCTTAGGTATTCGAATATACCCTAAATTTTGAGAACCACTGAACTAGAGAAATTTCAAACATACTTATAAGATAATGGATGTTGGGGCCTGCGCTGTGGCTCAGCTGGTTAACGCCCTGGCCTGAAGTGCCAGCATCCCATATGGACGACGGTTCTGGTCCTGGTTGCTCCTCTTCTGATCCAGCTCTCTGCTATGGCCTGGGAAAGCGGTGGAAGATGGCTCAAGTCCTTGGACCCCCGCACCCACAGGGGAGACCCTGAAGAAGCCCCTGGCTCCTGGCTTCAGATCAGCGCAGCTCTGGCCGTTGTGGCCATCTGAACCATCAGATGGAAAACCACTCTCTCTCTCTCTCTCTCTCTCTCTCTCTGCCTCTCTTCTCTCTGTGTAACTCTGACTTTCAAATAAATAAATAAATCTTTTAAAAAAAGATAATGAATGTCATATCTTAGACATTAACTAGGATTACTATAGAATTCCAGGTCTTGTATTAGAATAACACTTTACAGAAGAATTTCTCTGTTTATTAAAGGAAAAATAAGTGTAAGCATTTCTATGACTAAAAGTTGTCCAGTCTCAAAGGAGAATGGCATTAACGAAGAATGGTGTCTGTGAATAAACTCCAATTAATAAAATAAAGCAAAAACAGTCTAATGAACAACCACTTCCACAACAACAGAGAGGATCTAAACTTAAGATTTGTCCAGGATCTCACAGAGGAATTCACCCAGACACAGACTTCTTTCCAATGGGCTGCCTGTGAAGGCTAAAGCCCCTACTCCACATTCTCTTCCTTAGAGTGGTAGAAAATCTCCAATCCACGTTTTAAAATACAGCTTCGCAGTGCAAGATCTGACGTCACAACCTTCCTAGAAGTAGCTGTCTGGTGGGAAGATCAACAACTCTCCTCCATGCATGAGCTGTGTGTTGTGCCTGCAGCCAAGGCACCGGTGAGCTCTCTTGATCCTGACCTCCTCCAAGAGATCTAACCCAAACATCAGGGTTAGAAAGCAGATTAGAATTAGGATTAAGATTTATATATCTGTAAAAATGGCCATATTATCAGATTTTACCTAAGTTTCACCAAACTACAGGCCCCAGTAAGATTATATTATAAATGATACTCTGTATTCCTTGCCTTCATCTGTATAACACATACCCACGGTCATCTGAAAATTCCTTGATATCTCTGTCTGCTTCCCATTGAGAATATCCAAAAATGTGCATGATGTTCATGGGAACATCTGACATGTACGTATGTTCCCATGCACCTGAACACCCCTACCTCACTGAAATCTATGGCCATGTTGGTAGACTATGCCTATGAGTATCTATTTCCCAAAATTCACCAACTTGCAAACTTATCTGAAGCCCATGTGGCAGATAAGTGGATAAGAGCTTTCCCTTTGCTTTCTGCTGTGGACTATGGCTTCAGATCCTTTCTTCCTCCCTTTTCCGTGAAAGATATTTAGGTGTGCTTTCCTGGTAAGGCTTCAACATACCCATCATTCTTCAAAGGTCCAATTGCTAGGGAACTTCAGGTAAGAAGGTGTGCTGGGCCGACTCCATGGCTCACTTGGCTAATCCTCCACCTGCGGCGCCTGCACCCTGGGTTCTAGTCCTGGTTGGGGCACTGGTTACTAGTCCCAGTTGCTCCTCTTCCAGTCCAGCTCTCTGCTGTGGCCCAGGAGGGCAGTGGAGGATTGCCCAAGTGCTTGGGTCCCTGCACCTGCATGGGAGACCAGGAGAAAGTACTTGGCTCCTGGCATCGGATCAGCAGAGTGCTGGCTGTGGCGGCCATTAGGGGAGTGAACCAATGGAAGGAAGACCTTTCTCTCTGTCTCTCTCTCTCTCACTGTCTATAACTCTCTCTCTGTCTCTCTCACTGTCTAACTCTACCTGGGAAAAAAGTAAAAAAATTTAAAAAAAAATGTAATGTGTGCTCCCCATTTCTTTGTAACCTTCTTAACTGTGTCCAAGGTCAGAGGTCACTTTTTTTTTTTTTGACAGGCAGAGTGGACAGTGAGAGAGAGAGACAGAGAGAAAGGTCTCCCTTTGCTGTTGGTTCACCCTCCAATGGCCGCCGCAGCCAGCGCGCTGCGGCCGGCTCACCACGCTGATCCGATGGCAGGAGCCATCCTGGTCTCCCATGGGGTGCAGGGCCCAAGCGCTTGGGCCATCCTCCACTGCACTCCCGGGCCACAGCAGAGAGCTGGCCTGGATGAGGGGCAACCGGGACAGAATCCGGTGCCCTGACCAGGACTAGAACCTGGTGTGCCGGCGCCACAAGGCAGAGGATTAGCCTAGTGAACCGTGGCACCAAGAGGGTCACTTTTTCAGAGCCCAATTATAATTCCTCTTTTCTAGGGTTACAACATAAACTCACAGACAAGGACCAAACTGAAAAAGATACTGTTTTAGTAACCATAGTCTAACAACAGCCTTCGCGCTGTGGCCGGCGCACGGCGCTGATCTGAAGCCAGGAGCCAGGTGCTTATCCTGGTCTCCCATGGGGTGCAGGGCCCAAGCACCTGGGCCATCCTCCACCGCACTTCTGGGCCATAGCAGAGAGCTGCACTGGAAAAGGGGCAACCGGGACAGAATCCGGCTCCCCAACCAGGACTAGAACCTGGTGTGCCAGCACCACAGGCGGAGGATTAGACTATTGAGCTGCGGCGCTGGCCGTGATTCCACATATTATAACCTCCAATATCCTTCTATTGGGTAAAACAAAATGCGGTAGATCTGGGAATCTTTGGTGTATTAGCCCAATTTTGTTACTTTAAAATACCATGAGAGGAGCTTCTTTGGGAAAGAAAAGGTTTTTTTCAGCTTATAGTTTAGAGATTAAATTCAGGAAGTGGTGACCCCATAGCATAGCATCTGTGGAAGACAGTCATGTGGGTGGCAGAGGCATGATTACATGGTGAGTCAGGAAGTGGACACAGCAAATCACCTCTGAGGGCATACCACCAATGACCTAAATACCTCCCACCACTTTCAGATGCCATAATTATACCAAGTCTCTACCCTTAATCCACCAGCCATTAGCATTAAGACACCAGACTGAGACATCTTTCATGAGTATTGAGGAAATAAGTCCAACTTCATGTGTAACAACTTCTTGCTCCCTTCAAAAATTAATTTCTATGTGCCCATTTCCCTAGTCTCTTTAAACTAAAGACAATGGTTAGTCTTTGGAAAATTGGCTTTTGAAACCCCAATCACCCTTCAATGGGTCATTTCTGTCATATCTGAATAATTGCTTAGATTTATAAATATATTTTTAGGGATGATGAAATAATTAATGATATATAAGAGAAACTTCAGAAAATAAGTTTCCTGGGGCCAATGTGGTGGCATAGTGGGTTAAGCCACTACCTGCAAAGCCAGCATCCTAAATGGGTGTCAGCTCAATTCCTAGCTGACTCACTTCCATTTTCGCTCTCTCCTAATGTGTCTGGGAGAGGAGCAGAAATTGGTTCAAGTCTTTAGGCTCTTGCACTGACATGGGAGACCCAGATGAAGCTCTGGGCTCCTGGTTTTGGCCCGGCCCAGCCCTGACCATTTGGGGAGTGAATCAATGGATCTCTCTCTCTCTATCTTTTAAATAAATAAACAAATCTTTAATAAAAGGGCTCCCTTCTCTTCACTTACCTATGGCTCTCATTTTACAGCCTAGCGAAAAATATGCAAACTGCCAGTCCATATAGTGATGTTTGACTCTCATAATGTTTATTTTCAAATTTTGAAATTATTTCCACCGTTAAAAAGCATGAGCTTTCATATAAAATTTGAGATTTTAAGAGGCTTCCATAGCCTTGGCAGCTCATGACAAAAGCCTAGGGTGATTACGGACACCATAAACCAGAGTGTCAATTGTTAAATCAACTACCGGAGGAGTCACTATGCACTTACTTCTCATATAGGATCTCTGTCCTTCATGTGTTGCACTATGTGAATTAATGCTATAACTTGTACTCAATCAGTACTTTATACTTTGTGTTTCTGTGTGGGTGCAAACTGTTGAAATCTTTACTTAGTTTATAGTAAATTGATCTTCTGTATATAAAGATAATTGAAAATGAATCTTGATGTGAATGGGATGGAAGAGGGAGTGGGCAATGGGATGATTGTGCGTGGGAGGGAGGTTATAGGGGGGAAAAAACCTCTATAATCCAAAAGTTGTACTTTGGAAATTTATACTTATTAAATAAAAGTTAAAAATAGTTAATCCTCTGCCTGTGGCACCAGCATCCCATATGTGTTCCCCGGTTCTAGTCCCGGTTGCTCCTCTTTCAGTCCAGCTCTCTGCTGTGGCCCGGGGGTGCAGTGGAGCATGGCCTAAGTGCTTGGCTTGCTGCACCCATGTGGGAGACCAAGAAGAAGCACCTGGCTCCTGGCTTCGGATAGGCACAGCACCGGCCATGGTGGCCATTTGGGGAATGAACCAACAGAAAGAAGACCTTTCTCTTTGTCTCTCTCTGTCACTGTCTATAGCTCTACCTGTCAAATAAATTAAAAGAAAAAAAAAACAAAGAGAAAAAAAAAGTAAAAATAAATATTCCGTGAAGGAATATCATAGAATAGAGCTTTGTTCATAGTCTTTGAAAATAAATTTTGATAGCTTGCTCTTCATTTCAAAAAAAATTTGAGATTTCTCGTCTTGAAAAATTATAAGTAGCATAACTGGGAAAGAATTTGAAGCTGTATCACCACATTACAGGAAAGTTGTGAGGCCAATAACCAGAAAGAAAAAAATATGGCACATTTGGGAAGTATTAACAGTGCACATGATTTGAAGCAAGGAATAGAAAGTGACAAGACAGAAAAGATGTGGTTGTTAGAGTTCAAAATGCACATTTAAAGGCCTACAAAGCAGGTACACTAGTTGACTGGGGAACTTCTGGAAGTGTTCCCTGAGTCTCCCAGAGGGCTTTCATACACATTCACCTGAAATAGGGCACTGGGCATGTGGCATTACAATTTTCTGCACACTTGTCTACCTGGCTAACATGTCAATGAGCTCCTTTAGGAAAGTTTCTGTGTTTTATTTCCTGTTTGTCCTCAATGCTATGCCTGGCACATAGTCATTGTTTAATAAATATTTGCAGAACCACAAAAATAATTAGACAGACTGCTTAGAGCCACTGCATGCCTAATCCCTTTCTCTTGTCTTTAATACATGATATTCCCTTTTGTTTCCCAAATGATTCTAGGCCTCTTGGCTTTGCAATTCCCTAATGAGCTGTCCCTTTTTTTCTACCTCTCTAAAGAACTGTTACAATGCATAAGCTTATTGAAGTCACTAATTGTTACATCCAGAAATAGTTACACTGCCCATTTATATGATGTATTATCAGAGTTATGGAGAGAATTGTCTGAATTAAATTTCCCAAAGCCTTTGGTTCTTGAGTTCCTTTGTTGGGAGAACTATATTGTATTGAACCTCCTTTAGCTGCCATATATTATCATATCATGCCTAAAACTTTAGTTTGGGCATTATTTTATAAGTAGTGGGGAGCCACAAACGTTTATGGAAGGGCTGTGGTGTGATTAATTTGCATTTCAAGTATGAGGAAATTAATTTGCATGTCCAATAGACAATCACACAGAAGACAGGCAAGAAAAATGACTGTAGACTGGAGGACATTGTAATGATCCAAGACACCAATGTGAAAGCTCAGGCCAGCTCAGAGCTTTACAAGAGGAAACATTTGGTGATGGAGCAGAAGGTGTCGGCATTTTCTAAATGAGGAAAAGGCATTCCTATGTCATCAGTCATCATTCTGTGAGAAAGGAATTACCTAAGGTGAAGCTGGTTTGGGAAATCACAAAGATAATTCACATTTTCTTATTTTTCATTTGAGGTGTCTATTTGTGAATATTGAATGCCCAGGTAAAGACATCTGGCAGACAGATACAAAGAGCTGCGGTTTAGGAAGAACATCATTGTTAAGATTTGTTTATGGGCCATAAATCCAGAGGTGACAACTGAAGCCCTGAGAACACATGGGACAAATCAGTGTGAGGACAGGGGAAGTGAGGAGAGCAAGCAGGGAGATGAGAAGGATCAACGATGGCGTCAGTGGAAGTAGAACCTAGGGAATGGAGCATGTTTGATGACGTGCGGTAGTGACCTGAGAAGCATCTAGAAAATACACGGAGGTCAAGGAACCAGGAGAAACTGTCATGAAAAGTGGTTGGCCAATGAAAGCAAGAATCTGCAGAAAAACTCAACAAGAGCATCAAACTGCAGAAAATTCAAGAGTTTTTAAAAAGTTATCAAATTTATTGATAGGAGACACTTATTTCATTTTGAAGAGTAATTTGAAGAGGATGGTGGATTGAGATATAGGAAGCAGAAGTCAGCATTGATCACGTTAGGAGTGATTGGAGACAAGGAAGCCAGAGCAGTGTAAGTCCACTATTTCAAGAAATGGGGGCAGTTAGAGGAAAAAAGTGAAGGAAGAATAGAGGATGTTTAATCTCAGAGTATTTGGAATTGTTTTTAGGCAGAAGAGCAAACATTTTTTTTAAAAAAAGGAGTGCCTGAAGAAGGAAGACCAAGACAGAGTCTTTGCCTCTGAAATGCCAGACAAGGAAGAAAGAATGGGTGTGGACCTAGCTTCAAGTCTGGAGGAGTTGGGAGGAAGTTGCGAGTGTGTTCCTAAAAGTCTCCATTAATTTTCTCAGCAGAGTAAACATTCTAGACAGTCTTGGCATCAATGGAAGCTAGAGAGTTGATAGAAATAATTTTTTAAGTCATTAGACCAAAAAAAAAAAAGAAACACTAATTGCCTGCCTTAATAAGACCACAAGGATCTGACAAACATCAAAATGATTAAGAAAAGCTGCAATAAGAGCGACTCAAAGAAGGGCAGTGAGGGAGGTTAGGGAGGCAAGGAAGAAGAAGAGATAAAAAGAAAGGGTTGCAAAGAGAGAGAAATAGGGGGAAAGAGGTATGGGACCTGGCAAGAGAAAAATAGGTAGAGAAAAAGAAAAAATAGATTCAAGCTCAGAAAAGTAAAAGGCATCATTTTGTCCTTAAATTCCTAGAAAGGGAAAACTACAAAACTAAAAATTCTCAGACCCTCTTGTTGACCAACTGACTTTGCACTAATGGTAAATTCTAGACCAGAGCTTTGGTAAAAGATCATTTAAACCACGGGGAACATTTTGGTCTGAGAAGTAAATATATTCCCAGCCTAGAAAGTCATAGAGTATCTCACAGGGGAAATCATGGAAACTTGCTTATAACTGGAATGCACATTACTTGAAGATTCAGGAAACCAAAACATGGTTAAGATATAATTTTCTTCTCTTCTTACTATAAATAAACCCATACTGAATGAATATGAGCTGATAGAAGACCACTGCTGTGCTACTGTGGCTTATTTTGCTTTGGAGTACATTCTAACCTGAAGCAGAGAAGGCCCAGACTCATTTGACAACTGCCTTCAGTTTTACACTCTGTCCACAGTGAAGATTATTCTGTAAGTTGTTCCTCAGTGTCTCTGTGTGGAGCCATGTCTTTTAACTCTCTCTCTCTCCCAGAGCCCTTGTGACAAACACCCTGATGTTCATTTCAGACTTAGAGAATTTTGGGATTAGGTCTCTTCACTTTCATGTATTTGAGCTTTTGTTCAGTGATTTACAAGAGAGCTATGAGCAGTTAGAAGAATTGAATGCATTTGCAAGGTGACCCAGTTCACAGTTTAAATATAGGATTATTTTTTAAAAGTTCTTTCCTAAGCACCAGGCATGTTCTGTACACATTTTGATAAGCACTGAAGTCAGTATGAAATAATCAGTGGATCAAGCCGATGTATTATGGAGTCAGATATACTAAAGTCTGAATCTGTGTGCTATCTATAGGACCTTAGCAATTTATTAAAGCGCCTACGTCTTAGCTTCTATGTCTCTTAAATGTAACCAACAATAGTATCTATCTGAGAGAGTTGTTGTTAGGCTGTAAACCTATATAAAGTGTTTGCATAATAGTGCTTGAACAGTGATGGCATCTGGATTAGGGTGGGCCTTGGAGACACACAGGTGGAGAGAGAAGACCACGTAAGGATACAAGTGGAGACTAGAATTCTGCTGGCATCAGTCTAGGAACAACTGGGGCAACCAGAAGCTGGAGGACCCAAAAGAGGAGTCTCCCTTGTAGCTCCTGGAGGGGCATGGCCATGTTGACCCTGTGGTTCCAGATTTCTGGCCTCTGGAACTATAGGAAACTGAACTGTTGTTTTCAGCCATGGCATTTGTAGTCATTTCTTACCCAAGGAAACTAATACAACCAGACAGTAAGTGCTCTTTAAAAGCCATCTTGACATCATGTGAATTTTAGTCTGCACTCATATCCCTCCAAGTCTCACTTTCAGCCATGTGGTCATTTTTCTTATTTTCTAGACCTTGGCTAAGGTGCATACTATAAAGTCTACCCTGGCTCTGAGTCTCTCCTTACCTGTCTCAGCCAATCCATTTCATTCATCTATTCCATACACATCCATTAAGTACTTACTCTGAACCAATCAGCATATATAGAATCAGGTATAAAACAGTGAATGAAACAAAGGCCCTCTTCTCAGAAAATCTAGATTCAAGGACAGTGGAAAAAATAAACAAGTCAGCAAGGAATATATTTGAGAGGGTTTTCAAAAAGTTAATTGGTGGTGGAAGGCCTTTGGTACAATGCTGAGGCCACCAATTGAGACACCCACATCCAATACCAGAGTGCTTGACTTTGAGTCCTGGCTCTTCTCCTCATTTCACCTTCTTGCTAAGGCACACCTTGGGGGCAGCAGATGATGGCTCAAGTAGTTGGGCCCCTGTCACCTATACGGGAGACCCAGATCGGGTTTTGAACTCCCTGGCCATGGCTCCTACAGGTATTTGAGGGACAAATCAGCAAATGGGAAAATCAACATATATATATATATATATATATATATATACACACACACACACACACACACACATATATGCCTTTCAAGTTAATAATAAATAAACACATAAATATTTATATTTAGTGGAAAATTAAAATTATATTTAAATTTCATTTTTCTATGAACTTTTTGAGATACCCTTTTTAGGGTGTCAGATGGTGGTAAATGATATGAACATAAAATAGAGCAAGATAGAGACATGTAGTGTTGGGGCAGAAAAATTTTATTTCAGTTGTTCAGGGAAGGATTCTCTGATAAGGTATAGTTTAATAGTTATCTGAATGAAGTATGTGAGTATTGAGCAATAATAAATTATATGAAGCAGACTTTGTAGCTGAATCATAAATTGACTCCACAGGCCTCCATATGTGTTGAACCCAAGCTTGATGTGTAAATAGGTTCCAACCTAAGGGCATACTCTGTAGCTAAGCAAGGGAGCTCCAGCTCATCACAAGTTAAAGGCTGCCAAATTATGCCAAAATAAGGCAAAGGCCAGCCTTCATTAATCAGGTCATCTCTTTATGTCATCTCTTGTCCTTTTGCTTGTAAAAGTAACTGGCTACGTTGCAAAGTGGGGTATTTGGAACCATCTTTTCACTGGAATGTTGCACCATTCTAGACCCATTCTCTTGCTCATGTAAATTTTGTTAAATTGCTCTGATTTGGTTTTCTGTTTGTCTTTTGCTTTTTAACAAAAGGAAATGATTCTGCTTTCTGGGAGGTGAGGTGAAAGAGAAAAATGGGAACTCAGCACATGCAGTTTTGTAAGACACCGCCAAGAGATGGGTTTCTGCACTAATTGAAACAGAAAACCATTAAAAGATTCAGGGGAGAGGAGAGCTTGTCTGCTTTATACATTAAAAATGATCCCACCAGCTACTGTTTCAAGAAGAGTGTTTAAGGCAGGGACTCAGAAGCAAGATCAATTAGAATGTGACTGCAAAAAATCCAACTTAATTGTGACTTCTCATTATTGTTATCAACCCCAGGTTCTTTGACTCACCTGCAAATAGTAATTGAAAAAAAAACCAATGTACAACCTGAACAAAGTTTAGGGAGCTTATGCTGGACACAAGGGAGAGAACACAGCGGGAAGAGGTTCTGCTTACTGGCTGTCCATTCAAGAGCTGAACAGGTACTTTCATGCATTGCAGAGGAGTGATGGTTGGTCTCTTCCTGGCACTCAAAACACTTACATCTGCACCAAGACTGCGTTTCTGATATGTCCCTCTTGGCATACAACATTTTTATTTGCAGCTGGTTTGGTGTTCTATGTGGGAGCTGTTTGTTTTGTTTTCTTTTTTGTTTGTTTGCTTTTGTTTTGTTTTGTTTGCACAATACATGCTTAAAATGACATTACAGCTAAATATAACCCCACAGAGGTCATGTATCAATCATATTGGGCTATTCTGAGTATGCACGTAGGTTGGGAAAGTCTTCTAACAGGGCGGTAGAGGGTCTTTTGCGGGTAGGGTCCTGATGCACCTCACATGTTTAGTTTGGAGCTGATGATGGACACCTGTCAGGTCGTGAGGGACTTGATTTCAGCGAGTCATGCTTCTATCTTGTCACACGACTTTTTCAGTTTTTCTTCAGACTTGGGATGAAAAGCAGATGGGTGTGATATGTTCCCTAGACATTACTAGAATCTGTTTATTTTATAGGAAAAATCAACTGGACTTCTAAAGAATTATTGTGGTTTCTGACAGAAATAACAAGGAGTGCTCCAGGTGTTTTACTGAGACAGGAAACACTGAAGGAGTGGAGAAAAGAGAATTATTACATGGGAAGAATCCAGCAGGTTGTGAATATAGAGCTGATGAGCTGCCATCCCTTTTCTTGCCACCCTTACCTGGCCACATGAGCTGGTAGAAGCCAATGGTCTTGGGCAACATTAAAGGAATTCTTCTATAAAACCTCTAGTGACCAGCTGCACTTTCCTAAAGTGCACTGTCATAAAAGATATATTTGAATTGGGTAGCATTATATCATTGTGATATAGCAATTAGAATAGCAAACTCCTGATGCTCCCCCGAAACAAAACCCAGAAGGAATGGCAGCAACTCTTTTTTTAAAAGCTTTTATTTAATGAACATAAATTTCACAGGTACAACTTTAGGAACATAGTGGTTCTTTCCTCCATACCCGCCCTCCCACTTCCACTCCCATCCTACCTCCCATTCCCTCTCCCATCCCATTCTTCATTAAGATTCATTTTTGGTTTAACTTTATAATATATAGAGGACCAACTCTATGCTAAGTAAATATTTCAATAGTTTTCACCCACACATACTTATAGTGTGTAAAGTACAGTTTGAGAACAAGTTTTGCAGTTAATCTCATAGTATAACTCATTAAAGACAGAGGTCCTAAATGGGGAGTAAGTGCACAGTGACTTCTGTTGTTCATTTAACAATTAACACTCTTATTTATGATGAGCAGCAACTTTTTTACATTGCTGTCTGATTCCCACCTGTGCAGCAGCTCCAGCAAAACAACCCCGGCAGACCATTCCCAATGATGTTGAATCTCTCAAATCCACTCACACCAGACCTATGTCTATAAAGACAGTATATAGAAGTGACAGGGCCAAGATGCTAAAGAAGAATCAGACCATCTTGGGTTACCACTAAATTATTTCATCTTCTACTTTGAAACAGTGAAGTTGAAAGCTCCTTCTTGTCTGAACTTGACAGCCCCACTTTCCTGACAAAATGTCTATTAGAAGAGAATGGCAGTTAAACAGTGAAACATCACCAACCTTTTGTGGTCAAGCTGAGGAAAGGCCAGGGAATACAGAGGGTAATTTTTCACATGGACCATATCTCTAGTGGATGATTCCTTGAACCATGAGGAATTCAGGGGGGTGAGGCTACCTGTACAAGGTCCTAGGTGTTAACCTTTTATCACACATCCCTGTAAAAAATGATAAAGAATCAGGGTACTGCTTAAAACATATGTTCTTCAGGGTCTCTTGAAGTCTTGCTCTAAACTCTGAGCCAACCCAGCTGTAAGGGGGCAGAGGTCAAGACTTCACAGAAAGCCAGATGCTGCAGCCAGCACACATTGTTTTACAGACATATGTGCGTATGGGTGTGTGTGGGGTATAAATGTATACATCGACATGTGTGTGTATACACTGGCAAACACTCCTCCAAGCTTCCCATCCTTTTAGGTAAACTGAAGGAGGAAGGAAAGATTTCCTGTGAAAACAATCCGTTAACCCTGCTCATCTGGTTAATGTGTTTGGCTATGTTCAATATAACCAAAGGAAAGGGAGGAGCAGGAAGAAGCTTTTGTGATAAGATAACTTTACACATGTTATTCAGTCTAACTCAATTCAATCTGACTATATACTGTTCCTCAGTGTGGTGACGTGCTGTGTGTGATGTAGAAATCATTAAAATACCATCACTCTTATCCATTTATAAGCAATGTGGCCTTAGGAAAGGTGCTTAGCTCCCTGGTGAGATAATCAAGAAAGAGCATCCCTCTGTCGCACTCTATAATGCAGTATGTCTCCACGGTAATGCCCACACTGTGACACAGTGGAAAGAGCAGTGGGCTGGGTTTGATAACAGCTCTACCAATAGTAAGATGTGTAACCATGACCAGTTTATTTCATCTCTTCTTCCCAACCACCCCGCCCCCGAAAGGAAATGCTATCCCAGGAAACAAAGAATATCACCTGATCTGTGAGACAGTGTGGTTGGGTTTGAAAAGGAAATACCTATAAAAGAACTGAGTATGTTCCAAGATTCCCTACAGCTACTCCCACTGCAGCCTGCACTGTGACAATGCAGTGTGTTAAACATTTCAGCAAAGGTTGGGAAATTGCCCAAGTGACATCTAACTAGGGACTTTAAAGCTACTATTCTTCTTTAACCCATCATAAATTTGTTTTGCTCCACGGGCACCTTATTAAGTTTTCTTTTCTTACCCCTCCAGTGGAGAACCAAACCACTTGGAGCCTAAAGCTGCCCAATTCACAAATTGATGATTGCTCAAATAGATTCTTTAGAGGTTTAATGTTTCAAAATATATCTTTGAAAATTAATGAAAAACAAAAAGAAGCAGAATCTATCATTACAAAGCATCCCTAATGTGTCAGGTCCAATGCTGGGGTCTTTCACATAGTTCAATACACAGAAACCACATCTAACAAATACAGATGTAAGAATAATATTGTCACAGAAGGAAATAATTGGACAGGACAAAATTAGGAAATATGTGAGTGGGAGAATCTCCAAGAGATGATGCATATAGATTTTTGTTTGTTGTCTGTTTTCAATCAATATATACTTTATTTGGTTCCTATCTCTTATATGCTGTGCAACACATACCTACCTTTACCAGGTAAAGTTCATACAAACAGGCATTGAAGAGTGAATTATAAAAACATTTACGTACTTGAACTCTGGATTGAGGAAGAAAATTAGAGTTTTGTGGAACTGTCAAGGAGTGGCTGGGTGCAGGTTCTTGTCCACAAGATAAGAAAGAATTTGAAGATGAGACGTAGGTAGAGGTCAGTTGAAGAATATGATTTAGTCTCATATAAAGCACAAGTGCTCACTTGTAAGGGAGTGCGGGCATGCTCAAGAGACAGCCACACACAATGGGATCCTTTGTATGATCTGGAGGCACAGATGATGGTGTCCGGTGAGGTTTAATTGAAAATGCATAAGGGGAGGAGTTGGGGATACAGCTTGAGTACCACCCATTTCATTGTCCTTTTGGGGGGGGATTTTGAAAGGGCTATATATCAGGTGCATGGGAATAGGAGTTTCAGCCTTAAAATTTTATTATAATAGTCTTGTATTGCAATAACTGTCATCATGAAATACAGCCAGTCATCGTTTCAATTATTTTGGGCGGCCCTGTTTCTAAGTAGCAGTCTCATGGACGTGGCAGTTTTCTGCTACATGGAAGGTGGGGAGGTTGAGACAGTGGCGAAGCAAGGCTTCATGGAGGGGCAGACGACCTTAGCTCCTCTTTGCTAGCTACCTCCTTGCTTACATCATCTTTTCCCTCAGAAATCTTCATCCCTTAATCGTTATGGGAGGTCAGGAGAGAAAAATTCCTCTTCTGTAGATTCACGCTGCTTCAAGGCACCATCCCTGCCTAGCCAGGGACTGAAAAAAATGCCTTGCTAACTAATCTAAAGCTTTCAGTGGAAAAGCTAGATGTTTGTCATCCATTGTTGGAAATGGCGAGAATATTTTCTTGACCACCAGAAGTTTATGAGAAAAGTAAAAATTGTACTCATCTGTTAGCCATTTGAAGATAAACTTGAGAGACTCAATTGGCTCACAAGGGGAGGCAGTTATCCTCTGGGTTGCCTGTGAAGACTCAACAGATAGGGGTTTAATTCTTGACAGATGTACCCAGGGACAAGCTCCCTGTAACTTAACTTCAGTAGGAGTGCTGAGTAGCATTCTCTCTCTCTCTTTTTTTTTTTCCATTCAGTCTGAAATTGGTCACAGGGGGATCCTTCTCTCCTGGTTTTTAACAAAACTAAATCTCCTGGAGACATTGGTTAATTGATTTTTTGGAATCTGGTGTTGAGATAACCTTGTTGCCATTTTTGTGAGAGCATTCTGAGTCCAATCTGAATTGATAATGTTTTATTTGATCTTGGATATCTGAATCAAAGAGGATGTCAAAGGTAAGAGTCTCCCATATCAATAAGAAAATTGCTATAATCTTCCTGCAATATCCCGAGATGCCGCGGGCTCCACGTCCCGGGATTTTGGCCGCATGCTTTTGGTGTCCTGAGCATCTCCAGAGGCTCCCTTCTGGACTGCTTCCGACCTGACACCCTAGATTTTGAATAAGATCCATGGTGACCAAGCATCTTTGAGTCTTCATTTTGCCCAGCTGTCCAGAGTCCCTGAGGCTTTCCTTGAGAATGGTGCTATATAAAGTTGCTCTCAGCAAATTTTAAACCTCATGTTTAATAATTTAGAAAGGCAGTAGCATGCTTGCTTCTATCTGGCTTGCCAGGGTGTCAGGGGGTGGCTGGGTTCTGGTTCTTGCCTCAAAGACAAGTATTTGAGGATGAGACACAGGTAAAGGTCCACAAAGAAACAGATTTATTAGCATGAAGAGCTAAAGTACACTCTTAACAGGGAATGTACTCAAGAGGCAGCTGCATTAAAAGAGATTTAGGGGGGCAGTGTTGTGGTGCAGCAGGTTAATGCCCTGGACTGAAGTGCCGGTATCCCATATGGGCGCAGATTCGAGACCCGGCTGCTCTACTACCAATCCAACTCTCTGCTATGGCCTGGGGAAGCAGGGGAAGATGGCCCAAGTCCTTGGGCCCCAGCACCCACGTGGGAGACCCAGAAGAAGCTCCTAGCTCCTGGCTTTGGATGGGCGCAGCTTTGGTCATTACGTGAACCACTGGGGAGTGAACCACTGGATGGAAGACCTCTCTCTCCCTCTGTTTCTCCTCTCTCTGTGTAACTCTTTCAAATAAATAAATCTTTAAAAAAGAGAGAGAGAGAGATTTAGGTCCATTCCTTTATATGATCTGGGGATGTGGGGAGTAATATCTTGGGTATGGTCTTACTGAATCTTCAAAAATCATGGAGTATGACAAAAGCCAAGTACTGCTCATTTCCCAGGCCTTTTTTGAAAATATCAGAATTGTCAAGACATCGGGTACATGATGGGGAGAAGAGTATCAGCCATGATGATTTTTTATAATGATCAAATAAAAAACTACAGGTCATCACATGGAGGCAAATAGCAACCATGCTGACTGGTCTTGGGAAGCCAAATATAAGGGACAATTCCATGGAAGCTATTATTTTCTGCTGCCTAGGAAGGGGTGGGGATGTGGGAGGCTGCAGCACAGGTGAGGCCACAGGGTGTGCTGGCCATCCCAGCTCCTCCATGCTAGCTCTCTTTTTGCCTACATCAGAACCATGAACTCTAGCACAGGAGTGGGGGTCTAGATTTCAATGCTATTTCCCTCTCTTTCTGTGACTAATTCATTCTCATTACTAACCAGAGAAATCAACCGTCTCTGGAGAGGAGAAGGCAGCAGGCATACCACAGAATAAGGAAGAGACAGTGGTATGAATTAAGTCCAGAGAGGAAAGTAGAAGATGGATTGTGGGCTTTTAAGGCATGCTAAGACCTCATTTGAAAGTCAATAGGAAGCCAATTAAGGTTTTAAGCAGTTTTTATTTTGTGATTTATTCCTTTTACTCTGAGGAGTCTTTCTTCATAGTCCCAGTGGGAAAGGATAGTGGTTTGGTCTAGGATGATTACAATGAAAATGGAAAGAAGTGGATGAACTTGAGATATATTTAAATTTGTGATATTTATATAAACACAGGCCAGCCTAACCCATAGCATGTGTTTCTCAATTTGGGTAGTTTGATTTCATGTACTATCACATTACACATTTCAAATACACAATTTCTCGCATACAGACTATTAGACAACTTTATGGAAGTTGATATCTGAATGCCTAAAAACTATTTTTCTTTTGAGATAGGAGAAACGTCTTTCTCCTTTTTGTATATGAATTAGATCAACATCAGCATTTTGTGTCTAATATCTTGCAGAGTTGTATAACGATTTCTCTGTTTCAATCTATTGCAATACTATGAGGGCCACAGTGAAAATAATTTTGGAGAGAGAGGACACATTCAGAAATTAAATTATTTTTCTATAATTTGAATCCATATCTATTTCTGATACAGGATACGCAGGTAGCTAGTTAGATCTACTGAAGTGGAAGTCACCCCTCCCTCTCCCCACCCCCAACCTCCCACTCCACCATCCCCCAAGTGCCCTCCTCCTGGTCAAACTGTCCCCTTCCTGGGATGTATCTCCTTCACTTGGGACCTGGGGGGGGGGGTATGTAAAAGAGGCCCACAACTGGAAAGAACACTCTGTCTCCCTCACTGGAGACCAAGACCTGAGAGGTGCTGAGGTACGCACATGCACTCTTTCTTTCTCTCTCTCCCTCTCTTTCTCTTCTTCCCCCTTCCTCTTCTACACACCATTCTCCTTCGGGGTCCACTTCTCATTCATGACAGGTATCTCTCTGAGTGGGGCAACCTATATTCACATGTGTGTGAGACTTTGCTTTCTCTCCTTCTGAATAAAACTTACCATATATATGCAAGGATTTAGAATTCCTTTCTTGGGGCCAGTATTGTGGTATAATGGGTAAAGCCACCACCTGGGATGCTGGTAGTACATACAGGCGCCAATCTGTGTCCCAGCTGCTCTACTTCTGATCCAACTCCCTGTTAGTAGCCTGGGAAAAGCAGTGGAAGATGGCCCAACTGCTTGGGTCCTTGTCACCCATGTGGATACTCAGATGAAACTATTAGCTCTTGGCCTCTTCCTGGCCTAGTCCTGGGCCTTATGACTATCTGGGGAGTGATCCAGCAGATGGAAGATATCTCTCTCTCATTATCTCTCCCTCTCTCTGTGTAACTCTGACTTTCAAACAAATAAACAATCTTTTTTTAAAAAGGAATTCCTGTCCGGCGCTAGGCTAACTAGGTTAATCCTCTGCCTGCGGTGCTGGCACTCCGGGTTCTAGTCCCGGTTGGGGCGCCAGATTCTGTCCTGGTTGCTCCTCTTCCAGTCCAGCTCATTGCTGTGGCCTTGGAAGGCAGTGGAGGATGGCCCAAGTGCTTGGGCCCTGCACCTGCATGGGAGACTAGGAGGAAGCACCTGGCTCCTGGCTTCGGATCAGCACAGCTTGCCGGCCATAGCGGCCATTTTGGGTGTGAACCAACGGAAGGAAGAAATTTCTCTCTGTCTCTCTCTCTCACTGTCTAACTCTGCTTGTCCAAAAAAAAAAAAAAAAAAAAAGAATTCTTCTCTTTTTGCAAGGCAAGAGGCTAGAATAAAAATTGAGTCCCACTTCGTAACAATTTGGTTGCAGAATCATTCTTGGCTTACTCATTCCTTCAATGACCTGGTACCAAAAAGAATGTAAAATATCTCATTATTTTTAAATTGATTGTATTGCTTAATTAATATTAATAATAGGAATGCATTAGATTAAATAAAATATCAAGAATAATTTTTCTTCTTTTTATTTTTAATGTAGTTATTTTAAAATGTAAAATTACATGCATGGCATATAGTATATTGCTATTAAATACTATTGATAAAGAGTGATAAAGAATTTGTTCCAAAACTTTAATCAGATTACTAATTGCTAATTACTTTCTAACAACCATAACCTTGGACTTTCCTCTCTGTAATTGTTGAATTTGGTTTGAGCAAGAATTCTGCTCAGGTTAGCAACAATTCCCAGCCATTGGTATCTAACTACCCTTGATATCTCATCATCCTACCGTGTCTTCAGAAATAATCCTATTAAGTCAGTTCAGTGAAAAATCTCTTACCCTTGGCCCGTGCCATGGCTCACTAGTCTAATCCTCCACCCGTGGCACCAGCATACCGGGTTCTAGTCCCAGTTGGGGCGGTGGATTCTGTCCCAGTTGATCCTCTTCCAGTCCAGCGCTCTGCTGTGGCCCGGGAAGGCAGTGGAGGATGGCCCAAATGCTTGGGCCCTGCACCTGCCTGGGAGACCAGGAGGAAGCACCTGGCTCCTGGCTTCGGATCAGCGCAGCATGCTGGCCGTAGCGGCCATTTGGGGGGTGAACCAATGGAAGGAAGACCTTTCTCTCTGTCTCTCTCTCTTTCTCTCTCTTGCTGTCTAACTCTGCCTGTCAAAAAAAAAAAAAAATCTCTCACCCTTGAAATTTCCTCTCAATAACTTTCCATCCACTGACCTCCACCGTACTCCTTGGTTATAAATTCCCACTTTTCCTTGTCAGAGTCAAAATTGAATCCAATCTCTGCCTCGTTGGAAGACCCTTTAGCAGTTGTCCCTGGACCAATGACCATAACCCACTTTGCATAAAGTCTACCTTGCTATCTTTAACAAGTATCCTATTTGATTTTTTAATTTAACAACAGAAACTCCATATGCAAATCTTATAATTATGCTTCACATTCACTTAGTTGACAGCATTTTATAAATTACTCTAGCATACATTTAATACTAGTCTCAATCATTGATAATAATGAGGTATCATTTATCATTCCTAGGTTTTAAAATGTGGAAACTGAGTCTCAGATAATACAAAAATCTACAAAAAGTATCATATAAGTGGTGAGTGACAGAGTTAAAACAAAATCATAAGCAACATGTCATCTTTTAAGTCAAGACTTTTTCCGACTATCCCATTCTGTGGATGGTGGAAATCCCAACTTGAAGTAGAGCTCTCTCTTCCCCCAGGGGAGAGTTACGTAAGAAAAAAAAAAGTTCAGAACCCTCAGAGAAAGGTACCTTAATGTGTTGTCCAATGTGAAGCAATGATATAACTAGTACTGAAACAGTATTTTCACACTTTGTGTTTCTGTGTGGGTGCAAACTGATGAAATCTTTACTTAGTATATACTGAATTGATCTTCTGTATATAAAGATAATTGTAAATGATTAAAAAATCTTGTTGTTAAATTGGAAATTGCATAGATAATTAATCAATTTTTAAAAAAAATCATATAGGATCTCTGTTCTTAATGTGTTGTACATTGTGATTTAATACTATAACTAGTACTGCAACAGTATTTTTCACGTTGTGTTGCTATGTGGGGGCAAACTGTTGAAATCTTTACATAATATGTACTAAACTGATCTTCTGTATATAAAGAGAATTGAAAAGGAATCTTGATGCGAATAGAAGGGGAGAGGGAGGGGGAAAGGGGAGGGCTGCGGGTGGGAGGGACGTTATGGGGGGGGCATTGTAATCCATAAACTGTACTTTGGAAATTTATATTCTTTAAATAAAAGCTTTATTAAAAAAAAGTTCAGAAAAAAATGAATCAGTTAGACAAAGGAGCCTTCTATATATCTCAGCCCAAGTAAGTCTCTAGGTGAGAACTCACAAAATTCAAGGAACTCACTGTTTCTTGCAATTTATGATGATGTTCTATTATAAAAGCATGCCATAGCTAAGTCAGTTAGGGGAGCACATAGTTTTAAGTTTATTCTTTTAACTATAGGGAATTTCAATTCATTATTAATATTTTAAGGGAAGATGTCCAAAACTTACTTTCACAGATTGTGGTGTTTGGTCCTACAGCAGAAGGAAGACTCAGGAACAATCCTGACTTTGAGGTCCTGACTGTGAATGAGCCAGGTCTCCAGTGGGAGCGGGGCTCTGGAGGAAGACATAACCTCTTTTCCCCAGCTAGAGTGCATTTGTTGACTTTAGCAATTTTCCAGGACAAAGGTAGATGCTCAAAACTATAGAAAGTTAGAATCGGTTCAAAAAATAATTTGTTTAGCACATTAAGACGTAAGTAAAAAACAGCTATCTATTCTTTTAAGCCACAAGATCAGTTGAGTGCCTGAAAGTATTCTCTGAAATTTTAGAAAAGTGGAAATAAGGCATGTAATTATTTATGAAACACTTAAACTTACCAGTGTTCTTTTTTTTTTTTTTTTGACAGGCAGAGTGGACAGTGAGTGAGAGAGACAGAGAGAAAGGTCTTCCTTTGCCGTTGGTTCACCCTCCAATAGTATGAATTTTGCTTTCCAAAGCAACTTTCTGTCAATTAAGTAATAGAAAAGAATAGGCCAGGAACACATATTATTTTGTTATTTTATTTCCTTTGTACTAACAAGAACCAGATGCCACAACAAGAAACATCAGTAGGAAGAATGGAACCAAAATCAGTATATTCCACACTTTGTGCTAACTTAGTTCTAGATGCTAGAAATTCAGTAGTGATAAAACAAAATCTATGTCTCCAGGGGAGTTTATACTACTGTGAATAAAAGATGTGAAAGTATTTCATGTTTAAGTAACTCATTCATTCATCAAACATTAAGAGAATTCATGAACATTTCCTTTTTATCAAGTTCTGGACTAGATACTGTGGACATGAAAGATTAAGAAGCCAACCTTTTTATGATGGGGGAGTCCACAATGTAGTACAGCAACAAGACAAGAAAACAGTTAGTTACCAAATTATGTTTTCTCCCATTCAAACTTTCTCCAGCCATAGTCATTCCTGCTCAGCAATTGAGCATCCATTCAACTCTATGCCTAGTCCAAATATTATAACGCACATCAAAACTATTGTAAAATCCCATTTTCCTTCCATTAAAATCTATTTTTAAAAAATACCACTTCTCCCCATGCCTACTGCAGTCAACATGACCTAACCCACCATCGTCTTCTGTAATAGTTTCCTACTTAGTTTCCAAACACTTCCCCTAGCATTTGCTCTCATCAGAACACCTAGTGGAAGTCCTAGGATGTAATTCCTCTATATAAAATCTTCCTTTATTCTGCATCTCTCAGACCGAATATCTTGCATGAATTTTCTTATAAAGAACAGAAATTTATCACAGTTCTGGAGACAAAGAAGTCTAAGAATGCAGTGTGGGAGAGTTGATGTCTGGTGAAAGTTGGTTTTCTGGTTCATGGATGACCATCTTTCTGCGAGGGTCCTTTTATAATCGTCCTTTTTGACAATGCACTCACATAACCAAATCAGATCCAAATACTTTACCTCCAAATACCAAAACATTGGGGACAAGTTCTCAAAATACGAATTTTGGCAGTTGCAGGGTGGGAGGTGTAGCACAGTCTATAGCACTTCCTCAGTGCAATTAAACAACCTGCCATATAACATGTTCGTCTGTTTATTTGTGTATTATCCGTCACACTCCTCTTGAACATAATGTTTTTAAGAGAACTAAGTCTATTGTTAATGTATAAATCACTATTTAGTTTATTCTGAATAGTAAATTATTTAACACGATAATATTTATATGATATAAGCAACAATGGTGTCATAAATCAGAGTTAGATAGATTTGCTTTGGGTCCAGGCAGTGGAAAAATCAGGGGAGGTTTTGTAAAAGAACTGAAGTTTTTCAAGCTATTATCATCTGGCTTCTAATTCTATCCCTTCTGAATAAGGTCAACAATAGCCTTTTAACTGATAAAATATGTCCTTGGTACTATCCTAAACAGTCTCTTCCTTAAAACATCTTTCCTGACATTTTTATGTACTTAATGATAATTTATTGAGTGCCTTTGAATGCAGACCATAAATGCATAAAGGGTCCAATCACGGCTAAGGAACAGGGAGACTATTTGAATGCAGTGCAATAGGGCTGTGAAGGACAAATAAAGGGGACTAGGAGCTGCCTATTTTATCTCTTCCTCCTCTCACCTGCTTCCTTCTTGCTACTTGATGTTCCATGTTTCTTCAATACACTTCCAGCCCACACATCCAGAAAATTCAACCGTTCTTACCTGAGTAGATTTGGAGTTTCAAATGTAGTTATTCACATACCTCCTTGCTCTATGCAGTCCATTTCAGCAGCCTATATCAAAGACTGATAACCTCACTATTTGATTCTTGAGACCCTTAGCAACAGAGCTTGGGGCTGGGATAACTTTACTTCCTTAACCTATTGTGCGATGTCATAACCACAGTGACAACACCAAACAACACGTACACTTGAAAACCAGTAACTAGAAATGGAAGGCAGGTGGTGTATGAGTGAGGAATGTTTGCTAAGGCCTCAGAATAAGTCATAGGGATGGCAGTGAGAAAGAAATCTTCCTTCAGTGACCACAGCGTCAGCAGCTATGGTTGCCATTCAGTGAGTGCAGGCCCAGGGGTGGGAGGAGAAAACTCTTTTCCCCTCTTTATTTACAGAAGGACCACCTAACCTCTCTCAAAGTTCCCCTGCACTCCAACCCAGAGAAGACTGGTGACTAACTTTTTCAAGTTTGAAGAAAGACTTGGACTTCACAGATCAGCATTTTTCTTGCTCCTTCTCTCTGGCATTTTCTTATTTACTCCTCCATGTAGCAACTGTTACAGAGCCAGTGACGTTTACCCAGTGAGGTTTGCATTTATCCAGTTCCTCCTGTAACGGGGTGAATAGGCTCTACTAATTCTGAGGTTTAATATTAGGGAGAATCTTTTCTTCATCTAAGCCACATGTTTCAACCGAGACTTTGTCAGTAGTACAGCAGATATTTTCAACTTCACTCACCTTCATATTTTTCTCATTTTTCAATTTATTCATAAATTCAAATGAGAAAAACAAGAGTATAATTTATTTGGCACCCACAAATCCTATGACTGATGTTGCTTCATCTATTAAAATTAAAGAAAAATAAAATTCATATTTTATATGGAAAACTCTTGATTCTGAAATATTGGCAAATAATTCATATTTTATTTTTCTCTTAAAATTAAATAAGGAACTTCCTTGGGAACAATGAGGAACATTCTTCAGTAAACATAAATTTTCTTAATATATTAATCAGTTTATTTATTTATGTTAATTGAGAAATAAATTGCACATATTCATCATATATAATATGTTCTTAAATATGTATACACTGTAAAATGGCCAAATTGAAAAATTAACATATGCATCCCCACACACTTATATTTGAGTGATGAGAACACTCAAAATCCACACAGAATCCATAGGTCATATATTTTAAAACTCTTTGGTTCCAATTGGAATATATCTATGATCCACATTTCACCAGAGACCATGGTTTGCAATTATATTATTACCCCTGTGGTTTTGGGTGAGTTTAAGTATCTAGGTTTCTGTTCCAGTCTCTTTTGTTAAGTGTAATTCTCATTTGAAGTTGGAGTCCTAATCTTTTCTTCTTTAGTTTTACTATTAACTGATAAAAATTCTAAGTGTTGACTTCAGTCCATTAGTTTGGACCTTTGAAATCTCAGCTACCAAACCATCCTGTCCAGCACCTTCCTATGGATACTTAGCCTTTTTATCATCACCCGCCTTCTCCTCCAACAACAGTAGCTCTTTCTATAGCTATGTCCCTCCCCAAATCCACAGCCTCCAGTGTTACTGCTTCTTTGTATATAGTCTAGTCTTGTCTACGAGCTCTGATCCATGGGACAAATGGCCATGCTTCATTAAGACTTCTTCATAAAGAATTATAAAACTGGCATCACCATTCCTTCCCTGTGGAAAAGGAAAGCCCATTTAGCTATATTTCTCCCCATTCCCATATTATTACTCTCTCCCAAATTACCTTCCATTCAGGTCTCAAAATACATAGTATAAACTTGCACACAATAAGACTTGAGCAGATTCTATTCCTTGTTTTCTCTCCCTTTCCTTCTTGGTATGTTCCCATTGACATGAGTTTTTCTCCTTTTTCTCTTGTGAAATAAAAATTACTGATGAAAAGTTTTCTAAGTTTCATATTTTCATTTTCCTTAACTAATTTTTAAATCTTTGTGACTGTTTTCTAACCCTAGCTCCACTGAAAATCTGTTTCCATGGGTTGTTATTCAGCCAGACGACTGCAGCCCCATGGGAAGAACAATCTGAATTAACTTGATTCAACTGTTGATTATCTTCCAAAACTTGTACTAGTCAACATGACCACATGTCAATGTCTCCTGGGACCACCCATTCATCCTTCAATTCAGTTCCTTTGACTTTTATTCAGCCATCTGTTTTACTTGGGTAAAAAAAAAATCAGTTTTAATGTCTCCACATTTTTCTTTCCATCTATATTTTTGGCACCTTTAGTTAATTCATAGTTAGCTCCAGAAAGGAAACATTTACCATTTCTCAGCAGCTGTTCAGCTGGGGAGGAGCAAAGCAGGGGTCTTCCTGCTCTTAACCACTGTCCTGTTCATCATTCTCAGCACAACTTTTCCATCATCCTTCTAGTTCAAGCTTTTTGACACCTTAATGCTCTGATCATTGCTTTGGATGGAAATAATAGCTGCTGAGTTCAAGTCTTATCAACTTACTTTTCAATGTGTATGGCTTCTGAATTCTAGTTTCAAAATCTGGAGTTTTGAGCTGAACTCCACCAGTCATCATATGAACTGTATTATCAGTGCAGGAATTGATACTAGCAATGATGTGACAGGTATTAGTAGGACTGTGATGAGCAGTCTTCAACAGGGAAACCCAGTAACATCAAGCAGAAATAGCAATAGTAGATTGACCTCAATCAATGATTCTACCATCAAGGACAATTAATCAGTCACTATTTAAACTCCAAAATCCAGGTGTTCTTGGAAAATTCAGTGTGGAGAATTCCTCCAGGAAAAAAAATCAGATAATTTTTCTGATAATATGAGCAAATATTTTAGAATGAAATATGTTGTATCAAGTAGTCAATGCCACAATAATGTGGTGTAATGTGTGGCATTGTCAGTGCATTCAGCAATAGGTATTAACAGGGGTTTGTGGGATCACTAGTGTTCAGCTAATCTAAGCTGATTTCAACGAGGCCACTCTGCTTCTCACTGCAGGTCCATGGGGCAGCTGTAGCAGGTTTGTTCTACATGTCTCACATCCTTCTTGGATCGTTAGGCGTGTTCTTTGAATGGAAATAGTAGAGATGCCAGAGGGAAAAATCAGATGCACTAGTACATTTTAAACCCCTGCCTGGTTCATGTTTTTTAACCTCCTGTTAACCAAAATTGCATGGTTGCTTTTAAGAAAAAGGGCAGGAAAGTATATTCCCCCAATAGAGGAACAGGAAAGTTATATGGCAAAAGCATGAAGAATCAAGGCCAATAATTGAATCTACAACAGATGTGAACGTATTCTGTAGCCTGAATTGAGGAAAAGAGTTTATCAGATAATTATAGATTTGGATGAGCTTCAAGGTGTTATATGTTGCTTATAAAGTAAAACACATTTCTTGCCACAGTGATGGGAAGTTAAAAATGTGTAAGAGGTCCTTCATATGATGTGTGTTTATCAGATACACAATTATATCAAGTGTGGGTTGAATTCGGTGGTAAAGATTATACCTGATCTCGAAAGATTCATGCTGCTTCTTTAAGGTAAAATAATTTTTGCGAGGCAGTGACTGCATATTTAGAGAAACTACAATTTAGGAATTTTCCTGTTGTGGTTGCATCTTGGATTCTCGAAGGAAAGGAAATGGAAGGCATGTGTGTGTCATTGTCAGGTCAAGGTCATTAAGAAGTGCCTATCACTCCTCTACAACCTCTTCCCCATCTGATACTTAAATGCATTAGACCATGTGGTCAAATCTGATAATTTAATCTTCAGATAGAACAAGCGTGGTCTCTGAATCTTGTAGGAGACCATTGATGCCCCAGAAATACTTACTTTGACATGACAAGGGGATGAAACTTTATTGTATTTACATTATGCCACTAAATATTGGCACAGTTTATTGTAGTGGCTTAAAATGTGTAAGTAGAAGACCCTGAAGGTCTTATTCTTTTATTAAATAAAATAATCAAAAAGGACATTTAGTATGCATCTATATGTTCAAGGCTCACAGCTAAACATATTGCACAGTTAAGTTTTTGAGACCTGGAATTTTTTTTAATGAATTGCTGGTGTAGAATAGAATGAAAAACTGACACTTTGAAGGTGTGAGTACAATGAGATGTACAATGAGTACAATCAGATGTAGGTGAATAAAGAAGAGTAAAGCCGTAAGTTTTGATCAAAGTGTTATATCCACGGAAACTGCAGAAGCATGTTATAAGGATGTACTTCAAAAAGTTCCCTCAGCGAGGCCTGCGGTGCCCACCCAGGAGCTGCACCTGCGCGTGGCGGACCATGCTCCCCAGTCGGCTGTCCCCTCAGGCACAGCCGCTGCTCCGGAGGTGCAGGCAGTGCTGCGACCTCTCTAGATGGATGTACAAGCTACAACTCCTCTGGACCCCGGGTACTTGATGCCGTGCTTCCTTATCTGGTCACCTACTATGGGAACCCACACTCCCGGACACACGATTATGGCTGGGAGAGTGGGGCAGCCATGGAACGCACTCGCCAGCAAGTAGCATCTCTTATTGGAGCTGATCCTCGTGAGATCATTTTCACTAGTGGTGCTACTGAATCCAACAACATAGCAATTAAGGGAGTGGCCAGGTTCTACAGGTCACAGGAAAAAAAAAAAAACACTTGATCACCACCCAGACAGAGCACAAATGTGTCTTGGACTCCTGCCGCTCACTTGAAGCTGAGGGCTTTAAGGTCACCTACCTCCCCGTGCAGAAGAGTGGGATCATGGGTCTGCAGGAACTGGAGGCCGTCATCCCAGCCAGATACCAGCCTGGTCTCCGTCATGACCATGTTCACAATGAAATTTGAACAGTGAAATTGGCGTGAAGCAGACTATTGCAGAGATAGGGAGGATTTGCAGTTCCAAAATAAGTATATTTTCATACCAATGCAGCCCAGACTGTTGGAAAAATCCCACTGATGTCAACGACATGAAGATTGATCTCATGAGCACCAGTGGTCACAAAATCTATGGTCCCAAAGGGGTTGGTGCCATCTACTTCCGCCGCTGGCCCCGTGTGCGCGTGGAGGCCCTGCAGAGTGGAGGCGGGCAGGAGCGGGGTCTACAGTCTGGGACAGTGCCCACACCCCTGGTGGTGGGGTGGGGGCTGCGTGTGAGGTGGCCCAGCACGAGATTCAGTACGACCATGAGCGGATTTCAAAGTTAGCAGAGCGGCTGACGCAGAAGATAATGAACAGCTTTCCAGATGTGGTGATGAATGGAGACCCTGAGCAGCATTACGCTGGCTGTATCAACCTTTCGTTTGCATATGTGGAAGGGGAGAGTCTGCTCATGGCACTTAAAGATGTCGCCTTATCTTCAGGGAGTGCCTGCACCTCTGCATCACTGGAGCCCTCTTATGTCCTTAGATCAATTGGCACTGATGAGGATTTAGCACACTCTTCTATCCGGTTTGGCATTGGCCTCCTTCCTCATGGAGGAGGAAGAGGATTTCACGGTAGAGAAGTGTATTCATCACGTGGTGCAGGATGGCATTGACCTCAAGAGCATCCAGTGGACCCAACACTAGAAGAGTGGGCCTGACTTTGTACTGGCCTGGCCCCTCCCATCTCACTGACCCTGGCACAGCCAGGCACCTTGTTATACCCAGTTGGTGTCGCATGGTCAAACCTGCATTGGTATGTTGACTTCAGCCCGCCTCCAGGATAGAAACACAAGGAAGCTGTTTTTCCCTCGGACATTATTCAGAGGCAATAGAGACATTCACTATGATGTTGCTTCTGGACACATCTGAGTCCTGGAGGGGAAGACAAGAGGAACCAGAAAAGGGTTTTTGTTTAGGGACCCTTGTGCTCTATGGACATATCAGTTCTCCCTCTGTGCTGCTCAGCTGGTCTGGCTCCAACAACAAGAAGAATCAACTTCAATTTAATCTTTTTCATAGCTCCTAAGGATGTATCTCCACTTTGACTGTAGACCAAACAGTAGACTTGTTAGATGGCTTCTCTCCTTTCTGTTCTCATCCTCCTCATTTGCTTTTGACCCAGTGAAGCTAGAAATATCTTTATGATTCTATCCCATTATTCTAATAATTTATGTTTCTTTCCTTAATATTTGTTAATTTGAAAACTGGAGAAGTAAACTCCCTTTATCTTCAAAAAAAAAGTTCCCCCAAAAATGAAATTTAAAATATCAGTTAATTTAGATATAAAAGTTAAGATCAATACATATTTTTCATAACATGCATTTTCTACAAACTTTTTGAAATCCATTATATAAGTTTGAAAGATGAGTATAAGAAATTCATAACTGTTTTTTAGAAAACTTTTATTTAATAAATATAAATTTCAAGAGTGCAACTTTTAGATTATAGTTTTCCCCCCATAACCACCTCCCACCCGCAAACCATCCCATCTCCTTTTCTCTCTCCCATCCCATTCTTCATTAAGATTCATTTTTAATTATCTTTATATACAGAAGATCAACTTAGTATATACTAAGTAAAGATTTCAACAGTTTGCACCCACACAAACACACAAAGTATAAAGTACTGTTTGAATACTAGTTTTACCCTTAATTTGCTTGGTATAACACATTAAGGACAGAGATCCTACATGGGGAGTAAGTGCACAGTGACTCCTGTTGTTGATTTAACAATTGGCACTCTTATTTATGATGTCAGTAATCATCCAAGGCTCTTGACATGGCTCTCTATAATAGGATTTGTTAATGAAGTAAAGCAAGGGAGAATACACCTGTCTTAGAGAGGTGTGAGTACAAACAAATATTACAAAAGTTCTGAAAAGGATCAAACTACTAGAATGGTGAGAAATTGTTTTTCAGACTCCAACTCTTAGGCTGGGTACTTCAACTGTAGACCATAGGTAGGTGCGACCATATGCAGGGAAGGTTGTGTGTCACAGTGTTGTTCAGCAAAGTGTTAGGACTGAAGCTGGTACTTTCTAGTGTGCATGATAGTATTAAAAGTATGTCTTAGTGATAGCAATGGTAGTGATATTAATTGCCATGTATGCCCAAAATTGTGCTAAAATTCATGTGTAACAAGAAAACAACATACAGTGTTATTTTTTTGTTTTTCTTTTATTTCCCATGCTTTGGACTTACCTTGAAGTAGGCTTAAAGGCTATAAGAATAACATTCTTACAGGAATGCAAAAAAAAATAGTCTTACTTTCACTCCCCAAAATAGATAGTTGAACTCAAAAGGCAAGGTGCTGAGCAAAGTAGATGAAACATACAATATATGAAAGCTATGTGTGTTTGCAGAAACGCAGCAAATCACAGCCAGACTCAGGCTGACCATTTGGACATGAATGGGAGAGTGTTCCATGTGTTACTTCATATATATATTTTCCCAAGAACAAAATGCATGAAATAGCCCTTATTTATTCTGCTGGAGCAACTCTAATTTGCAACTATCAGAGGTAGGGGTGGAGGTTATCTCCTGTTTCCAACCTAATCAATAGCTATTTCAGCCATTCCAGTCTTAGCAATTGCCCTTATCCTCTTTCTCTCCAGAACAACACAGATAATGTGTAAATTACTGGAATGTTCCTCCATTAAAGTTGGACTCAGGTTTGGCTTGTCTTTAGTTCCCAGGAATCAGATTGTTTCAGTATCCTTTACAAATAAGCACACATCAGCCAACCTCATAAAGAGGGATGACGCCATTCCAAAAACAATTTAATAATGGGCATTCTCATTTCTCCTAGGTCATGCCTTTGGCATGGAAATTTGTTTTGAATTTGTTGACAGGATGAGACTCAAAAGTGGCCTCTTTCTTTAGTGGCAGTTTGAAATTTAAAGCAAACAGTCCAATCTATTTGCTAGAATTATGAAGAGATCGGCTTAGAAGAAAAACCGATGCTAAAATTCAATACACAGAATCCCCCTCAAAGAGAATTTTCTTTCTCATATAATCAGCACAGATGTTATCCCCAGATATAGTGAGAAGTAGCAGCCCAATTTCATTATTTCTCTTCACTACTTCTGTGAGTTTCCTATGATTATTTTAGTTAAAACACAGGTTTGTTATCTTACATTCTTGAGAGGCTGACATTGTGGTACAGTGGGGTATACCACCACTTGCAATGTCACTTGTGACACCCGCATCTCATGTTGGAGTGCCAGTTCAAGATCTGGCTGCTCCACTTCCAATCCAGCTTCCTGATAATGTGTCTGGGAAAGCAGTGGAGGATGGTCAAAGTACTCAGGCCCCTGGTGACTCGCATGGGACACCTGGATGGAGTTCCTTTCTCTTGGCTTCCACTGGCCTGGTTCAATGTTGTCACCATTTGGGGAGTTAACCAGCAGACGGAAGATCCCTGTCCCTCTCTCTCTCATCCTGTCTCTCTCTTTCCCCCATCACTCTGCCTTTCAAACAGACAAATAAATCTATGGTTTTTTTTTAAATTTTAGAGACATCCTGAGTTGGTTTCACTGTATTTTCTGGGCTGCATTCCTTTCTGGAGCCTTTATTTGAGGATTCATTTTATCAACCTTTAAAACATTTAGAAGATACGCACATTTATTCCCATGTCTCTCTTCTGTCTTCAATGCCAGAAATGATCAGATGGCCTTTTATGTCACATCACATCATTCCAATACTGACTTTTCTGCCTCCCTCTGCCACATTTAAGGACCCTTCATTGTATTGGATAATCCAAGATTATCTCCTTATTTTAAGGCCATTGGATTGGCAACCTTAATTCTGTCTGCAACCCTGATTCCTCTTTTCTGTGCAATGTCATAAATACCCAGGTTCCACGGATTAAAACATTGACATCTTGGGGAGGCAGTTATTCTGCCCACCACATTCTCCCTGTCAAATGATGCTATCAGTAGCTATTCTTCTCCATCCTGTTGAACTCTCAGAAAAACGACAGATTCTTCTAGTTCTTTAGTAAACAATGTTAAATAAACTGCCAGAGTACCTTTTCTACATTCCTAATATTCAGTTTCTTCTCACTAGTTAGGCTTGCCACCGGCCTGGAAGTCTGAAGTGCGAAAGGAGGCAGCTATATAGTTAGTTTCAGCGTGTTTCTTTGTTATCTCCTATGTACAACACCACCTTGTTTGGTTCATGAAAAAAGGACATGGTATTATGGATTTAAAGTGTTGCACAATTTGGTGGTGCTCATCAGTGCAAGATGCACATTCATGGCTCTTTATTTCATGGGGTGTCTTTGAGAGTTCCTTGAAAATCCTCTGAGAGCCTCCACTTGAAGGTCCCATAATATGGCCAATGCTTACCCCTGGTTAGCTATTTGCAACTGCTTTCAAAAAACTAGCGTTCCAGCATCCCTCCCCTGTAGTTGGGTATCATGGAGCCTCCATGTAGGCAAATTGGACAGCTGAGCAAGACTAACTCCCTTTCTTGGTGGAAACACAATTTGTGCCCAGAACTACCCTTAGGACAATCCGGTCCTAATTTATGACATTTAGACCTTCCAAGCCTGACTCATAATACTTAAGTTTACCAAACTCCAAGAAGCCTGGGTGAATCACCCCAAAAATTTCTCTTAAAATTCTTTTCATTGGCTTAAGGAAAGATGGTACAACACCTTCCCCTTGGGGAAAACGCGACAACAAACAATAAAAGATAGAAGCGATGCTTTCAAAAATTGTCTTTTTTGTTCACTTCTTAAAATGTGGTCTATGATGGAGTAGTGGGGTAAATCTTAGCAGAACTTTCTCAATATAATAGCATGTCATTAAGAACCCACACACAGCTTTATGAGATAGCTCTTGTTACCCATTAAATCACTCATGATCTTCAGTGCCTCAGTGGAAAGTGAGATCTATCTGTATCTATTTCATGGTAAAATGATTTATATTCATACATATCTATCAGAGGACATATAAAATAAATTGCCAGGATATTGACATAGCTACTATATAGAGCCACACCTTAAGCATGTATTTTTTAGTCCCTTGGAATACAAAAACTTTTTTGCTTTAACACTAGGAAGAGGAAGAAATTGAGTATGAGGCCATGAAACAATGGAGGAAAAGCTGGAGAGATAAGGACGATAAAGAGGAAGAGCGTGGAACAATTTTTGCTCCTTCCTAGCCCTTTGCAAGATTATCATGCTGGCAAAAAGCAGTGTTCATTTAGGGGCAAACTGACAAATTTTGAAACAGAGTTGAGGAAAAAGACTCATCTAAACATAGGAAGTAGGAAAAGTGTTTTTGTAATTGGAAGATAGCTCTGTAGACATAGGCATTATTATTTCCACATAGGCACCCAAAGCAATAGCAATGGTGTGAACAGTCCTTACAAAATATGAATAAAAGAGGAAGGTTGAGTAGGTCCTGTTTGCTGAGTATAGGGTAAGAAATGAATAGATACTAAGTGGTAAAATAGGAAGCTGAGCGGCATTTACCAAGTTAAGATCCTGTGAACTCTTCAACGTAATTTCACTTTTATCCCAAAATGCAAAGGGTGGGGGATTTGAAGCATACACAATTTTATAGTTTATAAAATGTTCATTGTTTTATTTCAAGTAGCTAAAGCCAAATTATGAAGCTAGCACATCTAGGCATAATATTTTCTTGAATACACTGATCTGACCATGCAAGATTATTTTCTTTTGCCCACTTGGGAGCTTTTTCTGAGATCACACTTATATGTCCCAAGATTCAGGTAGAAAAAGAAAAGCTGAGTGAATTAAATATTTTTAAAATAAAAATCACTTACAATGTCCACCGCCCCCCCCCCAAAAAAAAAACACAAACTTCTGGCCACAGGTCTGAATTTTCAGATTTTGTCCAGAAATGCAACATGACATAGCAGGGGTCACTAGACTTAGAAACACTTACATCACCAAGGTGGCATTGAGAGTGCAGCCAGGACTCAAACTCAGCTACTCCAACATGGAATGCAGGCCTCCCAACTTGTGCATTATCCACCAAGAAAATGCTTGCTCCACATGTGGTATTATTTAGATCATCTATCCAGTGACTGAAGGGCTTGGAAGAGAATTGAGGAAGTTATGAGAGTTTATAAAACACTATATGATGTTTGAGGGATAGGGAGAAAGAACATGAAATAAAAATTGGAGACATAGAATCACTTTCATCACTTAATAATCATTTTAAATATTGCTTTATTAATGACAATTAAATATTCCTTAAACAGTTAATGTAGATCTTCTAGCTCTTTATGACATGTGCATTCCTCTGCATTTCAGTACTACCACTCTCTTCTGCCCACTTCCTACACACTAACTGCTTCCTCAGTGCTATTCCTTAGAAATTTTTGTTTTCTGAACTTTAATGAAATATGTAAATTCCTCAAAACTCCATTCTTTGTTCTTTTATCTTTTTTACCAAGCATTTTTTTCTAGACAATGTCTACACCAATGATTTCACCATTGGATGACCCATAATAATAACACATCTCATCAAGTGCTCACTTCTCTACCTTGATGTCATCACTTAACCATTTTCAAACAGTTTTAGCTCTTTTCTTTAACCCCTACATGTATTTATCCAATGTATTGATTTTACCCTGTACTGTTTCCTATAGCTATTTCTTTTTTTCCCTCACTGCTGTTTATAGATAGCCTATCTTCAGCGATAGTTTCCTCAATGCCTCTTTGCTTCTCATAACCCTCCCTTTTTTAATCACCCACACCCTCTTACTTAACTTTCAAAAATATAGATATGATCACATGACCTACTGATTTAAGTCTGTGCTGGCTTTCCACTTTTTCTAATAATAAAGCCAAGTTAGAGGACATAGTCTTCAAGATTCTTTATAGCAGAGGCCAAACAGCTTCATTAGTACTTGTCATGAGTATTTCCATCAGCAATGCTTGTTAGTATTACATTGTTATGTAGCTGAAACCTCGGCTTTATTCCTTGCCACACTCTGAACAAAAGAATATATATAGTACCTTAAATTATTTTGAGTTCATGTGGCTCTCTTCATGGGAAATATCTTATTAGTATATAACAATAAAAATAATGACAGCGGCGGAGCCAAGATGGCGGAATAGTGAGGACGTGCACTAGCAGTCCGCAAAAAGATAGTTTAATAAAAACAGAGTTACTGTAGCCTCAGGAAAAATCTCATGGAAAAAAATGCAGTGGAAATTCTTCCGGACCCAGTGAATGAGACGCAGAGGACCTAGAGGAAAGTAAGTTTGCGAACGGCAAATCGTGGCACGGGAGCTGCCGGGAGGGACGGGAACCGGACGGAACACAGTCGCCATTGGAATCGAGCGCTTAAACGGGAGCCGATACAGGGATCCCGAGACACTGGAGGGGGGAAGCAGACGCCACGGGGGAAACAGCACAATTGAGGCGAGCCCACACGGACACTAGCCTCTTTCGTTGCCCACCCTGCTCACTCGAGCTAGACTGAACACAGTGGGACGGCGCGCGCCCGCCGGCTGAACCGGAAGCCGGGCGGAACACAGTCGCCATTGGAACTGAGCGCTTGAACGGGGGCCGATACAGGGATCCCGAGACACTGGCGGGGGGAAGCAGACCCCCCACGGGGGAAACAGCACAATTGAGGCGAGCCCACACGGACACTAGCCTCTTTCGTTGCCCACCCTGCTCACTCGAGCTAGACTGAACACAGTGGGACGGCGCGCGCCCGCCGGCTGAACCGGAAGCCGGGCGGAACACAGTCGCCATTGGAACTGAGCGCTTGAACGGGGGCCGATACAGGGATCCCGAGACACTGGCGGGGGGAAGCAGACCCCCCACGGGGGAAACAGCACAATTGAGGTGAGCCCACACGGACACTAGCCTCTTTCGTTGCCCACCCTGCTCACTCGAGCTAGACTGAACACAGTGGGACGGCGCGCGCCCGCCGGCTGAACCGGAAGCCGGGCGGAACACAGTCACCATTGGAACTGAGCGCTTGAACGGGGGCCGATACAGGGATCCCGAGACACTGGCGGGGGGAAGCAGACCCCCCACGGGGGAAACAGCACAATTGAGGCGAGCCTGCACGGACACTAGCCTCTCTCGTCACCCACCCTGCTAATTCGAGCTAGATTAAACGCAGTGGGACAAGGCGCGCCCGCCCGCCCGCCCGCCCGCCCATCACTGAGGCAGACGGAACCAAAAACCCGAGGCTGTAGAAACCTGAAGGGGATCCAAAAACTGGGAACACACCGCGCACACAAACTCCGTTACCTTGACAACCCAGAGAAAGAGTGTGGGAAAAAAAAAAAATGCCAAACAAAAACAGATTCCGAGGGAGCAAGATCAAGGAAGACGCTATGATGACCCCAAATGGAAAAGACACCCCAAGTCAAGATTATGAAGATAATGAGATAGAAGAAATGCAAGAAGCAGATCTCAAAGAATTGATAAGAACATTAAGAAGTTCTCAAAAACAAATTCTTGAACTACAGAAATCCTTAATGGATAAGATAGAAAATCTCTCTCGCGAGAATGAAGTACTACGGAGAAATCAAAACGAAATGAAACAACTAGTAGAACAAGAAGCTACGATAGTGACAAAAAATCTTAATGAATTGAAGAATTCAATAGATCAAGTGACAAGCAATCTTGAGGGCCTTAAAACCAGAATGGGTGAAGCAGAAGAGAGAATATCGGACCTAGAAGACAGAGAACAGGAGAGGAAACAGTCAAACCAAAGACAAGAAGAGGAAATTAGAAAACTAAAAGATATCGTCGGGAATTTACAGGATGCTATTAAAAAACCCAACATTCGGGTTCTAGGTGTTCCTGAAGGTATGGAGAGGGAGAAAGGATTAGAAGGCCTTTTTAGGGAGATACTAGCAGAAAACTTTCCAGGCTTGGAGAAAGACAGAGAAATCCTAATCCAGGAAGCTCATAGAACCCCTAATAAACATGACCAAAAGAGATCCTCTGCACGACATATTGTAATTAAACTCACCACAGTGAAGCAAAAAGAAAAGATCCTAAAATGTGCAAGAGAGAAACGTCAGATTACTCTCAGAGGATCTCCAATTAGACTTACAGCTGACTTCTCAACAGAAACCCTACAAGCTAGAAGGGAATGGCGAGACATAGCCCAGGTACTTAGAGAGAAAAACTGCCAGCCCAGAATATTATACCCTGCAAAGCTCTCATTTGTGAATGAAGGTGAAATAAAGACCTTTCATAACAAACAAAAATTGAAAGAATTTGTTGCCACTCGTCCAGCCCTGCAAAAGATACTTAAAGACGTGTTACACACAGAAACACAGAAACACGACCATCAACATGAAAGAAGGTAAACCAAGGGAACCTCACGGCAAAAGATCACAGGGAATTCAAAGCATACATTAGAAAATATCTGGCAAATGGCAGGGCAAACTTACCACTTATCAATAGTCACATTGAACGTTAAAGGTCTAAACTGTCCTGTTAAAAGACAGAGATTGGCTGATTGGGTTAAGGAACAAAAACCATCTATTTGCTGCCTACAAGAAACACATCTTTCCAACGAAGATCCATACAGACTGAAAATAAAAGGGTGGAACAAGATATACCACGCCAACAGAAATGAAAAAAGAGCGGGTGTAACCATCTTAATATCGGACTACATAAACTTTAACACAAAAACTGTTAAGAGAGACAAAGAGGGGCACTATATAATGATTAAGGGATCAATACTACAGGAAGATATAACAATTCTCAATGTATATGCACCTAATTACAGGCCACAGGTTTATTTAAAAAATTTGTTAAGAAACTTAAAGGGAGACTTAGACCCCAACACAATAGTACTGGGGGACTTCAATACTTCACTCACAGATATTGACAGATTGACAGGACAGAAGATCAACAAGGAGACAGTAGATTTAAACAACACTATAGCCCAAATGGATCTAACAGATATCTACAGAACTTTTCATCCTACAAGTAATGCATTCACATTCTTCTCAGCAGTACATGGAACCTACACTAGGATTGATCACATATTAGGCCATAAAGCAAGTCTCAGCAAATTCAAAAGAATTAGAATCATACCATGCAACTTCTCAGACCATGAGGGAGTGAAGTTGGAAATTAGCAACTCAGGAATCTCTAGAGCATATGCAAACACATGGAGATTGAACAACATGCTCCTGAATGAACAATGGGTCACTGAAGAAATCAAAAGAGAAATCAAAAATTTTCTGGAAGTAAATGAGGATAACAGCACAACATACCAAAACTTATGGGATACAGCAAAAGCAGTGTTAAGAGGAAAGTTTATATCAATAGGTGCCTACATCAAGAAACTGGAAAGGCACCAAATAGATGAGCTTTCAATGCATCTCAAGGATCTAGAAAATTTGCAGCAAACTAGACCCAAATCTAGTAGAAAAAGAGAAATAATCAAAATCAGAGAAGAAATCAACAGGATTGAATCCAAAAAAACATTACAAAAAATCAGCCAAACGAGGAGCTGGTTTTTTGAAAAAATAAACAAGATTGACACCCCATTGGCCCAACTAACTAAAAAAAGAAGAGAAAAGACCCAAATCAGTAAAATCAGAGATGAAAAAGGAAATATAACAACAGACACCACAGAAATCAAAAGAATCATCAGAAATTACTACAAGGACTTGTATGCCAGCAAACAGGGAAACCTATCAGAAATGGATAGATTCCTGCACACATGCAACCTACCTAAATTGAACCAGGAAGACATAGAAAACCTAAACAGACCCATAAGTGAGTCAGAAATTGAATCAGTAATAAAGGCCCTCCCAACAAAGAAAAGCCCAGGACCAGATGGATTCACTGCTGAATTCTACCAGACATTTAAAGAAGAACTAACCCCAATTCTTCTCAAACTATTCAGAACAATCGAAAAAGAGGGAATTCTCCCAAATTCCTTCTATGAAGCCAGCATCACCTTAATTCCTAAGCCAGAAAAAGATGCAGCATTGAAAGAGAATTACAGACCAATATCCCTCATGAACATAGATGCAAAAATCCTCAACAAAATTCTGGCCAATAGACTGCAACAACACATCAGAAAGATCATCCACCCAGACCAAGTGGGATTCATCCCTGGTATGCAAGGATGGTTCAATATTCGCAAAACAATCAACGTGATACACCACATTAACAGACTGCAGAAGAAAAACCATATGATTATCTCACTAGACGCAGAGAAAGCATTCGATAAAATTCAACACCCTTTCATGATGAAAACCCTAAGCAAACTGGGTATAGAAGGCACATTCCTCAATACAATCAAAGCAATTTATGAAAAACCCACGGCCAATATCCTATTGAATGGGGAAAAGTTGGAAGCATTTCCACTGAGATCTGGTACCAGACAGGGATGCCCACTCTCACCACTGCTATTCAATATAGTGCTGGAAGTCTTAGCCAGAGCTATTAGGCAAGAAAAAGAAATTAAAGGGATACAAGTTGGGAAGGAAGAACTCAAACTATCCCTCTTTGCAGACGACATGATTCTTTATTTAGGGGACCCAAAGAACTCTACTAAGAGACTATTGGAACTCATAGAAGAGTTTGGCAAAGTAGCAGGATATAAAATCAATGCACAAAAATCAACAGCCTTTGTATACACAGACAATGCCACGGCTGAGGAAGAACTGCTAAGATCAATCCCATTCACAATAGCTACAAAAACAATCAAATACCTTGGAATAAATTTAACTAAGGACATTAAAGATCTCTACAATGAAAATTACAAAACCTTAAAGAAAGAAATAGAAGAGGATACCAAAAAATGGAGAAATCTCCCATGCTCATGGATTGGAAGAATCAATATCATCAAAATGTCCATTCTCCCAAAAGCAATTTACAGATTCAACGCAATACCAATCAAGATAACGAGGACATTCTTCTCAGATCTGGAAAAAATGATGCTGAAATTCATATGGAGACACAGGAGACCTCGAATAGCTAAAGCAATCTTGTACAACAAAAACAAAGCCGGAGGCATCACAATACCAGATTTCAGGACATACTACAGGGCAGTTGTTATCAAAACAGCATGGTACTGGTACAGAAACAGATGGATAGACCAATGGAACAGAATAGAAACTCCAGAAATCAATCCAAACACCTACAGCCAACTTATATTTGATCAACGATCCAAAACCAGTCCCTGGAGTAAGGTCAGTCTGTTTAATAAATGGTGCTGGGAAAACTGGATTTCCATGTGCAGAACCATGAAGCAAGACCCCTACCTTTCACCTTACACAAAAATCCATTCAACATGGATTAAAAATTTAAACCTACGACCCGACACCGTCAAATTACTAGAGAGCATAGGAGAAACCCTGCAAGACATAGGTACTGGCAAAGACTTCTTGGAAAAGACCCCAGAAGCACAGGCACTAAAAACCAAAATTAACTACTGGGATTGCATCAAATTGAAAAGTTTCTGTACTGCAAAAGAAACAGTCAGGAAAGTGAATAGGAAACCGACAGAATGGGAAAATATATTTGCAAACTATGCAACAGATAAAGGGTTGATAACCAGAATCTACAAAGAAATTAAGAAACTCCACAACATCAAAACAAACAACCCACTTAAGAGATGGGCCAAGGACCTCAATAGACATTTTTCAAAAGAGGAAATCCAAATGGCCAACAGACACATGAAAAAATGTTCAAGATCCCTAGCAATCAGGGAAATGCAAATCAAAACCACAATGAGGTTTCACCTCACCCCGGTGAGAATGGCTCACATTCAGAAATCCACCAACAATAGATGCTGGAGAGGATGTGGGGAAAAAGGGACACTAATCCACTGTTGGTGGGAATGCAAACTGGTGAAGCCACTATGGAAGTCAGTCTGGAGATTCCTCAGAAACATGAATATAACCCTACCATTCAACCCAGCCATCCCACTCCTTGGAATTTACCCAAAGGAAATTAAATTGGCAAACAAAAAAGCTGTCTGCACAGCAATGTTTATTGCGGCGCAATTCACAATAGCTAAGACTTGGAACCAACCCAAATGCCCATCAACAGTAGACTGGATTAGGAAATTATGGGACATGTACTCTACAGAATACTATACAGCAGTCAAAAACAGTGAAATCCGGTCACTTGCAACAAAATGGAGGAATCTGGAAAACATCATGCTGAGTGAATTAAGTCAGTCCCAAAGAGACAAATATCATTTGTTTCCCTTGATTGGCGATGACTAACTGAGCGCCAAAGGGGAAACCTGTAGAAGTGAAATGGACACTATGAGAAACAGTGACTCGATCAGCTCTTGTGCTGACTGTTGTTGTACAATGTAATACTTTATCCATGGTAGTATTTTTTTTTTCTTTATCCTAGTACTAGTGGTTGAACTCTGTAATTAACACACAATTATTCTTAGGTGTTTAAATTTTAACTGAAAAGTGATCTCTGTGAAATATAAGAGTGGGAATAAGAGAGGGAGGAGATGTAAAACTTGGGACATGCTCAATCAGAACGGCCCCAAATGATGGAGTTAGAATTGTGCCAGGGGTTTCCAATACAATCCCATCAAGGTGGCATGTACCAAGGCCATCTCATTAGTCCAAGTGATCAATTTCAGCTCACAATTGATCACACTGATAGGTCTAAGAGTCAAAGGGATCGCACAAGCAAGACTAGTGTCTGCTAATACTAACTGATAGAATGAAAAAGGGAGAGAATGATCCAACATGGGAAGCAGGATACACAGCAGACTCATAGAATGGCAGATGTCCTAAATAGCACTCTGGCCTCAGAATCAGCCCTTAAGGCATTTGGATCTGGCTGAAGAGCCCATGAGAATAGTTTAGGCATGGAAAGCCAAGACATTCTGGAAAAAACAGAAGACCTAAATGAAAGATCTCTGCGAGTGAGATCCCAGTGGAAAGAACGGGCCATCAAAGAAGGAGGTACCTTTCTCTGAAGGGAGGAGAGAACTTCCACTTTGACTATGACCCTGTCGGAATAAGATCGAAGTCGGCGAACCCTAAAGGCTTCCATAGCCTCGGCAACTCATGACCAAGGCCTAGGGAGATTACTGACGCCATAAACAAGAGTGTCAAATTGTTAAATCAACATCAGGAGTCACTGTGTACTTACGTCTCATGAGGGATCTGTCCTTAATGTGTTATCCAATGTGAAATAATGCTATTACTAGTACTGAAACAGTATTTTTGCACTTTGTGTTTTTGAGTGGGTGCAAACTTGTGAAATCTTTACATAGTATATATTGAATCGATCTTCTTTATATAAAGATAATTGCAAATGATTAAAAAATCTTGGTGTTAAACTGGAAATTGCATAGACAATTAATCAATTTTTTAAAAAAAAATCATGTAGGATCTCTGTCCTTAATGTGCTGTACATTGTGAATTAATACTATAACTAGCACTCCAACAGTATTATCATTCTGTGTCTCTATGCGAGGGCAAACCGTTGAAATCTTTACGTAATATGTACTAAATTGATCTTCTGTGTATAAAGAGAATTGAAAATGAATCTTGATGTGGGCGGAGGGCAGGAGGGAGCGGGAGAGGGGAGGGTAGGGGGAAGGAGGGAGGTTGTGGGGGGGGGAGCCATTGTGATCCATAAGCTGTTCTTTGGAAATTTATATTCTTTAAATAAAAGCTTTATATATAAAAAAAATAATGACAGCAATGATAACCATGTTTATTGAGCAATTATTATGAGCAGGTATTATTTGAAGAGCTGATCATTTATTGAGTCAATTAATTTTCACTCAATCCCTGTGAGGTAACTAGTATGATATCCTTTTTTAGAGGTGACTAAAATGGATGCACAGAATAGTTAATAACTTACCTAGAGTTACAGGGCTACAAATTTTCACAAAATTCTTGTATAAGCAAGGCTTTTCATTTTATCTCATCCAATTCTGAAAGCAATATTAAGAGGTAGGGATTATCACATAAATGTCATAGGAAATTAGATTTTATGGAGGTCTATCTCCAGAACTTTGCTATTTTTCCATAACAAAATGTCTCCTTTCATCTAAGGAGAAAATACAAGCTTTGTTGTTAGACTAAGATCACAGGATCTTCCACATAATATAGTCTTATTTTCTCTATGATGTTTTTAGTAGGCAGGCCAGAGGTTGATGATCTAAGCAGACTTGGGTCCTACACTGCATGATGTTTGATCTGGAACACAATCAACATAGGGAATGGAGTTTGTAAGAACAACTAAATTGTGAATCTGTCTGTGACTTCCAACTAGCATCATTCTGATAGCATCACTAGCTGAGATAAGTGTTATATAAAAGCCAGGCTATGGGCTACACACAGGGAGTCCATAATCTTTAGGCAGTATTTTCATATAGGCTTCAGAAAGCCACATCTGAGACATTATTTGAGCAACTGATTTCAGATTTTTATGATTTCCTCTTTTCAAGTTTCTTTTTTTTTTTTCTGAGCAGTACAGTATGTTTGATCACACATAAAGGCATTTGGGCCATCCTGCTAAGGAGAGGAATTTTCTGCTCCAATAGTACAGGCACTTGTTCTTGCCTCTTTTATGCATTGGCAGATAATATGAAACAACACAGATGCTGCAGAAAGTCACTTAGTTTCCCCATGATGGTTACTATCTTAGTAGGTAACCAAAGATGACATTTGCAACTTTGTGTTAAGCAGCAAAAGACAAAAGCGAAAATCCATGAAAGGATGTTTCTGTATGTGAAGTTGAAAAGCTAAAAATTCATCAATAATGCCCTGTATTTTGGTCAGAGGCCAAAGCTGAAATAATTTCCTGTAAAAAAAAAATAAAGTTATTCCTGAAGGTGGTGTGAGAGATTGCAGATAAACTGACCGTTTCAAAAAAGTTCCTGTTTCCAGCATTTTGTTTGTGAATGACATTACTGAGGGCCACTGGGCTGTGTGCACTTCAGCAGCACCCACAGTAATTGCTGGAAGCTGTCTGATATCTAGTCTAAATTTCAAAGCAGAAACACTAAGCTTGGTTCTTTGGATAAACTGCACATTTAGATACTTTACAAGCCTATATTTCACAGATCTAAAAACTAAGAAATCCAAGATTAAGGCATTGACAGACTTGATGTCTGGCAAAGACTCACTTCCTATTTATATTCAGTTGTATTCTTGCTGGCACTTCAAGTGGCAGAAGGGGCAAAGGATCTCTCTGGGGCCTCTTTTGTAAGAGCATGAATCTCATTCATGAGGGCTCCTCCCTCAAGGTCTAGTCACCTCTCCTGGACTCTACCTACAATTACTGCCACATTCAGAATTCGGTTTCGACACATGATTTTGGAGAGGCACATTCAGCATGTGGTATTCCCCTCTATGCAACCTCCTAAAATTTATACCTTCATATCAACTCAAAATTCTAAGTCAAAATTCTCACATAAATAAGATATGGATGAGAATCAAGATACAACTCATTCTAAGGCAAATCTTTGCTGGTTGAGAATCTGTGAACCCAAATAAATTTTGTGCTCCCTGAATAGAATGATAGAATAAGCATAGAACAAAAATCTCCATATTAACAGGGAGCATTAAGAAGGAATGTATATCTGGATAACCGGTTTGAAATAAATGCAAAAACCCAAAGGGCGATTGCATAACTTAGGCTTGAGAATAGCTTTTGAGTCAGTGTTCTACCTTCTGGACACACTGAGGTGTCAATCTTGCCCAACAGCTTTTCCAAGAAATGGAAGCCCTGCCCACTTGGCTTTCACAGGTCCCCTTTCCACAACTTGACCAAGTGGCCATTCAGAAAATTTCTGCCTGGGCCATGTCCCTGTGCTGGTTTTTTGCGTGAGCCCAGAAGATTTCCAGAGCTGAACTCCTGAGCCCAGAGCTTTGCTGGGAGACTCTGTTTTTGATATCCGGGTGCAGTCCACCATGCTGTTCATCAGAAATACCATGTAGCAGTTATCAATCTCTGAATGAGAAACATCATGGACTAGTTTATCAACGCCATGAGAGAACTTCAAATATCCCTTTAATTTATGCTAAAGTTCCTAGATCTGGCATAGGCTTTGCATAAACCCAGCTGCTAGAGGTTTTGCACAAATCTTACAAGCAGAGTTTTAGTTCAGTGAGACAAAGCACTCACACAACAAATCAGGCAATGTAACACTGTTACTTACAGTTAGGCAGCAAGAAAAATGAATGTCTAGGATGCAAAGCAAAGTAATCCCCCAAGGTTCAAGAAAGCTGTCCAGAGTAGATGAACTCTCACCAGCACATGTCTCACTTTGCACTGCAGCTGAAGGAACCTGAAAGCACTCTGCTCTGAGCTTTTACACCACAAGGGAGACTGGGATTGCCAGGCTGAAGTGTTAAATGACATCCTGTTTAGGGGGGATTGGGATGTAGCCCAGGCTCTTTTGAACTGTCTTTCCTAGCCTCAAGATTTTGCCTTGTCAGTACACTATGCCTCAGAAATGCAAGCAAGAAGGGGAGAGCCAGGCTAGCAAAGGTAATTTGGGCATCAGTCGTGTTGCACATGACCCCTGTGCTCATGCCATCTCCATGCCAGTGGAGACTGTACACTGCAGAAAGCCAAGCATTATGACCCATGCCACACCTGCATCTTCCAAAGTCAGAGCTGTGGCTGCTGGGAAGTATGGCATGGGGATACAGGGAACTGAGCATGCCATGCAACATGGCACTTGGAAGTTTGCTGCGAGGTTTCACTAGCACAGAGCGGGGAAAGGATCCTTATCTCTTTCATTGTCTTTTTTTTTCAACTTTTATTTAATAAATATAAATTTCCAAAGTACAACTTTTGGATTATAGCGGCTTTTCCCCCCATAACCTCCCTCCCACCTGCAACCACCCCATCTCCCACTCCCTCTCCCATTCCATTCTTCATCAAGATTCACTTTCAATTATCTTTATATACAGAAGATTAACTTAGTATATACTAAGTAAATATTTCAACAGTTTGCACCCACACAGAAACACAAAGTATAAAGTACTGTTTGAGTAGTAGTTTTACCGTTAATTTGCATGGTAGTTCCTGGTTTCTGTCAAGAAGGCAGGTTAATTTCCTTCTTACATGGTAATTTGTCCAGATAATAAGTGTTTCCTTATGACCATGCTTTCTAGTATTATTTTATAAGATCACCTAAATTTTTAAAAGGATTTATTTATTTATTTGAAAGGCAGAGTTATGAAGAAGTAGAGGCAGAGAGATCTTCTATCCACTGTCCACACCCCAGATAGCCACAACGACCAGAGCTGAGCCCATCTGAAGCCAGGAGCCAGGAGCTTATTCTGTGCTCCCATGGGGGTGCAGTGGCCCAAGCACTTGGGCTATCTTCTACTGCTTTCCCAGGCCATAGCAGAGAGCTGGATCAGAAGTGGAAGAGCCAGGACTTAAACCTGGGCCTATATGGGATGCTGGCCTAGCAGGTGGTGGCTTTACCTGCTATGCCAAAGCACCAGGCCCTCAATTTTTTTCTAACATTTAACTTCTGTTACATTTTATGAAAAATTTCATGTTTCTATCTTCTCAATTTTACTATAAGATGCAAAGAGAAATGGAGAAACAAATTCAACACTTTGCTTAGAAATTACTTCAACCAAACATTAGGTTTTATCACTCATAAATTCTACTTTTCACAAAATCCTAGGACATGAACACAATTCAGCTATGTTCTTCAACCACTATATAAAATGAAAGCCCCCACCCATTATTCAATAGTAACATTCTTCATTTCCAAATAAGATATCATTAGAATGATCTTTAGCACCAAGATTTGACAAACATTCTGATAAAGATTTCCTACGTGTTTTTTCAGAAAATTAAGGCTTTTATAATTTCCTTCTGAGTGCTCACTAGAGTCACCCTTATAAGTCTGCTCATGACAATTACTCCTATGAAAGAACAAATAAGATGGATTATTTTAATAATTTTTAATATTGCAAGTGCTATTTTTAAATTGCCTATAGTTAAAAGAATAACTATTGAGGTCTTATTTTATTCTCATTTATATAAATATATTGTGTATTACAGAAAAAACTTCTATCATGTTCTATAAATTTTATATATTAGCCATTTCAACCCTTGAACATTTAAAATATTTATGACTGGATCAACTGATCAAATTTTGTTTTTAGTTTGCTTAATAGTTTAAAATGTTGCTCTACAAGATATTTAGTTAACAACTCAAATTTATTTCTTATTAGATATACTGACTCTACTTATACTTACATATAACTCTTTAATATATTTGGAACTTTCTAGTAATAGTTCTACAAGTGAATTATAGCCCTGTAATTAATTGTACAGCATGGATATACTAGACAATGCTCTTCAGAATGATTCACAATTCAAAATTTATGAATTACTTAATTCTGGAATTTTCCATTTAAAATTTTCAAACTGCACCTGATCACAGATAACTGAAACCATAGAAGGCAAAACAGAAAAGATGGATACTGTATGGCATAACACCTCTGTTCTTAGTTATCTTCAGTTTTAAAATTTTAAATACTAATATTTCCTATATAAAAGGAGTCATAATGTTCTCTGTATCTTCCTCAATGTGTCAACCTAGTCCTCTTCTTGTCCAACTTACACATAATCCTTCAAATTCCTTGGATGTGTAGGCTTTGGTTTCCAAAGGTCATCTACATATTCCTGAGATGTGTCAGGTTGCAACAAACAGTTTTTGAAATGTTAGTAAGCAGTGGCTCCAAAGCCAAGAAAGAGCAAGGATTAAATTGCAGAAAGCAGCCAATTTAAGAAATTTGGGAACTGGAACACCACACTAGCTATTCATTAATCTAATTTAGATACTACCATACGCCTATTCACAGCTGCACTTTTCTTAATCCAAAGCCCTGTTTCCTTAGTGTTTACTCTGGAGTGTGGTGCCGAGAGTAGCTTCTCTAAGTTATCTGACATCACACCACATTTTCTACTGTGACAGAGACTGAAATTTTGAAAGGTTCATTTCCCAAGTGGAGTCCATTTCCCATCCTTTGTTGTGGGTGTGTGTGGTCACATGACTAATTTTCTATGAATGGAATGCAAGGCTAAGTGATATGTGCAACTTGTACATCACTTCCTTCAAATGAAGTAGCTTGTCCCCTTGCTTTCTTACCTTCCAGCTTCACTTGTGCTGGACCAGGCATATGGCAGTGAACCATTTTCAACTGTGTCAGGAAGGAAAACATCAAAGGAGAGAATATAGTGGCATGAGTAAAATATGGATTCCTGAGAGCTTTTATAGAGATCTTTAATTGACACAGATACCTGTTGATATCTATTCAATCATATTTTGGGGTCTCTTTGTTAGAGATGCTCATACAAGCTTAAAGTATACCTAACCCCTTCACCCTCATCTGCCCTTAAACCTCCTCTATTTCCTAGGAATCTGACCATTTTTCTTTTCCACACTCACACACACACACACACACACAACTTATCCTAATGCGTGATGGAGCTATGCTTCTATTTATTTTTTGATGATGCCATTTTTACTAGTTACAAGGTGATTTACCATTTTCAAGTCTCATGACCAAAAGTATTATGCAATCACCATCTAAACCTCTAGAGTGCCAATTTCCAATGAATTTCAGGGTGCTTCTCTGGACTCTAATTATCAATAAAATGTAATATTTATCTGTGGTTTACTGTATGCATAATTAAATATTTCTGGAGAATCTTTTCTCTTTGGTCAATCTATACTTTACAGTAATAGTTTCCCCAATAATTTATTTCCTCTATTTCTAATTATTCAACATAAATCTTTCTTATCAACCACAATAAATATTTTCCTAAAGTCAAAAGTCAATCTCTATATGTGTCAAAATGTTCACAGAATCCAATTTAACTGTAACTTCGGTTGCTCCACAGTTGTAGTCTGTGGGTTTTTTGACCCTTATTATTAATTGTCTTTGTTCCTTCCAAATATCCTGTGTGTCATTCTTGCCACACTATTCCCTATGTTAAGAATATCTAACTGTAATCCATATCTCTAAAATGTCTGCATATCCTTCAGGATAGGGTTCAAATGTTCCCATATTTTACATGATGCTTTAGAAGGGCAAGTTGGTTACAGTTGGTTTGTCAACATTGCCCTAAGGCAATGTTACATTTTATGCCCTTCCCTCTGCATTTTGTCTCACCCAACTTGCCCCCAACAGAAACACATACCGCTTTCCATCAGCTTCACTTACACTTGGCTGACATTGTTCTTTTTCCTGTAACTACAATCAAACTTATTATTTCTTTCAGAAATTTACTCTAAATATTAAAAGCATTAATAAAGAACATTGTATTGATGGCTATGTAGATACTATCAATGCTAAAGGGCTTCATATGCCAGGGTTGTATTTCCTTCCATGCACATCCAATTATATAATTCCTGGACCATTCAAAAGGCAGTTTGTTTTAATATCAATCTCCAAAAGAATATTTATGTGTTCTTTCTAAGAATTGCCTAAAAATTGTAATTGCTTTGTGTTTGGATTGTGACTTTTGGGTAGTTTATTCATTCTATGCTTTATATTATCTTTTAAGGGCTTTATTTACCTTTCCCAAATCTTCAACATCTCTATCCTTTTAACTGGATTTTTATTTCGGTGAATCCCACTTTTGGAATTTAAATATTTCTCTCCTTTTACAAGAAAATGATCTGAATTATTGCCTCTGACAGGAAGCCAACCTGAAACCCACGTCTCTTCAATAAACCTTAGCTAGATCTGCTGTAATTTGAATCTGATATGCTTTAATTTTGTATATAGCATTTACTTTTATTAATCCATACCCAAGCAACTTGCTAAGATAAACACTATTGAAAAGTTAACTTTATGAATCATGAATGTCTTTATGTTGCCCTCACATCAATTAATAATATTTATCATAATTTTGAAGAAATTGTCCCAGTGACCTTTGCAGAATTATTGATGAAGACAATAGTAATAGTTTGATAACGTTCCTTTGGAAGTGATTTGTCATTTTAGTCTGTAAAATGTCAGGAATATCCCTTAGTTTTTGTGTCTTGATAAAATAATAATAAGATGCCCAGCCATGTGTGTGCTTTATAATTTATTTTACCTAATACTTTTTGTGGTCCCTTTGGAGATCCATGAATAGAATCTGTTCTTAGGCACATTCTTAGTAAGCAGGTTATTTTTTTTAATTCCAGGTAGAGACCACAGTATTCTGGGACCATTAGAGAATATACCTTAATATCAAAGTCAAAGAGCTTCCTAGCACTGTAACTGTAATCAGCAGGAACTAGTCAAAGCAGCACTACCCAGAAATAGCCTTTTCCCCTAAGGGTAGTCTCCTGCTGGAGAAGCAAGGGGAATGCCTGTAACCTCCCTGTGGGAAACTCGCTCTTATATAATAGGACAGCCTGAACAATAGCATTTTTACCATCACAAAAGTACTAATGATGTGAATTACTCCATATCTCTGAGGAAAAGGAAGAGATACAAGGAGGCTTTGCGTAATACTGAGGATTTTCACTTTCCAAGGAAGAAATAGCACAAACAATGAGCAAACATTTCTTAATAATAGACCTGAAGCGAGTCCTTGGAATTGAAGAACTGTGTCCCATATCAACTTTGGAGAGTCTATTGTATGTTCTTAAATATGCTCCTTACCTTCATGTTCTCCATTCTTTCCTCCTATACATTCTATTTACAGAATGTTTACTACCAGTACTACTTCAATTTATTTTAATATTTTTCTCATATATTAAATGTCTGTTTATTGCTCCATAGTCTTATAAATTTAATTCATTTTATTTTGCAACCCCCTTTCCCCATCATCATAGTTTCCATAATGAAAATCTTTTTTCTTGTTCTAGTCACTCCCTCATACTCTATCTTGTGAATACTCTGTATTTATAAGTACCAATGAATGTTAATTTCTACCAGCATTAGTGTATATTAGGACATGCATCATACATCTAAAGCACACCAAATTTATGATTGTTCCATATCACATACTCTTCCTCTAGTGTTTTTTTTTTTTTTAATGAATGGTTGTCAGATTGGTTTTTAACCCCATTCTGATTCATCTCCTGGATTGCTTCTCTTTTGGAGACTTCTGTTTGAATATTGACTTCCCCAAATTTTTGCTTCTCAGAATATAAGCCTCTTATATTCTGTCTAAGGATTGATTTTTGTCTTTCCCAATAGATCTCAGTGTAGGAACTTCATGTATTTGTGTTTATCACATATAGTGCCAGTGACTTGATAGGCATTGGCTTAATAGCTCTGGAAAGGACATGAGAAGGTATGCACAACTCAACAAATATGATACCTAATTATTGTAAAATCTAAGGTGCCAGACATATTGTTTATGCCAAGGAGAGTTGTAGTACAATCAAGAGTACATATGCTTTCTTTAGAATTTTGTCTAATTAACCACCCCACTAGAAATTATATATGAATTTTAAAAGACTTAGAAGTGATTATAAATTGTTTTCCAATAAGGGTTTTATATGGTAGTATGAATAAAATGGGAAACCATTAAATACCATCCATACACCAAGCTCATTAATTCTTGAAGATGTTACAGTATGTTCTTGAAAAGTCCAATAATGGTGACAGGTATGTATGACAGTTATACGTCACGAAATACTATGCTAAGGAAATTTATCTGGAGCAACAAATCAATTTAAAGGAGATGATTTCTACACTGAGGAAGAAACACAGATATGGGATCAATCCCCCTTCCTCTGTTCCTCACTGCTCTAGTTTGAATGGGCCTTAGCAATAGGTCTAAGACTCTTGTAATTTGGGATCAATGTTGGAAGTACATCCAAAGCTTACTTCACAGAGTGCTAGGAAGCATTAGCCTAGATTGCTGCTGCTGTGCTCGAATCTCATGCACATAATCACATTATTTCTATTCTCTGGTGTTTTGCCATTTTGGAAAAAATCTGGTTTTTTTTTTTTTTTTTTTGATTAGCACTTTCTTTCCTTACTAACTTGGGTTGTTTTCTATATTCAGAAACAGTCTTTTGGCAGCACTTTATCAATATCCAGTCAAAAAAATAGAAATTGCTGTAGATGTTTTGGGCAGACACAGATTTAATATAGGGAATATTTATAAAATATTAGAAGGACTGAAAAATGAAAAGGAAAGGTAATGTTATCCTGAAGCCTGTTACCCATTGCACCCCACTTCCACCACAGATAGTCCCTCCCTCTCTCTCTCTCTTGCTCTGTCTTCCCCACAAATAAGTCTTTTCAAAAAGAACAATGAAATTGAATCCAAGTATGGGGAAAAATACAGTAAAATTAAATTCCCTAGTTGGTTCCTCTATTTTAAAAAGCAGACCATACATTTTGTAACTATTTTCATTCTTCCAAAAACGTTTTCTAGACATTTTCAGTCCCTCTTAGAGGAGTAAATAAACACATATTCTTGGTGTAATCATGGCTATGGGCTTGGCTTTTCTAAGCGCCAAGAACTGTCTCACTGTTATCCTTGCCCAACTGTTCTTACTATACCAAAAAGGCAAGGAACACATCATTGTCAAAACACACAAAGAAGCAAAAGGAAGTAATATTTTAAACATTAAACGACATTATCCAAGTCCTCGCCAACAATCAGAACTCATTGTGAGTAAAATGCTTACTGCACTGTGATTTTGCTTGCATGACTTTTAAAGTCACATAAAATGCATTGAGCTTCCAGGCTTTCATTTTATGATATGTAAACACATAACAATCAGAATGATCATAAAATGCCCTTCAGGCAGGGAGGTGGGATAGAGAAGTGGCTGCTCCAACCTGGAGAGCAGTTGGAAAACCCCGATCTCTTTGGTCCTTCACAGAAAGCTGTGCAGAGCAGGCTTTCAGAGACTGTCATCCCGGAGCCCGGGACTCATCCCTGAGCAGAGCTCTCCTCCTGTGCTCTTGGTTTAGAAGCCATGTTCTGGCTGCCAGACAGGGCACTCACAGCTTTCTAACCTGAACATTCAGAGACTGCGTGTTTATCTATCCTGGGGCTCTGACATCTGATGCCCAGCTGTGATTACGCCAGGACAGACTCCAGAGCTATGGCTCCAGTGATGGCTCCAGGGAACAACCATCAGCAAGGGACACAAATCCCTCACACATCACAAGGGAGGTAAACTCCTGGGAGGGGCAGCCAAGGCTTCGCCAAAGTTCAGTAGGGAAAACATTAGGTAGGTGTACACAGGTCATCTAGGGGTTGTAGAAAGGACTAAAATGTTGCTAACCAGCTGTATTTCTCTGAGAAGAAAACATGGGTGTGTGTTATTGTTTTAAGAAATGTAAACTAGTAAAACCATTATGAAAGACAGTATGAAGTTTCCTCAGAAATCCAAAAATAGATCTACCATATGATCCAGTTATCTCACTCTTGGGAATTTTCCCTGAAATCAGCATAGGAAAGAGTTATCTCTTCCTACATATTTATTACAGCTCAATTCTCAATAGCTAAGGTATAGAATTATCCTAGAATTCTGTTAAAACTGATGAGTGGAAAAGAAAATGTGGCATATATACAAGTTAGAATACTATTCAGCCATAGCAAAGCATTAAATTCTGTCTTTCACAATAAATGGATGTAATTAAAGACTATTATGTTCAGTGCAATAAGTCAGTTCCCAAAACACAAATATCATCTTTTACTCATTTGTGGTAACTGCTATATATAGAGTACAAAAAAGTAAAAGATGTGAGTGAAATTGACATCTTAAGACTTGATTATTCTTTATATCCCTTGTCTAAACTCCTAAGAAATAGTGGTCTTTCTACTTGCTGATTTCTGTAATTAGTAGAAGATTCAATTTGTGATTATAGGTAAATTGAGAGGCCAGTGCTGTGGTGTAAAGGGTAGGGACACGGTCTGCAGTGCCGGCATCCCATGTGGGCGCTGGTTCGAGACCTAGCTGCTCCACTTCTGATCCAGCTCTCTACTATGGCCTGGGAAACCAGTAGAATATGGCCCAAGTCCTTGGGTCCCTGTACCCACATGGGAGATCTGGAAGAAGCTCCTGGCTCCTGGCTTCAGATTGGCTCAGCTCTGGCCATTACGGTCATCTGGGGAGTGAACCAGCAGATGGAAGACTTTTCTTGCTCTCTATGCCTCTGCCTCTGCCTCTGCCTCTCTGTAACTCTGATTTTCGAATAAATAAATAAATAAATATTAACAAAATAAAGTAAATGGAAGATATTGCAAAAATTAAAATAAAACTAAGCAGGAAGGACGGTGGGAACAAGGAGAGAGGGTGAGAAATATTTAGTTCTTAAAACTGTATACATGAAATACATGGAATCATTCCCTTTATATAGATAAGTATTTTTATTTATATTTATATATATATAAAGCTTTTATTTAAAGAATATAAATTTCCAAAGTACAGCTTATGGATTACAATGGCTCCCCCCCACAACTTCCCTCCCTCCTGTAACCCTCCCCTTTCCCACTCCCTCTCCCCTTGCATTCACATCAAGATTCATTTTCAATTCTCTTTATATACAGAAGATCAGTTTAGTACATATTACGTAAAGATTTCAACAGTTTGCCCTCACATAGAGACACAAAGTGAAAATACTGTTGGAGTACTAGTTATAGTATTAATTCACAATGTACAACACATTAAGGACAGAGATCCTACATGATTTTTTTAAAGAATTGATTAATTATCTATGCAATTTCCAATTTAACACCAAGATTTTTTAATCATTTCCAATTATCTTTATATACAGAAGATCGATTCAGTATATACTATGTAAAGATTTCATCAGTTTGCACCCACACAGAAACACAAAGTGTAAAAATACTGTTTCAGTACTAATAATGGCATTATTTCACATTGGATAACACATTAAGGACAGATCCCTCATGAGATGTAAGTACACAGTGACTGCTGAAGTTGATTTAACAATTTGACACTCTTGTTTATGGCGTCAGTAATCTCCCTAGGCTCTAGTCATGAGTTGCCGAGGCTATGGAAGCCTTTAGGGTTCGCTGACTTCGATCTTATTCCAACAGGGTCATAGTCAAAGTGGAAGTTCTCTCCTCCCTTCAGAGAAAGGTACCTCCTTCCTTGATGGCCCCGTTCTTTCCACTGGGATCTCACTCGCAGAGATCTTTCATTTAGGTCTTCTTTTTTTTTTTTTTTTCAGAGTGTCTTGGCTTTCCATGCCTAAACTATTCTCATGGGCTCTTCAGCAAGATCCAAATGCCTTAAGGGCTGATTCTGAGGCCAGAGTGCTATTTAGGACATCTGCCATTCTATGAGTCTGCTGTGTATCTCGCTTCCCATGTTGGATCATTCTCTCCCTTTTTCATTCTATCAGTTAGTATTAGCAGACACTAGTCTTGTTTGTGTGATCCCTTTGACTCTTAGACCTATCAGTGTGATCAATTGTGAACTGAAATTGATCACTTGGACTAGTGAGATGGCCTTGGTACATGCCACCTTGATGGGATTGTATTGGAATCCCCTCGCACAATTCTAACTCCATCATTTGGGGCAGGTCCGATTGAGCATGTCCGAAATTGTACATCTCTTCCCTCTCTTATTCCCACTCTTAAATTTCACAGGGATCACTTTTCAGTTAAAATTTAAACACCTAAGAATAATTGTGTGTTAATTACAGAGTTCAACCACTAGTACTAGGATAAAGAAAAAAAAAATACTACCATGGATAAAGTATTACATTGTACAACAACAGTCAGCACAAGAGCTGATCAAGTCACTGTTTCTCATAGTGTCCATTTCACTTCAACTGGTTTCCCCTTTGGTGCTCAGTTAGTCGTCGCCAATCAAGGAACACAAATGATATTTGTCTCTTTGGGACTGGCTTAATTCACTCAGCATGATGTTTTCCAGATTCCTCCATTTTGTTGCAAATGACTGGATTTCATTGTTTTTGACTGCTGTATAGTATTCTGTAGAGTACATGTCGCATAATTTCCTAATCCAGTCTACTGTTGATGGGCATTTGTGTTGGTTCCAAGTCTTAGCTATTGTGAATTGAGCCGCAATAAACATTAGTGTGCAGACAGCTTTTTTGTTTGCCAATTTAATTTCCTTTGGGTAAATTCCAAGGAGTGGGATGGCTGGGTTCTATGGTAGGGTTATATTCAGGTTTCTGAGGAATCTCCAGACTGACTTCCATAGTGGCTTCACCAGTTTGCATTCCCACCAACAGTGGATTAGTGTCCCTTTTTCCCCACATCCTCTCCAGCATCTATTGTTGGTGGATTTCTGAATGTGAGCCATTCTAACTGGGGTGAGGTGAAACCTCATTGTGGTTTTGATTTGCATTTCCCTGATTGCTAGGGATCTTGAACATTTTTTCATGTGTCTGTTGGCCATTTGGATTTCCTCTTTTGAAAAATGTCTATTGAGGTCCTTGGCCCATCTCTTAAGTGGGTTGTTTGTTTTGATGTTGTGGAGTTTCTTAATTTCTTTGTAGATTCTGGTTATCAACCCTTTATCTGTTGCATAGTTTGCAAATATATTTTCCCATTCTGTCAGTTTCCTATTCACTTTCCTGACTGTTTCTTTTGCAGTACAGAAACTTCTCAATTTGATGCAACCCCAGTAGTTAATTTTGGCTTTGAGTGCCTGTGCTTCTGGGGTATTTTCCAAGAAGTCTTTGCCAGTACCTATGTCTTGCAGGGTTTCTCCTATGCTCTCTAATAATTTGATGGTGTCGGGTCATAGGTTTAAATTTTTAATCCATGTTGAATGAATTTTTGTGTAAGGTGAAAGGTAGGGATCTTCCTTCATGATTCTGCACGTGGAAATCCAGTTTTCTCAGCACCATTTGTTGAAGAGACTGTCCGTGCTCCAGGAATTGGTTTTAGATCCTTGATCAAATATAAGTTTGCTGCAGATGTTTGGATTGATTTCTGGTGTTTCTATTCTGTTCCATTGGTCTGTCCATCTGTTTCTGTACCAGTACCAGGATGTTTTGATAACTACTGCCCTGTAGTATGTCCTGAAATCTGGTATTGTGATGCCTCCAGCTTTGTTTTTGTTGTACAAGATTGCTTTAGCTATTCGAGGTCTCCTGTGTCTCCATATGAATTTCAGCATCATTTTTTCCAGATCTGAGAAGAATGTCCTCGGTATCTTGATTGGTATTGCATTGAATCTGTAAATTGCTTTTGACAGAATGGACATTTTGATGATATTGATTCTTCCAATCCATGAGCATGGGAGATTTCTCCATTTTTTGGTATCCTCTTCTATTTCTTTCTTTAAGGTTTTGTAATTTTCATCGTAGAGATCTTTAATGTCCTTGGTTAAGTTTATTCCAAGGTATTTGATTGTTTTTGTAGCAATTGTGAATGGGATTGATCTTAGCAGTTCTTCCTCAGCCATGGCATTGCCTGTGTATACAAAGGCTGTTGATTTTTGTGCATTGATTTTATATCCTGCTACTTTGCCAAACTCTTCTATGAGTTCCAATAGTCTCTTAGTAGAGTTCTTTGGGTCCCCTAAATAAAGAATCATGTCGTCTGCAAAGAGGGATAGTTTGAGTTCTTCCTTCCCAATTTGTATCCCTTTAATTTCTTTTTCTTGCCTAATAGCTCTGGCTAAGACTTCCAGCACTATATTGAATAGCAGTGGTGGGAGTGGGCATCCCTGTCTGGTACCAGATCTCAGTGGAAATGCTTCCAACTTTTCCCCATTCAATAGGATATTGGCCGTGGGTTTTTCATAAATTGCTTTGATTGTATTGAGAGGAATGTGCCTTTTATACCCAGTTTGCTTAGGGTTTTCATCATGAAAGGGTGTTGAATTTTATCGAATGCTTTCTCTGCATCTAGTGAGATAATCATATGGTTTTTCTTCTGCAGTCTGTTAATGTGGTGTATCACGTTGATTGTTTTGCAAATATTGAACCATCCCTGCATACCATGGATGAATCCCACTTGGTCTGGGTGGATGATCTTTCTGATTGTTGTTGCAGTCTACTGGCCAGAATCTTATTTTTAAAAGATATGTTTTCTGGCCGGCTCTGTGGCTCAACAGGCTAATTTTCCGCCTTGCGGCGCTGGCACACCGGGATCTAACCCGGTCAGGGCGCCGGATTCTGTCCCGGTCGCCCCTCTTCCAGGCCAGCCCTCTGCTGTGGCCCGGGAGTGCAGTGGAGGATGGCCCAAGTGCTTGGGCCCTGCACCCCATGGGAGACCAGGATAAGCACCTAGCACCTGGCTCCTGCCATCGGATGAGCGCGGTGCGCTGGCCGCAGCGCGCCAGCCGCGGCAGCCATTGGAGGGTGAACCAACGGCAAAAGGAAGACCTTTCTCTCTGTCTCTCTCTCTCACTGTCCACTCTGCCTGTCAAAAAAAAAGAAAAAAAAATGATATGTTTTCTAAAAATGTGCTGCTCCATACTCTTATTTGCAATACATATCTGCATGCTTCCCTTCACCTTTTTCATGGTAACTTTTGCTTAATTCTCATTCACTCACACAATAATTCATTTTCTTTATTCAACCCCTAGTTGATATTAAAACTTAGACTATGTCAGGGCCGGTGCCATGGTTCAATAGGCTAATCCTCCGCCTGTGGCGCCGGCGCCCCGGGTTCTAGTCCCAGTCACAGTGCCGGATTCTGTCCCGGCTGTCCCTCTTCCAGTCCAGCTCTCTGCTATGGCTTAGGAGTGCAGTGGAGGATGGCCCAAGTGCTTGGGCCCTGCACTTGCATGGGAGATCGTGAGAAGCACCTGGCTCCTGGCTTCGGATCAGCGCAGTGCACCAGCCGCAGCGCACCAGCCCCAGTGGCTACTGGGGGGTGAACCAATGGCAATAGGAAGACCTTTCTCTCTGTCTCTCTCTCTCACTGTCCACTCTGCCTGTCAAAAAACAAAAAAAAAAAACTTAGACGATGTCAGGCACTGTGCTAGGAACTTGGGACATGATATTTTTTCCAGGATATCTTCCTTCTCTCTCCATGGTGGACAATAGCAGCAAGTATATAATCATAATTTAAGTTTTAAAAAGCTTGCAGATTTCAATATTTGAAAAATCTCTATGAGCAGTATCTCCAATCTTTCGGAAATCTAGTCTGAGGGTAAACATGTTCTGGTCCCTAGAGCCTCAGAGCCTATCAGAGTTGGCATTTTATAGAGTAGTAGAACAGAAGGCAGGAGAAAGCATAGCTGGAAGGAGACCAACAGACAAGAGAAACAGTACCTTCCCCTGGGTCAGATAGTGTGCTTCTATCAGTAAAACCAAAGAATCAGCTCTTTGGTACATTGTTGACCCAGATTTAACTTGCAGTCAGCAAAATCATGATCACATCCTCCAGTACCACTTTTGGGAATTTTTTACAAATTTGTATCAAAAATACTTTTCTTACTACTGTACCTTCTTAGCAGATTTAACACAAATACACACACACACACACACACACACAAATGCTTAACTTTATATATTTTTTCTGCAGAATTTAATACTATTGCTTGGATTCAACATCTAAATCTGGTGAAATCATCAGGAATTTTGCTTCTGACACTTATTGTAACTGTTCCACCCAGCTTTATATCATCTGAGTATTTCATAATCATCCCTTCTTTCTCTCTGCCTCCATCTAATCCATCTACCACATGCAGCCAGAACAAACTTTCTAAAATAAAAAACTTGATCATTTTGTGCCTCACCCATGCCCAATTTATCAATGACAAATTCCTCAGCATGACATTGAAGGACTTTCACAATTGGTCTCTTGGCTTCCTTTTCACCAACTTCTGACACTCCTCTTACCTTATCTCCAAGAATAACGACTGCTTAGAAGCCCTCAAAACTCAGTGTCCATTGCTGCCTGCCTGCTTACCTTTGCTATTGCTTCCAGGACACACTTTTCTCTCTAATTCACTGTAATAAGTACAGTTTGCCCTTCAAGCCTCAACCACACTGTGGTTCCTCTGGAAAACCTTCTCTGGGCAGACCCACATCCACACTCTCCATCCCAGGATGGTGTTCCAATCTCTAGGATTTCATAATAAGTCACATATACTATAATATAATATATCACTCTAACTTAAGCTAAAAAATTGGGTTTTCTAAAACAAAGTTTGGAAAAACTATTCATACAAATAACCTGGGTATTTTGGTAGACTGTTGATCCTGATTCAGTTGTCTATAATGGTGAGTTCTGAAATTTTCTGTTCCTAGTAAACGCTAGGATGCTACTGGTCACAACCACATTTTGAGTAGGAAGACTATGATTTATTGTGTACATTTCTTTTCTAAACTATGAACTCCTTAAAATTTATGTAGATGATTCAACCATCTTTGAATCTTTATAGTTCAACATATATGAAAACAAAATATTTCATAAGTTGACCCTGTTTTGATACCTAATAATAATCATTAAAATGTTGAACTGAGCTACCAGAAACTACTTTCTATGTTGACATCAATATAATTCTCACACATAACTCAAAAGCAAATGTGCTTTTTTTTCATTTTGACTCAAGACGTTTGAAAAATTGCTGAAAAAGATTGCTAGAGAGCACCGTATTCTCTGATTTTAGCTGAAGTGCAGCAAAGAAGGGAAAAATAAGCTGACCACAAATCCATTCATGCAAACCACTTTTATATATGTATTTCTTTCAATGCTAACACACAATTTCTATGTGAGAAAAAGTGTGTATATGTTAAGGACATGCAGACTCCAAATGTGTCTCAATAGTTTTTATTCCTGACTGCAATTTACCAACCTTGTAATCTTAGGGAAGTTATTCATCTGTCATGGAGATAATAAAGTCTCTGCTTTCACCAAGCCTATATGAATGATGTAAATATGGGCATCATTATTTACTTATCCCTGCAAAGTTGTTCAATATCTGTGCCATGAAAGTCTTCCACTGTAGTCTGAGTGGAATTATAGTGATGTACAAGGTAACACACACATCTACTCTCAAGGAGCATATAGTCTTGGAAAATCAGACAATAAGCAGGTAAAGAAGCAAATGAAGTTACAAATTGAGCTGTATGTCATAAACAGGAGCCAAAATAGAGCTAATACAGAGCAGGAAGGAAAGTGTGAGCTGGTTTGAATATGTGGTTAGGACACAAAGGGCCTTTCAAGGATGAAAACTTGAAGTTAAGACCTGAAGGGTGGGAAGCCAGGACATAGAAACAACTCTGCAAAGATCTGAGGTGTGACATGTGTAATCATAGTCCTCTTCCATCAGATGAAGTTAGGGCTAAGTGAAGTCAAGCAATTTGCTCATTGTTAAATTCTAACCACCATAAAAGTAGACATCACAGCCCAAATTCATGATTAAATGGCTCTCACCATTATACCACACCATCCTGCTGATCAACATGAAAAGGAATATGAAAGAGGGCCATACATTGACTCATGTCATTGGGTTCCACAGCTGCCTAGTCTCACAGAACTGAAAATTTTGACCAGCCTTACCATCTATGCACAGGGATGGATAGGTGATATTATGAAGGCTCAGGTCTCCTTTAAAAACAAAACCAGGAAAAATGGAAATATTCTTAACTTTTATCTAAATAAATGTTTCTAGAACACATTAGATATTTTTCACTAAGTTATGCTGAAATAACAAACTACTCAATATTACATATTTGTCAAATTAAGATTTTATTTCTTGCTTACTTTATATGTTGAGAATTCTTTGGGTGCTTCTCTGTTTGTTCCATGGTTAAAGATGAAACAATGAGTCCTTTAGAACAGTCTTGTGTGGTGGCTAATGGAAAAGAGAAACAGCAGAACTATATGAGAGCTTCTTTTTTTTATTTTTGACAGGCAGAGTGGACAGTGAGAGAGAGAGAGACAGAGAGAAAGGTTTTCCTTTTTGCCATTGGTTCACCCTCCAATGACCGCCGCAGCTGGTGTGCTGCAGCCAGCGCATTGCACTGATCCAAAGCCAGGAGCCAGATGCTTCTCCTGGTCTCCCATGCGGGTGCAGGGTCCCAGAACCTGGGCCATCCTCCACTGCACTCCCGGGCCATAGCAGAGGGCTGGCCTGGAAGAGGGGCAACTGGGACAGAATCCGGAGCCCCGACCAGGACTAGAACCTGGTGTGCCAGTGCTACAAGGCGGAGGATTAGCCTATTGAGCTGCGGTGCCAGCCTATATGACAGCTTCTAAATGCCCTACAAAGAAGAACCCCACACACAAAAAAACGGCCTGACCAAAACTAGTACCATGGCCACATATGGCATCAATAAGGTAGAAATGGTATGGAAAGATAATCTTCTCTTACAGAGCTGGACTTCCAGAAGAAAAATGTAAACCTCTGCTCTACCATGAATTTGGGGATACAGTGCTTAGCAAGCCCATTGGCTTCAACTCACAATGGATCAAGGATCTAAACTTAAGACCTGAAACTATCAAATTACTAGAAGACAATGAAGAGAAAACACTGGAAGCCATTTGTATAGTCAAGGACTTCTTGGATAAGACCCCAGAAACACAGGCAATAAAAGCAAAAAAGACAAATGAGATTGCATCATACTAAGAAGCTTCTGCAAAGCAAAGAAACACTCAATACAGTTAAGAGGTAAGTGACAGAATGGGAGAAAGTATTTGCAAACTAGACATCTGATAAAGGATTAATATCCAGAATATATAAGGAGGTTAATAATTCCAACAATAACAAAATGAGCAATCTATTTAAAAAATGTGCTAATGAGATAAACAGGTACTTTTTGAAGGATGAGATGCAAATGACTAGTAGACACATGAAAAGATGCTTAAGATCGCTAATCATCAAGGAAATGCAAATAAAAACCACAATGTGGTTTCACCTCACCATAGTTAGAATGACTATCATTTAGAAATCCAAATATAACAAATGTCATTGGTTGGAATGTAAACTAGTACAATTATTATGGAAAGCAGAATGGAGATTCCTTAGAAATCTGGAAATGGATCTACCGTATGACCTGGCCATTCCACTCCTGGAAATCTACCCAAATGATGTGAAATCAGCATAAGAAAAAGTAGTCTGTACCCCCAGGTTGATAGCAATTCAAGTCACAAAAGCTAAGATATGTAATAATCCTAGATGTCCCCCAACTAATGACTGTTAAAGAAAATGCTATCTATCTATCTTTTTATGATGGACTATTACTCAGTCATAAAAGAATGTTAAATCTTGACTTTTGCAACAAAATGGATGCAATTGGATATCATTATGCTTGGTGAAATAAACAAATGCAAAAAAAATCACTTGTTTTCTTTGATTTGTGGCAGCTAATATGTAGAGTACAAAACTAATGTGTATGAATGAAATTGACATATTGAGATGGTTTATAACTTTTGTCTATACTCCTGAGGAACAATGGACTATTTAATTTTTATTTGGCGGCTTTTTAATTAGTAGAGGATTAAATTTGTGTTTATAAAGTAAATTGAAATTATGTCATTGCAAAAATTAAAAGAAAGGGGGCTGGTCCTATTGTGTAGTAGGTTAAGACTCTACCTGAAGCACCTGCATCCCATATGGGCACTGGTTTGTGTCCTGGCTGCTCCTTTTCTGATCCAGCTCTCTGCTGTAGCCTAGGAAAGCAGTAGCGAATGGCCCATGTACTTGGGCCCCTTCATTTGCATGGGAGACCTGGAAGAAGCTCCTGGATCCTGGCTTTGGATTGGCCTAGCTCCAGCAGTTGCAGCCATTTGGGGAGTGAGCTAGTGGATAGAAGACCTTTTTTTCTGTCTCTCCCTCTCTGTTTCTGTAACTCTACCTCTCAAGTAAATACATAAAATCTTAAAAAAAAGTAAAGAAAAATAATAAAGGAAGGGTTAAGAGGGTGGGAAGTATCATTATGTTCTTTTTTTTTAATTTGTTTTTATTTTATTTTTTATTTTTTATTTAGTAAATATAAATATCCAAAGTACAGTTTATAGATTACAATGGCTGCCCCCCATAATTTCCCTCCCACTCGCACCCCTCCCATCTCCTGCTCCCTATCCCATTCCATTCACATCAAGATTCATTTTCAATTATCTTTATATACAGAAGATCAATTTAGTATATATATTAAGTAAAGATTTCATCAGTTTGCACCCACACAGAAACACAAAGTGTAAAAATACTGTTTCAGTACTAGTTATAGCATTACTTCACATTCTGTTATTTTTTATATTTATTTTATTTATTTGAAAGGCAGAGTTAGAGAGAGAGAGAGAGAGAGAGAGAGAGAGAGAGAGAGAATGTAGAGGGAGAATTGTGTCTTCTAGCCACTGCTTCACTCCCCAAATGCTAAGAACAACTGGGTATGGACAAGGCTGAATCCAGGAGCTGGGAATTTCTTCTGGGACTTCCACATTTGTACTGGGTCCCATGGACTTGGGCCGTCTTCCACTGTTTTTCCAGGTACATTAGCATGCAGCAAGATTGTAAGTAGAGCAGCCAAGACTTGAATCAGCACCCATATGGGATGCCAGACCTGCAAGTGGTTGCTTAACCCACTGTACCACAATGCCAGTTCTCATGTTCTTAAAATTGCATATATATATATATATGAAATACAAGAAGTACGTTCTGTTAATATAAGTTATTAATTAATCCAAACATTGATACTGGTAATAACAACTCCTGTACTTACCTGAAGTGGCAATCAAATAATTGTATTTTGTTTTGTTTTGTTTTTAAAAATTAGGGTAAGAGGCAGATTTTTAAAAATTTTTTTTATTAATTTATTTGAAAGGTAGAGTTACAGACAGAGAGAGGGACAGAGAGGAAGATTTTCCATCCACTGATTCACTCCCCAAATGGACAATAGCCAGAGCTGACCAATCCAAAGCCAAGAGACAGGAGCTTCTTTAGAGTCTCCCATGTGGGTTCCCAAGCACTTGGGCCATTTTTCACTGCTTCCCTAGGCCATATCAGAGAGCTGGATGAAAAGAGGAGCAGCACACAACTAGTACTCAAAGAGTATATTTCACTCTGTGATGATATGTGAGGGCAAATGGTTTAAAATCTTTTCTTAACACATACTAAACTGAGATCCTGTATACAAAGAGAATTGAAAATGAATCTGGATGTGAATGAAAGGGGAGGGGGAGTGGGTAAGGGGGAAGGGTAGTGGGGGGAGGGGAGGTATGGGTGGGGAAGCCATTGCAATCCACAAGTTGTACCTTGGAAATTTATATTCTAAATAAAAAAAAAGATAATTAAAAAAAAAGAAAAAAAGAAAAGAGGAGCAGCCTGGACATGAACTGGCCCCCACATGGAATGCTGGTGCCGCAGGCAGAGGCTTAGCCTACCATGCTGCACTGGCCCCATATGTCTGCCTATGTAGGAGCCTGATATGTTAAGCATAATGATAGATAACATGTGTGAGATTCATTATGTCCCAGACATTCCCAGTGTTTGACATCCTAATCTGCCCTCACCACACACACAACAGTATTTTTTATAAGGTATTAACATTCCTATTTTACAAGTGAAGATACTAAGATCTGAAAGTAGCCCCAGAGCCAAGGTCATGTAGATAAGGTTAGCCAAAGCTAGGGCCCAGTCCAAGATTATGTTGATTCTGGTCTTCAGCTAGTTACTAAGACATCAGAAGATGTATTAAAAATAGCAAAATTTTCCCACATTATTCTTTCAAGAACTAACATAAGCATTTGGACAAAGGTAATCACAGGCAGGGCCTTCATTATCAGGTTACAGTATCCATTTCAAACTCTGTTCTCAAGAGGAACTGCCCTAAAAATATTAAAGCAAAAAGCCGAGTTTCTTGTTCTGTAAACAATATGCCTTATGTCATCCATCTAAAACACATTTCACAGCTCTTTTCACAAGTCTAGGACACATAAATTTTTTTTCAGATTTTCCAATTTTTGTACTCTTCTGATGACAAAACATGTTACAGTTATTTTCCAAGAACTAGTAACATTCTCTGGTTAAGCTGTACTGGAAAGAGAAGGGCTTTTTTAGTAACATCTGTGCAGTTCATGGAAAGCAAAGCAGTCTTAAGCATTGAGCCCATATGTTTACTTACCAGTTGGTTTCTCTCTGCATCTGGAAAAAGATTGAGGGCATAGAATTCCTGACCTTGAAATGATGTAGGATGCATGGAACCTGTGCTGATCACAGATTACTGATAACTGTGTTGAAACAAACCAGGAACAATGGCAGAGAAAATTTTTGGCAAAGACTAGGTGAGTCTGTAGCCTATCTGAGAATAAGTTTCACTATTAGAGATACTTAAAAATGTAATCTGTCCTCAAGTTTTATATTTTCCTTCATATTCCATGATGCACACAACCCCAGTCTTTTCCCCCTATTGGAAGGGCACCAAAATTCTCAGGTTCTTTCCTCTACTTCTATATAAGCATGGAATATAATTTGAGAAATTCATTCCCTGGGGGCAAAATGACTTAAATAAGATTCAAGATGCTCTTCATCTAAGATTTTTGTTTAGCAGAGAAGGCAGCTGATACTGTAGAATCATCAGCTAAAGAATTAAGCAATGTGATCAGTAGCATCACTGATCTCTAATAGATCTAAAATAAAATCTTAGTTATGTCATATGGCCTCATCCAACTTACTGTACACTCTGCTACCTCATGAAGGGTTTGTGATGGTTAGCATCAAACTTACAAAATGAAATGAAATATTAAAGGAATCTTTGAACAAGTAGAACATTTCAGAATATCTGCCCTGTAGTTAAAGTTTGAAATGTCCTTCTTCTTTTTCCTTGCATGTATCCCAAGAGTGAATTTCAAATACTGACTGATTCATGGTGTCTTTCCTAACATCTGCTAAAGTCTGCTCATTCCCCCTTTTCCTATATACGTTTTTCTAGTGCAAGAATTTCTTTAAATATCTATCCACTTATTTTTGAGGTCATGAAAGACAGGAATCAAAGTTTTCATTTCTAAACCATGCCTCACTTAAAGAAAGTGCTTAACACTTGGAGAATGATGAGAGGGTATGTACCAGAAAGAAGCACAAAGTCTCATCTGTCCTTGCTGTCAAATGTGGTTTTGAATGACTTACCAATATTTAACATTTGTGAAATTTCATGTGAAAGTGTATAGACCCTCTATTGTTGGGGGAGTAAAGTGTGATACTGGTCATTGGGTTTGGTAATGCATAGAAAATTCAATAAGCTTCATTTCAGATGAACCTTACATCATCACCTTTAGTCATTCTTTGAAGAAAATAATATATTTTACTTTTAGATTTTTGGGATAGAGAAGTTACTTTAAATACATCATGTTGACTCTCTCCTCCCAAAACCTAAAACCAAAAGCAGAGTTTAAAACTTCTATACAGATAGCATCCAGAAGCTGAGAAACAAATATCAAAACAATAATAGATTAGAAAATTATATACCTTTTGCAAGATATTCATTTTCCCCAAAGCATGTAAGACTTCCACAAAGTAATGGGGTTTCTACAAAGAAACAAGAATACCAATCACTTCTCCCAAAATAGTCTACTCCCTATAGATGTGATATTTGCTGTCCTCATAAACCCAGTCTGCTTCATTTATTAATTTTAATAGTTTGAATGTTGTGGGCATTTGATGTTTCTACCTTTTTGGGAGCTCTGCACTGTGTCAACTTACCCAGACCTACAGTTTCCAGATTTTCTGCGTGTTTCAGGGTTAGAGTTTGCCAATAGAGAACTCTGCAGGAGATTTAGAAAGCTGAAACATGACAATTATCTTACACTTGAAAGGTAGATGTTGGCTACCTCACCTTCTTAACATTGGGCAGCTTCCAGAACTGAAACTTGCCCAGCTTTACCAAGCCCTGGACCAGTTCTTAAGGGGATTTTTGGTGAAAAAATCCCAGCTCTTGAACTTGGCGACTGGTTGTAGATAAGAGATCAATATTGGTTCTGATCTTTCTCATGGGTTCTCCCCATTCCATCATCTCAGGTTTCAGTTAGTTTTTCCATGCCCAATATCCATCTTCTCTCCTAACTTAAGGTCAAGTGACTTCAGGCTTCAGTTCCTGAAGTAGGAGCAAGTCTTACTTAGCCATAAACTACTTAACCAGCTCCCATTATTGTATAAGCTCAAATCCTTCTAACTCATCACAGTGGTTCTCTCCTAATAGAGCCCTGAAAGACGCATCTACTTCAATCCTAAATCAGAATAACTGGTCATAGCAGTCCAATGATTGGAATCTAAGATAATAAAGATAAAATAGGAACAACTCATATTTATATTATATCATTATTGACAAAACAATTTCACAAAAATTGTTTCATCCTAAGGCTCAACAAATCGTCCATAACATTTAAAACTTTTCTTAAGAGGTGAAAAAAGTGTGATTTGCAAGGTTAAAGTGAGTTACTTCAGATTTCAAAGCTAACCTATACCAGTGCAAAGATCAAATACTGAGCAAAATTTGCATTATGATTGAGAATGTCTCCTCACCAGTTGTTTTTATAAGAGCAAGTATATCACGTGGTATTGTTATAAAACTTGAAGGAAATTACACATGTAAAGTATGCACAAAAGCATATTTTTTTATTTCATTTTTTTTTAACTTTTTTGACAGGCAGAGTGGACAGTGAGAGAGAGAGACAGAGAGAAAGGTCTTCCTTTTCGCCGTTGGTTCACCCTCCAATGGCTGCTGCGGCCGGTGGGCTGCGGCTAGCACATCGCGCTGATCCAAAGCCAGGTGCTTCTCCTGGTCTCCCATGGGGTGCAGGGCCCAAGCACTTGGGCCATCCTCCACCACACTCCCTGGCCACAGCAGAGGGCTGGCCTGGAAGAGGGGCAACCGGGACAGAATCAGGTGCCCTGACCAGGACTAGAACCCGGTGTGCCGGCGCTGCAAGGCGGAGGATTAGCATATTGAGCCACGGCGCCGGCCCAACAAAAGCATCTTAAGTATAGTAATGAATCAATGAATATTACTTTTATCTGATGCAGGAATATTTTTTTTAATTTTTTTAAAATTTTTATTTATTTATTTATTTATTTATTTATTTTTATTTTTTTTTCTTATTTAGAATATAAATTTCCAAGGTACAACTTGTGGATTGCAATGGCTTCCCCACCCATACCTGCCCTCCCCCCTGCTACCCTTCCCCCTTCCTCACTCCCTCTCCCCTTTCATTCCCATTCAGATTCATTTTCAATTCTCTTTGTATACAGGAGTTCAGTTTAGTATGTGTTAAGAAAAGATTTTAAACCATTTGCCCTCACATAGCATCCTAGAGTGAAGTATACTCTTTGAGTACTAGTTGTAGCTTTAAATCACGTTGTACAGGACATTAGGGACTGAGATCCTACATGATATTATTTTTTTAATTGATTGATTTTTATGTAACTTCCAATTTTTTTTAATCATTTCCAATTGTCTTTCTATACGGAAGATTGATTCAGTATATATTAAGCAAAGATTTTGTCAGTTTGCATCCGCATAGAGACACAAAATGCAGAAATACTGTTTTAGTCCTAGTTATTGCATTACTTCACCTTGGACTACACATTAAGGACTGGCCCAAGTGATCAGTTTCAGTTCACAATTGATGACACTGATAGGTCTAGGAGTCATAGGGATCACACAAGCAAGACTAGTGACTGCTAATACTAACAGATAGAACTAAAAAAGGGAGAGACTGATCCAACATGGGAAGTAGGATACACAGCAGACTCATAGAATAGCAGATATCCTAATAAATCACTCTGGCCTCAGAATCAGCCCTTAAGGCATCAGGATCTGGCTCAAGAACCCATGAGAGTATTTTTGGCATGGAAAGCCAAGACACTCTGGGAAAAAAAAAAAAGAAGAAGAAGACATAAATGAAAGATCTCTGCGAGTAAGATCCCAACGGAAGGAACAGGGCCACCAGAGAGGGAGGTACCTTTCTCCGAAGGGAGGAGAGAACCTCCACTTTGACTATGACCCTGTCAGAACAAGATCCAAGTCGGCGAACACTAAAGGCTTCCATAGCCTCAGCAACTCATGACTACAGCCTAGGGAGATTGCTGACGCCATAAACAAGAGTGGCAAATTGTTAAATCAACAACAATAGTCACTGTGTACTTACGGCCCATGTATGATCTGATGCAGGAATATTAATGGCAAAAAGAAGCTAATGCATGGTTTAAATTAATCAGCAAAGACATATTTTAAATAAGTGAAAACTAAAATAAAGCAGAGAGGGGTTTACTTACTTGCCATGTCACCATGGGGAAACTGTTTAATTTCTATAATCCTCATGTTCAGCATCTATAAATGATAACCACCATTATTATTGTCAAGAATACATTCCCGCTCTTTTTCTTCTTTCTAATTTTGCTCTCATATCCTTACACATGCAGCATTTATTGACATTCTTTTCATTTCCTTCTGGAGCTCAAAGTCAGAGCTGTCAAAATGACATCAAAGTCAGAGCTGTCAAAATGATATTTCAACAATGACATCAATGTCAGAGCTGTCAAAATGACATTTCAACAATGACATCAACGTCAGAGCTGTCAAAATGACATTTCAACAATGACATTTCAGTACTTTTGTCTTCTATTACTATACCTCCACATGCAATTATTATTTCTGTTAGTTCTCATAATAATGATGACGATAGACCTCATGATTTAAAAAAGTGCTTCATTTACCCCATGGCCATTTAACTTGGCCAACTTCATCCCTTGCAATATGGCCCAAAACACAGGAATTCTTTCAACTCCGCTGGGGCGTAAGAGCTCTCAGGAACTACCAACAGAACCCAACCCCTCCTTCTATCCCCTTGCTTCCAATGAACCTGTTACATTGGGCCATCTTTTATTTTGACATTTAAAGTTTCTTTTTCTTTTTAAATGAATTCCATTTTTGCTCTGTGTTATATAAAATCTTCTATTTTCAATAGGTTTCCTTTTGTCAATCACACACCTCGAAATATTCTCTTCAGCTTTCACTTTATTTCCTTTCATCTTCTTATTCATAAATCTCAAAGGCTGTTTCATATTAGTTATTTTTAAAGTATAATCCAGTCCACTTCCTTTGTCGATGTATTTTCAGTATAGTCAGCAGCTGACTCCACCATTTCTTATGAGGACAGCTTTTTTTTCCCTAACACAAATGTATACATGCACTTGGAGAGATTTCTAAGACTATGTCACTGAACCCGTTTGCCACTATCTCACTAGCACATTTGGGGAAATTTTGAATACTGTGTGAGTTGGTTTAAAAATAACAGAAATAAGTAATGTGCTCAAATTAGATTAAAATATAGTTATTCACAGCCCTCTGTCTCCTAGTAGATTTGTTTGGTCAGAAAACAGTCATTAAAATTATGTCATTCACTTTGCTAGGCACTAGTTGTTGTTAATAGAACAAAACATAGTCTTTTCCCTGATAGTATTTTTGGCCAATGTCAATGACTAGGAATAAACAATAACCAAATATATGAACATTTTTATCCTTTTATAGGATGGACTGCATTATGTGGGGGAAAAAAAAAAAAAAACAAGATCTTAGGGGTTAAAGCAACAAAGATGTATTTGTCACTCCCATTAAGGGTCCTTGGGAATTGGCTGGAAATATAATCTCCATCACTGCCAAAGAATATTTCTTATCTCTAGCAGAAGGAAAGATAAAATAGTGAATCACAGTGTGGCTCTAAAATTCCTCCCAAAACTGACTCACATCTCTTTTGTTCCATTTCATTGGCCAATGAAAGCCACATGGCCACCTTAAATGACAAGGGAGTGGAAGTAGTAAGAGAAATGCCATCCTACCCACACCCAAAGAAGTGAAAAGCTATGAAGGGCTCTAAGGAGCTACCAAGAAGGGAGGGTATCCTAAACCAGGCAATAGAGTACTTTGAACATATGTAACAGAAAACTGGAATCCAAGCTCTCTGAAAGAATAAGAAAATTAATTTCTCCACATAAGAAGTCTAATAGTAGAGGAGACTCCAGTGTGACTTAATGGCTATGCAGTGTTACCCATGACTCAGATTAATCTCATCTTCCATATCTACCATCTTCAGAAGCCTGAATTCACCTTCAGATTGGCTTTTTTCTTGCTTTCAAAATAGATTCAGCTCTTCCTGGATAATACATCCAGGCTACAAAATGTGTAAACAAAGAAAATAATAGAATAATCTCTTCCAGTATGTCCTTAGAAGAAAGAAACCTGTGAGATCCTGTACTTCTCCTCAAGTGTCATTGGCTGTGACTGGATCTTATGTTTGTAAAGCAAAATGGGATTGGTCTGATCAAGGAACGCAATACACCCTGAATTCTGGATGCCTGCAATGCCTTTCATGACTACTTGATAAAATCACATATGAGTACATAACTGAGTGACAATAACATGTCTTCTGAGCTGTCTTCCACAAGCCCCTCTTATAAGTTTTATTTTTATGTAACGTCCTTAATTCATAACTAAGGGATATTGGTTTTCTGAGGCTTCATTAACCAAATACTACAAATTGAGTGACTTAAACAATAAAAAAGGTATTATATCATAGTTTTGGGTGCTGGAAGTCCAAAACCAAGGTGTCAATAGGATAGGTTCATTCTTGAGGGTTCAGGGTGAATGATCTGCTAGGATCTGTTGATATTGACATTCAATTTGATTTGAAAATGGGTCATTACAGATGTAATTAGTGTCCTTAAAATGGCATCCTTATCACTTCTCAGCCTTTTGGCTAAGATCAAGTGTTAAATGGTGTCCTTAAAATGACTGAAATTTGGGCACAGGTGTACATACAAGGAGAATGTCATTTGAACATAAAGACAGCTACCCACAAGCCAAGAAGAAAACTAGAATTTTTTAGTTGAAATAACAATAATAACCATTATTGTTTATTGAGCTCATTATGCATGCTAGTAAATGCATATGAAGCACTCTATCATGCTTCATATAAGCCTCCCAAAAAATCTGAATTATTGTTACTAGTATTACTATTGTACAAATAAGGCTGAGACTCAACTAGGTAAGTTTTAGCCCCAAGACACTGACTTAGCCAGGAGCACATTCGGAATATAGTCAGAATCTGTCTGATTTCAAAGTCCATACTCTTAAAATGAAAACCTGCCACCTTTTAAAGTTTTTACTACTCTCCAATCTCCTTTCTAAATGACCATATATTTTGATTAAGTGCATCTTTTATAACACCATTTGGAACTTTTAACTGGGCAAATTAGCAATGCTGTAAAAATAGTGGTTTTGATGGAAAAATCATAATTCTTCAAAATTTATTATTATATAAAATATACAAAATATAAGTAAGCCAGCTAAATATATAAGATATTAAATATTGGCTTTATATAAAAATTCCAAATAAAATATTTTTAAATTATTGAATAAGAAATGATCTGACTTTGCTAGTATATTTTGTATTGTTTATGATTGATATGGCACTCTGTATTTGATTATCTATTGCTGTGCAATAAATTATCCCCAAAATCAGCTACTTCAAAGGCAATATACAATTATTATATCACAGTTTCTGTGAGTTAGAAATCCAGGCTTAGCAAAGTCCCTAATTCAAGGTCTCCCATGAAGTGGCAGTTAAGCTATCAATTATAACTAGCTTCATCTGAAATATTGGCTATAGGACGATCCGTTTATAAGCTATCATAAATGTTTGTCAGCAGAATTAGTTTCTGAAATATTCTTGGTCTGAGGGCATTTGTTCCTTCCTTGCTGTTGGAGCAAAGCCATCTCAATGATTTGCAAAGTGTTCTAAAGCAAGTGGTCAGGGGCCGATGCAGTGGCGCAGAGGGTTAAAGTACTGCTCTGCAGCGCCAGCATCACATATGGGTGCCAGTTCAAGACCCGGCTGCTCCACTTCCAATCTAGCTCTCTGCTATGGCCTGGGAAAGCATTAGAAGATGGCCCAGGTTCTTGGGCCCCTGCACCCTTGTGGGAGATCTGGAAGAAGCTCTTGGCTCCTGGCTTCAGATCAACGCAGCTCCGGCCATTGCAATTATTTTTTTTTCTTTCAAATTTTTATTTAAAATATAACTTTCCAAGGTACAACTTAAGGATTATAATGGCCCCCCCCACTTTCCCTCTCCCCTCACAACCCTCCCCCCTTACCCGCTCCCTCTCCCCTTTCATTGACATCCAGATTCCTTTTTCAATTCTCTTTGTATACCGGAGACCAGTTCAGTATGTGTTAAGTAAAGATTTTGACATTTGCCCTCATATAGCACCACGAAGTGAAATATACTATTTGAGTACACGTTATAGCATTGAATCACATTGTACAGCAAATTAAGGACAGAGATCCTGCATGATAAATGTTTTGAATTTGATTAATTTTTTATGCGATTTCTAATATAGCAATGAGCCTTTTTTTTCTTTTTCGATTATCTTTATATACAGAAGATCGATTTAGTATGTATTAAGTAGCGATTACATCAGTTTGTACCCACACAGAAACACAAAGTGTAAAAATTCCGTTTCAGTGCTAGTTATAGCATTACTTCACATTGGACAACGCATTAAGGACAGATCCCACATGGGACATAAGTACACAGTGACTCCTGATGTTGATTTAATAATTTGACACTCTTGTTTATGGCGTCAGGAATCTCCCTAGGCTCTAGTTATGAGTCGGCCATTGCAATTATTTGGGGAGTGAACGATCGGATGGAAGACCTCTCTCTCTCTGCCTCTCCTCTCTCTGTGTAACTCTGACTTTCAAATAAGTAAATAAATCTTTAAAAAACAAAAAAAGCAAGTGGTCAAGAAAAAAATTGAAGGTATCCAAGATGGAAATCAGTGCTTTTGTAACCTAATCTCAAATATGTCATCTCATCCTGTCTGCTACACTCTATGCATGAGTAGTGAGTCAGTAAGTCCAGCCCACCTTTTAGGAGAGGGGGTAGGTAAGATGTAGGGAGGATAGGATCCTTGACAATCATCTTAAAGGCAGCCTATTACCATGAGTCTACAACATCCATGATCAAAACCTCTTAGAAAAGCTTCTCAAATTCTTTATAGTCTCTCTGCTGTCAAAAACTTTGTTCAGTCAAGTGAGTGACAGATTTGAAAGCATTTTTATATGTACTCAAAAATGTATAATGGTTATACTTACATTCAAAGATTCTGATACAATCATGGATCACTTACCTGTTAAATATAAGAGTGGGAATAAGAGAGGGAGGAGATGTACAATTTGGGACATGCTCAATTGGACTTGCCCCAAATGGTGGAGTTAGAAATGTGCCAGGGATTCCAATAAAATCCCTTCAAGATTGCTTGTACCAATGCTATCTCACTGGTCCAACCGATCAATTTCAGTTCACAATTGATCATACTGATAGGTCTAAGAGTCAAAGGGGTCACACAAACAAGACTAGTGTCTGCAAATACTGATAGAATAAAAAAGGGAGAGAACAATCCAACATGGGAAGTGGGATACAGAGCAGACTCATAGAATGGCAGATGTCCTAAATAGCACTCTGGCCTCAGAATCAGCCCGTAAGGCATTCGTATCAGATCAGGCTAAAGAACCCATGAGAGTATTTTAGGCATGGAAAGCCAAGACATTCTGGCAAAATAAAAAAAGAAGACCTAAATGAAAGATCTCTGCGAGTGAGATCCCAGTAGAAAGTATGGGCCATCAAAGAAGGAGGTAACTTTCTCTGAAAGGAGGAGAGAATTTCCGCTTTGACTATGACCTTGTCTAAATAAGACTGAAGTCAGCAAACTCAACAGGCTCCCATAGCCTTGGCAACTCATGACTAGAGCCTAGGGAGATTTCTGACGCCATAAACAAGAGTGTCAAATTGTTAAGTCAACAACAGGAGTCATTGTGCACTTACTCCTCATGTGGGATCTCTGTCCTTAATGTGTTGTCCAATGTGAATTAATGCTATAACTAGTACTCAAACAGTATTTTACACTTTATTTTCTGTGTGGTGCAAACTAATGAAATCTTTACTTAATATATACTAAATCGATCTTCTGTATATAAAGAGAATTGAAAATGAATCTTGATGTGAATGGAATGGGAGAGAGAGCAAGAGATGGGAGGGGTGCGGGTGGGAGGGAAGTTATGGGGGGGAAAAAGCCATAGTAATCCATAAATTGTACTTTAGAAAATTATATTTACTAAATAAAAGTGTTTATAATAAAAAATCATGGATCACTTAATAATAGGGCTTAATTCTAAAAAATATTTTCTAAGAGATTTCTCCATTTTAAGAACATCAGAAAATGCACCTACACAAGCTAAGGTGGTTATAACATCACTAGACCAGATAATGAAGGTCATTATGCAGTATATGTCTGTAATTGCATTCTTTTATTGACAAACAACATTGAAAATTTTGTGCTATTGCAAATAAACTTTATTTCCAAACATTCTTTACACTTAAAAAAAGATATAATTTAATTTGTAGAATACACACAAACTGTGCAACAAAGAATAGATATTACTAAATGGGCACAGCAGACATAAACAGACACATGGAGTCAATGTACAAGATGGTACATATTCATGGCTGATCTTGCAACCTCACTCACAAAGAACCCCTCCTTGCCTTTTCTACACAGCTAGGCACATTGTGGTCTAGGTCCCACAGGCCTTGGGTACCTAGGACCTGAAATGCTCCAGTAACCCCAGGGCCTCTCATTGTGGTCAGGAGCACTTATTTGAGCATGTTCTACATAGGACTTTTCAAACTTTAATATGCATATGAATCCCCCAGGCATCTTATTGAAACTCAGATTCTAAGTACATCCAGAATGTATTTTTAACAAGCTTCTACTTAATGCGAATATTGATGAGTAGCAACTTTCTATACAACATAGTTGAACACTATGGAAACCAGATTACTCATCGCTTTGTTTGATTTCACTGGGGGCAGTTGAATACCGCTAGACTCCACTCCTTAAGGCTGCAATTTGAGGGTTTAATTGACAGTGTGGTTCTTCCACCCTGAGACTCAGGTTGCTTTTACTGGTGCTGTGTTCCTATTCCCCTAGTTCTGTGGGCTTTCACACCCTGCAACTTTATTCAGCTACTGCCCTCCCATATCACCAACCAATATGCTTGATACTCTGTGTGCCTGAATAGGAATAGGAATGCCCAGTTTCCTTACTTCAAGGTGATGGGACTGTGAGGTGTGCATGTGTTTGTTTATCCTTGCTTATCCTTGCTTATGCTTCAGAGCTCTCAAATCAGGTGGAGACTGGGGCATCACTATACACTTCTGCCTGCTTCACCTCTTCCTTTTCTCTCCCCACTCATGTAGGATTTTCCTGAGAGCTTCCAGTCAAATCCCTTGCACACAGAACCTTACCTGAGGTACACAATAGAGAGAACACTTACTACTTGAGGTAATTGATTAGGATGCACACTGGCCTCTGCCTTTCCTCCCAAGGGCAGAGGAAATCCACATTTCTGGGACACCTATGACTGGTGCATTTTTTGGAAGCTTTGGGCTCGAAAACCAATGTGTTTAAACATACTTCATGGCAAGAAATTTAGGATCCAAACAGATTGCAGTTTGCATCCTGGTCTCTTAGGCCAAATGTTATTGACAGGAGTGTCAGAGAATCACATCCTCAAATCTTAGAGGAGAAGAAAATGTAGCACAGGTGCAAAATTATTGTAGAGTCATCCAAATCACCTTTGCTAATGAGTCCTAATTCTTTCGGGGAATGATCCTGACTCGCTGTGAAGGAGTTGAATTTCACTTTAAGGACAAAGCAACAAGTCCTTAAGCACACTGACAGATATTTTGTGTTCGAATTTTCTTTACAGTGAATTTAAAAAAAAAAAAAACTGTGCTGGAAAAGAAACTATAAATAGCTTCGTGAGCCTTATATAAGAGAATAACATCTCATTATTCTAGTATGAGTGTGTTCCAACTGGTAGATAATTCAAAGCAACTGTTACTTCCCTAATGCCTTCTTGTTTTCTAAATAAAAATAGATAAAATTCAACTTTACTTCACTGAAATGTGTGTATTTTTCTCTTTTATTTCCCACTCTGGTTCTCTGATTCATCAGGTTTCACCAAAAAGTTCAAACAGATGAGGATTATGATAACTGAACATTAGTAATAGACAGTAACAGACTGAGAATGAGAGCTTTGATGGAAGGACACTTCCTTCTTTGAGTAAACAGCTTTGGAGCCACTCTGTTCCTGCTGAAGGTTTTAATAATAGTGGTTCAGTTGGGTGTTTCTCTCTGCAGTTAATCAAAGCTCCTTTCCAGCAAGACTGAGCTTAGCTTTTCTGCATTTAAACTGCAGCTGTTTTTCATATTGGTGGCGTTCCAGAAAGGATCCGCTGTCTGCGGGCCCCATGAGAAGGTGGGCAGAGTATGAGAAAGCTCTGTGCTCCACCATTTCCTGCCTCTTCTGTTCTGGGAACACTCAAGACACAGTGATAAGTAGTTTTGTTCTTAAGAAAATTGGTTCCTCCAAGCTTTTCCTTGGTCAAAGCAGTTTAAACACTCAGCAACCACCTTTTTGGCTATTCATTTCTCCCGAGGGAAATGATTGCAAAGATTTTCTGTGATATGTTGGCTCTTCTTGTAACAGTGTGAGGCAGGGAATGACAGAGTCAGTCGCTTCTTTCACTCTGCAGCCACTTGTTTCATCGCTATCAGGGGTGAATGTGCCAGCACAGAGGAATCAGATGAAGGAAGCTAAATTCTTCCACTTAACATACTCATGGTTTTAATAAAGTAATGAACAAATATACCTGTACTTTCAAAACAATGAGGTTAATTGCTTCAAATAAATGCATGTGACTTGGGCACAGAGATTAAGTAACTTTTCCAAGTAAAATGTATTTTAACACAACAATATAAAAATTTGAACCCAATAACATTACACTTTCAAACCTGTGCTTTTTCCAGCATTGTGTCATTCTCATTTTCTATTAACTATTCACATTGTTTTGGAAATAGTGCTTTACATGCCCAGTAGGAAAATTTAGCCTGCTCATCACTGTGTCTTCCATATGTCCTAGTTTCCAAACCTGAGAAAAAAAAAAAAAAAAACAAGCCTATGGCACCTTGATGTTAAAGCATCTTTGCTTTTAAAACCCTCTACTTAAGAATGTCTGGGCCCTCTGCCACGTGTTCAGTGTGTGTACAGTTCGGTCTATGTACACACTGGCAGTTGGTCAACCTCTGTGAGTTTCTTTTCTTTGAATAAATTCGGTCTTGCCATGAGTTCATATTCTACCTCCTCTCTGTTCTGTGCCCTTTTCCTAACATTTGGTGCCCCATGTGAGGAGGGGAGTGGAGGCCTCAGTCTCTGGGTAAGAGCTATGATCTCCCACCCTTCCTCCAAACTTCCTTCTGCTTTCTGAACGCCTTCCACTTTTTACTGTCTCTTACCTTCTCTTTCCTACAATCTCCTTTTTCCCTTCTGACCCAGACAGCCCTGAGAGACCCCTCTCCAGAACACTTTCTCACCCCTGCTTGGACTTCTCATTTCCCAACAAATTCACATCAGAGCCTTTGCCAGATCTCATTGATATATGTCCACATTGGACCTAATTCTCAACCCATAGGACTGGTGAGAGACGTCTCCGTTGCCTCCTGGGTGCTGGGGCAATGCTCGTGAGTGGTTCATCCCACCTCATAGGGCATGGGAAGTCTCCGTTGCCTCCTGTGTGCTGGGGCAATGCTCGTGAGTGGTTCATCCCCCTCATAGGGCCTGGGGTGTCCCCGTTGCCTCCTGTGTGCTGGGGCAATGCTCGTGAGTGGTTCATCCCCCTCATAGGGCCTGGGGTGTCCCCGTTGCCTCCTGTGTGCTGGGGCAATGCTCGTGAGTGGTTCATCCCCCTCATAGGGCCTGGGGTGTCCCCGTTGCCTCCTGTGTGCTGGGGCAATGCTCGTGAGTGGCTCATCCCCCTCTTAGGGCCTGGGGTGTCCCGTTGCCTCCTGGGTGCTGGGGCAATGCTCGTGAGTGGTTCATCCCCCTCTTAGGGCCTGGGGTGTTTGGTCAGTTTCTCTTGCTGTCTCCTTTAGAGGACTCAGAACTTGGGTTCTTGGTTGGGGTGATTCTTTCCCAGCGACACCCTGTGAAAGGACCCTTTTCTCCTAGACCATATTTTGCTTAATCCATGGGTTCCAAATTCCGACTTCCCTCTGGCCTGCCTCTTAAAAGACTTGTGCAAGCTGGACCTGAAGGAGGAGGTAAAGCAGAGACCATTAATCCATCTCTGCACTAAAATTTGGCCTCAATTAGGAATTTTCATCTCAGAATTCTCTAAGATTTTAATAACTTTACAAAGAGAAACAGCAAATGGTCAGAGTTCCCCTATTCCAAGACTTTTTCCTCCTCCATGGTCAACTTTCCCCACTCCGTGTTCTCATGGAGGAAGAAGGCTTGGAGCCTCTTCTACCTCTCCACCTCTCCCTTCCTGCTCTCCATCTGAGAAGCTGGTATCTCAGGAACACACAGTCCTCCACTCACTCTATTCCTCCTCTCTCTCTCTAGCACCTCCTCTCCCCTCTCACCAGTGCAGTGTTCTTTCTCTGTGGCAATCAGGCATACACCTGTCTTCTCACTAACTGGACACTAACAACACAAGACTGCTCTTCAATCAATTCCAACCCATAGTATAGATACCCCGCCCTGCATCAATGCCCCATATCATCAGGAAGTAGCCAGAATGAAACCAGTGCCCCATCTCCTTATCTACACTCAGAGTCAGGATTGATGCAACAAAGACACAAGCCTCAGCCATTTTAGGTTCTTGTTACCCCTGCCTTCTTTCAAGAGACCAGTTCAGTCTCACATGCTATATTGTTCCCCACCCCATGGCTTGCATTCCTCGGAAGCCAGTGGACAAAACTTGAAGAACCTGTATGGTGAAGCTCATCTTCACCTACTGCCTCCCACTGCCACCCCTAACCCACCTAAGATACAGAAAGGCTTAACCTGCTGGGATCTGGACCCTCTGGCACATGTTCTTTCGGTCTGTGTACACGTTGGCAGGGCCTTAACGCAGGCAGTGAGACCCTAGCATCATGGCAGACCTCCACCATGGATCACACAGATTCGCTGTTTGAAACTTATGAGATGAGCTGAAGCTTTTTGACTAAACAGCCAAAAAGCAGATGGAGGAGTTACAGATTCTTAGAAATGTTCCCATCTCCATGATTTGAGGCCAAAAGTAGATTGGTCTAAGTAGGGAGTTAAGACTTGTGTGAAATCTATTATGTGGAAACAACACTGCCAGGAGGAGAACTTCCTAAGAAGCCAAGATTCTTGAGCGTGGATTCCTTCAGGTTGCCTGGATGGATTATGGCTCTAACCAGACAGGATTTCATTGCTCCAGTTTAGATGTGAGAGTCTAGAGTATAGAGGGATAACTCCTCAAACCAGCTCAGATAAACAAACCCTAAGGAAATGTGCTGTTTGTTGGAATACCAGTGGACTTCTTTGGTAGATTAGAAGCATGGCATTCTGGTGAGGATATTTTCTTTCCTCTGAGTCAAGAGCTCCTGTGAGTGTTTTTTCTCTTTGGAATGTCTTTCCATTCTGGCCTTAAAGGTAAAGTTGAAAATGAAAGAGAAAGAAAGAGCTCAATTTGTGGAACAACAAACCTTATGTAGTGGTCAAGTAAATGATTTTACAACCCTTGAGGAACTGGAGAAGCTACTAGAAATGCAATGAAAAGCAACTGGCCAGGTGGCTTCCTCTTAGGAATGAACTGAGAGGAAGTCACCTTGGGCATCTCCCTGCTTCTAGGATTCACCATCCCCAGTTTCTGCAGTAGGACTAAGGGTACTCGATGGTGGAATGGCAGCTCCTTGAAGCAAATTCTCCCAACATTCAAACTAGACAACTCTCCTGAGCCTCACATGTAAAGAATTGAGGCCTGCTAGAGGGGACCTAGAAGTCTGGATCAATGTCCTAGGCAACAAAGCAGCCCACCATGGCAAGCAGGAGATGAACCCAGCTATAGCCAGAAGATCTAAATGGCTACATGCAGATATTCAGGAAGAAAACTTGAATCTCAGTGGAGCACAAGTGCTCCATGGGAGACATCCAGGCAGAGCTGTGCTGTTGCCTACTAACCTGGAACACACTCCACCCCATGCATTTGGGCTTCTGTACCTCCTTGTAAACTTATGAACTTGAAGTTGCTTGAATCATTTTGGTTTAATAAATGGGGTGAAAGGATATAGAAAATAATAACACCTACCTGAAACAATACACTTTGGAGCTTTTCATCTAAAAAAAGAATGTCTGAGAGAACAAAAGAAAGACATCACCCTAAACATACATGGAAGTTAAAATACTATAATGTCTGAAATACTGAAGTATAAAAAAATATCATATAATTGTCTAGGAAACATCATAAACAATGGCTCAGTATAGTTGGGGGCATAATTGAAAACATCTATAGGATACTTTGCTCTTGCTTAATATCTAATAGTTAGTTTACAAATAGTAGCTCCCATTGCCATGACCGTTACTGGATCAAGAAAGGATGCTGGGGCTGATGTTGATGTGCAGTGAGTTAAGCCATCACTCACAACTCTGCCGTTACATATTGGAGTCCTAGTTCAAGTCCTCACTACTCTGCTTCTGATACAGCTTCCTGTTAGTGTGTCCAGAAGGAAGAAGTACTTGGGCTCCTTTTATCTGTGTTGGATACCTGGATGAGTTTCCTGGCTCTTGGCTTACTCTTATCTCAGACCTGGTTGTTGTGAACACTTGAAGAATGAACTAGTAGATAGAGATCTCTCTTTCTCTCTCTGCCTCTCTCTCTCTCTCATCACTCTGTATATCAAATAAACAATTTTTAAAAAGAAAGAATAGAATGCAAGTCAAATGAGAGCAGAGGACTTAACTATCTGGCTCCTAAGTGAAAGGAAAAGATTACCTTAGTAGACTGAGGTAATCTGACCAAGATAACTATCCAAGTGGATAAGGACTAGAATTGCATTTGATGCAAAAGGGAACAAAAGATACAAAAACCCACATGTGTGCTTTTTTTTTTTTAGGACCCTAGTTTTCCATGGCTAGACAGCTGGGCATGCATGACAAACTGGTGGCAGATACAGACAGAACTGGAAGCAGAGTCAGATTAGGAAGGGCCTTCACTGGACCTTGGATGACATGATGTAGAATTTGGGTTCTCAAAGGGAAAAATGGTAATTTGGGTTCCCAAATAACAATTTAGTTACCAAATTACTCATTACTTGATATTAAACTTCTCTACCAATTCCACTGCATTGCCACTAAGAAAGAATGGTCATTTCTTTGTTTCATATCCCTGATGAAGATATCTCAGAGTTGCAAGTTTTCAGCATTTTCAGCAACATGGCAATTCCACAGCAAAATACATTTTGCATTTCTAGTGGGTTTAGTCAGTCACAGTGTCAGTTCTTGGCCAGAGTTGTTCAGTTTTGTATAATGTAGAGAACAGAATAAAACTTATCATTGAGTACCCTGGGGTTGATCCGAAGAATGAATGACTTCTCCACATCTCATAGTTAGCAAGCTGAAGACATGAGACTCACACCTGTGGTTTTGAACCTCTTATCAGAAGCCTATTAGACCTCTTTAGAAAAAAAATCTCTAGGTTTTTGTCATATTCAAAATGAGCAATTCTATTTCTTCTTTCTGAACACAGCTTGCCTCTGGACCTTTGCTCACAGAGATCCTCAAACTTAGGATACCCCTTACTCTTCTTATGACTTTCTCCTTATGATCACCAGAAAATAGTCAACTCAAGTCACTGCACACCAAAGTATCCTTCTTTGCTTCTTCCTGCCAGTCCATAGGGAACTTTCTTTGCACCCACTTCCCAGAGGAAGATGGAGAAGGAGGAGGGAGAAAGAGGAGGAGGAGGAGTAAGAGGAGGAGGAGGAAAAAGAGGAGGATGAGGAAGAGGAGGAGGAGGAGAAGGAAGAGAGAAAGGAGAAGGAGAAGGAAGGAGAGAGACAGAAGAAGAAGGAGACTTCCCAACTGCTGCACCACTTCCCAAAATCCCAGGAGCCAGGAAATCAATCAAGATCTCCCACACTAATGGGAATGACCCAACTATTTAACCCAGCACTTCCTGCCTTCCAGGGTGTGCTGCAGCAGAAAGCAGGAATATGGAGCAAAGATAAGACTCAAACCCAGGTGCCCATATATAGAATAGAATGTAGGTGTCCTAAGCAGCATAATGACTATTGTACGAAACACTTGGGCATAGAAAAACAAATTCTTACAATATTAATCTTCTATTTTTCTTTTCCTGCACTTTATTCCTATACTTTGTCCATGTTCCTTCAAAGATATCAACATTACCTGGAATCAAAGTAGGATTTTAGTGCAGAACAAAAAAATTAAGAAAAATATAATATTTGTATGGTAATCCTTCAAAATAGGCATTTCAGTGTCTTACAGACTGAAAAAGATGTCACAAAAATATAGGCTATAAAGGTAAAATTGGACCTCGAATGGTAAAATTACCAGATAAACCATTCCCCAATGTCCATATATGTACTCAAGAGAGACTATTGGTGGACTTTGTAGAAATACCAGCAGGGGAAGCCACCTGAGATTACCAGCTAGTATCAGTGACCAGCACCAAGGAGGCACATGGAGTTTGTTGTCGTTGTTGTTTTTAAGAAAGCTCCCTATGTCATCCAAAAGGGAAAGTCAAAATAGAAGACAAATGAAAGCTGGTACATCGTAGTAGCATGTGAACTATTTGCCAAATACTATCTTAGTGGCTGTTAAATCATTCAGAACAAGAAATCTCACTGTGCCATGGGACTTTCCTGAACCCCATTATAACTGACCATAGTTCTCAGTCAATGCTCTGGGACAATGTGACTTATGGTCCCTTAGGGTTTCATGATGCTGAAGAACTGCCCCAGAAAGATTCCCTACCTCCTTCAACTAAATTTAAAAAGTAGATTTTTCAAATGTAAATCCCAGGGGATGATGTACAATATGAAGTTCAGTTCTAGAAATTGTGGGGGACAAGAGAATAGTGAAACAAAATCCCTTTACAACTTTTCAATTCCAGATGGATATTAAAGTTTCATATATTTATGTCTTTACAACTGGATCATGAAGTAATCTTGGCAAAGATTAGTCTTAGAATACTGGTTGTATATTTCTAGCAGTACTTAAATTAGATGTTTGAAAAATATTGATTAGTTGATGAGGACAACTTTTCCAAAGTAATCTGTATTACTTTGTACTATAGTACTGCATTACAGTGTCAAGATTCAGATTTGGGGATATTTTTAAAAATACGTTCCCCAAAAGCTCATATGAATTAGTGAAATGATTTAAATATTGGTAGATAACACACACACACACATATACACTTTTATATTGCTAATATTATTATAACTTTATAAAAATATGTACATGTGTTTTTGTCCTTAGCTTTTGCCTTAAAGTCAGGGTGGTATATAAATGGGAAAATCACTGAGCTGTGGATCCTTAAGATAATGCACTCTTTCTTCATTAACTACACTGCCCTGGAAGAAATGTCTTTCTTAATGCCCCCATTTTCCTGGTAGTATTTCCATTATAGCTACTATTGCATCACAATCTCTTCCTACTTACATGAGACTATTTCAGAAAGTTTATGGAAAATATAATTAAGAGTAAGTTAGGGGTGGGTGTTTTGTCCACATCCCTTAATGGAAGTTCAATCCATCTACTCTACTTTCAATCCAGCTTGGTGGCAAAGTATTTGGGTCCCCAGCACCCACATGAGAGACCTGGATTGAGTTCTTGGCTGTCAGCTTCAGCCTGGTCCAGCTAAGGAGTGAACTAGCAGATGAAAATTTCTCTCTCTCTCTCCCTCTCTCTCCCTCTCTCTCCCTCTCCCTCTCTTTTCCTCTACCTCTCCTTCTCTCTCACCTTCAATAAATACATCAATGTAAATAAATAAAAAATTTAAAAAGTAAGTTTATTTTGGTGCAAAAAACTTTTGAAATTTATTCAGAGATTTTTCATCACATGCATTTCCCATGACATTTTGAAGGTTCCATATATGTATGCATGCATTCCATTTATTTTTTTAGAAAAATGGTTCTCAATGAAGAGACATTTTGCAATGAATGGAGACAATCCCAGTAGTCTCAATTACAATAGGTGGATGATATTATAGGTAGAAGTGCAGAATGCTGCTGAACCTCCTACAATAGACAAGGCAGTCCCCTCTTTAGCAGTTTATCAATATTGTACAAATATAGGAGTTTATCAATATTGTAGAAATTAACCAATACAATAAATGTTAAGTCATAAAGAGACTCTCCTTCAGGTTGAACCAAGAGTCATTCTTCATCTTGGACAGGGTCCCAGTTTCTCTTATTTCTTTCTTTGTAGATCCCCAAAGTTTCTTTCTTTTTTTCTAAAGAAAAACAACTGTAAATGCATATTACATGCTTACTTGTGTCCACATGGTACTCAGATGAGGAATAAAGCAGGAACAAGACAAAAATCCCTGTTTTCATGGCTTTCTTGGCCCCTGCTCCATGAAATATGATTTCTCAACTCCTCTGCCCTTTTTTTCTAAGCAAAGCTGCAACATTTGTAGTAATCTTTACAGATTTTTAAATTATTGATTGAAGGATTTCCAGTCCTGCTAATTATTATAGAGGAGTAGGGGTTATAGACTAACACATACTGTGTTTTAGGATGTTAAGATGAAAGAGTTCAGATACTCATGCTCACTTGAGTGGCCATCTTGGTTCACAAAGAGATGAAGTAGATCATGAGGGAGCAAGCATAGGTGGGGCCATACCCTGGAGAACATACTAAAGGATATGGATACCATCCTAGAGACAGCAGAAGACTGTTTCAAAGCCATAGTGCACCACAGAACTGGCAATGTGGTCCTAGTTCATAGATTGGTATGCTTCTGAAATGAATTTTCCCAGTGAGAGATGTTCCACGGACTTGAACAATGCTTTCCAACAGCTTTCTGTGTTTTGTATTGTACCTTTTTTAGTTATACAGAGAGGAGAGGCAGAGAGAGATCTTCCATCTGCTGGTTCACTTCCCAATTGGCCTCAATGGCTGGAGCTGAGCCGATCTGAAGCCCGGAGCCAGGAATTTCTTCCAGGTCTCCCACACAGGTGCAGGGGCCCAAGGACTTGGGCCATCTTCTACTGCTTTCCCAGGGCATAGCAGATATGGATTGGAAGTGGAGCAGCCGAATCTCGAATGGCACCCATATGGAATGCCCACACTTCAGGCCAGGGCATTAACCTGCTGCACCACAGCACCAGTCCCTGTATTGTACCTTTTGTGGGAGGAACTGAAACATCCTGTCAAGGGGTAATGCTTGTTAAAGAGGATAAGACTTAGGACCAATTTTCTCATCTACTTCAAGGTCCTGGACTGTGTTGACCTATACGGTAGCCACTAGCGCATATGGCTGTTGGGCACTTGATATAGCTAATGCTGACACATGCAGTTTTTTTAATTTAATTCTATTATTTTATTTTTATTAATTTAAATTTAAACAGACACAAGTAATGATTCTCATTCTGGACAATGTAAATCTACTGAAACCGATGCTTTAGTTAGCAGTGTCTGATAGAAATATGAGTACCATACATAGTATTTTAAGTTTTCTAGGAGCCATATAAATTAAAAAATGAAAAATGAAAGATTATTTTAACGCCATGTTTTATTTAACCTAAATGATGCACATATTGTCATTTTAATATTTAATTTCTATAAATAATTACTAATAAGACAACTTGCATTATTTTATTTTTTTAATTTAGTTGACAGAGAGTTGGACAGTGAGAGAGAGAGACAGAGAGAAAGGTCTTTCTTCCATTGGTTCACTCCCCAAATGGCTGCCGTAGCCGGAGCTGTGCCGATCCGAAGCCAGGAACCAGGAGCTTCTCCCTGGTCTCCTATGCGGGTGCAGGGGCCCAAGCCCTTGGGCCATCCTCCACTGCCTTCCTGGGCCACAGAAGAGAGCTTGACTGGAAGAGGAGCAACTCGGACTAGAACCCAGCGCCCATATGGGATTCCATTGCCGTAGGCGGAGGATTAACCAAGTAAGCCACAGCGCTGGCCCTGCATTATTTTATTAAACTAAGTTTTTGAAATTTGAAGTATATTTTATACCTAATAGTAAAGTTCTTTTCAAATGTAAAATTTCCATTGATTGACATGAATAAAGCATAGCCTTATAAAAATGATAAAGTTGTGTTTAATGGAAAACTATTTTATATTGCTTCTCATTTTAGAGTTAAACATACATTAATTAAAGTAAAATAACATTAAAATTTCTGTTTCTGGGATATAGTAACTCTCTGCAAACACTGTGGCTCATAGCTACCCTATTGGACAGTGCAGCTTTAGAAAAATAAAAAACTGGTAACATTTGGAAGAATTGTAAAATAAATTAATGATCTTAGCACAAAAATAAGATAAGAAGTGCAGTGATAAGTTGACACTACTAAGATTTAGATGCTGGGATTTCCCACCAGAATGAAAGTGGAAAGTGAAACAACTTGCAGAAGTGAAATTTCCCTGTTTCCTGTCCACGTTCATGCTGTCCAGCAAGATCTTTGGAGGCTTCCAATTTCCATGATGTAACTTTGGCCTGCATTCTCCTACATGTTCTCCTTGCCCTGGATGAGCAAACTCTCCCCATAGGTGCAGAGCTGCAGGGATTCATCTTGGCTGTGTTAGTCCCTCACACTTCATTCTGCTTCACCACTATATCCTCAGGACAACACTCTTCTGCCTTTCTGGAGGGTTCACGATTCTGGCTCATTCTACCAGAGTCCCCTTCCTTCTAAGATCAGCTGCATGAGCAGCTGTTAAGAAATACAAAAGAGTACTATACACTCCGGATCCATCTTCCCCCTCCTCTGCAGTCTCTGGCTCAGAAAGGGCTGCATAAGTAGCTCTAATTGCTGAATGAGAAATAGAGCTGAGAGCAATTTCCAGGACCTTTTATTGAATATTCTTCCCATCTCACTCTCCAGAGTATTAATGAGGAAGTGTTTGAAATGTTGTCAAAGAGGAAGACAGGATATTACTTCTAAAAGGGCACCCTCTCCCTCAGAGTTGAAGAAATCAAAGACATGGAATCCACATCTTGTGAAAGTCATCCATATCCAGATGCAAAAAAGGTTCCAAAAGGATGTGGGAACTTCTGCTAAGGAATCACTGCCAACTGTGTTTTGGATTATCTCTCCTTGGAAATGAGTGACTGGCCCCCAGACAATTCCTGCTCATCAGCCAACTGGCACATTCCAAATTTCCTATTCCATTTATAGATAGTCCAATAGTGTCATGTGTGTTGCAAGGCTTTCTGAAGGGCATTCTTTTTCTTAATGGACTTTGGGTGCAGAAAGTTAAGCTCATTAATTTCCCCAAATCATGATGTTATCCACACTGGTTCATGTAAGTCCCACTTCTATTTTTTTGTTTTTCATTCATCCATTTGTTTATTTAGCTATGTGTCTTTTATTCCATTTTTATCATTTTATTTTTATTAATGTAAAGAGAACATAGTTCATGTATTTCATAGCTACATTCTAAGAATATAACAGTATTTCCTTCCCTCTCTCCTTTCTGTTTGTTTTTTCTTTTAATTTTTGTAATAATATGGTTTTGATTTACTTTATAATTTTTTATTCCTTTTTATCACTCTGATTTCCCGCCTCTGCACAGTCATTATATGTTGCTTAATATGTTGTCTTTTTATGTGTTACTATAATAGGTATGCTTTTAGTGTGCATATATATATTAACTATTTAATTGTGTGGATACTTTTATTATATATTACTGATTTCACTTATTAGCTTTTCACTAAGGATTGTATTTTGAATATCACTCCATGTTAGTATATGCACTACTTATCTGTTGCTTCTGCTGCATAATAACCATGACATGCAATCACCACACCTTGTCAAAGCACTGTTGCAGTAAGAGACAACCAAACTCTCTCTAATCCTCATTTCCACAAGGATTTCTGCACGGACTTCCTCACCCATGTCCCCTTTTATAAATATGTGAGATTTTCCATGGGGTGTTGACAGAGTGAGCCTTGGATATTTGATTCACTATTTTTACCATGATGACTTTCACTCCAGAAACCAGAGAATCAACATTGTGCTATGAAAACTATTATGTATTTTTGCAGGCACTAAGGAAATAAACACAAGGCTGAGCCTATGAATAAACTAATCTACTATCAGAACAAACTGGTTCCAAATCCCACCCATCATTTGGTTTCTGTAGACCCTCTTTCAAATAGGAAGGCTAACATCCCATTCTGGTTCTGTGCTGGCAGCATCATCTTACAGCCTGTATTCAACAGTCCTCAAAAGTTATGGTTGTTGCTTTGTTCCACAAGGTAAAACTACTTTGATTAATGATACAGCAAATTTTAAGGAGGATAGATGATATTTTTATTTTTATTTGTTTATTTGAGAGGAAGCGGGGAAAGAGAGTTCTCCTATCTGCTGATTCATTCCTCAAACATTTACAATGGATTTAGGAGCTGGGAAATCAGTCCAAGTCTCCATCATGGGTGGCAGGAACCCAATTATTTGAACCATCACCACTGTCTTCTTCAGGGTCTGCATTAGCAGCACGCTAGAGTCGGGAGTTAGAGTCAGGAATGGAACCCAGACACTCTGATGTTAGATACAGGCATTGGTATTTGAATTTCTAGACCAAACACACACTCTAGACTATCTATTTTATATTCTTGACATGGCACTCGTGTTGTTTTCCCAATAGTAATGGGCTTCCAGTTTGAGAAATGGCTCAAATTTAGAAACTATGTGTAAAATCACTTTTTTTTTCCATTTTAATACATAACATAAGCTTTTTGCTTATTTGATTTTAATTTTTCCAGGTTGTAAGACAATTATTCACTCTTCTCATTACATTGTCCTAATGGACCTTAGAAATTAGTTTTCGGCCGGCGCCGTGGCTCAACAGGCTAATCCTCTGCCTTGCGGCGCCGGCACACCGGGTTCTAGTCCCGGTCGGGGCACCGGATTCTGTCCCGGTTGCCCCTCTTCCAGGCCAGCCCTCTGCTGTGGCCCGGGAGTGCAGTGGAGGATGGCCCAGGTGCTTGGGCCCTGCACCCCATGGGGAGACCAGGAAAAGCACCTGGCTCCTGGCTCCTGCCATCGGATGAGCGCGGTGCGCCGGCCGCAGCGCGCCGACCGTGGCGGCCATTGGAGGGTGAACCAACGGCAAAAGGAAGACCTTTCTCTCTGTCTCTCTCTCTCACTGTCCACTCTGCCTGTCACAAAAAAAAAAAAAAAAAATTAGTTTTCACTGTGCTCTGAAGATGAGTACTGCTACCTGGTCTCAGCTTTTCCTGAGTCCTACTATCACCAGTTCCAAGTTCCAGTTCCAATGCTGCACTTTCATGGACAAACCATGACTAGGTGCATACGCTGGGTTCTTGATATGACCAGGTTTTGGCTTGTTGCTCTCACTTAATAAGCCTGTTTAAACATTGCCAAAGCTCTAAACCTTTTGATCTTATAGAGTAGCTTCCAAGGTAGTTTCAGTGTCACAAATTGTAAATCTAGGCTTTAGATATAACAATAAATAAATAAATAAATAAATAGATAAATCTAGGTTTTTAGAGATAACAATAAAACGAGTTTTAGAACCAGGGTTTGGTAACATTGCCAAAATATGAAAGTGAGAACCTTGGGAGAGCATTATTAGGTCAACAAATCTGTAGCTTTTTTACTTTATATTCTACCTATTTCGTATGCATATTAGTTTTCTAGGACCATTTAATAAAGTACCACAATCAGCATGGCTTAAAACAAGGCAAATTTATTTTCTCACATTTCTGGAAGCTAGAAATTTGAAGTCAAGGTGTCAGCAGGGCGGTGCTCTCTCTGAGGGCTAAACCATATGACACTTCCTGCCTTTTCATGGCTTCTGATCATGCCTGAAAATCCTGGAGCTTGTAGATTGATCAATCTAATCTGTGTCTCCATAGTCCATGTATATTTGTGTTCTTATTTCTCCACATGGTTTTATTATAAGAAAATCTCTATGACCTCATAATAACTTAAATGTATCTGAGAAGTCCAAATAATTACAAATAAGGTTCTATGCGCACATACAGGTTTCAACTTGGAGTATTTCCCAACACCGAGAAATTCTCCAACTCTCTTGACACCAACAAGGAAACCTACAATTTAATTCAGCTCCAATTCTAACTACCCAAAACTATCTCAGACCCCATGAGTAAGGTCTTGCTCCCACATAACAGTCCCATTTCAGAGAGTAATCACACATCCAGTATTTCTGTATTTCTGACCACCTGGTCATAAGCCGGGGGTTTCCACTCTCTTGGGGTTTGACAGTTTGCAAGAACAGCTCACAGAAGTCAGGGAAACACTCATGTTTGCTGGCTCATTATAAAGGATGCACCTCAGGTATAGTCAAGTGGAAGTAATGATTAAACAAGCTACTTTGGAGGGTTCAGAGCTACCACACCATCTCTGGGTGTAACACCCACCAAGCACCAGGTTGTGTTCATCAACCTGGAAGCTCTCTGAATTCTTTTGGGTTTTTATGGTGGTTTCAGGGCATTTGCTTCTTTCATCATGATTTCCTTTAGTTCTTTGAACAATATTTATAGTGGGTACCCTGAAGTCATTGTCTCTTTAATCTGGCCACTGAGCCCTTTCAATGGGGCCTTTCGTCTGCCTTCTTTTTTGTCCTCTTTATGGGTTGTGTTCAATTTATTTGCATGTCTCATAATTATTTTTGGAAATGCCACATTTTAGGTAATATATTGTTGAAATTATGAAAACTATTTTCTCTGCCTCGTCTCCTTGGCTTGTTTTTTTATTGTTTGCTTACTTTGTTTTTTGACTTGGCTGGGCTATTTTAGTAACTTCTGTTTCATCTGCTTTATGAAGCCTTTGGCATCATTCCTTAAAGGGTGCACCCTTCAGCATGTGAACACTTGTTCTGGGATGGCTTTCACTTATGCACAGCTCTCTCTATCTCTTTCCCTGGTTTCCCTATCACATTCACTCCCTAGCTCTTTAGATTCTTGATCTCTCTGTGAGACATTCCTTCCTCCAGGTATAGGGAAGTGTTGTGTGGAATAGAAGATCTTCTGACCTACTCTCAGATATTCTATGGCCTGCCCTGGGAAGTGAGTTATGATACAGGAAGCCTGGATGGCAATCAATACATATATACACATATGCACACATATGTAAATATATCATACATGTAAATATATATATATATGTACATATATCATATAGCCTTATGATGATTTGCAGGGACTTCATCTGGATGAGTTTTTTCCTTACCGTGTTTGATAATTTTCCTTGTTTTTCTGGGAAGTGAGTCCATGCAGCTTTAATACTCACTCAGAAATAGAAGTCATTGATGGGCTACTTTTTAAATTTTATTTAAGGTATACAAATGTCATGTATTGTATATATACAGATTTAGGAACATAGTGATACTTCTCACCCTACCCTCCCTCCTGCCCATGCTCCCACCCTTCCTCCTCCTTCCTCTCTTATTATCTCTCTTAATATTTGCAGTGGTCTACTTTCAGTTCACTTTATTCTCATAAGATTAACCTTACACTAAGTAAAGTGTTCAACAAATAGTAAAAAGAAAAAAAATCCGGTTCTTTAACAGAAAAGACAAGGGCTGTAAACAAGCATTGGGTCTCAAAATGTCAATTTCACTCCTACACATTACATTTTGGGTACACTATTAGTTACCACAGATCAGAGAAAACAGATGGCATTTGTCTTTTTTTCTATTGGCTTATTTCACTAAGTATAATGGTTTCCACTTGCATCTGTTTTGTTGCAAAAGACAAGATTTCACTATTTTAATGGCTGAGTAGTATTCCATAGTGTATATATATATACCATGATTTCTTTATCCAGTCAACAGCTGATGGGTATCTGGGTTGATTCTATATCTTAGCTATTTGTGAAATGAACAGCAATAAACAATGGGGTACAGATAACTCTTTCATATGATGGTTTTCTGGATGCCTTAGGGAAAATTCAGTGAACTGGCATTCTTGTATACTAGACTTGCTCTGAAAAATATCCCCAGATGACTTTGTAGAATACACTATTACATTTGGAAATCCACTATTGTTCTTTATCTTACAGCTACCTGAGGGCAAAACTTTGCCACTATTTCTGGTAGTCTCTGTAAAAGCAGATATTTATCTCAAATCATTGATTCCTGCTACCCCATATGACTTTTTTATCCATTCTCAATTATCCTGACCACCTGATGCTGATGGAAAAGTGGAGATAATACTCTTTCTTCACCTTTGTAGGGGCCACACTTTAGCACAGAAATGGGGCATGGAAGAAAAATACTTGCACTCCTGTATAACACAAAATCTCTCAGCAATATGTTTCTATGAGGTCCTACATTCCACACACATAGATTTGTGACTTCATGGAGCTGGATGTAGAACCCAAACTCTAAGGCAGGTATCATTGATTCCTCAACATGACTTTCTCCTTTATTTGACTTTGCAAATATAAGAATGACAGAAAAATCTTCATGAGAAGTGCGTTATTGCATATTTTTTTCTGTGTTCCAATACAGATTACACCTTATCCTTAAAGCAAGAGGTGGCAAATCAAGACGCAGTCAAGACTAGCCTACCATTTTTTAGTAAGATTTATTTAATAAATATAAATTTCATAGGTACAGCTTTCAGAGTATAGCAGTTCTTACCCCCATACACACCTTCCCAACCCAAACCATCCCACCTCTTACTCCCTCTCCCATCCCATTTTTAATTAAGATTCATTTTTAATTATCTTTATATACATAAAATCAAATCTATACTAAGTAAAATTTTCAACAGTTTTCACCCACACAGACACACAATGTATAAAGTACTATTTGAAGACAAGTTTTATCATTAATTCTCATAGTACAACTCATTAAGGACAGGGATCCTACATGTGAAGCAAGTGCACAGTGACTCTTGTGGTCCATTTAACAATTGACACTCTTATTTATAATGTCAGTGATCACCTGAGGCTCTTGTCATAAGCTGCCAAGGCTATGGAAGCCTTTTGAATCCAAAAACTCCATCACTATTTAGACAGGGCCATAAGCAAAGTTGAAGTTCTCTCCTCCCTTCAGAGAAAAATTTAACCTTCTTTGATGGCCACTTCTTTCCACTGGTATCTCACTCACAAAGATCCTTCATGTAAATCATATTTTGCCACAGTTTCTTGACTTTCCATGCCTGAAATGCTTGATGGGATTTTCAGCCAGATCTGAATGCCTTAAGGTCTGATTCTGATTTCAGAGTGCTATTCAGGGCATTTGCTATTCCATGAGTCTGCTGTGTGTCCTGCTTCCCATGTTAGATCATTCTCTCCTTTTTAATTCTATCTATTGTTATTACCAGACACTTGATCTTATTTATATGATCCCTTTAACACTTAATCCTATCTATATGATCAGTTACACACTTAATATTATTACTTTAACATGTAAGATGGCATTAGTACCTGTCAAGTTAATGGAATTTGGAGTCCCATGGCAAATATTTAACTTTACCCTTGGGTGTAAGTACATAGGAACATGTGCCGAACTGTACATCTCCTCCCTCTCTTATTCCCACTCTTGTTTTCTGCAGGGATAAATTTTCAATTGGATTTAAACACCTAAGAAGAATTCTGTGTTGAGTCCAATCAATGGCATTAAGTAGAAAAAGAAAATACTACAAAGAATAAAATAGTAAGTTGTTCCTCGACAGTCAGGACAAGGGCTGATCAAGTCATTGCTTCTCATAGTGTCAGTTTCATTTCTACAGGTTTCCTTTCAGGTGCTCATTTAGTTGTCACAGATCAGGGAGAACCTATGATATTTGACCCTTTGGGACTGGCTTTTTTCACTCAGCATTTTGAGTGAAAATTCACTCCGAATTTCCTATATTCCTTCATTTTGTTGCAAATGACCAGATTTCTTTTTTTTTACCCCTGTGTAGTATTCTATAAGTATATATCCCATAGTTTTTTTATCCAGTCTTCTGTTGACAGACATTTAGGTTGAATCATGTCTTTTTTTTTTTTTTAGGAAGTTGAAAATTTATTTATGTTTCTTATTTTGCTGTAGAGCTGCTGCTTCACTACATACAACAACACCAGCAAATGTAGTATATTGAAAAAATTAAGATAGTATTGCTCTCTCTCTGGCACTGTACAACTAACAAAAACTGTTGTGTATTCCCAGTTACTTCCAATGGAAAGATCATTACATATTTTGACCCCAATCCAGGGATGAGTATAAGCAAGTTATAATATTACATAAGGCTTAAGACAACAATGTTATCCTTGAATTACATTATTTGTAAAACTAGTTTTTACCACAGATAACTTCATGTATTCTGAATACCAGTGCCTAGGGCCTAGTATAAAAATCACAAGGTACTGTGAAAAAGATGCATAATGAGTTTTGCTGCAATCATTACAAAGTTAGGGTATATTTTCTTCCAGTAGCAGAGTTGAAAGTAGTATTTCTTCCATCAAGATTGCTAAAAGTTGCTATTTTAAGTCCTGTCCACCACTAATTTAAGAGAAAACTGTGCTGGATTAAGTTATTCCATACTAGTTCATGTAAGGGTTCCACTTTCATTCCTCAATAGATTTTATGTATTTCTCATAAGCTTCTTCACTCATTAGTTCATCTAGTTCTGAAGGGTTACTCCGTGTCATCTTGATCAGCCAACCATCTTCATAACAAGATTTGTTGACAAGTCCTGGGTTTTCTGCAAGGGCTTCATTAATTTCAGTTACTTCTCCTGATAGAGGAGAACAGAGTTCACTAGCAGCTTTCACACTTTCCAAGGCACCAAATTCATCTTGTTTTTTCAATTTTGTCCCAACTTCAGGCAGACTACAATAAACAACATCTCCCAAAGCTTCCTGTGCAAAATTGCTGATTCCCACTGTTCCAATACCATTTTCTGTGGTTATCCATTCATGTTTCTCTGTGAATTTACGCACCGAGAGCAGAGCAGGTCCAGTGTGCAGCGTCCAGACAGCGCCGGCCCGTAGCAGCCAGGGCAGAGGTGAGCAGGGTGCTGTGGGTGCTAAGGCCGCAAGCAGGCTGCAGGCCGCGGCCCACAAGCTACGCGCCACTCGCAGCGCCATGTTTGCAGGGGTGCCGAGGGTCGCAGCCTGAATCATGTCTTAACTATTGTGAATTGAGCTGCAGTAAACATGAAGGTGCAGATAGCTCCTTTATTTGCCGATTTAATTTCTCTTCGGTAAATGCTGAGGAGTGGAATGGCTGGGTCATATGATAGAGCGATATTCAGATTTCTGAGGTATCTCCAAGCTGTGTTCATACTACAGGGTAGTTATAATCAAAACAGCATGGTACTGGTACAGAAACAGATGGATAGACCAATGGAACAGAATAGAAATATCAGAAATCAATCCAAAGATCTACAGCAACTTAGATTTGATCAATGAGCTGAAACTAAAGTAGGCAGGCATACAGGTTAAATTGATTAGGTTTGTGAGCTTGAAGACCACGCCTTCGCCATGCCCCTGTGTGACCTCATGCCCCTACCTGGCCACACCTGGGTGCCAACCAGCCAATCAAGTAAATTAACCACTCCCCTTTGGAAGTGGGTTAAAAGCCTGGGTCACAGTGTGTCCAGCTCTTCCCTTCTTCCCTGGCCTCTTGCCAAGAGGGGGCTTGCTGAAACCCTGCGCTTCCAGGGCATGTGGCCTTCGGGCCATGTGCCCTAGGCTTCCAGGCCTAGATATTCCTTCACATGGCTGGTTCCTGGTGCTTGGTATGAACCCATATTTACCTCTCTCTCTTAAACAAAGCTCTCTGCCTCTGCTTTGCTGCCATTGATAAGCAGTGGATAGCAGCTCCAGGCGCTCGCTGCACGTGGCTTTGGCCTGCTCTGAGTGGTATGGACGCTACCCTAGTTTCCAGACTTTCCTCTCTCTCTAACCTGTACTAAACCCTCATTTTCCTAGATACCTCTCACACTAAATAAAAGCCTAAAACGTACCCATAGTGCCTCGTTTATCTGTGCTGGTATTCAGAATTCTTCTCTAAATATTAGGCAAGAACCCTCTTGGGCTTATTAATATTGGGGATTTATTAATAAGCTCATGGTAAAATCTTATGGCACCCCAAATTCTAGTAGCACATGTGGCACCCCAGATAGCACTTCTGGGGAACTTTAAGGGGCCATATTTTGGTATAAATTTTAGGGGGTCATGTCCAATATCAAAACCAAGTGCTGGAGCAAGGACAGTCTATTCAACAAAGGTTGCTGGGAAAGCTGGATTTCCACATGCAGGAGCATGAAGCAAGATCCCTACCTTATATTTCACACAAAAATCCACACAGCATGGATTAAAGACCTAAATCTATGACCTAACAACATCAAATTATTACAGAACATTGGAAAAACCCTGCAAGATATTGGCACAGGCAAAGATTTTTTGGGAAAGACTCCAGAGGCACAGGCAGCCAAAGCCAGAATTAACAATTGGGATTACATCAAATTGAGAAGTTTCTGTACAGCAAAAGAAACAGTCAAGAAAGTGGAGAAGCAATCAACAGAATGGGAGAAATTATTTGCAAACTATGCAACTGATAAAGGATTAACAACCAGAATCTACAAAGAGATCAAGAAAGTCCACAACAAAACGAACAACCCACTTAAGACATGGGCCAAGGACTTGAACTGACATTTTTCAAAAGAGGAAATCCAAATGGCCAACAGACACATGGAAAAATGTTCAGGCTCACTAGCCATCAGGGAAATGCAAATCAAAGCATTTGTGTTGGTACACTATGTAAGAATGGCTCTTACAGATGAAAATTTGCAATTATTTTTATAATAAATAAGAAATGCTAATTTCAAACACTAAATAAGTGAAATGCCATGTACTCCCAAACTACTTCTATTATTCTCCTTAGATTTTTCTTACAAAATATTTTCTACTCATTATCATATTTTCATATTTATCAATATGAATTTTATGGAAGTATCTTTTCTACATTATCAATCTTATATATTATCCTATATTTGTCCTGCTGAGCCACAAAGTGTGATGTACAAGAAGTTTATGAAATGCTAATGAAAAATGTATATAATGAAAAAAAATCTATGAATAAATCACACCAAAATAAACTTATCATTTAATTCCATTTTCCATAAACTTTTTGAAGCACTCTTGGGTTTACCATTAGTAATTTTAATGAAACACAGGCCCATCTCCTACTGAGAAAGATGCCCAAGAGAATCACAGTTTACTGAATGCTAAATAAGAGTACAAAAGCTGCGAAAATTGGCACATTTCTGTACAGGATATAATACTGTCGGTCATAAGGAAAAGACCAAGAGTCAGTCACAAAGCTGCAAGACCCAATGGTATGGCCACAGATTTCCAGCAGATGTGGCCAATTACTTCTTTCCTGACCAGATGGAGACTATAAAGTCAGAAGCAAGACAACTTTCTTTGTACCAGTTCTTTACACTGTCAACACATAAACTCCAAAAAATGGCAGGCACCTTGCTTTCTTCAGGGCAAAACACTTTCAATGAATTTTTATTAGGCTAATTCTCACCCATATGTATGGCTAATCCATAGTGCAATGTTTTTTATACTTCCAGCACCTGCACAGTAGCATGATATATTCAGATCAGAGACAGCATGACATGGTTGAAACTTTGCAAGAAATATGAACTTAAGGTTTTAGTCTGCTGCTTAACAACTAAGTACTTAATCTATACTCAGTTACTTAGTGTACCAAATCTTCAGTTTTCCTCACTACAAAGTGGAAATTACAGTACATAGCCACTTCCAAGGATGTTATTCAAAACAGTTGATAATCAGTATGGCACAGACACCAGTTAATCAGAAAGTATGCTGGTCATGAAGGTGGAATTGTAGAAGCCAGAATTATTCACAAGTCATGTGAGGGATAAATGACAAAGTTTGTGTCATGTGCTTAGCAGAGTCTAAAACATAAGTGTTTTATGATTTTTTCTGTAATTACAATGGTATGATTTCCTCCTTTCTTCCTTAAAAATTACTTTCTATTGTAACTGTTAAAATCCACTGAACCCCCTATAGTTATGCATTCATAGGGTAGGATCTTCCACTTCCTTTTTGAATAGTTTCACATAATTAAGATAAGGGTTCCTTAAAATAAAAAATCTGAAAACACAGAGAAAATATTAAATATGTCCAGGATCCTAAATAAAAAGTTGGCATCATCCTTTTTTCCACAATAAGAACCCTAATTAGTACTAAGCTTATTGTTAGAAACAAATTAAAGACGCTTAGGTCCTGAAAATGTGGCTAGATTATGTGAAAGTGTTATAATGAGATTTAACAGGCTTTCTCCAAACTCAGAGCAAGTGGATAAAGCTCCCAGGAAGGAAGGTTTCCATTATTTCTCCAGTTTTAATATGCAAATTATAAGGTATATTTTTCTTGGTGAGAAAGAGGTATATGTTATAGATAAGATGTTTGTGACTCCCTAAATTTTTACGCTGACATCTTAACCACCAGTGTGATGACATCAGGAGACAGGTCTTTGGATGTGCTTAGCTAATGAAAGTAGAGCAATCAAGCAAGGGATTAGTGTCCTTATAAAAGGGACCCCAGAGACCTAACTCACCCTATTTCCAACATGGGAGAGTAGAGTGAGATATTGACAGGCTGCAACCCTGAAAAAAACCCTTCTCAGGGCTGTCTCCAAGAACTCAAACCTCCAGCCTTCAAAACTGTATGAAATAAGTTTTATTTGTGTATAAGTCTTGTCATCTATAGTACTTTGTTATAGCATACTGAACATACTAACACAATATGCAAGATTTCTCAGCATCTGTGCCTAGGAAGACAACAAACAAGATGATAAATTAGAATTCTGGTTATGTCCACTATGTTAGACAAGAGAAATGACTTATTGACCACCTATACAACACACCAAGTGTAATTCCAATGGGTTTACACATATTGATTTATATAATTCTAAAGTTCAGATAGTGTATTGGACATCTCTGAATGTTTCTTGGGCTTGCCTATCTGGCATTTCACCACAAGTATTGCAACCAGTTCTGCATAGCTGCCTGGTAGCTTCATGTTGTACAAGTGATAGCACTTGGTCTAGAACCACCCTTATCATTCATATTTAATGTCTTAACCCAGGACTTCTCTTCTGATGCACCAACTAGAACACCAAGGTAACCTGGTCAATGCCTAAATGTGCAACCCAGGAATAAAGGGCAGTTAACCCCAAGGCAAATATTTCTTCAGTGATGATCAGGAACCAATGAATGAATGTTTCCCTCTTCTTTCCCCAAGATGGACAGTCTTGAAATGCTGTTCCTTGTGACTTCTTAGGACTGCAAGATTAAATAGCCAATAGCTTGTAACAAGTCATCTCTATAGCACATCTTTCATTGGTTCCCCCTTCTTCCCTGTTTCACTCCTCTATCACTTATTTTTTTTTCCCCCAGGCCATACTGTACAATTACACATTCACACCTTTCACTAATAAGGCTGTATCTCAGGTTCAACTTTCTTGGGAACTTGATGCTAAAGCAGCTATTATCAAGAGTGGCTCTAGAGAAAAGTCCTTCACAATGGTATTTTGGAGTCTTAATACTCAACAGTCAGGTGGCAATAAAAGACCTATTTCTGAAGGCAATTGTGGTAAGGAATTTATTAGAATCACTTACTAAGATTCTTGCCCATAGGTGTTCTAGGATAAGGTGCAAGCAGAAGGTAAATCTTTGAGTTATGTGATGATTATAGAGCATCAGTGCTTTATGTAACCAATAATAATAATTGTAGAGCATAGTGGCTTTATTTGATAGAAGTGGTGGTAAAAGAAAATCAGAACATGGTAGCCTGAATTCAAGGCTTGCTGTGAAAGCTTTAGATCCTTTATAGCAACTTGGGAGAGACTCTCACCAGCAGCTGCAGGGAAGCTTGTGTTGAAAACCAGACTCCTCCTTGATCTAATTGTAAAGATGACAGAACTTTAGACAAAATTAAATCCAAGTTTCAACAGGTCTTTTGTGTCAAAGCCAGGGAATGAAGAAAGAAGGGCAACTCTGGTCTAAGAAAATGATATCTAGTGGATACGCCTGAGTTTCTCACTTCCCCCTCTTTCTCTCCCTCTTTCTCCTGTATCAGATTTATTGCACTGTAGTTTCCATACAATAAATGCCACCCTTTCAAGTATAGAGTTCAATGCGTTTTGACAAATTCACACACTCATGCAACTACTACCACACTCAAGATCCAAAATCCTTTCATCACTTAGAAATGTTCCTACACGACCCTTTGAAGTCAATCCCTTAGCCAGCCCTGCTGTCTGGTAACCACTGATCTGTTTTCTATCCCTATAATTTTGCATTTTCCAGAATGTCACACAGAAGAAATGACATAGTATGAGGGATTTATATAGTACGTGAGGTCATCTTTCACTTAACATATTTTCAGTATCATCTTTTTTGTCTCATGCAATTAACTTTATTCCTTTTCATTGCTAAACAGTCTTCCATTGTGTACACCACAATTTGTACACGTTCACCTGGGAACCACCAGATATCCCTGATCATCCATTACAGCATGAGCAGCTCCTTCCCTCTTCCCAGAGAATCATTTCTCTCACCTGGAAATCCTACCAAGATTAACTCTGATCACTCAAGAAAGCAGGAAATTATAGTCACCGGCTTAGGAGGAAATAGTAACTACACCAAAGAAGCAGAATAGCAGAATCTAGGTATGAGAGATGGAATCATCTCTCTCCAAAGATGTTCATGTCTTAATCCTCAGAGCCTGTGAATATTCCATGCAAAGAGAACTTAAAAGATATAATTAAAAGTAAAGATCTCAAAATGTAGAGATTATTCTGGATTGTTCCAACATAATCACATAGAATCTATTGAAATATTACTCTACTCCATAAAATTTACAGGTATTTAATGTTAATCCAAAAATTTTTAAATAATTAATTTCTTTTAAATCTGAAAGAGAATGACAGAAAATTTTGTCAAGGGAGACGTGACTAGAAAAGCACTTACTCATTTTTTGGTTTGTTTTTAGTTTGTTTTTTCACTGTGAAAAGGAATGTAACAATCTCTAGATCTAGGAACAGGTCTAGGAACAGATTTTACAGACAGTTAAGTAAATGGTTCTAGAACTTCAAGGAACTGAATTCCACTAATAATCAGAATGAGCAGAACATAAGGCTCTCCCCTAGAGCCTCCAGAAACTAATTCAACATGCTGACTACTTGGTTTTAGTCCAGAGAGATCTGTACTGATTTCTAACATACAAATGTATAGGGTAAGAACGTTGTGGTATGGGGCTGGTGCTGTGACATAGTGGGTAAAGCCACCACCTGCAGTGCCAGCATCAGATATGGGTGCCGATTCATGTCTTGGCTGCTTCACTTCTGATAAAGCTCTCTGTTGTGGCCTAGGAAAGAAGTAGAAGATGGTCCAAGTCCTTGGGCCCTGCACCCACATGGGAAACCCAGAAGAAGCCCCTGGCGTCTGACTGGATTGGCACAGCCCAACCTTTGCGGCCATCTGGGGAGTGAACCAGTGGATGGAAGACCTCTCTCCCTCTCTCTCTGCCTCTGCTTCTTTGTAACTCTGCCTTTCAAATAAATAAATATGTTTTTAAAAGTTGCATTGGTTTAAATCCCTAAATTTTTTTCAGTAGCAGTGGAAAGCTAGTATTTTGTGTCATGTGTATTAGGGGGAACAGGATATAAGACTGTGTCTGGATTAAGTTAGAACAGGGCAGAAGGCAGGACAGAATATAAGACCAGATATGGGAACATGTTAATACTAGAGCCCTCAAATGTGACTTGGAGTCACTATTCTGCCAGACATATTGGAAGTCTTCATGATACTGTCTCAGGATCACTCTGTGAAAACCAATGTGGTAATGGTTCGCAGTAAAAAGATGTAGCTGTCAGGGCTTCTTAGCCATAGACTTGAGACAGGGTTAGAAAACTAAGAGGCAGAGAGATCAGAAAGGATTTATTGTATGGAACCAGAAAGGATCAGGGCATGCTTCTTTCATTAAAACAATGTAGGGGTTCACTAAGAGGAAGTACATGAATGTCTCAACAGTATAATAGTGTTGCCTTTAAGAAGTCATGAGGCCATGCAGACAGCATGCTTATGGATAGGTTTAATGGCCTTTAAAAGGAGCTTTCAAGATCAGGCTCTCCTCACGTTCTTGCCTTCTGCCATGTGATGGTACAGCAAGAACGGGCTTGCCAGGTGCTGGCACCTTGATATTGGTCTTCCCAGACACAAGAACTATGGAGCCAATAAATCTCTGCTCACTATACATTATTCAGTATCAAGTATTCTTACAGCAGAAGAAAACTGACCAAAATTCCCATTCATTGGGCTACCTAATGAAAGGTTGCCAATGTTAAGTAAAGCCCTCTTTCCTAGGTTCACAACCCAGAGAGAATCTGACTGCAGATCTCCTCTGAGGATTGTTCAGAGTAAGAAAGTGGCAGGTGACCACATGGCAGGGATAACAGCTTCCTGTTTTGTGTTTCTGTGTGACTCATAGGTTCCTGGTGGTAGCATCCTTACTTTTGAGGCCTACAGGGCTACCTTGAAAATCTCAGTCTCATCCATTACAACCACATCATTTCTAGCTCATCTTGTGCAGCTGCTTTCACTGACCAACATTTTGTCCCAAGTAGCAGAATTTAAGAATCAATATTTCAAAGAAAAATTGGTGTTCAGAGAGGGAAAGAAATAGCAAGTGCCGTGACCGGGAAATACAGTTAATAATTGAATAAAAGAGGAAAAAAGATATTAAATAAACAAAATTGTTATATTAACTAGAGGAAACAATGCCAAATGAGTTTTGCATGTTTTCACAAGTTACATAATATGAACTCTACAGTGCATTACAATCTAACATATACATGATTTCTAATGGCTCTGAAAGCATCAAATTATGCCTGTTTTCCATCTGGACTGCACAGTATTCATGTGTATATTTATATATAGTTTATCCATTCTTTACTTCAAAAAGGTTTTCTGTTGGCTTACCATGAAAGACAAGAACATAATAAATTATTTAACAATAGAGAAATAAAACATCATAGGTTCTAAAGTAAAATAAACTGATCAGAAACATAGATTATGGCTATAATGACTGAGCATTTAAACTGACTCTAGACTTTTTGGCAATCCAGGCAACAGGTATTCAGATCTGAATATTGGAAGATGCTGGTTCATCAAGGAAGAGTCAAGGAACTCATCATGTCTTTATTCAAAAGATAATAAAATATATAAATGAAAATCTTGAAATAGATTCTAAAGAATTCTTTATATAAGTATTTTCAGAAAAACCGTAAGTTAAAAAATCACGAGGTGGGTTTTTGACACAACAGTTAAGATGCCAACTGAAACATCTGTATCCTATATCTGACAGCCTTAGGCTGAGCCCCAGCTTTGCTCCTGATCCCAACTTCCTGTAAATATAAATTCTGGGAGTGGTTCATTCTCTATATGAGAGACCTGGATTGATTTAATGGCTCTTGGTATCATCCTTCGCCCATCCTTATCTGTTATGGGCATTGGAAGGTGAACCAGCGGATATGAAAACTATCTTTCTGTCTCTATCTCACTCTTTCTTGCTGCCTTTCAAATAAGTAAAAATATAAATAATAAAAGAAATCAAAACAAGAGAGCCTAGGCTAAGCCTTTATTTAGAAAAGGCATCTCTGTAAGAGGCTAAAATACTGTGGTCTTTGTATATGAATACTTAGACTTCAATACTGTAATAATAGCCTGCACAGAGTTCATTGAAACTCATAATTAAACACTTATTGTGGGTGCTACATCTTTCTGGAAGCTTGCCCTATTTACCTCCCTGGCCCCCAGAATGAGTAGGTGCTTTTCCCAAAGACTCCATAGCACTACTGCTTTTCCCCATCTCTGTTTATGCATTTATCAAATGTGGGATCATAATTTTCCTTCCATCAGAGCTGATGTTTGTTGAGGGCAGATGCTATGCCTATTCATCTTTATATTCCAAAATATGAATACAATAGATGTGATACCTTTAATATTTGTTAAAGAAACAAAAAAGTGAAAAAATTAACCTTTATCTAAAGAGGAAATCTATATTTCCTGTAGTTGTAGGTATGGAATCTGTCTCTTTCTACTTCCAATTCCTTCAGTGATGTTTGTGATGTTTGTGTGTTTCTTGATAAGATTAAAATTTTGGCAGTTCACTTGGCTAATCCTGTGCCTGCGGTGCCAGCACCCCAGGTTCCAGTCCCGGTTGGGGCGCTGGATTCTGTTCCGGTTGCTCTTCTTCCAGTCCAGCTCCCTGCTGTGGCCTGAGAAGGCAGTGGAGGATGGCCCAAGTGCTTGGGGCCTGCACCCACATGGGAGACCAGGCTAAGCACCTGGCTCCTGGCTTTGGATTGGCGCAGCGCACCGGCAGTAGCAGCCAATGGGGGGTGAGCCAATGGAAGGAAGACCTTGCTCTCTGTCTCTCTCTCTCTCTCTCAATCTCTCTCTCTCACTGTCTAACTCTGCCTGTCAAAAAAAAAAAGATTAAAATTTTTGAGAAAAGGTGTGCAGTTTTGATTTCAAGTATTTGTAATTCCCAAGGACAGTGAAACATACTACCTACGGGGAATCTTCATGCAGGGTCCATTTTCTCCAAGAATAAACTTGGAATTATCCATAACATATATATATATATATATATATATATATATATATATATATATATATGTGTGTGTGTGTGTGTGTGTGTGTGTGTATTTATTTGACAGTAAGCATGCTAGCAAAGTTTAATAAAGAGAAATAATGAAGAGCACACACCTGACAGACCAGGTAGGCATCTTGGTAAAGAACTGATAGCCCAGTTTGCATTCAGACTGGAGATTTATGGATGTGAGTTTCTTCTCCTACACTCTCCCTGGGATATTTCTGGATAGAGTTTTCTGGGTGTAGATTTCTTGCCAGAACTTAATAACAGCTCCCTTGTTAAAGGGCAACTGAATTCACCTAAGATGCTCCCAAAAAGAGGTCCTGGGCCCACCCAACCAGGTAACTGGCAAGAGTTTTGATGTTTAAATTTTGATTTGTTACTGCAGTTTTACCCTCATTCAACCACACCAAAGACCCACCCAAGAAGGTTACTTAACAAGAGCTGTATTTCAGATATGTAATTGCTGGCTTGCTTCTACATTTTTTTCTCATTCCACTGTACTGATTTTCCCATTTTTCTTTGGCCTTTTAAATATGGATGGGCTCATGTCTATCTAGCTACCTTAACACCCCCCCATCAAAAGAAGTCAAATATAGTCTTACTGATGGGGTAACATGAATGAAGGTCCACCTTCTGTATTTTCTTCAGAGCTAACACAGGTATAGAGCTAGTTATGAGTACTCCTGCTGTCTGTCCTGATCTGACAACTTCTTACCAGATTTCCATCATTTCTGATTATCTTTTTGAATGGCAATACAAATTACTATCATTTCTTCCCTGAACTACCAAAATAATTACCTTGTTGGCTTCTTCAATTTCATTCTTGGTTCATTCAGTAGCATTTAGAATGTTCCTTTCTAAACACTATTTTAGATCTTGTGATTCAGTTGCTTAATATGTTTCAATCATTGAATCACGTTGTATTGTTGGTATCTCCAAACCTGGTATGAAGATAAGCACACCAGTGTTTGTGAGACCTTTGATTTTGTTATTGTCAGGAAAGAAGAGATGGAGTATGAAGTCGAAGTTCTACCAGGTTTATGCAGAAGAATAAAACCTGGGAGGGACTCCCAAGTGAATGCATGGCAGAGCTGCCAGCAAACACCTAGCGGAGAGAGAACACTTTCCTTTACAGACTAATGGTTTACATACCACAAAGTGTTGAGAAGGAGCTTGGGGTCTGAGCTAAAGCTGGTCTGCCAACATGGAGTGAGAGCTTGGGCTAGTTCTAAAGGTCCTGCAAGATTACAGAGTGAGCTGAGAGGGGTTTGGGCTGAGGCTAATTCTGGACTCTAGGGCCAAGCTGCTGAGTTGAGGGGAAAGAGTTTGGGAAGAAAAGAGAAAACTCAGTCAGTCAGTATGGCTCTAAGGCTTTTAGTCCTTGCTGCATCATTTATTGTAAACAGATTTTAGCTGCTCAAGTAAAATATCAAACTGGACACCATTTTGATAATACCCCTTGAGTCACTGAAGTCTGAGAACTTGGACCTTACACCTAAATTTCTACTTGTTCTGATTCAAACCATTCCCATGACAGGTCATAATTCTAAAATCTGGAAAAGAGACCAGGATTGCAGGTGGTTGAAATAAGGGATTCTACTGGAATATACTAACAAGTTAAACTAGCTCAGATAACTGACTTAGCAACCTCAGCTTCATTCAATGGAAAGAATGTTGTCTTTGATGATAACAGATGGTTCATTGCCCAGTCCCCACAATAGCCAAGATTGGGCCAGGTCAAATCCAGGAACCTGGAACTCCTTCCAGGTCTCTGACATGGGCAGCGGGGACCCAAATATTTGGGCCATCATCTGCTGTCTTCCTACGCACATTAGCAGGAAGCTAGATCAGAAGCAGAGCTCCTGGAACTCAAACCAGCACTCTGGTATGGCATGTGGTTATCACAAGTAGGGGTTTAAACCACTGCACCACAATGCTCATCATTGTTATTTCGTAGTAGTAGTCCAAAATAGTTTATACTGATAACAGTACAGAAGGGTAAGCAACCCTCCTTACAAGGCCACCTAAGGACCCAAGTCTCTTCTTTTTTGTTCCTTAGTTGTCTAAGAAGTTATCTTTGTATGTTCCAAGACAGTTCACCACCACCGTGCCAATATTTCACTTTGTGAAGAGAGAAAGGAAAGTAGAAGTTTTCTTTTAACCTGAATATGTGCAATTAATACACACATATGAATATACACAAACACTTGCACATATGGATACTTCAAAAAAGGAATTAAAGATATGAATTTCTCTCATGCAAACAGTGTATGAAATCTATGAATGTACTTCCCTTAATATTCATTTTCCTTGTATTGTGAAAAACAAAATATTGATCTAATCTCTCAAATTGAAGAGGAAAACTATTCAGCTAAAATTAAGTATAAGTAAATCTGCAAACATAAGGGCCCACTCAGCTATAGGAATTATAAGCCATGACCTCAATAATGCTCTTTGAGTTAAAGTGCCCCCACTTTGAACAATACCACTGTCATGGAGAAAAGATAGTCAGTGAAAGTCATGGGAGGAAGCAACCACAAGAGCCCATGGTCAAGGGAGTCAGAATCTGGTTCAGCAGAAGACTATTCTCTGAGAATGGTGTCAAAGGAAATTTTCACTAATTTAAATGGACAAAGTTAACTCAAAAATTAAAAAATACAGTATTGAGTATTATACTAATGTCTCTTTGGGGTAATAGACTGGGTTAAAAAAAAGGCATTCATCATTCCTTTTTCTTTTCCCTTAAAGTTACAAGATGATTTAAATGATTTTAAAATAATTATGATAATAAAGTATAATTTGCCATACAGCATTTGTAAATTGCAGTTCTAAACATTACCTAAATTTACTGCTATGTAAACATAAAATCTCGCATACTATCTTTTAGATATATATTTTCTCTGTTGTGAGAAATATGTCACTTTATCATAGAGAAGAGAATGCCATGTCCAGGACCATATATCTACAGTAAGGCAAATTCAGACTTTCTAACAAACTAATAAGCCTTCTATATGCATTTGTTTCATATATTAATGAGTTAAGAAATAAATATTGAGATGAGAACTCAGAAATTTTAGGTGCTAAAATGATAATCTGTTTATTTTACGATATTCTCCTATTTTCCTTGAGTCATAATTCTGTGAATAATGAAAAGGAGCAAAACATGGTAGTTTGTATGGCAAAGTTATTTGCTGATATCCTATGTTCCAACTGAATTAAAATTGTAGCTTTCAAATTATTTTATAATTTCTACCATCTGCCCTAGAATAACTACTCTCCCACAGAACACATCCTATTTCAACTGGCAATATTGATATCACTCTTAACCCACAAGTTCCTTGTAGGATCAAAAACAGAGTGTTCAAGTTAAGCAATACAAATGATGTCAGAGTTTTTCATGGATTATTAAAAGTACCCAAGACTTTAAATGTTTTCATCCTTTGATCTGTGACTTATCATTCATAGTCTCCACCGTGAAGATCTCCAAGGATTCTTTCAAAAGGAAGTCCGATTCTGTGGTGCTGAATTATGTGGGGGTCTGTTTTTAATTCAGGCTCCTACCTTTCATAGACTTCTCAGATCATGTTTGCAGAACCCAGAAATGAAAAAAGAGGTAATACATAAAAATAGTTCAGCATTAATTCTATTTTCTGTATCTCAACTAATCTAGAGCCATAGAATTCCTAGAGTCATACATTTTCAGCTATGTCCACTGACAGGATTAAAATAAGAATGATGTGGAAGATTAGTGAGTGATAGTAGTGAATTTATTCTAGATTTGAATAACTTCGGGTACTCTAAATTTCATTTTGAATCTTATTTTTGTGTGAATCCCATTAGACATATATTAAACCCTATTCAACTGATTCCCATGGTAGCCCAATTTGAATTCAAATGTTCGTATTACTCGCTCTATGAGGCCTAGCATTTGGTCTCTTTTGGCGTCCAGGTGTCATGGAGGTATAGGGTGTACTCAGATGACCTACTGGAAGTTCCTGAATTTTGAGCAGATTGAATTGTCAAATTACATTTCATACTGGACATTTATCAATGATTACCCTGAACCCTTCAAAGATAGCCGAAGGAATGAATCACCAAAAGACAGAGGCAAAATTGAGTCTCATGGTAAAAAAAAAAAAAAAAAAAAAAAAAAAACAAAACCAAACAGGCACCTCATTTACTACTCACCATAGCAGGGATTCTGTTCAATCCATTATCAACAGAGAGCGGCCTTCAGAATGATTGAATTTAGGGTATACAGCTGGGTAAAATGATGATCATGGCCAATTGCACAGAAGGCATACTAGGAGAGATTGCAGGTGCTGTGCTATTGTTTAAAAAAAAAATCAATGACACAAAATCAGTCACCAAGCCAGTAGTCACTCATTTACAGCATACGGAAAGAAACATGCTTCAGCAATTTTATCCTAATAAGTATAGGTGCTAAATCAGCTATGGGGGGGCATTGCTGTGGCATAGTGGGTAAATATGCCTCCTGCAGTGCCAGCATCCCATATGGGTGCCGGTTCGAGTCCTGGCTGCTCCTCTTCTGATCCATCTTTCTGCTATGGCCTGTGAAAGCAGTGGAAGATGGTCTAAGTCCTTGGGCCCCTGCACCTATGTGGGAGACCTGGAAGAAGCTCCTGGATCCTGGCTTCAGATTGGTGCAGCTCCTGCCATTGCAGCCATCTGGGGAGTGAAGCATTAGATGGGAGACATCTTTCTTTTTCACTCTCTCTGCTCCACCCTCTCTGTAACTCTGCCTTTCAAATAAAATAAATAAATCTTTTTTAAAAATCAGCTATATGGGGGTTGGCACTGTGGCATAGCAAATAAGGCCACTGCCTGTAGTGCTGGCATCCCATATGGGCTCCAGTTCAAGTCCCAGTTGTGGCCTGGGAAAGCAGTGGAGGATGGCCCAAGTCCTTAGGCCCCTACACCCACAAGGAAGACCTGGAAGAAGCTCCTGGCTCCTGGCTCCTGGCTTCGAATTGGCATGGCTTCAGCTGTTGCAGCCATTTGGGGAGTGAACCAGCAGATGGAGGATCTCTCTCTCTCTCTCTCTCTCTCTCTCTCTCTCTGTGTGTGTGTGTGTGTGTCTGTCTCTCAATCTGTCTCTTTCTCTCAGCTTCTCTGTAACTCTGCTTTTCAAATAAATAAATCTTTTAAAAAATCAGCCATATGCTCTTTGCAAATTGTCACACTACTTTTGAGAGAGAACAAAGCAGCAGTCAAAAACATTGCTCTGTGGGTGGGCATTAACCTACTTGTTAAGACTCTGGTTAGGACATGTCCCAGTCAGAGTGCCTTAGTTCAACTCCTGGCTCTCACTCTTGATTCCAGCTTCTTGTTAATGCAGATAATGGTAGTGGTATTGTGGTTCCTACTAACCATGTGGGAAATATGGATCGAATTTCCATATCCCAGATCCAGCTCCCTAACCTTTTACCTTTCTGGGTATTTGGGGAGTGAAGGAGCAAACCAGACAGAGATTTTCTCTCTCCATCTCTCTCTCCCCCTCTCTCTCCATCTCTCTCTCCCTCTCTCATTACCCCAAATAAATGATGTATATTAAAAACAAATGAAACAAAACTAAACCAGTGCTGTTTTTCAGACTACCTGGATTTGATTCCTGCTTTTACCTAATTACATGTGATGATAACTCATCCAGCTCATGTTTGAAATTTAGATGGTAGAAGTTCTTATTTCAGATGGTTACTGTATTAAATGAAACACAGAACATCAAAGCATACTATAATGAATGTGTATACTAAATGTTGGCTTTTATTTGGGATTCTTGGCAATATTGGAGATTTTCCTTGCAATCTTGGGTCTTGCTTCCATGTTTCCGAAAAACACTGTAATATGTCAACAGGTGGTGAAGTAATGTTTGCTGGTCAAGCTTTCTGAATTGACTTCATCATCCAAAAATGCTAAACCTTCCTTACGTTTTCACTCTACTGAACACATTTATTTCCATTACTAATCATATTCAAAATAATAAATTTTTGAAAATACTTTATTTTAAATCAGTCTAACAGTTCCAGCACTTTCCTGTGTCATACACATACCTGGATGAAACTTCTGTGTCTTTATGTACACGTCTCAGTGTTTTTAAAACATTTTTGGCTCATCTGAAATCCTTGCAGGTGATATTACATCATCTTCACATGTTGCTTTTAACTTATTTACTACCCTGCTTGCAGATTCAACCTCACAGGAAGAGTAGCTTCTCTCTCCCACCCTCTCTTTCCAGCCCTCCCTCCCTCCCATCTATTTATATATCTATGATCTATCTTCCCCTATGAGCTGATTTTCATTTTTATGCTGACACAAAGCACTATGCAGTAGTCACCTCAGAGAATAGCTCAAGCCTGGCTGGTTGATCTTGAAAACACAACTCTATAGGTTCAACAAAGTTCACAGCCCCTGCTGTGATTAGTTCCATTTTTCTTGCCACAGACAGATGAAAACTGCTCATTTTTCATTGTCCTTTCACATATACAGACATAGCTGAATAGCCTTAAATCTCATTAATCAAATGCAAGTGTAAGTTATGTCCAGTTCAGTGTAAAAAATGCTACTCTCTCAATGACTAAATCTGCCAGTTTTCTTTTTATTCAAAGACCGGTAACATTCTGGTGCCTAGTGTTTGAAATTAATGAAGTTTTATTGTAATCATGGAAGTCAAGGGTGGTCAGTTTATATCAGAGATCATGCTATATGTATCTGAGACGTGGTTTGAAATGAGGCTGTTTTTAACAGATGACTTTTATATTCCCAACCATATGTGTCCAGATGAACACAAGAAGAGGATATTGTGTGAGGAGTCCTGGAATTGCCTTGAAATTGCAAGGTCAATCTTCCAGCTCATCATGGTGGTCTACTCTCTGAAAGTGTGTGTTCGTAGTGTGTGTGTGTGTGTCTGCATAAAATGCAAGTATGGAGGAAATCTACTCTGGAGTACATTTCCTTTTTAAATTTTTAAAATGCAAAACTATATATGCAAAATATGAGGAGCAACAGATGAATTATGACACTAAAAATGGAAAAAACTGAACATTGCTATCAGCCTCCACTATTCCTAAACTCCAATAGCATTTCCCACACAGGCACCTCTCTGTGCTCATCTCTTCCTTTTCCTTGAATCCTTTGTCATCTCCAGAAACCTCAGCTTCCTTCTTGTAAATTTCCTTCTGTAAATTCCTGCAGCCCAGGAACTCATGGGGGTGAGGGTGAAGATGATAATAATAATATCTTTTTTTCTTTTATTATTTGAAGTAATGTAGCTCATTATTTTCTTAAATGCCACATCTCAAACTAGACTTGGTCATTTCTGAGGTTCTAGGGAGCCTCTTACATATATTACTACACCTACCCTTTCTTCATTCACTTGAATTAGGAATAAAAAGCAAGGCACTAGCTTAAAATGTAGAGTCAGCAGCAATAGTAAAAAGAAAATGTTCATACCAAGCCCTTTTAACACGATGGTTAAATTTCCAATTGTCATGCAACTTAATTAACACAAACAGCAGCTTAAAGCAACACCCCCATTTATCATCTCGCTCACTTTGTAGGTCAGGATTCCAGTCAGTGAGTGATAGTTCATTGCTCAGTCTCACAGGGCTGATGCCAAGCTGTCACCAAGCTCATGTAGATTGTTGGTGGAATTCTTTTACATAGGTATGAGATACCTGGTTTTTGCTGTTGTCCCTCTACTGAGTGTCATTTTCTGCTTCTAGAAGCTGCCTTCAATTGTTAGCCATGTGACCCTATCACAAAGGAGAACTTGTTTTCAAAACAAACAGGAAGAATCTCTTGGACTTGGAGTCTTTCTGGTCTGTTTTAAGGGTCAGGCCCAACCTTGATAAACTCCCTTTTGATTAACTCAAAGTCAACTGATTAGGGACCTTAATCATATTTGTAAATTTCTTTGTCTTTGCAGTATAACATAACCCAATTACAGGAGTGATATGGCATCATATTCACAGATTCTGCCAACATTCAAGAAAAAAGGTGTTTTATTCCATGTGCACCAGAGGACTGTTTGTGGTCCTGTTAGAATTCGCTCTAGCACGTATGACATTCATGCCAAGGATTCCTGCAGAAAGGCATCATCAATAGTTCATTGTTGCTGTATACATAAAAGGCAACTCTGATTACTTCCTGGAGAAACTCTGGAGTCTAAGATATAAGATATCCATAAAACAGAAAAAAAAAAGAAGTATAAAATAAAAATATACACCAAAGATTCCCAGATCTACCGCATTTTGTTTTACCCTATTAGAAGGATATTGGAGGTTATAATGTGTGGAATCATGGCCAGCGCCACAGCTCAATAGTCTAATCCTCCACCTGCGGCGCTGGCACACCAGGTTCTAGTCCTGGTTGGGGAGCCGGATTCTGTCCTGGTTGCCCCTTTTCCAGTCCAGCTCTCTGTTATGGCCCGGAAGTGCGGTGGAGGATGGCCCAGGTGCTTGGGTCCTGCACCCCATTGGAGACCAGGAGAAGCACCTGGCTCCTCGCTTCGGATCAGCGCGGTGCGCCGGCCACAGCGCGAAGACCACAGTGGTCATTGGAGGGTGAACCAACGGTAAAGGAAGACCTTTCTGTCTGTCTCTCGCTCTCTCTCTCTCTCACTGTCCACTCTGCATGTAAAAAAAAAAATGTGGAATCATTGAACCAGAGTGATCCTGAGCTTGGGAACACAAGACAGAGAGGAGAGCAAGGGTGAGGATATGATTAAAGCCAAGGAGAGTATATTAGACTGTTTCCTGAACAGCAGACAGCCAGCCCTGCCTACATACAGGGCACAGTCAAGCAAATCCATTCTCATTCACCACAAGGTCTGGTAGACTGTTGGAAGTGTCTCAATTATTAAACCACTCCACTCCAGAGGGAAGGCTTAGATGATGTTTGGTGGAGAGAGTAGTAGAAGTTCCACAAAGAAATAAGCAAATTGCCAACTGATACCCCTACTAGCCAATTAGCAAGAAAAGAGGGAGGAGAGAGGAAGGTTGAAATAAAGAATGGGAGAGCAGAGAGGGAAGACAGAATGGAGGAGTGCAAGTAGGCAGCAGCAAACATCCAGAAGAAAAGAATGCAAAGGTAGTCACAGTATGGTTCTCTATTTAGTAGACTATCACATTCACATGAAACTGATAATGAAAACTTTAAGAAAAAACATGAAATAAATATAATGATAGAATGAAAAGAAAGCAACAGGGCTCTAAGAGATAAGATAATTGTGTAGCATTATTAGAATGGCATAAATTATATCTAAATGAATCAAGTTTTTAGAAAATGGTTATTATTTAGATATACAGAGTATAAGGTTTGAAGTATAAAGCCTTTTTATATTTTAAGTATAAGGTCTTTCAGCTTATTTGTTTTTAAAGCCACATAACTCTATTACCTTGTAGCAATACAAAATTACTTTTAAAACTTAGATAATGATGAATTGTGAAAAGCTCCACAGATGATGTTTTTAAAATGATATTTAAATCATACTGCAAGTGCAGATGGTTAGAAATGACTATCTCAAGGAGACAAAAATGAGCACTGGCTTAAAGGATGCAAAAATCCAAAATAATAATAAAGGTTAAATCTCATTTACTATGCTATTTCAGACACTATACAAAGAATTATATTGCTTTCCTTCTTTCATAGTAATAGTGTGACTATTACTATGCAATAGTAAACTAGTATAGTAATGTAATAGTAAATTAGTGTTTACTAGTAATAGTAAACTCTGTTACTATTATTACTATTACATTCAGATAAAAAACTGAAACTAAAAGCATTTAGGTTACTTGCCCAAATTTTCTCAGATGGTGGGTAGCAGAGGCAAGACATGAAGCTATCCAATCTAATGACAAACCATGATAAAACACACCCTTAGCTATGCTGTCTCCTTTAATAAAAGACGTTGTGTGAGAAGCTCCAGGCAGAGGGAACAAACACAACGAGACAAGCACACAGACGATGTAACATGCTCCATTGGAGAAGCTGTTGGAAGCTGAATGCTGGATAGAGAAAGATGTTGAAGTCCAAGCTTAAAGGTCAAGCCTGTATGTAAGGCCTTTAAAGGTTTGAATGCAAACTATAGGTGCCATTGGAAGATTTAGGAGAAAGGAAATGGTGTGGCAAATTTGTCTTGAGGAAGAATTATTCTAACCAGCAGCTCAAAAATGAACTTTAATATGGACAGGCTGCAGTTCAGAGACCATCTAAGAATAAGTTACACTACTAGTGCAGGAAAATTTTGTTTAAAGTCAGGGACTAGGGGTAGTAGAGATGTTTATTTTTAATTTCTAGTATTTTTCTAATGTAAAAGTATGTTGAAAAGCATGTGTTAAGTATTCTATATAAACTGGAGATGCATGAAAGTTTGCAATATTTATGATTTTGACTAGGTAAGTCTTGTTTCTCATGTGGTTTGAGTAAGTAAGTCAGAGAATAAAATTCAACAATTTTCTCTCAGAAAAAAAGAATAATAATACCCTGGCTGCATTTGCCAGTTTTCATGGTATAAACATTGAATTAGAGTACACATGTGAAAAACCCCAACAGCGTAAAAAATAGCAAAATGCAGTCGAATAATTATAAAGTGGTAAGTTTTAGTTATTTTTCCATTATTTTGAAAAGATGCATTTGTTTATTTGTTTACACATACAGAGAGAGATTATTGACCTTCCATATGCCTGTTCACTCCCCAAATGGCCATAACATCCAGACCTGGATAAGATGAAAGCCAGGAGCTATGAGCTCCATCTGAGCATCCCATTTGAGTGGCAGGGGCCTAGGTATTTTGATCAACCTCTGCTGCCTTCCCAGGCATATCAAAGGGGAGCCGGATTGGAAAGCATGTAACCAGGATTCAAACCAATCCTGCCATATGGGGTGCCAGTGTCACAAGTGGATGCCTATCCTAATATCCTAACAGAATGTTGACCCCTTCTGTTGTTTTTAATATAATTTATTCATTTTTAAATTTATAAAGAGTTTGATACTTCAATAATGCCTATATTTAACAGCTGCCTTACAAAATTTCTAAAAATGTAGTCATAGGCTCTTTCAGCACAACACTGGAAGGTATCTGAAATTCTGGCTGAATTGTCAACTCCCTCAGGAACCCTCCTTTATTCTCACTAGATTAAGTTTTTAAAATGATGAAGAAAATAAGAGAAAAAGTTAAAAGGAGAAAATATAAAGCTTTTTTGTGAGCATTGGTGATATGCTATTTTATTAATCAAAATCGCCAGTAGTCTGTGTGGATGAGATGAGTGCTCCCATGTTTCCCTATGTACTAAGCTTTTGCATCTTAAAGAAAAGCACATTTAGAAACAAGCATTAATATTCCAGAGATGGGAGCATCCCGTCAGTCATGAGTTCAGGGCTCACCTGTACAAAGTCTTTGCTTTAGAAAATACACCAGATCAATATAGAACGATTGGATCAAGTGTTTCATTGAGACACAGAGAACAAAGGTGAATATTCACATATATTATGAATATATATAATATTACATATTTCATATGTAACAGATAATATATATTATATAATGTATTATATATAATATATTCATACAGTGAGCAGTGTGGAAGGTGTTACAAATCTGTATGAAGGAGAGCAGATAGACAGGTAAAGAGAAGAAAACAGGAAGTTTCTCAGAGAAATCCAAAAAATTGATTGAACTAAAATAAAAAGTAGTTATTACAAAACAGAAAGACATAGCAACAGAAAAGAAACTGGGGGTAGATTTTTGAAAATCTTGAATGTGGTTTTAAGAATCTGAAGCAAGAAAAAAGTAAAACATAAACCATTATAAAATAATAGTGCAATGACTTTTTCTACCTATATTCTGATTGTTTTTCTTCTTTATTTAATCATGCATTTTTTCAGGTATTGTTCCTGTGTAAGATGTTGGTATTACACTTTTTGAAAAGTGAAAATATATTATAAATCATTTATTCAACAAGAAACCTGCTGTCAATTTTGATCTCATTACTGACATAAGTTGAGAGGCATTACTGGAAGATTTGGCAACATTTGGGAAAATGACTGTTCAGAGTTAGAGAAATAAGCCAGAATGATATATGATTTCCAGGGAAATTTCCCACATCTTTCCTTTAAGAACGAGCATTGCCCATTCTTCATTGAGGCATGTTGACTATTAGTGTCAAAATCCATTTTCAATGAGAGTAAACTTTCATTGCTCGAATAGATTGCAGGTGAGGGCTTAATGACAAGAGATCCTAGAAAATTTGGCAACAAAATGCTGAGTACTTTTACTGAGTCTGGAAAAGAAAAACTTTCATTAGTGATCATCAAAGCACTGAGTAAAGGTCATTTTGTCTACCCAGTCGATGTCTCTTTCAAGTAAAAATGTTACGGTGCTGATTCCCCACACAGCCCTATGAAAAAGTGACTGTGCTTCCCACATTAATTTGCACTGCTTTTCCCACCTTGTGTGATGAATGGACCACCAAATGGAAGCAGACCTGCCAAAATTCTGAACTTAAGCATGGGCTCACACATTGAAAGCTCACGTGGCTTAATACTCTCACTACAACAGTCTCCTGTTCCTAAACTCGTTTGACTCTATGTTGAAAATGGGCCAAAACAGTTTTTACATCCTACTTTCAAGTTGTTGTCACTGCTTTGTAGCCCAAATAATTTTATTTCACTTGATCTGATGTTCGGCACCAGGAGATCTGACTGTTCTTCCTACAGATAAGCTATTCCATGTCAGACAGGCAAACTCATAGGATCAATAGATGAGAGTAGAAGCAAAAGCATTCTCAGAATGGAAGAAAGGATCAGTCACATACAACCCTAAGAAAGCTGGATAAATCTCTTTGTTCCAAATGTTTTTCCCACCAGTTTGAAATTTCATCACTATAAAGTGATTGACTTGAGACTTCAAGTTTTCCATTCTTTAGGATGCATTTACTGAAGTAGAAAACCTTCTGAAAGCTCTTGCTAGGGATGACTGCTTTGATTCAGGGAGAGGATGAAAAGAAAGAGACATTAGAAGAGACAGTAGAACAACAAAAGCATGGCTTTTCTTCCCACAATTTTGTGCGAAAAACGGAAGGAATAAAATATTTCTAATTTAATCTTATCTTTGCCAATAACTCAGGCTCCTAATACTCCTTTAATTTTTATAACCCAACCTCATACAAAGAGAACCCTATTAAAAACAAAATTAATCTCATACTAGAAGGGAGAAAACAAGGACATGATATTTGAAGCACATTTAGACTGCAGTCAAATATCAGGAAATTTTACATGCCTTGGTTGAGACTGGGAGTACAGGAATGCAAAAGATGACATGTGTGATCATATGTGTGTTATCACTGCATAACAAATTACAACACACTTAATTTAAAACATCTCCAGTCATGAGCGCACAGTCATGTAGATCAGCAATCAGGACAGGCTTCACTGGGTTCTCTACTCAGAGCCTCACAGGTCTGAAATCAGCAATCAAGATGCTGCCTTTGGGTGATCTGGGGAAGAATCTAATTTAAGCACATTCAGATTGTTGGTGCATTCCAGTTCCTAGAGTTGTAGGACTGAGGTCCCCTTCCCTTGCCAGGTGCCAATCAGGGGCTGCTACTTGAAACTTTAGAAGAAACGGTGCTTCCAATTCTACTCATAGGTCTCGAACACTCCACTTTGCTACTAGCCACAGAAAATTCTGCTTTTAGAGGACATATGATTGGTTTTTCATATAACATTATCTCAGAATTTTTGCCCCAGTGGGAGTGCTGGGGCCCTTCTTCTGGTTCATGACTTCCCACAAATGTACTTTCATCTGTGACTGACTGTTCTATGGAGAATGCTAAATGAAATGTCCATCTTTCTTATCTGAATGCTCTGACTATAAACACTTGTTGGTATTTATGCAAAATTTATTATGGACACTGGAGACTGTAATTTGGACTTCTCATTTTCCCTCATAAGTATCACATGTTCTCAATTCATGGTTAATCCCACAAGATTCCAGGGCACAGAAAGAGAGAACAGGAAGCTAGAAAGAGAAAGGACACAATTAAAGGCAACATCTTCTCATGAAAAATCAATGGACCAGAGGATCAGAAATGTAAAAAGCAACCAAAAAAGAAACTATTTGCTTTGCAAGACTATTAAATTCATTAACTCAATTCATTGTCCTTGGTGAGACGGAGAGAATAATATTTTATTAATGTCAATATATTGGATATAACAAAGCAATGTTACTGACAGGCACTCCAGGGAGAAGGAAAATACAGGATGGGATAGGAAGGAACATTAACATCTACCACTTTAGAAAGCAAAGAGCTGGCTGATGGAGCTAGCATACATCATTCTTTCCACACCTTCTTCACTGGATGGAAGAGAAAAAGCAGGTGAACTAGAAGGACTGTGCGTTGTCTGGCAAAGCTTATCTTTCTCCTTTAGTTGTCAACTCAACTGATAAATGTTTTAAAATATCGTTAGAACAAATAAATACACTAATTGCTTAACGTATGCTTGATATACTACTGGGTTTTTTCTTTTTTTAAATTTTTAGTTTTTTTTTTTTTTTTTGGACAGGCAGTTAGACAGAGAGAGAGAGACAGAGAGAAAGGTCTACCTTTTTTCCATTGGTTCACCTCCCAAATGGCCGCTACCACGGGCGTGCTGCACCAAACTGAAGCCAGGAGCCAGGTGCCTCTTCCTGGTCTCCCATGAGGGTGCAGGGCCCAAGCACTTGGGCCATCCTCCACTGCTTTCCCAGGCCACAGCAGAGAGCTGAACTGGAAGAGGAGCAACCCATACTAGAACCCCCGGGATACAGGCTCCACAGGCGAAGGATTAACCTAGTGAGCCGCCTGGATTTTTTCTTCACGTAAATTATCACTATCATGTGCGAACATCCTCTTCACACTTTCCGATTAAAATTGCTGTCAATGATTTCCTATGACCTCCCAAAGAAATTCAGAATCCTTTTCCTAGACCTCATTCTTCTTAATGTCTCTCAATACTTGACTCTATATATCACCTCCTATTTGTGAAGGTGACTTTCCCTTACCTTTCAGAACAATGCATGGTGCTAATTTTTCATATATATATATATATATATATATATATACTCTCCAGTTCTTTGTCCATCTTTTCTACTTGCTACCTTCAGTTTCTGCCCACTTCCTGCCCCTAACTTTATTGTTACTTTCATAAAGTTCCATCTCTAATTCTTTGCTTGAATAGAAGGAATCTATTCATTTCATAAATATAGCTAACATACTGATAATTTTAAATTCCTTTTCTCTAAGGTTTGTGTATGTGTGTGTGGACTAAAATATTCCATATTTTTGGTTAATTGTCATAACAAATAAATCTCTGTATTTGTTAGCTTAACCTCTAAGTCAATTTCTCCTTGTGCCTGTCCAATACCAGAATGGTTGATGGGTGGCAATCCTCAATGAGTATTTTTTAGAGCTGGGATCTTTCCATGTTATTGTTCTTCCATTGATGTTGGCAACTCTTTTTGAGTCCTCTGCATTTTGGTTAATGGGAAAATGAAAGGAAGGAATGGTAGGAGCCAGGTTATGGAATCATGAGCGGAAGCTTAACCTGTTGTGTCACAATGTCAGTCCCCTAAATAAAACTATTTTTCTTTCATAAGAGTTTGTGTTAGACATTTTATTGTAGTAACCAAAATCTGACTACATAAAGCCTAATTGTTATTTTTAGATGTACTACTAAATATAAAATTTCTTTTATAATTTTAGTCTGGTAAACATAAATCAATATGACCCATATAAATATGTTTCTGAAGTCCTCAGTATCTTAAAAACGTATTTATTTAAAAAGTGTATGGAAAGAGAGAGAGAGAACAAAGGGAGACAGATAGCTAATATCCACTGGTAAATATGAGTGATGAGTGATAACTGATGTGGAAAACAAAACCAGTATCATATTCACTGATTCACCCTCCAAGTCCTTGCCATGGCTGGAGCTAGGCCAATGCCAGAGCTAGAAGCTAGGAACTCAATCCAAATCTCCCACATGGGTGAAGAAACTCAATTACTTGAGCCATTGCTATTTTATCTCTGGGTTTGCTTTAACAAGAAGTTGGAGTCAGGAACCAGAACTTGGAACTGAACCCAGATATTCCAATATGGGACACATGTACCTTAATTGATAGGCTAAATGCTTACCAATCAACAATATTTTGAAGTACTGTGAGTGGAAAGATAAAGGCACTACTATTGTAAAGAAATTTAAATAAAACTACTTCTTAAACAAGTACAGTGTTTAAACCACATTACCCAAGGAGATACTTGATAGAAGCATTAATCAAGGAGACACAAAAGAAGGTAAATCTAGCATTTCTTTCCTAACAATATGAGTGATGTGATACATAGGGTGACCGAATGTTCTGATTTGTATGTGAAAGTCTAGGTTTATGCTTATTTTTCATGTAGCATTTTTTTAGGTTTTTATTTATTTATTTGACAGGTACAGTTATAGACAATGAAAGAGAGAGAGAGACAGAGAGAGGTTTTCCTTCCGTTGGTTCACTCCCCAAATAGCTGCCACAGCCGGAGCTGTGCCCATCCGAAACCAGGAGCCAGGTGCTTCCTCCTGTGTCTCCTATGCCGGTGCAGGGTCCCAAGCACTTGGGCCATCCTCCACTGCCTTCCTGGGCCACAGCAGAGAGGTGGACTGGAAGAGGAGCAGCCGGGACTAGAACCCGGCGCCCATATGGGATGCTGGTGCCACAGGCAAAGGATTAGCCTAGTGCGCCATGGTGCCAGCCCCCATGTAGCATTATTAATAGCAACCTCTCTTATTCTCAGAAGCATTGTGTTTTGTGTGATAAATTATCATTCAGATTACGCAGAATAGTTAAGACTGGACAAATTCTCCTCATTGTCTCTCCCAGAAAAACTTTCAAACCTGAAACCTTCAAATATCTTAGGATGCAAAGTATATTTAATTTCTAAATGACAGGTTAAAGTTGACCATTTTTTAAAGATTCATTGATTTATTTGAAAGGCAGAATGAGTGAGAGAGAGAAAGTAGGAGAAGCAGAGAAATCTTCCATCTACTGGTTTACTCCCCAAATGGCAACAATGGCCTGAGCTGGGCTAATTTGAAGCCAGGAGCCAGGAGCTTTTTCTGGGTCTACCATACAGGTTCAGGGACATAACTACATGGGCCATCTTCTGCTGCTTTCCCAGGCACACTAGAGGGAGCTGGATTAGAAGTGGAGCAGCCCGACTTGAACTGGTACCAATGTGAGATGCTGATGCTGCAAGTGGAGGCATCACCCACTATGCAACAGCACCAGCCCTAAAACTGGCCATTTCTAAATGGCAAGCTGAGTCTTAAAAGGCTTAATTTTTTTCTTATTGTGATAACTTATCACCCTCCTTGGGCCTTTCTCTTCGAGCCTTTACTGTGTGAAGAGTTTCCTTCCACAAGTTTTTCTTATCATCTAAAGCCTATCCCAGAAAGCAAAATGTCCTAAAGACTACTCAGATCTATGGCAATATTGCAGCTGTAATTTCTCACTGCTATTGCTATCCCATAATGTCCATCATGGGTATCAAGAAAGAAGAATAAGTATCTGCTATGACAGAAATGCATGAGAAATTTCCAACATTTTGATGGTCAATCCATCCTTCATGTACTGATGCAAGAAACAATTATTGGGAGCCTATTGTGTATCCTTCCCCTAAATTATGCAATTATGGAGACTAGAATATAAACTTAATGAAAATACTCAATTCTTTCAGTATATTTTTTCAAGTACAGTTTTTAGAAGAGGCAGTTAAGTGCATCATTTTCATTTCAACATATGCTAAAACATTTAATATGCTAACTTCACTATGCACAAACTATATTTTAAAGGAACAAAAAAAAATCAGAATATCATGTATGTCATTGAGAATCCCTGTGGCAATTGTTCTGAAAAGTTATGTGAGAGAGAAAGATTTTCCTGTTAAAAAAATGAATTTGAAAATGATGCTTTCATGAGTATATCAACTCTTGTCAAACATCCAGTCCTGGAGTTACTGAATCAATTCCTGGACTGTCTCAGAGACATGGAGTTTTCTACTTAGTCAGAGGACTTGAACTCTTAGAAAAGACACAAGCCTAATTTTCAGAATTTATCAAAAGAATAATGTCATCAAGTTTACATTCTAAGACTGTAAAAGAGAAATCCCGCACTTCAAAAAACTAAAAATATAGCATGCCATGAAAAACAAGTACATTTGTAGTAAAAACACATGGACCTTAAATCTCCTACTTCATAGCACACGTAGAACATACCACTATATGTTCTTTCCAATAGACATTAGCTACAGTAGAAGAAGGGGTCTGAATGTCAATGTATTCCATACATCAGCAGATAACTCAAAATCTAGAAATTTATTTCCCAGCTTTGACAAAATAATAACATGCTGGAAATTTTCTTTATCATGTGGCTAACTTAGTTTTTTCTCTTCATGAAGCACTTGCATATTTCTATGTTTTCCCATAATTATTGAGTGACTATTTTTCACAGGATTTGGAATAAATATTTTACAATATTGTTTAATTTCCAGATAATCCTATGTTGAAGATAATACTGAGCCTGGTTTACAAATGAGAAGATTAAGTCATTGGCCTGAGTTCACATCTTGAGGTAGAGCAGCCCATTGGATAGACACACGAGCTCTGGGGCCATGGAGCTGTTTGTTCTGACTTAGATATATCTCTTTCTAGCTGTGGGACTTTGAGCTTGTGATTTACTTCTGAAAGCTTCAGTTTCTAATCCATAATTCGAGTATAATAAAAGCAATATTTTTAAAAGTAATATGCACAATAATGTCTTATGTAACACATGAGGGACTTGACAGGAAGTGCTCCAAGTCTGCAAACATGGAGAGGGCATGAGGAGTAGGGTTGGAGGTGCTGTTTGCTTGATTAGATCAGTCTACACTCTAGACATTTGTTGAAGTGTTGCATTGTATACCATTAAATTGTACAAATATTTAATGTTAACCAAGAATAAACAAACATTTAAGGGAATAATACATAAGGAAATAAAACAAATTTCGCTAACGGAAGTCCTGTCATATAATTGATGTTCAATAAATGCAAGCCTAAGATCACTAAAAAAATAAATTCAGTGAGGCAGATCAAAAATCTCATAGCAATGGCAAACATATACTAAGCACTTCCTGGTCACTATTCTAAGTATTTTCCACATGTTAAGTTGTGTTGATTATCCTAACAACAATGAATACAATTTTATCTCCCATTATAAATATTATAAAACAGAGACACAGAGCATTTAAATCCTTTGTGAAGGGCACATATCTTAGCTGAGACACAACTTTGATTAAAACAAAAGTTGCTCTTAGCCACCACATCTAAAACATTTCCTCTTATACAGTCACACTGATATGAGACATACAGGTGTTTAGATAGAGTAGGAAAGCCTGAAATAGCTGTGATTCAGAGAATATGAATTAGTCCAGACTCAAGACAATAAGTACATGGACAAGATCAGAAACAATGTTAGCTTAGTTTAGAAAAAATATTTAAAAAACAACCAGATGCAGATGACAAAGGAGTGAAATTTCCAAGTTTGGAAACTTGGAAGATGATGTTCTTAGTCAAGGTAGGTTAAGAAAATTTAAAAGAAGAAATTTAGACTGAAAAGAATGTCCAATTGGCCAAACTATGTACTCTACAAAGTCAACAAGTGCTATTTCATTTAGCATTTATTATGGGTCCTAGGTAATTCAACAGCAATAAAATTCCCCTCAATTAATACTTGACAAATATAGAGAAATTTTCGTGAAGACAACATGATAAATACAGATGATGAAATAGTGCATGATGGGGAATTTTTGGTGCATCTCAGCCAAAGCAAAGCATTATTTGCCATATCTTGCATGAAGACAAGTTTTGCAAGTTTGGGAAAATTAGGGGAAAACCAAATATTAAAAATAAATGCTTAAAATCTTAAGAAGCAGGTTGTAATAAATAACAGGATTTTGTCAAAAATAGGTAACGCAACTCTGAAATTCTTAAAAATATAAGGTTGTTTTACTGAAGTACTCCCATTAATTATTTGGGGACATTGAGTGATGACTGACTTCTTGATATACTATCATATTAACTTATATAGATTCTGTAAGGGTATCATTACCAAAACCTTTCTGAAAGGGCAAAATCACCTTTTTCCAGTCATCATCACCTTTTCTTCTATTCCAATGTGAAGACATGAGTACACGCTGTGTACAAGAATACACACGTTACACTGTACAATGCAGAGGAAAAAGTTACCTAACGTGCTTTTGACATATACTCATTTATTCTTACCCTATGAAAGACTCCCCCTCTTCCTCACAGATTCTTACCCCAAAAATAGAATGGTGTCATCATATTGTTTGTTTGAGTGTCCCAACCCTTATTTGTCCAAAGAAAAGAGGCTATGATTAATAAGGACTCAAGAGAAGAGACAGTGTTGGATACCAACTGCCAGCTGGTGCTTAAAAAACACCACATCACAACAGAACACAAAGTTCTCGGCAATACCACCATCAAGCCCTCCCACTGCTCTGAGAACTCTTAAATTCTTTTCCACTACAAAATTGTCTTCAGAAAATGGGAGACATTGTGGAAAATAAATCTCATTGTGTAGGAACAAATGAACTATTGTGCTCAAAATTTGGGACCTAATTCATCTAACAAAGTCATTTAAATTTTCTGGACTTCAATTTCTTCATCTACAAAATAAAGAGGTAGGTATGGAGGCTTTAAAAACTAAGCTTATTGGTAATGTTGTTGTTTGACTGCTATTTCACCTGACTATGGGTGAAAATGCTTCATATAAGAGAAGAAGAACCCATGAGGACAATCCTGGCTCTATAAGTTAGTGTTGTTCTTAAGCTTCACTCTTGGGATCACTCTATCCTAGACACAGTTACAATAAAACAGCTCATCACTACAGTTGTTGCTGCTGCCGATTTTCTAAAAGATATCAACATTCTGAACTCTTTTCTTTCATTCTTTCTTTTAAAAGCTCTTGAGAATCCTCCATGAGTAATCACAAATATTGGATACTAAGGGACAGAGTAGTTTAAAAAAAAAGATCATAGAACCCGTGTACATGAAACCCTGGGCTTCAGAAGAATAATTAGGTTCCTCTAAGTACAGAAAGAATTCATGCCATAACAAAGTGAATGTTCAAGGGTGCAAATGTGAGGGGAATTCTGACCAAAACTCACAGGCTCAATGATTTCTAGAGTCTGAAAGTGACTTTTAAATATTTGTTAATTTATTTGAAAGGCAGAGACAGACAGACATACAAACAGATGAACAGAAATTTTCCATTCACTGCTCCACTTGCCAAATGCCCCAAACAGCCAAGACTGGGACATGCCAAAGCCAAGAGTCAGGAACTCATTAAGGTCTCCTCTGAGGTGTCAGAGACCCAATAACGTAAGCCATCACCTGATGCCTCTCAGGGTGTGCACTTGTAGGAAGCCGAGATTGGTAGCAGAACCAGGACATGAGCACAAGCAAATCTACATTGAATGTGGAGGCCCCAAGTGCCATCCTATTCACTACACCAAGTGGCCACTTCTGATAGAAATTTTTAAAACTTCAATTCTTATGACCACCTATAAAAGTCTTTGAAAGCTTCTTGTGATGGACACTCAATGTGTTGAGACCCTTAAGACCAATGGTACATTACAAAGGATATCCATTTTCTGCAAAAGATACAGGAAAATCCCTTTTAAAGTGCTAACATGCTCCTGGCAGCACATTTTATAATGCCTTCCCAAGGGATTGTTGAGGAGGCCACTTAATAGTCCTGATAATTAAAAGCATATACTTTAGAATGAATCTTTTAAACAAAGAGAGTCCTTGCTCTAGGTGATAAACAACATGCACATTTGTGAGCAGACGAATCATTCTCCAATGTGGAGGAATTAGTAAACGTGTGTTATGTACATCAAACAAGACTTAGGGGGACGCAGAGACACATTTAGTCTTGGAGCCAACCACACGAACCTGAGACTTGGGTCAGACACACATTCTGCAAGTCACTGACAGATAAAGAATCAAACAAGAACATCACTACATGTCATAGAAGACCCAAGGCAGAGAGGAAGCAAATGAGTTCTCTGAGGGACACAGCAAAAGGAGAAGAGTGTTGATCAGCATGAAGGACAACCAGTCCAGCCTAGGGAGCAAGAACACTGAGGGAGAGCCTATCTTGGATGGGAACTAGTAGGACACTCAGTGTTTACTTTGGGATTGTGCTGTGCAGAGTCCATAGAAAACTAAAACAAACAAATGTATAAATAACCAACCAGAAAACTTCAGGAAAAATGGAGAGGATTTTGGAGGAAAAAATAAAAAGAAATTAGCACAGACTGTTACACAGAGAATTGTACCTTCATCTCTCAGATGTTTGCTAAAATTTCTTGCAGATTTTGAAACACACAGAGGATACCAAACCCAGGCTCAGTGTGACTATGATTTCCATGTCATAAATCTAAGTATTAAATACTGAACTGGCTAAAACAAAATATTACTGTGTCAAGTAAGTGGGTGGGTGGAAAGGCAGGAAAGCTACATGTATGAAGAACACAGGGGATAGAGCAGACAGTGGGCACAGAGGTTATGTCATCACGTTCCATTTAAAGTATTTGCTTCAAGTGCTGACGCCTCCACCCACATATATTCCTGCTAAAGTTCACCCTGGGAGGCAGCAGGTGAAGGCTCAAGTACCTGAGTCCCTGACATTCACCTGGGAGACCCAAATGGATTTCCAGGCTCCTGGCATTGGTCCGACCCTCAACCCTCGTCTGTCTGTTACGGAAAGTTGGGAAGTGAATGCACAGATGGGAGATCTCTCTGTGTCTGTTTCTCCATCTTTCTGCCTTTCAAATAATGTAATGAAAACTAAATATAGTTTTTTTTTTAAAAAAAAAAGCTCAGGGTAATGAATTAAAGCTAAGTTCTCTTCTTCTATTGTAAGAAAAAAGTTGGTAATTCCTGAAATTAAAAACATCAAAAGCTAATATAAGCAAATTGTTTAAAGTCACAAAGTTAAATACTATAGAATTCATTAAAAATACATTGAAGAGCACAAAATGAAGCAAACAGTGATTTTTACATCTGTTTATCAGGATCAATTTGATTTTTCAATCCATGTATAAGAATAATTGAGAAGGGCCGATGTTCTGGCGCAGCAGGTTAAAGCACCGCTCTGCAGTGCCAGCATCCCATGTGGGCACCAGTTTGAGTCCCAGCAGCTCTATTTCTGATCTAGCTCTCTGCTGTGGCCTGGGAAAGCAGTAGAAGATGGCCCAAATCTTGGGCCCCGGTACCCACCTGGGAGACCTATAAGAAGATCCTGGCTTCTGGCTTTGGATTGGCATAGCTCCAGCCATGGCAGCCATCTGGGGAGTGAACCAGCGGATGGAAGCAATCTCTCTCTCTCTCTCTCTCTCTCTCTCTCTCTCTCTCTCTCTGCCTGTCTTTCTGTAACTCTGCCTTTCAAATAAATAAATAAATCTTTAAAAAAGAACAATTGAGATATCAAAACAGCAATAACAAATTTAATGGATTCCCTTTGAAATTGCAAAGGCTACATGTAATAAGGCATTTGTTAACAACCAAAGGATGTAAAAAGGAAAGTGATTCCCCCAGATCAGAACTTGAATGAATTCTACAAAACTGTATGCTTGTCCAGCTGGTAACATCCACACTCACCAGAAATCACTATTCCAGATATGCCTTTAATATTTAATCAGTTACAATAAAGTAGCTTATCACTGGATATGACTTAAAGAATGGTAGACATGTTGTGTGGGGAAAAAAACAAAACTTTTAAGGAAAGCTTTTCAAACATGGCAATGATAGTATTTTAAAAGTGTGATGTGATGACTTGAGTCTCAGTAAACAATTTAACTGAAAGATCAGGAGTTGGGGGAGCCAACAGGAATTTTTTAGAATTCAAACCCAGCCCTTTAACCAGAAAACCAAGATATAAAACCTGACAAAAGGAATTGGATTCTCGGTAAAATGCTCCATGGGAAAAAACATATAGAGAAATATAAAGACATGATTTCTATGTGACATAAAAAACAAAGTTCCATTTCATGTTCCATGATTTTTTTAAACTAGTCCAAAGTCTCACCCATAAAAAAAAATTGTTATGCATGGCCAACAAATCTTAGGTGGATTCACATATCCGCCCAACAACCCTTTCAAACTTGTAAATCACTTTTGGAGTGGAAAAATTGAGGACAGAGACACACCCTTGGAGCAAACAACTTAAGAATTAACTTCATAAAAGTGAAAATATGAGAATATAGTGAACAATATCATCATTTCTTAACATCTTATATGTTAAATCTAGATATTTCTCATGTGTCCTTATGCATGACCTTAATTTCATAAGATGTTCTATTCTGTGCCAAAATTAGAGCTGTAAAAATAATGCTCAAGGGGCAGGTGTTTGGCTGAACAGTTAAGACACCTGCAACATACATCAGAGTCTTGGTTCAAATTCTGGCTATCGCTCCTAACTCTATCTTCCTGCCAATGTGGACCATTTGATATAGCAGTGATGGTTCAAGTGGTTGGATTCCCACTACCCATGTGGGAGACATGGTTTGCATCCCAGGTGCTGGCCTCAATCTCAACCAATGCAGGTGATTTGGAATCCCTCTCGCTCTCGCTCTCGCTCTCACTCTCACTCTCTCTTCCCTCCCTCTCTAGATATTAATTAGTTAAAAAGTAATGCTTAAATGTGCCAAAGTTGTAGGATATTGGAAATACTTTATAGGAAGCTCTAATGTCTTCTAAAGAAATGTAAACTAGGATCACTCTTGCTAGTCACACTGCAGACAGATACGTGGAAGTGTTGTGCCCCTAAAATGGATTACTCATTCATTCATTCAGTTATTAGGCCTTTTCCATGTGCCAGGCATTGGACTAGGCACACAGTGGTAAAGATGTGAATGAGAAAAGGAGATCCATTTTTTTTTGGCTAGGACAACCCTCAAACTCATTTGTTTAGATATCAGTACCCCAATAAAAAGTATAAAAGGAAAGAATTGGGTTCTTCTCAGTTATTCACATAGCATCAAACTGTATTGATGGACTCACTCCTCATGGTTATGAAACTAACTGAGAGCAGAGAAAGTATCATTTAGTCAAGACCATGCCTAAACTCAGAAGTGGGCTAAGCACAAGACCTGCAAAATGAACTACGCCACTCAGAGTCTCACATAAGCCATATCTGCACATATTCCAGGTGTCTGGACTACAGGTCTTTTCTCAGTGTCCACTGCCTCTGTAAAAATGAGCAAAAGATTAGGTTGTTTCCTTTTCAAAATTTATTTCAAAGTAAGATGATTTCTGTGTAGACCAAGGCTATAAAAGTGTTGATCGTGGCGTGTTTGAACGCATATTTCAAAGTTCCTTTCATCCCAGTTCTAGAATCTTTCACCAATGTAGTCTATCTTCCATTCCCCACGAACAGCAGGATTTATTTTCATGTTTTCTAATTTCACTCCAGAACCTTAGTAATAGGAAAGAAAGTCATCTGTTAATTTTTAAAGCAAACAATGAGAGATCACAAGTCTTGAGGAAAGAATGTGCTACGTAAGATTTACTCTCATAATACACATTTTTATTTTTTAAAGATTTATGTATTTTATTTGAAAGGCATAATTAGGTGAAAGGGAGAGGAAGAGGGAGAGGAATGGAGGGAGGGAGGGAAAGAGAAAGAGAGAGAAAAAGGGAAGGAAGAGAGAGGAAGAGGAAGAGAGATCTTCCATCTGCTGGTTTACTCTCCGGATGGCTACAACCAGCTGGATTGGGCTAGTCTGATGCCAGGATCCTGGAGTTTATCTGGGTCTGCCATGCACGTGGCAGGGGCCAAGTAATTGGGCAATCTTCCACTGCTTTCCCAGGTGCATTAGCTGGATGAGTGATGGCTCAGAAGTGGAGTAGCCAGGACACAAACCAGTACCCATACCAATTGCTGGTGTCTCAGGCCATGGCTTAACCTGCTGCATTACAATGTTGGGCCTTTAAACTTATTTTACGAAAATTCTGTGGGTCTGTTTCCAGTGTCTCTCTAACATTTCTCTATCTGCCCTACTGGCATTGCATTCACACAAATTTTACAGAAATAATGCCTTCTGTTTCTCTGTTGAAAACTCGGTACCAAATTTAAAATGGTAAAAAATAAAAGATGAAATAGAACTATGACTTCTGAAGAATGCACATTTATGAAGATCCTCACATTCAGGCTTCATGAGGGAGGCCACTTCATGAAGCTATCCTTATCTATCATCTTTCCTCTTATTTTTTCTGCCACAGCCTAAAAACCCCTTGATGCTTCCCACTTCTCCTATTATGATTTTACATAAAGTCCTACCTAACATAGCAAACATTCTCATTTCTGTTTTTTCAATTTTTATGTTTTCATCTTAGGATTGATTTCTGTAAGCATAATCTTTCAGTAATTCAATGCACGTATATTTTATACATAGTAAAACCTGTGAAAGAATTCAGATTAGCCTCTTGGTGAGGGAATTTTTTTCTCTACCCACTTACGTGCAATACTTGAGGTTCTGCAAATTAAACTGATAAACAACAGACTAACAAGAGGAAAGATTTTTGTATAGTCATAAGTAGATCCTGCTCATAAGCATCAGTCCATCTATGTGAATTGTGTCTTTGGACAGTGTCAAGCTTTACTGAGTCACACATTGATTAACTATGAGCTATGTGGGCTCACGGAGTACTCAGTGACATCAGCCATTCCCTGTCTCACTCATTAGACCTTGGGCTGAAATGGTGAGGCATTTGGGGTCATGGCAATCAGAGGATAATGTTCACACTGATAAATTATACTGTATCAATAATATAGTGATTAACAATTAAAATCACACCATTAAATGGGGAGAGACAGAGAGAAAAAGAAGTTAACACACCAGTCCCAGAGGCGTCTGAAGGTGTGGTCCAGCCTTGCAAGAAAGTTTGAGCAGAACCTCTGGAAGAAGTTGCCAAGATAACCCTCATGTAGGCAGGAATGTAGCTAACAAGGAAGAGCCGAAGCCTCCTGCGCTGTAGCTCTGCTTGCACCATCCAAATCTCTTCCCGTTCTTTCCATGAAGTGGAAAAACTTCAGCTTCCTCAGTTTTGCTGCTCAGAACCAGTGCTGGTCAAAAATAACCGATATGACTGCCATCTACATCTCCCTGATGACCTGTAGCCCGTATAAGGTCATAATAAGCTTCACAAAAATGATGGTTCCAAACCTTACTGGGTGCAGCTCTGTATTAAGTATGTCCTCGGTCTTTATTGAGTGTGTACTTTTCACTTTTCATATAAAATATATTTGCTTCTCTGCTAGCATATTCTATCCCTCATCCTCAAATTCTTTTGTGCATCAGAGATAAGAACCTGGACCTAGATTCCCTATATGGTGCAAGTCAGTTAGGACTCTGGAGCAGGATTTGAAAGGCCACCCATACATTGGCCAAAGAGTTTTTCTCCTGACTCTTGTCTCCCTTGCATTGGAGGGTCTTGGTTTTGTTCTTTTTTCTCCTTCTTCACTCCATTCTGACCTGGCATGTACTAATTGCTCTTAATCCAACCATGTCTCCAGTGACTATTGCGAGGGAAAGGCTGAAAGCTGACTCTGTAGATTTGGGTTCTTCACAAAGAAGGTTTACAAAAGTGGCTGAGACTTTCTCTTAAATAATGCAGTGCCAGAGTGAGTCTTTGTTGCAATCACCATCTGGTCATAGACTTTCTGAATTGCCTGAATTCTCTTTCATTCATATCACAACAAATATCAACCATATATTTTGTTTGATCCCATGTAGTAATCCTGAGCCTATATACAGCACATAAATTCTGTCAACTTCTGACCTCCAAGAACCCTTGCTGTCTCTGTGGAAAATCCTTTGGCATATGGCCACTCTCATGTACCTGGTTCCAACATCTACAACTCTGATACCACCTCCATTTACTTTGGAGTGCTGTTTTCAGCATCATTTGTCACACAAGATATTTATGCCCTTACCAATGGCAAAACCCAAAACACATGATCTCAATGTGGTCCGGGGACATTACTGACAGACATGCTAATGACTATTTCATTTGAAAGTGTCTCTCTATTTTTTGAAGGAAGAACCCTTTAGCCTCTCTTTAATAACTTTAAATTTTAAACACCATATAGAACTGCTACTGGCTGGATCGAAGTACCCAGCATGCTTTTACTTTGCTAAAATGTTGAAAATGAGGCTCAACTTTTCTCATGACCAACCCCATAAGCCTCTCCACTTCTCAGAATGCCCCAAGGGCTACAAAATGAAGGGACCCTAAGACACTCAGGCACCAAAGATTGTATAAGAAATCTAGACTACCAGACCAAATCAACACAGGAGGGGACCCCTAGGGATAGCCCTGGCACAAGAGGATGCAGTCAAGATCCTAGGACACAGATCTGACCTAGTACACTGACAGGGCCCCCATAGAGCCATGATTCACCCTTCTAATATCTTCCTTATTTTCTCCTACATCACAAAAAGGCCTTTTCAACCATGGGTAACTACCTTCAATAATAAGGAAACTTTTGGACTAGATGTTCTAAACAAGAAAAATATTATGTGCTTTTGCAACCCTGTATGGCCAAAATGTAAACTGAAGAATGAGGAAATCTTACAACCAAATGAAGCCCTCAACCTTAATACTACCCTCCAACTTGACACCTTCCATAAGCGATAGCAAAATTGGTCAGAAATTTCTTACATCCAGGACTTTATGGCACTTTCCTTTTTTTTTTTTTATTTATTTGACAGGTAGAGTTATAGACAGTGAGAGAGAGACAGGTCTTCCTTTCATTGGTTCACTCCCCAAATGGCTGCGATGGCCGGTGCTATGCCGATCTGAAGCCAGGAGCCAGGTGCTTCTTCCTGGTCTCTTATACGGGTGTAGGGGCCCAAGCACTTAGGCTATCCTCCACTACCCTCCCGGGGCACTGCAGTGAGCTGGAATGGAAGAGGAGCAACTGGGACTAGAACTGGCACCCATATAGGATGCCGGCACTGTAGGCAGATTAACCAAGTGAGCTATAGCGCCGGCCCACATGGCACTTTCCCAAAACCTCTCCCTTAGAAGGAATTCTTGGCCTTGTTATGCCCATAGCACCCCAGAGATACCAAATTCAGACCAGTGGCAGATAAATATGATAGATGACCCACCATTTGGAGAGCCTCCATCACCCAGGGCTCAGTCACCTCATGCCCATCTTGCCTCATTACTGGAACCACCCCAGTGGGCACTGAGTCCCTCCAACCCAAGCCCCAGTTCTCCTTCACTGGTCCTCTTGTGCTGGGAGACAGCCCAGCTCCAACTGTTCTTAGTGGGGCCTGCTACCATTTGGGTATAATTAAAATATCTCTTCTGAGAGAGGTAGCAGAGATTTTAGGATGATTAGGGTACATGTTCCTCTTTCCATGATAGACTTAAATCAATGTGTACAAAAGTTAGGGGTGTTTTCTAAGACCCAACCAAATTCACTGAGGAATTCTAGAAGATTATCTAAAATCCCTTGCTAATGTTGTCATGGACAATCAACCAGCCCTAGATTACCTACTGGCAGAATGCGGTTGAGTGTGTGCAGTGACTAAAAACTGTACTTTTATTAACAATGGTAGGCTCATGGAAGAAAGTAACAAAAGGATTTGTGATCAACTCAAATCATTCCATGATTTTAATAAAGTCCCTCAGCTTCCACCACCTGGGAGGCAGCAAATGGTATTCTCCCTTCTCCAACACAGTCTTTATTCTTCCTCCTTTTTGGGTGATGTATGCCCTTCTTAACTGTCAATTTGTCTCTTCCAGAATCCAACAGTTTCATGCAAAAATGATGATCATGCAAGGATTCCAGCCATTACTAACAACTGTTGTTAAATCTTTCTTTAACTTCTCTGATGGAAACTTTAGATGAATTAGCAAGGGATTTGCATTCCCTGTCAGGAGAGATGATGCCCTAGCATAGCATGAAGAAGTTACAGAAGATGGACCTTCCTCCTTCAACACCCCATAAATATTAAGAAATGAAAGTCTGGGAGAGGGGAAAAGATGATGTAGGTAGGGAGGTAGCTAGCAAGGAGGAGATGAGGTCACCAGCCTCTCCCTGCAGCCCTGCCTATGCTGCAGCTCCACCTGCACCACCCAAATTCCTCTCCCTCCCCCACCCCCAACTGCCATGTAGCAGAAAACTACAGCTTCTGTGACTTCACCACTCATATCTGTTACTGACCAAAAATAACCAGCATGGTTGCCTGCTGATCCCTGCAATGAGCTTTTTAGTTCATTCTTAAAAATAAATTTATTAAATTATAACTTACGAATTCACATAGTTATAATATATAACTTTATATATGTATTTGTGTACTTATTTATAATACATAAATTCACATTGTTCATTTATAAAATAGATATATTATAATTATTATAATAAAATTACCAGGACTTACACATCCTTTCCCATCATTCACCTAATGTATCTCATGCCCAAAAAAGAGAACAAAATGGGTAGTAGTCATTCCCTGCCCCAAAACTCCACACCCTTTGAATAGTCAATTAAATCTTTCCTCGGATGCCTATGTCTTCCCCCATGCCCTCGGTTCATATACAGGGATGTCCCCAAAGCTTGCAGATTTCACATTTATTTTGTAACATTCCAGTACTGTTTTAAAAAGATTATAAAGATCCTTTTCATTCATCTGAAAGGTAGAATAACAGAGAAAGAAGGAGAGACAGAAAAAGAGGGAAACACATCTTCATCCACTTGGTCTCTCTCCAAATGCCCATAACAACCATGTTGAGCCAGGACAAAAGAATCAGAAACTATTCAGGGTCTCCTATACAGGTGGCAGGAACTCAAGCCCATTAGCCATCATCATCCCAGAATGCATTAGCAGGAACCTTGATCAGAAGAGTACAGTAGTTGGGACTCAAACCAGGCACTCTGATATGGGTTGAGGCATCCCAAGTGGCACATTAGCCCACTACCCCAAAACAGCTGCCCCTTCATTCCCTCTTGAGTATGTAATTTCATTTGACATGCAAATAAATCTTGCTTCTCCTCTGACCTTGTACTTGCTGGAAAGGTCCTCTTCGTTGTGTGCTTTGGCTTGAGCTCTTAGTTATAACTTAGATCTGATTGGTTGCCTGCATGGTGCTTCATTCTCTGGTGATGTCCTACAAGGTAGTTTGGATTCGGATTGGCTATTGCTAATGTACTTGTGGCCATTTTGAGGATTGTGTGTTCTTATTTACCTCAGAGCTCAATACTTCTCAAAATGGAGTCAATCTCACTCTGAACATTTGTGTCTTTGTGAGCTTCCAAAAGAAGTAGGTTGATAAATGGCTAAAGCTAGAGGTTTATAAACCTTATTTAGTAGGTAAGAGGAAAAAAATCTCTCTTTTATGAAAACAACAAGCAGATTTCTACAACAAATAAAAATAATAAAAGTCGTGATAATGTTTGTTCACGTACTTGTGATCATTCTTTCTGTCTGCTTCATGGCCACAGACCTCGCCTGGAGAAATGATTTATGGTTAGTTTATTCATGGTATCCTTTCTGGCAGGAAAAGCCAACCAGCAAAGGAAATTTATGGTAGTCACATTTACAAGAAGTTTCTGTTTTCAGTTAGATAAGGGAAGCTGCATGAAATCTTTTGACTGCATCTATTGAATTCTGAGTTTCTTCAGCTTAAAATAATCTTCATACCACCTCTGGGATTCTGAGTGGGTTCCCTTAAACTTAAAAGTCATCAGGCCTCAGAGGGTGTATGAGTTTCTTTGGTACCAGAATAGAAAAGTACTCCGTGACTGAATAGCATCTTATCTGTGGAAGTATGAAAATTTGAGGCATGGAAAGAAATATTTGCAAGTGGCTGACTTACAAGTGTTCATGACCCAGAAGTTGGAGGAAGACTGAATTACCGTCCTCAATTCTTCACCTATCCTTGTGGCATTGTGGTTCTTTTTGTAAAAGAAGTTATCCCCAAATGTTGACTTTGGGTTAATCTATACAAATTATTTCATCCAGTGCATGTTTACAGATGTAATGGAAGGTGGGCTTTAAATGAGCTGGTGCCATCATCAGGAGAATGATATCACACTCCAAGAAGCACAAGAGATACATGACGCTTGCTTGAACTTTATGTCCATTGTGTGAGGCAATCATCTCAGTCAACTTGTAAAGTAGTAAGTAAATGTGTGTATGCAATTGTTCAATGAAGTGAGATTCTGTGTTTTTTTCTAAGCAGTGAGAAATAACTCATCCAAACCCTCAAGTATGCCTTAGGTACTATTTATTTTCCAGTTTCCAGTTTATTAAAATGTCATTTGTTGTGTAAATGGTTGAAAATGTCTCCAAAGACATCCTGTTATATGAATAAAGCAATTCTATCAATATATTGCAGATAAACTAAATGCAGGCACAGGATAATAAATCATCATCACTGGGTTTGCTCTTATATGTAACTGCTGTATCTCCAGAACTCTAAGTCATTTTGTCATTTTTATGAGGTTGGAAAACAATTTTAATAACATACAATACACAGTGTTTACACAGTTGTTTTCACTGCACCTGAAACATTCTATCTCCATTCATATTTTTATGTTATTTGCTATACATAATATATTTCACTTCTATTCATATCTCTCATGAGTTAGCATTTTCCAATTTTCTAAAGTTATATTTATTGCATAATTGTATAACAATGCATCATAATTTTCATGATTATCTAGTTTGGGGGATTTTAAACTTAATTTATTTTTGTCACTATGATAAATTATGCTTTACTATACATCTTTATTATACTAGCTTTTTCTATTATTTAGAATTTTTTGAATATTGCTTTTATTCCTTTTAAAAATCTCATATTCTTCCAGTGATTTTTTTGTTCTTGCACTCAAATTTAAATTTTACTTTTAAAATATTGAATTTCAAGAAGTACAGTTCAAATGTAGTTTCCAATCCTCATTACACAACAATAAAATATAATCTAAAATAAGATTTTCAGATTATCCTCAATGTATTTGCTTTCTTTTTCTCCCCTCCCTCCCTCTTTTCCTCCTCCCTCTCTTCCTCTCTCTTAAACACAAATAACTGAGATTGACCATATTCTTTTCTCAAGATAATTTAGTTTGATTTTGTCTAATCTCCCTGACTCCTTAGTACCTAACCAAAAGGAATCCCTATCAATTCATTCCTTCCCAGGCTTAGAACAGTGAAATGATAAATCATAACAAGGATTATAAAGAAATTTCTACTGATTTCAGCAAAGCAGCCAACTAAGGAGTAATAAAGAACACCAACAAAGCTTATTCATAGGCGTTTGTAGGATTGTTCCTACCTCTGGAGTTCATTTATTTAGAGGTCTCAAAATCAGGTAGCTTAGAGCAAGTTAAGCCTTTCGTGGAGGCATTTCTACCTGGATGAGAACAGATGTTAAAACAGAGTCCCCAAGATTCCATTTTTCCATTGAATTGCCATAAACCTGCATGCTACAGATGCAAATGTTATGCAATAGCATCTATATGCAAAATGATCCCAGTCATCTTTTGCCAATATTGGCTCTCTAAGGTTCAATTTGAACAAGGCAAGAGTCCCAGACTCCAGACCACTGCCAAATGTTTCTTGTGTGTCTCTCCAGAGCAGCACCAGCTGTGACTTGAGTGCAGTAATGGTTGTGAAACTATTGTATTTCCTTCCTATAGCACTTCTCAGGACTAGGCAAACTTATCATTTAAAGATCTTTAGATGGATAATAGTTTTAAGAAAAGATTAAAGAAATTTAAATGTACAGCTCTAAATTTTAAGTTTCTTTCTGATCCAAAGTATAGGAATTTAAGTTATTAAAATGGACTCAGGAGTCTCCCTAAAGAAACACAACAATTCATTTCTCTAGTCCATATTATTTCAAAATTTTGATTTGAAATGTATTCTAAAATAAAGATATAGCTATGCCAATTTGTCTCTCTAAACTTAATGATCAAAAACTGGCCTCAAGTCAGATAAAACTGATTTCTTATCTTTGTTCTTCAACTCCTAGCATCAGGCTTTTTACCAAACTTCACAGTCCTCATTTTGAAATAAAATCAAAATGAAATTAAAAACAGTATCTGGAACAGAAAGCACTCAAGAGATCTTAGCTAATGTAGTAGCATTCTTTTTATTATAATATTTCAATATTGTTCCTTTTAGAAATGATGCATTCCTTTCAAATAAAAATTTATTTCTCAAAAAATTGACACTGTTTGTTGGTCAATCCTTCTAAATGATTTGATGTCTTGTGCAAATCAGATTAGTGTTTTTGTTAAAAATTGCCAAAGAGTATAACCATTATGTCCAGAGAGATCATTATGTATTTTTTGCTCAAATAAATTAACACTCCTATCTCAATTGATATTCTAACAAGGACAAATTAACATGCCAAAATAAAGAGCAAAATAAAAAATGAGTATGGGAAAATTGATGCATATCTTGAATTATATTATTTTCCAAGTATTCACTGCCTTCTCATTAAAAAGGATTACATGCTTCTGCCTCATAACCACCAGCCTTGGTCATCTTACTTACTTTGGCAAAAGAAATGTGAAAGTTGTAAAAGCCACATCTAAGCAGAAACTTTAAGAGCCATTAAGTGACTTCATCATTGCTCCTCCTCCTCCTCCCGGAAAATGGTATGGAGGCCCCCCTTCCACTTCAGTTCTGAAACACTGAGGTCAGACTGGTGAAACATAACTTTAGGACACTGACAATTGACAGCATAGATACAGGCAGCCCACCAGATTTTATTTGTGAAAACTAAATCTTCATGTGTTAAGTCACTGATATTGTGGAGATCATTTGTTACTCAGTAACATAAAAATGGTGAATAAAAATCAATGTCCACACTTACATACTCTCATGATATAAAAGTTAATATGGGAGGTAAAGGACTGCCACATTGATTTAAGTTTTCCTTAAATCTCTGAATGAAAATACATACTTCCTGGAGGCTAGGAAAATGAAGACTCATACAAACCAATAACTCGGATGATAATGTATTGTATGACCCATTTTTTATTATTATTATTATTGTTATTATTTGACAGGTAGAGTTATAGACTGAGAGATAGAGACAGAGAGAAAGGTCTTCCTTCCATTGGTTCACTCCCCAAATGGCCACCACTGCCAGCACTGCGCTGATCCGAAGCCAGGAGCCAGGTGCTTCCTCCTGGTCTCCCATGCGGGTACAGGGGCCCAAGCTCTTGGGCCATCCTCCACTGCCCTCCCAGGCCACAGCAGAGTTGGACTGGAAGAGGATCAACCAGGACTAGAACCTGGCGCCCATATGGGATGCCGGTGCCACAGGCGGAGGATTAACCAAGTGAGCCATGGTGCCGGCCCCCTGAACCATGGTTTGAAAGGAGACTGTGAAAAAGATTGATATCAGTGTGACCTAATTGCTATTAGTTGCAATTAACAACATGCTGCCACAAAAATTCTACACATATGATACAACAATTTTATCCTAATAAGTATAGGTGTTAAATCAGCTATAGGGGGGCCCGCGCTGTGGCGGAGTGGGTAAAGATGCCTCCTGCACTGCCAGTACCCCATACGGCACTGGTTTGAGACTCAGCTGCTCCACTTCTGATCCAGCTCTCTGCTGTTGCCTGGGAAAGCAGTAGAAGATGGCCCAAGTCCTTGGGCCCCTGCACCCGTATGGGAGACCCAGAATAAGCTCCTGGCTCCTGGTTTCGGATTGGCATAGCATCAGCTGTTGTGGTGGGGAGTGAACCATCGGATGAGAGACCTCTCTCTTTCTCTCTCTCCTCTCTCTGTGTAACTCTTTCAAATAAAATAAATAAATCTTTAAAAAAAATAAAGGAAGTACTGCTTTTAATGAGATAGACACCTAAAAACCATTTGACTTTTCCAAAATTAAAAAGAGTATGCCCCAACAGTAATAAATTTTAGTGTGTGAATATAGATATTATTTCACTTTTGAATTATTTATATATATAGTAATATATCAGTGGTTGGCTACTAATGTCTACTACATTATATAATTTGAAAACTCTGCTTGTATTTTAATCATTTTCCAGACTGTGAATCCTGCTTCCCTTGTGTACATTTCAGAAAACTTCCTTTCAGGGCAAACACTAACATGTGACCTACATCCTGGCAACTAGACACACATCGTTGCCAACTTGAATTTGGAATGAAGCAATGGTCTATAGAAACTTCTTTCAGAAAAATTGATCTTTATGCTGGAAGAGAAGCATCTAATTCTTCAGAAATGGCACTTAGTAGGATGACTTGCACTCTGTGCTGAGTGTAAGGAGCTGGACAGTGGTGTCCCAGAGAAGACACGTGTGGTTCTAAGTTGTACCTCATTTTATAGCTTCAGAGTCCTTTCTCTATACCATCCAAATAACCTTTAATAAATAAAATTTTTGGTATTAAATTACACTAGTCAGAGAATCCTTGTTTGCAAGGAGTTAACCAGACAAATAAATATGTGACTAGAAAAAACTGAATATTTCTAAAATTTGTACACAAGGAATGGATGATGTCTAGTCCCATTTTAACCAAAGTTTCCTCAAATATGACACTTTCCATCACCAACAGAGGTATAAATCCAAGGAGAGCTGTTCCATCAGAGAACTGGATAGTATTAAATCCTTGATGATTTCTAGAAAGCTCTGCTTTCCAAAAAACACCTATTTCACAAATTTCAGCTATTTCACAGAAAACACTCTTTCACATATCTGTTTTTACTTTGACCCTTCCTTTTCTAATTTAAGCCCCTTCCAAGCCACTAATTGAATGGTTTCCCTACTTCAATTAATCAAAAATTTAACCCAATATTCCCACTGATGCAAAGGCAGGCATGCTTTCTACACTACTCAAGAACTACCCGAAATCTACAGGAAACATCCGTCAACATGTATTCTAGTCCCCTGGCCTGTCACCACTAGATCATCTCATGCTTCCTGACCTTCAGCCACATGAATTTACTTCTCAAGCGTGTCCTCAATGGCATTCCATACCTGAAATATCTGTGCAGTCCACGAGCAGAAATGCCATCCACCCGCAACAGAGAAGACTGCAGAGAATGAAAAAGAAATTCTTACCAAAGAACTCGAATAGTACCTGTGCAAGAAGTTTTCGCTGAACCTTCTTGGGGAATACACCACTCCCAGATCAATGGGTACCTCTCTTACTTTGCCTATTTCTTTCTGTTTATATTGTTTTATTAGTTTTTAGGCATCCACATCCCCATTATATTGTAAGCTCCAATAGAGCAGGATAATTAATGAACAACTCTGTAAGTACAAAGCAGTAGTAATATTTTTGTATCTAGTAAGAACTCTAAGAGTGGTATAGTCAGAAGAAAATAAAATAGATCTATATAGAGTGGAACAGATGACACGGATGGTATATGCATTTCCTTAAAGCTTAGGTTTTTCTGCCAAGGCCACAAGAGCATCAGTAAATTTTATTTCAAGGTGGCAGAGAAGTCTATAGAAAATTGTGAGTGAAAGCATGCCCAGGAAAGATCATATAACTGATTATTGCAGGGGAGAAAAGACTTTACTTTGATGAATGTGTAGGGATTGTAGACCACTAAATGGCTGTGAATGTTTGAAAATGAGAAAAGAGATAATTCTAGCTTCTTCCCTCATTGTGGGCCCATCAATGTTAGATTATTACTTTACCTATTGGAATCGTCCTAAACTCTCCTATACAATACCACCTCATGCAGACTGTCCAACAAAATATGATCAGAACAGCACTTTTTCAACAGGGAGAGGGAAATGACATAATGGGTTCCAGTGGCTCAGTGAATTTTTATCATGTCAGCATAGCCACATGGGTTTGGGTGGAACAAAATGTATTGTCCCTACTTAACATCTTTGCCACAGGTGACTGATTTCCCTTGTCCCCTTTAAACAAAATCAGTGCGTTTGAAACAAAAATATAACTCATTGTACAGAATTTACGTGCTTTACAGATTATTTGACTCCAGTCATTATCATTAGGGATTCAATAAAAAATTATTAAATTGCATTGAATTACAAATGAATTAATGCCTCTTCCATTTTTTCTACACTATAATAAAGGAAAAAAATAATTCTACTTCTTTAATGATGACCATCATCAGCTATGATGATCTTGTACTGCCTCCTTACATTTCACATTAAACTTTATAGTTTTTTGATGCCAGAAATAATTTTTTAAAGATTTATTTTTATGCACTTGAAAGTCGGAGTTACACAGAAAGAGAAGGAGAGGCAGAGAGAGAGAGAGAGAGAGAGAGAGGCAGAGAGAGAGAGAGAGAGAGGTCTTCCATTCAATGGTTCACTCCCCAATTGGCCGCAACAGCCAGAGCTGCACCAGGAGCTAGGAGTTTCCTCCGGGTCTTCCCCTGTGGGAGCAGGGGCCCAAGGACCTGGGCCATCTTGTACTGCTTTCCCAGGCTTTAGCACCGAGCTGGACCAGACGTGGAGCTGCCGGGATCCAAACCAGTGCCCACATGGGATGCCAGCACTGCAAGAGGTGGCCTTACCCACTACGCCACAGCACCGACCCCATCCAGAAATATTTAAACATCAGGCATATCTCAAGTTGTTGACCAAACTGATTAAAATGTTACTGATACATAGATACAGTCAATATTGCCTTTTATTGTTCTTTTGCTAAAATTTAATTACATTGGACTTATTCACATGAGCATATAGATATATCTTCAACGTGTTTTGAATTTGATCCTTTCTAAATCAATCATATTACAAATCCTTGATTTTTTTGGACAGAATATAAGTATTAATCCCCTCTTAAATTAAACTGAGAAATTAACTGTCTGAAACAAAGAACATGTTGGAGAAATCTTCAGAGCCTTATAATGCAAGCCATTATTCTTTGTACGGAAATTAAATGCAATGGAGAAGACACAATGAAGCCTCAGACCCACAGGGGAAAGAAAGAGGTATTAATTGGTATGTCTCAGTCGGAAAGAAAGTGATATTCTTGAAGCGTAATAACTTTTTTCATAAACTTCATTTGTAATTCATGTGCTTGGCCTAATCAAAATGTAACATAAGAGAACACTGAAATAAGAAGGTTATATGAATTTGGAGAGTAAAAAGAGACATTGAAAGAGCCATGATTAATATACTAAATGATTGAGAAGTAATTTAATAAAACAGCTGTTCTATCATTTTTTCCTATTCTGGAAATAAATATGAAAGTATACACTTCTGAAAAGCAGAATAATTCTTATTTTTCAAACAGAATCTTTCTGTTCTTGTAATTATAAATAAAAGTAGCAATTTATGTACTTTCATTCATTTTTAGTGAAAGAAATTATTAAGGAAATATTCATCCTTTAATTGTTACTATTAAAAATCAACTCAGATATAATAGTAATGGAAAAAAACTTTCCAAGTGCTCGTCTTAAATATTCATGAACATTAATTTTTCCAGTCTGCATAAAACAGGATTTACTTTAGCTGACCATCCAGTGAGTAATGTGTGCCTGTTCATATGCCCAAAAAGAAAAGTGATTGTTAGAAATAAAATAACCAACTATTTCATTGTGCCAAAATCTTCATTAGATTGATGGAAACTTCATTGTATTTTGCTGATAATTAGTAAAGACATTGCACTTAGAAAAGACTTTTTTATTGAACTGCAATATATGGAAAAAGTTTCCTGGAGTGGGGATCCAATCCTGTACTGAAAGGGAAGGTGGGACCTAAGAATATCTTTTCTCTGTTCATGACTTCTCTGCCCTAGAGTTTCGAAGATTATGCCAATCAAAAAGGGTCACATTTTAAAAGTCACTGTATTATCTGAAAATAAGTGTAACTTGGTAGTAGTTCCAGTGATAAGTATTCTTAGTGCATGAATACAGAATTGACAAATAGAGAATTCAGTTGAAGTGAATAACCGTAATTTTTCACTCTTTCCCCAGTTATCTACAGAAATATCAGAGAGTTTGATATTACAGATAGAAATAAAAAAATTCTTATTTCCTTACTTTTACTACTTGATAAACGCAAAATGTATTGTTAAACGGGGGGTCAAGTATATCTCATCCAATTTTCTCAGTTTACAAGGGAGGAAATAAAGCCCAGAGAAGAGAAGTGGTGTGCATAAAATCATAGGATTGTTTATCTGTAAGTCAAAGACTCAACTCTGGTTGTTCTAAGTCTATAGGCACTGACCCAGGTTGTCTCTCAAACAGCCACCTCAGGAACCACAGTGACAAGGACACCAAAGCCATGCTCCCCTGTGCCAATTGTCTTTAATCAGACGGGACTTCTTCATCAAAGGCTTGGTGCTTCACACAGACTATTGATCTGTTGTTCATAGAACAAATGTTACTATCTCAAGTCATGGATGGAGAAACAGAGAGATTACGGAAGTATCAAGTGCTTTTGGGAAGCAGCAAAATTTCACCAGCTTCAATGACAGAGAAAATCAGAGACAGCATTGCAAAGGGCCAGGCCAATGGGGAAAGCAGCAATCTAACTGTTCTAGACTAGCTTCTTAAAGTTTAGCCCTAATGTGAACAATACCTGCTCAAAATTGCATATTAAAAAGGTTCAGAGAGAAATTTTCACACGTGCAAGTAAATGAGGATAAAGTCATACGCTGACAGCACCAGTTCAAGAGTTAATTCTGTGTCCCTTACTCCTCCTCCGTCCTCCTTCTCCAGTTATTTAGATGGGCAGGAATAGCAGCTAGTTTCTGGATTGAAAGTGAAAAAAAAAATCCAGCCACTGCACAGGGATTCAAGCTGTAAGTCTCAGGCGGATTTAGGCTGGAAAAGTGTATTTTGATATTTTCTGCATTTAAAATCCATATATTAAATTGAACTGTATATACAATTTGAAGTGACATTAGGACATTCTAGTTGACTTGCAAAATATTAATTTCACCGTTTCCTCCTCTGGACTCAAGAACAGAGTCATTCCATCTTTCCTCTCTGTTTGCTGAAAGGCAGATACTACATGGGTGGATGAAGGCCACAGCCATAAACGCCAATATTCCCCCAGGGAATCTTAAACAAACATTCAATCTGGCTCAAATAAACTGCCAAGTATTTAATATAATGCGGAAAGAATTATAGACCAATACCTTAAGAAAATAGGTAGATAGTGCAAGATAAAGTGGTTCTATGATTTGGGAAACTGCTCCCTCTGAAACAAGGAAAGGAAATAAAATTGAATGTCATCAACAGCCAAGGAAGGGCCCTACCACAAACATTCACACACACACACACACACACACACACACAGGAGTCACACACACACACAGGAGTCAGGCCTAGGCTACCTCTCAGCTGAGAGGGAAAAAGAAACTGTGAGATAACTAAGTGTATAGTAAAAAAAATAATTTGATAATTTGATAGCTACATTGCTTAGGTAATGGCATAATTTAAAAAAATATTATGACTTTATTATGCTACCTTGCTGAAATCTACTACCTTGGTATTTTTCCAAACCATGAAACCAAAAGTACATCAAGGTGTAACCAGAGAGTCCTTACATGTGTGCTACATGCCACATTACAGAGGTGTTCAGTATTTGCTGAATTAATGAGTCAATAACCTGTCAATAATCATAAAAATATTATTTTAATCAGAATATAAAAATAATTTCTAGATTTTCTTTGTTATTTGTTTCCATAATGCTCCTGATACTGTTTCTTTTAGATTATAAGAATGCATATATATACTATATATATATATATAATTTATATGTATGTATATATATTATATACGGCGACCTTAGAGTTCTCAGGCTTGAGTAAAAGAAAGAAAGGCAGAATGCAGGCCAATAATGGCTTGGAAAATCAGGAAACACCTGGGTATGAGAAAATCAAATGCCCAAAATTATAATCAAATTTTTCCTAAGGGATTAGTGGCAGGAAGCTATAGTCAATGAAGGTATAGAGCTATGAGAACACCTAAGACCCCTGACAGAGGGCGCTAATGAGCTGACAGACCAAACAGCAAGGGTGTGAAATCCACCCAGGTATCCCCAGAGCTCCCAGCCTTGGCAGAACAGCAGAAATTCTAAGGACTTCCTGTGCCTGGGTGTTGTAGGACTCTGGGGCAGGTGAGTTTCTCTCCAGGACTGCCCATCTACCTTCTTCACCTTCCTAAGACTGTGTCACCTTCTTACATTCTTCCTCCCCAAAAATCTTTCTTTCTTCCCTCTGTTCCTCAAAAGGTCAGGTCCATGTTGTGGGCTGTCCCCAACTTATCCCCCATTTTCCCACAGGAGCCTTTAATTTAATAGAACTCTCATACACTGAGCCTGAATTAGCACCCACCTCTCTGAAGAGCCAGAGCATGTGCCTCATCTACTCATTGTCCAACCTAAAGAAGTCCTGCAAGGACAAGACCCAGTATGCAAAATAGTTCTGATGAAACGGAATTTATAATGTTGGATCACAATTTTCTTAAAACTTATATCCAACAAAAAAAAAAAAAGAAAAGAAAATCATATACAGGCCAAACAATATCTCTCATCTGGACAGTCTACAGGCAGCCCATTTATAGACTGCACTCTCCATAGTGCAATGTAAATTTTTTTTTTTGACAGGCAGAGTGGACAGTGAGAGAGAGACAGAGAGAAAGGTCTTCCTTGGCCGTTGGTTCACCTCCAATGGCCGTCGTGGTCGGCGCGCTGCGGCCGGCGCACCCCGCTCATCCCATGGCAGGAGCCAGGTGCCAGGTGTTTTTCCTGGTCTCCCATGGGGTGCAGGGCCCAAGCACCTGGGCCATCCTCCACTGCACTCCCGGGCCACAGCAGAGAGCTGGCCTGGAAGAGGGGCAACCGGGACAGAATCCAGTGCCCCAACCGGGACTAGAACCCAGTGTGCCAGCGCCACAAGGCGGAGGATTAGCCTGTTGAGCCACAGCGCCGGCCGCAATGTAAATTTTTAACCACTTCTACTAGGTTTTGTTTTCTTCTCTTTTCATTGTTCTCCTAGGTAGAAATTCTTATAAAACCTCAAGCTGAGAATGGGAGAGGAGACCATTTAATATTTTGAGAACACTTGAACCCAGCAATGGCCTGAAGACAGCTGTACCAAGTTCACTTGAGAGAGACCATTGAAGGGAGAGATGCTTGACAGAGATTCTTGGAGGGACCAGTTGCCTTTAGAGCCACAGGAACAGTAAATACCCTTTTTCTTTCCCTGAGTTCAAAGACACACCTCAAACAGCCTTGCCTCCATCAGAGACTGTGTCTGACCAAGCATTTACATGTGAATTTAACTGGCCTTTGACATTTGAGAAAGCTATGTTGCACACTTGCGTCACCTGCAAAGCAAGCAATTAATGGCAGTCAAACATCTTTGGGACAGCCACTGTAAATTAATCTTCTTCATTATCAGAAAGTCTAATTTATTTGGTTTGCAAATTGGAAGTTTCTGTCATGTTAAAAGACAAAATCAATATCTTATTTGCTCTCTGTACAAGGTCGGTAGCTGGAACTCCCCAAATAGACATCTGTTTTAGTTCTACCGAGACAGTCACAGAACATAATAAAGATGAGGGCCGGCGCCGTGGCTCAACAGGCTAATCCTCCGCCTTGCGGCGCCGGCACACCGGGTTCTAGTCCCAGTCGGGGCTCCGGATTCTGTCCAGGTTGCCCCTCTTCCAGGCCAGCCCTCTGCTGTGGCCCAGGAGTGCAGTGGAGGATGGCCCAAGTGCTTGGGCCCTGCACCCCATGGGAGACCAGGATAAGCACCTAGCACCTGGCTCCTGCCATGGGATGAGCACAGTGCGCCGGCCGCAGTGCGCCATCCGCGGCAGCCATTGGAGGGTGAACCAATGGCAAAGGAAGACCTTTCTCTCTGTCTCTCTCTCTCACTGTCCACTCTGCCTGTCAAAAAAAAAAATAATAATAATAAAGATGAAATGGCCTCAGACTCTGAATCCTGAAATATCCTCTGGCTTTTGCTGTGTGTTCTTCAGAGAAAATTCAGCCATTGGGAATGTGAACACAGGCCATGCTGTTTATCAGAGAAAAAGGAATCCCACCTTGTCTGGCTCTTTCCTGTGTTGCTCAGCACCTCTGTGGAGCTTCATTTGGATTCCCAGCTGCTAACTTCAGCGTGCCATGGCCAAGGTCGCTGGGACATTCTGGCTGTAAGAACTGGCAGGACCCTGCAGGGGTACCCTCCTCATTTCTAGCCCCCTTGACACATGCCTTTTTCTCAAGGAAATTGATATAAAACTGCTTATTTTTTTTCTGAATAATCTTCCTATTTAAAGATTTTGAGTCCTGGAGTTCAGTATTTACTCTTTTTTTTTTTTTTGACAGGCAGAGTGGACAGTGAGAGAAAGAGACAGAGAGAAAGGTCGTCCTTTGCCGTTGGTTCACCCTCCAATGGCCGCTGCAGCCAGCACGCTGTGACCGGCGCACCGCGCTGATCCAAAGGCAGGAGCCAGGTGCTTCTCCTGAGTTAACGTGTTTAGGTGTGGATTCACTTATTCAGAAAGAACTTAAATTATTCTAGGACTTCACTCACTATACAGGGTTCTCAATTTCTATTGCAGCCTTGCCTTTAACATGTGATTTTAAGAAGTCAGCATTACTTCCGGGCTCATTTCCTTGTCTACATGATAAGAGAATTGTACCAAATTATATCTAAGATCGGGGAATAATCTAAGTTTCATGTGGTACAAAATGTGGGGTTTTTTTTGAGGACCCTTTATGACAAAAATGAATGAAAAAATTATAAGTATGTATGTATAATATATAAAATATATATAATATATAAATTTATATATAATAAGAAATATTTCTAACAAATTAATAGTTTTGAAAGGCTGACAAATACCACAGACAAAATAGAGAAAATTAAATAATATTTTGTTCAAATAACTTCTTGTCACATCTCTGTAATTGTTATTTTCCTGTAACTTTGGGCTACATATGCTTTGTCATTTGACAGCAACTTTGTCAGAGAAAAGAGGAAAGCAATTTAGTCTTCTCTTTATGTGACTGATTAAAACTTGTTTTGTACAGTTTAGAGAAATTTATTCTCGTTTAGAGAGATTACAAGTAATCTCATGTAAATATTTAATATGGTACCAAATTTTGGAAAATCTCTAACCTCTATCTTTGATAATGAGTATTAGCTTTAGAAAAATGTTCTATGGACCAGCCCCTGGTTCCATATATTTGCACCTTTACTTCTTTCCCACTAAAATTTGCAAAAATATCATACTTTGGATCCCATAGACACTTTCACAATGCAACAGGATATCTGGCACCTTGGTGACATAATACTAGCTGAGTCAGAAAAATGATTAGAAGGAATATTCCTGAAAGTCATTCTTATAACTAGATAGCTAGCAATAATTTCAGGATATATGGAAGAAACTTCAAACCACATAAATATAGCCCCTTAAACCCAATCTGTAGTTAAATATACCTTACTTTTTCAAATTTTATAAAAATATAACCATGGAAACATACTACCAGGAATCCTCCCAGGACCTTGGAATGGCCTTGTAAATGAGGATTCCTAAAGTTTGAGCTTCAGTATCTTTGTGATCAAATCCAATTCTCTCTAAAAACTTCCTATTCCATAAAAGGTTCTGAGAAACTGAACTAGCTAAAGCTCAACCTAGTATGTTTGATTTGTCAAAAGAAAAAAGAGGTGGAAGGCAAAAGAATGAAGGAAGATGACAAATAAAAGCACGAATATATGGTTTAAATTATTGTAGGATTACTCACTGATATCAGTCACTTCTATTCCCATTTGCACCTAGCACAAATACATGAAAGTCAGCTATGAAGTCCTCTTCTCACTATCATAGGTGAAGCTACCAGCTGTCTTTTACCACTTAAGAACTAAGTTGGGGCCAGCATTGTGGTAGTGGATAAAGCCACTGCCTATTACTCCAGGTTCCCATACAGGAAACCAGTTTGCGTCCTGTATGCTCTACTTCAGATCCAGCTCCCTGCTAATGGCCTTGAAAGCAGAAGTAGATGGCACAAATACTTGGGCTTCTGCCACCCAGGTGGGAGATGGAAAAGAAGCCCATGGCTTCACCCTGGCCCAGCACTGGCTGTTGCAGCCATCTGGGAAATGAACCAGCAAATAGAAGATAGGTCAATCTCGCCCTCTCTCCCTCTCTCCCTCTCCCTCTCCCTCTCCCTCTCCTTCTCCCTCTCCCTCTCCCTCTCCTTCTCCCTCTCCCTCTCCCTTTCTCCCTCTCCTTCTATCTGTGCAACTCTGATTTTCACATAAACAAATAAATCTGTAAAAAAATAACCAAAATGATGACATTCTGAAACTGAAATGGAAATAACTTAAAGTTGGTAATTTAATAGTATTCACTAATGTTACAACCTTCAATTCTGATACAAGAATGCATTTAAAAATAGCTCAATCTGATGAAGAAAATGGCAAGTACTTTTATTGTTGTTATTGTTTGCTTTGAGTGACATTTTTGGTCATTACTGAAATATATAAAGCAAAAAAAAAAAGAAAATGTTATTGTAATTCCTAAATTGATCCTAGATTATAATGTAATTGTAAGCTGAATTATTTGTTTTTAAGGGAACTTTAGGAATTAGGAGGAAAGCCCTATATTCTTTATTTATTCATTCAACAGACTTTTATTAATACATAAATGACTTGCACTGTGCTAGGTATACATAAAACTGCTGATTCTGACTTTCTTTTGCAGTATTGTGAGCACACTGATTCTACCATTGCCTGTCTTCAAGGTGAAAAAATATATAACTGAAGCAAAGATGCTTCCTGCTGTCACATGATTTTCCCTCCAAGGAATCATACTGGATACCAAGTACTGCAACCTAGCGTCACAACATCTGGTTTTAAATGCCTTCCCTGTTCCTACTACCAGAGAAATTAGGTCACTGGTCTTCAAGTTGTTTTATTTAGATTGTCCATAGCATGCATAGAATTTAGATTGATGTCTCAACTTATACAAGCAAAATGTATGTAATTTCTGGTACACAATAAAAATTGATATCTTTTTTTATAACGCTTTTATTTAAAGAATATAAATTTCCAAAATACAGCTTATAGATTACAATGGCTCCCCCCCCATAACTTCCCCCCCACTCGCAACCCTCCCCTTTCCCACTCCCTCTCCCCTTGCTTCACATCAAGATTCATTTTCAATTCTCTTTATATACAGAAGATCAGTTTACTATATATTAAGTAAAGATTTCAACAGTTTGCCCTCACATAGCAACACAAAGTGAAAAATACTGTTGGAGTACTAGTTATATAATATAGTCATGTTATTCTTTTAATGTATCCAGTAAATACTGTGATAGATACCTGCCATTAAACATTTTAAAAACATATGAACAAAATTTCCCTTAACAGAAATTTTCTCTCATCTTTTTTTCATTCCTCCTATCTACACACACATAAACGCAAAGTATCATAATATAATATTTTATATTGCCAGGCTTGTTTTCAATAAATATATATATATATTAAATTAAAGCAATAGATTTAGGTTTTAAAATAAATTTCTTATAGAGTGTTATAATTACAGTTATTATTAATCTATAATTAAATAAAGGAACACATTTATATACATCAATAATAATTTTGGAGGTTTATATGTTTTTAAGACTTATTTATTCATTTGAAAGTGTTATAGAGACAGAGAGAGAGAAAGAGAGAGAGAATTTCCCATGTGCTGGTTCACTCCTCAGATGATCACAACAGCTAGGGGCAGGCCACGCCAAAGCCAGGAACTTCATCTAGGTCTTCCACGTGGATGTCAGGGGCCCAAAACCCCTGGACCATCTTCCACTGCTTTTCCCGGCCATTAGCAGGGAGCTGGATTGGAAGTGGATCAGCTGGGATACAAATGGGCACCCATATGGGATGCCAGTGTCGCAGGCAGTGGCTTTGCCAGCTATGGCACAACGGCCCCTGGAAGTCCATCTGTTAATGAGATTTTTTTTCCTTTCACAATTAATCCAAGTGTCCATGGATCTGTACTGCTTGTCACTAGACTATGATGATTTTCATCTCATATCTTTTACAATTTCTTATATATATAGATGTAAATTATGAGGAAATACAATAAGTAGAATAGGATAAAATAACTTTTTCATAACAATATCAGAAATTTCCTTAAATTTTATCCTTTAAATGCCATGTTCATATAGTGATCTACCACTGAAAGTTATGTGTAATACTCACTTGACTGGACTGACAATTTATTATTTCCTCCCCTGATTATGTTGAAAACTCAGAATTGCAAATGACCTGACTTGCAGTGCGATCTGTTACCCATTCATGAAAATTATTTAGTTTTTCAGTTTCTGGGAAATATATCAAAAAGATTTCATCAAGTCTTATTAAATGACTTTTCTTCCATATAGCGGCACCTTGTTTAACCTAATATCGTAAGAAAGGCTTGAGAAAAAACTCAAAATATTGCTATTTATTGTATAGTGTAGATAATGTAACTTTTAATAAAATACTTTTGTCTTATTGTGTAGCCTGCATATGGTTTCCTTAAAATATATACAGTACCCTAAACTCAATTTATGCAAAACATCCATTAATTACTTAGCTGACAAAGTCAATTCTTTTTGTCTAACCGATTTATTGATCACAGATTTACTTTTTGCAAGAAAATGCCTCAACTTGATTCATCAGCTCAGATAAATGCATTATACTGTGTACCTAAAAACTGGATAATTTCTAACTTACATGTCTAAGATAAATAAATAATAGCTTTTGATCATGCCTTTTATTTTCAATGACTTTATTTTTGCTTTATGCTGATGAAATTCTCCCTTAAGAACAATAAGTTTTTGACAATAGCCAGACACAGAGATGACTAGCAAATATTAGACAGCTGACTAATGCCCAGGGGATAGTGAGAGTACAGATGTCCTTGAGCGCTGATAATGTAAGTGAAAACTAGTACAGTTGTTCTGGATGAAATCCGGCACAACTTAGTCACATTATATAGATATTTAATGTGTGATTCAGAATTTCCATTCTTAGATCTAATTCCCAAGGACAATTTCACCTATATGAAAATATACACAAGGATGTTTCCTGAAGTGTTGAGGGTAGGATGGAGTTGAAGGACATCAGATTGTCACTGAGAGGGCAGATAGATATAATTTGGTAACACATCACCATGAAACAGATGGATCTCTAAATCGCTGCACTGTGAAAAAAAGTAAGGAACAGAGTAGAAATATTTCAAAATATAATTTTATAAATTAAAAATAATGCAGGCTGGCAATGTGGCATAGTGGGTAAAGCTACCACCTGTGACACTAGCATCACCTATGGTCACCTGTTCATGTCCCAGATGTTTCACTTCTGAACCAGCTCCCTGCTAATGACTTAGGAAAAGCAGCAGAGTATACCAAAATATTTGGGCACCTGCCACCCTCATGGCAGGTAAAACTCCTGGCTCCAGGCTTTGGCCTGGCCCAGTGCTGCCCATTGTGGCCACTTGGGGAATGAAGGGCAGATGAAAGATTCTCTCTCTCTCTGTCTTTCTCTCTCTCTCATTGTCTCTGTAACTTTGAGTTGCAAAAGGTGACAGACATTAAACACATCAGTGCTGTTATTGCATTGCAATTTACTGAATGCTGACAAATCAATATTCTAAATTCTTTACAAACATGTGAGGTTTGGTTATCATCTGGCTCTCAGATGCCATTCTACCTGAAACAGTGCCATCACTGATACTTAAGACACACTGTCTTTCCAGGCAGGATGATTAGGGAAGAAGTGAAAAGTAAAAATTAACACTACTAAAAATGCTGCTGCTGACAAAAATATGACCATTTGAATTCTCATTGTCAGTAGCCACTTTGGAAAAAACATCTATCAGTTTTTCTGAAAACTTAATATATATACTCTTTAAGACCCTGGATTTCAATTCCTAGGAGAAATGAAGGCATATTTCTTCCAATTCCCCCTCTCAAATGTTGATGATAGTCAATAACTGGAAATAGCCTATATATTCATTAACAAGAAAATAGAGTTTCATTCAAACAATGGAGTGCTACTCAACAACAGGAAATAAACTATTGATGCAGGAAACAATGTGGCTGAATATCAGCCATGCTGAATGACGAAGCCTTAAGAAAGAGTAAATATTAGATGAGTGCATTTGTATGAAGAACTAGAACAGCCAGATCTGTAAGAAAAAACCACAAACATTGACTGATTGCCTCTGTGGTAGATGAAGGTGGAAGTTTGCTGTGAAAGCACAGAAAGTAGCCCTCTGGAAGGAAGGTTATATGTTGATAAGGTTTTTAAAAACAACGTTGTTTGTCATATGTTGATCTTAATTCACTACACAGTACACTTAGTATTTGTACATTTCCCTGTAATTAAATCTTATCTCAAAAATCAAGAATGAAAAAATTCAAGTTCACTTAAGGATCTGTAGTGGTGATGTATTTGATGTATTGGATGCATTTAACTGTGAAATATGGTTTTCAAAATGGTGGGTTGATATACATATATATGGAGAGAGGCAGAGAGACAGATACAGAGAGAGGAAGTGAATGATAGAGAAAACAAAGAAGTAGGTTAATATTTCTAAAAAGGCGGGCATTTACAGCAAAATAGCAATGTGTTAACTCTGGATGGTAGAAACCAGATGGCGTCTTTTGTTATTTTTTGTATGTTTGAGTTATTTGATAACTACCGATACTTTTGCATGAAACATATGTTACATGTGCTGTATAGAAAATATTTGTGTAAACTTGAAGTCAGAGACCATTTGCAACATCTCTTCAGTCCCCATCCTGGATTCCCCAGTGTGACTATTGAAATTTCAATAATTCTATGATATTTATCTATCTGGGTGTTGATAATTATAGTGCACTTCAAAAAAATTCATGGAAAACAGAATTAAAGGATAAGCTTATTTCAGCGCAAAATAATTAAAGTCATGCATAATTTTTCACAACACATATTTTTCCCTTGATTTTCTAAAGACCCCTCATAGATATGCCTACATAAGCTGTATAAGGTCAGAGTAGCAACAATTTAAACATAACAGTTCTTAATGGATTATACTTTTATTCCTGTTTATTCACTCCTTTCTGGGAACATTATCCAGTCCCATCTATTATCAAGTGATTTTCTCTGGTCAAAGCATTTGAGTAGACACAACATATACCACCAACAAGAGAAAACTAGAATAGTGTTGTGGACTGAATTGTGTCCACCCCACATTTGTGTGTTGCGGTTTTAACCTCCACTACCTCATATCTTGACTGTATTTGGAAACAAATCCTTTAAGAAGGTGATTAATTTAAGCTGAAACTGTTAGGGTGGTCTCTAGTTCAATCTGACTAGTTCCTAATAAAAATAGAACACAAAGAGATGCCAAATTTGTGCACACGCAAGGAAAGACCAGGCAGGGACAATGAAAAGGTGGCCATCTTCAAGCCAAGGGGAGAGGCCCCAGTTAAACATGGCTGACACTTCGATTTCAAACTTCTATCCTCCAGAACTGTCAAGACAAAAACAGACCTGTGCGTCCCATACCAGAACTATTCCTCCAACCCAAGTATGAGAATTGGAAAGGAGGTAAAGTTATGTTAGGTATCTTGTAGTTACAAATATATCACATGAGAATAAATACTGTCTCAAGCCATACATACACATAGTTAATTCTCACAGTAATATATATTTTAGTTGAATATAGTAGTGGCCACATTGTACAAATCTGTCATTATAATATAGGGAGAAGTTATGCTAGACCATAAAGTGAATCTCATCAAATTAAAAAAAATTGAAATCATATGCATCTTCTCTGACCACAATAAATGAAGCTGGAAACAGAATTTAAAAAATTAGTCATAGGATTATTCAAAAGCAATCAGAAGCAAATCCACAAACTAAAGAAAGCTATACATGACATGAATGAAAATTTTAAAGAGAAATCAAAATGAATTATTAGAAATTAAGAATTCAATAGATCAAATAAAAATTATGGTGAAAAGCCTTAACAACAAACTTGGCAAGGCAGAAGAAAGAATATCTGAGCTAGAAGACAAATCTTTGGAAATCTTTCAATCTTTCAGTCAGACCAAAAAAAAAAAAAAAAAAAGAAAGAAAAGAGAAAGAAAGAAGGAAAGAAGAAGAAATTAGGAAATTTAAAAACAGTGTTGGAGGTTTATGGGATACTATCAAACAACCCAACATGTGGGTCTTAGGAGTTCATGAAAGTGTGGAAAGAGAGAATGGATTAAAAGGTTTTTTACTGAAATAATTAAAGAAAATTTCCCCAATTTGGAGAAAGAAAGAGATGTCCACATACAGGAAGTACACAGAACTCCTAATAAATGTGACCAGAAGTGATCTTCACTATGACAGATTGTAGTCAAACATTCCACAGTAAGACATAAAGAAAAGAAACAACAGAGTTGATCATGCTATTGATCAAATGAACCTAATTGATAGCTATAGGACTTTTCACTCCACAGTTGCAGAATACACATTCTGCTCATTCTCAGTGCATGGAACTTTCTCTAGGATAGACCATATACTATGCCATAAAGCAAATCTCAGCAAATTCAAAAAAATGAAATATCAAACATCATCTCTGACCACAATAAATGAATTTGGAATTCAACAACTCAAGAATATGTGTTTGCATATATAACATGCAAATAGATCATATGCATAGATCATATGCAAACACATGGAGACTGAACACCATGTCCCTGAATAAAAAATAGGTCATAGAACAAAAGAGAAGTCAAAAAAATTTTGGAAATTAATGAATACAATACATCATATCAAAACTTATGAGATACATCAAAAGGAGTGTTAAGAAGGAAAGTTATAGCAATTGATGCCTACACAAAGAAATTAGAAAGGTTCCAAATAAATGAGCTATCAGTGCATCACAAGGACCTACAAAAACAACAAAAGCTAAACCCGAAAATTGTAGAAGGAAAGAAAAAATTAAATAAACAAAAATAAAACAAAAAAACAAAAGATCAGTGAAATGAAGAGTCTTTTTGAAACAATAAACAAAATTGATATGCCATTGGCCCAACTAACCAAAAAAAAAAGGAGACTACTCAAATCAATAAAATCAGAGATGAAAGAGAAAATGTAGCAGCAGATAGCACAGAAATAAAGAATTATCAGCAATTACTACAAACAGCTGTTGGAAATAAATTGGAAAACAGAAAAAAATAGATAGAGTTCTAGACACTTACAACCTACCAAAATTGAGTCATGATGACATCAAAAAACTTAACATCCCAATAACCACGATGGAGATTCAATTGGTCATAAAGACCCTCCCAACAAAGACAAACCTAGGTCCCAACGGTTTCAGTGCTGAATTCTACCAGACATTTAAAAAAGAACAAATTCCAATTTTTCTCAAGCTATTCAAAACAATAGAAAGGGAGAGAATCCTTAATTTCAAACCAGAAAAAGACAAAGAAGAAACAGAATAGGCTAATAACCCTGATGAATATAGATGTAAAAATCCTCAGCAAGATACTAACCAAACAGACTTGCCCCAAATGGTAGAGTTAGAAATATACCAGAGGATTCCAATTCAATCCCATCAAGGTGGCATGTACCAATGCCATCTCACTACTCTAACTGAACAATTTCTGTTCACAATTGATCATAATGATAGGACTAAGAGTAAAAGGGATCACATAAACAAGACTAGTGTCTGCAAATACTAACTGATAGAATTTAAAAAAGGGAGAGAAGGATCCAACACAGGAAGCAGGATACACAGCAGACTCATAGAATGGCAGATGTCCTAAACAGCACTCTGGCCTCAGAATCAGCCCTTAAGCTATTTGGATCCTGCTGAAGAGCCCATGAGAGTATTTTAGGCATGGAAAGCCAAGACACTCTAGAAAAAAAAAAAAAACCTAAATGAAAGATCTCTGCAAGTGAGATCACAGTGGAAAGAACAGGTCATCAGAGAAGGAGGTACCTTTCTCTGAAGGGAGGAGAGAACTTCCACTTTGACTATGACCTTGTCTAAATAAGATCAGAGTCAGCAAACTCAAAAGGCCTCCATAGCCTTGGCAACTCATGACAAGAGCCTAAGGGGATTACTGACGCCATAAACAAGAGTGTCAATTGTTAAGTCAACAACAGGAGTCACTGTGTACTTACTCCTCATGTAGGATCTCTGTCCTAAATGTGCTGTACATTGTGATTTAATGCTATAACTAGTACTCAAACAGTATTTTGCAGTTTGTGTTCTGTGAGGGTGCAAACTCTTGAAAGCTTTACTTAATATATGCTAAATTGATCTTCTGTATATAAAGATAATTGAAAATGAATCTTGATGTGAATGGAAAGGGAGAGGGAATGGGAGAGAGGAGGGGTGGGTGGGAGGGAAATTATGTGGGGGAAAAGCCATTGTAATCCATAAGCTGTACTTTGGAAATTTATATTAATTAAATGAAAGTTTAAAAAAAAGATACTAGCCAACTGATACTAACAAAACGTCAGAAAGATCATTCACTTGGACCAAGTGGGATTTAACCCTGGTATGCAAAGATATTTCAATATTCACAAATCAATAAATGTAATACATTACTTTAACAAACTGAAGAAAAAAACCATAATGGTTATCTCAGTAGATGTAGAGAAAGCATTTGATAAAATACAACATTGTTTCATGATGAAAATTTTAAGCAAATTGCATATAGAAGGAACATTCCTCAACACAATCAAGGCACTTTATGTCAAATCCATGGACAGCATCTTGTTCAGTAAGGAAAAGTTGGAAGCATTCCTTCTATGGTCCGGGACCCAGCAAGGATGCCCACTCTCACTATTTATATTTAATACAGCCCTTGAAGTTTTAGTCAGAGCCATGTTATACAAAGTGTATAGTCAGAGTTGATAGCCAAGCCATACAATTTGGAAAGGAGGAAATCAAGCTATCTCTATTTGCCGAGGACATGAATTTATATAGAGGATACAAAAGATTCCACTGAGAGATGATTGGAACTCACAAAAGAGTTTGATAAAGTGGCAGGATATAAAATCAACACAGAAAATTCAACAGGCTTTGTATACACAGACATTGCCATGGCTGAGAAAGAACTTTTAAAATCAGTCTCATGCACAATAGCTCCAAAAAGAATTAAATACCTTGGAATAAATTTAACCAAAGATGTCAAAGATTTCTACCATGAAAATTACAAAACACTAAAGAAAGAAATAGAAGAAGATAATAAAATGAAAAAATATTTCATATTCATGGATTGAAAGAATTAACATAATCAAAATCTCCACACTATCAAAAGCACGTTACAGATTCAATATGGTAATCAAAATATCAATGGCATTCTCAAATTCAGAAAAAAAATGACGCTAAAAGTCATTTGGAAACACAATAGACCCCGAAAAGCTAGAGCAAACTTATATAAAAAAGAAAAAAAGTGTCAGAAGAATCACAATATTGATTTCAAGATATGCTACAGGGCAGTTATAATCAAAACAGCCTGGTACTGGCACAAAAACAGATGAGTAGACCAATGGAACAGAATAGAAACACCAGAAATCAATCCTCACATCTACAAGCAACTTATTTTTCACAAAGGAGCTAATGTCAATCACTGGAACAAGGACATCTCTTCAGCAAATGGTACTAGGGAAAGTGGATCTTCATATGCAGAAATTTGAAATTATACTCCTACAGTACACCTTATAAAAAATCCACTCAAAATGGATCAAAGACCTAAATCTATGACCTGATATCACATAATCACTAGAGAACATTGAGAAACTCTGCAAGACCTTGGCATAGAAAAAGACTTCTTGGAGATGACCCCAGAAGCACAGACAATCAAATCCCAAATTGACAAATGAGATCTCATCAAGCTTAGAAGCTTCTGCATTGCAAAAGTAACACTCAGCAAAGTAAAGAGGCAAACCCACAGAATGGGAGATAATAGTTGCAAACTAGGCGACTAATAAAAAATTAATATCCAGAATCTACAAAGAGCTCATGAAATTCAAAAACAACAAATCAAACAATCCAGTTAAGAAATGGGCAAAGGACTTGAGCAGACATTTGTCAAGAGAGGAAATTTAAATGGCCAACAGACACTTGAAAAAATGCACAGGATCACTAACCATCATGGAAATTCAAGTCAAAACCACAATGAGGTTTCACCTCACCACAGTTTGAATGGCTGTATACAGAAAACAAATGCTGGCTAGGATGTGGGGAAAATGGTACGTTAATCCATTGTTCGTGGGAATTTAAACTGATGCAACCGCTTTGGAAGACAGTATGGAAGACAGAACTCTTAACTATAAACCTATCATATGATCCAGCACCACATTCCTGGGAATTTATGCAAATCAAAATAAATCAGCATCTGAAAGAGTTATCTGTACCCCCATATTCATTGCAGCACAATTCACAATAGCTAAGATATGGAATCAACCCAAATGTCCATCAACTGTTGACTGGGTAATGAAAGTATGGTATATATACACTATTGAGTACTACTCAGCTGTAAAAAAAAAATGAAATCCTGTCTTTTGCAACAAGATGGATACAACTGGAAACCATTGTACCTAGTGCAATAAGACAGTCCCAAAAACACAGATATCATATATTTTCTCTGGTTTAAGGAACTAATAGAATATCTAAAATCTAATGCTTAAGATTGAAATGACATTTTGAATTTTGATGATTGTTATAGCCCTTTTGTCTTCTGTGGAAGAAACAGAGTTTCCTTTCTTCATACTATTTGTTGAACTCTTTTACTTAGTGTAGAACTAACTATATGATTATTAAGTAAACTGAAAATATATTTTATAAAAATTAAGAGTGTGAATGTGAGAAAGAGGAGGAAGAATGGTTGGAGCTTGGGTGGGAGGGTAGAGGGGAACATATCACTATGTTTCTAAATCTTTATATGTGAAAAAACTGAAATTTGTATAACTTAATTAAAATTTAAGAAAAAGAAAAAACTCTTTAAACAGTGTTTAGAAAAAATCAAATATCAAATGCCATAAACACTCAGTCCAGGGAAAAGGTCAAACACAAGTTTTCCTGAAGGAGCCGTGGGCCTCTTGCCCTGAAGGCTTTCTTTAACCAACACAGGAGCCAACACAGCTGTGCACAGGGAAACAAGAAATGTAGAGGTACTGAGAAACCTGCATCCCACAAAACCCCGTGTGAACCACTGATGAGATCCCTCCCAGCTGGGATAACTGCACCCAAATTGAGACAAGTGGCCCAGTTATAACAGATTCAACAATACACCTCAGCTTCCTTCCTTTTCCCCCATCATCCCTGCTCACAAAATTGTGTGCTATAGACCTACCTCCCACACAAACAACTCCTTCCTCAAGACTGGCTTCAGGGGGAATGCACCCGATACATAATCATGTGACTGTGCACACATTCTATTCTGCCAGAGATGGTATCAAAGGAACCATGGGCCTTCAGGATTCCAAAGTGTGAGGACAAAGACAAAGTCCCATGTCTGATTTCTACTGAGTTACCTAGATTTACTTGACTTACACAGTTAAAATGTGAACTATGCTGCTCACAAGGCATTCCCAATACAGCACAACATGGAAAGATTCAAAGTAAATGGAATGCAAAGGATGTTTGACTAAAATGTGAAAAACAAAAGAAAACAGACATAATATTAACATAAATAAAGTCTTTGAATTTCATTTATTAAACCTACAATCTCAAAAGATAATTAGGATATTATAGACAACAAATTAATATGAACTTAGTAATGAAGCAGCTGGATGTGTAAAATAAATATTTAAAATATTAGGTAATTTTAATTAATGGATACATAATATTTTTACCTTTTTTACTCAAGTAAGGGCAGATCTGTTTTCACCTAGACGTGACCACAGAAATGTAAATGCGAGTGAGGCCACAAAAAGTCTTCAGTGAATTTTGAAAGGCAGAGAGAGTACTAGCTACATCTTCTAATTACAATATAACAAAGTTAGAAACCCACAACAAAAGAAGACATAAAATTCATTCATGAATTGTAAATTTTTTAAAAAGTTTTTATTTATTTGTTTTTGCTTTATGGTAGAAAGAGAAAGAGAGAGCTTCCACCCACTGTTTCACTTCCCCAATACCTGCACTAGTTAGGGCTGAAGCCAGGATCCAGGAACTCTATCCAGGTCTCCCGTGTGGGTGGCAGGGACCCAAGTACTTGAGTCATCCATCACTTACTGACTCCCAGGGTGCACATTAGTAGGAAGCTGGATTGGAAGAGGAGCCAGGACTCAAACCAGGCACTCCAAGGATGCAAGAGTCCCACGTGGCATTTTAAGTGTTGAGCCAAATGCTCCCAACAGACTAGCCGTTCATAAATTTTAAAACAACTGTAAAATAGATCTGCATTACAGTATAAATAATTGTGAATACACAAACTATTTAGACCTAATAAAAAATGAAAAAAAATAACAAGAATTGTGATACATGAAATTAACTTTAATACTCTTATTAGAACATCCTTAATTTTGAAATAAAATAGTTAAACTCTTGGAGATATAAGACAATTTTTTTAAATAATCTGATTAGAAAATTGGCAAATTAACTAAATAGACATTTCTCTGAAGAAAATACATAAATGGCCAATAAGTATATGAAAAGAAATGTTCAACTTCACTAATCATAAGGAAAATATGAGGCATCACCTTATACAAACTGGAATGGCTATAATCTAAAAGACAGAAAAAAAAAAAACATAAGTGCTGGGAAGAATTTGGACAAAAGGGGGCTCTCATACACTCTTGGTGTGAATCTAATTTAATAAACAAATGACTGAAAACTGCATTGAGATTCTTCAAAAAATTAAAAATAACTTCCATATGATCTAATGATTTCACTGTGTGCAAACAAAATAAATCAGAGTGGGGAAGAAATATCTGTTCCCGCTTCCTTATTGCAGTACTATACACGATAGCCAAATATGGAATGAACTAAGGTGTTCATAATCATATAAATAGATAAAGAAAATGCAGTATATATACACCATGGAATATTTTTCAGTCATAAAAGAGTGAAATCCTGTCATTTGCAGCTACATAGATGGAACTGGGAGACATTCTGTTAAGTGAAATAAATCAGGCACAAAAAGACAAATACCACATATTCTTATTTATGTGTAGAAACTAAACAAGTTGAAGTAGAAATAGAGAGTAGAATAGAGCTTACAACTGAATGGGGAGGGTTAAGGAAAAGTGCATCAGGAAAGAGTGTGTTAAACGGATATGGGGGTACTCCTAATGTAGGGTACTTATGATAACATTTAATTGTATATTTACAAATAACTAACTGAGAGGATTTTAAATGTGCCCAATACAAAGCAATGCTAAAAATTTCAGGTGAAGTATATCAAATTACCTGGATCTAATCATTATGAATGTCTATACATACTGTACCCCATAAATATAAACAAGTATTATGTGTCAGTTAAAAATAAAAAAAAATTAAAAGATTTTTAAATATAAGGTAAGCAATGAAATAATGAACAGATATAAAAATATTTTTTTAAAGAGAGCATATTCTCTTATGAGAAAAATGTAGGTTTCCAGAGAACACTTAACTAAAATGTCTTCCCAGGCCAAGAAATGCTGTATTCGCCACTTATGGTTTTTATAACTCATATTTTCAAATCATAAACTAGGAGCAATTTGAGAGTTAAGTGGATTTTATATTTGGAATTTTATATTTCCCTTGTTAACACCATTGTCACCATTGCCCCTGAACTATGCCACATAGCCATAAAACCTCATTCAGCTTAGCAGTGGCATCGAAAAAGCTCTGATAAATCTATGTTTTTACATGCTAGCTTAAGGTTTACAAAGGTTTACTTGTGGATTTTTTACTTAAAATTTAAAAAGCTATGTGAATTGTCCACTGCTGCATAAGAAATCATCCTAAATTCAATGGCTTAAAATAACGTTATTGCTTATCACAATTCTGTCCATTGGCTGAGCAATTCTTCAAACAGTTGCATTGCCTTCCGGAGAGACAAGTCAATGGGCTTGAAGTTTCAAGTTGGGCTCACTTACGTAGAACAATTGATGGCCAGGCTGACTTGATTTGCTTACACATGGCTGTTTACAATCCTAGAGACTGGTTAACTTCTGTATATGGCAGTCCCAGCAGAGCAGTCAAAAGATCTGCAAGTCTCTTGAAAACCAGGCTCTGAAACTAGCAAATTTCACTTCAGCCACATTCCCTTGGTAAAAGTAAGACATCAAAACTAGCCATGAAAGAATGGGGTTATAGCTTTCATGTCTTAATGGACAGAACTGAAATATATTGTGGCCATGTTTTCAATGTACCGTAAACCCATTGTCATGTAGCAGAAACCAGTCTGTGCTCATCAATCTGCCTTCCATTTCCCAGACTTGAAGCATGCTTACATTTCCCAGTCTTGTGGTTTGGCTGGTCAAGTCCAAGTACTTGGATTCATGTCATTTCTAAGTGCAGCACTGAACTCCTTGGGAAACACTCTGTGCTGTCTTCTGCCCTAGCAACAATGATGGCACTTGCTTAAGATGGCAGTATCACAATCCAGGAGCATGAGTGTTTGAGATTTTTTAAAGAAAACTCATCTGATTTCATTGACCTTTTGGCATGAGTGAAAAGTCAACCTGTGTTGTATGAAGACCCTGAGATCAAATATATCTCAATTTAACATACCCCAAGCAATGCAACTTTTGAGAACTCAAAGAATATACTCAAATAATGGAATATATGATATAGAAAAATCTGCTGGTAAAGATTTTTTGTTCTTGTTGCTATTTTTGTTGGGTTTTGGACAGAAAATTTGCTTCATTTTATACTATGTTACCAGTCATCCCTCTACCCACTTGCATATCCTTCCTATGACATAAATAGGTCCCTTGAGCACTGTTCAAAAACAAAACAAAACAAATCAGTGAACAGACCTCTCATTGTGGCAAAAATTCTCATGCACAGTATATGCATTTCTTACAATTTAATTCACATTTAGCCTTCTGCCATTCAGAAGAAAGAAATGGCTACTAGGATAGGGAGGTATCTGGAGAGGTGAGCTCATGACTGGCTTAGAAAGACACCACCTTTGATGATAATGTCCAGATTCATTTTCTTTCAATTTCACACTCTCGTCATCTCTCATCTTACCCCTTACATAAGTGCTTCATATTGGCATCACATTTGTAGAATTTCACCCTGAAAGACCGAGCCAACTTCTTACAATACTAGTTTTCCTTTGGTTCACAGCTAAAGAAAGTCAGCCACATGATAAAAGTTCAAGTGGGTCACAGAGAAATTTTCATCCATTTCCTGGGGTAAAATCTCTCCAAGTGTTTTAAAAATCTAAACCTATGCCTTTTCATGTCTGGCAACAACACTGAAGATGAGAAAAACCTTCCCAGACCAGGAATACAAGAATTATTTATTTTTCCATAATCCCTCTGTTTATGTGTTCTCAAATGACAAATGAGGCCAATCTGGAACTGGCAGATTTTGCCACAATTTAGACAGATGGTTTCAGTATATGTGCATAAAGAAAGTCATGCTGGAAATGTGAAAATAAAGATGTGTTTTGCACCATTCTTAGTTTTTCTAAGAGAACAAAGATAAAATAACAAGGAAGATGGAAAAATTTCAGTGTTACTAAACTATACAACGTGAATCTCTTATCATACAAAGCTTTGGAATAACTACTGTGAACCATTACATTCACATATAGATGGTTTCTTTGGCCCAAACACTTGGAAAAGTCTAAACATAAGCTATAGTCATTGTTTTTGAAAGTTTGTCTAAGCAATATTGAGTGAACTGTTGATGATAAAAATGTGTCATTCCTCTAATCTCAAGCTCTTCCTAGAACTTTTGAAGGAAAACAAGATATTTCTTCTCAATTTTAAACATAAACAGGATTCACCAGTTTTCAATCTCTTTTGCACAGGTGACATATTTCTGAATCTTATTTTCTAATCCAGTTATACAAATAATATGATAATATCTCTTAAATTGGAACTGTTTGAACCTTTAATACCTTTGCAACTTACTGCATTGAGCCTTGGACTATGAAAACACATTCATTCATTCATCCATGTATTCTCAACTACTACTCAATGAACATACATTTTGTGCATGTCAGGATAGTAGATGCTGTAAAATTTCAGCATAAATTTTCACCCTGTTTTAATCAAATTCACAGATTGTACAAACGTGTAAACAAATCATTGTGATATAAAATGATAAATGTTTAGTTTCTTAGAGGACAAGCACATTTTCTGCTGCTACTGATGATAATAACAACCACACAGAAGTAGATAGAAGAGTAAATGAGGAAAAATTTAAGTGCAAGCAGTTACCCTTGGGGTTACTACCCAGATTTGACACACACAAATATCACTAATAATAAGTTGTCAGCAGTTTGTGGTGACGGATGAGATAAGGGTTGTATGAGGATCTTGAATGTAGGCATATGAAGCAAAGTGCCTAAGTGCCTTTCACCACACTTTGATTCAGGATAGAAAAAAGTTAGGAAGAGAAAGGTGATGTCTGTGAGTCATGAAGTGACTCTCCATACACTGCTGCACTGAAACACTGAGGAGTCCCCAAATTCGAAATTTTGATTGAAATATTGATGTCATTGTGAAGGTATGTATGATAGTTAATTTATGTGTCCATTTGACTGGTCAAAGGGATTCCCAGATAGCTGATTAAAAGTTAGTTCTAGGCATGGCTGTGAAGTGTTTCCAGAACAGATCAGCATTTCCACTGGTGGATTGAGGAAGGAGGATCCACCCTCACTAATGTAGGTGGGCATCATCCAACATGTTAAGAGTCTGAATAGACCAAAAAGGCAGAGGAAGAGAATGTTTCTGCTTGAGCTGGAACATTCATCTTTTGCCCTCAAACATCAGTGCTGGTTCCCTGGCTTTCAGATTTAGATCGAAACTTTTACTACTTGATTTCAATGACCTTCCTGGACGTCCAGCTCTCAAACAATTGGATACAGGAATTCTCAGCCTCCATAACTACATGAACCAAATCCTCATAGAAAATCCCTTTCTATATATCTATATATGAGTACTTTATTGGTTCTGCTTTTCTGGAGAATCCTGACAAATATAATATGTTCTTCAGAAAAGGAATTAGTAAAAGGTAGCTTAATATTTTGTTAGCTAATTTTTTAAAGATTTATTTATTTGAGCGGTAAAGTTACAGAGTTGGGGGAGAGAGAGATAGGTCTTCCTTCTGCTGATTCATTCTCCAAATGGCTTGCAATGGCTGGAGCTGGGCTGAATTGAAGCCAGGAGCCAGGAGATTCTTCCAGGTCTCCCATGCAGGTGCAGGGGCCCAAGCACTGGGGTCATACTCCACTTCTTTCTCAGCCCAGAAAGAGGAAGCCGGATTTGAAGAGGTACAGCTGGGACATGAACCAGCATCCATATGGGATGCCAGTGCTGCAGGTGAAGGCTTAGCCTTCTATGCCACAGCCATGTCCCCAGCTAAATAATTCAGTGACATGCACTATAAAGAATTCTATTTGTAAAAGTTCCAACTCCACAGATCATGTACTTGAGAGCCTCATTATCAAAGAGCCACAGATTTTTGCAGACCAGTCTTTTTATTTCTTTGGTAATATTATTCCTCCATACTCTGTAGGCATTTGAACTATTTACTTCAATTTAGTTATTGAATGTGTTAACACAGCCAAAGTTTCCCATTCCATTCAACTATATCAATTTAATTATATCTACCTTGAGATAATTTGAAACCATAGGCATAATGTAGAAAACATAAATAACCTCATCTCTAACAATAGGTTCTCTCCTATTTTCTCAATAACTTGCAATTTCCAAGGGAGGTAATGAAGCCTGGATACCCCAGTTGACAAAAATTATTTCATCAGTACTACCTCTAGTAGGTTGCCCGACTTCAATTACTTCACAAGGTTTTTCTCTATGTAGAAAAAAATGAGTCAATCCACACTGACAGTGTAATTTTTCAACTTTTTGCTTTTTCAGTTAGTACATGGACTGCCTTCTAAGATATTGCACATGGGAATTTCATCAAATGTTTTACTAAATCTTAAGAGTGTCCCCTTGCCATCTACCCTACATTATATGTGCCTTACCTATGAAACCAAATGCTAAGCCAATGGCGTATGTTTTATATATCTGATAGGATAGTGGTCCAATTCAAAGTATAAAATCCTGGGGCTGGCACTGTGGTGCAGTAGGTTAATCCTCCACCTGCTGCTGCCCACATGGGAACCAGTTCTAGTCCCGGCTGTTCCACTTCCAATTTAGCTCTCTGCTGTGCCCTGGGAAAGCAGTAGAAGATGGCCCGTGTCCTTGGGCCCCTGCACCCACATGGGAGACTGGGAAGAAGCACCTGGCTTCTTGGCTTTGGATCAGCGCAGCTCCAGCTGTTGCAGCCATTTGGAGAGTGAACCAACGTATGGAAGACCTTTCTCTCTGTCTCTCTCTCTCACTATCTGTAAAAGTATTAAATACTTTTTTATTGTGGAAAACAAAATAAATTGCATGAGGTCTAAATTACTTGTATCTTCAACAAAGAGATCAGTTGTATCTTTTATATTATTATTATTTATTTATTTGAAAGGCAGAATTACAGACAGGCAGAGAGAGAGAGAGAGAGAGAGAGAGAGAGAGAGGTCTTCCATCCGCTGGTTCACTCCCTAGATGGCTGCAAGGCCAGAACTGTGCCAATCCGAAGCCAGGACCCAGAAGCAGCGTCTCGGTCTCCCATGCGGCACAGGGGCAAAAGGACTTGGGCCATTTTCTACTGCTTTCCCAGGCCATAGGGGAGAGCTGAAGCAGAAGTGGAGCAGCCAGGACTTGAATTGGCACCCATATGGGATGCCAGCACTGCAGGTGGCAGCTCTACCCACTACGTCACAGGTCCGGCCCCCAAAATTTTGATATTCTGCATGTGCATCTTTTTACTCCAGGTCTTAATGTGACTGTGCTTATTTTCTCACACAGGGTATAAATAAGGAAAGGAGCAATGGAGCACAGATCTATTCATTTTTATGATAAAATACAGAAACAGAACATATACTTTTGTTTTCACCCAGTTGGACAGAATTTATTCACATGGCCACATCATATTGCAAGAGTAGCTGGAAAGTACAGTTACTATTCTATTAGTAAAGAAGAGGAACTTGGTCATGATGGACTATTAGTGATATGTACTGTAATTATGCATTGGATTAGGTAGGATGGGTAGAGAGAGGAGGAAGGGAAAAACACACAGATATACTCAGTATAAAAAATTAGACAGGGGCCTGATCTGGAGCTGATGTTAGTTTGCGACTTTGAAGATGTTAGCATCTTAAGAAGAGCTCACTCTAAGTGCAGTCTTCCATCCTGTCTTCTAAGAGGATATTGCCCCAAGTTCTGTGGAAGCTCATATGACTCTTGAAGGTTTCGATTAGTCTGATTCTCACTTGTTGTATGTAACATTTACTACACATCAGGAGGCTGCAGCCATTTTAACTACTAAGCAAAACAACTACTTCTAAAATACTTTTTGCAAAAGAGTAGAACTTATGGGAAAGGATGGAAAGAAGAAAAAGAAGGAAGAAGAAAAGAAAAGAGGAGAGAAAGAGAAAAAAAGGGCTGAGCTAGGCTTCTGTGAGGACTGATCAGAAGAGCTATCTCTACCATGCAGACTTTGCAAAGCTCTCAAAGAGAGGGGCTTGAGGACAAGTAGATTAGAAGGACTGGTGACACAATAAAAATCCCAAATTGAATTTGATCTAGTTGCTTAATGGCCCTGTTCCTCAGTTTTCTCATCTATGAACATGAGTAAAAGCTCAAAGGATTGATTGATTCCAGGCCCAGCAAATGCAAAAGCCCACAGGTGCACAAGTCTCTTAAATAAAATGGCACAATATTTTCACATATTCCCATATATGTTAATGCATCTCTAGATTACATGAAATTCCTAATAGAGCACATATGCTGGTAAATAGCTGTTACACTGTTTTGTTTAGGGAATAAAAAGAGAAAATTCTAAACATGTTCAGTAAGATATATATATATCTTCTTATATATTTATATTTTTAAATTTATAAATTTAAATTATTTATTTAAATAATTTAAATTTATAAATTTAAATTTATATATTTAAATTTATATATATATATTTATATTTTTAAATTTATAAATTTAAAATTATTTATTTAAATAATTTAAATTTATAAATTTAAATTTATATATTTAAATTTATATATATATATATATATATATATAAATTTGGTTGAATATACAGACAAGAAACCTGTAAATACAAAGAGCTGACTCTATAGAGAATGCTAAGGCACTGTGTCTTACACATGGTGACTATCCAGTAAATGTTACCTCAAACATGCATCTTCGGTTTTCTTATTTAAATCATAATGGATAAAGGATAGAAACAATATTTTTAGTCATAGTAACAAGCTCCACCATCTCCAACATTGTTCTTAGAATGCAGCAGCCATTCATTAAATGAATGAATTAATGTATGAATTAATGAAAATATTTTGGTTTCCATTAAAGTAACTAACCTATCCAAACTTTTACTGGACTCTCAAGTTTCTTAAATAATGGCTCAGAAATGAAGTTTTTATACCAGAAATGTGAGCCAAAGCACATAATTCCATTTGAACAAAGGAAGTCAAAACTACTTACTAATTTACACTATAGCCATAACATCAGTCTGTGAAAGTCAAACATACAGCAGCACAGAAACTTTCTGGAAAATTTAATACCCTTAACATTTTCTAGGAAAATGGAGCCATCTACAGGTCAAATAAGCCTAATCCTCAAACAAAACTACTTGAGTTGGTCATCATAGAACATGCTTTATGTATACAATTCTAAGGACGTAGGAATATTCCCTTCTCCTTCCCTCTCTTCTACCCTTATCCCCCTCCCACCCTATTCCTTCTCCCCCTCTTTCTTTTTTTTTTGGTTTTGGATATAACATATTTTAACTTTAGATTAAAGTTAAAAAGGCTTAATAGTTCACTGAATATGAAGTTTAACAAATAAAAAGCAAAAAGACCTTAGTTTAGTGGGAATATACACAATGGCTATAAACAATAATTGAATGGAAAAAATGACCATTTCACCCATATAAAGTAAATTTTAAATTAATCACAGATCATCAAAACTATAGTAGTATAACATTCTTAACCACTGGTATTAAATAAAGTCCCACAAAACTATATTTGCAGCAATACATGTACACATGGATATTTCTTTCTTCTAGCTCTCTATTTTTTAATTTTAACTCCTTCACATAAGGAAGAAAAAGCAGTATTTATCTTTCTGGGTCTGACTTATTTCACTCAAAATGATGTCCTTCAGTTACATCCATTTTTCTGCAAATGATAGAATTTCATTCTTTTTTATAGCAGAATGAGATTCCATTGTGCACATATACCACATACACTTTATCCATTCATCTGAGGATGGACACATTGGTTGATTCCAAATTTTGGCTGTTGTGAATCATGCTGTTATAAAGGTGGCTGTGCAGATCTCTCTTTCATACATTGTGTTCAATCCTTCTGATTATCTATCCAGTAGTGGAATCGCTGGATCACATGGCAAGTCTATTTCTAGTATTTTCAAAATCGCCACAGTGCCTGCACTAATTTAAATATTCCCTCCAACACTGTATAACTGTTCCCCTTTGTCCACATTCTTGCCAGCATTTGTTACTCTCTGCATTTTGGATTTTAGCCATTCTGACAGGGGTGAGGTTATAATTTATTGTGATTTTGATTTACATTGTCCTGATGGTTAGTGACATTGGGCATTTGTTCAGATATTTATCAGTCATTTGTAGTTCTTTTTTTGAGAACTGTCTGTTGAAGCCTTTTGCCCATTTCTAAACTGGATTGGTTTTCTTAATGTTGTTACTGAGTTTTTTTAAGTTGCTGATATATTCAGGATTATTAATCCTTTGTCAAGTAGATGGTTTGCAATTATTTTTCCCATTCCATTGGATATCTCTTCACTTTGTTGATGGTTTCTTTTACTGTGCAAAGGCTTCTGAATTTGATGTAATCACATTTAATTTTGCTTTTGTTGTTTGTGTTTTCTGGGGCGGTCTTTCCAAGAAGTTGCACCCTACAGCAATATCTTGGAGTGGTTTTCCTCCATTTTCTTTCAGCAACTTTATAGTCTCAGGCCTTAAATTTTTTAGATCTTTGATACATCTTGTGTTGATTTTTTTAAAGATTTATTTATTTATTTGAAAGGCAGAGTTATAGGGAGGCAAAGACAGAGACAGAGAGAGAGAGACAGAGAGAGAGAGATCTTCCATCTGCTGGTTCACTCCCCAGATGGCACAACAGCCAGAGCTGTGCTGATCTGAAGCCAGGAGCCAGGAGCTTCCTCTAGGTTTCCCACATGAGTTCAGGTGTCCATGGACTTGGACCATCTTCTACTGCTTTCCCAGGCCATAGCAAAGAGCTGGATCAGAAGTGGTACAGCCAGGTCTTGAATCAGCACCCACATGGGATGCTGGCACTGCAGACAGCAGCTTTACCTACTATGCCACAGCACCAGCTTCAATTCCATATTAATTTTACAATTGCTTTTTCTAATTGTGTGAAGAATGTGGTTGGTATTTTGATAGTGATTGCATTGAATCTGCAGATTGCTTTGGGTACTATAGGCATGTTAATTATGTTGATTTTTCACTCCATGAGCAAGGAATATATTTCCATTTTTTATGTCCTTGATGCTTTCTTTCATCAATGCTTGATAATTTTCATTGTAGAAATCTTTCACTTCTATGGCTAAACTTATTCCTAAAAATTTGATGTTTTTGTGGATATTGTGAATGAAATTTCTTTCTTGATATCATTTTCTATGAGTTTATCATTAGCATACAAAAAGCTACTGTTCTTATATGTTTATTTTGTAACCTGCAACTTTACTAATTTGATTGATCAATTCTAAAAGCTTTCTGATTGAGAGTTCAGATTTTTCCATGTACAGGATTATGTTATCTGAAGGCATGGATAAGTTGACTTCCTCGTTCACGATTTCAACGGCCTTTATTTGCTTCTCTCCCCTAATTTCTCTTGCTAAAACATCCAGAACTATATTAAATAAGAATGCTGAAAGTGCACATCTATGTTTTGTTCCAAATCTGAGGAGAAATGCTCCCAAATTTTCCCCTGACCTGAAGCGCCTGCACTCCATATGGGGGCCAGTTCAAGACCTGGCTGCTCCACTTCCGATCCAGCTCTCTGCTATGGCCTGGGAAAGCAGTAGAAGATGGCCCAAGTCGTTGGGCCTCTGCACCCACATGGGAGACCTGGAAGAAGCTCCTGGCTCCTAGCTTCGAATCAGTGTAGCTCTGGCCAATTGGGGAATGAACCATCGGATGGAAGACCTCTCTCTCTCTCTACCTCTCCTCTCTCTGTGTAACTCTGACTTTCAAATAATAAATAAGATAAATCTTTAAAAAAAATAAGAATTTTTATTTATTTATTTATTTTCTTGTAAGCCTGGTCTTGTAGTGGTGAATTCTCTGTTTTTGCTTCTCTGAAAAATACTGTATTTCTCCTTCACTTTTATAGGTTAGCTTCACTGGATATAAAATTCTAAGTTGCACGTTTTTCCTTTTGAGAGTTTGAATATATCATCTTACTGTCTTCTGGTCTATAGAGTTTCCCCTGAGTAGTCTGAATTTAATCTAATTGGTTTTCCTTTATATGTAATTTCTCAATTTTCTCTTACTGCCTTTATGATTCTTTCCTAGTCCTTTTGGCAATTTGACAACAATATGCCTTGGAGAAATCCTTTTTTGGGTCTAATCTGCTTGCAATTCTTTGAACATATTGTAGCTGGATGCGTTTGTCTCTTTCTAGACCTGGGAAATTTTGAAGTATTATTTCATTTAGCATATTCTCAATGACTTTCTCCTTTTCTGCTCCTTCAGGAATATGTATAATATAGATATTTGGTCATTAAATGGTATCCTATATTTTGCATAGGATTTCTTCATTCTTTTTAATTCTTTTCTATTTTTGTCTGACTGGGTTATTTCAAAACTCTTGTCCTCAAGGTTAGAAATTCTTTGCTCCACTTGGCCTATTCTGCTGATAGAGCTCTCAATCATATATTTTATTTCACTGATTGAAGATCATCCCTAAAATTTCTATTTGATTCTTCTTTATGAGTTGTATCTCCCTAGTAATATATTCATTCATGTCACTCATTGATTTCCTTATTTCCTTAATTGTCTATCTGTATTCTCCTGTATCTCATTGAGTTTCCTGACAATCATTTTGAATTCTATATCTGTCACTTCATAGATCTCCTTCAGTTCAGGATCAAATTCTGAATTATTGTTTCTTTTGGAGGCATCATGCTACTGTATTGCTTACTTTTAATTTCTTGCTTTTCTCCTTCTCCTATTTCTCCTTCTCCTTTGTTTTCTGACATAACCTGGAGACTCGTGATGTGGTGTAGAAGGTTAGGCCTCCACTTGCAGTGCCAGCCTCCCATATGGTGCCAGTTTGAGTTTTGACTGCTCCATTTCTGATCCAACTCCTTGCTAATGTGCCTGAGAAAGCAGTGGGGAATGGCCCAGATGCTTGGGTCCCTATACCCAAGTGGGACATTAGGAGGAAGCTACTGGCTCCTGGCTTTGGCTTGACCCAATCCCAACCATTGTGGCCATTAGGGGAGTGAAACAGTGGATAAAGGATCTCTCTCTCTCTCTCTCTCTCTCTCTCTCTCTCTCTCTCTCAAATAAATAAATAAATCTAAAGTTTAAAAAAAATGCACATCCAGAATACAGTTTTCGTTACCCTCACTACCAGTTCATGCTGCCATCATCTCTCTGTAGATCAATGCAATAATCTGAATAGTCCTTTCCTGCCTTTGATCCATTACAGTCTATGTTCAACAATTGGGCTCACGGGATCCTTTTTAAAATGTAAATCACCGACTTGGATCTTGTTCTGACAGGGTCATAGTCAAAGTGGAGGTTCTCTCTTCCCTTCAGAGAAAGGCACCTCCTTCTCTGGTGGCCCTGTTCCTTCCATTGGGATCTTACTCGCAGAGATCTTTCATTTATGTCTTCTTTTTTTTTTTTTCCCAAAGTGTCTTGGCTTTCCATGCCAAAAATACTCTCATGGGTTCTTGAGCCAGATCCTGATGCCTTAGGGCTGATTCTGAGGCCAGAGTGATTTATTAGGATATCTGCTATTCTATGAGTCTGCTGTGTATCCTACTTCCCATGTTGGATCAGTCTCTCCCTTTTTTAGTTCTATCTGTTAGTATTAGCAGTTACTAGTCTTGCTTGTGTGATCCCTTTGACTCCTAGACCTATCAGTGTGATCAACTGTGAACTGAAATTGATCACTTGGGCCAGTGAGATGGCTTGGTACATGCCACCTTGCTGGGGTTGTATTAGGTTCCCCTGGTATGATCTGTCCTTAATGTGTCATCCAAGGTGAAGTAATGCAATAACTAGGACTGAAACAGTATTTCTGCATTTTGTGTCTCTACGCGGATGCAAACTGACAAAATCTTTGCTTAATATATACTGAATCGATCTTCCGTATGGAAAGACAATTGGAAATGATAAAAAAAAATTGGAAGTTACATAAAAATCAATCAATTAAAAAAATAATATCATGTAGGATCTCTGTCCCTAATGTGCTGTACAACGTGATTTAAAGCTACAACTAGTACTCAAAGAGTATGCTTCACTCTAGGATGCTATGTGAGGGCAAATGGTTTAAAATCTTTTCTTAACACATACTAAACTGAACTCCTGTATACAAAGAGAATTGAAAATGAATCAGAATGGGAATGAAAGGGGAGAAGGAGTGGGTAAGGGGGAAGGGTAGCGGGGGTGGGGGAGGTAAGGGTGGGGAAGTCATTGCAATCCACAAGTTGTACCTTGGAAATTTATATTCTAAATAAGAAAAAAAAATAACTGAAAAAAATGTAAATCACATTAATATCTATCACGTTAAAAAGTTAATGAATCATATCCAATTCCAAATATTGATGATAAAGACATATCATTGCTCTTTTATGAAGAAAATATAAAATCTTATGAGAGAATCATATCCACTATAACAAAGGCAACAGAAAAAAGAATAATGAAGAATGCTGCTAACTCTTTTAGCAATTAGCTGGCATTTAAGATGAATCTTGAAGAACAAATAGACTGTAATTTTAACTGGTTTGTATAGTGAAATAATAAAAGTACTAGGAATAGCGCAATATCTGTCATTTATTGAGGAATGACACTACCCACCAGCTCAGTGCCAAGTGTATAAATGAATGGCCTCACTCAAAAATCTTTATATCTATGCAAACAGGTTAGACATTTATCCAATTGTGTATAGGCAGAAACAGAGACTTACAGAGGTTAACTAATTTATCTAGGGATGATCAGCAAAGGGTATCAGACTTAACTCAGTTTGTCTTTTATAGGATACCGATCTCTTCAAGACTAGGCAACACTCCCTCTATGAAAAGTGTGACATAGAAAAAACTATAGCAATAGCAAAATATTCCAGTATTCAATTTTGTTTGTCTTTCACTGGCCAGGGTCTGGAACTTTCAACTGTCTGAGTTTAGGTGAATGTAGATTTTTGATACTGTGATCACATGCATGGGATAGTGAAAGTAAGAGGCTATAACCCAAAAATGGACTGTTTAAGGGCAGGTGCCATTTCTTGTTGCCATTGTATCTCCAATGCACCATGCTTGGTTTATAGTGGATGCTGAAAAAATGAACAGATGATCCAAGACTTCAACTCCATCTTAATTATCCTGTTAAAAATGAAAGGTCAGAAGTATCATTGCCAGGACAGATTGTACAGCAGATTGTATGTGATGTCACACAGTTTACTGTTTTTATTTTCAATGATTTATGCCTTAAACAGGCAATTGAGCAAGAATTTGGAATTGGCTAAATCAAGTTATAATTTGAATCTGTCTTGTTCATTTTATGTCCAATCATGTAATTGCACATAGCACCGATTCCAGTCAAGGATGTGCATAATAAATGGACATTTTGCTAAGATTTATATATACAGAGCTTCTTCATGCACAGACCAAGTGAGCATTAATGTCAGGGGACACAGCACAGTGACATCAATAGGTATAGAGTCCCCAAAGTTTATGGTGAAATGTACAGATGCCTAGAAAGGGGAAACCATAGGTTTTTGCTCAGAGCCATTCACTCATCAGGTTCAACCGTTAGATAACTTTTTTATGACTGAAACAATCATGACTCTTGCAATTGAAGTGTGCATGACTTTAGAGACTATTAGATCTGGACCTCAAAAATGTCCTTCAAGCATCCCCAGCTCTTGCTTCAGCATTCTGTACAGCTGACAGCATTCTCAGATAGGTTCCCATTTATGATCAGAATAATTGGTTTCCAGCAGCTTCAAACATACTTGTTGCATACTGATAAACACAGGGCTCACTTTTCCAATAATCCTAAAAGGCAGATCCTTGGATGCTCTCTAAGTGGCCTTCTTGTGAAACATGCCCATTGCTGAGTCCATTACTGTGGCAAAGATTGTGCAGCCCTCTGATAGGTCAGAATTTGGGATATAGCACCATCGCTGATATCCAAAGATGGGATTATCTGTGCCTAAATGATATACTTGAGTGAGGAAGAGGACTGATTCTGAAGATAAAATTTGTAGATTACTAGAACAAGGGATGCTGAGTAAATATAGGTAATCACAGAAATAAGGATTGGAAACACCACAGAAACTGAAAATATAGAAAACGATATTGAGTGTGACCTACTAGAACTGATCTTTGGCTGCCTTGGTTTGGCGGTGTAAAGGGGGACAATAAATCTGTTAAACCACAAAGCAGTCACCAAGCATTGCATTACAGAAGGAGCTCCACTATCTTGGCATTGGAAGATTTATAAGTTGAGCTGTTGAAGGTCATCGTTCAATCATCCATTGTGATAATTGAATGGATGCATGCATGCATGAACAAGTGAATGAAAGACTAAAAAATGCAGGATGTTTTTTAAGGTAAGCATTGCTTATTTCAGTTTACAATTAAGGAAAATGAGAAACAAGGGCTAAATCATTTATTAAATTTTCATAGTTAGCAACAGCAAGGTAAAGTTATGAAAATCTTTGTCTTCTTCAAAGTAAAGGAGTAATCATATCCATCCTATGCTATATGTCCATGGTTGCATCAATGTTTTCTTACTTTAATATAAACTCCTTGACTCCAAGTCATGACACCCAATCCCTGTGATTTACTTCCCTCTTGGCATCAAAAGTCTGGTCTTCCTGCTTTTAGTTTGATCAAATGTTTTCAAAAATCTCCCTTTTATCTTAGCACCAATCAAGAACCATAGATGTGTCTCACAAGTATTTACTATCCAGAAATAGAATAGAATAAATTAGTACAACCATCATGGGAAATATTGATATGTTGACATTTAGGAACCTTAAAAGCTTTTCCTTATCATAAAAAAAAAAGTCACTAAGAGGGGCCAGCACCATGGTTCATTTGGTTAATCCTCTGCCTTCAGCGCCAGCATCCCATATGGACACTGGGTTCTAGTCCCGGTAGCTCCTCTTCCAATCCAGCTCTCTGCTGTGGCCCAGAAGAGCAGTGGAGGATGGCCCAGGTGCTTGGGCCCCTGAACCTGTATGGGAGACCAGGAAGAAGCACTTGGCTCCTGGCTTCGGATTGGCGCAGCACCATCCATAGCAGCCATTTGGGGGGATGAACCAACGGAAGGAAGACCTTTCTCTCTGTCTCTCTCTCACTGTCCATAACTCTACCTGTCAAAGAAAAAAAAAAGTCACTAAGAAAGTGAAAGGGCTGTGAAAATATATTTATTGTATATAAATCTGATGAAGAACTTGCATTCAGAATTAATCTTTTTAAATCTACTTTACATTAAAACTAAAGAAGGACTTTTTTTAAGTAGGCAAAAGACTTGCACAGAGGGTTAGCAAAAGAAGATACCAGATAGTGATAAGCACATGAAAAGCTCATAGTATCATGAGACATTAGAACACTGCTAATTAAAACCACAGCGAGAAAATATTACACACTGATTAAAATGGCTACATTTTTTTCAATAATTGAAGGGAGAGAGTATACAGAGAACTTGAACTTCCATATCTTAATGGTGGCAGTATTAGAAAAGTAATTAGTAAATAGAAATCCAATCCGTAGAAAACTTGATTGAAAAATATGAGTTTGTTTTGTGCAAACTTTGAAGTCAATATATTTTCCATGTACTATGAATAAAAGTTTTTTGCACCAAAATAAAGTCATACATTCAATGTCCATTATTTCATGAACTTCTGAGGTATCCTCATTTTTCTGTGACCCACTAATTTCACCTCTGGAGTATATCTCTATCAGAAGTGCATCTGTGCACATATTTGTGCAAAAAGTATACTCAAGAAAGTGAAAAGCAGCATGATGCTAACAGTAAAAAGTGGTAAACAATCAAGAAGTCCATAAAGAATGAACAATAAAATTGAGGTATTATATGAATACAACACAACAAAGCAATAAAAAGGACCCTTGTTCTACTACATGTAGTGGTGTAAATGAATTTCAAAAACACAATGTTGCACAAAAAATATATCTTCAACATCCATTTAAATAAAAAATTCAAAGAGAGGTAAAACTAACTTAGCATAATGGAAGGCAGTAGTGTCTTCTGTGCTACTAACAATGGTCTCTATTTTTATCTGGATGGCAGTTACACTAATGTACTCACTCTAAATTTCATCAAGGTACAAACTTAAGATTTATTTATTTTTTTTGCCAAATGGAGTTTATCCATCAATAAAAAAAATTCAAATCCTTTTTATCTCTAAGAATCCTGAAATCCATATAACCAATTCTTTGACTTTATTGTGAACTTGTAAATGTGATTGGAATTCACCTATCCATGCAGAACATTCTCCATACCCACAAGATCACTTTTCTTTTAGTTGTCTTCTGTAACCTTCACAATCATTTTGGAATGTATTGCATAACAATGATTCACTTAAATATCTCACTGCTTTTAAATTAAGTTCCCTAACCACTCTATAAAATTGTCCTAAATTCCACTTCTCATTTCTTCTAATGTGACTTGGCCTGAAAAATTTGGAGGAACACTCAACTATATTACCTCCTTTTCAACTCAACATCCATATTAATATGCCAAGTCTCTGCTCTCTTTCCTCTGGATATCATCCTGACCATTCTCAGCAGCTGAAAATCAAGTAATTATAGCTACCACTTAAGTATCACCTTCTTTGTGACACAATTAAATCAACTGTTTTCGTCCCAATCCCATTTGCTTCTTCCATTCTCCTTTTCAAAATTTGCTGTCATCATCTGCCCCTATTACCTAAATTAGTATCCTCAGAGTCACCTTTGGTTTTCTTCTCCCCTCCAACTTATAAAGGTGCAGTTTCAACATAGATTCTGATCTGATCAACCCTTGGGGCATTCAGATCTGGCTAAAAGGCCCATGAGAGTCTCACAGGCATGGAAAGACATGACATGGTGACAAAAACAATCTAAATGAAAGATCCTGGTGAACAAGACCCCAGCAGAAGGAACAGGCCATCAAGGAGGGAGGTGCCTTTCTCCAAAGGGAGGAAGGAACCTCCACTGTGATACGGCCTTGACTAAACAAGTTCAGAGTTGGTGAACTCATGGGGCTTCCATAGCCTAGACAGCTCATAGCAAGAGTCTCAGGTGATTGCTGACACCATAAATAAGAGTGCCAATTGTTAAATCAACAACTGGAGTCACTGGGTACAGGCTCCCCACGTAGGATCTCTGTCCTTAATGTGTTTTACTATGAAACTTAAAAACAACACTACTAGTCGAACAATACCCTATACCTTATGTGGTTGTGTGAGGGCAACCTGTTGAAATCCTTGCTTAGTATATACTAAGTAGATAGTCTGTATATGAAGGTAATTGAAAATGAAACTCGATGAAGGGTGGGATGGGAGAGGGAGTGGGAGAGGGGAGGGCCTTAGGAGGGAGGGAGGTTGGGGGTTGGGGGGAGCCACAACAATACAAAAGTTGCACTTTGTAAATTCACATTTATTAAATTAAAAAAAAAAGATAGATTCTGGGTCAATCCCATTGCCTCAATAGTTTCTGACAGATGGGAGTTCCAACCACCTGGATCTTCTAACTGTTTCTTTGTATGCTTAATCTTCCCATTTTATTCCTCTTAGTCTAATTGGCTCATTTTCTCTCTTTCTCCTTGCTGAGATACCATTCAACTGCACTACTTATAGTATAAATTCCAAGATTCTTAAATGACAAGGAAGAGCTGACACTCTCCAGAAATATTTTTCCAAGTGCAAGTAACACACATCTCTCATATGGCCCTACACTTCTGCCATCCTGATATCATCACATTTTTTTCAATGACCCTTTGTGCAAGCTGCTTTCTATCCCCCACCCAGACCCACCTGTCTGGCAACCTCCTCCACATCCTTCTACATAGTATTAAGTGTAATCTCCTCTTAGAAAGCGCAACCCTAACTAACTCCAGCTATCCAATTTTTAACTCTGAGTTAATTTTAACTCTGAGTTCTCACAACAGTTAATCTATTAAGTGTAATATCTATTTTCTAACATCTGCTATTCCTCAGGATTAAATGTTGAATCAGCTTTAGTTTTGTTTCTCAGTGCTCAAAACTATATTCAGCATATACAACTATTATGAGTATGAGAAAAGATATCAAAGATAGAGACAAAAATCAATGAATGAAGATTTTACAAATTCAAGCCAACATATCCAACTTGAAGAGATAAATTACAATACACAAATGCAAAAGCTGCAAAGGGGAAAGAGAGTCTGATTTGGAGAAAGAACATTGGACTAAAAGTCTGCATAGCTCAAATATTATCCATCTATGTCACTTGCTAGCTTCTTATGCTTAGGTTCAATGCTCTGTGGCATATTTTCTTACTCTAAGATACTACAAGCCTTAAAGAAAACAAGAACTCATCAATGATCCCAGTCTTTCTTTGTGGGCTGTTAATTCAGATGCTAATGAAGTTCTGTCATACACACATCCCTTTCCTAACTGAGGCCAGGAGGAATAGACCCAGAATTTCTAAGCAGTGGTTTTAAGACATAAGAATAAAAGAAAGAAGATCAGAAGCAAAATACAAAGGACACTCTCTGGATGTGGGACGAATCACATGAAGTAAGAGGAAATGCAATTTTTTGGTGAGAAGATTTGAGCCAATCCAAAAAAAAAAAAAAAAGCTTGGTGCTTCTGAGACTCTGCAGTTTAAATAGATAGGAATTTTAACCTTCTGGTTAAATTATCTATCTATAAGCTATCACCAATAACCAGTTTTTTAAATTGTCCTTAGTTGTTTTCCTTGTCTGTGTTGGAAGTTTCTTTTTTTTTTTTTCTTTTTCTTTTTTTTTTTTTATTGGACAGGCAGAGTGGACAGTGAGAGAGAGAGACAGAGAGAAAGGTCTTCCTTTGCCGTTGGTTCACCCTCCAATGGCTGCCGTGGTCGGCGCGCTGCGGCCGGCGCACCGCGCTCATTCGATGGCAGGAGCCAGGTGCTAGGTGCTTTTTCCTGGTCTCCCATGGGGTGCAGGGCCCAAGCACTTGGGCCATCCTCCACTGCACTCCTGGGCCACAGCAGAGGGCTGGCCTGGAAGAGGGGCAACCGGGACAGAATCCGGTGCCCCGACCGGGACTAGAACCCGGTGTGCCGGCGCCGCAAGGCGGAGGATTAGCCTGTTGAGCCACGGCGCCGGCCGGAAGTTTCTTTTTTTCAGGAGCAGTGTTTCACTTGGTTTATATATTGAATGAGGGATGGTTAGTATTGTATTGAAGGATCTTATCTGGCTGTCAGTGTCTAGAGAGCCAGGAACAGCACAAGTCACAGGTTATAGGAGTGTGAGGTCAACCACAATGGTTTCCCCACAATGAAAGAATAGTCTGACATCACAGTTTTGCTGATCAATACCTCTAGTAGCCAAGTAAATTGCTCATATCTTCAGTAGCCCAAATTTGTTAACTCATGCTCTATTCTCCCCTGTTAGCATGACTCAAATACACCTATGCCCCTTTTCTATGCAACTTGAGCAAATGAGTGTATTGTCTCCTTATATGTCTAGATCAACCATTTTTCAAGAGAGATGCCTATAACACTGTACTGTTGAAATCCTCTGATTGTGAGACCATTTACTGAGGGCCATTAAGTAGGATGCTGGCAAGCCTATAAATTCCTCACACTTAGAACTCCACCCTGGTTCTGTCAGCTTTGTCCCAGGTAGAATGACCAAATAAATCAACATTGACTTTTGCAACATATGCTTCTTGGAAGAATATTTTGGGTGAGGCAGGTACAAGGAGATTGGCCTCTCTAGGATATAATCTCAAAGTCTATTGTGAAAGCAAAGATAGATTTCCTTATATTTTAAGTTGGAAGAAGCTGCCAAATACTCACACCTCTGAATAAAGCTTGGATGTTCAGCAGTCACTTGAATAACCCACCTGTTGTTTATGTTATCATAAGGCCACTTTTCAATGAGTTCAGCCATATTGGCAGTCAGCCATATTGACTGAATTTCTATATCATTTGGCTAACAGGGTATAATACGATGGACCTCAGTATCCCAGTGGCTTTTAAAGGGTTAATTTTCCCTGGTGGGTGCTTGTAGAGGGCTGGCTCTGATACTGCTCCATGCTATGTTACTTTGGGGCCCAAGCAGACAAAGCAGCCTCTCTCAACAAGATGACCATACATTCTAGATTATTCAACACAGTGCTGGCATATGCCCATTGTCCCAGAATATTTATGAGTAACATATCATTTCACTCTCAGTAATAAATCCTCTCACTTTCAAAAGTTCCTGTTTTGGTCAAATTATATGTCACCTTTCCTTTCTGGATCATTGATGATTTCACAGCAAATAAAAAAGATTAGTGGAAAGCACAAAATGACTCTTAAAAGTTTTTGCTTGTAGGTAAGTCATTTCTACCTACATCTCATTGGCTAACGCAAGTCATCCTGAGTTCAGTGTAGTGGGAAGGAAAATTGCCCCCAGCGAGGGGCAGTAAAGAATATAATATACCATAATGGATAATGGAAAACGTAAAGAGAAAATAAAGAATGCAAGCGGCTTGCCTAAGTTATGTATGTGGAATAGATGCAGGGGTACAGTTCTGTTCAAGTACTTAGTACTTGTACAACTTGATCCATTTTCTAGTTTTATCCAATGTTCTCATTTAATGAGAGGAGAAAAACTGAATCTCAGGGAGTGGAAGTAACTTACCCAGGGTGTTAAAATTGTAGTATCTGCTAATGTGAGAGTTTAGCAGTACAAAGGAAGGAAAAGAAATTAGGTGATAATATATAAACCATATATTTCCTTTATTTTAAGATTTATTTTATTTGAAAGTCAGAGTTACACAGAGAAAGGAGAGGCAGAGAGAGAGAGAGAAAGAGAGAGAGTCTTCCAACCACTGGTTCACTCCCCAGTTGGCTGCAACAGCCAGAGCTGAGCTGATCCAAAGTCAAGAGCCAAGAGCTTACTCTGGGTCTTCCCACACAGGAGCCAGGTACCAAAGGACTTGAGCTATCTTCTACTTCTTTCTCAGGCCATGGCAGAGAGCTGGATAAGCAGTGGAGCAGGCAGGATTCAAACCAGTGGTCATATGGGATGCTGGCACTGCAGGCAGCAGCTTTACCAACTATGCCACAGCACCATATGTATCTAAATATAAAGCAGCAACCTATGTTTTGGTACAGTGGGTTAAGCCACACGTAGGACAACCTGCGTCCCAAATGGGAGTATCAGTTTGAGTTCCTACATCTCTGCTTCCTATCCAAATTCCTGCTGATGTACCAGGAAATGGCAGATAAAGGCTCAAGTGCTTAGTTCCTGTCACTCACATGGCAGGCCCAAATGGAGTTTGAGACTGTGGCTTTGGCCTGACTGTTGTGGGCATTTGTGGAGTGAAGCACTGAATGAAAGATCACTCGCTTTCTCTCTCTCTCTCTCTCTCTCTCTCTCTCCCTCTCTCTCTCTCATTCTCTCTCTCTCATACTTGCTCTACGTTTCAAGTAGACAAAAATAAACATTTAAAATGAATAAATAAAGCAATCCCAGCTATTGAATGTGCATAACACCATGATAGATGTAAATCACAGCATGGTATAAAATACAGTGAATGAGAGAGCACTCAGTAACATGAGAAAGTGTGTAAGAACTTGCACATAATTCAGCGTATATTATGTTATTTTTATGGGGAAAAATTAGGAGAATGTTTTCAACATATATTTAGACATTTAAAGTATATGAGTCTCTCTATCTTGTAACTAGGTGGCCTTACTACCTCCTTGTGCTCCAGGGCCCAGGTGCATAGAGATCAGTGGTTTTCAACCAGGTCTGCAACCCAGAAGCCTATTTACCACTCCTCCCAGCCCCCGCAAAATCTGACTCAGCTGTAGGGAGAAAGAGGTGCTGAAAAATTAGTTTTATGTGAAAAGTTCCCAGGTTGTTCTAATTACATCCAGGATTTAGAATACCAATGTAGGAATGTTTACCATATTTCACAGACCAGGATCACAGACTTGATTTTTGTTCTAGCAAATCAGTCTAGAAAGGGTATTTGCATGCCATTTTTTTGTGAACAAAAGTTTGTATACTATACTCCTCCAAGTTCATTTGCTGCTGAAGTTCATTTGCTGCTGATGAATCATCATCCCGATGTGATGGTATTTGAAAATCAGGCCTTTTAAAGGTAATTGGTGAGGAGGGGTGGCACTATGGCATAGTATGCTAAGCTTCCCCCTATGACACCAGCATCCCATAGGAGCACTGCTTCATGTCCCAGCTGCCCCTCTTCCAATCCAGATCTCTGGTTATGGCCTGGGAAAGCAGGAGAAGATGGCCCAAGTCCTTGGGCCCCTGCACCCATGTGGGAGACCTGGAAGAAGCTCCTGGCTCCTGGCTTCAGATCAGCCCAGCTCCAGCTGTTGCAGCCTTTTGGAGAGTGAAACAGTGGATGGAAGACCTTTCTGTCTGTCTCTCCCTCACTCTGTCTGTAACTCCACCTCTCAAATAAATAAATAAGATCTTTCAAGAAAAGATAATTGGGGTTACATGAGGTCATAGAGGTGGGATCTTTGTGATGACATTAGTACCCTTATGAGAAAAGATAACAGAGAGTGATTATGCCTGCCTTACCTCTTCCCTACACAAAGAAGTGATCATGTAAGAAAACAGCAAAATGGAACTACCTACAAGCTAAGAGAAGAGTCTCAGAATAACATCTACCATGCTGGCACCTTGATGTTGAACGTCCCAGGTCCCAGAACTGCAGCTTGAGCAGAATAAAATATGATTTCTTTTCAAAATTTCATGAGCTCTACTTATTACTGCTAGCAGCCCCAAACACATGCATGCACACATACAGAGTTTATTTATGTATTTGCCTCTGCTGCATTTTTGTTGCGTGTATTTATTTATTTATATGAGTAACAGAAAGACAGAAAGAGGTCTTCCATCTGTTCATTCTTTATCCAAATGTCTGCAACAGCCAGGGGAAGCCCAGGCTGAAGCTAGGAGCCAAGAACTCAATCCTGGCCTCCTGCGTGGGTGTCAGGGATCCACTACCTGCTGTCCCCCTCACCAGGTTCCACATTAGCAGGAAGATGGAATTCAGAGTGGAGCCATGAGTTGAAACCAAGAACTCTTATGTGGGATGTGACATTCCAAGTGGTGTCATAAGCACTGATCTTTGAAACTACCCCTCATACATTTTTAAATTTAAGTAACATATCATTTATCTTTCAAACCAGACACTTTTTAAATTAAAAGGATGCATTCTTTCTTCCATGTAGAGAAAATAATCTTTGGTGGCTTCAGTTGGAAGGCTCAAATCTTTATAATGGAGTAAGGCTCAAGATTAGAGACTTTTGGTCTGGTGCTGGTTCTGCTACTTAACTGGTCATTGGACATTGGCTAGGTCACTTCACCTCCCTGTATTTTATTTTCTCCACCATAGAAATAGATGATTTTATAAAATCCTCCCTTACAATTAAGAATGCACACCACATGCACCCACGAGGCAGTGGTTCTAGCCCACTTTTTAAAATGAGTTAAACATCCCCCAAATGCCAGGATCTATGACTCTTTTTTGACCTCAAATTGTTTTACTCAGCCCAGGGCAGGTAAGGCCAGTATACCGATATATTTTTAATTCATTAATTTAATTTCAGAGACAGAAATGGAGGCGCAGATAAAGTCCCCATCTATTGGCTCACTTCCCAAATGGCTCTAATGGTCAGAACTGGGCTAGGACCAAAGGTGTAAACTGAACTCAATCCAGGTCTGCCACATGAGTGACAGGAACCCAGCTGCTCCAACCATCATCTGCTATCTACCATGTTTGTATTAGCAGGAAGCTAGGATCAGGAGCCAGGGATGGGAAATGAACACAAGCACTTGATGTGGGATGCAAGTGTCTTAACTGCTATGCTAAATTTGCACTTGTCTATGTTTTCAAAAGCTCTCCAGGGGATCCTAATTAGAAGTCAAAAATGAAAGCTACTGAGTGGTTTTATAATTTTTAAAGATACAGACTCAGATGAAAATATTTGTTCAAAATCACATTGCTTTAAAGTGACTAAACCAAGATACAAACTCTTGTTGTCTAGCTGCAAAACTCCTTATACTATGTGATACAAGAGCTCTAGTCACTTTATCAACTGACTGATGTTTTAAGAGCATTTGTGGCTTATCTTTTAAAGTATGCTGGAAAAATTATACTCACCTATTAGTGGCTGACGGTGAGAGGAACTGAAATTTTGGTCACTGTGGTGCTGAGGGACCATGCTTTTTTCTATATCCAGTAGAATATACAATCTGCATGTTAAAAAAAGAATAAGATGCCCAAAGACTAATGATGCATTATAAATAAGAATGTTTACAGATTGCTCTGACTTACTATTTGACTTAGAACTATTTTCTGGTACACTACATTGGCATTTTGATTAATGTTGCATTGTTGGCTTATTGCTCAGTGGCAACAACACACAGATTTCTGTCTACAAGTACTATTAACTGTCATTTAAGCTTCCCACTCAATGCACTGATAATTACATATTCTGGAAGCTGAGTGTCACAACCAATTAACTTGACAGACTCAACTGATTTGGGTAGAAATGGATGCTGTAGGAATCTGTTTTGTAGTATCTCAGTCCAGATGCAGAAGCAATTAAGTACAAGGACAGCAATAAAGTAACACTGATTAATCAAGGCATATGCAAATGAATTGGAAAGGTTTTGCATTTTGGAGCCAAAGAGACCAGATTTAAATTTTAGTTCTGCAGTTCACTAGTTGAATTGTTTTACACAAGTTATTTATCTCTACTTTTATTTTTAGCTTTGTATCTAAAATTGTGCATAAAATCTGTCTATGGTCACTAAAGAAAATAAACATCTTTATGTTCATCAGATCAGCTTAAGAAATGGAATTCACTACTACTCTTGAAATTCCCAAATCTTTCTCCATTCTCACACTCGTATTTTCTCTTTTAGCTCTTTCCTCCCTTCTTTGGTTTCCTCCATTTGTGTATGCATCCTTAAGAATATTAGCACTGTATACATGTTCTGAACTTTAGACTCATATTACATATTTACCTTACTAAATTTGCTGCATAATATGTTTAAAATCAGTTAACACTGACGTATGCAACTAGAGAGCATTGATTTTCAGTGCTGTGACATATTCTATTGAATGAATACAAAATATTACACACAGCCATCCTCCTGGTGTTGGCCACTTATTATTGCCAGCATTATGAAAAATGTTAAGCATTTCTGTAAAATTTATCCTGGTGTACAGTTCTGAATTTCTCTAAAACAGGGATCAGTAAACTTCAATCTAAGGACTAACTCCCACTTGCAGTTAGTCTTTATAAATATAGTTTTATGGAAAAACAGCCACATCCACCCATTTCTGCATCCTTTATGGCTACTTTCTCATGACTACACCACAAGATCTCATTTGCTCTCTTAAATGCCCCCTCCTTTCCTTAGTTCTCAAAAGAAAAACTCTACAGTCTTAACTCCGACTCCATTTTCTTTCTTTTAACAATAATAATTATCTTTTAAAGAAACAGCCAAAACTGTTAGCAATTGCTTTCTTAAAAAGAGTTTCCAAATGCCCAGAAAGACAAAAAGTAGCAATTGTGTTTAGTGCTAGGCATAAAAATTTAGTTTAGCCTGGAAGAAACAAAAGTTCACTGCTTGGGAATGGAAGGGAGTTGCTCCCTTTTTGGCTTTTCACCTCCTCTTTTTATCTATACTTGCTCTCATTAGAAGTGATCTTGGTATGAACAATCTTTCTCACCTTGGAGCAATTTGATCTAGAAACAACCAAAGATGGTTCCTTCACAAACCAAATGGTTGGGCTTATCTGGAGACAGTGGCTAACACAAGACTGCCAAGTATCTCACCGCCTATGAGCTTTGGGAAGGGAGTTCTTTGCTCTCATCTTTACAAGAGATTCCAACCCCATGTCTCAGAGCTTCACTGGGCAATCTCAGTAGTAGCTTCACCTTCAAGTCTGTTATCCTGACTCTTCCATAAAGATAAGACCTTGGGAAATCTTATAATCCTGGATACCCAGACTTCTCAGATATGTTGCAAGTCTGGTTCCTGTTCTGAAATGGTTCATGTAACAAGCCATTTGGCTACTCATTTCTATTTTTTTTTCTCAACCAGCATTTTGAAATAGGTAACAACTAGATGTTTTCCCTGATTTGTGATAACTAATAGAGTACCTTAAATGTAACATATTAGAGTGAAATGGACATTTTGAGATTTGATGATGGTTTACAGCCCTTATATCTTCTACTGAGGACAATTTTTTTTCTTCATACTATTTGTTGAACTCTTTACTTAGTAGGGCTAAACTTATGAGTATTAAGTAAAATTAAAGTGCCTGTAAAAATTAAGAGTGGGAATAGGAGAGGGAGGAGGAAGAGTTGGAGTATGGGCAGGAGGGGTGCTAGGATGGGAAGTATCACTATGTTCCTAAGTCTATGTATATGAAATACATGAAACTTATATAACTTAAATAAAATTTTTAAAATTGGTATAGATATAGATGAATTTGATTTGCCCCCTATCCTTAGGGACAAGACCTCCTGTAATATTTGCATGACTCAGTGCAAAATGAAGACATAGAGATATTGATTTGAAAATACTTAAGAATTTCCAGTTGGCAATAGCAAATCATTAGTCAAATATGGGTCTTTCTAAACATTGGTTACACTGCATCTCCACAGTCCTCATGCCTATATAGTCAACTTTCATCACCTTGAGGGTGATACACACAAAAGTATCAACTCACAAGGCAAAAATCACAGCTATGTTAAGTGCTGCACACAAACACATGTGCACATGTGATTCTAAAGGATGATCAGAGTAAGCACCCACATAGAAGACATGTAAACTGGACTTTAAATTAGTGAAGTCACTTCAGTAGCAGAGTGTATAATTAACTGTATTCTTGGGTTGAAAACAACAGAAGAAAAACTTGGAGGTATGAAAATATTTGATTTGATAGAGAGCTGTCGGGAAGATGATAGGTTGTGGTATATTGCTGAAGGTATATTGTAGACACAAATCTGGAAAGTTCAATTTGGGTCAATTAGTCAGTATTCCTGAAACCCTGAATTTCTTAAGTTTAGATCTTATCTGGAATTGGATATACTGAGCCTCTGAAGTTTTTTCAGTAGGAGGATGACATGGTCAGTTCTAAAATTCCGGGGGGTTGAGGGAGAACATTTTCAAAGTGGCAAATGGGTAGAAACCAAAGCCAGGAAAACCATCAGGAAATAGATAATAATTTCTGGGAGAAAAGATGAGGCACTGTGCTACAGATAAAAAGGGAGGTAGAGAAGAGACACCTGCAGTGGTCCTTCCTCCTTGGGGAAAGTAAAAGCAAATTCCCAGGAATTTACCTATTTTTGGAAGTATAAGGTGAAATGGATGAGTTATTAATGTTCATACAGAATTCCTATGGAACCCTGTGCCAGGCTGAGGAAGATGGTCCTTGTGATCTGCAAAGAAACAAGCACAGACCCACACCATAAAATCTAGGTAAGGCAGCTGTCAGCAAGGTAAATGCATGGATGTCCTGGTCAAAGACAGAAGGATCTACCAGGATCTGCCCTCATCACTGTAAAGTAGCTATGGTCACACTGGTGAGCTTTGATGTAGAGAGAGGTCTGCCACCTGCCAAAACATGAGTTCTGGAGACGGTCAGCACAGGCAAACTCACCCAAAAACCATGTCTACATCCTTCCATAAAAGATATTGGAAACATCATTTTTTTAAATTTGATAGATGAGTAGAAACTAGGGGAACATTATTTAAATTTCCTTCACAAATCTACTTAAATACCCAAAGCACCATTTTGTTAGAGATAATTTTTAACAAATGGTATAATTTTGAATACAAAAAATGTTGATAAAACAGTGAGATATTATTGCTTAGCCTTAATTCAAAGTCAAGATGTCTATAGCATATTAAAGATGGAATAATTGTACATAAAAAGCCTGGTTCAAGTCACTATTTTGCAACTTACTGTTGGTCTGATTTGAGATAAGTAATTCAGGTACTCTGAGAATGTTGAAGTGAGCTTATTACTTGCAGTGTAAACATCCCAAGATTTTTATATTGGTCAAAAAATGATTACACCATAAGTTCTGAAGGTTCCAATGGACTCTAGAAGTATCAAGTGTTATTAGCAGTATGATCAATGTCAAAGGTCTATACTTTATGTTTTCATTTACTTTCTTAGCACAAACATGGTTCCAAGAAAATGTAGACAGGAAACCATTTGAGTCATTTTGTGTGTGTGTATTCCTTTGTTGTTGTTTGTAAGGAGGGGCCAACCTCAGAGCTAGTATTAGCAGACATCATAACAAGTGGTTGAATAATACAAGGCATATCTAGGATGACCTGACAATCCCTTTGGTGTGCAAAATATATTCCGTGCATATTTTCTTCGGAACATATGGGAACTGTTAAAATAAGTGAACCCAACAAATACTTGTAAATCACATTTCTTTAGCTTCTCTGCCTCCCCAGCAAAAAATACTCACAAATCACCCGCCTTATGTTTTAAGCACAGTTGTTGCCTCCTACTCGGCTGCTTTTGACTGAGCAGACTGCTCAGGTACAACTGTTCCTGCACAAAATTTCAACTGGCTCCTGCTGATGTGGTTTAGGTTCAGTGTGTGTCTATTTCTCCCTCTCTCACCAGAAAGAAAAGACTTTCTGGGAAGAGATTCGTTTCTCTGTTGTATCTTGACCTCCTATTATAGGACTTGGCAAACAGTTGATGTTCAAGCAATGGTAAAAGAATGATCAAGAACTAAAGAATTCATTTAACATTTGCAGAAATAGGATTTCTTTTTCATGTAATGCTCCTATTTTCATAGTTAAGATTTTCCTTTTATGGATATTTTTCCAAAAGGAGAAAAGACTAACTAAGGCATCCTCTTGTGTTTCTTATAACACAATTCCACCAAAAGTACACTTTCAGTCATTGCACAGTTGCAATCAGTACTAAATGGGTGCCCCCATGTAAAGAGTTTAGCATTTCAGCAATTCATCCTTAACAAGCTAAAGAATAAAATTGTTCACTAGAAAAGGGATGTTTCTGCTAGATTCATTGTAAGAGGCTCTATTTAAAAAAAATAGGAAAATAAATGATTGAATTAGGTCACACAATCTGGTGAGGGCTTACTACAAATCAAACATCATGCTGAGTGATTATGTTAGACATATTACGTACAATTTTCACATTGCACTCAAATATAAGCTCTGGAATTATCCCTATTGTACAGATTATCTCAAATTCACATTTGCATATTTACTGGCCATTGAATAGTCGGTGCCTTTGACCTAGTCACACATCTAGGGGAAATGACACAGCTGGGTTCAAAGCTTGGACTCAGAAGTAGAAGGCCATGAAATTCCTTTAGAAGCAGCAACCACTATGAAATGCACTCTGATATAAGACCCCACAGGAAAAAAAAATTGGTCTGTGGTTACTTTGAAAACAGAGGTTTTTAAATCTATGTCCAGTAAATGCAATTTTAGTTTTCAGCTTCAAAGTAATATATGAATAGAATTATAACTTTTTTAGTCTTGACAAATGTCATCATTCGATGGTAAACTTTGTGGAAGAAATGTATTCCAAAAACTTCAAGTGCATTAAATCTTTGTGTACAAAGCCAAAACTTTTTTCTCGGTGGGGTGTTTTGTTGTGGGATTTCTGTATAACCCACAGTAAAGACAATATGTAAAGACAGATAATCTAGTGATGCTATCATAGAGGCCAAAATAACACTCCATAAAATGTCTTGGGCTATTGGTGACATCCTGAGGGACACAGCTCAATTATGCTTTTGGAAGAAGTGGCAGAGCCATTCTTAGAGACTGGTCACAGAGCTTGGACTTAAGATTCACACAGAGATGAAGTGGTCCTGGGGTCAACATTGATGCCAGCTCTGATCTGATCATTTAGATGACATGAAAGAACTGACTATGCCATTTCATTCCTCTGGGCGAGGCTTTATTTTTGTCATTGTTATGTTTACAGTTGATTTACTTAATTTTTATTTCTTTCAAGGGCACAGCAAGAGAATAAGAGAAGTCTGTAATCCACTGTTTCAGTCTCCAAATGCCTACAACAGCTGGGAAAGGACCAGGCTGAAGCAGGAGCCTGGAACTCCTTCTGAGTCTCCTACATGGGTGGCAAGTACTTAAGCCATCAACTTGTTCTCTCTCTCAGGATATGTATTAGCAGGAATCTAGATCAGAAGCAAAGGTTAATACTCAGCCCCAGGAACTATACTATAGAATGTAGGTGTCTCAAATGACAACTTTATGTGCTGTGCCATAACCCCTGCTCCTGGGCAATGCTATCTTTGTTTCACATTTTATAGAGCTATTTGTAGGATAAAATGATTTGAAATGGCTATGGCACTTAGGGGCAGTCCTGGGACCATCATCAACTCATAATAATTAGTGACTGGGAGACATAGGATTTGGTCCAACAGATCTGGGTTTAACTCATGATTTTGGTGATTGTTTCTTGTCTCTATAAAGCTGAAGATGCAGAAATATGTATGCCTCCTATTCATTGATATAGACTTATACCTGGGATGGAGCTGCCAGTCAGAATCTATATTTCACATTTCTCTTTGGAGTTAGTGTGATCACATGCCTGCATTATAGATTATGGATGTTCTTGGCCCTTAGAATTCCCGTGTACATGCCTCCATCTACTTACTCCTCCTTATTTTTCTAGAATATTCATGCTGACAGAACTTCAGGCATCAACGGACTCTGCCTTCCTGATAACCAGCCAAGCATTGTTTTATATGCAGGAAATAAACTTTTACTGTGATTGCACCATTACAAATTTTGGGGATTTTTTGAGCAGTCAGGTATAGTCCCATTTGATATGTGACCTTGGCAATTTGTTGGGTGTTCTATGAACTTCAATCTGTAAAGTAAGCATAACCATATTTATTTTAGAATTTTGCTGGAAGGCTGAAAATTGAATCAAATTTTTAACATTCTCAGGATTTTGTCATTTTTGTTTTTTGTACCCAACTAACATTCAGTAGCTTAATGTTAGGATATATTTGATAGCCAAATACCTGGCTGATAAATAAATCTATTCTCTCTCAATTATTTATTTATCTGGAGTTTTCTTTGGACTTTATAATAATGGCATCCTTATTGACTTACAATGAGGACTAAGTCTGGTGTGGCACTACATAAATACAACATGCCAAAAAGTTTGTGGAAAACATGAAATGACAGATAAGTTTATTTTGGTGAAAAGGATTTCAAAATATATGCATAATTTGACTGGCGCCACGGCTCAATAGGCTTATCCTCCACCTGTGGCGCTGGCACCCTGGGTTCTAGTCCCGGTCGGGGTGCCGGATTCTGTCCTGGTTGCTCCTCTTCCAGTCCAGCTCTCTGCTGTGGCCCAGGAAGGCAGTGGAGGATGGCCAAAGTGCTTGGACCCTGCACCAGCATGGGAGACCAGGAGAAGCACCTGGCTCCTGGCTTCGGATCAGCACAGCGCACTGGCCACAACACACCAGCTGTAGCGGCCACTTGGGGGGTGAACCAACAGAAAAAGGAAAACCTTTCTCTCTGTCTCTCTCTCTCTCTCTCTCTCTCTCTCACTGTCTAACTCTGTCTGTCAAAAAAAATACATATGCATAATTTTTTCATAATATTTATTTTCTTTTTTAAAGATTTTATTTATTTATTTGACAGGTAGAGTTACAGACAGTGAGAGAGAGAGAGAGAGAGAGAGAGAGAGGCCTTTCATCCACTGGTTCACTCCCCAAGTGGCCACAATGGCTGGAGCTGCATTGATCCAAAGCCAGGAGCCAGGAGCTTCTTCCGGGTCTCCCATGCGGGTGCAGGGGCTCAAGCACTTGGGCCATCTTCTACTGCTTTCCCAGACCACAGCAGAGAGCTGGATAGGAAGAGGATCAGCCGGGACTAGAACCAGTGCCCATATGGGATGTCAGCCCTGCAGGCAGACGATTCACCCACTGCACCACAGCACCAGCCCCAATAATAATATTTATTTGCCGTAAATTTTTTGAATACAATTCATATGTGTGGATTTCAAGACAGGGGTATTATCTTCAGCGAGTGTAGATATCCTTTACTTCATGCAGTGCAATCTTATTTTTTTCTTTAAATAAAATATAATTAGTGTAATTGTGTAACAATATAGTTACTGTGGGAAACAATTTAGCAGTTCCTCAAAAACTGAAATATAGGATTACTATATGACCTAGAAATTCTGCTCCAAGATATGTTCTCAAAAAATAAAAGCATATTACATACAAAAATGTGCACACAAATGTTTAGAGCAATTATATTCATAAAATCCAAAATGTGAAAGCACTCCAAAAGTGCATCAACTGATGAATGGATAAGCATTATAAATGCTGTTCAGTAATAAAAAGAAATAAGGTAATAGTACATTCTACTCACGGATGAGCTTCACAAACTTTGTTCTATGTGAAAGTTGTCAGACATAAAAGACCACATGTTGGGGCCGGCATTGTGATAAAATGGGTTAAGCAGCCGCCTACAATGCCAGTATCTCATGTGGATGCATGGGTTAAGCTGCAGTCTACAATTCCAGCATCCCATGTGGGCACCAGTTCAAGTCTCAGCTGCTCCACTTCCGATCCAGCTCCCTATTGGTGCAACTGGGAAAGCAACAAGGATGCCCAAGTCCTTAGACCCCTACATCCACATGGGAGACCCAGAGAAAGCTCCTGGCTCTAGGCTTCAGTGTGTCCCAGATCTGGCCTTTCTGGCCATTTGGGGAGTGAACCAGCAGATGGAAGAATTCTCTCTGTTTCTTTTTGTAACTCTGCCTTTCAAATAAATTTTAAAAAGAGAGAGAGGTAATCCTTTAATAAAAAAAGAGTAGGGACTGGAAGTATAAAAATGGTTGCCTGGGGCTGAAGAGAGGAGATGGGTAGCCAATTCTGCAAGAGTTCTTTTGGGGTTAATGAAAATATTCTAAAATTGGAGAGTTATAATGGCAGCAGAGCTCTGTAAACATCCTAAAAACCATTGAGTACACTTGGAATAGGTGAATTTATGGTAAATAGATTATACCTCAATGAAGCTGTCAGCAAGGAACCTATGTAACACTGACAAAGAACATATGCAATAGTAATCATATCTACTATGGGTTCTTATCCGGGATATCTCTCAGCTACCACAACACTGTGTATGTTATATACATTCAAAAAGTAGCTGTTGATTGAAGAACAAAATATTGAAGCCTAAATTTTCCTATAAAATTTCCTCCCATTGCCATAGAGCCTTACTATCCTCCTACCCAGAAACTAGTTGAATCAAGTGGTAACATAAACAAAAAGTTGAAAGTGATGAACATTTTTTCCAGTAACAGGTAATGGTGTAGGAACAAGAACCCAGGCTGTCTGACTCTTGGATCTAAAAGAGCAGTAATTTCCCACCCACGATGATATTCTCTTTCATACACAATCTGAAGATTAGAGCTCTGCTTACATAAAACCAACACATGAAAATATTTCACTTATTCAGTTATACTATTGTTTGAATGCATTTCTCCTCTGCATTTATAGGTCATTTGAGGGAAGCAATCTAGTTTATCCATTCAAATAATTAATATTTATAGATTGCCTATTCTGTGCCAAGAACTTTAATAGGCAAAAGATCTAGTTAAATCATTGCTCGATTTCAGGTATTACCAAACAGAAGCATTTCATTTCTGCAAGATGACTAAAGTGTGCTCATGAAGATTAACTAGGGACATTAACTTATTTAAATTTGCTTTGTGTTAGACATCCAGATGTTGTAAAAAGGATTCCATAGGCATTTCGATATGGCCTAAGATTTCTTAAGCAAAGGATAGTGACACTTGACTACCCATTGAGAAGCCTTTTCTTATTACTCTGGTCCAGACTACGCTAAGGTATTACAGACCAAAGAGCATGTTGAAAGGGTATGCTTTCCAAAATATTGAAAGGATATCATTTTCCAAAATTGTATTCCAAGTAAAATTTTTCTACACAGTAAAAGGGAAAAAGGTGAAGAAGGAGACAACATGAGCCACTGAGGCCTGAGGCTTGAGTCCTGTGGCCTCCCGTGTGCTCTGAGCTCCACCTCGTTCCTTCCCTTCAGTTTTTGACTGGCTTCAATTACCTCTAGCTTTAGCCTCAGCAAACAACAAAGTATTGAAAACTCAATTTTCCATTCTTCAAAGTGCATTACTGGAAAAAGTGAAATGCAAGGCAACAAAGAGCATTTAATCATAAGGATCTTGCCCCTTGCTGTGGTGAAACCACAGGGCTTGGCCCAGGTCCAAGGCTAGAATTAATGAATGAGCAAGATTCTCAGGGAAAGCCTTTAACTACAGCCTGCTTAGCAGGGAAAGCCTGCCCCTTTATTGCTCTTGGCATGTCTGCCTCTGTTACTAATGGATCACCTTCCCCCGGGAACATGCACAGAGAGGAAGGTGCAGCCTTATGAATTCATGTTTCCATTTCTGCTCTCTAGAAACAGACTTCAGGAGATTGCATTATGCTGAAACAGAAAAGTCTTGAGCCTTAAGAGCAAGACAGCTATCAATTATGTTCATCCTGCGCCATTCCTCATCTCTGGAGAATTCGACACTTAATTATGGCTGTGGTCCTGGGCTACAGAATCTCAGCTACTAAATCTTCCCTAAGCTCGGACCTCAAGGGCCATTGCAGCGTCAGCGTCATGGACCCCTCTACCCATCCTCATCCATCCTGAAAAGGCAAATCACTGTCATGAGCCCGGCCAGGGCAACACTGGGCTACAGTCCGAGGAGTTAGATCTCCCACAGACAGGCAAAGTTAACAGCTGTTTGGATTTTATCCTAGGAGCGTTCTCCTGATTGCATCTTTCTCTCACGTTCCCTTAATGCAAAACAGGCCTGACATTGCACTGTGACACTGGCCATATGTTGCCACCCAATATCACATCCTTCTTATAGAATGTCACTCCAATTTCCCTTTGGGGAATTCCCTCTACCTTCTATAGATGCAGCCTTGCAACTGTCACTGAGTCACACCCTGCTGACCCCCAGCCACAGGACAAACATGTGACACAAACTGAAGCCCCGTATGTTCTCTCCCCAAAATTTTCATCGTCAGCAGAATTATTTTTTTAATTGAATACATATTTTTGCCTGGGGCAAGGGAGTATTTAGGAGGAGATACATTATCAGTTCCTGCTATGAAGAGCCCACTTCCTCAGCTCACACCACCCCCAACACAACACAGACACGGGTGGTGTCCTTTGTTCTTAGCGCCTCCTCTATCCCACCAGCAAGTCCATGTCCTTCCAGTGAATTCCCTCTTCGCCTAAGTTGACCAGAGTCCGTTTCTGTTACTTGAAACCAAGCAGCTGCATAATAAGTTCAATGTTTCTCAGTTTAATAAAGCCAATTCTAGGATGAAACTAGGAACCTGGTCTCTAAAGATGGATTATGACTCCAACCCTTCAAGGAACTCTTCCTCAGTGTACCTTAGTTTCATTTAGCACTTGCAGCCCCCTCCCCCCAACATAAACATGCAAAGAAACAGAGACAGGCAAATTCATTCTCACAACACACACACACACACACACACACACACACACACACCCTTCTGTGACCTAAATAACTACTGCTGGAAGAAATTATTAACTGAATCTCAGAGAAAAGTGCAGTGAATTGGTAAAAAAAAAAATGGGATTATAAAAAGCCCCAGGTTTTCTGGTTTCCAGTGCAGAATATTTTCAAGTAAACAGAACACAAAAAACTAACACTAAATATTTTAGTATTTACTAATGAGGTATTACAGATGCCTTGTCTCATTTAATGCTCTTGAGAACTCTCTCAGATATTATGAAGCTGAGGATGTTAAGGACTTTGTCCTGGACTTCAGTGGTGGGCCCCAAAGGGGCAGCCATGCAAGTCCAGCTGGATCTGACCATGAAGTCCACATCCTTCCTACCTCATTGTGACTCTCTACAATGGGGAAAACAAGCTCATAATGGATTTAAATCAAAATAAAGTGCTCAATAAATCTCAGTTAATAATTGCTTTAGTCATGGAGTCTAGGTGGAGGGGGAGGGTAGCTCCCTACCATTAAACACAAATCAAAATGAATTCAGGGTAAATTGTTTCATGCTAAAAATGAAACAAGCTAAGTGGAATAAAATATAGGCAAGAGTTTTCTGATCTCAGGGTGAGGAAAGCCTTTCTAAAGCAGAAAGACAAAGGAAACATCTTAAAGAAAATTATTGATATATTTGACTGCATATCAATTAGAAACATCTGTAACGCAAAAGCACCATAAGTGAATTCAAAGGAAACATGATGAATAGTCTCAGAAAATAAACTTTATTCTAAGACAAATAGAAAAAGAATAAACACTTGGATTTAAAAAATAAATAACCACAAGCAACCAAATAACAGAAAATGCCATATATATATATATATATATATGTGTGTGTGTGTGTGTGTGTATGTATATGTATATATATATACACACACATATAAGTATGTGTGTGTGTGTGTGTGTATATATATATATATATATATATATATATATTCAGGACACACCTAATAAATTTTAGATTCACTAACATTAAAAGAAACACAAAGTAGAGAAAGTATAACTTCTGTCTCTCACTTCCATGCCAGAAGTTTGTTAGCGGTATTGATATCACAACACCAAAAACTGTCCGGGATGCAAGTATAATGTAAATCGATATAACTTCTTCATTAAATACTCTTAATATCAATCAAATGCCTTAAGCAATGTCCATATAATTTTTTAATGGAAAGACTTTTAAAAATGCATTATATTTTGTATAATGAAATGCTATGAAGTAACAGTGACAGGATGGATCTTCATTTTCTTTCAGAAATATCCACATTTTCCAAATTTTTTGCAATAACTATGTACAGGAAAGTGCGTACATACATATGCTCTGTACATGTCTATTAATGCATATACATACATAAAAATATATAAGCATAAAATTTTGTATATACTTACTTGTGTATATCCACATCTGTAAACTAAAGTTTCTACATTTAAGCAATTTAATTCTATATTTATTTATGTGTAAATATGTGTTTATTGAGTTTAAACCCACCATGATATAAACAAGAAATCATTCATTTCACTGTCATCTTACTCTATCAAATCTTTTCTCCCTCTCATACTGACACCCTAGGTATACTCCACAATGTCTGGATATCCTTAGTTATTTGTAAACTAGGTCTTTTGTTTTAAAATGGGTACTAGCATCTGATCCAATGCTGTCTCCCCAAGTCCTACACTGGTGTCTCCTAGCTTATGGGACCCAGAGCAGAGAGGGTGCCATGGTGTGTACTCTCTCTTTCTAATGCCAGGGTAGGGTGAGCAAGGGTGGCTTCTGGGAAACCTGTTGTGGCTCTAGCTCTTCCTCCAAAAGGGGATAGCAAAGACGCAGCAGAACCTTGTTCCCAAGTCTGACCTTGTCAGAGACACTCATGGATGGTAGTGCTGTGTGTGATCCCCAGGCAAGGTTCTTGGGCATCCAGCAGCAGAAGCCTCCTCGTGGAGCTCACTCCAGACTCTGTTGCACCACCTCTCTCAAGCCTCTTGCTCTCCTGCATACTCTGCCATCTGTCAGAGAAAGCAATCAATTCAATCTGGAAAGACTTCAGGAGTTCAACTGTAATGGGCAACTAAGGGAGTCGTAACAAAGAAAAAGTGACTGAACCTCACTTGTCCCAGCTGTTTCTCATGATTCAGGTCACCGTGAGCTCTGCTCACCTTCATCTCATGCCTGAGTAACTGAAACAGCCTCCTAGTTCCCTGCTCCCCACGCCCCGCTCAATCTACCCTCAACCCTATAGCCAGAAGACTCCTAAAACTCACGTCCAATTGTTTCCGAACTTCTCAATGACTTCTTGCATGCTTAATACAAGCTCCCATGCTATGGACAAGAGAGATGCAGTAGGCATCTGGTCCCTCCTTACTGGTCCTACTCCCTCTCCCATCTGGCCATGCTGAATGTCCACTCACCTCCTGGGAACCAGAGTCTTCCTTAATCTCAGGTCCTCACACAAGGCTTCCTTCTCCCAACACCCTCTCCGCCATCTCTACTGCAATCATATCTTCAGCTGACCAATGCCCCAGTCATTCTTCCCATTTCTGCTTAAACTATAATCCTCAGGGAAGGTCCTCATCCAAAGACAAGACAAGTCCTTATGTACCCTAATGTCACCCATCACACACTCACTGAACTTAAATTCCTGGGCACTCTGATAGACAACATTTCACTGAGATTTGGTTCTAACAGTCATGTTTACAGAGGCTTGTATCCAGGGATCCCAGCACTAAGTCACTTAACTCATAAGAAGCCCTGAACTACTGATGCATTAATAGCCTCAAACTGGAGACTGCTTATGGGTATTTGTTGGGCATCTCTACAGTGCACCAATGTTACCCTCAAGTGTGATAATCAAAGAGAGTTCAATAAAAGGAGTATTTTCCATAGAGGGGGCCTGGCTTAAGGAAGGAACCAGGGTGGGGCAGCACCCTGGGACAGCACTTAGCACTTAGCACACAGGGCATAAAGGGAAATCAGATCCACCAAGAGAAAGAGTCATTGCACTGAGAAGGATGAGTGGCAGTAAACTTCTGGGCCTGCAGTTCAAAATGGAGCTAATGGAATAAGTCCTCCATCTTTCCTGCCCATGTGCAAATTCTGCTGATGTCCTCTATGATCCTAAAGCAATCCAAAGCCAAGCAGCAAGGAAATACAGTTGTATGGTTTCTATAAACCAGGGTTCTGGTGGAGAAGCATGGAGACACATTGGAGCCTCTGCACAGCACCAGGAGAGGCCAGATTTGGCTCCAAATTTGTTAGTATGCCCTTCAGGTCCCAGCACATGAGCAGTGTGTTGAAAAACATTTTTGAAAATAAAGGAGTCAATTGAATTGAATAGAACAGAATTTAATTGAGCTGCTTTGAACTGGATGGAGCCAAACAGGATGCTGAACGGTTTCCAAGTCAGAGGCTATCTCATTTTCAATCCTTTTCAAGTTATAATCATACAGAGCATATCCCTAATTGCTGATACATCCACTCTAAGGACTCTTGGCTAGAATGGTTTGGAAGCACAAGACCCCATGTTTCAGACAATTCCAATGACGCCTACAGTTAGGTGTCAGGTCACATTTGATGTGATTTCATAATTTGTCTTTAATTACTGGGGTTTCTCCTTCCTCCCCAACCCTGTGGAGCAACATTTTTTTAAAGATTCATTCTTCTACTTGAAATGCAGAGTTACAGAGAGGCAGAGGCAAAGGCAGAGAGAGAGCAAAGCCCCTCACTCACTGATCTACTCCCCAAATGGCTGAAATGGCCAGAGCTAGGCCTATTGGAAGCCAGAAGCCTGCAGTTTCCCCCAGGTCCCTGACATGGGTACAGGGGCCCAAGATCCCGGGCCATCCTCTGCTGCCCTCCCAGGCACACCAGCAGGGAGCTGGATTGGAAGTGGATCAGCCAGTACTCGAACTGATGCCTACATGGGATGCTGGCCCCATAGTCAGCACCCACTATAAGACAGCCCCAGCCCTGTGGAGCATAATTTAAGCAAGGGAGTTTTGTTTAAATTTGGGTTCCCAACAAAATGAAGTTCATGATGTTAGCTGACATACATGTATTAAAGAAACTAATTGTGCAACTTTAACTTGGGATTTCTCTGTGCATTGAGCACAGAAAGACCTGTAAAGACCTCTTGGTAGTGGCACTTGGCCTTGCACACAGCACAGCCTTGTGACCTTCCACCTGGTCATTTTCCCACAGAGCTTGTTGGAGCCCAGAACCATTAGGAAGCGGCTAATGCTGGGGCAGGTGACATGCCAGAGGCATGTTAGCAGAGTCCAGAAGTTAGAAGAGTCGCTCTGATTGTGTACTATGACTCCAAATTAACCTGAAAATAAATCAGTTATTTTAGTTGAAAAATCATCAAGCTTTTACTTTCAAATAATAAGCAAATGATTGGCTTGCCCCCTGCTTAGCCAGTCTTATTTTTTAGCATTGACCCAATCTCAAAAATATATCATTTAGCCCCAGAAATTAAGCTTGAGCATAATGCAAACAGGTGGTACAAAGAGTCTATTGTTCCCAGAAGTCCAGTGTTGGGAACAGGACACAAACTGTCTGCTAGAGAACTGCCTCTTTTTTATTTTTTTTTAAAGTTTTTGTTAGTTTTTACCACATCCAACAATACAATTCTAAGAAGCTAATGAAAATCCCTTCCTCCCTCAATCAGCCTTTCTTCCACCCACCTTCTTTCTTCTCCCTCTCTTCCTTTTTTCACCTTTTAAGAAAATATAGTTTAGCTTTACAATACAATAAAGAGGCGTAATACTTTACTGAATAAGAAATTTAACAAGTAAAAAGCAAAAAGACCCTAGTTTCATGGGACCCTGGCTATAAATAATAATGGAATGAAAAAAGTCCATTTTACCCATACACAGTAAATTTTAAAGTAATGACAAATCATTAAAACTATAGTAGTATAACTTTTTTAACCACTGGTTTGACAAAGTTATAAAAGTTTCACAAAACTACATTAGCAACAATACTGATGTGCACAGGCATTTTTTCTCCCTTTCTTCCTTTCTCCTAAATTTTATCTCCCACATAGAAGGCAGAACATGTGGTATCTCTATTTCTGTGTTTGGCTTATTTCACTCAACATGATGTCCTCAGTTGAGTCCATCTTGCTGCAAATGGTAGAATTTCATTTTTTTACAGCTAAATAATCTTCTATCGCGTATATATGCCACATTTTCTTTATCCATTCATCTCATGATGGGCACCTTGGTTGATTCCAAATTGTGGCTATTGTGAACAGTGTTGCTATAACCATTGTGCTGCAGGTGTCACTTTGATAAAAACATGTTCATGTCTTTTGGGTACATGCGCAGTAGTGGATTGCTGGATCATACAACAGGTCTATTTCTAATTTTTTAAGAAATCTCCATACTGTTTTCCACAGTGGCTGCACTAATCTACATTCTCACCAACAGTGTGTAAGTGGAGAACTGTCTCTTGTCAGACTTTGGATATAATAATGAAAATCATACTGATTTCACCCATATTCCATGTAATTGAGTCATAATATAATATGACTAAAGTGGAGATACATAAATGTAACAACCTATCTTAATAACAAGGTGCCCCAAGTCTAAACTGATAGGTCAATAACAAACAAAAAGAAACTACAATGAGTTGCTGTTTCATATACTCATATATAAAATAGAACAGTGGTCTGATCCATCATATGAACTATGGAAAAAATATGTATATATAATTCACTAAAATTGGCCTATGCTGATAATTTCAACAGAGAAATGATTTTAAAATTCAGTTAAAATAGCACAAAGTGAGACAGAAATAAGTGATAGGGAGAACCTTTAAGCCAGAAGTAGAAGGAGGGGCCCAATCTGATCACAGTTACATGACTGTGAACTGCAGACAGTCCTGAGTCTGAAGGGAGCTGCCTTGGATTAGCATTTGAGATTGAAGTTTTGACTTGGACCAGACTAGAGCTTTAAATACCTGGAATTATACCTATTTTGTCTCTGTTGAAAGTGGTTTAGTAGGTATAGTATTTTCCTAAGATCTTCTCATGAGACAGGGATGAGACAGTCAATAGTTCAGAGAAGGCAACAGGTAGCAAATAATATGCCCTCCTTGTGCCCAATTAATATAATCAAGAATGACTGCACATGGTCCTGAGAGTTTAACCCCCAACACCCAACAGCATCAATATCTTGCACCTTCCGCCTTTACATAAATTACTTGAACAGATTCTGTGGGAGCTACAGGTCTTTCTGGGCCAATTCTTTCCTCAGGAAGAAATGTTTTCTAGTTGTTCAGTCTGAGTCCTTCACACTTTCACAAATTGAAGACTAAGACATAAGTAGTTGTTCCCATTGGTCCTACCATAGTCAAGTTGAAGGGTTCAGAGCAGTTCCCAAAAGGATGGGCTGCAGAAGACGAAGTGGGAAGAGAGAGCAATATAGGTCCTGGGTGAGGTGTGTCACAGAAGCCAACACATGTTTCCTGGTTTTGTCCCAGCGTCAGTCATCATTTCTTTCTGCCTTTCTAATTTATTTACTTTTAAGTCTTTGCCGTGAGTAGGAGGATTAATGAATGGAGTCAAGGAATAGGACATCAGTGACACAGACCAGAAGTGGGGTAGACTCCCAGCCAGCTACCTAAATTCAATTCCTGATGCTTCCAGATATTGTACTATTAGGGGAAAATCCCTTGATAATGTCAAACCTAAAACTCTTAAAAATCTTAAAAAAGAAAATCAACAGGGGAAAAATAGCCAACCAACAGCCACATGAACAAACTCAAAACAACTCAATGCCTCCAAGTCTAACAAAACTTAAAAATGTTACAAACTTAACCTAATATATATCAACAACCGCTACCTAATTATTGGGTTTTCCTTAGAGAAATAAATGTGTAATCTATATTATTGTGCTTTCATTGCATTCTAAAGATAAAGATCAAGGAACATAATTAATACTCACTTTGTGAAGCAAACAATAAAGATGCCTACTTTGTTATAAAATAAATTGTCCATGAAATGGTAAAATAGAAAAGATAGAAGGTATACACAGAGTAGGAAAAGAAATGGATACAAAAAAAAAATGAAATCTCAAGAAAAAAAAGGCCAGAGGCAGAAATAAACATGATCAAATTAAAGAAAAACCAAAAAACTCCTAAGGGTTACAAAAACAAATGGCAGTAACTGTTTTCTATGTGGTAGGAGCACCATCTAGTGAAATATAAGGATACTGCAGATGAGGACCTGTGCCTCACTCCATTTTCTCAGATCTATGATCATTGCAAACAGAAATATCACTTTCTTGATACTTCTCCAATGGACGAAGTGAAAACAAATAGAGGCACAGACCAAATGTTATGGACTACTGGATGCCAAGTTCTCTGAGGAGAGACTGTAACGAATTGGTGTTCTCTAAACATTACAAATATGAGATACACATTAAAATACTCAGAATAAATCTAAGGACTATGAGATTTTGTACATAGAATTTACTGGGACTTTCTTCCATTGAGTTGAATTTAATTAATTCTTATATTAATTGGACTGGGAGCATTTCTGAGCACATTTTATATTCCCCATAGAACACTAGCCTGTGTGCTTGGCACCCAGCAGTGAACAGTCCAAAATCCCTGCCTGTATGGAGCCTGTTTCTGTCAGAGGCAGATCACTGAAATTAGATAGCAATATAACATGTCAAATGGTAATACTATGCAAACCTGTGCGGCATAATGTGTGAGGATAAGGAAGGGGAATACTATTTTAAGCAAGGTGGAAAAAGTTAAAATTGAACAGTGATACAAAGCAAGCAGGGGAGTAGGGCTTGTGGCTACAGGGAGAAAATAAAGTCAAAGGTGGTAATAAACAGAGATGCTTGGGCTGTGAAGTCAGACACATTCTGATCCCAGCTCTGCCACTTAGCAACTCTGTTATTTGAGCTCTCAAAGCTTCAATTTCTGAATTTTTCATGCAAAAAAAATAAATCCAAGCATATTTATGAAATATTATGAAAATAATATGTATTTTCTGTGAGCTTTTTAATGTACCATTATAATGATTTTTTGAGTGTTATAAAGGTTAAATGCATACAAAGTGCTCCCATGGACCAGACTCATGACAAGCAAAAAGTAAATGTTAGTTCACACATTTCACAGTTTAACCATGTTAATTTACAGAGAGATATTTGAAAATACTTTATTGATTCTGACATTTTTATGGGATTTTCAATAATAGTAGCTAATATTTATCGAGTGCTTATTCTACATACCAGCCTTCCATTGAATCTTCACAAAACATATGGGAGGCACCAAGATTGTGGAATAGGGAGGGAGCTTGCTGTTCTAGTCTAGGGGAAGGCAGTTTAAAAAACATGGAGAGAATGCAATGTCAGGGAAGAGTTGGGAAGAAAACATCAGAGGAAACTCCCCACAAATTAGAGGGACACACTGTGGATCTACATGGAGGGTGTGGACATGCACAACTCAGGACCCCAGCAGCCGAGAGCCTCAAACCAGACTGTGGCAGCCCAAGTCACTGGCAATAAAGCTGAAGGAAGAACCTGGCTTGAATCTGGATTGGAACCCTGTGGGGGACAGTATACCTGCCAACTCAGGGCAGGGGGCATGTTTCTCTCTCTGCAATCATCAGGCACTGGTGTCTTGTAACTAGCCAAGAGCGGGCAGTCACTCATTTTGAATATATGTAACAGTTGTGCCAGCTTGTGTCTGCATGCCCAGAAGCTAGCTGAGAGGAGATCTCTGAGTCTGGATGGGAGATTTGACAGAAGGATGAGTGCTCATGACTATGGAAGCCTTGTGTCACTGTGACTGTGTGTGAGGGTATAGGGTGTGGCTAAGACTTTAGGCAGTCACTGTGGGCAACTCTACATGCTTGGGGTTCCCTGATTCCCTAGTGAGAGTCATTGCTGCAGGATCCATGCTCACACTGAGAACTACACAGATCCTTTGTGTGGTTCTTGTGGAAGCGTGGATGAATATTGTACTTACTGGGGCTACTGTCCAGGCACTGGTCTCCTTGATGGAGAGGAGATGAGGGTGAGACTATGCCAAGGGAGCTGAAAAAACCTCCCTTCTGATAAAAAGAGAAAGAGCGAGAGAGAGAGAGAGAGAGGGAGAGAGATTTACCACACCCAATTTGGGATCACTTTGGACATGCTCTTCACCTTGGAGCACTAAACAGAGCTCCCTGGCCATAACCAGCACACACCTGTGTATTCACTGAAAAAACAGACAGAGGCAGAGTCCAAAGATAAGACATCATAGTGGCCAGTACCACGGCTCAATAGGCTAATCCTCCACCTGCAGCGCCGGCACACCGGGTTCTAGTCCAAGTTGGGGCACTGGGTTCTGTACTGGTCGTTCCTTTTCCAGTCCAGCTCTCTGCTGTGGCCCAGGAAGGCAGTGGAGGATGGCCCAAGTCCTTGCACCCTGCACCCGCATGGGAGACCAGGAGAAGCACCTGGCTCCTGGCTTCTATCAGCGCGGTGCACCGGCCGCAGCAGCCATACGGAAAAAGAAGATCTTTCTCTCTGTTTCTCACTGTCCACTCTGCCTGTCAAAAAAAAGACATGATATACTTTGCTAACAGAAACCAAGCAAGAGCTGGAGTTGTCATCCTAATATCAGACAAAAATAGACATTAACATAATAGGTTAAAAGAGATGAAGAAGGACACTAAGTAATGACTAAGGGATCAATCTAAGAATAAGATGTCCCAAATTGTACCTGCCCCAAATGATGGAGTTAGAATCGTGCCAGGGGATTCCAATACAATCCCATCAAGGTGGCATGTACCAAGGCCATCTCATTAGTCCAAGTGATCAATTTCAGCTCACAATTGATCACACTGATAGGTCTAAGAGTCAAAGGGATCACACAAACAAGACTAGTGTCTGCTAATACTAACTGATAGAATCAAAAAGGGAGAGAATGATGCAACATGGGAAGCGGGATACACAGCAGACTCATAGAATGGCAGAGGTCCCAAATAGCACTCTGGCCTCAGAATCAGCCCTTAAGGCTGTCGGATCTGGCTCAAGAGCCCACGAGAATATTTTAGGCATGGAAAGCTAAGACACTCTGAAAAAAAAAAAAAAAGAAGACGTAAATGAAAGATCTCTGAGAGTGAGATCCCAGTGGAAAGAACAGGGCCATCAAAGAAGGAGGTACCTTTCTCTGAAGAGAGGAGAGAACTTCCACTTTGACTATGACCCTGTCGGAATAAGATCAAAGTTGGCGAACCCTAAAGGCTTCCATAGCCTCGGCAACTCATGACTAGAGCCTAGGGAGATTACTGACGCCATAAACAAGAGTGTCAAATTGTTAAATCAACATCAGGAGTCACTGTGTACTTACAACTCATGAGGAATCTGTCCTTAATGTGCTATCCAATGTGAAATAATGCTATAACTAGTACTGAAACAGTATTTTTACACTTTGTGTTTCTGTGTGGGTGCAAACTGATTAAATCTTTACATAGTATATACTGAATCGATCTTCTGTATATAAAGATAATTGAAAATGATTAAAAAATCTTGGTGTTAAATTGGAAATTGCATAGATAATTATTCGAATTTAAAAAACATCATCTAGGATCTCTGTCCTTAATGTGCTGTACATTGTGAATTAATACTATAACTAGTACTCCAACAGTATTTTCACTTTGTGTCTCTATGTGAGGGCAAACTGTTGAAATCTTTACGTAATATGTACTAAACTGATCTTCTGTATATAAAGAGAATTGAAAATGAATCTTGATGTGAATGGAAGGGGAGAGGGAGCGTGAAAGGGGAGGGTAGCGGGTGGGAGGGAAGTTATGGGGGGGCGGGAGCCATTGTAATCCATAACCTGTACTTTGGAAATTTATATTCTTTAAATAAAAGCTTTATATATATATAAAAAATAATAAGATGTGACAATAATAAGTACAGCAGTCACTGTGCACTTACTCCTCATGTAGGATCTCTGTCCTTAATGTATTGTTCAATGTGAATTAATGCTATAACTAGTACTCAAACAGTATTTTATACTTTATGTTCTGTGTGGGTTCAAACTGTTGAAGTCTTTACTTAATATTTACTAAACTGATCTTCTGCATATAAAGATAATTGAACATGAATCTTGATGTGAATGGAATGGGAGAGGGAGCAGGAGTTAGGAGGGTTGCAGGTGGGAGGGAAGTTATGTGGGGGGAAAAGCCATTGTAATCCATAAGCTGTACTTTGGAAATTTATATTTACTAAATAAAAGTTTTAAAAAAATAAGTACGTATGTACCCCATTATAGGGTTCCTGACTATGTAAGAAAAAAAAATGTTAACATATGGCCAGTGCCATGGCTCTCTTGGTTAATCCTCTGCCTGTGGTGCCATCATCCCATATGGGCGCCAGGTTCTAGTCCTGATTATTCCTCTTCCATTCAGTTCTCTGCTGTGGCCTGGGAATTCAGTAGAGAATGACCCAAGTGTTTGGGCCCCTGTACCCGCATGGGAGACCAGGAGGAAGGACCTTGCTCCTAGCTTCAGATTGGCATAGCTCCGGCCATAGCAGCCATTTGAGGGGTGAACCAACAGAAGGAAGACCTTTCTCTCTGTCTCTCTCACTGTCTAACTCTATCTGTCAAATGAACAATAAAAAAAAATGTTAATAGATATAAAGGGAGAAATAGACTCCAATGCAATAGTAATGGGAGATTATAATACTCAACTTTCAGCGATGGGCAGAACAACCAGTCAGAAAATCAGCAATGAAACAACAGAGTTCATCGACACTATAGACTAAATGGGGCTAACAGATATCTACAGAACCTTTCACCCGACAGTGGCAGAATACATATTCTTCTCAGCAGTGCATGGAAAATCTTCTGGGATGGATCATATGCTAGGCCACAAAGCAAGTCTCAGTGAATTAATAAAAAATTGTTACATGCACCATCTCTGACCACGATGGTATAAAGATAGAAGTCAACAACTCAAAAATCCCTAGAATATACATAAACACATGGAGACTGAACAACATGCTCCTCAATGAAAAAATCAATTAGAAATCAAAAACTTTCTGAAAATTAAATAAGATGACAATAAATCATACCAAAACCTATGGGATACAGCTAAAGCAGTATTATGGAAGTTCATAGCAAGCTATTCTTACATGAAAAAACATGAAAAGTACCAAATAAATGAGCTATCAGGACATCTCAATGACCTAGGCTATCAGAAACAAACCAAACCAAAAACTAGCAAGAGGAAAGAAATAATTGAAATTAGAGAAGAAATCAACAAAATTGAAACAAAAATAGTGAAAAAAAAAAAACAGGCTTTTGAAAAAAACAAAATCAATACACCATGATGCAACCAACCATAAAATAAAGGGAGAAAACCCAAATCAAAAAAATCAGAGATGAAAAAAGGAAATGCAACAACATCACAGAAATAAAAAAAATCATCAGAAACTACTACAAAGAGCTGAATGCTAACAAATTAGGAAACCTAGAAGAAATGGTTAGATTCCTGGACATATAAAATCTACCTAAATTGAGCCATGAAGACAAAGAAAACCTAAACAGACCCATAATGAAGACAGAAATTGAGTCAGTAATAAAGACCCTCCCAACAAAGAAAAGCCCAGGACTGGATGGCTTCACCACTAAATTCTACCAGATATTTAAAAAAGTACTAACTCAAATTCTTCTCAAGTTATTCAAAACAATTGAAAGGAAGGGAATCTTCCCAAGTTCTTTCTATAAATCCAGCATCACGTTAATGCCTAAACATCAAAAAGATGCAACAGAGAAAGAGAAGTATAGACCAAATTCCCTGATAAACATAGATGCAAAAATTCTCAACAAAATACTAGCTAATCTAATCCAACAACACATCAGAAAGATCATTCACTAGGACCAAGTGAGATTTATCCCTGGTATTCAGGGAAGGTTCAACATTTGCAAATCAATCGATGTGATACATCATATTAACGAATTGAAGGACAAACACCATATGATTATCTCAATAGATGTAGAGAAAGCACTTGACAAAATACAGCACCCTTTCATAATAAAAACTTAGCACATTGGGTATAAAAGAAAAAGTCCTAAACACAATTAAGGTAATTTATGACAGACCCACAGCCAGCAACCTATTGAATGGAGAAAAGTTGGAAGCATTCCCACTGAGACCCAGAACCAGACAGGGATGACCACTCAAATTATTGCCATTCAATATAGTCTTAGAAGTTTTAGCCAGAGCCATTAGGCAAGAAAAAGAAATCAAAGGGATACAAATAGGGAAGGAGGAAGTCAAATTATCCTTATTTGCAGACGACATGATTTTATATATAGAAGATCCAAAAGATTCCACTAAGAGACTATAGGAACTCATAGACAAGTTTGGTAAAGTAGCAGAATATAAAATCAACACACAAAAATCAACAGCTTTGAATACAGAGAGTGCCATGGGTGAGAAAGAATTTCAAAGATAATCCCATTCATAATTGCTACAAAAAATCGAATGCCAATAAATTTAACAAACAATGTCAAAGACATCTACAATGAGAATTATAAGAAATTAAAGAAAGAAATATAAGAACATAAAAAATGGAAAAATCTTCCATGTAAATGGATTAGAATTATTAATATTATCAAAATGCCCATACTTCTGAAAGTAATTTGCATATTTAACACAATACCAATCAAAATACCAAGGACATTTTTCTCAGATATAGAAAAATAATGCTGACATTCATATGGAAAAACAGGAGACCCTGAATAGTTAAAGCAATTTTATACAACACAAACTAAGCTGGAGGCATCATAATACTGCATTTCAAGTCACTATAGAGCAATTATAATCAAAACAACCTGGTATTTTTATAAAAACAGATGGACAGACCTATGGGAGAGAATAGAAACACCAGAAATCAAATCAAGCATCTACTGCCAACTCATCTTTGATAAGGAAGCTAAAATCAAGCCCTGGAGCAAGGCAAGTATCTTCAACAAAGGGTGCTGGGAAAACTGGATCTCCACATGCAGAAATAGGAAGCAAGACCTGTACGTTACTCTTTACACAAAAATTCATTCAAAATAGATCAAAGACCTAAATCTATGGCCTGATACAATCAAATTATTAAAGAACATTGGGTAGGCCGGCGCCGTGGCTCAACAGGCTAATCCTCCGTCTTGGGCGCCGGCACACCAGGTTCTAGTCCCAGTCGGGGCGCCGGATTCTGTCCCGGTTGCCCCTCTTCCAGGCCAGCCCTCTGCTGTGGCCCAGGAGTGCAGTGGAGGATGGCCCAAGTGCTTGGGCCCTGCACCCCATGGGAGACCAGGAAAAAGCACCTAGCACCTGGCTCCTGCCATCAGATGAGCGCAGTGCGCCGGCCGCAGCACGCCGACCGCGACGGCCATTGGAGGGTGAACCAACGGCAAAGGAAGACCTTTCTCTCTGTCTCTCTCTCTCACTGTCCACTCTGCCTGTCAAAAAAATAAATAAATAAATAAAGAACATTGGGTAAACCCTGCAAGACAATGGCATAAGCCAAGAGATCCTGGGAAAGACCGCAGAGGCACAGGCTATCAAAGCCAAAATTGAATAATGGGATTACACCAAATTGAGAAGTTTATGTACAGCAGAAGAAACAGGAAAATGAAGAGGTAACCAACAGAATGGGAAAAATTATTTGAGAACTATAAAACTGATAAAGAATTAATAACCAGAATATATAAAGAGATCAAAAAACTCAACAACAACAAAACAAACAACCCAGTTAATAAATGGGCAATGGATTTAAAAAGACATTTTTCAAAAGAGGAAATCTAAATGGCCAATAGAAACATGAAAAAATGCTCAGGATCACTAGCTATCAGGGAAATAAAAATCGAAACCACAAAGAGGTTTCACTTCATCCATGTTAGAATGGCTTTCACCCAGAAATCAACAAACAACAAATGCTGGTGAGAATGTGGGGAAAAAGGTACCCTAATCCATTGTTTCTGGGAATATAAACTCGTAAAGCCACTATGGAAGACAGTTTGGAGATTACTCAGATATATGAATATAAACCAACTATATGACCCAGCCATCCCACTTGTTGGAATCTACCCAAGAGAAATCAAATGAACACTATCAAAGAGTTAGTTGTAATCCCATGTTTATTGCACTGCAATCACAATAGCAATGATATGGAATCAACCCAAATTCCTGTCAACTGAAGACTAGATAAAGAAACTATGAGAGGCTGGCGCCATGGCTCAACAGGCTAATCCTCCGTCTTGGGCGCCGGCACACCAGGTTCTAGTCCTGGTCGGGGCACCGGATTCTGTCCCAGTTACCCCTCTTCCAGGCCAGCTCTCTGCTGTGGCCAGGGAGTGCGGTGGAGGATGGCCCAAGTGCTTGGACCCTGCACCCCATGGGAGACCAGGAGAAGCACCTGGCTCCTGCCATCGGATCAGCACGGTGAGCTGGCCACAGCGCACAGGCAGCGGCGACCATTGGAGGGTGAACCAACGGCAAAGGAAGACCTTTCTCTCTGTCTCTCTCTCTCACTGTCCACTCTGCCTGTCAAAAAAAAAAAAAAAAAGAAAGAAAGAGAGAAACTATGAGTTATGTACACCATAGATTACCACACAGTAGTGAAAAAAAAAATGAAATCCGGTCATTTGCAACATAATGGATGAAACAGGAAAATAACATATTTAGTGAAATAAGCCAATTCCAAAGGGACAAATACCATATATTCTACTTGACTTGTGATAACTAATCAAGCACCTAAAAGACAGTCTATAGAAGTGAAGTTGACACTTTGAGAAGCAATGACTTTCAACAGCCCTTGTCTTGACTGCTAGGGAAGAGGTGTTTTTTTTTTTTTCTGTTTTTTTTTCCATGCTATTTGTTGAACTCTTAACACAGAGTTAATCATATGTGTATAAAGTTAATTGAAAATAGATCTTAGAAAAAAAAAATAAGAGTGGGAATAAAAGAGGGAGAAGAAAGGAGGGGAGGGAGAATGGAGGGGAGGGTGGGCATGGAGGGAAGAATCACCAGGTTCCTGAAGTTGGAATTATGAAATGCATGTAGCTTATAACTGTAAAGCTGTATAATTAGGCATGCATCGCTACAGACGTACTCCTAAGGGTACAGTTTAAAAACTTGTCATGGGGCACCAAACCTCCACAAGCAGGGGTGAAGTTGGGGGTGAGCATTTTAAGTGTTAAAGTGATCATATGGATAGGATTAAGTGTCAAAGTAACCATATAGATAGAATTAAGTGTTAAAGTGATCATACAAACAGAATTAAGTGTTTGTTAATAATAATAGACAGAAGGGTTGGTGCCATGGCACAGCAGATTAATCCTCCGCCTACAGTGCCAGCATCCCATATGGGCAGAGGTTCTAGTCCCTGCTGCTCCTCTTCCAATCCAGCTTTCTGTTATGGCCTGGGAAAGCAGTAGAAGATGGCCCAAGTCCTTGGGACTCTGCACCTGCGTGGGAGACCAGGAGGAAGCACCTGGCTCTTGGCTTCGGATCGGCATAGTTCTGGCCATTGCGGCCATTTGGGGTGTGAACCAACGGAAGGAAGACCTTTCTCTCTGTCTCTCCCTCTCACTGTCTGTGGCTCTACCTCTCAACTAAATTAAAAAAAATCTTTTTAAAAAATCTGTTTAAAACAAAAAAGAAAAGAAAAAATAATAATAGATAGAACTAAAGAGGTGTGAATGCTCCAACATGTGAAGCAGTCCAAACAGCAGTCTCATAGAAATGCAATCACTTACAGTAACACTATGACATCAGAATCAGCCCTTAAGGCATTCTAGTCTGACTGGAGAACCCACAAGAGCATTTCAGGCATGGAAAGCCAAGATACTGTGGCAAAAGCATCCTATATGAAGGACCTCGGTGGATGAGACCCCAGTGGAAATAAGTAGTCATCAAAGAAGGATGTACCTTTCTCTGTAGGCAGGAGAGAACTTGCACTTTGTTTATTGCCTATCCTAAATAATGAAGGAGTTTATGGATTCAAAAGGTTTCCATAGCCTAGGCAGTTCACATCAAGAGTCTTGGATGATCACTGACATCATACAAAAGAGTGTTAATTGTTAAATTAACAACAGATGCCACTGTGCACTAATTTCCCATGCAGGACCTCTGTCTTCAAAGACTTGTAATATGAGAGTTAATAATAAAACTTACTCTCAAAGATATACTCCATTTTAGTATATTAATTGGAAGATATTCTTATGTCTCAATTTTCAGATGAGCCTAAGTGACCAACTCCATTGTTTGTCTCCTTAGGTGCTTCTTCAATTAATGATAAAACTTGTTCTCAAAGAAAAAATGTACATTATCACAAAAATTAAAAGAAAAATAAGAGAGGAAGTAGGATGGAAGTGAAGGAGGGAGGGAGAATGGAGTGGGAAATATCATTATGTTCTTAAAATTGAATGTATGAGATACATGAAATATGTTTCATTTTTATAAATAAAAAAGTATAATTGAAAAAAATTAATGGGGGACTTCAATACCCTACTTTCAGCAATGAACAGAAAATTAGCAAGGAAACAACAGTTAATCAACATTATGAAGCAAATGGACCTAACGGACATCTAGAGAGCTTTTTATCTTACAGTTGCAGAACACACATTCTTCTCACCAGTGCTTGGAACTTTCTCTAGAACAGACCACAGGCCAAGCCATAAAGCAAGTCTCAGCAAATTATAAAAATAAATTGAAATCATATCATGTATCTATTCTAATCACAATGGAATGAAGCTGGAAATCAACAACTCAGGAATCTAAAACATGCAAATACGTGGAAACTGAACATCATGCTCCTGGATGAATAGTAGGTATTGGGATAAATCAAAGGAGAAATCAAAAAAAACTGTTGAGGAACAGGTTTTTTTAATACTATTTGTTGAACTTTTTATTTATTTAGTATAGAGTTAATCTTCTGTGTATAAAGTTAATTTAAAATAGATTTTAGTTAAAAATAAGAATGGGAATAGGAGACAGAGGAGGAGGAAGGGTGGGAGTAGGGGTAATGTGGGAAGAATCGCTATCACTATGTCCCAAAATTTATATTTATTAAGTGCATGGTTTATATACCTTAAATAAAAGGTTTCTGGAGGAAAAAAAAATCTTCATAATATGTCAATAGGGGTAATGTCATTTCCATTTTACAGATGAGCAAACTGAGGCTCAAATAAGTTAAAGAAGTCACCCATGTTTGTTCAACAACTAAGTATTAAACAATATATCTCACTGCCGGATCTGGAGTTTGCACAGAACTAGCCCTGAATATGCTGTGTTTCGAAAGCAAGTATTTGAAAGCAAAAACCCGAATTCATACTTCTTAAATCTTCCTTCTCCATATAACTCTCATTCATAATTAATTGACTTAATTATGATGTGGTTCAAATTTTACATTTACACCAGAACTGTACCTACATGATGCCAAAAGAAACAGTCAGTGAAGATTGTAAGTAAACTAGTCCAGTTGTTTTTCCTTGTACACATAGAAACCCTTTATGGAACTGTGAAATTCACTGTAGTCATCTGTGACCCGCTTCTTTGAAAAATCACATAGGTAAAAAGTGAAACACCACAGTTAATTACACAGAGTAAGAATGAGGGATTTATTTTTATTTTTTATCAATTTAATTAGTAGAAATGGGGACAGAGAGAGAGAGAGAGAGAAAAAATCCCTACAGGCTGGTTCACTCCTCAAATGCTACAACAGCCAGACCAAAGCCAATCTGAGAGTGAGTGCTCAACCTAAGTCTCCCATATGGATGGCAGATGCTCAGGTACTTGGACCGTTACTTGAGTGTCCCAGTGTACCCATTAGCAGGAAGCTGGAAAGGGAAGCAAAGCCAGAACTTGAACTCAGGCCTTCTAAATATGGAATGAAGGTGCTCCAAATAATATCTTAACCCCTGCAGGAATGCTGACCCCATAGTGAGTATTCTAAGCAATCATTGTTTCACTGTGTATGGATGCATATACAGGCAAACACTGTGTATGCTCTGTGTTTTGAAGAGAAATGCATTTCTTAGAGAGGGATCTCTGTCTACACATTTTAAAGGACACTGATATAGATGATGCATTTGATTCTTTAAAAAAATGATTGCCTAATTACATCTACTGCTTTTTCCTTGAATATATGTATCTTTTATATCACAAGATAAATCATCAAAATGAAATTTTCTTCTTCGTTGAGACATATTCCTGTTATAGACAAAGTCTTTACCTACATGTTGCAAGAAAATTTGAAACAACAGCAGGGCTTATGATTTTAGTGGTTATGATTCTGCCCAAAACCCTTCCAATTTTATGGGGCCAGCACCGTGGCTCACTTGCTTAATCCTCCACCTGTGGCACCAGCATCCCATATGGGCACCAGGTTCTAGTCCCAGTTGCTCCTCTTCCAGTCCAGCTCTCTGCTGTGGCCCGGGAAGGCAATGCGTGGGCCCTGCACCCACATGGGAGACCAGGAAGAAGCACCTGGCTCCTGGCTTCGGATCAGCGAAGCGCCGGCTGCAGTGGCCATTTGGGGATTGAACAAATGGAAGGAAGACCTTTCTCTCTGTCTCTCTCTCTCTCTCTGTCTAACTCATCTGTCAAAAAAAAAAACTGTCTAATTTTGTTTCTCTCCTTGAGTACACAAGTTATTTTACCACCAAACACATACCATTTCATTTTGCTATGAAATTTGTGTCACAGCACTGAAGGAGACCAGAGCACAGCACTCAGAGACAAACTGGTTTTTCAAGCCACTAGGTGAGTTTATAGACCATATGTTCAGCTACCCTCAGGCATTTTTCCAAAGTTGAAAGTGTCAGGTATTTACATGGTTTATTTATAAAGCACTAAAAATAATTGGAACATTATGGTCTGATTATTTGCTAAAGTAATTTTAAAAAGTAAATCAAATAGTTGAAAATCAAGGGTGCAAAAATATCACATGACATCAATAAAATTTTATTACTGCATTTGTACCCTGATAATTTAAAAAACCTGTTAAAAGTAAAAACAAAAATAACTTCCCTTATAACAGAGTTTCATTTTTTAAAATATTTACTTATATATTTGAAAGTTAGACACACAGAGAAGAAGAGGGAGAGGGAGAGAGGGAGAGAGAGAGAATATCTTCCATCTGCTGGTTCACTCCTGTCAGGGCTGGGCCAGGCCAAAGCCAGGAGCAAGGAGCTTCATATGAGTCTCCCGTGTGGGTACAGGGATCCAAGGACTTGCTCCATCTTCTGCTGCCTTTCCAGGCGCATTAGCAGGGAGCTGGATTGGAAGTGGAGCAGCAAGGACTCGGGCCAGCACCAATAAGGATGCTATCACCGCAGGTAGGAAGCTTTACTTGCTACATCACAATGCCAGCCTATAATGGAGATTTTTTTTTATTTATTTGAAAGACAGAGTTACAGAGAGAGAGAGAGCCAGAGAGAGAGCCAGAGAGAGAGAGAGAGAGAGAGAGAGAGGAATTCCATTCTGTTGGTTTACTCCCCAGATGAGCACAGCGGCCAGAGCTGAGCTGAGCTGGTCCAAAGCTAGGAGCTAGGAGCTTCTTCGAAGACTCCCATGTGGGTGCAAGGTGCCATCCCCCACTGCTTTTCCAGGCCATAGCAGAGAGCTGGATCAGAAGAGGAATAACTGGGACTCAAATCGGTGCCCCTATGGTATGCTGGCACTGCGGGCTGGGGCTTTAACATGCTGAAACATAGCGTTAGCACCTATAATGGAGTTTTAATACAAATTCAGAAACCCCTCCAAATGACCACCCAGACAGCCACCACCAAATGGATAGAGTCCATATGAGATCACATGCCAAGAACTGTCAGCATGTCTAAGACCTACATGCTGAAGTCAAACTCTGTCTCAGACTATAGAAGCCACAATGCAATGCTGTAGAGTAAGTCTGGTAAAAAAGGATGATATCACACTAAACAACAAGGGGATAAAGAGCTTCTCTGGCACAAAATGGCAATGATTAACACAACTAATAATAACAAGTTTATTTAGTCCCAAAGGGTTTTCTTTTCCCTCAGTGGGCAACCAAAACTCAAAGCCTTTGGCAAGCCGATAGATCATGATGCTTAGATCTAATCAGTGTAGTCACTGTAATGAAGGCAACACATTCCCTTTCTCTGGGACACTTGCAGCATAAGCCACATCCCATGGAGGAACTTGAAGGATTTCACTTTTTATCTTTGCTTTTTGTTCATTGGTTTTTACTATTTTTTATATTTTCATGTATATAAAAGAAACAAATTTTGTGTATTTCATATATACAACTTAAGAGCCTAATGATACTCACCACCCCATCCTCCCTCCTTCACACCTATCCTCTCTCCTCCCTCCTTTCTTATTTTTCTTTTAATGTTCACAACAACATATTTTCTATTCACTTTATAGTCATGTTTTCACTGATTTGCAGTAACTAATACACAGAGTACAAATAGAAATGTAATGTGTATGAGCAAAATTGAGATTTGATTATTGTTTATAGTCCTTGTAGTTACTCTTGAGGAACAGCGTTTTTTCTATTTACTACTTGTTGAATTCTATTTAGGGAACTTCACATTTTAAAAAAAATTTACAGAATTTTAGCTACAAAGAAGCAAAAAGAGTTTTGTTGTGGCAACATAATAAATGTAATATATGTTGTTTATTAAGCTAAACTAAGGCATCACTGGTCTCCATGCGTTATCAAACCTTGGAAGCTGGTTATTAATAGTCCTGTTTGTTGCAAGGCCAAAACGTATTTTGCTGTGTCTATTGCACTGAACAATTCCAGGGGGCTCCATTCACATCCTGATCAAGGTGAGTGGTGTTCCCTGGAGATAGTTAACCTTTATTGCTGTATGTAAGTGTCTACTGTTTGGCACACAGAGGTATCGTTTTCCCAGAAAAGAAAAAATTGGGTCCAAAGTCAGACATTCAAGGGAGAAAAAGAATGAGGAAAATGAGGATGACTTACTCCGACTGGACCTGAGTCAAATACGCTTTCTTGAGAAATTTGGTGAATAGGCACATAATTGTGATGTGGGAACTAAGCTGTATTATTGGGAGAACTTTCTATGGTTCACATTTGCTTTTCAGTGTTTTGGAAACATCGTACTGTTTGCCACAGCAAAGCTTCACTTTTGGGGTGGGCACTACTGCAGCAGTTACGACACTGCCTGGGATGTCTGCATCAGAGTGTCTGGGTTTCAGTGCCGACTCTGCTTCGGGTTCTGGCTTCCTTCTCTTGTGTACTCTGTGAGGCAGCAGGTGATGGCTCAAGTAGTTGGGACACCCAGACTGCATTCTAGACCTCTGGCTTCAGCCTGACGCAATCCAGGCTGTTGTGGGAAGCAAACCAGTAGGTGGAAAATTCTTTCTCTTTCTCTCTCCTCCTTTCAAATAAATAAAAATAAGTAAATAAATAAGCTTTGAAAAAGCTAGCACTTTTTTTTCACTCTTAACCGAATTGGCAGCTTCTCATACTTTAGGGTTTTTAAATTAATTTTTTTATTTGAAAGGCAGAGTTACACAGAGGCAGAGAGGTTTCAACAATTGGCACACACACACACACACACACAAAACTGTTTGAAAACTAGTTTTATGGTCAACTCTCATAATACAACTCATTGATGACAGAGGTCCTGCATGGGGAGTTAATGCACAGTGACTCCTGTTGTCAATTTAACAATTAACACTCTTATCTATGACGTCAGTGACCACCTGAACTCTTGACATGAGCTGCCTAGGCTATGGAAGCCTTGAGTTCAGAAACTCTGTCAGTATTTGGACAAGGCCATAAGAAAAGTGGAAGTTCTCTCCTCCCTTTAGAGAAAAGAACATTCTTCTTTGATGGCTGCTTCTTTACTCTGGGGTCTCACTCACAGAGATCCTTCATATAGGACATTTTTTGTCACAGTGTCTTGGTTTCCATGCCTGAAATGTTCTCACAGGCTTTTCAGCCAGACCAGGAAGCCTTAAGAGCTGATTCCGTTTAAGTGTTACTTAAAGCAATTGTCATTCTATGAATCTACTGTTAGGACTGCTTCCCATGTTGGAACATTCTCACTTTTTTAATTCTATTATTATTATCAGACACTTGATCCCATTTATAAGATCACTTTAACACTTAATCCTATCTATATGTTCACTTTAACACTTAATATGATCACTTTAACAATTAAGATGGCATTTTAACCACCAAGCCTAATGGGATTTGGAGTCCCATGACAAATTTTTAAACTGTACCCTTAGAAGTAAGTCTGTAAGAATATATGTAGAACTATACAGCTTTACAATTACAAACTGCCTCCTCCCTCTATTATTCCCACTCTTATTTTGTACTGAGATCTATCTTCAATTGACTGAATACACATATGATTAACTCTATGTGAAGTAAAGAGTTCAACAAATAATATGAAGAAAAAAATTTAAAAAACAAAACTGTTCTTCTACCATCAAGACAAGAGCAGCTCAAGTCATCCCTTCACGAAGTTTCAATTTCACTTCCACAGGATTCATTTTAGGTGCTCTATTAATTCTCACAGATCAGGGAGAACTTATGGTATTTTTCCCTTTGGGATCGGCTTATTTCACTAAGTATAATGTTTTCCTGTTTTATCCATTTTGTTGCAAATGATCAGATTTCAATTTTTTAACTGCTGTGTACTATTCCATAGTGTACATATTCTATAGTTTCTTTATCTAGTCTTCAGTTTATGAGCATTTAGGTTGATTCCATGTCTTAGCTATTGTGAATTGAGCTGCAATAAACATGGGGGTGCAGATAACTCTTTTTGTTTACTGATTTCATTTTCTTTGGTCAAATTACCAGGGGTGGGATGGCTGGGTCATGCAGTAGGGCTATATTCAGGTTTCTGAGGAATCTCCAAGCTGTCTTCCATAGTGGCTTTACCAGTTTGCATTCCCACCAACAGTGGATTAGGGTACCTTTTTCTCCACATCTGTGCCTGCATTTGTTGTTTTTTGATTTCTGAATGAAAGTCATTCTAACTATGGTGAGGTGAAACCTTATTGTGGTTTTGATTTGCATTTCCCTGACTGCAAGTGATCCTGAACATTTTTTTCATGTGTTTGTTGGCCATTTGGATTTTCTCTTTTTAAAAATGTCTGTTTAAGTACTTTGCCCATCTCTTAACTGGGTTGTTTGTTTTGTTGTTGTTGACTTTCTTGATCTCTTTGTACATTCTGGTTATTAATCCTTTATCAGTTGCATAGTTTGCAAATAATTTCTCCCATTCTGTCGATTACCTCTTCATTTTCCTAAGTGTTTCTTTTGCTTTCTTTTGCTTAGATCGTCTCAAGTTGATCTAATCCCAATTGTTAATTTTGGCCTTGATTGCCTGTGCCTCTGGGGTCTTTTCCAATAACTCTTCACCTGTGCCAATGTCTTGTAGGATTTCCCCAATATTCTCTAGTAGTTTTATGGTATTGGGTCATATATTTTAGTCTTTTTTCCATTTTGAATGGATTTTTGTGTAAGGTATAAGGTAGAGGTCTTTTTTTTTTTTTTAACAGGCAGAGTAGACAGTGAGAGAGAGAGACAGAGAGAAAGGTCTTCCTTTTGCCATTGGTTCACCCTCCAATGGCCACCGCGGCCTGTGTGCTGTGGCTGGCGCACCGTGCTGATCCGATGGCAGGAGCCAGGTGCTTCTCCTAGTCTCCCATGGGGTGCAGGGCCCAAGCACTTGGGCCATCCTCCACTGCACTCCCTGGCCACAGCAGAGAGCTGGTCTGGAAGAGGGGCAACGGGGCAGAATCCAGCGCCCCGACCGGGACTAGAACCCCATGTGCTGGCGCCGCAAGGTGGAGGATTAGCCTATTGAGCCCCGGCGCCGGCCAAGGTAGAGGTCTTGCTTTATACTTCTGCATGTGGCATCCAGTTTTCCCAGCACCATTTGTTGAAGAGACTGTCCTTGCTTCATGGATTGCTTTTAGCTACTTTGTCAACTATAAGTTGATTGTAAATGACTTATACTTTGACTCTCACAACTATTGCTACCACTAATAATAACATTAATTCAGCCCTGAATATATTTTAGGTACTACTTCAGGCTCCACCTGTATTAACTCATTTAATCTTTAGAACAATCCAATGAGAAATGTTATTATTTTCATTTTATAGATGAAGAAAAGAAATAAAAGAGAGTCTTGTAACTTTCTAAGGTTACCAAGATTGTTGTGATAGTCTCATAACACACGCATCCCACTTCAATTTTTTTCTAGATAAATCACAGATGCAGAGTTGACTTCCTGTTAGCTCTTTTTAAGAGCATTCTAAAGCTTCTGCAGTAGGGAAAAGGAAGCCAACTACCTACAAAAGCATCCATATTTAGAATCAGATAATTCCATCTCTGACTTATTAGCACTATGACTTGTATATCAGTTATTTTCTTTTAGACTAAGTCTCTTGTTGGTAAAATGAAAGTAATAAGCTTATCCTTGGTAAATACTCGAAGACAGAACTTTGATGAATCATGCTAGCCTATCTTACTTCCTTTATTGCTCTTAGCAGCAAAAAATATAGGACAAAAATTGTTCTTAGCAAATTTGAATATCAATTCACAGCATTGATTGTTGTTGCCATACAATAAATATCCTTCAGCATTTTAATTTACTCAATTTGTAAATTTTTTTACAAACTATTGTCCATTCTCAAAAGAGCTGTAAAGAAGAAATTACAAAATGAGTGTATCTATATCATTCACAATAATGTCTATACTTGAACTTTACTGAACATCTCATCAAAAATTGAACTATGTAACCAATCATTCATTTAGTCTCCCATATTAGGCCTAGTAGGATGATGTCTGCTTGGTAGAATCCAACAAATGAATTTTTGAATTTTACTTTCATGAATCCAATATATCTCAAGATATTTTTAATTTTCATGTTTATAAATTCAATTTTTTCAATGAAAAAGAAACTTTTAGTAAAAGAATAAATAATTAAAAGTTCAACTGATACCACAGAGAATAACCTGCTATATATGTAAACAGATACATTACATCTACACTATTAAATATGTAATGCATATTTATTTTATATCAACATACCCATAAACATATTTTGTACATATATACATAGCCATACCTCCAGTATTTGCTGTAACAAATATATTATTTAGTAAAGTAAAACTTCTAGCTGCTCCACATTGATACAAAACAAAATCTTGAAATAAAAAATTACCTTTGAATCATCAACAACAAAGTATCTACTAAGAAAATTCTACTAGCAAGATTTGAAGAAGGGGAGTGTGGAATAATGCCATAACTACTCTATGTAAATAGTAAACATTTTCATATATGGTAGGAGCCTCTACTTGAACACACAGTGTTTTTATTTGCACATATAGAGTAAAAGTATTGATCAAGGATTCTCAGCAAAATAATTTAAATTATTCATGATATTAATGAATTTGTAAGTATTTGGCATATACCAATATAGTGAAATAGCTTGAGGAAAGTGGTGGTGAGATAGAACAGGTTCTCTATTATTTATATTTGCCTATGTAGCCCAGAGTTTTAACCCTGGGCCTTTTTTCTGGCTAAGCAAAGCATATGGGTCACTTACTCCTTGTATTTTCCTAGCAGAATCAAAGAGGTAGAAAAATCAATGGACATAAGCCTGGGAAAATAATTAGAAAGTGAAACAATCTTTCTATCCAAATTATGTAACATATTTCCAGACAAATTATCAAAGACTTGGATACTGTCTGCTATTTTCAATGAAATGTTCTATTACTTCCTTCCCCTGTATTATTCCTAAAAGTGGGTGATTTTATACTAATTTAGAGCTGTTTACTATATATAATGTGGATATAGCCTTTCTCACTTGCACCCTGAAGCCCAAAATTCATTGATATTTTATAGATAGGAACAACTCGTGCTGTGTGTATTCTTGCTCAAGATCCCCACAAAAGATACAGAATACTATGTAAGGAAATATCAGTCCTTCCTGACCATGAGCAGCACACAAAGAGAAATTTAATTGTTTCTTTTAGAAGAAAGTGTACATTTAATATAAATAATATATGCATATAGATTGATGTGCGTATATGCATGCATGAATGCATTTTGGTTACTTTTTTTTTCTTTATGAAGAATAAAGTGAGGATTTTTGCCTAAGTAATGGTACTAAGTATTGAAACTGACGTGACCACCAAGTGGAATAAACATGCCTTGGTTAAATAATTCTGCGCTTAAATTCCTCATGTTCTTGGCAAATACATTTAAGCAATATGAGTTTCGGAGCTTCATATTAAAATGAGATCAAAAGTTTTGAGAATTGGAGATGATTTTCATAGTTTCTGACACATAGCAGATGCTCTTGAAATGTCAAGTTTGGTAAAAATGGCCATTGGCTACTCTATACAGATTTTTCTATTGTTAGGTTGAACCTATAAGGCACAAGAAAGAAAAAAAAATGTAGAGGCCTTTAAATTTTCCTATCCCCAGTGGCTGGTGTCTTGCTCTAATGTAGTCTACTGCTACTACTTCTCTACTACTCTACAGCTGTAGTTTGGTGGAAGGCCTCCAGCCATCTGGCTAAAGAAGACCACAAAACTCACTCTGCAAGTGCAAGCCTGGAGACAGTGATCATGAGACCCTGTTGAGTTCTGGTTTTCATTATGGTTTTTACTGGTACTAAATTTCAAGACTAAGGTCTGGTTCATTCCCTCTCTCTCTTGCTCTTCTTCTCCCTCTCTCTCTACCCCATGTTGGGGGTGAGGCATCTCTCTCCAGGCTGTGCTACTTGAAGCTCAGGGAGGAGTGACACAGCCACTGCACCCTACTTTCTCCAATGTGCCTGTTCTAATTATTTTACTAAACCCTAGCACTGTGGTCTCTCACTTCACTTCTTTGGCTCTTGTGAAGGTGACTTTGCCCACAAATAACTGTCCAAATTGGTCTCTCTGTGGGGAGATGGTCACCTGAGCATCTTGTTCTGCTACCTGTTTTTTATTAATAGTTTCCATCTCTGTTGAAATTTTCATTTGCTTCACATATTGTTTTCCTGATTTTGTTTAGTTGTTATATCCACTTTGTTTGTAGTTCATTGAGCTTAAGATGATTATTTTGAGTTCCTTATCAAGCAGCCTGTGGTCTTCATTTCTTTAGGGTTATTTACTGGCTTTATTAGTTTCCTTTGGTGGTTTCATGTTTGTGTGACTCTTCATGATTATTGTAGCTTCATGTTGATGTCTGTGCTCCTTTTCAGTGTATACAAGCTGTTTTTGGAAGTGAGTGCCTTTTCTGCCTGGGTCCCTAGATGGAGATTCATGAATGCATTGGGGGCTGTGAACTAGCAGGCCTGGTCATAGGTCATAGGACTGTTCCCAGTAAGGTCCATGGTCTGTGGTCATGGGTAGAAATGGATTCTACCAAGTTTCTTGGTGGACAGGGCTTCCCCTGACACTGCAGTGAAACAAGGCAGTGATGCTTCTTCTGGACCAATACCTGGGGTCAGACAGACATCAATCCTGTCTGGTCCCCCATGGATGGGATCACCCTGGAACCACAGTCTTCTAAGAAGTACATAACCTTACTATCCAGAAATACAAGGCTTTAGGGGACTATCTTTCGATTTTTGTGTCCATTTTTTATATTATATACAGAGAATATAATCCACATATCAATTGTTCAGGATTGATGGGACCTCATTTATAACGTGGTATGTGATCAATTTTTGTAAGCTTTTCATGTAGGTTTAAAACATATAAGACCAAGTGTATGAATTGTCTTATTCAAAGTCCACTGTCCTTTTAGCTATTTGTCTGTTTTATCAGTAACATTTCTATTTATGCTTATTTATTTTCTTTTTTGAAAGGCAGAGAGATTGAGACAGAGACAGTTGGATATCAACTACCTGCTGGTTCTGTCCTCCACAAGCCTCCAACAGCTGGACTGTGTCAGGCCAAAGTTAGGAGCCAAGAACTCAGTCCGGATCTTCCATGTGGGTGACAGGGACACAACTACTTGAGCCATGTTTTGCTTCCAAGGGTATACATCAGCAAGAATTTGGAATTGGGAGCAAAGCCAGAACTAGAATCCATGTACCTTGTTCTGGAATGTGGGTACCCCATGCCCACACCTGTCTATAAATTTTTGAGAGAAATGTGTTAAGATCACTTTCTGTGATCATAGATTAACTAATTTTGTTTTGTTTCAAGGCTACATTGTTAAATGTATTTTTACTCTTTAATGCTGTACAATTTGGGTTAGTTATTCTTTGTCAATATGGAATCTCTGTTTATTATTTATATTACATTTCATCTGATATTAATAGCGCTAAATTTTTACATTCTTGTGTGTTTCCCTGATACATCGTTACTGTGCAGCTTTTCAAACTGAACTTACTGTATCTTTGTGACTTGTATATGTCTTTTTAAAAAAGCAGCTAAATGAATATTTCTTCTCTGATACAAGGGAATCTTTTAACACATCAGCTTTATTTTATTTTATAATTTGAGGAACTACAATTGTTTTAGTTGTTACTGGTAATCTTTAACACATGTACAAATTTACCTTTACATTTTAATGATAGATAGAAGTATTAAAATGTATAAGCTAACAACAGAACAGAACCTAAATATTTTAGCTTTTCTCTGAAATCTCCCCTTCTATTTTGTTCTAAACATTTACATTTCTACTTTTGTATTAAACACAAAAACTTAGTAATTACTTTTTTCAGTAAACAACAAATCTCTGTTTACAATTACCTTTTCCATCTTGTGGAAGTTATTGCAATTTAATTAGGTATTTGAATTCATAAACCCTCTTAACAGAGTATACGTAAACTGCAATGGAAACACAGGAGGGACCAAATAACTCTGCCCTTTCAGGGGAATCTTCTGTTGCCCCAAGCAGATCGTTTGAACTGGGACAGAAAGTCTAAAGGAGTCTGTGTGACAATGCAGGGACCCTCAATTAGCATAGCAGCCCAGGACAGCAAAATGCGCAGCTGTAACCATGGAAAGCATTCTTAGCAATCCATGGGAAAATCACAATTGTTCTTTAAAAATTTTTGCCAAAACATAAAAATTGTCATGAATCATATTTTCCTAAGGCCTTAGGAGTAAGAACATCTAGGGAGAATCATTTTGAGTATACTGTTAAAGGTTTCTAAGAATCCCAAAACTCAGACCCAGGAGATTCAGTGTTACTATGAGCTTTGCGTGTGAATAGGAGAGTTTTAGCCATATAATACATCAACAGAGATGAGAAAGGGATTCTCCCTGCTTCAAATAATGGTGAAATTACTATAACACAGCATTTGTGTTGGGATGGGAGGAATTTTTACCACATGGCAAGGTCTCACCCAAGAGGGCAACAGGGTTTCTGGTTCCACAAAGAACTGTCAAAATTATATCTTCAAGATTGGATTATGAGGGTAAGTTTATTTGTCTGAAAAACAATTTTGAAATCCATGCATAGTTTTTCAGAATATATTGTCTATGAACTTCTCAAAGACAACTTATAATTAACCATACCTTTAAAGACACTCTCTTCTGGAGATATGAGAGCACTTATGGGACTTGCTAGAAGAGCATTGGAGTAGGGTTTTCGCTCCCAATGATAATGGTATTTGAAGAAGCACTTAGATTATATAATCAGCCACCTCCTCCTCTTCTTATAAGCCTGGTCGCTCTATAAGGTCCTTAGCATCCTGGAAAGCCACAGACCACCTGTTGTCTTCTTTGTCCTGAGTTACCATATGACACCATTAGGTGGCAGCAATGGTAAATGACTGTGCTGCCAAACTCATAATTTTTAAGGCAGAGCAGAATAGTCATTGAGAAAATAAAACAGAGTGGTAAGAGGTGTGCAGCTATTCTGGAATAGTCTTTCAGTAGTCCTATATTTTCATTTCTCCCCCATTGCTCCCCATCAAAAAGGCCACTTTGTATAAACCCTTCTATTTTCTCAAAAAAAAAAATACTCTGTGACTCAAAGTATGAGATTCCAAAGAACTACAGAACAATACCACTTGAAGAAGAAAATCTGAAAAAGCGATCTTCCATTGCTATATCACTGGCTGCTGCTGATGCCAATAGTATTTGAATATTCAACAATACTACAGCAAATAAAAATGGTTATGCTGTGGATCATGCAGATTTGATTTAATGTGGGTCAGATAATGATTTTAGGTAAGTCATCAATTCATTTGCTTTACTCAAAGCACTTTCCTAACTTTGGCATGAATCACATCACTAAATAAGACTTCACTTACCTTCACCAGAGCCAAGGATGCTGTCACAACAAGGATGGGAGGAATTGCCAATAATAAATCTTGAACTTGGGACTGGTGCTATGGAACCACCTACAATGTGACCACCTACAACACTGGCATCCTTTATGGGCTCTGGTTCCAGTTCTGGCTGCTCCACTTCCAATCCAGCTCCTTACTAACAGTCTGGGAAAAGCAGTTGGAACAAGTCCTGGGTACCTGAGCCCCTACACGCACGTGGGAGACCTGGAAGAAACTCCTAGCTCCTGGCTTTGGTCTGGCCCAGCCCTAGCCCTTGAAGCCATTTGGGGAGTGAACCAGCATATGGAAGGGCCTCCTCTTGTTTGTCTCTCTTTCTTTCTCTGTGTAATTCTGCCTTTCAAATAAATTTTTAAAAAATCTTTAAAAAAAAAAAAACCTTGAGCTAAATAAAGTGCTTAAGACCTCCTTAGGGAAGAAAAATGATCAGTGTGAAAACAAACATGATTGACCTGATGATGCATAATTAGTAGCCGGTGCTTCAGTTATGCTGAGCTGGGTTGAATTTTCTTAGCCAACATTCTGCTCTAATTGGCTAAACACAGTTAAGAAGCATGCAGACAAAGCCCGCACAGAAGCAACTACACAGCCCCTGGCTCCTAGTCCTCTTTGAATGAAATGAGAGGTCCACAGGTGTGTACTGGCATTGGAGAAAGCTCTTCCAAGCAATTCATGTGCTCAGCATTCGATCTCTATCAACTCACCTGCTACTCCCAGCAAACCTGTGCTATCATCCTGAGAACTGTAGAGAAAACTGAGGCTCAGTAGAATTAAACAGGGCTCCACACTACTAAGTGGGAGAGGATGGCCAACAGCAAGGTGAGATTTTCCTTCTCAGTGGCTGCAGGCATGGTGAGCTGAGAAGAGGCTCAAGCTGTCGGCCTGGGCTCTGGGTTGAACTCATACGTAAGGGCAGTTTCCAATTCTGCTCAGCAGAAAGAAGGGTGGAAAGCAAATAGTGGGACAATGTAGATCCAACACTCCGCCAAATTCAAAAAGTCAACAGCTACTACTCACCTCCACTTCCAGTGATTAGGCAGGCTCCTGATTGTGTCCACAGTGGAGAAATTCATCTGTGTCCCATGTCTCTCTTGTAGTATTTAAACTCTGCCTGCTGTTTGCTTTTGTTCTGAGAACCACACAGTAGCTACTTCTAATTCCAGGCCACACCTGCTATTTATCTGCAGATAATGAACTTAAAGTAGCTCCATACCCAAGGCACGTTTTCGCCTGATTGGAAAAAATTCCCAATTCATGGCTTGTGCTCAGGTCTCTGCAGCAAAGCCAGAGCCTGGCTCCCCGTCCCTGATATATACAGTCTCCTGATGGCCGGCCCACTCTCCTGGAGTGTAATTGATGTGCTTTGGGTACCAGATTCAATGAATTTTCTGTTACTATTCACCCTCTTGTGACTCTGTTAATTTGGGGAAAAGGAAGGCAAAGAACAGACAAATCTCCAACAGACCTTTATCTTAGATAGAAGGCAGTTATGGAGTATGTAACAAGTGCTTATGAAGTGTGAACAAACTCTGCGAGACACAACGCAACAAATTCAAGACTTGGGTCAGGCATCTAGTGGTTGGGACATCTATTTCCCACATGGGAGTACCTGGATTTGGTTCCTAGCTCTGGCACCTGAATCCAGGTTCCTGCTTGTGCAGACCCTGGGAGGCAGTGATGATGGTTCAAGTCAATAAGGTTCTGCCACCCAGATGGGAGACCTGGACTGAGTTCCTAGCTCCCAGTTTTGGCCCTAGCCCAGCTTTGGTTACTGTGGACATTTGAAATGTAAACCAGAAGATAGGATCGATCTCTCTTTTCTTCTTTCTTTCACTCTCTCATTTTTAAAATTTCAAGGCCCTATGTTCCTTTTCTGTTTGGCAATTGGGCCATAGGTCTGTGTTGCCCTTTGCAAGGCTTTCCTCACCCTGCTTCCCAGCAAGTTCTAATTTGCACAAAGACATTGCAACAGTCCTCCAAATAGGACCAGGGAGCTATGCCAGCAGAACAGACAAATAAGACAGATCAGCATATCAGCAAGCCTAGGGACCACCTTCTTTGTTTTCTCAGCCACCCCCTTTAAGGCTACCTTCTTCTCCTCCCTCCCCTTAGCCACCCAAATCAAGCTCAGGTGGGCTCCCCCATGAACATAAATGTTAGCCAGAAACAAAATCTAATCTCAAAAACAGAATGGGGGTTAAAAATACAAGGGAAGGAACTAACATATATAAAATCTGATGTTATTTTTACCACACAGCCTAAGGGAGTTGGGGTCCCAAGGCAAGTTTTAAAACTGTGTCTTTAGAGCTAAGTCCATAGGGATGTATGCAGAACTATTTTGCTTTGCAGAGTTGTATTATGAGACTTAATAGTAAAACTTGATCTCAAAGAATTACTTTATTTTAGTTTATTAAGTAGAGTCTAAGTGCTCGCAAAAGATGTATCATTCTTGCGTTTTTCTTTAAAGATAATTAAGTTTCTAAAATAAAAAGTGAAATTACCTTCGTGATGCAATGACTTTGAACAGCCCTTCTCTATACAGTTGAGGTACAGTTTTTGGTTTTGTTTTTTCTTTTTCTTTCTCTTACAAAGTGTTGAACTCTTTACCTAGAATAGTTAACCTTCTGTGTATAAAGTTAAATGAAAATAGATCTTAGTAGAAAACAAGGCTGGGAACAGGACAGGGATGAGGAAGAGGGGCTGATGGGTGGGAGGGTGGGTATGGTGGGAAGAATTACTGTATTCCTAAAGTTTTATTTATGAAATGCATGTAAATAAATAAATTTAAAAATTGTTAAAAATGTTTATAGGAAACAAAATGTCTGATAAGTGTTAGAAACACATGATTTGCTTATCTTTAGCTGACACACAAATGGACACAAGAAAATAATCCACATTACCCTCCTCCAACTGCAATGATTTTCAATAAGCTGTCAATTTTGTTTCATCTATCCTCATATTCTAGATAATACAGTGTTCCTATTCTGTATATTCCATTATCTGTCTTTAATAAGTAAAATAATATTATTAGCATATTATTTATAATAATAGATGAACATTATAAATTAGTATTATTGAGTAAAATCACTGAATCAATAAGCTGAATTCAAATTTACCCAATTGTTTTAAAAATGCATTTTAACTACTGGTTTGATCAAATCAGGTTTGATCCAATGGGCCTATGCATTGCATTTGACTAATTCCCTTGTATTCATCACAGTTCTCCCTCTCCTGCTGCCAGCCAAGTTTTCATGTCATCCATTGGCTGAAGGAAGACATCCACTGGTTCACTCCACAAATAGCTACAATAGCCAGGGCTTGTCCAGGCCAAAGTTAGGAGCCCGGAACACCATCTTGATCTCCCAGATGGGTAGCAGGGGCCCAAGTACTTAAGCCAACTTCCGCTGCTTTCCCTGGCACATTAACAGAGAGCTGGATGAGAAGTGGAACAACCAGGACTCCAATAACTGGTGGCTTAACTTGCTGTGCCACAATGCCAGCCTTCATAGCACTTACATTGAATTGAGTATTATAAATAACCTAGTGATGATTTAAACCATATGGGAGGGCCTATGTAGGATATATGCAAATATTATGCTTTTCTAATGTTTGTTTCTTTATTGACATCTACTTGGAAAGGAGAGAGATCTTGCATCTGCTATCTGCTGATTCAGTCCCTGGACAAGGCTAAAGCCAGGATCCCAAATGCCATTTATGCAAAGGGCTTGAGCATCGATGGATTTTGGTACCCATGAGGGGCCCTGGAACCAATCATCTACCACTAAGGTAGGAAGAGAAGTGTGTATCATACCCCTTACTTCTCATCTCCTATCTCACCACATAGGTAATCACTATATTGAGTACTATTCGGTTTCTTGTGCTTTTAAAATTATAAACAAATATTTATTTCTACCTCTTATCCTTATTTAGCCACACTGTAGCATGCTATAAACATTTTAATGCAGTTTATTTTGTTACTTAACAATGTACCCTGCACATCACTCTATATACCTAACAATATGTGCTGGACATCACTTTATATTATTAATAATGTACACTTGGCATCTGTCTATATCAGAACATTCAGATCCACCCCTGTTCCTTCAAAGCTACATTGCACAGCATTGTGTCCATATCACAGTTTGTTTAACCAGTCTCCCTTTGACAGATGCTTGCATCGTTGTGAGCCTTTTGCTAATTGTTGCTCCACATTTGTCTTATTTAATCATCTCTTGATTTTTGCCAAGTTGGTTTGTTATTCTCATTTATAGAGGAGGAAACTGCTGCATAAGCAGTCAAGGACTTGACCAAAGTCAGAAGGCTCAGTGGGGTGGAGGCGGGAATGAACGTTCTCCTACTTGCACAATTTCTCTTCTTCTAACAAGTTCATGTAATTCAGAACGCAGTGTAAATGTCTACTAATATCTTCATTTGAGAGTTGGAGGAGGGAAAGGAAATCACGTGCTTTGGGGTAGACTGTGGAAGAAAATTTAGCTTTAAGTTCAAGGCTGGAATTTGAGGCCTCAGGCAGTCTGTGGGAAGGGTATCTGAGGGAACAGCTGGTCTGTCTGGCTTTGTCCCCACTAAAAAGAATGCCAGACAGCTACAAGCAGGTGGGTCTATTTTTGGCAGAAGGATCTTAGTGCTTGCTAAAGTCATATCATGCCCTATCACAGTGGCTTCAAGCCCTGATACTCCCATGATAAATCCTCTAAAGACTCCTTTGAAAGATAGAACAAGTCATTTTCTACCCTTTTTGCTATCAGTGGCTACTCCCTTCTCTCTTACCCTGCAGGCCAGAGAAAGCACCAATACTCAGTCAGAGCAAGGGCAGTGTGAATGAAGTAAAACCAAAAAAAATCATTTTTACAATCTTTTTAGGAGACATTATCCTGAGATTTAGAGGGAGACATGATTTTGACCAAAATCTTGTTAATTTCTCCCCTTTTTCCCCCTTTATCTTTTTTAAAGACAAGTTGATTCTGAGGAAAAAAATAAGTCTCTATCATTCAGTTATTCTTAATGAGCATCTCAGCCATGGGCTTCTTCGCTGGACACTGCTGAAACAGTTTTCCCACATGCTGCTTTCCAAAATAATCATATGAAATAAAGACCTGGAATCATTGTAAGAGAGGCTGATCATTAGCTTTTTAATTTCAAGACACAAACTGTATGCACCACACAGACCTCGTTAGGACACAACAGACAGCCACTAGAGTTTAGAGAGATTTTCCAAGAGTTTAGACAAAGGAGCTTTCTTTTTGTGCCTCAGGAGGGGACTGCTCCATTCCCAGAGTAGACTTGTTAATAAAGGTTCCATTGTGTCACTGGTAAGCTTATGAGACCTAACAGCACATCCAAATTACCCACAAGATCATTGCACTATAAAGGATGAAACAAGAGCATTTGGTGGACCAAGTGGGGAACTGATGGCATAGGAGCTGATGGACCTCCCCAGCTGGCCAGGCTCAGAACACTCCAAGTTCAGTTGAGTGAATGTGACCAGTGAAGTCAGTCCACCACAACTCCAGTTCCAGCTTGTCAAAGCAGAAACTTTGACATGTGAGTCAAAGCCAAAGTTCCACTCATTCAGCATCTGTGAACTTACTTTTGTGATGTGTCAGGAATGGGGAAAAGAGTCAGGATAAGACTCTCCCATCTGAGTGTAAAAAGGAAAAAAAAAGAAATACAGAATATAATTCTGTACAAGGTAAGTATTGCAGTGTAACTGTTTGTGTATTTTTAACTCTTTGACTCTTTATTCCCTTCTATAGAAATAACTAAATCATGATTTTTATGAGCATTGAAGAGCTTGGAGTGTTTCAGGTACTCCATAAATATATGATATAACAATTATATAAGTGCTGCTCCTCTGAATTTGTAGCCAGATTGTCTCCCTACCCTTTCTAAAATACAAGTCTCTCCCATAGAATTTCATTTGATGAACCTGACAAATCTATAACAGAGATACTACTCACCTTTGAGGAGGACAGGCCATACAACAGAATGGGTTTATCTAAGTTACACATTTCATAGAAAGCAGACATGAGACCCAGCTCAATTAATATAAACTTGGCCACAAAATCCTTATGCTTTTAAGTTATACTGAGGTCAAAATCATTAGGCTATGCCTACACAAAGGAGGAAAAGACTGATTCTAACAGACCATCAAGGAAGGCTTACTGCAGGAAGAAACGGGAATACACACACACACACACACACACACACACATATATACATGCTTTCCTGATAAAAGTGTTCATGGCTCCCCACTTATTTAAAATAAAGTACAATCCTCTTATTAAGATCAGAAATCCTCCCTTCCCTTCATCACCCCCACCCAAGTCACTAACACGTCTGTTAAGTTACAGCCATCAACTTTATCTCACTATATACTTTTTCTCTCTGCTTCTGCTGTTCCTACTCTAATCTAAAGTATGATCATTTCACACCCAGTTCTTCCTGTTGATCTCCCAAGACCCCTTTCTGTCAGCCTACAATCCACTCTTTTCACAGTAGAAAAAGTTTAAAATGCAAATCAGACCACAGCATTCCCCTAATTCAAAGTTGTTTGTAATCATCAATCATATTTATAGTTAAATGTGAAGTCCCTACCATGGCCTCCAAATATGCATGATCTGCTGCCTGCTTATCTTTCAAATTTCATTTCACCAACTTCTCCCCCACCCGTTACATTGCAGACACAAAGACCTCCTTTATTTTGTCCAACAGAACACATTGTTTCCCTACCCCAAGGCTCTGTACTTGTTGTTTTCTCTGTCCCAGAAGCCATTGTATTTATTTTGTGACTCCTTCCTTCTTGGTCAGATCTCAAATGTCACCTCCTTAGGGCTTTCTGAAACTCCATCTACTAGAAAGTCGCATTCCTGCACACACACACACACACACACACTCCACTAACCTCACCACTATGCTTTCTTGCCACACACTGTCTAATTTCTTTAAGTCACTGATAATAAGGTACCTTGTTTTTTTTTAATTAATGACTGGATCCCCCATTGAAACAAATATTATTCTACATGATATCCTGGGTTGCAAATGTGCCTGGCATTTATTTAGCAGGAAGGAAAAAAAAGAAGTAAATGAGGAGAAAGGAAGGAGGGAGATGGAGGGAGGGAAGGAGGAAATGGAAAGTGAGAAAAAAAGGAGCAAACAGACACAGCTAGAGCTAAAGCACAGGGAGCAGAAATAGAAGTGTAAGTAGAAAAGTATAAGCACTTAGGGGATGCTGGAGCATAAATGCTAAGATTATCAAAAGATGAAGTAAAAAGGTCATAGTCTGATACGAAATTTAGTAAATAAACATTAGCTATCTGTTGCTGCACCCAGAATTTAGCTGCCTATTGCTACACTCAGAATTCAGCAGTTTTAAATAATAATAACTTGCTTAGAAGCACTCATGAGGTTCAGTCAAGACATCATCCTAGACTACATCATTTGAAGTCTTGAGTTGGGCTAGAGAATCAGCTTCCACACTGACCTTTGATTTGTGGACTCCTCCATAGTACTGCATGGTTCCCCTGACAGGACAGCCAGCTTCACCTAGAGTGAGTGATCCACAAAGGAGAGCAAGGAGAAACTCGAAGTACTTCTTGTGACCCATTCATAAAAGTCACTTACCATCACTTTTTTTCATTTGACAGGCAGAGTTAGACAGTAAGAGAAAGAGAGAGAGAAAAGTCTTTCTTCCGTTGGTTCACTCCCCAAATGGCCACCATGGCCGGTGCGCCATTACCATCACTCCTGTTGTATGCTATTTAGTGAGCCCATACCATAGGGGAGAAAGCTTAAGCTCTACCTGCCAAAGTGACATATTTGTGAACATATCTTATCCATAAAGCAATGAGAAGTTACTTGGGAAGAAGTCAGATATGTTTTAAGTGACTCGTTCTGGTTCTGATAAACTGGATAGATATAAGAAGGAATAGACTAAATACAGACAAATTTAGAGAATCTTGAAATAGCCCAAAGAGAGATTGAACAAACCTGAGTTGTATTACTAGCTGGCAGTAGAAGAGTTGAATTTGAAAAGTAATAAGAAAACAAAATTGTGGTATGTGGAAAAGAAAACTATCTAAATTAAATGTCATATTTTATTATTATTGGAGTGATGAATAACCACAAAGATAGAAAAGTTTATGAGACACAGAAGTTGAGAGAAACAGAATAAATAGTTCAACGTCAGAAATTTTGAGTTTGAGCTTCCAGGTTTAGTTGAGTTGTTTGCCACTGTAGCATTTATTCTTGCTTAATTTTTAAAATAGCCTCCATCTTTGAATGATACTCTTCTCACCTACGCTGATTTTTATGCATTGATGAGACTGTATCCAGTCATGCACTGGTAAACCAGTCTCTAAAATAAGAAACCAAATTAGTCCCTAATTTGCAGTGCGAATACTCTCACCTTTTCCAGTTTCATACTCTCAACAATTTAACAAGCAGCACATAAAATTACAGAAATGTAATATTCGGCTTGCTCCAACATACTATTGGGTAAATCCGTGGCTTAAACAATGAATCACATGATTCACATTTTTTAACTTTTATTTAATAAATATAAATTTCTGAAGTACAACTTTTGAATTATAACTGCTTTTCCCTCCATAACCTCCCTCCCACCCGCAATCATCCCATCTCCCACTCCCTCTCGCATCCAATTCTTCATCAAGATTAATTTTCAATTATCATAATATACAGAAGATCAACATAGTATATACTAAGTAAAGATTTCAACAGTTTGCACCCACACAGACACACAAAGTATAGAGTATTATTTGAGTAGTAGTTTTACATGATCCATATTTAAACCAATCAATGCATTGGATTATTTTTGTTCATGGTGATTGGTTCAGATCTGGGTATATCAGCTATTCAGAGTCAGTAAGGTGAAATAGGACTCCTACTATGCATCCTGAGATAAGAGTTTCACTTTTACTTAACACAGGTAAACATGAGATACACCAGCACTGTTGCACCATGTGAAGTCAAAGACTAAAGCCAACCCTTTGGAAACAAAATCTGAGAAATGAAAGAGTAAATCTATGTGACATTATGTGAGCCATAAATCTAACTGAAGTTAAAATTCATAGGCCTTTCAAATCAATGAGCCAGTATCTTCCCATATATATTTTATTCTTTCAATTTTGGGGGGTTATAAATAAAGTTTGTGTTGCCTTTCCTGACATCCAGACATTGTCAGCTGATACACTCTGTGACATTCAGATAGTTGGTTGTATGATCAAGCTCAATGGACAAATTTAGACTATCAGAATTTAGTGAAAATTCAATTCATAGAGAATAAACTCACCAAAAGAAAGAGCTATTCTGCTAACCTTACTATTCTTGGAATATTATAGAATTGGGAATCTATCTCAAAGCAGCATTAGAGATTATCAAATTCAGCTCCATCATTTAAAATTATGAAAGACATGGCCCTAAAATGTTCAATAACTGGGCCAAGCCCATTTAACTGATGACTTCATGACAGAGCCAAAACTGAAAAACTGATTTTCTGACTCCCACACAAATATTTCCACAAATCAACACAGTTCTGAGTTAGTAGAATATAATTTTATCCAAAAAAATTTACTGTGTGCATATTATGAAAATGAAGTAAACTGTTATGTACTAATAATTATGTTTGTCAGTTATAGACTACATTTATCATCATGTCCCTATAAAATTATATTGCCTAGTGATACCATAGCCATCTTAGTTTGTGTAAGCACACTCTTTGATATTTGCACAATGCCAAAACTACCTAATGACACATTTTTTGGAACATGGCCCTGTCCTTAAGTGACACATGGTTGGATGACATTTTACACTTTAATGGATAGTCCTTTACTATTTCAAAGCACCTTGTACCATTTAATCTTCTTTCCTACCCTGTAAGGTTAATAGGACAAGTATTTTAGAGATAAGAATATCTAGGGTAGGAGTATATGAATAACTTTTCCAAGATCAAATGTTTATTGCACATCAAAGCCAGAACCAGAATCTAGGACAGGTGACTCCTTCTTCCAATGGCCTCCCTTTGGCCGCTCTTCCAACGTAATTCTTGCATTCCACAAGTGTGTAAGGTGTAAATCCTGACTTTCCAGGATTTCAGTTAATTTCCCAGAAACTTCTGAAAAAAAAATTGCAAGATGTTTTCTCAGTGCTATTTTTTTTTTTTTTTTAGTTTTTAAATTTATTTGTGTGGCAGAGTTATAGGTAGAAAGAAAGAGACAGAGAGGTCTTCCATCTGCTGGTTCACCCTCCAAAAGTTTGCAATGGTCAAAGCTGGGATGATCTGAATCCAGGAGCCAAAATGTTCTTCTGAGTCTCCCACACAGGTGCAGGGGCTCAACTGCTTTCCCAGGCCATCATCAGGGAGCTGGATAAAAAATGGAGCAGTTGGAATTTGAACCGATGCCTATATGGGATGCTAGTGCCACAGGTGGAGGTTTAACCTCCTATGCCTCAGCACTGGTCCCTGTGATATTTTTATCAAATTTATTTTTTATTGGCAAAAATGGCATATATTTATGGTATATAACATTATATTTTTTAACTTTTACTTAATAAATATAAATTTCCAAAGTACAGCTTTGGGATTACAGTGGCTTTTTCCCCCCCACATAACTTCCCTACCACCTGCAACCCTCCCATCTCCTGCTCCCTCTCCCATTCTATTCACATCAAGATTCATTTTCAATTCTCTTTATATACAGAGGATCAATTTACTATGTATTAAGTAAAGATTTCAACAGTTTGCACCCACACAGAAACACAAAGTGTAAAGTACTGTTTGTGTACTAGTTATAGCATTAATTCACATTGTACAACATATTAAGGACAGAGATCCTACATGAAGAGTAAATGCATAGTGAAAACTGTTGTTCACTTAAAAATTGACACTCTTGTTTATGGCATCAGTAATCACCCTAGGCTCTTGTCATGAGTTGCCAAGGCTATGAAGGCCTTTTGAGTTCACCGACTCTGATCATATTTAGACAAGGTCATAGTCAAAGTGGAAGTTCTCTCCTCCCTTCAGAGAAAGGTACCTTCTTCTTTGATGGCCCCTTTTTTTTTTTGACAGGCAGAGTTAGACAGTGAGAGAGGGAGAGAGAGAGAGACAGAGATAAAGGTCCTTCTTCCATTGGTTCACCCTCCAAATGGCCACTGCAGCCAGTGCACTATGGCTGGTGCTGCGCCAATCTGAAGCCAGGAGCCAGGTGCTTCCTGCTGGTCTCCTATGCAGATGCAGGGCCCAAGCACTTGGGCCATCCTCCACTGCCTTCCTGGTGCACAGCAGAGAGCTGTACTGGATGAGGAGCAACCAGGACAGAATCTGGCGCACCAACTGGGACTAGAACCCAGGGTGCTTTTGCCGCAGGTGGAAGATTAGTCAAGTGAGCCATGGCACCGGCCTATGGCCCGTTCTTTCCACTGGGATCTCACTCACCGAGATCTCTCATTTAGGTTGTTTGTTTTTTCCAGAGTGTCTTGGCTTTCCATGCCTAAAATAATCTCATGGGCTCTTCAGCCAGATCTGAATGCCTTAAGGGCTGATTCTGAGGCAAGAGTGCTGTTTAGGACATCCTGCCATTCTATGAGTCCATTGTGTATCCCACTTCCCATGTTGGATCATTCTCTCTCTTTTTCATTCTATCAGTTAATATTAGCAGACACTAGTATTGTTTATGTGATCCTTTTGACTCTTAATCCTATCATTATGATCAACTGTGAACTGAAACTGATCACTTTGACTAGTGAGATGGCATTGGTACCTGCCACCTTGATGGGATTGAATTGGAATCCCCTGGCACATTTCGAACTCTACCAGTTGAGGCATTATTTTAAAATGTGTACACAATATGGAATGGCTAAATCAAACATGAACTAACACATGAGTTACCTCATATGCATCAGTTAATTATGGAGAGAACACAATTTTCAAATATAAAATATCTGCACTATTTCTGTAACTCTTCAGGCTGCTAAACTTCAGGATGCCTAGCAGTCAAGATGTCAGCACAGATGGTTTTGTTAAAGCTGTATTAGTTTCCTAGGGATGCTGAAACAAATGACCACAAATGTACTGGCTTACAGTGATAAAAATTTATTCTCTCACAACCTCACAATTCTAGAAGCCACAAGTTTATAGTCATGGTCACACTTCCTACAGAATCTCTAGGGAAGAATCCATTCCATACCACTTTCAGCATCAGTTGACTGTCACCTTCCTTGGTGTGTGACCACATCACACCTTTCTCTGCCTCCACCTTCACCTAGTCTTCTCATTGTGCCTGTCCTCTCTGTGTGTCCTAAAGATATGCTTGCTGTTGAATTTAGGCTCTATTCAGATAATTCAGGATATCTTCATCTCACTTTCCTTAACTTAATTACATCTACAAGACTGTTTTATTCTTTGCAAAATGGAGACAACATTCACAGTTTCTGAAGATTAGAACATGGATACATCATTTTGGAGGCCACAATTCAGGCCACTACAGGAGGCAAAGGAGAAGAGTTATTTAATCAAGAATTGGGAGTTTAGCAAGTAGAGTGAATCAAATCTCTGCCCCAGTAATGACCAAATAGTCTCCTTCATAGAAATGGTCTTCACCTTATCTACAAATGTTGAAAATATCCAAGAGGTAAATCCTCTGGAAGGAAACCCTACAACCAGCTTTGTCAGTTAGCAGTGGGTCATGGGCTGGAGGGTGAGAATGTATCCAACGAGTTATGACCGGCTTACATGCTTGGGCATATGCCTTGTTTATATGATAACCTCTGCCAAAATCAGCTTTGTGCCAAGAGGCAAACTTGAAAAGCCACACTTGAAACAAGAGCTCCTGTTTATCTCTAGCCAGGATCACAAGTTCTCTGCCCCTCTCTCCTGGAGAACCAGCCACCAGACCAGCTGTACTCCTCCTGCTATTCCTTTAAATAAAGTTTTATATGAGTGTTCATTTTTAACTCTAGAGCTATGTCTGTGATGTATCACAATCTACAGAATTTACACGTAATGTGCAGTCTTTCAGGGGCTAGTGCACTTATTCCAAGGCAGAGACACCTCTGTGCCCATGCTGCAGGGAGTAGAAAAAGAAGAGAATGAACACAGAATGTGATGGGGATGTTCAGAGTGTCCCAGGCCCACTCCTTATCCTCATCCTCTTTTCTCCATCACTCACTGCTGTGACCTTATTGGACTCCCTTACCAAATGACTAAAAATGTATTTGACCCATGGAGGGCCCTGGGGAAACTGAAGGAAGGAAGCACCTGCTTGGCAGCTGTTTCCTCATAGCATCTGCCTCCAGATCTAGGAAGCACTTCTTAGACTTACACTAGGCCTGCAGCTGGAGACCTCTGAGTACTGCACTATGTTCTGCCTCCAGATCTAGGAAGCACTTCCTAGACTTACACTAGGCCTGCAGCTGGAGACCTCTGAGTACTGCACTATGTTCTGCCTCCAGATCTAGGAAGCACTTCCTAGACTTACATTAGGCCTGCAGCTGGAGACCTCTGAGTACTGCACTATGTTCTGCCTCCAGATCTAGGAAGCACTTCCTAGACTTACACTAGGCCTGCAGCTGGAGACCTCTGAGTACTGCACTATGTTCTGCCTCCAGATCTAGGAAGCACTTCTTAGACTTACACTAGGCCTGCAGCTGGAGACCTCTGAGTACTGCACTATGTTCTGCCTCCAGATCTAGGAAGCACTTCTTAGACTTACATTAGGCCTGCAGCTGGAGACCTCTGAGTACTGCACTATGTTCTGCCTCCAGATCTAGGAAGCACTTCTTAGACTTACATTAGGCCTGCAGCTGGAGACCTCTGAGTACTGCACTATGTTCTGCAGTTTTTCCTACATCTGCTTATCCACTGTTTTTCCAATAGTTCCACTGTTTACCAGTCCAAACATTTTCCTAATTTGATTTTGGCATGTCCCATGAAGGGACTCGTACTGATGAAACCCAGACCTTTCAAGATCCTTACTAGATGTTTCATTTCACTGACTACGAAAGTCTGAGCAAGAATTCTTAATCCCATATTATAATGGGGCAACTGAGGCTTACAGGATTTTCATAACTTGCTCTTAAAGATACAGTCAGCAAGTGAGGAGTGAGATTTAAAGCCAGGTTGGTATAACCTCAAAGTCTTGGATTTTCAGCTTTTTCCTCATAATACAGAAGAAATCTCTTAAAACATACCTGGAAAAGCAAGAAACTTTGAGGCCCAAAAATATCACAACAGTTTAAATGCTTTATTCAAAGTAAAGTTTCATAAAGCCTCTAAGGCTTTGATTCCCCTTAGTATTATGTGAATAATAATAATAATAATTAATATACCTAGCAGCCACAGTAATTAGAATGTAATTTACATATTTACACTAGACTCCAAAAATAAATCTAGCAGTAAATACATATATGGTGCTGATTTAAATTCCTTATAAACCTCTTCTTTCCCTCATTACTCTGTGTGTCAAACAGATAGCAGCCAATCACAAAATCTTCATCCTCCCAACCTCCAAGCTTTAATGTAACTCTCAACAGGGTCTCTGCTTCCTAGTGTCTTCCCTTTTCCTCCTGCCTACGATGCTCTCCAATAAGTTACTCTGGTCTCTTCTCATCTTCTCCAGATTTCCTGTTGACTCCTCCTGATTAACTCCCAACTAAAGAGCAAATTGATAGCTATCTGAGCAGTGTATCCATATTCTTGGGAGATTAGGGGTTTAATTAATATTCTAAACTGTTAATTAATTTCTCTGCCACATAACCTATATGTATTTAGTTACTCAAGGAGACTTCCTCCGGGTCTCCCATGTGAGTGGAAGGGCCCAAGCACTTGGGCCATCTTCTACTGCTTTCCCAAGCCATAGCAGAGAGCTGGATGGGAAGAGGAACAGCCAGGACTAGAACCATATGGGATGCCAGCGCAGCAGGTGGAGGATTAACCTACGGAGCCACAGCTCTGGCCCCAAAATTTATTTTCTTTTTTTTTATATATATAAAGCTTTTATTTAAAGAATATAAATTTCCAAAGAACAGCTCATGGACCACAATGGCTCCCCCCCCACACAACCTCCCTCCCTCCCCCCGCCCTCCCCTTTCCCGCTCCCTCTCCCCTTCTGTTCACATCAAGATTCATTTTCGATTCTCTTTATACACAGAAGATCAGTTTAGTACATATTACGTAAAGATTTCAACGGTTTGCCCTCGCATAGAGACACAAAATGATAATACTGTTGGAGTACTAGTTATAGTATTAATTCACAATGTACAGCACATTAAGGACAGAGATCCTATATGATTTTTTTTTTAAAAAATTGATTAATTGTCTATGCAATTTCCAGTTTAACACCAAGATTTTTTTTTTTCATTTGCAATTATCTTTATATAAAGAAGATCGATTCAATATATACTATGTAAGGATTTCATCAGTTTGCACCCACACAGAAACACAAAGTGTAAAAATACTGTTTCAGTACTAGTAATAGCATCACTTCACATTGGATAACACACTAAGGACAGATCCCCCATGAGACGCAAGTACACAGTGACTCCTGATGTTGATTTAACAATTTGACACTCTTGTTTATGGCGTCAGTAATCTCCCTAGGCTCTGGTCATGAGTTGCCGAGGCTATGGAAGCCTTTAGGGTTAGCCGACTTCGATCTTATTCCCACAGGGCCATAGTCAAAGTGGAAGTTCTCTCCTCCCTTCAGAGAAAGGTACCTCCTTCTTTGATGGCCCCGTTCTTTCCACTGGGATCTCACTCGCAGAGATCTTTCATTTCGGTCTTCTGTTTTTTCCAGAGTGTCTTAGCTTTCCATGCCTAAAATATTCTCATGGGCTCTTGAGCCAGATCCGAATGCCTTAAGGGCTGATTCTGAGGCCAGAGTGCTATTTAGGACATCTGCCATTCTATGAGTCTGCTGTGTATCCTGCTTCCCATGTTGGATCATTCTCTCCCTTTTTCATTCTATCAGTTAGTATTAGCAGACACTAGTCTTGTTTGTGTGATCCCTTTGGCTCTTAGACCTATCAGTGTGATCAATTGTGAGCTGAAATTGATCACTTGGACTAATGAGATGGCCTTGGTACATGCCACCTTGATGGGGTTGTATTGGAAACCCCTGGCACAATTCTAACTCCATCATTTGGGGCCGTTCCGATTGAGCCTGTCCCAAGTTTTACATCTCCTCCCTCTCTTATTCCCACTCTTATATTTCACAGAGATCACTTTTCAGTTAAAATTTAAACACCTAAGAATAATTCTGTGTTAATTACAGAGTTCAACCTCTAGTACTAGGATAAAGAAAAAAAAAATACTACCATGGATAAAGTATTACATTGTACAACAACAGTCAGCACAAGAGCTGATCGAGTCACTGTTTCTCATAGTGTCCATTTCACTTCAACAGGTTTCCCCTTTGGTGCTCAGTTAGTCATCGCCAATCAAGGGAAACAAATGATATTTGTCTCTTTGGGACTGACTTAATTCACTGAGCATGATGTTTTCCAGATTCCTCCATTTTGTTGCAAGTGACCGGATTTCATTGTTTTTGACTGCTGTATAGTATTCTGTAGAGTACATGTCCCATAATTTCCTAATCCAGTCTACTGTTGATGGGCATTTGGGTTGGTTCCAAGTCTTAGCTATTGTGAATTGAGCCGCAATAAACATTGCTGTGCAGACGGCTTTTTTGTTTGCCAATTTAATTTCCTTTGGGTAAATTCCAAGGAGTGGGATGGCTGGGTTGAATGGTAGGGTTATATTCAGGTTTCTGAGGAATCTCCAGACTGACTTCCATAGTGGCTTCACCAGTTTGCATTCCCACCAACAGTGGATTAGTGTCCCTTTTTCCCCACATCCTCTCCAGCATCTATTGTTGGTGGATTTCTGAATGTGAGCCATTCTCACCGGGGTGAGGTGAAACCTCATTGTGGTTTTGATTTGCATTTCCCTGATTGCTAGGGATCTTGAACATTTTTTCATGTGTCTGTTGGCCATTTGGATTTCCTCTTTTGAAAAATGTCTATTGAGGTCCTTGGCCCATCTCTTAAGTGGGTTGTTTGTTTTGATGTTGTGGAGTTTCTTAATTTCTGTGTAGATTCTGGTTATCAACCCTTTAGATTTTTTAATCATTTGTAATTATCTTTATATAAAGAAGATCGATTCAATATATACTATGTAAGGATTTCATCAGTTTGCACCCACTCAGAAACACAAAGTGTAAAAATACTGTTTCAGTACTAGTAATAGCATCACTTCACATTGGATAACACATTAAGGACAGATCCCTCATGAGACGTAAGTACACAGTGACTCCTGATGTTGATTTAACAATTTGACACTCTTGTTTATGGCGTCAGTAATCTCCCTAGGCTCTGGTCATGAGTTGCCGAGGCTATGGAAGCCTTTAGGGTTCGCCGACTTCGATCTTATTCCCACAGGGCCATAGTCAAAGTGGAAGTTCTCTCCTCCCTTCAGAGAAAGGTACCTCCTTCTTTGACGGCCCCGTTCTTTCCACTGGGATCTCACTCGCAGAGATCTTTCATTTCGGTCTTCTGTTTTTTCCAGAGTGTCTTAGCTTTCCATGCCTAAAATATTCTCATGGGCTCTTGAGCCAGATCCGAATGCCTTAAGGGCTGATTCTGAGGCCAGAGTGCTATTTAGGACATCTGCCATTCTATGAGTCTGCTGTGTATCCTGCTTCCCATGTTGGATCATTCTCTCCCTTTTTGATTCTATCAGTTAGTATTAGCAGACACTAGTCTTGTTTGTGTGATCCCTTTGACTCTTAGACCTATCAGTGTGATCAATTGTGAGCTGAAATTGATCACTTGGACTAATGAGATGGCCTTGGTACATGCCACCTTGATGGGATTGTATTGGAAACCCCTGGCACAATTCTAACTCCATCATTTGGGGCCGTTCCGATTGAGCATGTCCCAAGTTTTAAATCTCCTCCCTCTCTTATTCCCACTCTTATATTTCACAGAGATCACTTTTCAGTTAAAATTTAAACACCTAAGAATAATTGTGTGTTAATTACAGAGTTCAACCAATAGTACTAGGATAAAGAAAAAAAAATACTATCATGGATAAAGTATTACATTGTACAACAACAGTCAGCACAAGAGCTGATCGAGTCACTGTTTCTCATAGTGTCCATTTCACTTCTACAGGTTTCCCCTTTGGTGCTCAGTTAGTCATCGCCAATCAAGGGAAACAAATGATATTTGTCTCTTTGGGACTGACTTAATTCACTGAGCATGATGTTTTCCAGATTCCTCCATTTTGTTGCAAGTGACCGGATTTCATTATTTTTGACTGCTGTATAGTATTCTGTAGAGTACATGTCCCATAATTTCCTAATCCAGTCTACTGTTGATGGGCATTTGGGTTGGTTCCAAGTCTTAGCTATTGTGAATTGAGCCGCAATAAACATTGCTGTGCAGACGGCTTTTTTGTTTGCCAATTTAATTTCCTTTGGATAAATTCCAAGGAGTGGGATGGCTGGGTTGAATGGTAGGGTTATATTCAGGTTTCTGAGGAATCTCCAGACTGACTTCCATAGTGGCTTCACCAGTTTGCATTCCCACCAACAGTGGATTAGTGTCCCTTTTTCCCCACATCCTCTCCAGCATCTATTGTTGGTGGATTTCTGAATGTGAGCCATTCTCACCGGGGTGAGGTGAAACCTCATTGTGGTTTTGATTTGCATTTCCCTGATTGCTAGGGATCTTGAACATTTTTTCATGTGTCTGTTGGCCATTTGGATTTCCTCTTTTGAAAAATGTCTATTGAGGTCCTTGGCCCATCTCTTAAGTTGGTTGTTTGTTTTGATGTTGTGGAGTTTCTTAATTTCTTTGTAGATTCTGGTTATCAACCCTTTATCTGTTGCATAGTTTGCAAATATATTTTCCCATTCTGTCGGTTTCCTATTCACTTTCCTGACTGTTTCTTTTGCAGTACAGAAACTTTTCAATTTGATGCAATCCCAGTAGTTAATTTTGGTTTTCAGTGCCTGTGCTTCTGGGGTCTTTTCCAAGAAGTCTTTGCCAGTACCTATGTCTTGCAGGGTTTCTCCTATGCTCTCTAGTAATTTGATGGTGTCGGCTCGTAGGTTTAAATTTTTAATCCATGTTGAATGGATTTTTGTGTAAGGTGAAAGGTAGGGGTCTTGCTTCATGGTTCTGCACGTGGAAATCCAGTTTTCCCAGCACCATTTATTAAACAGACTGACCTTACTCCAGGGACTGGTTTTGGATCGTTGATCAAATATAAGTTGGCTGTAGGTGTTTGGATTGATTTCTGGAGTTTCTATTCTGTTCCATTGGTCTATCCATCTGTTTCTGTACCAGTACCATGCTGTTTTGATAACAACTGCCCTGTAGTATGTCCTGAAATCTGGTATTGTGATGCCTCCGGCTTTGTTTTTGTTGTACAAGATTGCTTTAGCTATTCGAGGTCTCCTGTGTCTCCATATGAATTTCAGCATCATTTTTTCCAGATCTGAGAAGAATGTCCTTGGTATCTTGATTGGTATTGCGTTGAATCTGTAAATTGCTTTTGGGAGAATGGACATTTTGATGATATTGATTCTTCCAATCCATGAGCATGGGAGATTTCTCCATTTTTTGGTATCCTCTTCTATTTCTTTCTTTAAGGTTTTGTAATTTTCATTGTAGAGATCTTTAATGTCCTTAGTTAAATTTATTCCAAGGTATTTGATTGTTTTTGTAGCTATTGTGAATGGGATTGATCTTAGCAGTTCTTCCTCAGCCGTGGCATTGTCTGTGTATACAAAGGCTGTTGATTTTTGTGCATTGATTTTATATCCTGCTACTTTGCCAAACTCTTCTATGAGTTCCAATAGTCTCTTAGTAGAGTTCTTTGGGTCCCCTAAATAAAGAATCATGTCGTCTGCAAAGAGGGATAGTTTGAGTTCTTCCTTCCCAACTTGTATCCCTTTAATTTCTTTTTCTTGCCTAATAGCTCTGGCTAAGACTTCCAGCACTATATTGAATAGCAGTGGTGAGAGTGGGCATCCCTGTCTGGTACCAGATCTCAGTGGAAATGCTTCCAACTTTTCCCCATTCAATAGGATATTGGCCGTGGGTTTTTCATAAATTGCTTTGATTGTATTGAGGAATGTGCCTTCTATACCCAGTTTGCTTAGGGTTTTCATCATGAAAGGGTGTTGAATTTTATCGAATGCTTTCTCTGCGTCTAGTGAGATAATCATATGGTTTTTCTTCTGCAGTCTGTTAATGTGGTGTATCACGTTGATTGTTTTGCGAATATTGAACCATCCCTGCATACCAGGGATGAATCCCACTTGGTCTGGGTGGATGATCTTTCTGATGTGTTGTTGCAGTCTATTGGCCAGAATTTTGTTGAGGATTTTTGCATCTATGTTCATGAGGGTTATTGGTCTGTAATTCTCTTTCAATGCTGCATCTTTTTCTGGCTTAGGAATTAAGGTGATGCTGGCTTCATAGAAAGAATTTGGGAGAATTCCCTCTTTTTCGATTGTTCTGAATAGTTTGAGAAGAATTGGGGTTAGTTCTTCTTTAAATGTCTGGTAGAATTCAGCTGTGAATCCATCTGGTCCTGGGCTTTTCTTTGTTGGGAGGGCCTTTATTACTGATTCAATTTCTGACTCACTTATGGGTCTGTTTAGGTTTTCTATGTCTTCCTGGTTCAATTTAGGTAGGTTGCATGTGTCCAGGAATCTATCCATTTCTGATAGGTTTCCCTGTTTGCTGGCATACAAGTCCTTGTAGTAATTTCTGATGATTCTTTTGATTTCTGTGGTGTCTGTTGTTATATTTCCTTTTTCATCTCTGATTTTACTGATTTGGGTCTTTTCTCTTCTTTTTTTAGTTAGTTGGGCCAATGGGGTGTCAATCTTGTTTATTTTTTCAAAAAACCAGCTCCTCGTTTGGCTGATTTTTTGTAATGTTTTTTTGGATTCAATCCTGTTGATTTCTTCTCTGATTTTGATTATTTCTCTTTTTCTACTAGATTTGGGTCTAGTTTGCTGCAAATTTTCTAGATCCTTGAGATGCATTGAAAGCTCATCTATTTGGTGCCTTTCCAGTTTCTTGATGTAGGCACCTATTGATATAAACTTTCCTCTTAACACTGCTTTTGCTGTATCCCATAAGTTTTGGTATGTTGTGCTGTTATCCTCATTTACTTCCAGAAAATTTTTGATTTCTCTTTTGATTTCTTCAGTGACCCATTGTTCATTCAGGAGCATGTTGTTCAATCTCCATGTGTTTGCATATGCTCTAGAGATTCCTGAGTTGCTAATTTCCAACTTCACTCCCTCATGGTCTGAGAAGTTGCACGGTATGATTCTAATTCTTTTGAATTTGCTGAGACTTGCTTTATGGCCTAATATGTGATCAATCCTAGAGTAGGTTCCATGTACTGCTGAGAAGAATGTGAATGCTTTACGTGTAGGATGAAAAGTTCTGTAGTTATCTGTTAGATCCATTTGGGCTATAGTGTTGTTTAAATCTACTGTCTCCTTGTTGATCTTCTGTCCTGTCGATCTGTCAATATCTGTGAGTGAAGTATTGAAGTCCCCCAGTACTATTGTGTTGGGGTCTAAGTCTCCCTTTAAGTTTCTTAACAAATTTTTTAAATAAACCTGTGGCCTGTAATTAGGTGCATATACATTGAGAATTGTTATATCTTCCTGTAGTATTGATCCCTTAATCATTATATAGTGCCCCTCTTTGTCTCTCTTAATGGTTTTTGTGTTAAAGTTTATGTAGTCCGATATTAAGATGGTTACACCCGCTCTTTTTTCATTTCTGTTGGCGTGGTATATCTTGTTCCATCCTTTTATTTTCAGTCTGTATGGATCTTCGTTGGAAAGATGTGTTTCTTGTAGGCAGCAAATAGATGGTTTTTGTTCCTTAACCCAATCAGCCAATCTCTGTCTTTTAACAGGACAGTTTAGACCTTTAATGTTCAATGTGACTATTGATAAGTGGTAAGTTTGCCCTGCCATTTGCCAGATATTTTCTAATGTATGCTTTGAATTCCCTGTGATCTTTTGCCGTGAGGTTCCCTTCGTTTACCTTCTTTCATGTTGATGGTCGTGTTTCTGTGTTTCTGTGTGTAACACGTCTTTAAGTATCTTTTGCAGGGCTGGACGAGTGGCAACAAATTCTTTCAATTTTTGTTTGTTATGAAAGGTCTTTATTTCACCTTCATTTACAAATGAGAGCTTTGCAGGGTATAATATTCTGGGCTGGCAGTTTTTCTCTCTAAGTACCTGGGCTATGTCTCGCCATTCCCTTCTAGCTTGTAGGGTTTCTGTTGAGAAGTCAGCTGTAAGTCTAATTGGAGATCCTCTGAGAGTAATCTGACGTTTCTCTCTTGCACATTTTAGGATCTTTTCTTTTTGCTTCACTGTGGTGAGTTTAATTACAATATGTTGTGCAGAGGATCTCTTTTGGTCATGTTTATTAGGGGTTCTATGAGCTTCCTGGATTAGGATTTCTCTGTCTTTCTCCAAGCCTGGAAAGTTTTCTGCTAGTATCTCCCTAAAAAGGCCTTCTAATCCTTTCTCCCTCTCCATAACTTCAGGAACACCTAGAACCCGAATGTTGGGTTTTTTAATAGTATCCTGTAAATTCCTGACGATATCTTTTAGTTTTCTAATTTCCTCTTCTTGTCTTTGGTTTGACTGTTTCCTCTCCTGTTCTCTGTCTTCTAGGTCCGATATTCTCTCTTCTGCTTCACCCATTCTGGTTTTAAGGCCCTCAAGATTGCTTGTCACTTGATCTATTGAATTCTTCAATTCATTAAGATTTTTTGTCACTATCGTAGCTTCTTGTTCTACTAGTTGTTTCATTTCGTTTTGATTTCTCCGTAGTACTTCATTCTCGTGAGTGAGATTTTCTATCTTATCCATTAAGGATTTCTGTAGTTCAAGAATTTGTTTTTGAGAACTTCTTAATGTTCTTATCAATTCTTTGAGATCTGCTTCTTGCATTTCTTCTATCTCATTATCTTCATAATCCTGACTTGGGGTGTCTTTTCCGTTTGGGGTCATCATAGCGTCTTCCTTGATCTTGCTCCCTCGGAATCTGTTTTTATTTGGCATTTTTTTTTTTTTCCCCACACTCTTTCTCTGGGTTGTCAAGGTAACGGAGTTTGTGTGCGTGGTGTGTTCCCAGTTTTTGGATCCCCTTCAGGTTTCTACAGCCTCGGGTTTTTGGTTCCGTCTGCCTCAGTGATGGGCGGGCGGGCGGGCGCGCCTTGTCCCACTGCGTTTAATCAAATTCGACTTTGCAAGGTGGGCGGCGAGAGGGGCTAGTGTCCGTGCGGGCTCACCTCAACTGTGCTGTTTCCCCCGTGGGGGTCTGCTTCCCCCCGCCAGTGTCTCGGGATCCCTGTATCGGCCCCCGTTCAAGCGCTCAGTTCCAATGGCGACTGTGTTCCGCCCGGCTTCCGTTGCAGCCGGCGGGCGCGCACCGTCCCACTGTGTTCAGTCTAGCTCGAGTGAGCAGGGTGGGCAACGAAAGAGGCTAGTGTCCGTGTGGGCTCGCCTCAATTGTGCTGTTTCCCCCGTGGGGTCTGCTTCCCCCCCGCCAGTGTCTCGGGATCCCTGTATCGGCTCCCGTTTAAGCGCTCGAATCCAATGGCGACTGTGTTCCGTCCGGTTCCCATCCCTCCCGGCAGCTCCCGTGCCACTAAGGCACGATTTGCCGTTCGCAAACTTACTTTCCCCTAGGTCCTCTGCGTCTCATTCACTGGGTCCGGAAGAATTTCCACTGCATTTTTTTCCCTGAGATTTTTCCTGAGGCTACAGTAACTCTGTTTTTATTAAACTATCTTTTTGCGGACTGCTAGTGCCCGTCCTCACTATTCCGCCATCTTGGCTCCGCCCCCCAATTTATTTTCATAATGATGAAATTGTCTAGTGCTGTTCTATGTCCCATTCTCCAATGAAGCAACCAAGTCATAGGAAGCGCACTCTAAAACAAGCTTCATCTGCTGAAGAGAGGTCCTAAAACCCCACCAACACAGCTTTACTTAAACACCTTAATGGATAGGATTCAACAAACGGCAGAATATGTCAGTACTCATGAAAAGCTATTTGCTGGGGCTGGCTCTGTGGCATGGTGGGTAAAGCCGTTGCTGGCATCCCATATGGGTGCCAGTTTGAGTCCTGGCTGCTCCACTTCTGATCCAGCTCTTTGCCATGGCCTGGGGAAGCAGTGGAAGATGGCCCAAGTGCTTGGGCCCCTGCACCCACATGGGGGATCCAGAAGAAGCTCCAGGCTTCGGATCAGCGAAGCTCCAGCTGTTGCAGCTAATTGGGAAGTGAACCAGCGGCTGGAAGACCTCTCTCCCTCTCCTTGCCTCTCCTTCTCTCTCTGTGTAACTCTTTCAAATAAATAAATAAAACCTTTAAAAAAAAGAAAAGCTATTTGCTGTGGGACTTTTTAAAATAACCCTTCAGGTTGAAAGCAGTTTATCCCAAGGTACTCTCTTTGATTAGGGAAAATGAAGACTAAAAAGGAAAGAGGTTGATTAGCTCCGAGACTTAAAATACAGATCCTGACAAGAATACTAGAAAAAGAGGCCAAGTCTCCTAACTCTACCTGTAGTTCATGGGGACAACAAAAGTCTTCATTTTTCTGGGCCCAAGAAGATGTCAACGAAGCAGAGAAAGAAATAATCCAGTTTCTTCTTCTACTGTTCTGTACAATAGGGAGCATAGATGGATGGAGAATATCATTAGCTGAGGTTCTGCTACAAGTGGAGTATCACTGGATAAATTAATAACTCACCTTCAACCACAAAAGTGGGAAATACAGAGGCCAGGATTGAAGAATGTTAATATGTTCATCACCTGGCTTCTGCACTTCCACCATGTACTAAATTATATCCGTAGCAACAAACACTCATCAGTGTGTTACTAAATCTCTAAAGCCTGATAGAATATCTGGCACAGAGAAGAAGTGCAATAAAAATATGTTGGATAAATAAACAAATTAATGAGTTCTTTCTGACTTCAAAGCTCAAGGTTATTCCACTCCCCCTTGCTTGTAGCTAGAAAAACAGAATACAAATAGCCGCTGCTCTTAGATTTTGAGATGTCTCTTCTGCGGTGTATCAGTCTCAGGATAGAACTTCTACCTTTGAAATAAAACCTCGTTTGTCCATATAAGTTGTTTTTGTTTGATACTATCCAGTCCATCAAATTCAAAATGAGAACCAGAATTCCTGCTAGCAAACCAACACATTAGCCTTCATGATGATGTGACTATATAACTTCTAACCCTACAGTTATAACTTGAAAGCAAACTGGAAACACTGTTTAGCAGAAACAATTACATTATTATGAAAATGTCCATGAATATCTATTGCTTGGGCTGTATTTGCAGCCAAAATCCAGTCATTCAACAAGTTGTTTACCACACTACACAGAAGGAGTGGTTTGTATATTTTTTTTGTCATTGAATTGATGAATTGCTGTGGCGTCAGGTAGTCAGCTTTTATCTTGGGAAATAATCATCTTCCATGGGAAGAGCTCTTCAGCTGTGTGGCAGTGCTTTATCACAGGCAGCACATGAGTGGTGCTGTTTGCAATTTGATAAACGTGCACAGTCAGGCTCAGAGGTCCCGAGACACAAGTCTGATATGTAAACACAATCAAATCATGCTGTTAACCAAGGGACAGAGCTGTGATTGCTCATCTTTCTCTGTCTCCTTCAACTCCCGGGGAAAAAACACATACCTCATTCTGCACTAGCAAAGAGAGGGCCATTCTTCAGTCTTCGGTAGTACTAGGATGAGTGTCCAATATTTTCCATCTGTTACAAACTGAGCTTTCAATTGGGATAAACTACAGCCAAACAAAATACTTCATTGGAAACTGTACCACTTTCAAACCTTTTTAAGCAGATTTCAAAATACAGAAGAGTTCCTAAGGAATGTAGCAGAATAGTTAATTCTTTCAAATTTTCTCAGCCATAACTTTTGGCATCATGGAACTTCAGGTTAGGAAGGACCAGAAATGTCACAAATGCACACACAAACACACAAACACCCTCTCTACAAACAACTAAGGACTCAATTATTGTTTAATTTAAGCCTCACCAGCAATTTCTTTTTTAAAGATTATTAAGGCCGGCACCGTGGCTCAATAGGCTAATCCTCCTCCTGCGGTGCCGGCACCCCGGTTCTAGTCCTGGTGGGGTTCTATTCCGGTTGCCCCTCTTCCAGGCCAGCTCTTTGCTGTGGCCCGGGAGTGCAGTGGAGGGTGGCCCAAGTGCTTGGGCCCTGCACCTGCATGGGAGAGCAGAAGCACCTGGCTCCTGGCTTCAGATCAGCACGCTGCGCTGGCCGCAGCACACTGGCCACGGCGGCCATTGGAGGGTGAACCAACGGCAAAGGAAGACCTTTCTCTCTCTCTCTCTCTCTCTCTCTCTCTCTCTCACTGTCCACTCTGCCTGTAAAAAAAAATGTTAAACAAAAGGGGAAAATTAAGCAACTTGTTTTAGGTCCTATGTTTGGTGTCAGAGGAGTCAAAATTAGAATCCAACTCTATCTTTAAGTCTGAGTTTTAACTAATACACTGTACCATGGGACCTCTATATTACTCCTACCAATTTATGCTTGTACTTTTTGTTGGAGCCAGCCCATCCAATCCTCAAACATCTCTATTTGAGTGATCTATTCTAGGAAGTGAATTATAAGTTTCTTTTATAACTGACACCTACTGCTCTTAGGTCTGGACTGGGGTTTTGGTAAGTACAGCCCCTCTTCTATGTCACAGGTTTCAAAGGTTTAAAGTCACCTGAGACTTCTTTCTTTGGGGTAAATATTCCCTGATCCTTCAGAGATCTTCAATGTAACACGGTTTCAGGGTTTTTTTTTTTTATTTTTTTTTCCTTTAATGGTTGTTTATTTGACAGGCAGAGAAGATCTCCCATCCACTGGTTCATGCCCCAAGTACCTGCCATGGCTGAAGCTAGGAGCCAGCAATTCAATCCAGGAAGCAAATTACTTGAGCCATCACCATGACCCGCAGGGCATAGGTCTTCCATCTACTGGTTCACTCCCCCATTGGCCGCAATAGCCGGAGCTGCACCAATTCGAAGCCAGGAGCCAGGAGCTTCTTCCAGTTCTCCCACGTTGGTGTCCTTGGGCCCCCTTCTACTGCTTTCCCAGGCCATAGCAGAGAGCTGGATTGGAAGTGGAGCAGCTGGGTCTCCAACCGGTGCCCATATGGGATGCTGATGCTTCACGCCAGGGCATTAACCCACTGTGCCACTGCACCGGCCCCCATTTTTAGTGCTTTCTGTTCTGTGTGAGTTCCTTTTAAAACGTGGTTCCATAATACTCAAATAATTTCAACCATTATCTGATCTCCCCAAGAACAAAAGTCTCAATACTTTTCATATATTAATGCAGCAAAGATCAAGGTAAAGTTTGCCAATTCTCCACTGATCTTTTTCATTCTATACCTTGTGGGTACCCAGTTTGCCTCAAAAATCGCCTAATTCCCACACATAATGCCAAATCTCCAGTACTGCTTTTCTAAAAATACAAGGAAATCTCACTTGTATATAAAACTAATCAGAGAACCCAATGAGACTCTATATTGTGAAATTTAATGTACTTAATGTCTTTTCTCTCTCCCCAAAGCCTCATAGCCCAAGGGTCTCCTATTCTTACAAAGTCCATAAACCTTTAAACTCCTGTCTCAAACATAGTCATGCTCCCTGGAAAGTAGTCTCAAGTGGGTTGTCTTGCTGTAACTGCCATTTCTGTTTATAGTCCAGTGACCCTTCACCCTTGCCACTGCTAAGGAGACCAACCAGGAAGGGGAGTTTGAGCTTATGTGGAATTGTTACCCTCAGAATGATTTTTGTCAACTACAGCAAAACAGATGTGTTCCTTGTCAAATGGTGCCAAATAATCTCGTTGTATATTATTTTTCAGAAATATGTTAGAATGTTAGACTCTCAAAACCCATCTATTTGCTGCTTACAAGAAACACATCTTTCCAACAAAGATGTATGCAGACTGAAAGTTAAAGGTTGGAAAAAAGATATCCCATGCCAACAGAAACCAAAAATGAGCTGGCATAGCCATCTTAATATCAGACAAAATAGACTTAAACACTAAATTGATTTATTTATTTAAAAGTAAATTACAGAGACATACACACACTTTCTCTCTCACACACACACAGAGACATACAGAGAGAGAGAGAGAGAGAGAGAGAGAGAGATCTTACACCAGCTAATTCACTCCCCAGATGGCCCAACAGCCAGGACTGAGCCAGGCCAAAGCTAAGAGCCAGGAGCATTATCCAGGTCTCCCACATTGGTAACAGGGGCCCAAACACTTGGGTCATCTTCAGCTCTTTTTCCCAGGCCATCAACAGGAAGCTGGATCAGAGATGAAACAGTCAGGAAAAAACTGGGACCCACTTGGGATGCCAGAATTGCAAGTGGAAGCTTTACCCCCTACACCACAATGCCAGACCCTCTATCTCATTTTTCTTTTTTCTTTTTAAATTTTTTTAATTTAGGCCGGCGCCGTGGCTCAACAGGCTAATCCTCCGCCTTGCGGCGCCGGCACACCGGGTTCTAGTCCCGGTCGGGGCGCCAGATTCTGTCCCGGTTGCCCCTCTTCCAGGCCAGCCCTCTGCTGTGGCCCAGGAGTGCAGTGGAGGATGGCCCAAGTGCTTGGGCCCTGCACACCATGGGAGACCAGGATAAGCACCTAGCACCTGGCTCCTGCCATCGGATGAGCGCGGTGCGCTGGCCGCAGCGCGCCGGCCGCGGCAGCCACTGGAGGGTGAACCAATGGCAAAGGAAGACCTTTCTCTCTGTCTCTCTCTCTCACTGTCCACTCTGCCTGTCAAAAAAAATTTTTTTTTTAATTTATTAATGAATAGAAAACAGACTTCATCAATTCCATACATGTGATCCCAAGTATGTAGTGACGCTTTCCTCTCTCCCTCCCTCCTTCTTCCATTCTTTCCTTTTTCCTTTGCATTTTTTTGTGATAGCATACTCTCAAGTTACTTTACAATCATAGGCTCAATGCTCTTCTAAGCAAAGAGCTCTACAAGTAAAAGATAGCATACCATTGTGTCATGTGGTATAGACAAGTGTTGTAGATAACAATCAAATCACAAGATGTCAACTTAGCTCGAAATGTTAGCTACACCCAGAGAAAGCATGCTATTTGTCTTTTTGCATTTTGCTTATTTCATTAAACATAATAGTCTCCAACTACACCGATTTTGTTGTGAAACAATCTCTGGTATTGTGTACACATATTCTCTTAGATTCCCATCATTTTATTGAAACAATGAGCTGAACACTTCCATTCTGTCACATAAATAGCAGAAATAACAGTAATAAAAATCATTTAAGTTGCTTCAAAAAATTCGTCTTCTTCAAGTGTAGTCCTGGGCACATGAAGATCACACAATCTCAGTGGTTGCCCAGGTGAGAACAGGAAAGTCTCCTGGTTACAGAAGAGGCACAGCAAGGCTGCTTAACCAATTTGACTGCTAACAGGACCCTTTCTTTTTCTGATTCACCATCTATATTCTTATAATAAACTCTCATTTTTGTTAACAGTCTATGTACATAAAAAATGAGTACAGAATCAGTTAATATTATAGATTTCATAATTTGCAAACTTTCATAATTTCATATACATACATATACATATACTACCAGTGGCAAACAAATACACACACACACACACACACCTCTGCAGTGGCCAGTCTGTATTCTGACCAGCTACGCACATTGTGGTCTGTTGTGAACATCTGAGCTGAAGCATGGCCATTTAGAGCAGAAGCTAAGGCACCAGTTGAAATGCTTTACCCTGTATCACATTGCCTGGGTTCCAGTTCCAGATCTGCTTCCAAGAATCTTTGATTAGCAGCTTTCTGCTAATGCACTAATGTGCACACTGGGAGGCAGTAGCTGACGGCTCAAGTACTTGGATTCCTGCCACTGATGTGGGAGAGCCAGATGAAGTTCCAGGCTCCTGGCTTCAGCCTGGAACATCCCAGGCTGTGACAGACATTGAAGGAGTGAATCAGTGAATGAAAAGCCCCCCTCTCTCTAACTCTTCCTTCTCTGTCTTTGTCTCTCTGCCTTTCAAGTAAAAATGAAATAAATAAATTTATATAAAAAGAAAATAAAAACTTAGCTGAACTAACAAGAGTCTTACCCCTAAAAATTTAAACTAAGGAACAACCAACACAAGCAGAAAATTATGACGCCAGAGAGGATTCTGTGAAGCATAAAATATGGGACAAATATTATGCTTCCCAATTTATATGGACATTTCATTTAAATGCAATAGTACTTTTATGATTTTAAAAATTTATTTATATCTGACACATAAAAGTTATCCATAGTTATGGGGTACCATGTGATGTGGCAATACATGCATTCATTGTGTAATGTTCAACTCAAGATAAGCAAATTCATACCCTAAAACATTTATCATAACTTTGTGGGCAAAAATCAAAAATTTCTTCTCCTCACTTTTTTGAAATATGTAGAACATTATTATTATCTACAGTCACCCTTCTGTGCATTAGAACATCAGAATTCTTGTCTTCTAATTATAACTTAGAACCTGTTGATCCACTTTACCCCATTCCTCACTCAGAACAATCTTTTAAAACATGAGTTATTGTTCTCTTCATTTCGTTGCTGATCAAACTGAGACTTAAATAATATCCTCAAAGTCACATGCTAATAAATAACAAAGTCAGGATCTAAATCCAAGAAATCTGACCCCAAGTCTAGGCAGCTAATCATATTTATGACAATGAAAATCTTTATAATGAAAACTTATGCTACAGTGTTAGGGCCTTGATAAAGTAATGTGATGAAGAACGAGAAATGCTCACTGCAATGAGCACCTAATGATGAGGTGAGCATGGGGGCTCTGACCGAATCTGAAGCATAAGACTGGAACTTTGAGGAATAACATTTTGCACTGAGAACAAAATGTTATTTAGGAGCTAACTCGTCCTTGGAGCACAAGTATAGTGCATGCAGTGACCCTGAGGAAGCGCAAATCATAGCAACTTGTGGACCTGAAAGAAAGTCAGAATGGCTGGAACAAAGAGAGAATTCTGGGAGACTGGGGAGTAACCACAGTAGAAAAGGAAGTCAAAGCTCCTTCCAGCTGGGCCTGGTAAAGTATGCTAGTGAATTGTACTGAAAATAGTCCTCTCACAGGAAGAATCACAAATTCTAGGCTTGCATCACCTCCTACCTCAAGAGGTCATCATGGATGGATGAACTAACACATCCCATACTCACAAGGTATAGAATGTCATGGTTCAACATGGCTGAAGGATCCTCCCATTTATCCAATCAGCAGGAGGGACCATGTCACATGATCCCTTGAGCCCATCATATTTGAAAGAAGAAATGGTTTGCTACCAATACGTGTATCAGATCACAGATTGCTGCATTAGTCTTCATTTTGAAGTTACAAGGTTCCCAAACATACTCAGATTCCCTTGGCTGGTATATTTTATTATTTAAAAAAAAAAAAAGAACTCTAAGAAAAACCTAAATCTGACTCATAAGACTCAGAGCCAGATTGTATAGAAAAGGGATTTCATTCAGAAAATGATAGCACCAGTGATCCACAGGACATAGCACAAGCTGTAGACATTTGTTCATGTGGTCACCAGTCATCTGGTTTGAATGCGCTGCCATTAATGATTTCTAGGTGAGTCAATATCTCTGCTTCTCCTCTTGTGATTACGACTTTCTATGTGTCTCCTGCTCCAGATCTCCAATATTGAGAATCTGAGTGTGCTGAACTGTCATCTGTTAGGGTGAGGCGTCCCTGGTGAGGAGGATGCTTCCCACAGGTCATTCCCCAGAATAAACTCTAGCACATGGTCATCTTTTTAGTACCACTGCACTCCAGTCAGGACCATGATGCTGTGGACGAAGGACTCTATCTTTGTATGACAGGGGGCTGACATACTGTAACAAGGAGCCTTGAACTAGTCACAGATATGCTAAGTGTGATTTGCACAATATGGGCTAGCACAGAATTTTTTTAATCAATATTTTTTAAATTTAAAAATTTAATCAGAAGTCAAGTTAAATAATAAAATTTTAATGTTTGGTTAAAATTCTAAATTTTCATGTAATAGTCCACATTTTCAGTTTTCCTTTAAAAACTGGAATGCCAGAATAACGTGGTCACAGTCAGTGGGCACTAAGCAGTGGCTGACCCCTGGAATGACACCTGAGTTCTCTAGTTCACCCTACTATGAACTTAGTACCCTCTTTCACTTACTCTCCTGACTACAATGGGCACTGGATTTGGGAAGCCTGAAGGGAAGGAGTAATATGTAATTACTTTGCTCAAAAGGCAGTTTGTAAGGAGAAAACACATTTAAAAAGTCACTGACTACCAGACTTTCCCAATTGCAAATTCAGAAACTATGTCTAGTATGATTTCATCCCTGCTGGAAACTTCTGTAGCAACGTTGAGGCAGCCCTGGAATGCTGTCAGTGAGTGTTCCTGCAAGCTACATCCTAAAAGGCATGTGATCCTTTATTGTATCCCCATAGGCTAACCCAGACTGAGTACTCTTATAAAAGGATTGGGGATAGAGCAATGGCTTGTAAAACTTGGACCAATTCCATTCCATAACTTAGGTCATCATTCTCTGCCCTAATAATGCTTGCTACAAAACACAGTAATAATAGGATATACTTGCCAAGCCACATACTCTTTCTGATTATTAGATGGCCCAGAGGGATGGATAAACTTCATGCTGGTAAAATTGGACACTCACACACTTGGTACTAGTATGTTCACGTTTTGTTCTTGAGCAGAAATGCTACTACTCATGTTCAAACACAGCTCAAAAGCCAAACTGCTGTCTACCTCCCTGACAGCCATATGACCTTGGGAGGGTCACTTCATCTGTTTTGGCTTCAATTTCTTCACCTAAAATAATGTAGATAATAATATGTGCTGCAGTGAATAGTCTCTGAGTTAAATCAATGATAGGTATACACTTCCTTCTTTACTCACTTAAGATATATAATAAACTCAAACCCAGGCACTTTAAATTTTTAAATTAAATTAACCTCTCTCACCCCAGACTTCATCTTGCATTACGAGAAGTTAATTTGTCACTCCTCTGAGAACCTTCCCAATGCAAATACTTAGTCCTGGTTTCCAGAGAGATCATCTGATCGGTTCTGCCAGAGGCTGTAGGTTTTCCAGAGTTGCTGCAGCTGTCAGTGTCTCCAGGGGAAGGTTGGGTGATCTCATTAGAGAACTCACTACCAAAGCATCTGACCGTGCCACATGCACCTCAGCTACCAACCCCATGAGGCCACAAAGTTTGGTGACGAGCCCAGCTCTGCAAGGCTGCTGTGGTCAGTAAGCACATACCATGCATTCAGAGAGGAACTCTGAATAGAGGAGGAGGCTCTCTCCCCTGGAGGTATACACTACTTCCTGTGGAAACTTCACCTCCCTATCCTGACCTTGTGACTGATGTCACACACTAAAGATTTTCAGGTTAACCCAAATCATGATCAGCTGAAACATTCTCTCTCATGACTTCGATTCCCTGAAGTCAGAGAAAGCCACCTCTCTGCCAATCCCATCATACTCCCAAGCCCATTCACATCTCCTGCCACCCATGAAAAGTCTGTTTTAGCCATGAAAAATAAAACACACAAACATGTAAAGCTCCTGGACCAGTACTTGGCACAAGTACTTCATTGCCTTGCTTTGCCTTGAGATCACAGCCAACCCTGCACCCTTTTAGTGCCACACATGTTTTAAACCATGGCCTTGGAGACAGGTCACAAGGTGGACTATGTAACTACTGAAGTTTATGTTTCCTGACAGTTATTTAGTGAAGGTGTTGCTATGGTGCTCTTCCCTAAGGAAGATGGTGAAGTAAGTCAAGCCGGTATAGCATGGGAGGGCAGAAGAGTGCAGTGATTGAGAGCGTGGATGCAGAGGACAGCTCACCTGATCTATCACGTCTTTGGCCTTGTGATCCTGAATGAATCATTTGACTTTCCTATGCTTCAGTCCCCTATAAAACGAAGCTCTTATGAAGTTAACATGAATTAGTATTTGGAGAGCCCTTAGAGGCACTATGTATTAAAAAAAGTATTAAGTAAGTTATTGTTTTTTTTTCTCTTTGTTTTTTGTTTTTTTGCTTACCTGCGAAACTTTTGACATCCTAGTCTCCAACATCTTTCTCTCATGACAATGTAGAATCTCTATGGGGAAGAACTAACAAGATAACACTCAAATCCAGAAAGAAGGAACTTCATGCCCTGAGGGCAGCTGAGAAAACAGGGATTTCCAAATTATATCAGGCAATTCTCAAATATATTGTTGCCCATTTTGATATCTATATATTTTGTGGAACTATGCTCTTTATTCCTTAATAGGAAGAAATATTTTATGATTGTTGAAAAAGCCCAAAGAACTATAATTCTTTTGTTCTCACCCAAGATGAGAATCCACTGAAAAAGAATCAGAAAAGAGTCAAGTAAATGAAAGCAAAACATCGAATTTAATGGTGAAAAGCTGGTATGAAAATTCTTGTGTGCAGACACATTGGGTTTCCTGGTACTAAACCCTGGAATTGACAGAGTAAGTCACAGGTGAGTCTGTACTACTTCAGGCTTCATCCCTCCTGGACAAGGCCTTTGCATCTAAGTTTCTATCCCAGCCCAGAGGAAATAAGAAATCATATTTTATTCAGGCAGACAAAGCCCACAGATAAGAGAGCTATGAGTGCTCAGTTTCGGTCCCACAATCAGCAATAGAATCTCCTCTCTCCCGCAGATGGAGGGTCTAAAAGACAGAAAGGACACTAATGGATATCTCTCCACGTGGAAACATGAATGAGGATAATGCTCCTCCTAATGATGACAGTTACATATGAATTTTCTGTCCTCCAACTGTGGAAACTCAGTCATGCTACTAAGCCTTGCTCACTTCCATGAAGCTTCAGTGACACAAATAGCTTCCTGTTTGCTGCTAGTTTCTAAGACTATTGTCCCCTCTGAGTCATTATGAGGCTTCCCAATTTCTACAAATTGTCTTTAAGGTCATTGTTGCACACACCCCTGATTTCGACCCTCTTCAGACTCTAAGACTTTCTCAGTGGTCGGAAAAGCATATGTGATTTCACAGAGAATTTCCTGAGCAAATTTTCTTTCCACCAAGCTCCAGATCCATATAACCACTTTGGCCATTGTCTCTGCTTCTCATCAGGGGTTGTGTCTTTTTTTTTTAAGATTTATTTTAAAGCTGAGTTACAGAGAGACGTAGAGACAGAGAGAGAGGTTTTCCATCTGATGGGTCACTCCCCAGATGGCCACAATGGCCAGAGCTGTGCCAATCCGAAGCCAGGAGCCAGGATCTTCTTCTGGGTCTCCCACATGGGTGCAGGGGCCCAAGGACTTGGGCCATCTCCTACTGCTTTCCCAGGCCATCACAGAGAGCTGCATCAGAAGTGGAGCAGCTGGGTCTAAAACCAGCCTCTGTATGGGATGCCGGCGCCTCAGACCAGGGCATTAACCCGCTGCGCCACAGCACCGGCCCCATGGGGTTGTGTCTTTACCTCTATGTATCCAAGTCCCAGGACAGGGTCTGACATACAGGAGACACTCCAGAGAAGAAAAGAGGCATGTAACTAGGAGAAAGAACATAATAAAGAAAGAAGGAAGAACTTGGGGAAGGAAGAAGGAAACAAAGAAGTTCTCAAGAAACTGTAAAAGGGAGCCAAAAGGCTTGACCAGCTTTGCCTTCAATGGTACTAAAAAGGAGAAATGTATTTGTGGTAGTTAAGTATGGTTACAAAGTAGAACAGCTTTCTGAACTTGGAGCAGTTGGGAAAGCTTTTTGAATTCTATTTTTTCATGTATAAAAAGAAGAGCTATATTGACTTTAATGTATTGGTTTAGAAGTCACCAAGCTAATGTTTATGAAAGTGTCTAGGATATGTAATAAATACTAAATAAAAGTTGATTAAATCAAGTACGCTTTTTTTTTTTGAATCATCACCATTCTGCCAACTGCTGAATTCTTTAAAGTTTCCATTGGACTTCACCCCTGGCTTGAAAACCCTGAAGTTAACAAAAATACATGGATTAGGCCCATTTCACTTGGGGTTCTTCCTAAAAAAATCACATCAAATATAACAGCATGCACTGACTTCATTGTGGCTTTAGGCAGGTGGAACAACCACACTCACTGCTTCATCTACAGGGTCAACTGTGCAGTGGAGCAGCTCACCGCTTGTCTGAAATCTTTGTAATTAAAAAAGAAGTCAGATTGTCTTAAATAGCTTCAGAAAACACTGTTGTATAACAAAGAATGATTATGGTTGCCCAGTTTCTCTTCCATGAGTGAGAAAAAAACAATAGTAAAATTAACTTCCTACCATGAATTCTTCATTAAACTTGTGTGCAGCTGAATGAGTTTCAGAATGTCTCCCAAGCGTGAGTCCTACATGCCACAGCCTTGAATTTGGCTTGGAGCAAGGGAAGGGTATGATTACAATCTGTGATTGAGAATCTAGGCTCCTGCATTGGCTTTCTTTAACCAATGAACTGGCCTCCTGGAGAGAAAAAAGGCCCTCAGTTTTGTATGTAACCCTCAAAACAGCCCAGAGGTATAACTCCCAGCAATATTTTTAAACATGAAATTGTATTTTAGCTCTTGCAGAACTAAAATTGCCTTAATGTCTTTGAATCTTCAGTTGATACCAAACATAACCCCTAATACACTGTGATGAGTAGTTGTTACTGATTTCAGGAATAAAATGAAAGAAAAATCAATGGAGAAGGCTTGAAGAAATGATTGAATGAGTAAACAAATGATAAACAAATGAGAGAGTCTAAAAGATTGCAAAATTCTTCAAGAAGTGTTCAGGCATTGAGTTTATACACAAAAAAAAACCTAGAGTTTACATAGGGTGATGCATTGAGATCCAATATGGGTCTTTTTTGAAATAATATTTTTTATTTATTTATTTGAGAGGTAGAGTTATAGACAGTGAGAGGGAGAGACAGAGAGAAAGGTCTTCCTTCCCTTGGTTCACTCCTCAATTGGCCACAGTGGCTGGAGCTGTGCCAATCCAAAGCCAGGAGCTTCTTCCAGATCTCCCACGCAGGTGCAGGGGCCTAAGGACTTGGGCCATCTTCTGCTTTCCCAGGTCATAGCAGAGAGCTGGATGGGAAGAGGAACAGCTAGGACTAAAACCGATGCCCACATGGGATGCAGCACCGCAGGCAGAGGATCAACCTACTGCACCACGGCACCAGCCCGCAATATGGGTCTTAACCCATGTTAACCTCATAAATCAGTAATTGACTAGATGGAGTGCAGAATCACAAATTTGTCTTGATGAATCTTGGCTTTTAGCACACAAAAATGCTTGACCTGATTTCTGACTCACAGTAGGCATACAACAATATTTGTTGAATATGTATAATATTTAGTCAATTCAATAAATATGTAATATTACACACTATGAGTCAGACACTTAACTTATCATCGTGGGGAAACATTCATGAACACATCTTTTCTCCTGGGACATCAGACGGGTCTCTCTGATGGGAAAGTCTGTATGGGAAACTTGATTAAAATGGAAAAGGTTGCTTGTTGCAATCAGAGAGAAAAGAACATGTTGATCTTTGTGGATAGCCTTCATCAAACTCTGATCAATTGATATTTACATCTTTCTATTCCTCTGGATCTAACATGTCACTTTAAAAAGAGTTGGCTCAAGGTGTTTAGATGGTGAATATAGCATTTCATCCTGGGTGTGCTCTTGTCCAGTGATTTCCTGAGCTTCAAGCAGTGTGCTGCATATTATCTCCTTATTTAATTATCTCTGCATCCCCATAAATCTCACCTAGTGACTAGCACCTACTGGGCAGCCAGAAGTCTCTGAAAAACTATATAATGGTATCTAAACCTTCAGAGTCAGAGATATATATGCTAACAAGTATGGTATGAAGAATGTTTGAGCCTAACAGGACTGTTGAAATCTCAACTATCATTAAGCTGGAAAAAAAAATCAGGTACAATATTACTAAAACCAGGCAGAAGCAAGGAAGAACAAGATAGAGCTGTGATTCACAAAGAAATGAAATGGTATATAAGGCAGTATTATATATATACATACATCTATATAGCAAACATCCATATGTGAACTCATTTGTTAGGGCTTCTGTAACAATGTTGTCAACTGGGTGACTTAACATAAACTTTCTATCTTGCAGAATATGAAGCTAGAAATCTAAAATCAAGGTGTCAGCCATATGATTCCTTCTGAGGGTTATAAGAGAGAACTCTTCTATACCTCTTCCCTGGATTCTGGTCATTCACCAGCAAGCTTTAGTGTTTGGAGTTTGTTTTTCCTTTTCTCTTTGGCTGATAGTAGCACCATCTCAATCTCTGTCTTCAGGTTCTTAGTGGACTCTACCTGTGTGTGTGTGTGTGTGTGTGTGTGTGTGTGTGTGTTGTTATCTCTAAATTTCCTTTCTTTATAAGAACACCAGTCGGGCCGGCACTGCGGCTCATTTAGCTAATCCTCCACCTGCGGTGCCGGCACCCCGGGGTTCTAGTCCCAGTTGGGGCGCAGGCTCTGTCCTGGTTGCTCCTCTTCCAGTCCAGCTTTCTGCTGTGGCCCAGGAAGGCAGTGGAGGATGCCCCAAGTGCTTGTGCCCTGCACCCCATGGGAGACCAGGAGGAAGTGCCTGGCTCCTGGCTTCAGATTGGCACAGCACGCTTGCTGTAGCGGCTATTTAGGGGTTGAACCAATGGAAGGAAGACCTTTCTCTCTGTCTCTCCCTCTCACTGTGTGTAATGCTACCTCTCAAATAAATAAATAAATCAAAAAAAGAGCTATCATGTTCTCACTTCTAAAAATTACAACTTTTAAAATATGGTCAATGCTTTCTTCTTCACGTTGTTATAAATAGGCAGCAAAGTATTTAAGAAAAAATGTATAGCTGTCAAATCATTTTATGTATGAAACACTTAAGGAAGAAATCTAGATTATGTTCCCAGTGAATGTGGTGCTTTTCTAAGTCATATAATTCAGGTTGTAAGCTATCTGGGGCCAGACTAGTTTAAGTCCTTCTGGACACATGCCCAGTATGTTTTTGGTCATCAACCTGGGCAAAATGCAGTCTATGACACATTTTTGAGTCACCAGAGCTTGTTTGCTAATGTCAAATATCTTTTTTGTTCTTAAAAAGTGGATTAATCTAGAATTTGCTGTCTGTGCTATTATCCCTTAAAAGGTTTGCAATTATGGAGCCAAGCAAGGCCATCTGAGGCACAGGCTAATTCCTGCTGCATATGCACTTGGCCGTTTTCTCTGAGTGGTTCCACAGTGACATACCTCTAAGGCCACAAGGGCGTTTCCCATGGGGCCCAGCCAGGGAACTTTAGTACATGCCTTTCATCAGTGTATTTAAGGCCAACACCACACAAAATTTATTTCAGCTGTCTCTCAGCTCCATTCTCACTTCAATAGAGAGAAATGTCTACTAATGGAAACCTTTGATTTCAGAGTCACTATGAGATTGTGCTGAAAGAGGAGATTTTTTTTTATGTTGAAATAGGGAAATCCTATTTAATTCACCAACTGATCAGAAACATTAATGCTCTTTAAGATTTGAGTGAGAGGGGCTAGCTCTCTAGCTTAGAGGGTAAAGCCATGGCTTGCACAACTGATGCTCCAACGTGCACCAGTTCTGGTCTCAGATGCTCCACTTCCCATTCAGCTCCCTGATGATGTGCTTGGGAAAGCAGCAGAAGATTGCCCAAGTCCTTCAGCCCCTGCACCCACATGGGAAACCAGTATGGGCCTCTTGCTCCCTGACTTTAGCCTGGCCCAGCTCTGCCCACTGTAGCAATTTGGGGAGTGAATCAGCAGATGGAAGTTCTCTCTCTCTCTCTCTCTCTCTCTCTCTCTCTGCCTCTGCCATATATCTTCTAAAAAAAAAAAAAGATTTGGCTGAATACCTGGTATTGGAGCAACGTGAGAATGTAATGATTTACTAATTACAGGGTTTTCATAATAAAAAGACATCTGACTATTGGCTCTGTCAAGTATTTAACGTTCAACTGCCTGATATTTCTAGCATTCAATATTCTGAAATGGCAATGAGTGGACACACTGTTTCTTAGCACACAAAAAAACAGTTTATTAGTTTAAAAGAAATGGGTTAAATGTTGAGTTAGTGTAAAGAAAATAGTTAAGCGTGGTAAGAGGTTTTTTGAGTTAAGTTATGGTTTTCCCCATCCAACAGCTTTGGACAACTACTTAATAATGTGATCGGTGTTAGGTTCTTTCTATCTTCCTGTGGCACCATTTTATCACATGATTTCTATTCATTATGGTAGCTGGAGATCTACTGCACCTCCAACCATCACATCTGCTTTGAGATCAAGAAGATAGGAGTGTCAAAAACCTTGTACTTGATGGAAGTCTTTCCCATCAGATTAACCGTACATATTATCTGTCAAAATTGTGTTATCACAACTGTTGGTTAACCTACGACTAGAAAAAAAGGTGTATATAGATCTCTATCCCCTTTGCTAAAGGAAAGCAAAAGAGAAGGTATTAGAGAATCTTTGTGAACCAATACTTGACCAAGGCAGGGTTGGTGCTGAAGACTTATCTGATGCTTATTTAATGATCTATTTACTTAAAAGTTATTTTTATCTTCACATTAATTAAGATGAGGAATTAAAGTTCAGAGAAATTATTATTGCACAAACTATAGAACTAAGATTCAAACTCCGTTTTTTCTCCAAAAGTTTTGCTTTTACAAAGAACTTTGCTTGATTTTGATAAGAATCTATAGAGTTTCTCTTTAAGCACTTCAAACCAGAGTAATGTTCTCCATTAAAATAGAGAAGTAATAACCAATACTGCAGTTGGCAAGATAACTCTTTGACCAACTTTAGGACACAGCAAAATTGACAATGCTGTAGGTTACTCGAGGTAGAGGCTTATGAACCCTACAGAGCCACTGCAGCTGCTGATCTCTCAACATGGTAGGCACTAATACATCTATTTTGTGTCCGGTAATAAAGTCCCCAATTGGATTTAAGTATCAATAATTGTCATCAACTTTTGTAATGGTTTAAATTGAGAAACGAATATGCCTTTTATAGTCATTTTCTTTACAGCTAAAGCAGAGGAATGTTTGAACTATTACTTCAAAAAAGAAAAGATATACTTCTCAGAACTTCTGCAAAAACTGATCACCAGCCGGCGGCCGTGGCTCACTAGGCTAATACTCCGCTTGTGGTGCCGGCACCCCAGGTTCTAATCCCGGTTGTGGCCCCGGCTCTGTCCCGGTTGTTCCTCTTCCAGTCCAGCTCTCTGCTGTGGCCCGGGAGTGCGGTGGAGGATGGCCCAGGTCCTTGGGCCCTGCACCCGCATGGGAGATCAGGAGAAGCACCTGGCTCCTGGCTTCAGATTGGCACGGTGCACCTGCCGCAGCGCGCCAGCCATAGTGGCCATTTAGAGGGTGAACCAATGAAAGAAGACATTTCTCTCTGTATCTCTCTCTGTCTAACTCTGCCTGTCAAAAAAAAGAAAAAAGAAAAAAAAACTGATCACCAAGGCACTTATCAACTATGATTGCTAAAGAGAAAGTTTATGGAAGGGGTGAGAAGGGCTTGAGTTGCTGCCTGATACTGTAAACTGTGGGTAAACCAGTGCAGAGAGGGTATGAAGAACAAACTGTGAGACAGAGATAAACCACAAGTACAAAGGAGTCAGCAGTTCAGTTGGGAGACAAGGTCTTCTGCTTACCACAGTGGAAGGTTAGTCTTCACAGCATGCTGCCTGATGGTCAGAATGCGCTTATGGAACGTGGAGAAATATCACTTCAGGATGATACCTCCCTTCTGCAGCCGCTGCATCACAACACTGAGTGGAACTTTGGTGAGAGCAAAGCATTTGTGTTCTTGAAAACAGGAACTAAACTTCATGACACATGGAAAGTGGAAAGCGTGTGGCTGTGGTACCAGGAAGGTGCCAGAATCAGAGAACTGGCTTTGGAAATTGGGCCACAGTGAAGACTCATCCATTCAATCAGCAAATCTCTATTAATCACCTATGAGTTAATAATCACTGTGACCCTATTTGGACTAACTCGAGTAGAGACTGAGGGAGAACAAAGGCTTGCTGTAGAATAAGGGCCCAGTTAAGTCAGGCACCATCTCACCTAGTAATGGCTATTTTGAAAACGAACCTGTCTTAGAGCCCTTACCAGAAACAAGGGGAAAGCAAGTCCTCTGTGACGGAGAGCATGAAAAATTAATTCTTAATCTGACTTTAAAGGGTTTACAAGTCTTAACAGGTAGAAAACTTGGTTAAATAACCAAACAATAAAGAGATTTCTGAGAATCACACAAGGCTTATGCCAAAGTAAGTAAAAAGCTATTAGTCACCTACTAGGTTATCCAATTGTTTATTCAATATTGTCTTTAAAATGTGTGTGCATTGAACGTTTAGAGATATTAATATTCATGTGATATGAACTGGTGACCAGTTTCCCTTAGCACTTTCCTGAATTGAACATTTGAACTAGGCACCAAATTCATTAACTTCTTGTACCTCAACACCCTTCTCATCTACAGAAAAATTTCATATTGTGTTAGAATTTGTTCTTACACTGCAACTTATCTAAGGGTTGAAGTGTTCCTTATTTATCTGTAGTTAACACAAAGTCTGGCTTATAGAGGTTCTCAATTCACTTTTAAATAAATGGATGTGTGGGGTGAGCAGTTGGCCTAGTGGTTAAGATGTCAGTTAAGACACTCCCATCTGGAGCCAGTGTTTGAGTCCCAGCTGCTCCACTTCTGATCCAGTTCCCTACTAATGTGTCTGGGAAGGCAGCAAAGGATGGCCCAAGTGTGTGGGACCCTGCACCCATGTGGAAGACCCAGAAGAAGCTTTTGGCTACTACCTGGCCCATCCCAGGTGGTAGTGGCCACTCAGGGAGTAAACCAGTGGATAGATATCTCTCTCTCTCTCTCTCTCGCTTCTCTGTCTGTCTCTCCTCCTGTCTCTGGAACTCTTTCAAATAAATAAATAAATATTTACAGGAAAAAATAAATACACTTCCAGCACACATTAGAGTACTTGGGCTTGATGATGGTCATCTCCATCATGACTCCTCCTTCCTGTTTCCTGCTGGTGCAAGCCCTGGGAAGCAACAGTGATGAGTCAGGTGATTGTGTTCCTGTCACCCATGGGAAAGGCCTGGCTCCCAGCAGCGTTAGCACTAGCCCAGCCCCAGTCACTGCTGTTTGGGAAGTGAACCAGTAGGCAGAAGCTCGCTCTCTCTCTCTCTCTCTCTCTCTCTCTCTCTCTCTCTCTCTCCTCCCTCTCAAATAGTTAATAAATAATGGATATATGAATACATAAGCTAATTTCTCTTTCAAAGTTAAAATTCACAGTTGACTAGAAAAATAATGTACATCAGAAGTATGTAAGTAGCCAATCTTAAAATATTTTAATAAAAAGACAAAATAAGTTGGTGAGCAATTGCATTTGGAATATTTTGCTATCTTCTTGAAAAAAAAAAGACACACACCCAAATTTCCTTCAGGTATTCATGTAAAGAGAAGAAGCAATGTATTAGTCAGCTCAGGCTTCTCTAATTATAGACTGGATAGCCTAAACAACACATGTTTATTTCTCACAGTTCTGGACATGGGAATTCCAAGTTCAAGGTGCAGGTATATATACAATAGATGGTGAAGATTCTCTTCCTACCTTTAGACACCCATCTTCTCATTGTATCCACACAAAGCAGGGAAGGGGATGCAAGCTCTCTCCTGCCTCTTCTTCTAAGGGTACTAATCCCATCACAAGGACTCCAGCCTCATAATATAGTCACCCTCCAAAAGCCTCACCATCACACAAGGGGATCTAGAATTTCAAAATCTGAAATTGAGGTGGACACAAACATTCAGTTCATAGCAGAATAATTTCTGTGGTGAAGTCTTGATTGATATTTCACTCCTCAGTATCCCAGGGATGATTTACAGCTCATACAATGTGTAGAATCCAATCCACAGTACCTTGTTCCATTGTTTTATTATTTATTAAATTTCTATGCAGGCTCACATCAAGACATGCAGAAACTCTCAGTAGCTAATAACTTGGTGCTATTTTGCACTATTGGCCAATATTTAGTTGGCTGGGCAGTGAGAAACATAGTTTTCTCTAAACTTTAAATTGAAATAGATTTGCTCATTAATTCAAATTCCTGTACCAAAGCATTGAAATAATTTGAAGAATAATTTTCTTTCCTCTGTAGTTCTCGCTTCTCTTTCATTTTCTTAATATTTAATAAACAAGACACCTTCTTGGGAGGGATATTAAAGTGTGCAAAATTTAGATAATAAAATAAATTCTAGGACAAAGCACTATATAATACATTATTCATTTTTAGAATTTCAACAGACCTTCAACTATGCCTTGGCATGTGAATCACAACAACACTCAACAAAAATAGGTGGGTGATAACAAGCAGAGGCTTTTCTCTCCTGCACTTGAAGAAGCTCTCTATTTTGTCAGGAGCAGGTCTAATTCAGCCTCACATTCCGATTTATTCTAAAGATAGACTCTTCCTGTCCCCCAGACTCTGTGTGGAGTCTAAGCTACAGCTTTTTGAGCATGCTCCTTTAGTTTAAGTTCTAAGCCAGTCCTCTTTAGTAAAACAACATGGCTCCAAAGAATTTGAATATTGTCCCAGTATGTTGTCAGCAGGAGCCTAAAGGGAACAAGATGACATCATAAACAAATTTTCAAACCTTTCTAATAAAATAAACCAAATAAGATTCTCAGGGTAGTCCAAAATTTTAAGAAAAAATTTTTTGCAGAAATACCAATGGTGTGGATGAAAGGAACAGAGATCGAATGATTTGTCTTTGTTTCATGAATGGTAGACACTTTCTAAAAAGACTACAAACCTGAGAAAGTGTCTACCATTCATGAAATAAAGACAAATCAAAGAGTAGAAACAAGGGTTCAGAAGGCAGAGCCAAAAACCACAAAGAATTATTTCCAGATTTTTAACCCTATCTGAGGAGCTACTAACCAGATGGATTTCGGAATTACTATGGGCTGATTCCTCCATGCCTCCCATCTCTCCCTTTTTTTAACAAGATTATTTATAGCAACAATTTCATAGGAGTCCCACAGTTGTATATTGGATGTGTGGAAAAGACAGCATGTTTTCAGTTAACATGTTTTTAGCTTGAAGAACCATACTCAAGGAATATACTGAAGGAAAACTCTAGAAGTTCCATTCACTCCTGTACCACCTACATGATAAGCAGATTCTGAACATGGAGTAATGCTGTAAAATGACAAAACTTTGGAGACTTTAGAAAGGATAAGTGTATTTTACACTGTGAAGTTTGCAACATGCTGGACATCAGAGCAAAGCGTGTGGTTGTCAGGCTTTGACAGGACCTCTGAATACCCTTCCTGGTACTCCCATGTTCATGCAATCCTTCCCACATTGAGTAACTAACAAAGCATTGCAGAAATGATAGAGCATAGTCTCTGAGGCTAAATCACAAAAGATATTGTGACTCTCACCTTTTTTTTCTTTCTTAATTTTTTTTTCATTTATTTGAGGGACAAGGAGCTCCCATCTTCTGATTCACTCCACAAATGCTCACAATAGCCTCCAGTTAAGGACAAATCTGGGAGCATCTGCCACATTAGCACCTATTTGTACCGTCACCTGCTGCCTCCCAGGCTGTGGTTAGCAGCAAGCTGAAATTGGGAGCGGGAGTCAAAAGTCAAGCCCAACACTCCAATGGGGCAACAAATGTCAATATATTTTCTAAAAACTTAAATAGGCAAAATTTATTCTCCAGGTTGGGGGAATGAAGTTGGAAATGAATCCAAGAGGGAAATTCGGGGAATTCAAAAAAATGTGAATATTAAACAATATTTTCTTAAGCAATTGATAAATTGAAGAAAAAGAAAAGGGAAATTGAGAACACATTTTAAGAGATATGAAAATGTAAACAAAATATACCAAAACATATGGGACACAGTGAAAGCAGTGCTCAGAAGGAAACATATAGCTATGAACAAATATATTAAAAAAGGAGGAAGATCCAAAATAAATAATCAGCAAGAAACATTATGTAAATGGAAAAAGGAGGGGAAATTAAGCCCAAAGCATTAGAAGGAAATAAATATTTAAATAAAAATAAACAAAATAGGGAATTAAAAAAAAGAAAATAGAATAACAACAAAAGCAAAATTTTGTTATTTCAGAAAAAATTAACAAACTTTACCTAGACTGACCAAAAAAAGAAACCACATAATATTCAAATTCCTAAAATCAGGAATGAAACAGGGAGCATTTCTATTGATCTTACATAAATAACAATGAAACAACAAATTGGATTACCAAAATTATATAGACAAATCATAGAATCAAACAAACTGCCAAAACAGGCTCAAAAAGAAATGTAAAATATGAACAAACCGAAAGCAAATACAGAGACTCGATCAGTGATCAAAACCTTTCCAAGAAAGAAAATTCTGGTGGAAATTGCTGTATTGGTGATTTCTAATAAACACTTAAAGAAGAAATACACCAATAATTCACAAAGTCTTTCAAAAATAGAATGGAGAAATACTTCCTCATTCATTTCATAAAGCTATCTGATATTAAACCTAGACACCACAGGAAAATAAAAATGTGCACTAACACACTATATGAATACAGGTGCACAAATTCCTGAAAACATTCTAGTGGATCAAAATCAGCAGCAAATTTAGAGATTTGTTCACCTGATCAAGCAGGGTACAAGGTTCTTTTAATATCTAAAAATAAATTAGTAATACATATCACATTAATATAATTTTAAAAATACATTATTATCTCAAATCATGAGGAAAAAGCACTTGAATCCAACATCCTTTCATAATAAAAATTCAACTCAGAATACAAGGTAACTTTACCTGGTAAAGACAGCTACAAAAAAACTCAAGCAAACATCATCACTTTGTGTTCAGACTTTACTCCTGGAGCCAGCATTGTGGTATAGTGGATAAAGCCCCTGTCTATGTTGCCAGAATCCCATAAGGGCTTCAGTTTGTACCCAAACTACTCCACTTCTGATCTACCTTCCTGCTAGTTACCTGGAAAAAGCAAAAGAACATGGCTAAAGTGTTTCGGCCCCTGCCACCTATGTGGGAGAACCAGGTGAAGCACTTGGCTCTTGATTTCAGCGCAGTCCAACACTGGCTGTTGTGATCATCTTGGGAGTGAGTCAGTGGATGGAAGATCTCTCTCTCTCTCTCTCTCTCTCTCTCTCTCTCTCTCTCCCCTCCCCCCGATGTAACTCTAAATATATAATTCAAATATATATTGATTATCAAATAAATAAACCAATCTTTTTTAAAAGATTCATTTACTTTTATTTGAAAGTCAAAGTTACACACAGCGAGAAGGAGAGGCAGAGAGAAAGAGAGAGAGAGAAAGGTCTTTCATATGTTGGTTAACTTCCCAACTGGCCAGAATGGCCGGTGCTGCACCAATCTGAAACCAGGAGCCAGGAGTTTCTTCTGGACTCTTGGGTTGGTATATTGGCCCAAGTATCTGGGCCATCCTCTACTGCTTTCCCAGGCCATAGCAGAGAACTGGATCAAAAGTGGAGCAGCTGGGATTCAAGCCAGCACTCACATGGGATGCCAGCCCTGCAGGCGGTGGTCTTACCTGCTACACCACAGCAGTATCTCCAATAAACAAATCTTAACAAAACTATTTTATCCTTACAATCAAAAACAAAACAAAATGTCCACTCTCCCTATTTCTATGTAACAATTAAACCTGAATAATTAGGGGAAAAAAAGAAATAAAAGAAAGAGGAAGGAAAGGAGGGAATCCAAAATGAAATCCAAGGCTGAAAAACAAAGCTGGATACATCACAATACCAGACTTCAAGAAAGACTATAGAGCAGTTATAATCAAAATAGCATGGAACTGGCACAAAAATAGACATGTAGACCAATAGAAAAGAAAAGAAACTTCAGTAATTAATCCATGTATGTACAACCAAATAACCTTTGACAAATAAGCTGAATCAATCCCTGGAGAAAGGACAGTCTCATCAACAAATGGTGGTAACATTGGAGGTACACATGCAGAAGTATGAAATGAGACCCCTATCATACACCCTATAAAAAGTCAACTCACAATGGATCAAGGATCTAAATCCTTAACTTGATATCATCAAATTACTAGAGCAGGACACTGGGTAAAAACTGCAAGACATTGTCATAGGCACAGATTCTTGAAAAAGACCCCAGGAGCACAGGAAATCGAAGCCAAAATTGACTAATGGGATCACATCAACCTAAGAAGCTTCTGCACTGCAGAGGAAGCACTCCACAAAGTAAAGAGGCAACTGAGAGAGTGGGACAGAATACTTACAAACTATGCAACTGACAATGGATTATTATCCCAAATTTATAAAGAGCTCACAAAACTCAGTAACAATAAAATAACCAACCCAGTCAAGAAATGGGTAAAGGACATAAATAAGCATTTTCGAAAGGATGAAATTCAAGTGACCAAAAGACATGAAAAAATGCTCAGAATCACTAGTCATCAGGGAAATGCAAATCAAAATCACAGTGAGATTTTATCTTACCCCAGTTAGAATCATCCAAAAATCAAAAATTAAAAAAATAAAAAATTATCATCCAAAAATCAAAAAAACACAATAGATTCTGGCAAGGTTGTGGGGAAGGGACACACTAATCTGCTGTTGGCGAGTATGTAAACTAGTACATCTATAATGGAAGACAGTATGGAGATTCCTCAAAGATCTAGAAATAGAGCTACCATAAGTCCCAGCCACACCACTCCTAGGAATTCACCAAAAGGAAATGAAATGAGCATTTAAGAGTTATTTGTACCCTTATGTTTATTGCAACTCAATTAACAATAGATAAGATATGGAATCAACTCAGGTGTCCGTCAACTGATGACTAGATTAAAAAAAAGTGAGAAATAGATACACACGCAAACACACACACACACACACACACACACACACACTACACCATACTACTCAGCCATGAAAAAGGGTGAAAATCTGTCCTTTGCAACAAAATGGAAAACATTATACTAAGTAAAATAACTCAATCTCAAAAACACAAATAACATGTTTTTTCTGATATATGGCAGCTAACATAGAATGCAAAAATGTGTAGGAATAAAATGGTTACTTTGGGGAATATTATCATTTTTAGCTAATGTTTATATGCTTGTGAAAATGTAGTCTTCCTATTTTTACTTGTTTAACATTATGATTAGTGGAAAAGTAAGCCTTTGAATATAGAGTAGATTAAAATTATGCCTTTACAAGAACTGATGAAGAGAGCGGATGGAGGGAGGGGATTTGGGGGAGCAGCAGGTTATTGAAGGGACTATGGTTGTCTTCTTGAAATTGTACCTATGGCATGTATAAAATATGTTCTCTTTAAATCAATAAAAAATTTTTAAAAGAAAATTAAAATACACCAAAAGCTATAATAAAAAAGAAAAACAAATATGAGCCTACATAATGAGAAATTTCGAAACTGATTTTAAAGCTATAATATCAAAAGAGTGTATTACTGGAAAAACAATAGTTTACATATAGATCAATGAAATATGATTGAAAGTCCAAAAATAAACATATTCATCTATGATCAGTTGATTTTTGATAGGAGCATCAGTACATTCAATAGGAAAAGAATAGTCTTTTCAAAAATTAATGCAGAGACAATTGGATAGCCATGTACAAAAGAATAAAACTGTTTCCCTAAGGCACACCATGTACAAAAATTAGTTCAAAATGAATCAAAGGCCTAAGTGTAACATCTGAAACTCCAAAGCTCTGAGAAGAAAATGTGGAGTTAAATATTAATAATCTTAGATTAATCATTGTTTGTCAAATATGACACCAAAACCATAAGCAACAGGAAAAAAAAAGATAAACTTGACTTCATCAGAAATTGAAAATTTATATGCAATAAAGGGAACTCTCCAGAAAGTGAAGGGGCTAGGTATGGCATAGCCTGTGAAACTGCCACCCATGATGACCCCTACTGGAGTGTGGGGTCAAGTCCCTTTTGCTCTGCTTCAGATCCAACTCCCTGGTAACATACCTGGGAAAGCAGCAGGAAGATGACCCAAGTCCTCAGGCTCTTGTCACCATGTGGGAGAGCTGGATGGAGTTCAGACTCCTGTTTTCAGCCTAGTCAATCTCCAGTTGCTGTAGTTATTTGGGGATTGAAATAATGAATGTCACTGTCTTTAAAAAAAGTAAGATACAATTGTTAAAAAGAAAGTGAAATCAAAATCTACACAACAGAAAAATATTTGCAAAAATAAATATGATAAGATCCTGACATAAAAAAATTTATAAAGAGCTCTTACAAAACACAACCCAACTAAAATATGTGCAGTAAAATTAATATACATTTTTCATCAGAAAATTATAAGGAAGTATGAGGCCCTGATAGAAGTGGGGAAATTAATGCAAAAAAGAAAAAAAGAAATTTAATCAGGCAGGTGTTGTGTCTTAAGTGGTAAAGCAATGCCAGCATCCCAAATGGGCATCAGTTTGTGTCCTGGCTGTTCCACTTCTGATCCAGCTCCCTGTTAATGGCCTGGAAAAAGCAGCAGAAGGTGACTCCTTGCACCCACATGGGAGATCCACATGAAGCTCCAGCCTGCCCAGCCTGGCCATTACAGCAATCTGGGGAGAGAACCAATGGATGGAAGATTCTGTCTATCTATCTATCTATCTATCTATCTATCTATCTATCATCTATCACCTCTCTATCTACTATCTATCTACCTCTATCTCTATCTCTCCCTCTCTCTCTCTGTAACTCTTTCAAATCAATCAACATTTTTCTTAAAAAAGAATAGAAATTGATTCCTAAGGATGTACACATTTTTATATGTGTTTTTGTTTTAATCTTCATCTAAGGAAAAGAATGGGAAGTTCATACAAAGTAAAAGCAATGTTGTGAGGTGAAGGGATTATAAGTGTCATTAAAATTTCAATGTACTCATTCATGGCATTTTCATCAAAATACTTTAATCTGGCCGGCGCCGTGGCTCAACAGGCTAATCCTCCGCCTTGCGGCGCCGGCACACCGGGTTCTAGTCCCGGTCGGGGCACCGGATTCTGTCCCGGTTGCCCCTCTTCCAGGCCAGCCCTCTGCTGTGGTCCGGAAGTGCAGTGGAGGATGGCCCAGGTGCTTGGGCCCTGCACCCCATGGGGAGACCAGGAAAAGCACCTGGCTCCTGGCTCCTGCCATCAGACGAGCGCGGTGCGCCGGCCGCAGCGCGCCGTCCGCGGCGGCCATTGGAGGGTGAACCAACGGCAAAAGGAAGACCTTTCTCTCTGTCTCTCTCTCTCACTGTCCACTCTGCCTGTAAAAAAAAAAAATACTTTAATCTAAAATCTTTAAAATCTTATCAGCTGTATCATGGAGAAGAGAAGCAGAATTATTAAGGTGGATATGCTTATATATAAATATATACACACACACATACAAATATACATTTGTATGTATTTCAGGGTATCTTACAAAGTTCATGAAAAATGGAATTTAGGAAAGTTTATTTTGTTACATAAATTTTTAAATCAATGCCTAGTTTTTGCATAATATAAATTTTTCAATGAATTTTTAATACTCCTCATACATGTGTTATAAGAATTTGACTTTCTGGAATTTTAGGAGCTGATTAAGCAGCCCCTGTAAGTCTATTGTTTTCCTGTCTAATGCTGGAGCCTCAAGTGCAGAAGCTAGACAGAAACAGAGCATGAATGTAGTGTGGGAGTGAGCAGAATCAGTCTGGAGCCAGAACAAGCTGAAGGCCACAGGCTGGACTGAAATCTGCATCAGCCCTTGTCAGATTGGGTGTTCTGCAGAAGCCCAGGGCCTTTCCCACAGAGCGATGCTAACAGATGAACCAAGAATTAGAGAAACTGAAAAAAAGATCCAAGGGAAAGAAGGGTAGTTCTGAACCTCCTCCCCACTCCCTCTGAGTAAGCCAGCAAATCAGTGACAGTACACATGGGTGAGCTACAACATGGCAGCCAAATCCTATCTTGTCTCCATATCTCACCCAAGAATCACTTTTGTTTAACCCTCCCTATCGAGAAAAATACAAGGAATGGGAATCTGGGGAAACATAGATTACTCCCGCAAAGCTGACACTTTACAAATCTGCCACAAAGTCAAATTGTGCTTTTTGTCAAGAACACCAATAATTTTTCTAATAAAAGATTTTGAAAATCTGAGTTAAAATGAATGTCCTCTTTGCTACACTATCTGTGGCCTTTATTTCAAACCATTTTATTTAACCTAATTCAATTTCTGCCCTCATTATAAAATTCAGTTAACAATATCGCTTGCTTTAAAAAGATACAGAAACAAATTGCAGTGTAGGATTTAGCTTCCTCACTATAGACATTTGGGCCAGATGGTTCTTTGTGATGGGGACTGTCCTGTGCACGATAGAGGGCTGAACAACACCTCTGGTCTCCACTCACCCATAACCACTATGGTGATAGCCGCAATGTGTTCAGACAGTGCCAACTGCTCCCTCGGTGGCAAAATCTTCTCTCACTGGGAACCACTGCTCTAGTGATTCACTTAGGCAGAAAGGGAATTCAATATGAAAAATGTTGATTAGCTCACAGACTTGTGAAACAGTAGATAGTAAGTTTGAGTCTAGAAAGCAAAGGAAAATGGCAAACTTATGCCAAAGAACCAGTCCAGGAGGAAACCATTATCGTTGCTGCTAAGCACTATCCGCTCCAGCTTATACTGCTAATACCACTGATCCTAGACATTGGAACCTCCAATAGCTCCCCTGTCTGCTCATCAGGGACAGTCTTTCAAATAGCTACAAAAAAAAAAAAAAACCAAAAACTAAAACACTTTCTTTTGGTCTCTATTTCTTCAAGTCACTAACTTCCATTACAACTCTGCAAAATATGCAAATAAACAGGGGAGTTTGAGTTTATGCCCAGCTACCTTTCAGCTGCGAATGAGGCTGAGGAAATGATTATGTCATATCTTTTATAAGTCTCATGAATGGGAAATTGCCCAGATGTAGGATGAAATTTCTTGGTATGTGAAGACCAAAAAAAAAAAAAAACAAAAACAATACCCATCAGACATATCAGGCTGAAAGGCAGGAAGATTGCCTCTGATAATGAGTAAATGTGAGGGCATAGCATGTTCCCTGCTCTGATTATGAAACATCTGTTTACCTAACAGAATGATAAGTATTGTTTTGAGTCTAAATAAGTCAGTATCCCTGAGTTTCAGGAGATTACAATCGGGGCCAGCACTGTGGTGTAGAAGGTTAAGCGTCCACCTATAGTGCCAGCATTTCATATGGGCACAAGTGAGAGGCCCAGTTGCTCCATTTCCGATCCAGCTCTCTGCTAATGTGCCTGGGAGAGCATCAGAAGATTGTTCAAGGGCTTGGGCCCCTATCCCATGTGGGAGACCTGGAAGAAGCTCTAGGCTCCTGGCTTTGGCCTGGCCCATCCCTGGCTGTTGCAGCCATTTGGGAAGTGAAGCAACAGATGGAAGATATCTCTGTCTCTCTGTCTCTCAAATAAATAAATAATAAATCTATTTTTAATAAAAAGAAAGAGTTATTACAATCAACCCCCAAAATGGTCAAGGTTCATCCCTGACATGAGGCTAAGTCCCTTAGCACTGTCCTGTGTTCAGGGAGAGCAAAATGCCTGTTGATTTTGGAAGACCTCATAATTATAACTGAAAATAATAGAGGTAAACAAGGGGATATTTCCACTTTCTTGCTTGGAAAGTTATTTAGAGAAGAAGGAAGTGAAAGAATAAGGGTTGATGGTGATGTGATGGATGACACAGAGCTTCTGTCTATGCTGCGATACCCAAAAAAGGCAACAGTCACACACGTAGTGCTCATTACTGCTAATGGGAGTAATTTTGGCATCCAGAGAACATGGCCTTGGAATTGTACATCTCTCTGTGGACAAATTGACATTGAAGGAACCTTTGCCTTAAATAATCCCTGCCATTTAAGAGGACATTTACTCCATTGCTACAGGAAGACTGAAGAGTCAATGAAGTTTCCAGGACAACTCACAGACTCAGAGTTCTCTTCAAGAAGATTAGCAAAGGCACATTAGGACAATAAACAAAAGAAATAAATAAGGGGTGCTGGAACTTTCCAGAAATTGTGATGGCTGTGATATGAGCAAAATGCAAAATATCTGGGTTCAAAATTAAAATTCAGCTACCATTCCCAAAACTTGTGTTTTTCACTTCAAGTTACTTTTTTAAGTAGATAGAAAAACAAAACAAGAACTAAAAAAATAAGTTGTGGCCACAATCCATTCAACCAAGAGTTCTATCCCTCAAAGAGTTATTAAAATTATGTTCAAGAAGGGAAATAATGGCTTGTGTTATTCAAATAAATCATGAATGATGGAAAGAATGGGAAAAACAAGTCTCCTGCTTCTGCTCCATATAGTCATTCAGGCACCCAAGCTCTTTCTATCTATCATGATGGTCTTTGGAGTCTATCACTAGATCCTCTACATTTAAAGCAGTAGATGAAGAAAGTGAATGTGGACTGAGAAGGAGGTTTAGGGGCCAGCCCTTTTACTGGCATAAATAATTTTTTCTCACACCCCAGCATCAAGAACATATAACATTATTCACAAAGAAAGCCACAAACACAATCTAGCTACGTGCCCAGAAACAAAAAGGGAGTGGTTTGGTGGAAAACAAAGTATGTTCAATTTTGTTTACCTAGTCCTCAAACTGTTTTCCAATTTAAAGAATCTGTTACTATTGTGGTTTTATTGCCTTGATCATGTGGCTACCTTTTCCTTTAAATTCTCCAGTTCAGTTATGCCCCTCATGACCTGAGACATCACAACCACACACCACAGTGGAAGAAAAGTCAGAGATGAGAAGCTAGGGAACAAAAGAAGAGGAGAGATCTAAGGAGTAATTAATGCTAATTATATTCTTTCACAGAAGAGGGCCCTGAATCCCAAAGAGAAGTAACTTGATTAAGGCCACTCACTTTCAATTATAAAATTGAAATTTCAATACAGTTCTCTCAATTTTATCTTTAGGATCCTTTTTTTTTTCTCTGAGAAGCAGAGAGAGAAAGAAGCAAATAGACAGACACGGAGAGAAATAACTCCTATCTACTGTTTCATTCTTCACATGCCCACTACAGCCAGGCTTGGGTCATGGCAACACTGGGAGCTAGAAATGCAGTCCAGATCTTCCAGATGGGTGACAAGAACACAGTTACTTGAATCTTCACCGCCTCCCCCCAGAGTCTATATCAGCAGGAAGTTTGAACAGGAACTGAAGCCAAGAATTGAACCCAGGTACTCTGATACAGGACTCCAGCATCTTAAACACTAGGCTAAACACTCATTCCTCTAATAATTCTTACTACCATACCATTATTTAAAATGTGTGTATTGCCGGCGCCGTGGCTCAACAGGCTAATCCTCCGCCTTGTGGCGCCGGCACACCGGGTTCTAGTCCCGGTTGGGGCACCGGATTCTGTCCCGGTTGCCCCTCTTCCAGGCCAGCCCTTTGCTGTGGCCCGGGAGTGCAGTGGAGGATGACCCAAGTGCTTGGGCCCTGCACCCCATGGGAGACCAGGAAAAAGCACCTAGCACCTGGCTCCTGCCATCGGATGAGCGCGGTGCACCGGCCGCAGCGCAACGGCCGCGGCAGCCATTGGAGGGTGAACCAACCGCAAAGGAAGACCTTTCTCTCTGTCTCTCTCTCTCACTGTCCACTCTGCCTGTCAAAAAAAAAAAAAATGTGTGTATGCCAGATATTGGCATAAATGTACGTTAATTCTCTGTGCCCTAACATTTTGTTGGTAATTTTGACCCAAGAAATATAAATATTTTATAAGCCTTCCAAAAGTTCAAAATAACAACCCCAAGCTCTTGGTTTGAACTTCTTTGACTGGATGCCTTAAACAAGCCTCTAAAAGTAAGTATTTAGAAGTAGTTTTGTTTTTATTTGTCATTTTTCTTTTAGTTGCTGAATGAGGATTCTTTTGATTGCTAACACTGAAAAAAAAAAAAACACAACTAAGCTTAATTTTCAAAAAAAAAAAAGAATCTGTTGAATTGTATGTACTCAAGAATTCAGGCATACAACCTATATCATCAGAAGTATCTCCATCAGTCATATTTACTCATTTTTATTTCTCTTTCCAGATTGATCTGACCCCCTCTTCCTTCAGAAAAGCCATTTCCATGTTGGGATTAGTGGTGATTTGTAATAAACAGCCTTACAAGTTTGAATTTGAGATATAAAGAGTTTTTTTTTTTATTCCACCTGCAGCAATAAACCAAAATAATGTACCAGAGTGGAGTCTTTTTATTTTTATTTGACAGATAGAGTTATAGACAGTGAGAGAGAGACAGAGAAAAAGGTCTTCCTTCCGCTGGTTCACTCCCCTAATGGCTGCTACAGCCAGCACACTACGCCCATCCAAAGCCAGGAGCCAGGTGCTTCCTCCCGGTCTCCATGCAGGTGCAGGGCCCAAGCACTTGGGCCATCCTCCACTGCCTTCCCAGGCCACAGCAGAGAGCTGAACTGGAAGAGAAGCAACTAGGACTAGTACCCGGCACCCCAACTAGCACTAGAACCTGGGGTGCCAGCACTGCAGGCAGAGGATTAACCAAGTGAGCCACGACGTCGGCCCAGAGTGGAGTCTTAACAGACCTAACTTAGACCAGTGGACTTGTAGAGGGATGCAAGGAGCAGGAGCAAACACTATGACTGGCAGCCCTAACAGAATCGTGAGTGGGGAAGGACTTCTCCTAGAAGCCAGAAAAATGCTACAGAATATTCTAAGCAGAGAAAAATATTGGTTATCACAGTGTATTCTGCTTGCTGGTTAGGAAAACTGCGTTAAACATTCAAAAAATAGAATGCATTTTGAAAGCACAGCTAAAGTCCCAGATACAACTAAAATCTCAGACTCCTGATGCATTAAGAATATACCTCCAATCTATCAGTCAACATGCAAATTCAAGATGTTTCCTTTCTCTCTTTTAAAGTAAAAATCAAACAGTAGACATACAGTACAGATAGGATCTCTTTGTCCAATTACTTCTGTTATTCATGGATATTCAATGGAAAACATCACAGTTGTAGTTGTTTTTATTTACTATGAAAAAGATTAATCACTAAGATAGTCCCCACACACAGAAAAAAAAAAGTAGAGCCAAATATTGAACTTGAAAAAGGCTATAAATATTGTCTATTTCCTCTGTATTATCTCGATGATCATGAAATAGAAAACTAGAGTAGTGAATAAATCCAGTTCTGTACACGGCTTTTTATTGACTAAATTCTGAGTTAAACTCACATTTCCTTTCAGGTCTTAGAGTGGTTTTTCTATTGTGTACTATTGTCCAAAGTTTATAAATGTCCCTTTCATTGTAAGATTTAAAAATGCTTTTAAAGGTATAGACATAAATCGACAACTGTCAACTGGAAACATAATTTATCAGATCTGGCAATCTCTCAATTCTTAATAAAAAAATTTTGTGTGACAACTCAATCAGAATTATTTTTTAAGAGATTTATTTATTTGAAAGGTGGAGTTACAAAGAGAGAGAAACACAGAATGGGAAAGAGAAAGAGAGATCTTCCATATTCTGGTTCACTCCCCAAATGGCCACCATGGCCAGGGTTAGGCCAGGCTAAAGTCAGGAGCCAGGACTTCATCCAGCCTCTCACATAGGTGGCAGGGGCCGAAGGACTTTGGTTATCTTCTGTTGCTTTCCCAGGCACACAACCTGGGAGCTGAGAAGGAAACAGAGCAGCCAGGACTCAAACTAGCATCCATTTGGGATGCTGGCATTGTGGGCAGTGGTTTAACCTGCTACGCCCCAACACTGGCCCCGGAATTCTTTTATATTTATATTTTTCAGTGCACAGTTCCATAATACTCAGAAAAATAATAGTGGCTCCTATGGGCACCAAGGGTCAAATTATTTGTAAATGCATGCAAAAATAATTACTATCTGAAATCAAAATGAAATGGATCATGAGAGATACCTTTCAGACTTGGCTTCAAAAATCTTTTCAGAAAAACATCTATCTCCTGCATGGTATTTATGCAATTGTACAAAGCATGATTAGATAGGAAAACAAGATTCCCTAAATATCACAAACAATTAAAATAAAGTTCTAATCAAGTCACTTGATTTTGCATTGTTTCAAAATACACCCTGATACTACCACAATTATCCTTAACTTTTCTTCTTTTAGTAGAACTTAAGTTGTTTTTCTTGAACATAAACTGCCTAAGTATTACTATCCTTAATGTCCTAATCAGAAATTGCAAATTAAAATGAGATACTACCTTTTGTCCAACAGGTTGGTAAAGTATAAAAGTACCTAGTTTACCATGAATGTGTGGAAAAGAGCAATCTCATACGCATTCAGGACAAAGGTAAGACACTTGTAATCTTTCTGCAGAAAAACTTGGGGATGTGTATTAAGTAGTATTAAATAATATCTATGATCCTGAACCCAGTAATTCTTCTTTTAGTAATTTACTCTAAGAAAATTATTAAACAAAAGGTAACCAAAATATTAATCACCATATTATACATCATGGTAGAAAAGGATATTACTAAATATTAAAAAAAGAAGAGATTAAATAAATTAGTGGTGGTACATATAAAATATTTTCTGACATAAATAATCAAGAATAAATTATTGGTAAATAAACTTTGCTTTATTTGTATGATGAAATACCACGTTATCATTTTTAAGAGAAGTAAATACAACCCAATTTTTGTAATTTTTATATAATGTCTTTGTAGACATGCACACATACAGACACACAAGGTGAAATACAAACACTTTCGAAGCATATGTATTAAAAATATTAATAGAGGTAAATTCTGCCTGGAACAATACAGTATGTGTTTCAAATTTTGCTGCCAGGATTTAATATGTGTACATATGCATGTGTATGTGTGTAAAATCTCCCTATCAGAGGATCTGGGAAATAGGCCTTCAAAGATTGCTGGTCACCTTCATACCTTCACAATGTTTTCTACACATGACACTCTTTCCACAGTATTCTCTATCTAATGAGATTTGGGTCCAAAAAGAGGAGCATCTCAGGAAGAAGGTAAATCAGGCAGGAAGCTCGTAGCCTCTGGAACTCATCTCTGTGTCTGCACATTTCCTGTCAATCCAATGCCCAAGTCAGGGTCAGTATTCAAATGACAGCAGAACGTCAGGTCTTCATCTCATTGCATGATCTTAAGGTCTACTTCTACTGATGGACATAGACTGAAGATAATCTCTTTTTCAGAAAGTGTTCTTTCATTACCTCTTTTTATTTTTTAAGATTTCATTATGTATTTATTTGAGAGGCAGAGTTACAGACAATGAGAGGGAGAGACAGAGTTTACTACCCAAATAGCCACAATGGCAGGAGCTGAGCTGATCCAAAGCCAGGAGCCAGGAGCTTCTCCCAGGTCTCCCACGCAGGTGCAGGAGTCTAAGCACTGGGCCATCTTCTGCTACTTTCCCAGGCCATAGCAGAGAGCTAGATCAGAAGAAGAGCATCCAGGACCAGTGCCTGTATGGGATACCGGTGCCACAGGCAGAGGCTTAGCCCACTATGCCACAGCGTCAGCCCCATCTCATTACCTTTTAAAAGCATGAGTCAGACCCTAGAATGGCTATGGCTCATTATTTTAAAATAACAATGTGAAGGAACCCACTGTTATGTGTCCAGGCATAATGGATTCTACCCCTGAAAGAGACATAATTTTGGACTCTCCTTGTCCCCTGTAGGGTTTCCATGGGAACAGATGTCAGAGGGGTCAATTCTACTCATCTCGGGGTTGAGAAGCTATAGGACTGATAAGAGAGATAAAATCTGTCCTCTTCAGGAGTTGATTGGGTCCAACTATGGGCATACATTTGGAAATAACAGAGAAGCCTGGAGTGACATGGGATTTGAAGGCCAGACCAATGCAAGATTCACCGAAGTATAACATAATTTTCAATTCCTCCAAAATGCTACCTGGCAAGCAGCTCCCTTGCCAGCATGAGTCTTCTTTCTCTTTGTTCAAAGAATGGTGGGTGACATCTTAACAGGCTGAACAATACAAGGGGAAAAAGGACTCTCCAACCCCATCTTTCAATCCAATTTAATGGGAATAAAAGTCAAATTAAATAGAACATCAAAATATTTCTTCACTGAAATGAATTAAACCACAAAGTACACAATGACCTCAACTACTGGCTAACTTTTTTTGCACATGTTTATCCATATATGATTTCCCATTCTACCTCCAAACCACATGCATTAGAAAGTTCGTTAAGATTTGAACCGTTAGGAGTAGGGGATACAAACTCCAAAGTAATTCTTTTGACCTCAGTGTGGGAATTTGGGCTCAAGTAGTAGATGTCAGACCCATTTATTCAATTCAGGGAGATAGCAAAAAATATCTCTGGTCATGTTAGATGTAAATGACAGGGAGGAATACGCCAAGATAAGCCAATTTCTACTAGAATTTCCTGCGAGTGAAATCAGACCATACCAGATATTTATCTTTGCCACACGTATGCTGTTCCCACACTGGCCCAATATGAATCAACTCTTCTTTTATCGCTGTGACAAACCATATCTCAGGAAGGGGTTATTTGGACAAGCAAAGCCTTTTCTCTTACTATTTAACCTACAAAAAAGAGTTGTGTGGTCTGTTGTCCGGTTTCTTAATATTAAATTCTCAAAAAATTCATTAGCACCCACATGAGTCCATCAGAAATGATAAGCATATCAAGGTAATAAATTACCCAAAAATGAGGAAAGCAACCGTCAGCAGCCGGCTTAGACTTTGAGGAAAAGAAAGTCAGAGAGGAAAGGATCATACTATGATCTGAATGCATCTCCCAGAGGTTCATGTTTTAGGAGCTTAATCTACAAATTCATTGTATTCAGAGGTGGTCTTCAGAGGCTATTAGGATTAGATGAGGCCATGACAGTAGGGCCCTCATGATGGTATTAGTGGATTTATTTGGAGAGAAAGAGGGATCTAAGCTAGCATACTTTCTCTGTCTTGACATGTGATGTCCTCCACCAGGTTAAGATGCAATATGGACTTTGCAACCTCCAGAACTATAAGTCTAATAAACTTCTGTTCTTTATGAATTACTAATTCTGAGGTATTTTTGTTTAACCACAGAAAATGGACAAAGACACATTGATACATCAAAATGTACTATAAAAGGAAAAAGTAGTGTAGGGAGTTTTTCTTAGTTACTACAGTCAAGTGCTTCCTTTTTGGAATTCCAATTTCATTCATTGTTTCTCTCCACCATTTTCATTCATCCCTTACCAAAATTCACCATGCTATTGTGATGGATCAAAGCTAAGGGCTGGTATTTAGTTCTTGGCTGGTGACATTTCTTGCTCTGTTATATAATTGGATATTTATTATGTCTTCTGTCTTTCAACAAGGACCTATGTTTCTGGAGGGTTAGAATCATAGCCCACCTTTGCCTACCTGACTCATAACCCTCTGTGATATGTCACAACCCATCTTCCCAGTCTCACCCTCACCGTACTCTCTATGCCAAGTAACCTAGGTTATTACCAGTTGCCAAATGAATTCTGCCCATTCCTTTTGGACAGAATGAGTTCAGGCTCATCTATCCATGTGAACTTGCTTTGGCAAACTCTTTCCTATAAAAGTATATCCACTTTTTGGTGTCTGTTTCATATGGGTTTCTTGCCCGTGGAACCTCTGGAGGGCCTGCAGAGTCTGAATCACTCTCTTCTATAGTCTTACAGCATTTTTCTTTTGCTCCTGTTTGGGAATCTATCATAGTCTGCCTTTTATCAGAGCTGGTAATGTCATCTTGCCTGTTAATTTGAAACTCATTTATTTAATAGCATCTTATCCATGCATGGCATTGCCCATAGCACACATAGGAGATAATAAACATTTTTTTGACAGGTAGAGTGGACAGAGAGAGAGAGAGAGAGAGAGAGAGAGAGAGACAGAGACAGAGAGAAAGATCCTCCCTTTCCATTGGTTTACCTCGCAATGGCCGCTGCGGCTGGCATACTGCGCAGATCCAAAGCCAGGAGCCATGCAGACCTATCTCCTGGTCTCCCATGCAGGTGCAGGGCCCAAGGACCTGGGACATCCCCCACTGCACTCCTGGGCCATAGCAGAGAGCTGGACTGGAAGAGGAGGAGCAACCGGGACAGAATCCGGCGCTCCGACTGGGACCAGAACCCAAGGTGGCAGCACCGCAGGTGGAGGACCAGCCTATTGAGCTGCGGCACCGGCCAATAAACATTCTTAATAAATGTATTAGTGCTAGCCAGACAGTCACTAGTGATGACCAAGCAAACTCAGCCTGGCTATCCAATGATAAAGCATTTGTGAAGAAATTCTTTGATATCCACAAAGTAGATTACTATGTAGTATAAAAAGGATACTTAGAAGAGATTTACAGGTCACAACTCTCTCCTTTTCTATTTAGCAACTTTTTCAAACTACTTACAACATCATAAACCCCAAACTTTATCACCTTTCTTGAATCCATCAGCAGATGACCTCGCCTCCTAATTCACAGAGAAAGTAAAGTAACTGGATTAGGACGTTTTCATTTTTTTTTATTGCCAAACATATAAAATTACTATGTAGGTATCTGTACAGTCCCAGAACATGGTTCCACTGGAAGATATTTCATTCATCTTTAAGAAAAATTTCCCCATATCTGTGTTTAATGTTATTCCCTGACTGATTCTTACATCCTTTGCTGTACTGATTATCCCCTCACATTTCTTTATGTTTAGTCTCTCCTTCTCTTCCCAAGGGTACTTAAAATATTTCTGTATTTGTACTTAATAATAACAAAGATCTTTGTGTGTGACTCTGGATCTTGTTTATAGAAAAAGTTGATGGAGTCAGTTTCCTATCTGCATCCTGAATTTCATTCACTGTGTACTTTCATCACACTGAAATCTAGCTTAGCTATTCAGAAAAATATAGCTTATCAACATCATCACTTATTTAATCACTAGTATCTCTTATAAAGTGAAGTGTTAAGTGGTTACTCAATAATCTGGACAGCTCCTCCTTGAAGCACTCTATCTACAGATATTATCAAAGTATACTTCTCATGGGTTAGCTTTTGCCTCTCTTGATTTCCCTTTGTGAGATCCCTAATTCTGACATCAGCATGATTGAATTATAACACATATATATGAATTATATATATAGACTTATATCAAATATATAATATCATTATTTACTTCATAATTATACATGATTATAATCTCAAAAATAAAATTAAACTAAGATTTTAAAAAATATACAAGGAGGGGACAATGCTGTGGCACAGTGGGTAAAGCCATTGCCTGCAGTGCCAGCATCCCATATAGGTGCCAGTTCAAGACCCAGCTGCTCCACTTCTGATCTAGCTCTCTGCTATGGCCTGGGAAAGCAGTAGAAGATGGCCCAAGCCCTTGGGAACCCATGTGAGAGACCCAAAAGAAGCTCCTGGCTCCTGGCTTCAGACCAGCACAGCTCTGTTCATTGTGGCCAGTTGGGGAGTGAACCAGAGGATGGAAGACCTCTCTCTCTCTCTGCCTCTCTTTCTCTCTCTGGGTAACTCTGACTTCTGACTTTCAAGCAAAATAAATAAATCTTTTTTAAAAAGTGTTTAAAAATATACAAGGAAAGGGGATTTTTTCATTACACATATGCAGAAAGGAGAAAGACAAAAATTACACCTGAAAAACAGATTTGATATGACCACATTTATGAATTGCTGTAGGATTATTTCTGTATTTACATTTTAAGACAAATTTTGAATACATTCAACAAAGTCTTTTTAATGAGTGTTTATATCCTTTGTGTATTAGTATTCTTAAATATTTTCTTCATTGAATTAATACCTATGTCCTGTATAATAAGAAAAATAAACTTGAACCTATATCTTACATTTTGTCCTCTGAAAGTATAAAGTGAGTCTCAAAATTTATCCTACTATAGTTTAATATTCAAGGTCCACTTGACACTAATCATCATTTTCTCTGAGTCCAGGGTACTAAGTTTTCTCCATAATTTTGCTTGTATTTCTGCCATAAACATTCAAGAGCTGAAATGCAAAAGAAATTCAAATATGTATAAATGTTCAACTGTAATGAAAGGAATAAAATATTACTGAAGATGATGGCTGAGAAGAATTGCAAAGTGAAGCAGACCTTTGCTTGAACTCAGAGTCAACAGCAGATAATATCCCAAAGATCTAATTTATGTCATTAAATAAAAAGAATATAGGCTATAATAATTACCTCTCTCTTTTAATCAAAAGTACTCAGACAAAACTTATTCAAAACACAGTGGAAGATTGCCTTAACACTGTACCATGAAATTAAATGGACAAGCATAGGGGAGAAAATTGGGAAATGCAATATTGAACTCTGCATTATTTCCCAAAGCATGAAGTTTTTGGCTAACAAAGGGATATCTAAAAATTATGAGTGAGAACAAGTTGTCTGATTACAAAAATAATTTGTAAAAAAGCAGAAGGGGGTGGAGCCAAGATGGCAGAATAATGAGGGTGTGCACTGATGGTCCGGGAAAAGATAGTTTAATAAAAGTGGAGTTACTTTAGTTTCAGGGAAAGACTCAGGAAAATAATTGCAAAGGAAACTCTTCTGGATCTAGTGGATGTGACACGGAGGACCTATGGGGAGAGCAAGGACTCCCACGGCTCAGGAGCCCAGTTGCGGAGTCTACGCACCAGCGCTGGAAGGGGAGGTGAGACAAAACCTCAGTAGCCCGAGACATTGGCGGGGAAACAGCAGAAAGAGCCTAGAGGGAACAAGGCTTGAAGCCCCACTGGGGAAAGTTCATCAGGCCAGCTAGAGGAGAGAAGAAAATAAATAAATAAAAAGGACCGGCACGGACACGAGCCTCTCTCTCCACTCAGCTTACAAAGACAAGCAAGACAAAGAGCAGGCACCATTTTGGATACACATAAAGTGGCACCCGCCATTAACCAAGCAGAAAAACCTGACTCTGGTGGAGAGAAATAACAAGTTAGGACCTAGTGCAGGTGTGGATCTAATGAACTGAGACTGTGAAAATCTGAGGGTGGGGAGAGAACTCACGGAGAACACAAACTCAGTAACCTTGGCAACCCAGTGGGAGACTGCAGGGAAATTTGAGATCACACAGAGGACTGCATAGACCCTTTGTGTGGTCCTTGGGGCAGAGCAGACAAATATTATACCCAGAGAGGCCAGATTCCATACATTGAGTACCCTCAATTCCTCTCAGCTGTGCAGAATTACTTCCCTTTTGAGTTAAAGAGAGAGAGAGAGAGAACAACCTGGGTGAGTCACCTTTGGCACACCCTTAACCCTGAAGAACCAAACAGAGCTCTTTGGCCACAACCATCACATGCCTCTAAGGATCCATCAAAAAAAGTCCACTTAATCCAGAGTCATTGTATAATGAGAAAAAAACACCACAGCAAAGAAACCAAAGAATATCTCCACAATGCCAAGCAACAAATGCAGAAACCAAGGAAACAAGAGCAAGGAAGACACTTTGATGCCCCCAAATGAACAAGACACCCCAATTCAAGATTGTGAAGATGATAAGACAGAAGAAATGCAAGAAATGGATCTCAAAACATTTATAAGAACATTAATAAGTTCTCAAAAACAAATTCTTGAACTACAGAAATCCTTACTGGAAAGGATAGAAAATCTCTCTCGTGAAAATGAAATCATAAGGAGGAATCAAAATGAAATGAAGAAACTAGTAGAACATGAAATTGTGATAGTGAAGAGAAATCAAAATGAATTGAAGAATTCAATAGATCAAATGACAAACACATTAGACAGCCTTAAAATCAGCATCATCAAAATATCCATTCTCCCAAAAGGATTTATAAATTCAATGCAAAACCAATCAAAATACCAAAGACATTCTTCTCAGATCTAGAAAAAATGATGCAGAAATTCATATGGAGGCAAAGGAGACCTCGAATAACTAAAGCAACCTTGCACAACAAAAACAAAGCCAGACACATCACAATACCAGATTTCAGGACATACAACAGGCAGTTGTATTCAAAACAGCATGGTACTGGTACAGAAACAGATGGATAAACCAATGGAACAGAATAGAAACACCAGAAATCAATCCAAACATCTACAGCCAGCTTATATTTGATCAAGCATCTAAAACCAATTCCTGGACCAAGGACAGTCTATTCAATAAATGGTGCTGGGAAAACTGGATTTCCATGTGCAGAAGCATGAAGCAAGACCCCTACCTTACACCTTACAAAAAAATACACTCAACATAGGTTAAAGTCCTAAATTTATGACCTGACACCATCAAATTATTAGAGAACATTGGAGAAACCCTGCAAGATATAGGCACCGGCAAAGATCTTGGAAAAGACCCCGGTGGCACAGGCAGTCAAAGCCAAAATTAACTATTAGGATTGCATGAAATTGAGAAGTTTCTGTACTGCAAAAGAAACAGTCAGGAAAGTGAAGAGGCAACTGACAGAATGGGAAAAAATATTTACAAATTAGGCAACATATAAAGGATTAATAACCAGAATCTACAAAGAGATCAAGAAACTCCACAACAACAAAACAAACAACCCACTTAAGAGATGGGCCAAGGACCTCAACAGACATTTTTCAAAAGAGGAAATCCAAATGGCCAACAGGCACATGAAAAAATGTTCAAGATCACTAGCAATCAGGGAAATGCAAATCAAAACCACAATGAGGTTTCACCTCACCCCAGTGAGAATGGCTCACATTCAGAAATCTACCAACAACAGATGCTGATGAGGATGTGGGGGAAAAGGGACACTAACCCACTGTTGGTGGGAATGCAGACTGGTTAAGCCACTATGGAAGTCAGTCTGGAGATTCCTCAGAAACCTAAATACAACCCTACCATTCAACCCAGCCATCCCACTCCTTGGAATTTACCCAAAGGAAATTAAATTGGGAAACAAAAAAACTGTCTGCACTTTAATGTTTATTGCAGCTCAATTAACAATAGCTAAGTCCTGGAATCAACCTAAATGCCCATCAACTGGATAAAGAAATTATGGGATATGTACTCTATAGAATACTATACAGCAGTAAAAAACAATGAAATCCAGTCATTTGCAAAAAAAATGGAGGAGTCTGGCAAACATCATGTTGAGTGAAATAAGCCAGTCCCAAAGGGACAATTATAATATGTTCTCCCTGATCGGTGACAACTAATTGAGCACCAAAGGGGAAACCTGTTGAAGTGAAATGGACACTATGAGAAACGGTGACTTGTTCAACCCTTGCCATGATTGTTGATGAACAACTTAATACTTTATCCGTTTTAGTATTTTTTTTGTTCTACGTAATACTATTGGTTGAACTCTGTAATTAATACACAATTATTCTTAAAAGTTGAAACTTAACTGAAAAGTGATCCCTGTTAAATAAAAGAGTGGGAATAATAGAGGTAAGAGATGTACAACTGGGACATGCTCAATCGGACTTTCCCCAAATGGTAGAGTTAGAAATGTGCCAGGGGATTCCAATTAAATCCCATCAAGATAGCGTGTACCAATGCCATCTCACTAGTCAAACTGATCAGTTTCAGTTCACAATTGATCATAATGATAGGACTAAGAGTCAAAAGGATCACATAAACAAGACTAGCGTCTGCAAATACTAACTGATAGAATGAAAAGGAGAGAGAATGATCCAACATGGGAAGCGGGATACACAGCAGACTCATAGAATGGCAGATGTCCTAAACAGCACTCAGGCCTCAGAATCAGCCCTTAAGGCATTCAGATCTGGCTCAAGAGCCCATGAGAGTATTTTAGGCATGGAAAGCCAAGACACTCTGGGGGAAAAAAAAAAAAAGAAGACCTAAATGAAAGATCTCTGCGAGTGAGATCCCAGCGGAACGAACAGGGCCATCAAAGAAGGAGGTACCTTTCTCTGAAGGGAGGAGAGAACTTCCACTTTGACTATGACCCTGTCAGAATAAGATCGAAGTCGGCGAACTCAAAAGGCTTCCATAGCCTTGGCAACTCATGACTAGAGCCTAGGGAGATTACTGACGCCATAAACAAGAGTGTCAATTTTTAAGTCAACAACAGGAGTCACGGTGCACTTACTCCTCATGTAGGATCTCTGTCCTTAATGTGCTGTACATTGTGATTTAATGCTATAACTAGTACTCAAACAGTATTTTTCACCTTGTGCTTCTGTGTGGGTGCAAACTGTTGAAAGCTTTACTTAATATATGCTAAATTGATCTTCTGTAAAGATAATTGAAAGTGAATCTTGATGTGAATAGAAGGGGAGAGGGAGCAGCAGAGGAAAGGGTTGTGGGTGGGAGGGAGGTTATGGTGGGGGAGGAAGCCATTGTAATCCCTAAGCTGTACTTTGGAAATTTATATTCATTAAATAAAAGTTTTAAAAAAAAAGCAGAAGGAAAATCTAAACTAAATGGAGCTCTTGGAATAACAGTAGTTGTATTCAGATACTATACCAAATACATTAAAAATTTTGTATTTATGATTTATGTGGCCCTAGTGATTAAGATACTGAATAGGACCCCTGCTTCTCACATTGCAGGGCTTGAGTTCAGCTCCTTGTTCCAGCTTCCCGCTTTACAGACATTAGGAGATGGAAGTGATAGCTAAGGTAACTGGGTTCCACCATACCTGTAGGACACCTGGCTCCTGAATTTGGTCCAGCCCACCCAAGCCTTTGTGGACTTTGGGAGAATGAACCGTGGATGGGAGTGCTCTCTTTCCCTCTCTCTCTCTCCTCCCCTTGGTTAAGTGTCACATAAATGCTTCTCAAATAAATAAATAATGTTAAAATGATTTTACTTAATCTCTACAAACAACTCTTTCCATTTTACTAGAGAGAAATAGAGACAAAGAAATATTAGATGACATCAATGAATCCAACTCCTTTAATTTTCTTTTTTCTTGCAAGGTTTGGGGGAGTGCCTAAGAAGAATCAAATTTCAGATTTCATTTAAGAAAATCTATGCTTGACAAAAAAGAGAGAAAAGAAAACAAAAATTTTAAAAATATATAAAAGATGAAGAGAGAGGGAGAGAAAAAGAGAAGAATCTATGCTTAAGTACAGCAAGAGAATTATAATGCAGTTTCTGGAAATACTCACTTATCCCTTTAATATGAATTAATCCCAGCTATGATCCTCAGATAAGTTTTGAATTTTTTAATAAAAAAGTTAGAAAATAATTCTAGAGCAGTAAAACTTGAGTCTTCATTAATATTTGAGCATGTTGATTGTATCAGTCAAAGAACAGATGGGCTCAGAAAGTTTAATTGGAAAGAAGTTAATGAAGAGACTATTTACAGTGGTGAGGACAGGGTTTCAGGAAACTAAGATTTTATTGTAAGGACTCCAGGGCCAGCCCCACCTCAGCCTCATGTGCAATACTAAGAAGCAGCCCACCAAGATCAATAGCAGATCTAGGGGAACAAAACATCACCAACACATTAGTCGTATTTCAACTGCAGATATCTTGAGGGCTAGAGACATCAACTGAATGGAAGAATTGAGACTTCATAAAGAAGAAAAACTTTAAAAAGAACAAAGAGTGTCCTCCTGATGTTGATGGATCTGGTATGACATTTTCCATGCAAGTATGGTGTCTACCATCAACCTTCAAATGGTTATTGGGAGGTGTGATTACGTCTACCAGTGTGTAGGAAGAGTTGTTAAGCAAAACACCCCAAAGACTGGATCATCTGAAGATGTTAAGAGAACAGTCTCAAAACCCAGGTGTTACTGAATTGGGAACTTTTCTCGACTGAAATACCTTTCTGCCATTCCTGCTTTTTGTGAATGAGTAAACTGAGCCAAGAGAAGCAATGCTAAGTGAAAGTGAATCTCAAGATGCATTCATATAAAAAGGAGAGAACAATCCAACAGTGGAAATGGGATACACAGCAGACTCATAGAATGGCAGATGCCCTAAACAGCACTCTGGCCTCAGAATCAGCCCTTAAGGCATTCAGATCTGGCTCAAGAGCCCATGAGAGTATTTTAGGCATGGAAAGCCAAGAAACTCTGGGAAAAAAAAAGACCTAAATGAAAGAGCTCTGTGAGTGAGATCAGCAGAAAGAACAGGCCATCCAAGAACGAGGTACCTTTCTCTGAAGGAAAGGGAGAACTTCCACTTTGACTATGGCCTTGTCTAAATAAGATCGGAGTTGGCAAACTCCAGAGGCTTCCATAGCCTTGGCAGCTCAGACAAGAGCTTCGAGTGATTATTGACATCAGCAACAAGAGTGTCAATTGTTAAATCAACAACAGAAATCACTGTGCACTTACTCCCCATGTAGGATCTCTGTCCTTAATATGTTGTACTATGTGAATTAACAGTATAACTAGTACTGAAACAGTACTTTATACTTTGTGTTTCTGTGTGGATGCAAACTGTTGAAATCTTTACTTATTATATACTAAATAGATCTTCTGTGTATAAAGATAATTGAAAAAGAATCTTGATGAATAATGGGATGGGAGAGGGGGTGGGAGATGGGATGGTTGTGGGTGGAAGGGAGGTTATGGGGAGAAAAGCCACTGTAATCCAAAAGTTTATTTATTAAATAAGAGTTTTAAAAAGTTGCATTCATAAATAGTGCTTTTCTAGGACAAAAATGTCGCTATAAAATGTTTGGCTTCCATGCCAACAGCCTCCCACCAAATCATGCGGTCATTACTTCACAGTGTCATTTTTCCATTGATTAGGTAGTATTCCATTATCAAGGATTGTTGTAATTATTTCCACACACATAGTACAATGAATAAGTTGATCCACAACCTCGCAGCACCTATATGTGGCCTTCACTTGCATTCTCAACTACCAGAAACATAGACCACTAATAAAAATGCTAATAATGATACAAAATAGAAGGGTATGCCGATTAAGCCATTGTTGGGAATATGGAAAATTCACAAAAAATGTAACTATTACAAAAGAAAATGAGAGGTAAAAATCAACAGGGAAAAGATGGAAGAAAAAATTATAATGTGATAGATTAAAATACAATCATTTCAATAATCACATGGAATTTAAGGATACCACTCTCAAAAATAAGAGAAGATTAGCTTGTATATGAAAAATTTAACTCTAGGTTTTCCATGTGAAACTCTCTTTAAACATGAATTGACTGGTGAACAGAATAAAAGGATGAGGTAGGAATTTGGTCTAGCCATTAAGATGCAGGTTAAGATGCCTGCATCTCATATTAAAGTGCCTGGGTTTCACATCCAGTTCCATACCTGCTTCTTGCTAATGTGGACCCTGGGAGGAAGCATGATGGCTCAAGTAATTGAGATCCCACCATCCATGTGGGAGACCTGGATGGACTTCCTACCTTCAAGCTTTGGTGGTAGCCAGAGGCCGTTACAGGCATTTGCAGAGTAAACAAACAGAAGAAAGATTTCTCACTCTCTCTCTCCCCTTCCACCCTTCCTCCCTACCTCAAGCTAACAAATATATTATTACAAAAATAAAATATAAAAATAAAAGATTGGAAAAGCTATGTAGTGGGCTATTCTTGTAGTACAGTAGGTAAAGCCTACACTTGCAAGACTGACATTCCAAAGTAGAGAAGTGGTTCAAGTTCCAACTGTACTTCTGATCCAGCACCCTGCTAATGCACTTCATAAAGCTAGGGATGATGGCCTAAGTGCTTGGGGCTCTGCCACCCACATGGCAGACTCAGATAGAGTTACATGTTCCTGCTTTCAGCTTGGCCAAGCTCCAGATTTTGTGACCATTTGGGGAGTCAACCAAGAGATGAAAGTTCTCTTTCTATCACTCCCTTTCTCTCTGTCACTATGCCTTTCAAATACATAAAATTAATCTTTATTTGACATATCTGTCACAAAATTGCTAATCAAGAAGGCTGGAGTGACTTTATCAATATTTCAAAAACTGGAATGCTACCGGATATTAATGACAAATGAACCAATTCGTCAAGAGAGCATACCAATTATAAATGTATATGCACCCAATAACAGTGAGTCTATATACATATAAGAAAGGATAAATAGACAAATCCACAATTATAGTTCAATTTCTCTATTTGATAGAATAAGTACAAAGAAAAACAAAAAGGATATAGAAGATTGGAACAGTATATTAGTCTTAACTGGAATTTATACAACACTCAACCAAAAACAGTATAGAATGCATTCTTTGCAAGTATACATGGAACATGGACCAACATAGACCCTATGCTGGACCAGAAAAAAAGTCAATATTTATAAGCATTAAAACAATAAAAAATTATGTCCTCTGATCACAACAAAATAAACTAGAAGTCAATAATACAAATGTGGGGCCAGCACTGTGGTGTAGCAGGATAAAGCTCCCACCTGCAGTGATGGCATCCCATATGGGCACCAGTTCAAGTCCCGGCTGTTCCACTTCCTATCCAGCTCTCTGCTACAGCCTGGTAAAACAGTACAGTATGGGCCAAGTCCTTGGGATTTGCATCTGCATGGGAAACTGGGAAGAAGCTCCTGGCTCGTGGCTTCGGAAAGGTGCAGCTCTGGCCATTGTGGCCAACTGGGGAGTGAACCAGTGGATGGAAGACCTCTCTCTCTCTGCCTTGCCTTCTCTCTTTGTGTAATTTTGACTTTCAAATAAATAAATAAATATTTTTAAAAAAAAATACAAGGGTATCTGAAAAATCCCCCAAATTTTAAAAAGCAAAAAATACACATCTAAATAATCAACGCTTTACACAAGAATGAAAAGAAAAAGCAGAAAATATTTGGGCTGAATGAAAAAAAAAAATACAGCACATCAAATATCAAATGTGTGGGAACAGATAAGGAAGTACTTTGAAGGAATTCATAACTTTAAATGCCTACATTGAAAAAGAGGAAAGGGGCCAGCACTGTGGTGGAGCGAGTAAAATCACTGCCTGCAGTGCTAGCATCCCATATGGGCGCTGGTTTGAGTCCTGGCTGCTCCACTTCTGATCCAACTCTCTGCTATAGCTTGGGAAAGCAGTATAAGATGACCCAACTCCTTGGGCCCCTGCACCTGTGTGGGAGACTGGGAAGAAGCTCCTGGCTCCTGGCTTCGAATCAGCACAGCTCCAGCCATTGCAACCAATGGTGGAGTGAACCAGTGGATGGAGGACCTCTCTCCCTCTCTCTCTCTGCCTCTCCTTCTCTATGTGACTCTGACATTCAAATAAATAAATAAATCTTAAAAATAAGAGGAAAGGGCAGATTAGGGCAAGATGGTGGAATAGGAAGGCAGCACACTGATAGTCCAGGGAGAGACAGTTTAATAAAAGTGGAGATACTGCAGGTTCAAGGAAGAGTAGGGGAAGAAACAGCAGAGGAAACTCTTCTGGAACTAGTGATTCACAGTGGACCTTCGAGGAGAGCGTGGGAGCCTGCAGTTTGGGACACCAGCGGCAGACTCAACGCACCAACGCTGGAACGCCAGGTGAGACGATCCTCAATAGCCCGAGACACCAGCAGGGAAGCAGAAAGAGGAGACTAGAGCAAACAAGGCTTGAAACACTCTGGGGAAAAGTTCACCAGGCTAACTAGAAGAGAGAGAGAAAAAAAAAAGCAACCCATACGGACACGAGTTTCTCTCTCTCCGCCCACCTCTCAAAAGTGAGCAAGACAAAGAGTAGGCGCCATTTTGGACATACGTCATAAGCAGGGCGACCTCAGGTCTGCACCGGCCCTGAGCCTAGCTGAAAAACCTGACTCTGGGTGTGGGGGTGAAATAACAGGAGATTAGAACCTAATGAGTGTGTGGTGCTAATGAACTGAGACTGTGAAAAAAGAGACTGTGGGGGAGAGAACTCACAGAATTCACCACGTGATTACTCTCCAGAGACGCTACAGTTCGATAGCCTTGGTAGCCCAGTGGTGAGACTACAGAAGAATTTGAACCCACACTGAAGGCCGCAGAGATTCCCTCTGTGGTCCTTGGGAAAGAGCTTCCAATCTCTGGCTCCTGTGGGTATATCATTTGCCTGCTAACCACCCCCAATTCCATTCAGCTGTGTGGAATTACTTCCCTCTTGAATCAAAAATAAAGAAACAGAGAGAGATATACCACGCCTAACCTAGGAGTGTCACCTTTGGCACACCCTCAACCCTGAGGAACCAAACAGAGCTTTCAGGCCACACCCATCTCAAGCCTCTAAGGCTCCATTGAAAGCAGACAGTCCACTTATCTAGAGTCATAGTATAACAAGAAAAAACACCACAGTGAAGAAACCAATATGCCAAACAACAAACGCAAAAACCGAGGTAACAAGAACAAGGAAGACACTATGACACCCCCAAATGAAAAAGACACCCCAATTCAAGATTACAAAGATGATGAGATAGAAGAAATGCAAGAAGCAGATCTCAAAAAATTGATAAGAACACTGAGAAGTACTCAAAAACAAATTCTTGAACAGAAATCCTTAATGCACAAGGTAGAAAATCTCTCTCATGAAAATGAAATATTAAGGAGAAATCAAGCTGAAATGAAACAACTAGTAGAACATGAAACTGTGATAGTGACAAGAAATCATAATGAGGTGAAGAATTCAATAGATCAAATGAAAAACACATTAGAGAGCCTTACAAACAGAATGGGTGAGGCAGAAGAGAGAATATCGGACTTAGAATACAGAGCACAGGAAAATATACAGTCAAACCAAAGACAAGAAGAGGAAATTAGAAATCTAAAAAATATTGTTGGGAACCTACAGGATACTATTAAAAAACCCAACATTCGAGTTCTAGGAGTTCCTGAAGGCATGGAGAGGGAGAAAGGATTAGAAGGCCTTTTTAGTGAGATAATAGCAGAAAATTTCCCAGTTTTGGAGAAGGACAGAGACATCCTAGTACAGGAAGTTCATAGAACCCCTAGTAAACATGACCAAAGAGATCCTCATTTCGACACATTGTAATTAAACTCACCACAGTGAAACAGAAAGAAAAGATCTTAAAATGTGCAAGAGAGAAACGTCAGATTACTCTCAGAGGATCTCCAATTAGACTCACAGCAGACTTCTCATCAGAAACCCTACAGGCTAGAAGGGAATGGCGAGACATAGCCCAGGTACTAAGAGAGAAAAACTGCCAGCCCAGAATATTGTATCCTGCAAAGCTCTCATTTGTGAATGAAGGTGAAATAAAGACCTTTCATTGCAAACAGAAATTGAAAGAATTTGTTGCCACTCATCCGGCCCTGCAAAAGATGCTTAAAGATGTGTTACACACAGAAACACAGAAACACGGCCATCAACATGAAAGAAGGTAAACGAAAGGAACCTCACAGCAAAAGATCACAGGGAATTCAAAGCAAACATTTGGATAAAGAAATTATGGGACATGTACTCTATAGAATACTATACAGCAGTCAAAAACAATGAAATCCAGTCATTTGCAACAAGATGGAGGAATCTGGAAAACATCATTCTGAGTGAATTAAGCCAGTCCCAAAGGGACAAATATCATATGTTCTCCCTGATCGGTGACAACTAATTGAGCACCAAAGGGGAAACCTGTTGAAGTGAAATGGACACTATGAGAAACAGTAACTTGATCAGCTCTTGTGCTGACTGTTGTTGTACAATGTAATACTTTATCCATTTTAGTATTTTTTTTATTCTAGTACTATTGGTTGAACTCTGTAATTAACACACAATTATTCTTAGGTGTTTAAATTTTAACTGAAAAGTGATCCCTGTGAAATATAAGAGTGAGAATAAGAGAGGGAGGAGATGTACAATTTGGGACATGCTCAATCAGTCATGCCCCCAATGATGGAGTTAGAAACGTGCCAGGGAATTCCAATACAATCCCATCAAGGTGGCATGTACCAAGGCCATCTCACTAGTCCAAGTCATCAATTTCAGTTCACAGTTGATCACACTGATAGGTCTAAGAGTCAAAGCGATGACACAAACAAGACTAGTGTCTGCTAATACTAACTGATGGAATCAAAAAGGGAACGAATGATCCAACATGGGAAGCAAGATACACAGCAGACTCATAGAATGGCAGATGTCCTGGATGGCACTCTAGCCTCAGAATCAGCCCTTGGGGCATTTGGATCTGGCTCAAGAGCCCATGAGAGTATTTTAGGCATGGAAAGCCAAGACACTCTGGAAAAAAAAAGAAGACCTAAATGAAATATCTCTGCGAGTGAGATCCCAGTGGAACGAACGGGGCCATCAAAGAGGGAGGTGCCTTTCTCTGAAGGGAGGAGAGAACCTCCACTTTGACTGTGACCCTGTCGGAATAAGATTGAAGTTGGCGAACCCTAAAGGCTTCCATAGCCTCGGCAACTCATGATTAGAGCCTGGGGAGATTGCTGACGCCATAAACAAGAGTGTCAAATTGTTAAATCAACTTCAGGAGTCACTGTGTACTTACTCCTCATGTGGGATCTGTCCTTAATGTGTTGTCCAATGTGAGGTAATGCTATGACTAGTACTGAAACAGTGTTTTACACTTTGTGTTTCTGTGTGGGTGCAAACTGATGAAGTCTTTACTTAGTATATACTGAATCAATCTCCTGTATATAAAGATAATTAAAAATGAAAAAAATCTTGGTGTTAAATTGGAAATTGCATAGAAAATTAATCAATTTAAAAAAATATATCATGTAGGATCTCTGTCCTTAATGTGCTATACATTGTGAATTAATACTATAACTAGTACTCCAACAGTATTTTTCACTTTGTGTTGCTATGTGAGGGCAAACTGTTGAAATCTTTACGTAATATGTACTAAACTGATCTTCTGTATATAAAGAGAATTGAAAATGAATCTTGATGTGAATGCAAGGGGAGAGGGAGTGGGAAAGGTGAGGGTTGCGGGTGGGAGGGAAGTTATGGGGGGGGAAGCCATTGTAATCTATAAGCTGTATTTTGGGAATTTATATTGTTTAAATAAAAGCATTATAAAAAAATAAGAGGAAAGGTCTCAAATCAATGATTTAAGCTTACAACCTAAGAAAACAGAAAAAGAACAAAATTAATACTAAATTAAGGAGAAAAGGAAATAATAAGAGAGGTTTTAAAATCAATGAAAAAGAAAATACAAAAATAACAGAGAATATCAATGAAACCAAAAACTAATTCATTGATACAATCAATAAAATTGATAAACCTCTAATGAGAGTGAGCCAGAAAAAAACAGAGAAGCTACCAGTCACCAATGTTAATAATAAAAAAGGAAATCAGTAAAAACCCTAGAGGTACATGTATTTAAAATTAAATGAATGTTGTGAACATTTTAGTGTCTATTAATTTAACAAGTTAGAATGAATTACTGAAAATGCATTACCCAAAAAGAAATAGACAGTTTGAATTTCTTATTTAAAGAAATTAAACTTTTCATTAAGAGACCTCTGTTGTAAAAATATCCATTTCCAGAGGCTTCACTGGAAAATTCTACCAGATTTGTAAGGAATAAGTAATGTCAATTTCACATAAACTCTTCCAAGAGAGGAGATCACTTTTCAATTCATTCTATGAGGCCAGCACTTATCTAAACTGAAATCAGACAAAAGTATTACAAAAAATGAGATACCAATATCCTTTAGGAATAGTGATGCTAATATCCTTAAAACTTTTCCAGCAAATATAACTCAGCAATATATGAAAATGATAATACATTATGTCAAATGTGTAGTACAGGAATGCAAATTTGACATAACATTTGAAAGTCAATGAAATTCATTTTATGAACAGACTAAAAAGGAAACTTGTCATCTCACTATAATCAGAAAAAGCACTTGACAAATTCAGTGCTCATTCATAGTTTAAAATGCTGTACATTTGGCACAGTGGATAAGTTGCTACTTGGGATGCTCAAAGCCCATATTACAGTTCCTGGTTCAAGTCCCGGTTACAGCTCGCCCAGTCCAGCTTCCTGCTAATGCACAAGAAGGGAGGCAGCAGATAACAGCTCAAATACTTGGATCTGCCCACCCATGTGGCAGACTCAGACTGTGTTCTGGGACCATGGCTTTGGCCTAGCCCCACCCTGACTTTTGCAGGTATCTGGGAAGTGAATCAGGAGATGGAAAAATTTCTCCTTTTCTGCCCATCTTAATTTCTTTCTGCTTTTGAAATAAAAAAAATTAAAAAATAATATTTAGAAAGATAATGATAACACAATCACCGGAGAAAATATTTGTTGTACATGTATCTGACAAAACACATGCGTTGAAATATATGCTAAATATGTATTATATCTTACAATAAGACCAATAGCCTGATTTAAAAATGTAGATATGGACTACATTATACTTCATAAAATAAGGTATAAAAGTGGCAAATCTGTGAAAATATGTTTATCTGTCATCATCAAAGAAATGCAAAACTAAAACCATGGGATATGGAGTGGGCATTTGGTCTGGTGGCTAAAATGTCCACATTCCATAAGAGAGAACTTGAGTCTGAGTGCTGACTCTGCTCCTGATCCCAGCTCCTGGTCCTGAAGACCCTCAGAAGTAGCAGGCAACACCTCTAATAGTTTGGTCTCTCCCACCCATGTAGAAGACCTAAATTTAATTCCTCTCTCGGCTTTAGCCTCGCCTAGACCTGGCCATTAGCAGCATTTGGGGAATAAACCAGTTCTCTCTCAAATAAATAAATATATAGAAAAAATTAAAAATAAAATAATAGGATAACATAATACATCCATTAGAATGGCTATAAAAAAGAAAGAAATCCTGTCTTTTACAACAAAATGGATACAGTTGGAAACCATTATGCTTAGTGAAATAAGCCAGCGTCAAAAAGACAAACAGGGGCTGGCGCTGTGGATCACTTGGTTAATCCTCCACCTGCGGCACTAGCATCCAAAATGGGCGCCGGGTTCTAGTCCCGATTGCTCGTCCTCCAGTCCAGCTTTCTGCTGTGGCCTGGGAGGGCAGTGGAGGATGGCCCAAGTGCTTGGCCTCTGCACCCGCATGGGAGACCAGGAGGAAGCACTGGGCTCCTGGCTTCAGATCAGCACAGCCCCGGCCATAGCGGCCATTTGGGGAGTGCACCAACAGAAGGAAGACCTTTCTCTTTGTCTTTCTCTCACTGTCTATAACTCTACCTGTCAAAAAAATTTTAAAAAAAAAGACAAATATCATATGCTTTCTCTGATGTGTGACAGGTAATATAGAATACAAAAAATGTTTAGGAATGAAATGGTTACTTTTGGATGTGATTGTCCTTTTTAGTTCGTGTTTATACTCCTGTGAAACCGCGATCTTCTTACTTTTTACTTGTTGAATATTATAATTAGTGGCAAATTAAGCCTGTGAATATAGAGTGGATTAAAATTATAGCTTTGCAAAAACTAATGAAGAGAGAGGAGAGAAAGAAGGATTTGGGGGGAGGAGGGAAGTGAGGGAAGTGTGGTTGTCTTCTTTGCACCTATTGAATGCATAAAATCTGTTGTCTTTATATTAAACTATTTTTTTAAAAAAGAATGGCTAGAATTTAAAAGATTCACAATATTGCTTGCTGTCAAGTACGTAGAAAGATGAATGAACTCTCTTGCATTATAGTGAAAATGCATACTGGAGAAAAGCATCAATTTCTTAAGAAGTTACATATACTCTAATTATATATCCAGAAATTTCATTGTTAGATATTTTTCCTAGAGATATGGAAACATTAGTGCAACCTTGCACTCAAAAATCAGGCTTATTCATAATAGCCTGCAAATGTAAAGAATCAACATTTCTATCATCATTTGAATCACAAAACAAGTTGTGGTAATGTTCATGCAATGAAATACAGCCTAACAACAAAAAGGAAAGAACTATTGATAAATGATGTGGTAGCATGAATAAATATCAATAATATTTTTCTAAATTAAAGAAATAACGACATACTGCTTGATTTCACCCATGTAGAATTCTGAAAACACCAGATTGCAGTAAAAAAATAGATCAAAAGTCGCCAAAAACCAAGAGTCAGGGAAAAAGGGTTTACTTTAAAGGGACATAAGGGAACTTTTCAGGATTATGAAAACACTCTCTATCATGCCTGCAAGGGATATCACACAGCTACATATAATATCAAGTCAACACACTTTACACTTAACACTGGTGTATTTTATTTTGTGTGAATCACATTTTAACAATGCTGGTTTTTAAAAATAACATGCAAAGGAAAATGTCTACAGCCCTAGGAATTTAATTATCAATGGAAATTTCTGAAACTTTGAGAATGTCATCTTTTGCCAATTATTGAGTTACATATGATCTGACATATATTATGATAATGACACAGAATGTCCAAAACAAATATTGTCCTAGAGTCATAATAGCAGCATCAAGAGCGGTTACGGATATAGAATAACTGAGACGGCCATGCACTGACAAGGAATGATGAAATGGGTACAATTGCTTTGGAAAACTCCCTTGCTTTTTTTAACCCTAATACATCCTGTGACCCTGTAGTCCCATGAATGCATAAGTGTCCAGCAAAACCAAAGATCTATGGCCATCAAAGAAAATATGCAAAAACACTCTAAGATGTTTTATTCATGAATACTCCAAAACTGGAAACTAATAAAATGTCCAAAAACAAGGCATAGAAAAGTAGATTTTGGTGTATTCACCAAACAAAATACCATGCAACATTAAGAAATGAACTACTGCTCTCTGCAACAGTAGATATGAATCTCATAGACATGTTAAGCAAAAAAGAAGCCAGACTCAAAGTTCCATTCAAATTAAGTTTATAATAGGCAAGTGACTCTACATTGGTGGAAGTCACAGTGCTGTGATCATTTGTTGGCTATATTGTCTGGGAGAGGACATGAAGAACCTATCAAGAGTGTCAGAAATAGTCTACCTTTTTATAGGCAGTGGTGGCGTAACTATATAGATATTTATATTAAAAACCATTAAATTAAACGATTAAAATTGGCACAATTTATACCATAATTTTTAAGTTTTTGGAGGTCAAAATCATGCTTTAAAAACATATAGGAAAGCATGTCTACATTAAACAAATATAATAAAAAATTATGCCATATCCTTAGAAATACAACACTATTCTTGTTCTGTGGATAAAGGACCGGAGTTGGGAGAAGAGGCATTTAGAATATTGTCTTTGTAAGAATCTCTTGTGGAGGGTATTGGGGAATTCCCAAGATCAGATAAGAAGGGCCTTCTAGCCATACAAGGAAAAGAGCAAGCTCTCAGTTTATTTAATTAAATGTCAACATTTCATCCTTACCCCTTCAGTAGTTACTAAGTTTTCCATAAGCATAACAGTGAACAGACATGGCTTGACTGGGGGTCTGAGGTTGGATTTTAAGCCCCTTGGCTTGGGAATAGTGAAGTGCCCTTAGGAGAGTCAGTTAACCCAGCCAGTATTGCAGATTCACAATCTACAAAAATATTATGGATAGCAATAACGCAAACAGCTCCTGTTTACCAAATACCTATTGTGGGCTGGCTGCTGTGCTGTGAAGTACTTCCAACCTCGCATGCTAAATCTTTTACTTTTGTTTAAGTTATACAAGTTTCATATATTTCATATATACAGATTTAGGAACAAAGTTGGGCTTCCCCTCCCTCCTGTCCACATTCCAGTCAAAGTTCACAGAGGCAGTAGCACAACACCATTGGGGCAGTGAGGATGGTACACTACAGATGCAGGCAGTGAGGGTGTGCAGTGTCAGAAATTTACTTAGAGAAAAATAAGACTTTTTATTGCCATCATGCCCTAGCAACTGAAAATAATGTCAGAAACAAAATACTCTACTGGGTGAGGTGCTGTCTTCCACTACCCACTTGGGACATCCTCACATCAAGGTTAAATAACTTGCCCAAGGCCACACAACTAACTATAGGCTATAGGTGACAAAACAGAATTAACCCCATAACCATCCAGTTTCAAGCACTCTGGGATTAAACCTTTATGAGGGCCTTTTTTGTTCCTAAAATACTTATCTTAAAATTCCATTCAAATTTGTATATAGTACAAATGTCTCCTGTGAAATATTTTTTTACTCAAGAAATAAATAGCAGTACCTTCCCTATATTTCAGTTATGTTCAAGACATTGGGGATCCGTAGAGCAAGAGCAAATGTCGTTGTTCTCCTAGAGCTTAGATGCAAGTAGGCTGAGACAAGAGATGCATGGGAAAACAAATGTCAGTAGTATTTTCGGATGGCAATAAATGATTTAAGAAATAAACCAGGCCAAGGAGCTAGGGTTGAAATATCTGAACAACAGCCCTTTAGCACGTGTGGCTCTTGGATAGTTACAATGCAGCTTCTTCAAACAGAAATGTCACAAAAGTGTAAAACACACATGGATTTGAAAGACTTAGTATTTAAAAAAAAAGTGTAAAATATCTCATTCATAATTTTTAGGTGGTTATTTCAAGATGTTAAGAAATAGAAAGGGGGACAGCACTGAGGTGTAGCAGGTAAAGCCACTGCCTGCATTGCTAGGATCCCATATGGATGCAGGTTCAAGTCCCAGCTGCTCCACTTCTGATCCAGCTCTCTGCGATGGCCTGAGAAGCAGTACAAGATGGCCCAAGTCCTTGGGCCCCTGCACGTGTGTGGGAGACCTGGAAGAAGCTCCTGGCTCCTGGCTTTGGACAGGCACAGCTCTGGCCATTGCAGCCATCTGGGGAGTGAACCAATGGATAGAAAACCTCTCTCTCTCTCTCTCTCTCTGTCTCTGCCTCTGCCTCTCTGTAACTCTGCCTTTCAAATAAAATAAATAAATCCTTTTTTTAAAAAAAGAGAGTGGTTATGTATAAAATAGCATATTTACTATTTCCAATGTTATTTCTTCGTGTAGTTTCAAGTTTTCATGTTGTGTTATTTTCCCTCCATATGGAAACTTCTTTAAATATTTCTTATAACACAGATCTTCTGACAATGAATTCTCTTCTGCTCATATGTAAATATCTTTATTTCTCATTTATTTATAAAATTATTTTCACTTGATAGAGAATTCCTGGTTGATAGCTTTATTCTTTTAGCACATAGAAAACATTTTTCCAAGCCGGCACCGTGGCTCACTAGGCTAATCCTCCGCCTTGCGGCGCCGGCACACTGGGTTCTAGTCCCGGTCGGGGCACCAGATTCTGTCCCGGTTGCCCCTCTTCCAGGTCAGCTCTCTGCTGTGGCCAGGGAGTGCAGTGGAGGATGGCCCAAGTGCTTGGGCCCTACACCCCATAGGAGACCAAGATAAGCACCTGGCTCCTGCCATCGGATCAGCGCGGTGCACCGGCTGCAGCACATCAGCTGTGGTGGCCATTGGAGGGTGAACCAACGGCAAAAGGAAGACCTTTCTCTCTGTTTCTCTCTCTCACTGTCCACTCTGCCTGTCAAAAAAAATATATTTTTCCATTGTCTTCTGGACTGCATGGTTTCTTACAGGAAGTATGTAGATTCTCATCTATTTCTCTGTACACAGTGCATTTTCTTTCTCTGTCTGCTTTTAAGATTTTTTTTCTTTATCGCAAGTATTCAACAATTTTATTATAATATACCTGGATAAAATTTTCTTTCTATTTATTCTGTTTGGTATTCAATTGAACATATTGAATATGCAGCTTAATAGTTTGTCAAATTGCAAACAAAGAAAAATGTCAGTATTCCTTTTATTGTTCCATTCTTTTCTTCATTAAGCTCATGTTTTCCTTGAAGGTATTTTTGACAGCTGTCATAATGGATTTCCTTGAAGGCATTTACAACACTTCTTTTAAGGTCCTTGTCTACCAGTTCCATTTCCTTAGTCATTTTTGGTCCGTTTCCAAAGACTGGTGCTTCTCCTTGTAGTAGGTTGCATTTTTCTATTTATTGTATTTCTGCTGTTTTTCAAGTTAGAGTCTAGAAGAAACATACTTTACATTATTCAGTGATAGATTTTTTAAAAATGTATACTTCATTTTAATAAATAAAAATCTTTAAATATATAAATATTTTCCATTTTAAATCTAAACTGTATTCTAGAAACCATTTAAGTGATACATCAATCTACCCAGACTCTCCCACATTTGTATAAGCTTTGTGGGGCTAATTTAGAGCATTCTTTACTGTAGAACTGGCTTGTTGCCTTTTGGAGGGCATGACCCTTCAGTGTTTCCATTGAACCCCTCAAGAGCTGCAACAAGGACCCTGCCCTGTGCTTGACAAGAACAACCTTTCCCAGCGCTGTGTGCACTCTTGCAATTCTTCAGCTTGAAGTTCTGTGGTTGTTTTGCCCAGTCTCATGCAATCTCATCTTTCACATGGTAGTGGTTTCATATTCAACACAATACTCAAAGGGTTTTTTGTGCAGATTTCAGAGCTCTGTCTCCAGGCAGCTCCTCCCTCTCTGGTGCCCTTCTCCTCAAGTTCCAAAACTCACTCTTCTTAAATCCCAATATTTCTCCTCCTATGTTCTGCTTGGAACCCCCCGCTCCACTGAAGTCTGGAAAAATGCCTTGAGATCAAAAGACAGAATGAAAGACAAATTCACTGCTTACTTCCTTTCTCTACTGAATCACGGTCCTGCACTGCCTATTGTCTAGGGTCCAGAGACAACTGCCTCATCAGGTTCTGTAATTGTTTACTATTAGGGAATAAATCTCATCATAGTGACTCCATCATAGTCAGAAGCAGATGTAAGACTGTGTGTGATCTGACATTTCAAAAAAATAGAAATGCTTTCTTTTTGAAAGTAAATGAATTCCAAGGGTAACTCATCATTAGAAACATCTAGTGAATTTATTTTCAAACTTGGTTGCATGTTGGAATAAGTGGCAGCTCTGTTCCAAGCTTCTGATGTAAAGGTTCTTGATGTCAATGATTTTGAAAGATCTCTTGGCAATTCAATTTTGCAGACAAGCTTGAAAATCACTTATCAACTGACATTACAATAGGATACAAGCTGTGTTTTTGTGCACACACAACTGAGTATACAGATACACATGGAATCTATCCTCCTGCTAGTGATAAGTGCCTAGTAACTTCAAGAAAGACCAGACAAGTCGGCACTGTGGCACAGCCGCCATCTCCAGTGCCAGCAACCCACATGAGCACCAGATTAAGTCCTGGCTGCTCCACTTCAAATCTAGCTCCCTGCTAATGTTCCTGGGACACCATCAGAAAATAACCCAAGTATCTGGTAACCTGCTATCCATGTGGGCAACCTGGATGGATTTCCAGGCTCCTGGTTTCTGCCTAACTTAGCCCTGCTGCTGCAGCCATTGTGGGGCATGAACCATCAGATGGAAGATCTCTCGATCTCTCTCTCTCTCTCTTTGTACAGCCCTGCCTTTCAAACAAATAATCTTTAAAAAAAAAAAAAAAGCAGAAACTGGGGGCAGGCACTGTGGTGCAGCAGGTTAACGCCATGGCCTAAGGCACAGGCATCCCATACGGGTGCTGGTTTGAGACCCAGCTGCTCCTCTTCCAATCCAGCTCTCTGCTATGGCCTGGGAAAGCAGTAGAGGATAGCCCAAGTCCTTGGGCCCCTGCACCCGCATGGGAGACCCAGAAGAAGCTCCTGGCTCCTGGCTCCTGGCTTTGGATCCGCACAGTTCCAGCTGATGTGGCTGATTGGGGAGTGAACCGTGGGATGGAAGCCCTCTCTATCTCTCTGTGCCTCACCTCTCTCTGAGTAACTCTCTCAAATAAATAAATAAATCTTAAAAAAAAAAAAAAAGCAGAGACTGTTGTTAAAGCCCACTTTGTTAACTTTGTGATTGAATAAAGAGCCGATATTTCATAGATTAGCCCTTTGGTTATCTACTCATTAATGTGGATCAAGTTTTGAGCTTTTCAGACCAAAGCCATGCTTCAGGAGTTATTGATGATTAACCTGTCTCTGCTACATAAGAGACTGATTTGTAAGACTTTAGAACCTAAACAGCATTTTTTATCCTTTGTACTCAAAAAGAATGAAAATAGAAAGGAAATATTTGTTTGCTGATAATCAGGTGTTTCTTACATACAATCCCAATAATAGCATCAAGAATACCATGGGATAAGATAACCTTATATTAAACATGAAAACAAAGGAAAATCTTAAGGCCATAACTCTCATGATGTTGTCAGGTGAACAAAGAGAAAAAGTAATGATAAATCTGAATAAAAATATGTTAGCTCCTGATAAAGAAGATAAGGAAATCTAAGACCACCCCAATATCATAATTGGTCCACATGGAAATCCTATAGTCTTCTATATAGGACTGCTAGGATGACACTAGGCACAATATGAAAACTACTTATAGATAAGGATCATTTCAGGTCTAATATTTTGTGATTCTGTAAGTATAGTATTTTTCCCAGGGCCTACAGTCCATCAGTATTTATATAAAAAAAATTTCTTTCTTAGTTCCCATCTTAATCCATTCTCTGATGCTATTGTAGAATACATGAGACTGGGTAATTTACATGGCTCACTGTTCAGGAAAATAAAAAGTCCAAGATCTGGTGGCAGCATCTTGTGGGGGCCCTGAGCTGTTTCAAGGCATGACAGAAAAAAAATGGAAGGAGAAGTAGTCATGTGTGGAAGAGACAAACCATAAAGAATTTTACAGCAATCTACTCTGGTGCTAACCCAGTTCACATAAGCAGTCCTATATAGAAGAGAGAGACGGGCATTAATCTCTTTTTACAACCTAGCCACTTCTTAAAGTCCCCATCACCCAACAAACCATGATGGACACTAAATTTTAATGGGAGAAACACATCCAAACCATACAATCCCACAATGGCAATCCTCTCAGCTAAGAACACTGGCTCCTATCTTCCCCATAAACAGTCACATGAATTGGCACTATGCAAAGTGTACAGGCATCAGACAGACCTGGGTTAACATCCTATAACCAGCCATTATTACAGAAAAAATCGAAAATGTATCCCACTTATAAAAGGAGAACAAAGTACTGTACCTAGGTCATCAAGATAACAGCAGGATGCTGATAATACCATTGGGCTTGGTAATTGACATGAATTTAATACCAGGACTATTCAAAAAGATGTGAGCAGGGGGGCCGGCACCTTGGCACACTAGGTTAATCCTCTGCCTGCGGCGCCGGCATCCCATATGGGTGCCGGGTTCTAGTCCCAGTTGCTCTTCTTCCAGTCCAGCTCTCTGCTGTGGCCCGGGAAGGCAGTGGAGGATGGCCCAAGTGTTTGGGCCCCTGTACCCACATGGGAGACCAGGAGGAAGCACCTGGCTCTTGGCTTCGGATCAGTGTATCCCCGGCTGTTGCAGAAATTTGGGGAGTGAACCAATGGAAGGAAGACCTTTCTCTCTGTCTCTCTCTCTCACCGTCTATTACTCTGCCTGTCAAATAAATAAATAAAATCTTTAAAAAAAAATGTGAGTAGGGTTGTGTGCTGTGGCATAGTGAGTAAAGCTGCTGCCTGCAGTGCCAGCATCACATATCGAGCTCCTTGCTAATGGCCTGAGGAAAACAGAAGAAAATGGCCCAAGTGCTTGGGCCTCTGATACCCACTTGGGAGGCCTAGAAGAAGCCCTGCCTTCTGGATTCAGCCTGGCTCAGCACTGGCTATTGTGGCAGCTGGGGAGTGAACCAGGGGATGGAAGATCTCTCAGTCTCTCCTCTCTCTCTGTAACTTTGCCTTTCAAATAAATAAATAAATTCTTAAAAAAAAAAAGCGGGGGGTGGCTTTCCTTCTTTAAAAAATAAACAAATATAAGAAGATGGGAGCAGTGTTTGTGGGAACCAACAATGACGAGTAGGGACCACACGCAGGCCTGAAGAGGCAAGGGCAGGAGCAGTTGCTGGCACTGAGCTGTAGGAGGAAGACTGCCTGCCAGGAGCTGAACCTTTCAGGAGAGCAATGCAGCCAACACACAGCAACCCTGAGAAATAGCATCCTGACCTCACTCTCCTCTCATCTTCCAGAGGCTGCCAGGGCCTCTCCACTGCCCAGCCCAGAAGGAAGCTAGAGGACAAAGGTGAAGGTTAGGGAGGAGCAGGGAGAATAATGTGGGTAGGGCAGGAGGGGGCATTTAAATAGTTACCCTAAGGACCAAATTAAAAGGCCAGGTGATAAAAGGTACACAATGTGGGGCAGATGACTTCACTTTGCACCTTGACATTTTCTTCCCTTCCTCTCCTCTTTGACTCCTGTCAGTTTCCTCCCCTTTCCAGTCTCCAAATTTCCTAATCCTTCCCAGAGGCCTGATTCCAGCCCTTACCACCCCACCTTTATTTTTCCCATGTGTTCATGAATACTTGTTTCCATCTGTTCATGAAGACTTGCCTTTCTTGAAGAATTGCAGTAACACATGTACTTAGCTGGAAATGGGTCTGTCATCAGCGAAATCTTTCTCCATCCCCAAAAACACCCCTAGTTAAAATAAATGGGAATAGGCATGAACTCAGGCAAAAGAGGAATAAATAGCACACTACAAAAGCTTGCACTTTACTCTGTGGACATATACCCATGCTTATGGTTTTAATTCATTCAGACACCTAAGTTTTAGGGCAAAAAGATTAGCACAGGCAACAAACAGAAAAAAAGAAAGCAAGAAGAGAAAAGAAAGAAAGAACAAAGGAAGCAAGTTGATGTACCAACATAGGAGAAAGATATTGGAGATCCAGACTTAGAGGAAAGAGACAGATGAATCTGACCCAATACAGGAACACAGGAACGTATCCACCACACAATCACATGAACCAAGTGCAAATGTACTCTCCTCATCCCCACCCCATCTACCACTGCTTTAAATCCCCAACACCAGCTGATGCCCATGCAATCTTGTTGAAGCCTCACTGAGTTTCTTCACCTACTCACCACTTTTTCATCCACTTCAAATATTTGTTGAGCTGCTCCCCTCCAGTTCAAACCATTCCTCTGGGGTAAAAAAGCACAGAAGGACTTGCCTTTTAACCTAGCTGTCAAACATTGTGGACACTGCAGGTGGCCTACATAAAGCAAACCCAAAAGCTGGTAGTCAAAGGTGACTCGGAACATGCTTTCATGACACCCCTACCACTGCATATAATTCTCCTTTCAATTACTCATTCAGTGTCAACTATGCATTCAGTGTCAACACAAAAATGGTGTCCTAGTCAGTTTGCTTTTTATTTTTTTTTGTCAGTTTGCTTTTTAAATTTTGCACTGGTTGTACTCTTCCTAAGCATCTTTTCTAGGCAATGATTTTGAACTAAGCACCATCATGTGTTATGTTAAAGGGAATTAAGGGTAGGTCATTGACACTTTTATCTATAGTTCAAACTTGTAAAGAAAGGAATGGGGTTCCTCTTTCACATTAACTTTCCTGTTTATTGCTACAGTCCACTCCTGCCATCTCTTAATAATGGCAATGATAAACGTCTTAAAAAACGATTTCACAGGGTGTGGCACAGACTTGCAAGGAGCTGGGTATACTGCTCTACAAGTCAAACTCTGGGTCGCAGAAGGAGCTAAGAGTTTGGAGTCAGTCCTTTCAGCTCTTGCCACTCTTGCTAACTTATTGTTAGCACCTCAGATTATTGTTTTCTCTTAATAAATTGCCTTCATGTAAAATAGAGGAAAAAAGTGTCACGCAATTTACTCGCTTAATACCCACAGAATTTTTAAAGTCTGTGATTCATGATGTAGAATTACTATAAATGCCCTAACTAGGCCTATATTTTTCATTCATCCTGCAAACATATGAAATATAATCATGGAGGTTAAAGTCCTAGCTGGTGAGCCTTGACTAATGAAAGCCAGAACACAAAAGGGAACTAGCAGAGACACGCATGTGACAAACATGTAGATTTCAAGCCCTGGCCTTCCCTCATGGGAGTAACATGTACCTTTGACATAAGCTATATGTTTTTTTCTTTTTATTGCAAAAAGGAAGTTTTTCCTCCTTTAAAAGTTGAAGTTAACTGGAATAAAAGGGTCTGCACATACAATGTCTTTCAAAAACAGCTGCTTCACCTGAAGATAGCCAAGTCAGAAATCTTGCTGGTAGGCACATGGACCTCTTCAATTAAGCAAAGACCTCATCATAATGCTAACACAAAGAAGAAATTTTAGTGATCAGGGAGATACTATTTTTCTGTTTTCTTGCTTTTATTTTTTGCCAGTGAGAGCATTGAAAAATAAACTACTATGGCCATCATTTCATAACAAAAAGAACATTTTAGCCTCAGCTGGGAGAAAATTACTTCAGAATCCCAATATTCCATTGTAAACAAATTGAAAACCTCACTCAATATTCTAATTTTTTTCTCATTCCCATTCTAACTGCTCTGACAGTGGATCATCCAAAAGGTTTCTCTATGTGGGCTTTCTGACAGACTGTGTCTTCAGTGGGACAGGCCTAACAGTGCTATTCTTTTAGGAAGAAAATATCACTTTTTTAGATTGGTTATTTTTTTGTTCTTAGACTTATTTTTATTTATTTGAAAGGCAGAAATGCAGAGAGGGAAAAGGAAAGAGAAAGAGAGAAAGCTCTTCCATACGCTGCCTCACTCCCCAAATGGCCACATTGCTGAGGCTGGGCCAGGACAATCTAGGAGCCAAGAGCTTCTTCTAGGTCTTCCATGTGCATGCAGGGGCCCAAGGACTTGGGCCATCTTCTACTTCTTTCCCAGGCACATTAGCAGAGAGCTGGAGGGAAGTGGAGCAGCTGGGACTCGAACCAGTGCCCATATGGGCTACCAGCACTGCAGGCGACTGCTTTACCTACTAAACCACAGAACCAACCCCGATTTTTATATTCTTAGAATTGTGTCTACAAATCACATTGAGTCTGACAGAAAAACTGAAAATTCAAATAAGAAAAAAGTATGAAAAAAAATAAGTGAAACCTGAATCTGTCGAAGGTTGTAGCCAGTAAACTACATGATTAAGATGCAACTCCAATTTGCCCACTGTGTCTGATCTTTGTGCTGTTTCTCAATGTCACATTTTCTGTCCTGACAGTGCTATCATTTTTTTACTTAAAACAATGGTATATAAATATTTACTTTTCTGTAAATTATGCATTTCAAATGATATCCCTAATAGTATGCCAAAATCAACGTGTTATCCTCAGTAAGAGGACCGTGGTTTGGTTCCGGGTGAGCAGTGTTTTCCAGCCTCCCTTGCAGCAAGGGGCAGCTATGTCACGTGGCTGCGATGGAGGAAATGGAAGAGAAGATCACGAAGAGAGAAGTCTGGCAAAGCTCTTCACAAGGAGGCTCACTGAGCTGCAATTTGGCCTTGGTGCTTTGTTTTTTCCCTTTATTCTGCTTAGGTCATCTTGCAACCAAAACAGCATTCTTGAATTGAAAACCACATGCCAAGGAAGTCTCCATGGAAACGCAGAGGCAACACTGGTTGTAGGTAATGTTGTTTAATGATGGAATTAGGTCTGGACTGACCATATCAGGACTTCTTCTAACAGGAAAAACAGTAGATGCCCTTGTTGTTAAGGAATTGTTTTTTTCAGATTCATATTACATGCAGCAGAGTCCAAAATTTAACTAATTTATGAGATACACCTTTTGCAAAAAATAAAAAAACAGGTTTGAAAATGTTGTTTTACACAAAATTATTGTGAAGGTATAAAGTTAAGAATTTGGAAGCTCAACTGCAGGAAGTGGGAATGGTCAACAGATGCCATCCAAGCTAGAAACGTTAAATAAAGGAGAGACACAAAGAAATTGTGTGTTAGAGTGGAGAAAAGGTCAAGAGATGGGTCATGTGGTAGATATTAAGATGTTCAACCATCAATATGAAGACTAAGTTAACACAGGCTGCAGCAATAAATGCAGACACAGGCTTCCTAGCCAGGCTGAGTGTGGTGGTCATGAGTTCTACTGATAGTACTCTTCAACTGTGTATAGTGACCCCAACTTCTCTTTACTCTGATATAAAGCCAATCAAAAGTTAATAGCATTCAGTGCTCACTCAAACTTTTGTAGTTCATGCTACAAATTACTTGTTTTTCCCTTTCAAGACTGCACTGCATGCTTAGTATCTTCTCAAGATCTCTAAGTGTTATCAGTGTATTAGTTTTGAAAATATGATTATACTACATAGAATGATTGATTTATCAAAATGACATTATTTAACTGACATTTTCAAATGGCACTCAAGAAACTAAGAGCTTACAAGTATTTAAAAATATAAAATTTCTAGGTTAGATATAACACTAATAAATTGACCCATGCAATTAAATTTTCTACTAGAGCAAATTATTTGCATCTCTATTGGAAAAAAAAAATCTACAAATTAAAATGTAATGTCCTAAATTGTTCATCTCTTCCCTCTCTTATTCACACTCTTATATTTAACAGGGATCACTTTTCAGTTAAGTTTCAACACTTAAGAATAACTATGTATTAATTACAGAATTCAACCAATAGTATTAAGTAGAACAACCCAAAAAAAGATATTAAAAGGGATAAAGTATTAAGTTGTTCATCAACAGTCAAGGCAAGGGCTGATCAAGTCACTGTTTCTCAAAGAGGGAAGAGATGTACAATTTGGGACATGCTCAATCAGTCTTGCCCCAAATGGTAGAGTTAGAAACATACCAGGGGATGTACCAATGCTATCTCACTAGTCCAAGTGATCAATTTCAGTTCACAATTGATCATAATGATAGGACTAAGAGTCAAAGGGATCACATAAACAAGACTAGCGTCTGAAAATACTAACCAATAGAATAAAAAAAGGGAGAGTGATCCAACATGGGAAGCGGAATACACAGCAGACTCATAGAATGGCAAATGTCCTTAACAGCACTCTGGCCTCAGAATCAGCCCTTAAGGCATTTGGATCCAGCTGAAAAGCCCATAAGAGTATTTCAGGCATGGAAAGCCAAGACACTCTGGCAAAAAAAAAAAAAAAAAAAAAAAAAAAAAGCTAAATGAAAGATCTCTGTGAGTGAGATCCCAGTGGAAAGAACAGGTCATCAAAGAAGGAGGTACCTTTCTCTGAAGGGAGAAGAGAACTTCCACTTTCACTATGACCTTCTCTAAATATGATCAGAGTCAGCAAACTCAAAAGGCTTCCATAGCCTTGGCAACTCATGACAAGAGCCCAGGGTGATTACTGATGCCATAAACAAGAGTGTCAATTTTTAAGTCAACAACAGGAGTCACTGTGCACTTATTCCTCATGTAGGATCTCTGTCCTTAATGTGCTATACATTGTGACTTAATGCTATAACTAGTACTCAAACAGTATTTTTCACTTTGTGTTTCTGTGTGGGTGCAAACTGATGAAATCTTTATTTAATATATACTAAATAGATCTTCTGTATATAAAGAGAATTGAAAATGCATCTTGATGTGAATAAAAGGGGAAAGGGAGCAGGAGAGGGGAGGGTTGCGGGTGGGAGGGAAATTATAGGGTAGGAAGCCATTGTAATCCATAAGCTGTACTTTGGAAATTTATATTCACTAAATAAAAGTAAAAAAAAAAGTAATGTCACTGAGCTGGGGGCTTTGATCCATAATTAAAAGGACAGCTAATGCAGACATGTTCTTCTTGGGTGGGTCTATTCCCAAAGCTTCAGAAGGTCACTGAAATGACGTGCAATCCCCTTGCCTTGTTTCAAGTATCAGGCAATTTTGAAAACAAGGAGCAGTTTCTATGGGTTTTTCATTACCGCTATACTTCCTCACCTCCAGGAAATTGGGAAGCCCTCAAAATACACATATACACGGAACTTACATACTTGCTTTAATTCTTACCCAGCTGAACAAAATGGGCACCATTAACCAGATTTTATATTTTTTTAAAGATTTATTTATTTATTTATTTGAGAGGTAGAGTTAAAGACAGTGAGAGGGAGAGACAGAGAGAAAGGTCTTCCTTTCATCGGTTTATTCCCCAAATGGCTGCCACGAGCAGAGCTGCGCCGATCTGATCCAGGAGCCAGGAGCCTCCACCCAGTCTCCTCTGCAGGTGAAGGGGACCAAGAACTTGGGCCATCTTCCACTGCATTCCCAGGCTGTAGCAGAGAGCTGGATTGAAAGAGGAGCAGCTGGGACTAGAACCCGCACCCATATGGGATGCCGGCGCTGTAGGCAGAGAATTAACCTACTGCTCCACGGCGCCAGCCCCTAACCAAATTTTAGGTTAAAAAAAATTTTAGGTTAAAAGCATTGATGTCACATGGTCAGTGGAAGAGTTAATCTCCAAGCCATGTACGTGTATTTTCAGCCATCAACCTTTTCCATTTAGGCCACCAGGTAATCACTCATTAAATCCACAGACTCACTGAGACATTCTCTCTCATTGGTTAATGCAACAGTACTTAGTGAGCACCTGCTACATATCCATCAATCTTTCAGTTCCCGTTACTGCAGCAATAAAACTGCCTCTACCTTCTTTAGGCTCACATATTCTTAAGGGCACCAGGTTTTTCATTTTAGCCAGTCAGCCTCACAATAATTTTCCCCAGAAATAATCCTTTTAAAGCATACTAATTCGAAGCGGTTTCCTGTCCTTTTTCAAGGCATGTTCCTCTTTCTGCAGACTCAGCTTCATAGAGGCCCACCACCTCTCCCTCCGGCTGCTTCTGATGTTTCTTTCCCTCCAAAGCCATTTCATTCCCTGAGTTCAGAACAGCAAAGATTCCCCGCAGGTCACAGACCTCTTGTGCTATTCAAAACTTTCAGTCCCTGGATGACAGAACAGCTGCTCTTGGGAAACCTGAGCCAGTCCAGGAGACTGTTTCAGGAATGTCCCTGCCCTCTGGCCTCTGGACGGGCTGGGCCTGGGATGGACAGTCAGTCCAGGATTAGTTTGGCTGTTAACAAAGACACATGACACCATGACACGAAGTTGTTCCTTAGTACAAAATGTCTCAACTCCGGCCAGCATGAGCATAATGCAAGCTGGCCTTTTGGGTGAGTGGAGAGGAGTCTTTCACAGAGAATTATGTCCCCAGGAAAACAGAACCCAGAGCTCTCCCATAGGTGTGGGCTTGGGAGGGCTTCCTTAGGCACTCAGCAGAAATGCAAAACAGCAAGGGCACAAGTCCTTCGCAGCTCCGCCCGACCATTTCCTCTCCTGCTTAGAAGTGCAGTTAATTCATTTCCTGTCTTTGAGCTCAGCAGCCTGTGCTCCTGCAACGCGACAGGGACAGGCCGTGGAACGCCCGCCTTGTGGAGCTGTGAGGGCTGCACGTAACCTTCTGTCTCCTTCCTCCGCCTTCAGACCGGACCGCACCTGAGCCACTACGTGGAAATCAGAGAAATCCAGCCAATGCCCAAGCGATTAGGGGCAGAGATTCCCACAATCTTCCTCGATCTTCCATAGAAATGCTTAAAAATACTCAACTGCCAAACGTTTTGCCTGAGACATGAGTGAAACCCCTCAAACCACAGTTTAATAGATTTTCCTTCCCCTTGCTCTGTATTTGCAGACGTGGCGCAACACTGGTCAGGAGCCATTAAAGTATAACCCATTGCAAACACTTAAACATAGCCTTCCTTTCTCAAAATACTCTTAATCTCCAAATGTCAGAGGACATGTGACTATCACAGGTGAGTCTTGAAGTGGAAGTAGAATGCAGTGCACTCAGCTCTCTAAACATTCTGAGGGTCTAAAAGATGAGACTCTGCCCCATGAGAAAGGATACTTTTCCTTCCTTAGAAGTACAAATAGGTCAGGTCCACACTTCCCACTCCTGGATCAGTGGCCAGCAGACAGATGAAAATGTATGCATTTTTAAAGCTATAAATCAAGCAAACAAACTATTTATTAAAATATCCTTCTTCCTTGAAAAGTATATTGCCATAATGACAAAACTGAAAATATATTTCTAATGCTATTTATGGCATGAGACTGGAAGCAAGGATATCAAAGAAAATTGAATTAACTCAAGTTGGTGTATTCTGTTGTACAGCTGCCAATGTTAGAATAAATTATAAAGACATACAATTCAAAAATAATTATATATTTCTTCCATAAAAATATATTCTTTCCTTTATTTCAGCACATTGCTAATTATGTTGTTAAAGATTTTCATGTAATTTATGTTCTACTTACAGCTAAACCAAATTACACAAGCTTCTCTTGAGTCATTGTAGTTCTTAGTATTTTATAATTAATTCAGATAAATGTTCTTCTGAGACAACTGCAGTGGGAATTAACAAAGAATTCTTAAAATGATACTTAGATTCAGAAAATAAATATTACTTTACATATCATGTTAAATTTTATTCCCCTTTATAAAATATTCAAATGCATATTACTCATATTTCCTAATATCTTTGTTTTATTTCTTATCTAGTACATCTTAAATCTTATCTGAATTTAATTAACGGCATTTGTCAGTATTCCCAATGCATGTCTGAAAGTGGTTATAGGATCACATGTGATGTTTCATCAAGACATTCCTCTTTGACCAGGCCCACAAGACACCATGTGTAATCAGGAGAGGTTCCTAATGTCATTGCTATAGATGCAGCTGAGAACATTTTCCAACTGACAGATTTGAACTCCGTACCCTACATGTCACAGAAAATGTTTTTGTATTTCATTCAGTGTTTTACTTTGCAGACTTGCTTCTTACTGCTATGGTTTGGCTATTAGTTTGGGTGGCTCCCAAAGGCCCATGTTTTAGGGGCTTGATCCTCAATGTCTTGTGTTAAAGGCAAATGAATAAGTTACTAAAACCAATTGTGGTGTCTGAGGGTGGGGCTTTGGAAAGTGATTATGTTGGATTAAATTGCTGAAGTGGAGTCCCAGGATCAAATCATGGTGGCTTTGTAAAGAGACACATGGACATGGAACTCCCTGTCTCTCTGCTCTTGGCCCTCAGCCCATGTTCCAACATCTACCACCTTCATTAGAACAATGGAGGGAAGTTATGGGGGGGAAGCCATTGTAATCTATAAGCTGTATTTTGGAAATTTATATTCTTTAAATAAAAGCGTTATTTAAAAAAAAAAAAAAAAAGAACAATGGGACTGCACAATGTAAGACTGAATTTCTGGCTGGTGCCATGCCTCAATAGGCTAATCCTCCGCCTGCAGCGCCAGCACACTGGGTTCTAATCCTGGTCAGGGTGCCAGATTCTGTCCCGGTTGCTCCTCTTCTAGGCCAGCTCTCTGCTGTGGCCCCGGAGTGCAGTGGACGATGGCCCGACGATGGCCCAAGTCCTTGGATCCTGCACCCGCATGGGAGACCAGGAGAAGCACCGGGCTCCTGGCTTTGAATCAGCGCGGTGCGCCGGCTACAGCACACCGGCCATAGCAGCCATTGGAGGGTGAACCAATGGAAAAGGAAGACCTCTCTCTGTCTCTCTCTCTCTCTCTCTCTCGCTGTCCACTCTGCCTGTCAAAAAAAAAAAAAACCTGAATTTCCAAAACCATATGCTGAAATAAATCTCCTTGCTTCCTAGGTAGTTTCAATCATGTACTTGTTATAGTAACAAAAATCTGACAACAGAGGTTGGCATTGTGGCACAGTGGCTCAGGCCACCTCTTGCAATCCTGTATTGGAGCACCAGTTCCACTCCCAGCTACTCTGCTTCTCATCCAGCTTCCTGCTAACACATTGTGGGAATTCAGTGGATGATGCCCCAAGTATTTGGTCCCCTAACACTCATGTGGGAGACCCATATGGATTTCCTGACTTCAGCCTGGTTGCGCCCTGGCTATTGTAGGAATATAGGGACTATTCCAGCAGATGAAGGTCTCTCTTTCTGTGTGTATCTCCCCCTCTGGCTCTGTCATTCTACCTTAAAATACAGACATCCATACATAAATCTTTTTTTAAAAGCTGCCTAATACATATACATCCCAAGTTTGTGCCATTATCCTAGACCTACCATCAGTGATCTTTGAATTACTTCAATAAAGTTAAATCTCTTTATTTTAAAATTTACTAATATGCATGAAATATTTTAGTAAAAATAAATTACTTGCATTTTCTAGCTTCCATATCAATCTAGTGACTGCTGTACAGAATCAGTATGGTGCTTCACACTTGCTACATATTGACAAATGTTGTGCAGTGGGATTTTCTACAGTGCTGGAAATGTTCAAACTTTTTATTTATTTATTTTAAAGAAAATGTGACAAAGAGCGGAAGAGACAAAGGGAGAGATCTTCTATTTGCTGATGCAATCTCTAAAAGCCTATAGCAGCCAGGGCTAGGCCATGTCAAACCCAAGAACCTGGAACTCCATACAGTTCTCCACATGGGTGGCAGGGGCCCAAGTACTTAGGCCATCTGTGCCTCCCCAGGTGCTTTAAGAGGAAGCTGAATTAACCAGTACTCCAGTATGGGATGCTGGTAATGCAAATAGTGGCTTAACCTGACCTATTGCTCCACCACAACACCGGGCTCTTTTTTTTTTTTTCTTTGCTTATGAGTTCTTCCACTCAAATACTCCCCTGACATGATGTCTGTCTGCAATATTTCCCACTGAACAGAGATGTGGAAAAGTGTTTTTGCTGGGCACTGACCTGTTTTTGTGTAAGGTGAGACTTTCTAAAGCAGAATCTGAGGGCCAAGTCCCTCTTGACCAACTCTAGGATAAGCCCTGCAGGTAAGAAGGATATGAGGAAAGGGAGTAGGATGCACACGCTGGTTTGTCCTGACCTCTTCCTTGCCATCTGTTCTTGAGGTGTCTGAATGGGGAGATGAATGGCAGTTGACAGCTTCTGACCACAACTTCCTTTCTAAATATCTGCTATCATGAGGCAGGAGGCCGGTACCTTGCACACAGGGTAAGTTCAACAAAAGTTCAAGATAGAGTAATTGAATAAATGAACAAGGCTCACTTCCATATATCACCCACAATCCCTAGAAGGGGCTTGGATCAGCTGCTCTTTGAGGTTCAATAAGGTGACACATGTAGCCATAGTCCTGCAAGGACCTGAGCAAATCCAATCACATCTCTAGAATTCAGTTGCAGCTGTAAAATCAAGAAGTTTGCCTAGTGAGAAAAAGAACCCCTTTTCTGGATCTCCACCAAGTTAGCTGACTCCTCACTATCTAGATTTTTATAAGAAAGCTGAATCTTGAGCATTCCTCATTCCAGGAACACAAACGGAGTGGCTCAGACAACCAGAATCTGTAGTCTGATAATTCTGGGGGCTAAAGTCCAACATCAAGGGATGAATTGGGCAGTGCCCCTTCTGCAGGCTGTAGAGCAGGATTTGCTGCAGGCCTGTCTCCCAGCTCCTGGTAGTTTCTTGGCTTGTGACAATATAATTTCGATCTTACATGGACATTGAGTGTCTCTGCATGCGTCCAAAGTTTGCCTTTTTAAAAAGGACATTGATTATATAGATGCCACATACTCCAGTAGAACCCCATCTTAACTAATCATCTCTGCATAAAACCTATTTCCAAGCAAGTTCATATTCTGAGGTTTTGAGAGTTTATGACTTCAGTATATGAACTTGAGGGGACATAATTCAACGCATAGCAAAACCATTCAAGATTCATCTATTTTAAATATAATGATGTTGCATTCACATAGTAATTTCCTTTCTTTTTTAAGATTTATTTATTTATTTGAAAGTTAGAGTCACACAGACAGAGAGGAGAGGCAGAGAGAGGTCTTCCATCCTCTGGTTCACTCCCCAGATGACTGCAATGGCCAGAGCTGTGCCTATCTGAAGCCAGGAGCCAGGAGCTTCCTCCAGGTCTCCCGTACGGATGCAGGGGCCCAAGAACTTGGGCCGTCTTCTACGGATCTCCCAGGCCATAGCAGAGAGCTGGATTGGAAGTGGAGCAGCCCGGTCTCAAACTGGCTCCCAAACGGGATGCCAGCACTGCAGGTGGCAGCCTTACCCACTACACCAGAGCACCAGCCCCAGTAATTTCTTTTCTAAAAGCCTCAATATTTACCAGGTAGATTATGTAACACTTCCATTTTAAACAAATGGAATAAAAGGAACAGAAATAACCTCTGTCATTCCTAAATTCACACAATTGTTTCCAACACTAATTTCTGAGTATTCTAATGTCTAGGCCAGTGATTATATTTCAAGACTGAATCATATTGCCTCTTCTTCATACATGATTTTTTTCTAAAGATATATTTATTGCTGTTACTCTAAGTCCATCCAACTGAATGTAGAAAAACTCCTTAGTATTGCTCACTTCTCAAATTGAGTCTCCCACACGGGTGACAGGAATCCAAGCACTTGAGCCAGCATCTGCTGCCTACCAGTGTCTATCAGCAGGGAGCTGGAATCAGGAACAGAACCAGGACTCAAAGACAGGCTCTCTGATATGGGGTGCAGGCATCCCAAGCAAACACTTAACTGCTATACCAACTGCCTGGCCTACAAAAATCTTCATAAGAGATAGGTAGAGGGAGATTTTCCAGATACAGAGAGAAGATAATGGCCTTGAGAGGCGGAAGGGGCCAGGAGACAATGAGTAGAAGCAATGCTCACTGCCACCAGAATCCAGACAGGCATGAAAACAGTCACCTGTGAAACCTGCAGAGGGAGAGCAACTGTGCTTGATTTTGGACCAGTGGTGCAGACTGCAGACATCTGCATTCTAAGCTGTGGGAGAATACATTTCTGATGTTTTAGGTTTGTGGTAATCTGTTACAGCAGCCATAACAAACACAACATCTCTGAGTACAAGTTTCCCATCTGCTGGACTGAGCATGGAAGGTGGCATAGATCAGTGGACCTCAACTTGGTACAAATGAGACTCAGTGGGAGAGCTTCTAAATGTTTTAGGGTGAGCTCCACTTGAGAGATTCAGTAGTCTGAGTTGAGGCCTGAGTATCAGCACTTATAAACACTCTCCACATGGTTTAAGGTACAGCCAGGTTTAGAGGCCTCCACACTACATGGCTCTTCCCAAATCTAGGACATTTAGCTATTTGGATATGGCATAAGAGAGTTTCAGGAAGGACAGAAGCAAAGAAAAACCATCTAAGAGAAACCAAGGGAAGACTGTGTTATGTCAAGAGCCAGAGGGAAACCATAGACAAGTCCAGCACATCTCCTTGGTGTTCAATAGCTCTCCTCTCCCAGCAAGGATGAAATCATCACCCAGCAGTGGGAAAACACTGACTGAAAGGCTACATCAAATGGCAGGCCAATTTACTTCTGAGCTCTGCCCGACAAAAATCAAAAGGCCAGTAGAAATTCAAAGGACTCCCTTTCTTAATAATTCATTCATCCATTCGTGAAATATTTATTGGTGTCCTTTCTTGTATGCCATTCAACACTCAGTCATTCAACAAATATGTACAGGGTTCACACTCTGCATGAGGCAACAGGCCAGGTTCTTGAGATCTAATAGTAAACATAGTCCAGAAAGATCTTACCCTCCCCAGGGTGCTGTGAATAAACATTCCATGATGACAAATAAATTGGGGGTGTGGAGTAGGGAGGAGGAGGGGAGGCAGTGCACAGGCTTGGACAGGGGAAGAGTTACTAAAGGTAAATTTGGGGCCGGCTAATCCTCCGCCTTGCGGCGCCGGCACACTGGGTTCTAGTCCCGGTCGGGGCGCTGGATTCTGTCCCGGTTGCCCCTCTTCCAGGCCAGCTCTCTGCTGTGGCCAGGGAGTGCAGTGGAGGATGGCCCAAATCCTTGGGCTCTGCACCCCATGGGAGACCAGGAGAAACACCTGACTCCTGCCATCGGATCAGCACGGCCACTGGAGGGTGGACCAATGGCAAAAGGAAGACCTTTCTCTCTGTCTCTCTCTCTCTCTCTCTCACTGTCTACTCTGCCTGTCAAAAAAAGAAGAAAAAAGGTAAATTTGGGCAAAGCCCTTAAGTAGGTGAGGGTACAGCTATGAGTATCTGCTTAAAGAGCTTCCCAAGTAAAGGGGCAGCAGGCATTGGGGGCCAATTTTTCAGTAAATCTGCAATTTCATCTCTTCTTAGAACTCAATTACTTGATTAAAGAATCAACAGACAGACATCCCTTGATTTGTGATAGGCTTTGGCCTGATAAATCCATTGAAAGTTAAAAATACCATCAGTGAAAATTACACTGAAAACATTTAACTTCCTGAACATCTCCTGAACATCATAGCTCGGTTTCTCCAGAATGCGTGTCACTCTCACATGACGATAAAGTCAAAGAAGGATAATGTGAAAAGCCGGGTCATACACTGGGGACTGGGTGTTTTCCCCTCTGCTTTGCCTGACTTGCAAAATGATTTGGAAGTGGTACATAAAATCTATTTAGCTGTACGTGAAACTCGAATGCGAGGGCTAATGCTTTCCTGAGGAACTGGTTCTAACAATAAGACTCTTCTTTACCCCCTTTTAGTAATAAAAAGAGCAAAAGGAAGATCTTCAAGCAAATGCCCCAAAAGTAAGTGAAGTCATTGTGGGGCCTCCTTCTCCCAAGGGCAAATTCCTCAACCAGAAGCTCACAGGAGGAACAGTGACCGTGGAGGCAGAAGCTGCTGAGCTCCGTGCTGGTTTTTAGGACTGTGATGTGATTTCTTTCTATCATTTTTGGACCAGACCCCTTTCCAATTAGGGATCACAGCTGCTAAGAATAAAGTAGTGTCTGTTTAACTGGCAGAAGGCACAATGGCCCACTCAGGCCATCAATGGGAGTCATTGTGCTGAAAATATTGCCATTGAGATTTTGAAAATGCTAATGGAATTAATTTCTCTTTCAATGTTGATTGTCACCCAGCTCTTTTTCCAAAAGGGAGAAGGGGGTTTTATTTTACTTCTGGCAGAACAAAAATATTTCTCTCGAAAATACAGATTCAGGATTTTAAAACTTCCCAGAACTTGTGATATTATTTAGTTAACCAAGTTGCTTGTGGAGGAGAATGCAACCCAAAGAGGTCAAAATAAGTAATTCAAGCAACACTGCTATCTAAGGGCAGATCTGAACAAGGACCCAGTCTGGTCAATTCCATCCAGCATTGTTCTCGATAGTAGAAAGTCCTTCTACACTGGACAGCCTAGGGGAACAAAAGGAATGTGTCCATTCAGATACAGGCAGTACATTATATGGCTTGTGTGAACTTTAGATTTCAAGTCTGCAGAATTTGTGGAATCATCCCCTTCAGATGATCTGTTTATTGTTGGTAAGTAACTCCTTCCAGAAGGTGAGGGTGCTTCAGCCATCGAATATAGTGCCCTGAAGATTGCATATACGGTAAGCCTCCTTTAAAAAGCAGGTCCTGCTAACATTGTAGAGGAAAAAAAATAGAAAGGTATGATTCAGTCCACAGTTAGATTAAGCAAATTCTACCTTATCTGCATGTTGTCATCCCCAGTAAACATGGCCCTGGTTTAGACCTGTAGTTTTAGCACAAGTAAAAATGTAACTTAAATTTCAGAAAACTTTTGTTTTTAAATACTTCATCTGATCTTCATTAATAATGCTTACTAAAATGTCAAGTCCTATACTAGGCAAAAAGGGAACAGGTTTTCTCTTCTGCCGTGATTTGCAATGTGACCTCTGAAAAACTCATTTTTGAGGCCTCTGTTGTGGCACAGGTTACACTGCTACCCGAAACACTGGCAATGCATGTGGGTGCCAGTGTGCTGGTTTGCTCCACTTTTGATGAAGCTCCCTGTCAATGTGCCACAAAGGAGAAGATAGCTCAAATCCTTGGGTCCCTGCCACCTACATGGGAGATCCAGAAGTTACAGGCAGCTAACTTCAGTCTGGCCAAGCCCATGTTGTTGCAGCTATTTGAAGAGTGAACGAGTGGATGGAAGGTTGTATGTGTGTGTGTGTGTGTATGTGTGTGTGTGTGTGCCTCATGTCTCTGTTACTCTGCCTTTCAAATATCTTTTAAAAGAAAAATTCACTTTATGTCTCTCAGTCTCAGTGTATCCATCAATAAAATAGGAGATTTTAATACTTGCCTTGAAATCTTCACATAAAAAAGGTAAATATAATCTGGAAATGTTACAAATGCAAAGATTTTTTTTTCATTTTCAATTATCTTTATACACAGAAGAAGACCAATTTAGTATATACTAAGTAAAGATTTCAACAGTTGGCATCCACACAGAAACACAAAGTATAAAGTACTATTTGAGTCCTAATTATGCCATTAATTCACATAGTACAACACATTAGGGACAGAGATCCTACATGGGGACTAAGTGTACAGTGACTCGTGTTATTGATTTAACAATTGACACTCTTATTGATGATGTCAGTAATCACCCAAGGCTCTTGTCATGGGCTGCCAAGGTTATGGAAGCCTCTTGAGTTCGCCAACTCTGATCTTATTTAGACAAGGCCATAGTCAAAGTGGAAGTTCTCTCCTCCCTTTAGAGAAAGGTACCTCCTTCTTTGATGGCCCGTTCTTTCCGCTGGGATCTCACTCACTGAGATCTTTCATTTAGGTAATGTTTTTTCTACAGTGTCTTGACTTTCCATGCCTGAAATACTCTCGTGGGCCTTTTAGCCAGATCCGAATGCCTTAAGGGCTGATTCTGAGGCCAGAGTGCTGTTTAGGACAAATGCAAAGATGTTAAATACAATCCCTTTGGAGAATATTTGTTAATAGTAGCAACATACCAATGTCTATACTTGTATTCTTAGCTCAGGTTACTGTAACAATATACCATAGGCTGGGTGACTTAACCAACAGACATTGATTTCTCACAGTTGGAGGCTGAGAAGTTACATGGTGGACACAGAGAGACCTTTGGGAAGTCCCAGACCAAAGTACCAATCAGCATGTTTTCTGGTGAGGGTCTTCTTCCTGGCTTTCAGAAAGACAACTTATATATTTTCACATGGTGGTCAGAAAGAGCTCAGATCTCTCTCCCTTTTTTTATGAGATCATTAGTACTGTCATGGGACTCTACCCTCCAAACTTCATCTAACCCTAATAACTTCCAAAGGCCTGACCTCCATGTATAATCACACTGGGAGTTAGGGCTTCAACATATGAACTGTGAGAGACATAATTCAGACCATAGCAGCTAGCACCTTTAATTCATTCCAGTATCCTTGCAGATTTGTAGCAGTATTTCCCATGACCAGCAGTAACTGAACCATAGCAAAGAGAAGTGTTTGTCCAGGTTCCTAAGCCTACCAGGTAGACTGTCTAGGATTCAAACCATGTATGTTGACACTGATGGCTCTGACACATGTGTGTGTGATTTCTAGAAAGTAGACCAAAACTCAACCGAGCGAGCAGGGGGAAAATGTCTGTAAAACTCTTTGAGTAAAGTAGCCAAACTGGTTTGTGTGATTTCCTGCAGTTACAAAGATGAGCGTCCCCACCCCACCCCCAAGAGAAATTGTCTTGAAGGCTAAATGCCTTATCTCCTGGTGCAGATTCCAGAAATATCAAAAACAATCATTGAAATCATATCTTCAGGTCAATCAGTTTACAATTTTGACAGCTTAATCAAGAAATGTGTAGTCTCCACTACCTTTTATTTTTTTTTTTTTTTGGTCTAAGATTAGGCAATTTCAACAAGATAAACTCTGATTAAAAAAGAATTTCAGAAACTGACCTTCTTGGCAGGCCTAAGCACTTTTTTAATCACAAGCAAAAACCTAAAAAAAAATAAAAAATAGTCAGAAAAGCTAACAACAAAATTTTCTAATTCAATGACTTCTTTCGAACATTCAACATAAAGAAAGATATATTAGAAGCTAAAACTTGGTGAATTTACTATCATGTTTCCTTTAAGGGGTCACCTCTGGTCCTTTATGCAGAAGTAGGCTGAAGTCAGTGTCACAAGCAGCTTTGGCAGAAGTCAGCAGGACATCTGGTCGAGTTCTTATAAACCTGTAGCAGCACTCCTGTTCCCAAGTAATAATCCAGCTCCTAACCTCTGTATTAGGTAGAAGAGCTTTATTAGGGGAGACAAATCAATCCCTCAAATGTGATTTTCTGGCAAGTGGCTTTTTCTGGGAGCCTGACACCAGACCATCTCATTGGGAATACACCAATTGAAAAGAGAAAGCAGAGACCAAAGCTAAGGGTCATGGTCACAAAGCGAGTGTTGAACTCCATCCAAATAACTGTCCAGAACCAACACAAACATCACTCTTTGTCAACTCTGAAAGTGGCTTTTATTTAATTCATGAAAATGGTTAAATTTTGCTACTTCAAAAATTTGTATTTTTAAGAGTTATTTTTCATTTGCTTTATGACAAATTGTGGGGAGGCTACTCACATGGCCCATGCACATGCAGTATGTGTGTTATATTTGTCATGCCACATAGCTCAAAGTTAGATACATGTTCATTATGGTGCTGTGAAATATATAGATGTTTGCACTGCTTTTCATCCATAGCAAACTCCTTACACAGCCTCTTTAGCCTTAAGATAACCTTTAACATAACTGAAAGAGGTACTATCAATCCAAATTTGCAGATTTAAAAACTAAGGCTTAAAGTTTAAGTGGTGTGTATGACAAAGGCTAATAGATCCAATGTTGTTGTAGAAAGAGATGGATCCTAGAGTTGAGCAGTTCCCTCATACTTACCACCTATTTCTCCTCCCGTTTCTTCCATCCCTCCCTTCTCCCTTCTTCACCAGCAATAACAATTGAACTTCCTGAATTAAGCCATGCAGACCTTAAATTCAGTTATTGATTGGCAAATTTATAGCATTCCTCCCATTCCAATAATCCAAAAGCATTAATCCCAGACCTGTGTTAAATTTTAGCTCCATTTCATCTTCCAAAGCCTGATTCTACCTTACATTACAGGTATTGGGGGCAGAGGGAAATATGGATTAACTTGTATAATCTTTAACAGTGCTCATAACATACACCTTCCCTGCCTGTTGTGCTCACAGGGGTGTTCTGTTGTCCCCACTTACCTTTGAGAAAGAAGACTCAGGGCAATAAAGTTTGATGTCATTGAAAAATTGAGGAAAGTTCTTTCCAAATGTCAGAACCTCTTGCTGCAGACTTGAAGGAGGAGAAAGAGGTTTCGCCTCCTTGCTCCAGCAAGCCCATCGTCCTCATAACCCTGCTGTTCATTTTTGTTTTCAGCAAAAATGCACAGTTTTAACTGTTGTCCATAATTACATGACCATCTCCCCTCTCACGCAAACTCTGACCTCTCTATCTTTCATTCAAGAAATGAAGATGCATCCCCAGCTGGTTCATTGTGAAGTCTGAATGAGAGACTTGTGTCTGGAGGCGATCAGCATTTTTATGATTAATATCACTAGCAGGAGTCAGGGGGCTGGGGAAATGGTAAATGAAGAGTAAAAAGAGAAAAGGGAAAAAAAAAAAAACTAGCATGGAAAGCCTATAAAAATGTATGTGTGACTCAGTTACCAGTGTCCACATTTGGTTCCTTCTACAAAGGAGAAAAATGAGTTTTGCCCAGGGTATGTGGAAAGATTTTCCACTCCTGCCAGATGTTAACTAACAAAAATACAGGACTGGACAAGGGTTAGGAATCTCTTCAGTAAATACAGGACTAAGAAAATTTGAAGATTTCTATACACAAAACTTTAATATATAAATAAGAAGTGTTAGACAAGAGTTCAGATATGTCAAATTTGCCAAATGTATGTGATAGTGGAAACATTTTCTTCCAGAAATAAACTATTCTCACAGAAAAGAGAAGGTTTCTCAAAGAATAGAAAAGAGGCTGTGAGACAATGTTTCCACAGTCAATGTCACAGAAAGTTCTATGGAATGCAGGTTATATCTGCTTTTTTAAAAAGATGACAAAAAACTCCAGATAAAATATAATTTACTTTTCATATTCACATAGTTGCCTACAGTTCATCACTGGCAGTCTCAAATGATGATGTTTTGGTCTCACTGCCTCTTGAATAGTACTTAATTCTACATGTCCCTTAACTAAAGCTATGCATGAGCCCCATAAATAAGAGTAGAATCTTCTCTGAGTCTTCCTGCAATTTCCCCATTCTTTTCATTTCTATTTTTCCTCCTTTTCATCTAAAACCTGGATACAGGCCTGAAGAGAAAGTCTCCTACTTCCTTCCTAGACCCCAACTTGGGTCTAGCAGGAGGATCCTTGGCAATGGGAGTGCTGGGAACACAGCTGCTGATGAGTTCAGCTGATATTTACTGAGTTCACACTGAGCTTGCAAATAGCAGAGTGGGGTAGGGGTGGTGCAACAAACCAGGATTCTCTAGGTATAAACATAAATCCAAGTTATGCTAGTGTCTCAGATTCACTCGTTCCGCAGAAGCAAGAGGAGGTGACAGAGAAATCGTCTTCCGTGGCTCTATATTGTGAACATCAGTAGTGCCTGGTTTCTCTGATTAAAAATACAACAGAAGAAAAGAATCACCAAGTATTCTTTGAGCCTTTGGATGAATGTGGTATCTATATAGAGGAAACAGTGTGTCTCTTACTCTTTTTTTCTTGTCTCCCTAGGATCCCTTCCTTTTGGAGAATCATGCCTTGCCCCAGTGCTTGCTCTATATGGTGTGAAAAGAATGAATTCTGTATCATCTGGATCAAGGAGGATACAAGGCCAGAAAGTTTCATCCTAGTGTCAAAGGGGTCCACTGAGGGGTGAGCCCATGAGGTCAGCAAGTCTGCCTATGTGTGCCCTCACGATTTCTGCTGCAATTTTCAAGAAAGAGGAGCTCTTTGTTTCCTGTGATCACAATCACTGCTCTGCGAGTGAGGTAAGCCAGAAACGTGGAGTCCATGTTGCCTACCACAGAAGAAATGGCTTCCTGAGAATCAATCCAAAATGGAGGAAGACAGAGCAGAGAGAGAGAGAGAGAGAGGAGAGAGAGAAAGGAAGCAATTTGCTGATAGCATTAATTGGGCAACTGGATCAGCACCTCAATGTGTTTTTATTAGAATTGCAAGTGATCTTCTACCACGTCTCCAGTGTAACTATTCCTTTAAAAATACTTTTTCCACAGTAAAGTGTGGGTTGTCCTCATTCTGACACAAGCAGTTGTTAAAAAGCTGTGTTAAAACAGACATTACAACTGGCAAAGGAGAAATATAATTTTCTTATTGATCGTTCTTTGTTTCCCAAAGAGGTTCTGTTAAACTAAAGGTCTAAGAGCAGAGAACACATTTTTATTTGCCTCTTCTGAGTCATATTAATTAGTCAATGTTTTCAAAGTGCTTTTTGAGATGAAATCATTATTCATCAGCAAATGCATATTTTTGCTAGCATAATGATGACTTCTTTTAAGGATGCTAATTGGCCCACCTGCCATGAAAGAACAATTTCACCTTTGCATTAATAACTAGAAACATCATACTTAGGCATCTATTTATTAACTCACAAGTTAAGACTTCATATGCAATACACACACACACACACTTTTTACTGTTACAATAGCAATGAAAATTCATTGCAAATAAGTAGAAAAGTTTGGCAATGCTGTGCACCTCCTGAAAATAGAATGGTGCTTGTGTGGGAGCCACAAGAGAAAACCCATTATTCTCATTATTTCCATATCATTGTTTCTATAAATGGGAAAAACATTTCCATATTTCTCAGAGAAATAGACCTTATTGAAGTAGTCCATTCTCAACACCTGTCCTACAAATATTGTTTTATGCTGTTTCTATTCTGTTTCTACAAGGAGAAAAAATTATTAAATCATACTTTTAGTATTTAAATAAAATCTGACTGTTAAAAACATAAATTCAGAACGAATATAAAAATCAGCCTTGAAAAACATGAAAAATAGCAATCCAAATGGGAATGAAAGATTTCCTACACATTCTTTTCTGACATGCACAAAGAACTTTATGGTCTCTGTAATGTTATCCAAATATTCCTTTTTTTCTACATTATATTTTTATCCATGCCCTATTGCACTGGATATCAGATGTTGGATGCACCATTTGAAGTGACTTAATTTTTTCCCAAGGACTACAATGATTTTTATAAAATCTTCCCTGCAGAATCTAAACTATTTGGAAAGTAACATTAATAGCCCTCCCATCTGAGAAAAGTGAGAGGGCTATAAAAATCTAACAAAGAGAGCCAAGTACAGTACAGCTCTTATAAACCTTGAATCTAAAAATAATTTTTTTCATGACACTTATTTGAAAAGAAAGTTGTTCTAAAGGAATATTCTAGAAATAAATTAAATCCAAATGTCTCCTTTAATAAAGTAGCAATTCACTAGTCACAGGCTGGATTACCTCTTTCCCACACCAAGGTACCCTTGAATGGATTGAAGTGTTCATTTGTTAAAATGTCATCCCAGGGTCAGAAGAGTGAAGGCAACAGTGAAAAGCACCTGAATTATTATCAACAACCAGATTCTATCCCAGGATAATCCATCTGCTTTGTATGTGGAAAGCATCCAACTGAAATTTTGGAAAATTTGAGGATCTGTTTTTTAAATCACGTTTTATTTCTTAAAAATTAACCAGGGTTTGGCACTTTGCCTAGCGGTTAAGTAACCAAACAAGGTGCTCATATCCCATATCTGAGTGTCTAGGTTTGATACTGACTTCTGGTTACTTCCCTCAGCTTTCTGGGAGGCACCCGTGATGGCCCAGGTAACTGGGTTCCTGCCACCCACATGGGAGACCAGGATGGAATTCCTCGCTCTGGGCTACTGTCTTCCACCTGGGCTCAGGCCTAGCCACAGTTGTTGTGGATATTTGGGGAATGAACCAACAGATGAGAATTTCCCTTTCTCTCTTTCCCTCCCCTCCTCCATTCCCCCCACCCCCATCTCCCCATCTCTCTCTTTCACATGTGCACATACACACACAGACTTACTGTCTCTGCTTCTCAATTAAATAAATTTTTAGAAAATTAAAAATAAATAAAAATTAACCAGTTTGGTTTATGAGTTTCCATGCTATCCAACCTAGTATCTATCATTCATCTGCTGTGTCTAAGTAAGTTATTTAAAATTGCTGGGCAAGGAAACGCCCCACTACCTACAAAAGCTAATTAGATTTGTTTTAGTAGCTGCAAGTGTGTCTGCAATTTAAGACTAGGATCTCTACATATTGCACTAGAGGTGAGTAAATAAAAGGTGAATACAGTCCACCTTCTGTACTCAGTAGTCCCCAGTGTGAGGGGAGGCAGCCATAAACAGTTAAAAAATGGTGTAATAAGTTTAATGACAGAGCATTTTTCCTGATGCATCCTGGGGAGCAACAGAGATTGGCTCAACTGCTTGTGACCCTAACACCCATGTCGGAGACCCAGATGAAGCCCCTGGCTCCTGGATTCAGCTTGATCCAAATCTGGCTGTTGCCAGCATTTTGGAAGGGAACCAGCAGCTGGAAGATATTGTCTCTCCCCCCTTTCAAGTAGATGAAAAGAAATAAACTTTCTTAAATCATAGAGAAAAAAAAATTACTTGAATTAATATTACTCAAAATAGTTTAAAAAAACTCACACACCATTAAATAGAATTAATTCTGTGTATGATGCAATAAAATAAACACCCAAAGGAAAGCAAAAGGAACAGTGACTCATGGGATTCAGTAGTGTCAACCCCTCCTCCATGGGCTACAGCACAGAAACAGGTGTTGATAGCTATTCAGAACTTTGTGTGAATTATTTGGCCTCTGGGAATGATCAAGATCAAATGAGGTATGAAGTAAAGCAAGAGAAGTGGAAATTCCAAATGCGTAAGTGATCACATGGAATGACTTGTTTACTGAAAAAAGAAAGGGAAATTTGAAAATTCCATTTACCTAGGCCACTACTATTGACACCACCTACATGTCAGACACTTTATTTTTTTTTAAAGATTTATTTGTTTTACTTGAAAGAGTTACACAGACAAAGACAGAGAGAGAGAGAGAGAGAGAGAGAGAGAGAGAGAGAGAGAGGTCTTCCATCTGCTGGTTCACTCCCCAATTGGCCACAATGGCTAGAGCTGTGCCAATCCAAAGCCAGAAGCCAGGAACTTCTTCCAGCTCTCCCACGCGTGTGCAGGGTCCCAAGGACTTGGGTCATCTTCTACTGCTTTCCCAGGCTATAGCAGAGACTGGATTGGAAGTGGAGCAGCCTGTATCCATATAGGATGCCAGCACTGCAGGCGGCAGCTGTACCCTCTACACCACAGTGCCGGCCCTGCCAGGCACTTTATAAGGTGCCAGGGACATGGAGGCAATCAAGAAAGACTCAGATCTTGCTCTCAGTGAGTTCCCAATCTTTGAACATGGAAGTGTAAAATGAGATCTTTTAGATTTACCCTGCTCAGTATACTGGTCACTGAAATTATGTGCTTTTGAAAACTTTAAATGTGACTTGTCAGATTGAGCAGTATTCTAAGATAGGTGCTAGACTACAAAAAATACTACAAAAAAGAATTTAATCTGACTCATTTTATACTGACTGCAAGTAAAGGTGATGTTTTTGAAATTGAGTTAAATAATAAGCATTTAAAATATATTTGCAACATTAACTTCACATTTTACATTACTCTCATATGAGACTCACATAATTTTATATATTTTTATTGAACAGTACTCTAGAGTATGAGCTTCTCATTTCCATATTGGTTGTGCCTAAGAGGGTTCCTATCTCATAATTTACATCACACCCAACAGGCAGTACAAGGAAGCAGCAGGACACCTAGGAATCTAGAATACATGAAGGACAGGTGTTATCAAATAATTTTCTCTGGACATTCATGTTCTTAGAACTAAATGATGATATACCACTAAGATAAAAAATAATAATGATATCTTCTTGAGTTTCAGTATAGGGTTAGGAAAGAGTCAAATGAAAACATTTTCTTAAACAAGATTTATTTTCTTGATTTTTTCCCTTAAATTTTTTTAGCAGATGCTGCTTTTGCTCTATAGAAAAAAGGATACCAACTCAGTGTAATTGATGGGAAAGTTAGAAAATAATCCCTGTCATCCAAACACTGAGAGCGTCCCTAAAAACGTCATTCCAGGTCCCTCTGCAACTCATTTCCAAACTTCTTCCATTTCAACCATGTTGATCATTGGCTTCTAACCATGCAACCATATCTTGCTTTAAATCTTCTTGTCTTTGGACACAAGTCAATATTTAGCTTTGCCAACCTTGGTATTGGATGTTGCTATAGATTCTTTTTCTATCTTGTCCCTCTGACCTTGGATAATGGGGAAATTATACCCTAGTTTTTCCAACTTAGCCATCTCAGCTCATTCTAAATGGGACTAACATAAACATAAATTCTTAGACTAAGAAGATATTGCTTTGAGCTATTTGTCCTTTAGCAGACTGAATCATTCCACATGAAATGAGCCTCAGTCTTTGTGGCCCATTAAATGACACAGATGGAATTGCCATGTGCCCTTCAAGAAGAGGAGGAAAGTTGTGCCCTGAAGTCCATGGTCATCAAGAGCTTTGGGAAGTTGCTGATAATCCAAAGATAACCTGATTACTGGTCAGAGAACTGGGATGCTGAGGAATAAGATTTACATGACAGAATGCATAAACTTAAAGCTATAGAACTACAGCCAATGAAATTTAAGTCTAATTCTCTACCCCATCTACAAGGCAGGTTGAGCATTAAATCTAAGACCTTACTGGTGATACCTTCTCTCTTAGGTTTGTATCAGAATATGGGATGTGAAAGTATGTCTAAAAAAAAAAAAAAAAAAAAACAGGGATGGGGTGCCGGTACTGTGGCGCAGTGGGTTAAAGCCCCAGCCTGCAGTGCCGGCATCTCATATAGGCGCCAGTTCAAGTCCCAGCTGCTTCTCTTCCCACGCAGCTCTCTGCTGTAGCCTGGGAAAGCAGTAGAAGATGACCCAAGTCCTTGGGCCCCTGCACCCGACTGGGAGACTGGAAGAAGATTCTGGTACCTGGCTTCAGATCGGCGCAGCTCTGGCCATTGCAGTCATTTGGGGAGTGAACCAGCAGAACGGAAGACCTCTCTCTCTCTCTGGCTCTACCTCTCTCTGTAACTCTGTCTTTCAAATAAATAAAATAATTATAAAAAAAAAAAACTGGGATGAGGATGGCCTTCTAATTTCCAGTCTAAGGGGTTACCTCTGATAGCTTGGTGTCCAAGCTCCACAGTAGTCCCCTAGCCTCTGGAAACTCCTAACTTTCTTATCATTAATCATTCTAAGGCTGAGAACTTCTGTAAGTCTCCTTCTCAAGGCACTTGTCATAGTTTTAATTTTTGAGTTTTGTCTCTCGTTCAGGACAGCCACAGAGCGGGATATCATATGCAGATTCCTACTGATCTGAGGACACACAATTCTCTCTCCTCTTCCCCACTCAGGGAATCTCCCTACTTTTTTTGCCCTCAAATCCTTCATCATCAGATGAGATCTCTCTAAAATCCCATAGTATTTGATAAAGGAGTTACTGACTTCAGTTTGCTTTTTCAAAGTTATGGCTCCTACCAGGTATAGGAGGCAAAGTGTGCTACAATAGGGAACAATGGAAAATACAAGGAGAAAAAACATAAATGGGTGTTTTAACCAGTTAACCTGAAACAAGCATGTGGCAAAAGCCTCTTCATTTTTACTCTTTCTGGTGACTAATACAGTATTTGGTTCAATGAATATGAATTATATAAATGAATGAATGAGTATTCAACAAGATTCACACTGATGCTGCATTTCTTAAGGCCTACCACATCTAAGCTACTTCCATCACTTTAGCAGAATACACATAAATTGGTATATCAATATAGCAATGACCTCAACAACAAAGAAACAGATCTCCCATGGTCCAAACCTTCTGCATTGCACACATCACACAAGCAAGAAACAATTCAGAACATTTAAAGCATCTTTTGATCAAGCAAAAAGTCTGTGAGACCATTTTTCTTCCCACTTCTGTATGTGTAATTTTAATGGCACAACAGCTAACTCTCCTATCAATTCAAAAGTGGAAAGTGTTTGTAAAGCACTGCTAGGCCAACAGACTCTTCAAAAATCAGTTTCCATTAAAAGTACAATAAATGAAAAGATAAGACAGAGTGCAGGTGAGGCTCTGATGCCTTCAATATGTCCTCAGGTTGACAGAACTCAATTTCTTGCTTCACCCACTAAAATGTGATTTGTATCTGTTACCATCCTTCCTGTCTTCCATCTCTCTTCAGAATAAAAATTATATTTTCAGCCCTTTTGAAAGCGGGATCCTCTGCTTAGAATCTGTGTTATAGCTTTACTGCAATTTAAAAAAATGCAATAGTAGCTACTCAAGAACTTCAAAAGTGTGCTTCTCAATCGTATATATCATCAGTGGGCCAAGTATGACTCACTTTAAGTTACAACTCAACCCCACAAGTCTTATCATTCCAGAGTGTAATCTGAGAGCAGGTCCCAGACAGAATACATCATTATCATGATTCAAGAGAGTTGATAATGTGTGTCAACTCCATGTACGTTCTGTTGACCAAAGCATGTCAGGTAGCCAAGCCCAAAGCCAATGGCATTGAGATATGTGCATTTTACAGGGAAGGGGAAGTGAATATTTCTGCATAGCACCAAAATTTCCCCTAGTATCCTTCCTGCTTCTTCAGGAAGCCCACATCATCAATGATCCTCTCTCCTCTGTGCCTTCAGCTTCTCTCATCTCTCCCTATTCCCTCCATAAGCGAGGCAAGCTCAAGTCATTTCCATTAAAATAAACAGCAACTCATGTTTCAAATACATATCTATTACCTAATTCATCTTCTTTTCTCCAGGATTCTTATAAAAGGAATCAAAATGTGATGTTACCAGTCTCACATTTTCCACCCTATTGAAAGAAAAAAACTATAAGTGGTTGTTGTCAACATTATCAATGCTCTCCTAGTTACTAAATCCAGTGAAAAGTTTTTCAGTCTTCCTTCTCTTTGATTTCTTTGTTGATCACAGTTCAGGCTCTCGCTTCACTTAGGAACTCTAACATATTCTCTCTTAGTTTTCTCTCTATTATCTCATGGCTGCAAACGCTGAAGTATCCTTTGGAAACTCCTCCTTCTGTTGTATGTTTGTGAGGACCTCATAAGCAACACCTCCTTTTCTCACATCAAATTGGAACTAACTTACAGATAGGCAGGAAAGTCAAGCAAATAGCGATAAAAAAAAAGTAAGCTGTACTTGTTGATTGGGGCCAACGTTGTGGTACAGTATGTTAAGCTGCCACCTGCAATGCTGGCATTTCATATGAGCACAAGTTTGAGTCCTGGCTCCACTTCTGATCCAGCTCCCTACTACTGTGCTCTATTTGTTGATAACAGCCACATAGTGAAGACATAGCTTCGATGTGCAGCAATAACAAATTTCTTAAAGCTGAAACACAGGGGTAAACAGATATGCCTACTGAGTCACAGGCAATAGTAAATTCTCACAGGCTTTCCTACCATTGCACAAGTGTTTCTCCTCCTTTTCAAAGAGTTCTCTGTAGGGAGACACAGGCCAAAGGGAAGGGAATAAGGAAGTGAATCTCCTCCATTTTGGAAGGACAAGTCCTACCTTCCAGACTCTCAAGTCTCATTAGTAATTGCACTAGCCTCCAAGTGACAAGGCAACGAGAGGCGAGGTATATTACTCTAATAGAAGTCTATGAAGATAGAAACACAAGCCAGAGGGAAGGAAATTCATCCCTTAACCCACTCTTTGCCCCTAATAACATCTCTTTCTTTAACATTGTGTTCCCCAAGTATATTCATTTACTAGGATTGCCATGAAAAGACACAGAATGGATTCACTTAAACACAGAGATTTATTTTCTCACAGTTCTAGTGTCAAGAAGTTCAAGATCAAGGTTTCCAAGATCAGGTTTGATTTCTCCTGGCCTTTTCTCTGCATAAACACATCCATGATGTCTCTTCCCTTCTAATAAAAACACCAGTCATATTGGATTATGGCCCTCTGAACAGCTAGATGTTTAAGGAAAACATTTTTGAGCTGACAGAATATTTAAGTGATGAGGATGAAGGCATGTATTTTTCATGCTTTAAATCAGAATTCAGCAATTTTGGGGGGAACTCTCTAGGCCATGTGATCTCAGTTGCAATTTCTGCTATCTCTGCATTAGAGCATGAAAATAGTTATAGGTCATATGCAAATCAATGAGCATGGCTGGGTTCCAATGAACACTTTATGGACACTTGAATGTGAACTTCATGTAAGTATTCTGTGTCATGAAACCTAGTTTTATTCAACTACTTAAAAATGACAAAGCCTCTGTTAGCTGCACAAAAGTAGTACATATGCAAATAGGTGGCAGGCCAGATTTGGCTCATGGGCCATTGGTAACCAGCTGACCCTGTCTTTAAATCATTTGATGCCCAAATTCCTCTCTAATTCTGGCTTGTAGTCCTTTACTCTCCTTTGTGATGGCTGGGATCTTTGTTGGTTTTCCTTTACTTTTATTAAAGTATGAGTTGCTAGCTTTTCTTTGGAGTTTTCTAAGCTAGAAAATAATTTCTCACCTTCCCAAAGTGTCACTTAACTGAAAGTAAAAATGTCACAGCCCATGGGGGTGAGAGCTGGAAACCAGCATAGTCACTCTGCACTGTTGAGACTCTGAAATACTTGGCAGGACTTTACTTCTTGTTTTTTTCAGCCTTGAACTTTATGTTTTTTCCCTCGCTATCCTTCAGAATGTCTCTGGGTTAAGAAGTCCTTTCCTTTCGAAGTTCAAATGGGAAGACCCATGATAAGAAAATTATGACTTTGGAAAATGAACCTTAAATTCTTGCTACAGGAAGATGCTGGGGAGCCTGGCAACAATCCTACTATTTCCCAAGGATGAGAAATTGAGGGGAAATGTTGAAACTGTGATGTGGAAGCCATCTTGTAGCAAAGGTTCTAAGAAACTAAAATTGCTGAAGTTCAAGTCTGACTCTTGTAAAATTCAGGTAGGGGTGAAACTTGCTTTCTCAGACTTTGCTCCCTTCTTAGAGTCTCTTTCACTTGTGTAGTATCTGTTTACTACCCTGCTCCCTTAGGCACCCAGAGTCCTCAAGATGTCCTTCATCAGTGACTTGATCAAAGTCATGGGCAGAATGGCCTTCAGTGTTTCAAATCTATCCAATGTGAACTGTATCCATAACAACACTCAGGAATGGGTCACTTTTGGCACAACCACCAGTTGACTACTCTCAAATCCATTCTGTCTTTTTTTTTCCTTTGCTATAAAACCCAAAATTATTACACAGGCAAATGACTGTGCAGAATACAGACAGATTTCCTTATCTTCCTCACCATGTGCTTCCTCAGCTGTGAGCAAACAAGTAAGTCCTGAGCAATGACATGGGAAGAGACTTGCAGCTCAGCAGCTTTCAGAAATCCTATTTAGCTGTCTAGTATGAAGCTTTCTCAATCCCCTCCTTCTCATTGAATGAGGATGCTGTGGCTGGAGCTCTGATAGCCATCTCAACCATGCACAAGAAGGCCAGATAGGAGGGATGATGGTTAGACAACTGGAACAAACATTGGTTCCTAATTTCATATACCGCCGAATTAGCTCTGGACTACCTCTGGATTTATTTTATGTATGTGTGTGTGCCCAGGGGTAGGAGGGGAGGGACTTTAGCCAATTTCAGCTGTTGTTTTATTTAATTCTTATTGTGCAGCTCTCACCACACTAGACTTTTTGCAAAGATTCATTTTCTTTATTTGAAAGACATAGTTAGAGAGAGGGGGGGAGAGAGAGACAGAAAGAGAGAATCATCCATCTGCTGCTTCCCTCCTGAAGTGTCTGCAATGGCGGGGCCTGAGCCAGGCCAAAGTCAGGAGCCAGGAGCTTCTTCCTGGTCTCCCACGTAGGTGCAGGGGCCCAAGTATTTGGCCATACTCTGCTGCTTTCCCAGGTACATTAACAGGGAGCTGGACCTGAAGTAGAGCACCCAGGACTTGAACTAGCACTTATATGCAATTCCAGCATCGCAGGTGGTGTCTTAACGCCCTATGCCACATGCCTACCCCCCTCACTAACTCTTAAAAGATAAAATAATCAAGTTAACCAAACTCTTGTGGGAAGAAATAATGTCTTTCTGGGTTTTGAGGCAGTTCAACTCTAATATTATCAGGTACCAAATGGCTGATAAATGTGAGCAGGAACACCCCCAGGGCTGTTAGAGCAATTTCCTGGCTTATTTGTCAGTTCCAGATCAGAGCTCAGTTCAGCTCTGCATTTCAAATTCTTACTGCACAAACTCCAGGCTTACCTCACCCATATCTGCTTAACCTCTTACTATCTGTATGTCTCAGAGTAAGTGAACTTCTTGAAGCCTTAGCTCCTCATCACAAAGAACTGCTAAGTGTATAATACTATTATTAATGTTATTAATATTATTAATGTTAGTATCTTTGATGTTTTGGACTTGATGTTAACAGAACTTGATCTTCTTAGTATGATGTTATCCTTGTTTATTCTACTTCCTATGACTTCAGTTGTCTTAAAAAATAAACATTTACCATTAAAATACTGAAGCTGTATGTAAGTCAATAAAATAAACACTCTAGGGGCTAGTGCTGTGGTGTAGAATGTAAAGCCGCCACCTACAGTGCCAGCATCCCGTGTGGGTACCAGTTTGAGTTCCAGCTGTTCCACTTCAGATTCAGCTCTTTGCTATGGCCTGGGAAAGCTGTAGAAGATGGCCCAAGTCCTTGGGTCCCTGCACACACGTGGGAGACCCAGAAGACCCAGAAGAAACTCCTGGCTCCTGGCTTTGGATTGGTGCAGCTCCAACCATTTCAGCCAATTGGGGAGTAAACCAGTGGATAGAAGACCTCTCTCTCTGCCTCTCCTTCTCTCTCTGTGTAATTCTGAGTTTCAAATAAATAACACTTTAAAAAAATAAACACTCTAAACCTTCTTCTCACATTGATCTCACTGTCACTCTATTGAAATCCATTATTAACTCTTGTATATGCATCCTTTCAGAATATTCTGTGCATGGAAAACCACACAGGAGATGAAGGGGAGAAGTATATCTTTTGAGACACACACACACACACACACACACAAGCATGTCCATATATCCTTTCTTTATATAAAAAAGCCCATATAAAATATACTATCCCTATATGCTATTGAAGCTAAATATTATTTGGATATCTTTTAAAATATTTGCCTGACATTTCCTAATTATGGGTGTCAAAATTGATTCTAGTTTTTTACTATTTTTTTAAAAAGTATCAATGAACTGTCAGAGAAATTCTTTAAGATAGAAGAGCTAGATCAAGTAAATGTGCATCATAGTTGTTGCTGAAAATTTTCCCAAAAAATATTTTTAATGTATGTTTTACCTCCCCACAATATTCTTTATGATTGCGTGTTATCAAACTTCCCCAAGAGATGAAAAATAATGCTTTGTTGTTTTAATTTTTCATGAGTGAGGCTGAGAACCTTTTTGGAAACTTATTCCTTTTATTTATTTTTAAAATGGGCCTTCTTTGATTACTGTTTTCTAATCATTCCATTTCCTTGAGGACTCTGGGTCTGTGCCCCAGTCTACCTCACGTTGGAACACCAATGTGATTCAATTTCTTTATGGTTTCTGATATCAGCTGTTCAGTTGGCATCTTGGCCTAAGAGAACTGTTCCGATTTCCTTGTTGTAAGTGGGTAGAGAAGGGGATTGGGAAAACAGATGCAAACAAACCATCAAGCGCTTTTAGATGACATATTGAACCATTGTCGCCCTTCTTATCTGAAATCATGGCTTCCCCACGAGACAGGTGGATTGTTTGTCTAACTCTGAGCCTCTGTAAACTGGTGTGAGTCTTCACATATCCAGAGGTGCAGGCTCTTCAACAGCACAATAAGGCATAATGAGAAACAATACTCTTAGTAAGGACTACCCGGAAAGTCCAACAAGGTTCCCTATCTTACTGTCATCCTGTGTCAGAGTTGTTCCCATTGGGACTGGCTGGGAAAGGCATGGTCCTCCAGGCTACATGACTTTCCCAGTCTGGGACCATCTCTAGCTCACGGGATTAACTACTGCTAATGCCAGCGCTCCTGCCATCACCTCTAAGACCCAGCTGCAGCTCTTGCATGATGAAGAAATAATAGAGCTAGGATCCTAGAAAACCACGTTCTAGCTCTAGATCCACCAACTGTCTGTGTCAAATGCTGAGCTTACTCCCTGTTCGTTCATTTCTTCTGTGAAATTGAGAAAAGAAAACATATCCTTTCTACTTCTCAAAGTTATCGATGGTAAATGAGAGAGTATATTGTGAAAATATTTTATAAACTGTAAAGGGCTCAACAATTAATTATAGCTGTTATATCTCATTAGTAAGTTATTATACAAGCAGAGTAGTTAGTTGTTGTAATTGTTCTTATACTCTTCAGCAGTGGCTTTCAAAAGCAGAGATATTCAACTCAAAGAGTCTCCTTATTTAGAAGGGGAGGGTTATTGTTATGCACCTGTATTTTAAAAAGGCCCAGTACATTCACCAGAACAAATGCAAAATATTTGTTGATTGACTAACAGAATGAATGAACGAATGAGTAAACAGACTGGATATTCGTTTTCTTGCTGACTTTCTTGGGGCATTTCTAAGATAGATTTGTAGAATAACAGAGGTTTCCCCTTAGATATTTTTCCTTTGTAAAAATGTTAAAGGCCATAGACAAAAAAGAAGCAGTTCAGCTCCAGTAATAAACAGATTTATCACAACCTCTACCTCTTGAGATTATCATGAAAATTGAGGAAATTTGTATATGCAATACAATGCTTGGAGCACAGAAGGCACTGCATATATATGATGGCATCTCCAAAGAGCTCATGGAAATGCATATTAGGAAAAAACTATACATGGACTACAAAGTTTTTTGTAGAATTTCAATGACCTTCTTTCAAAGAGCTGTTACACACTATAAGAGAACATAGTGTTGACAGGCGTCTTATTTCTTTCCAAAAGAAATTGGACAATCAATTTTTAGGTGAACTTTACTAATTTTTCAAAATATACCAATTAAGTTTTCCTGGACCATGTTACAAAATATGAATCACTAATTCAGGAATGTGTGCAAAATCTTGTATTGTAAAACAAGTGTGTGTAACAACTCCAGGAAGATTCTAAACCTCTACTTTACCATTCCTTAAAAAAAGGGGGGGGGGGAATAATGGGGCCAGCGTTGTGGTGCAACATGTTAATCAGGTTAAACATCCCACATGAATACCAGTTGGAGTCCCAGCTGTTTCACTTCCAATCCAGCGCCCCACTAATGCACCTGGGAAGGCAGTGGAAGATGGCCCAAGTGCTTTGGGCCCTGCACCTATGTGGGAGACCTGGATGAAGCTCTTGGCTCCTGACAGCTGGCCCTGGTTATTGCATTCATTTGAGGAGTGAACTAGCCGATGGAAGACATTTCTCTCTCACATGCACCATGACCCTTTTCTGTAACTCTGCCTTTTAAATCAATAAATAAATCTTTTTAGAAAAAAAGAGCTCAACCCATTCTTCCTTACTCAAGGGTGCTTCTCTGTCTCCTCCCACAGATCTTGCAAAATCTTACTTTTCATTCACCTGGGGAAGTACCTGAACTTAGGAATCTAGGGCACTTGGCTGAACCAACAAATTCTCCTTTAGAACAAAGAGGTACAGTTATCAATCCAGCTCTAAGAACATGTCATACTATCTTATACATCTCTGGCCAGGTAAGCCACCCGACCTCTGAGAGTTAACTTTGTACTACCCAGTGCTAATCATTCATTCCATACCCTTGTAGCCACCACTTGGTCTGTATTAATCCATAACCATCATCTTTTTCATAGTCCAATTCCACAATTTGCTATGCCAACCTTGCCCTTCTCTAAGGATACATAGCCGTGTTTCCTGGGCACTTAAGTGCTCTGTCCCCATCACCATAGGTTCCTCTATGTATTCAGTGAGTCAGTGTGACACAGTGAAACTCTGCAGGACTTTAACATCTGGCAGAAGTGGGGTTGAAACCCAGCTCCAGCAGTAGCCAGCTACGACTTTGAGTAAGTTACTCAACAGTCTCCTCCACTGTTAAATGAATAATCACATTGGCTTGGAGAACTGTTATGAGAATTGTTGTAAGGATTAAGTTAGAGAACTAAAAAATACTTAGTTCTGTGCTGGACATAGGCTATGAAACTTAACTATTCTTAGTTTCAGATATATTTCCTGATACTTTTACATAAATTGTTCATCAGTTGAGAAAATAAACTAAGTCTTGTGCTTTCGAAATGTAAGCACTGGCTATTTACTGATTAGTCAATAATTGTTTCTGAAATTATTGGAATATTTACATAACATTGAGATCAAAGGTGATAGGGACATTTGATTCATGTTTAAATGTTGATGGCCTTGGGGCCAGCATTGTGATATAGTGGGTAAAGCCACAGCTTGCAATGTTAGCATCTCCGATGGACACTGGTTCAGGACCCGGATGCTCCACTGCCAATCCAGTTCACTGCTAACAGCCTGGGAAAGCAGCAGAAGATGGCTCAAGTGCTTGGGACCCTGCATCCATGCGGGAGACCCAGAGGAAGATCTGGGCTCCTGGCTTTGCTCCTGGCTCAGCCCAATATTGTGGCCATCTGGGGAATGAACAAGAAGATGAAAAATCTCTCTCTCTCTCCCCCCTTCCTCCCTCTCTCTCTCTCTTCCTCTCTGTCTCCCCCCTCCCCCCTCTGTAATTCTGTCTTTCAAATAAAATAAATATGTCTTAAAAATTAAAAAAGGAAAGAAAACTCAAGTGATAGTAACAGTGTCAAAGTTCCAAAACCTTGCCAAACTTTTGTGTCCTGACAATAAATCATGCTTGCCCACACCTGACCAGGCCACCTTTCCAGGATATTTTGAGGACCAATGACGAATACCATCATCATATTATTATTTGGAAATGAAAACATTTCCAATGAATAATACAATTAATAAAGGAAAACGTGAGAATGCTCACATAAATTAAGACTTCTTGTAATTACCTAGAAAAGTAGGGAAGGAGGAAGGGTATTCTGGAAACTGTGCAATCTCTAAACATTGTTGGGATTTGAAGCCTTGAAATGTGTACATAATCTCAGCCCCCTGGATGACTCAGGGATGACCAAGGGTCAAGCTGTACTTTCCAAGGCTGCCCATAGTCAGATCTGCTGTCTCCATAAACTCTACTCATTCACTGGGTTAATCCTGCTGGGGCCAAAGCTAATTTCTAAAATGTTAGGGGCACCTATGGGGAGCAAAGTCCAGGCACTAACTCAGCTATATTCTCCTCTTGCATCACTATATTTTCAGAAAAGATAAAATATAGATACTTCTAGTATTCCCATAGATTTGTGTAAACCCAAACTTTATGTCTATGCAAGCCTTGTTTTTTTTTTTCTTTTTTGAGCTTTTTGGATAATGTCCTGTTTCCTTTTTATTTGTTTCTACTATTAGTCTGTGAAAGTATTTGTCTCTTGATAACTGGGAGCTGGAAAAAGAGGCAGAAAATTAATATTTGGTAGCTCTTTCTTGCGTTTTTGAAAGAAATGATCATAGAAGCAGATAGTCTGTTGGGGAAACCAAAATGTCTACCATGTTATTTCTGCCAAATATTTGGGCAGTGGAGTAGGTTGAAGGAATACACTGTGAAGCAGAAGGGAGGCAGCTGGCTAGTTGCCAAAAAACCTACCTCAGGGCATTGTATTCATTGCAGGGGCTGAGGGAGTTCTTGAAGCTCAGAGGTTCGAGACTGGCTCACAGCCTTCAGGTGCAAACTGCCTGAAGACTCCCGCTGAAACCTAGATCTCCAGTTTAGTTGCTTGAGCTGAGACTTGCACATTCACCATCTGAAGACTAAATCTCATTTGCAGAAGACTTCTTTGTTGTTGTTTACTTGTCTCTTATTTGTGGGCCAATTGATGTTTTACACAATTTGAGCCACATCTGAAACATCATGAGAGGTCCATGTCTCAAGGGCCTTCGCATATTTGGCCCCATGTTCCCCAAATGCCAACCACGGCTGGAGGGAGCTGGGCGGTGATGCCCTTCTGCAGCAAGTTTGAGCTCTCCAGTGTGCACATCTCTCATCATTCTTTGTTATTACTCAATACGAAGCCATTTTTCATGGCACTTGCATTGTTTTTCTTGTAATAGAGATGTATCTCTTCTATAGTTATTTCTCTATCAAAATTGGGAAAACTGAATAGAAGGCTAGTGGAAAGATATTTCCAAGAAAATTGAAAGAGGATGTGTTTCCTCTTGTAGGTGAAAAATAAACACTCTGATATACTCATATATACTATATGGATATATAACATGTGTAATACTTACGGATTTTAAATAAACACACATGAAAGTCCTTTTAAAAGTTCATGGAAATTGAATTAAATGTTTATTTTGCTGCAAAAAAGTATTTTGAAATTCATGAATACTATTTTCATAATAATTATTTTCCAGGAAATTTCTAATACTCCTTCACATCATCATCATCATCATCATCATCATGTCTCCTTATGTCATAACCATCCCCATTCTTCAAAGAAGAGTTACAATTTTAGCTTTCAGAGAACTCCAGAACTCACTGATAATATGGAACTTTTGTGACATAATTTAAGCTCATTCGATGCTGATTCTATTGGACCAAACAAAATGTTCTATTTACAAAAAAAATGAAAAATAAATGAAGGGAGGGGGCCAGTGCTATGGCATAGTGAGCTAAGCTTCCACCTGTGGCACCAGCATCCCATATGAGTGCCGATTCGAGTCCCAGTGCTCCTCTTCCAATCCATCTTTCTGCTATGGCCTGGAAAAACTGTAGAAGATGTCCCAATCCTTGGGCCCCTGCACCAGCATGGGAGACCTGGAAGAAGCTCCTGGCTTCTGGCTTCGGATAGGCCCAGTTCCAGCCGTTGATACCATTTGAGGAGTGAACCAGCAGATGGAAGACTTTCTCTGTCTCTCCCTCTCTCTGTCTGCAACTCTACTTCTCAAATAAATAAAATTTTTAAAAAAAGAAAAGAAATGAAGGGAGGAAGGAATCAAGGAAAGAAGGAAAGGAGGGAGGGAGGAGAGAAAATGGAAGAAAGGGATAAAAGAGGGAAAGGGGAGAGAAAGGAAGAGGAGGGGAGGGAAAGAAGGGAAGGGAAGGGGTGGGGAGGGGAGGGGAGGGGAGGGGAAGGGAGGGGAGGGAGAAGAGAGGAGGGAAATTCCCAATGGCATCACAACAAAGTATTTGCTTGATTTTCTGAAAGGAAATTAAAGGCAGAAAATGGCTTTTCATTTTCTTAGTGAAATCTTGAGTGTAATCTAAGGCTGTATTGGTGCTGGTGATAGAGAAACAGCCAACATTTTAACCTTTCAGAAATCCTATGGGACAGAGTCTAAACACAGCAATGTTAGGGCTGCCAAAGGCTCAGTCTCTGGAAGAGAGGTTGATCCTTTTGGGATTTTCTCTTTCAAAATCATCGTAAAGTCTCCTTCAGTCCGAGGACCAGAGATATGAAATCCGAGATTCAATTAACCGAAGGCTAAACTGTGCCAGAGATGGAAAGGGGATGTGATGTGGAGTCGGTCTAACTTAAACCTGAGTTCAATCCTTCCACTCGCAATTGATGTTCCTTTATTTCTCAGTGTTCCAAGTCCCGATTTATGAAATTGGGATGGCTGCCACTTCACAGACTTGAACTAAAATTGTGAAAAGGCATCACAAGCAAGCCCATTGTGGGCACTCACAAGTGCTGGTTCTGATTCCTTTTTCTGCCTCTTCTGTGTATAGTAAACATACTCACCATGGGCTGGAATGCTTACTATTGTCACACCAGCGCCCCCATTCTGACATCTCTCCCTACTTGCAGTGTTGCTCCAGTCCTTTCCCTAGTACTCAGTACATTACAGTAGGACTTACTCATTTTCTGAAAACAGCCTGGTTAGAAATAGTTTTCCAGTCTTTATGGTCTTAGTCATAAGTCTTCAACACTGCCTGCCATTGTAGCATGAAAGTAGCCCCAGACAATATGTCAATAACTGTGTGTGGCTATGTTGCAATGAAACTTGCAGGCAGTGGGACCATATGCCACAGTTTGCCAATCCTTGTGCTTGACTCTGAATCATCAGTATCCTATACATAGTTCCTTGCATCCTAAGGTATTGTGATGATTTCAGTTTGTCTAACTCGTGGGGAAAAAAAAAAGATTTCAATTTGTTTGAGGAAAGAAAGAGGGGAACAAAGTGAAAGGGAAAAATGAAATAACTGAAAAACTCCAAGTGAACTAACAGGCAGGATACTACTATTTTAGCTAAATATAAGATTCTCTTTCTACTGCCTTAAGCTACTTACTTTCATTAGGTTGTTTACCACTTACCAGTTCTGTGATCTCAAACCTAGCAGGACTAGCTAACCTTTACAGGCTACCTATATTGCATAGATTTTGTGAAATACATCGCATTCACTACTCAATCTTTTACAACAATCTTTGAGATGAAAATAATTTGTAAATACTTATTTGACAGATGAGTAAATGGAAGTTTTAAAGGGTTAAATACTCTCCCTGGTGTTATAGCAATAATAAATTAGGGAACTGGAATCAAATTTAGGTAGTTTTTAAAAACTCTGTCATTTACTTATTTACTTAAAAGGCAGAGAAAGAGAGAGACAAAAAGAGAGTGATCTCCCATAAACTGGTCCACTCACCAAATGCCCACAACACCTTGGGCTGAGCCAGGACCACAAATTCAATTTGTATCTCTCACAAGAGTTACAGGAATCCAATTACTTGACCTATCACAAGCTGCCTCCCAGGGTGTGCATCAGCAAGAAACTGAAGTTGGAAGCAAAGCCAGGACTTGAACCCAGTATGAAACATAGGTGTCCAAGAGGTGTCTCAACCATTGCATCAAGTGCTCACTTACCCTTAAATTTTGTCAGATTGATTTCACAGTTGCTTAATCTCTTAGCATCAGATTCTCTATACATAAAAATGGATTGCTCATCTATATCTTTCTCATTTCTTGGAAAGATTGCAACCATGAAAGTATCTGAAAATGTCTGGATCACAATTAGGGGGCACTAAAGCAATTCACTTTCTTTTCTCTACTCTACAAAACACTCACAATTATCTAGTGATTATTACATATTTATTGGGTACCCACGATATTCTTGGGTTTGACCGATCTAGAACTGTTGATTCCTAGGAGAAGAAAATCCTGCATTTGCCTCCAAGGATGTATGACTTTGGGACTCTTCAGCCTTGGGATTTCTTGATGTGTCTACTCAGTATTTCTTAAAGTGCTATCTTATCAGCATCCAAATCTTCTTGGTAAAATGTGTATCTCCAGACTCTGCCCAAGACTGGAATTATGGGAATCTTTTGGGTGAGGCTTAGAGATCTGCATTAGTATCTTCAGCTCTATTAACATCAAGCTTACAAAAGAGTTGCAATCACTGTGCAAATAATATCCATGTACCTTTCACTAGATTCTCTTATTGCTAATTTTGCGACATTTGGTTCATGTGTCCCTTTCTCTAGCTCTTGCTCTCTTTCTTTCTGTCTCTGTATTTGGAAGTCAGGTCATGGGTTCTTTCTTTCACGTCCTCTCTGAACACATCAGCACATACCTTCCAAGAACAAAGACTTTCTATACCAGAGTATCATCATCACACCTACAGAACTTAATTAACTTTGAAGCAATTATACTCTCAAATACAGTCAATATTTACAGTTTTTCAGCTGTCAAACTAGAATGTCCTTGTACTTTGTCTTTAGCAATACCATCCAAGACTTTGTCTTTTATTTGGTTTTCATATTGCTTTATTTTAGCTTTCCTTCATTCTGCTCTAACTCTCATCTTCCATGACAATATGGAAGAGCCCAGTCCATGCATTTTGTAGAAAGTCTCCCATTCTGGATCTGCCTGTTTGCCCATATTTAGATGGGAGATAAGATTGAGTATCTTATGGTATTTTTATGGGAATATATTCTAGGACCAAACAGAACTACAAAGAAATTTTAAACTTGCTCGGTAGGGTTTTTGTTATTGCTATTAGAATAGTGATTCTAAGACAATTCCCCTTTTTATTGTAGGACACAGCAAAATGAATACATATACCGATATTTTTGAAACCCAAATTTTTCACATACTGGGAGATACAAATATGGAAAAGTTAAGAAATAACTTGTAATGCTTGCTTTGAATTGGAGATCTGGGTGTGATTTCTATCTTTCTGAGGGGTAATAAACAACCTAATTTCCAGATCTTTGTATTTAGATGACATTCCCTAATAAAAGGAATCAGGGACTGATCCCAGAGTCAGGCAGATATAATGCAAGTTAATCCTGAAATAGCTTGTTATGACACAAAGAGAAAAAAAAGGCACTAAAGACAAAGGGAATCTGTCAAAAGAATATAGCAGCTAGTTTGAGGAGACACAAACTGATCAAATTTAGGATATCTAAACAACAAAAAGAATAATGACGGTAATGCATTACATAGCATATTAAATAAGAGACAATGTTCTAATGAAATTTTAAAAAGAACAATGAAAATAATTCTATATGAAGGAAAACTCTTCAATGCAGAAATATGTCTTGCTAATAAAAGAAGAAGGAATTATTAAATTCAATGCCCACGTTTTTAACATACTCCCCAGGTGATTATAATTCCCTCAAATATTTGGGAACAAGTGCTAGATGTTACCTTGAAAGTCCTTTAATTCTGTAAGAGTTATAAAGTTTTAAACACTGCTCCTTTCCTGGAGACTAATAATTAACATAAATATATGAAGACTGGAGATGCTAATCAGTCCCTGAGGATTTGTTTTCTCATTCTAAATACTTCTTGGGTCAAGTGTTGGGTTGCAGCAGGTTAGCCACCACTTGGGATGCCCATATTCCATATTAGGGTGCCCAGTTTGAGTCCCAGCCACTCTGCTTCTATTTCAGCTTCTTTCTAATGTGCCTGGAGGCAGTAATGATCGTTCAAGTACTTGAGTTCCCAGGTAGGAGATCTGGATGGAGTTCCTGTATCCTGGCCCAAATCCTAGCTGTTGAAGGCATTCAGGGAGTGAACCAGAGAACGGAGGATCAATCTCTATCTGTGTGTGCTCATGTGTGTGTGTTTCTCCCTCTCTCTGCCACTGTCTTTCAAATACATTCATTTTTAAAACAATAAGATAAAAAACAAATACTTCTTAAAATAGTTCCCCTCATTTTTCTCTACCCATTCTGGTTCCTCCAGAAATTTGCCATTTTAGTCTAGTTTTTTCCAGGATAACTTTTTTCCCCTCTGCTTCTACGGCAATCCCCTTCTGCTGCAGTATAAGCTATTCGTACTCATATTTGCACTCCTGGAGATGGAGAAAGACGGCAGCTGCTTCCAAACTCCAAGAAATCCTTTTACTAGTTCTCATTTCCGTTGTCTCTTCAACAGGCAGATATTTCAAGTGTCAGATTGCTTCTTGGAATTTAACCCAATGGACACATACATAAATTCAGTGTTTTGTGTAGCACAGAGGGCTTGAGTTTTCATTTCAGACATGAAGTGTTGCAGTTTCCTGTGCCTTTGAATGTGTTGTCTTCCTCTTGGCCTCCAATTTTTACAGTTAATTGAACCTAATTTTGTATATTAGTTATAGAAGCAATTCAAAAGTTTACATAAATTATAAAATTCTCTCCAAAGAATCAACCATTTTCTTGGCTTCCCATATCCAATTTTATTGCCAGATCTTGTCAAATCTGCTTTCAAAATTTTTAAGAATCATTTTTTTTCATTTTTCCCTTCATTACCCAAGACCTACTGTTGCTTTCTCCCCTAAAGTTTCTACCTTGATCATATTACACTCTAGTCTAAACAAATATTGTCTCAGTCTATTTGTTCTGCTATAATGAAATACTTGATACTAGTAATTTATAAAGCACAGTTCTAGAGTCTGGGATTCCAAGATTAAGACATCAGCAGACTCAGTGTTGGGCAAGTCCTGGTTTCTTCTTCCAAGATGCCGCCTTGATTACACATCCTCCAGGACACATGAAGGCCAAGTCCTCACATGGCCAAGGAGATGAAAGGGCAAAAAGGCCAAGCTACTCCCCTCTAGCCCTTTCATAGGGTCACAAATCTAATTCATGAAGGTGCCACCCATAAGACACTGATTTCCAAAATGCAGCACTTCTTTATACTATCAGTTTTTGGAAGAAGTTTCCAATATACACACTTTTAGTGGAGACATATATTACCTCTGATTTCAAAAAATTCATTACATCCCAATAGCCCCAGTCTTAACTCATTCTAGTTTCAACTTGAAATTTAAGTACAAAACCTCATCCAAGTCAGTTACGGGTGAGACAAAGGTAGGATCCACCCTCAGGCAAATTGCTTTCCAGCTGCAGGACTGCAAAATCAGACAAGTTATATGCTTCCAAAGTACAGTGGTGACACAGGCATAGGATAAAGATACCTATTCTAAAAGTGAGAACTAGGAAAGTAAAAAGAATACCAGATCCCAAGGATGTCTAAAATTCAACAAGGCAAAACTAACATTTGAAGACTTGAGAAAAAATCATCTTTTACTCCATGACCAGCCTTTCAAATCACTGGGGTGATGTTTAAGTTCTGAAGACTCCAGGAGACCTCACTCTCAAGATTTTGCAGCATGCAATTCATCCGGAAGCTGTTGGGGATTGGAGTCTGGTGCTAGCAGCTCTCTCAGGCAGGTTTTGCACACTGATGGCTCAGCAGTTCTGGAATCCAAGGAAGGTTCCGTGTCTGGGTCTCTACTGGCATCACCCTAGAAGGGTTCCATTCAGCATTCCCTCCTACAGACAGCTCTCTGCAAAGGTATTAAGGCTCTCGGAGCATCCATCTCTGGCACTGCATACACCTACAAAGTTGGCATTGTACAGACACTGCAAAGGGTTATTGCTTGTGTCTTTGGCTTAAGTCACAGCTGGGACAGAATGCTGCACCAGAATTTGAGGAGCAGAAATTTGAGGCAGCCTTAGGCTGTGAGCCCTGGGGTCCCAAGAGTGCTCTGGGCCCCTCCCTTAAATCCTCTGCTTCAAGGACCTGACTCACCATCCTGTGACAGGAATGGTAGCCCAGATCTGTAAAATGCCTTTAGGGTCATTCTTCCATTGTTTTGGCGAATGACATCTGGCTTTCTTTCATTCATTCTAGTCTCTTTATGAAACAGTAACATGGTCAAACGCTTGACATTCTCTCCCAAATATGTCAATTCATTCTTTACATTGCCAGGCTGAGAATTTTCCAAATATTTTTATTCTGCCTCTTTTTTGATTATAAGCTCCACCTATAACTCATTCCTATGCCCTCGTATTTCCTATAAGCAGTGAAGAGAGGCCATGCAGCATGCTGACACATTGCGAAGATATTCCTTCTAGCAAATATTCTAGTTCATTGCTGTTAAGTTTTGCCATCCACAAAGCCCTGGGACATAGACACAATTCAGCCAAATTCCTTGCTACTTTATAACTAGGATGGCCTTTAACCCAGTTTCTAACACTTGGTTCTTCATTTCCACCTGACACCTTATCAGAATTGCCTTCATTGTCCATATTTCTTTTTTTTTTTTATTTTTGACAGGCAGAGTGGACAGTGAGAGAGAGAGACAGAGAGAAAGGTCTTCCTTTGCCGTTGGTTCACCCTCCAATGGCTGCCGTGGACGGCGCGCTGTGGCTGGCGCACCGCGCTCATCCGATGGCAGGAGCCAGGTGCTAGGTGCTTATCCTGGTCTCCCATGGGGTGCAGGGCCCAAGCACTTGGGCCATCCTCCACTGCACTCCTGGGCCACAGCAGAGGGCTGGCCTGGAAGAGGGGCAACCGGGACAGAATCCGGTGCCCTGACCGGGACTAGAACCCGGTGTGCCGGCGCCGCAAGGCGGAGGATTAGCCTGTTGAGCCACGGCGCCGGCCTCATTGTCCATATTTCTACAAGCATCCTGACCACCATCCTTAGTCTCAGAAGACTGAGGCTCTGTCTATAGCTCTCTTCTTCTGAGCCCTCATGAGACCAGCCCTTTATAGTCTAGCCAGTACCCATTACTCAGTTCCAAAGCCACTTCCACATTTGTAATATCTGTATTAGCAGCACTCCTCTCTCACTACCAACTGTTTTACAGATTTATTTATGTATTTATTTGAAAGAAAGGGAGAGACAGAGAGAAAAGTTTTTTCTATTCACTGATTCACTCCCCAGATGGTCACAACGGCTGGAGCTGTGCCAATCCGAAGTCAGGAAGCAGGAGCTTATTTCAGGTCTCCCACGCAGGTACAGGGGCCCAAGCACTTGGGTCATCTTCCACTGCTTTCCCAGACCATAGCAGAGAGCTGGGTCAGAAGAGGAGCAGCCAGGACACGAACTGACCCTCATATGTGATGCCAGCACCACAGGCAGCAATTTAACCCACCACGCCCCAGCATTGGTCATTCTCAGTTCCAATTTTGTCTTCATCTGTTTGTACTGCTATAATAAAACACCTGAGGCTGGATAATTTATGAAGAACTTAAATTTACTTCTCACAGTTCTGGATATTATGGTTTGAAAAGATTTGGGACCCCAACACACACAAATATTTATACACTGATGGCCTTCATAGGGTGGAGGCTTGATCAAGTTACAGTGTTAGAAGGAGGGGCCTTTGGGAAGTGACTGGATTGGACTGGGTTGCTGAGATGGGGCCCTTTGGTCACATCATGGTAGCTTTATAAGGAGTGAGTGTGCTCCCTGTCTTGCTGAGTCCTAGTTCACCATGTGACCATACTTCCATAGGCATTCAACCATCCATTGCCCTCATCAGATGCCAGATTAATAGGCTCACCAGGGGTCGTCCTGGCCTGTGAGCCTCTCCAAATCTTGTGCCAAAGTAACCCCTCTTTCTTATTAAGTAGCATCTCTCCAATAGTCTGGTTATAGTAATGAAAATCTGACTAATAAATGTATGAAGTCCAAGATCACAGCACCAGAGCCTTGATAACCGGTACAGGCTTAGTCTCTGCTTTTTAACGTTGCTGCATTCTTTAGAGTATTCAAGCATTGTATTCTCACATAGCAGAAAGGTTCAAAGAGATTATTTCTTGCTGCATGGCAAAAGAGATGGAAGGGGGCGGGGTCTCTCTCATTCCCTCCAGTTCTTTTACGAGATTACTAATCCTATTTACAGGAGCTGCATCCTCAAGACTACATCATATCCAGAAATCCCTACTTCTTTTTTTAAAAGATTTATTTTATTTATTTGAAAGAGTTACAGAGTGAGGTAGAGACAGATAGAGAGGTCTTGCACCCACTAGTTCACTCCCCAGATGGCCGCAACAGCTGGAGGTGCACTGATCTGAAGCCAGGAGCCAGGAGATTTTCCGAGTCTCCTACATGCGTGCAGGGGCCCAAGGACTTGGGCCATCTTCTATTGCTATCCCAGGCCATAGCAGAGAGCTGGATCAGTACTGGAGCAGACTGGACTCAGTGCCCATATGGGATGCCAGCACTTCAGGCCAGGGCATTAACCCACTGTGGCACAGCACTGGCCCCCAGAAAGCCCTACTTCTTAACATTATTATTGTGAATATTGGACTCCAATATTTGACTTCAGGGAGGATATATATATATATATATATTCAAACATAGCAAATAATGCCTTTATCTAGGTCCTTGACTCAATGCCATTAGATCACAATTTGCATATTCTACCCTTCCTTTAACATTGACAAATCTAAAATAAATCTGGATTCCTTCCATCCATTTTAATGACACAACAATACCTAACAAGTTCTCTCCAATCTTCTTTCTGGCTACCTAAGTTCATATCTGGTATATTCTAACAGTTATAAGCATGAGCTTTGGAGAAAATAAATCCAAATGACACCTAGGTTTGAATCTCAGCTCAAACCCTTATAGGAAATATGACCTTGTTGAACTCAACATTCTCATCTGTATTGTGGAAATATTATCTTCTACTTCAAATGATTGTTATTTGGAATCAATGTTTATACTATGTGTATACAGAGTCTAAAAGAGTGTGAAGGTTTAAAGGAAATATCTCTATTATTTCATTGGCTTCTCTTCATCTTCCTAGATCTCTATCCAGTAAATTATCACAAACTATTCAATCTTTCTTAAAGCATCTCTTTCCATTTCCACATAAATAGTGACTATTAGCCATCCTACCTGGGGTGTTGAACAATCTCCTTATTTCCTTTTAGTTCACCAAATACTTGTGATTCTATTGTGTGCAAGGAATCATGCTAACACACGTAAGTCTCCCCCAGCTAACCCATCCCTGAAGCTGTCACTGGTATCTCTTTGCATTGTACCTCTCTCTTGATCTAGAAGAGTAAATGGCTTCCCAGGACTTTTAGGATAAATTCTATAGTAAATCTCTATCCTATCTATAATGAAGAATTATTATTTGGTCTGAAAAAATCTTCTTCCAGAATAGTACCAGTAAACATCCCTTTCTTTGGTGAATTTTTTATTCCACTCCAGCCATGCAGGGTAGAGGCTGTCAATCATGGTATCTATCTGTGGACAACAGTGTACACACTCACCTGGATTCTTCCTTCTTTAAATTTTCTTTCCTGAGATGAAAAGAAAGACTGCACCTTTCTGGAGACCAATGTGGGTATCATGAACTTTGTGGCTGCCTGCAACCATGGTTTGACCTTCTATAGCCTGAAGGAATGAAGTGTGTTAGTATAAGGTTCCTGCTGTACTTGACACTGGTTTTCCTCTGATCTTCTAGCAGAGTGGCTATGTAAACCAATATGTTCCCCATTTGGCATTTGGCAACTGTTGGGATTCTGTCATTTGGAGCCAAGCATTCTGACCACTAACATCTTTTTGAAAGATCCCTTTCTTACTTTTTTCTCAAACCCATGCAAGTTAGTTTACCCACTGATCAATGAAGATAAACTGCACATTCTTTTCTTCCTTTGTTCTAGTTAGTTTCTTGGCTAGAAATGTTTTCTCTTTCCTCAGTCTCCGAAACATGTCCTTAAGACTCAGGTCCAAACCTGCTTCTTACTTCTTCCACAAAGCTCAATTTATCTGCCTCAAACACAAAGGAAATCAGCTTGAGAATCTAAAACCTGATTGTGTGAAATCATATCATATGTTTTATTAATCACATCTTTAATTTTTGCTATGTATTTTCTGTCTACTAAATTTGGATCAAAATTCTGAGCTCAATGAAGCCATCTGATCAAATCCTATGATTTCATAGATGAGGAACTAAGGTCTACAACTGAAGGAATAACTCCAAATTACAAACTCAGTGCAGAAAAGAATGCATTAAAAGAGACTCAATATACTAAAAGTTCCCTAAAGAAACTCACAAAACTAAATGGATCTTCCATATGACCTAGCTGTCTAATTCATGAGAATGTATCTAAAACAAGTGAAATCAGTATGTGAAAGATACCTGTGCTCCTACATTTATAGCAACCAATTCACAATAGCAGAGGTATGAAATCCACCTAAATGTGCATCAGTTGATGACTGGATAAGGAAAATGTGGTATATATACATGATAAACTATTAGCCATAAAAATTAATGAAATTCCAACATTTGCAGCAAAATGGGTGGATCTGGAGATTATTATGTTAAGTGAAATAAGCCAGGCATGGAGAGACAAATATCACATTTCTTCTTTTTTGTGGAAGTTAATACAGAGCATAAAAATCATGAGGAAAATATATCATTTGGTACATAGTTATATTTCTTCTCTAAATTATACCATGTACTTGACAATATATACTTCTTTCTCCATGTTATGATTGTTGTTATGAATACTTTGTGATTTAAGATCCCCATATTCAAGAAAAAATAGCTTATTTGTATGTATATAATATCGATATATGAAGCAACTGTTAGAATAGTAAAAATTGTTAAATATTAAAGCTATATATAGGGGCCAGCGCTGTGACACAGTAGGTTAATCTTCCGCCTACAGCGCCAGCATCCCATATGGGTGCTGGTTCCAGTTCCAGCTGTTGCTCTTCCAATCCAGCTCTCTGCTATGGCACAGGAAAGCAGTAGAAGATGGCTCAAGTGCCTGGGCCCTGCACCCACGTGGGAGACCTGGAAGAAGCTCCTGGCTCCTGTCTTTGGTTCTGCAGAGCTCCAGCTATTGGGGTCATTTGGGGAGTGAACCAGCGGATGGAAGACCTTTCTCTCTGTCTCTCCCTCTCACTGTCTGTAACTCTACCTCTTAAATAAATAAATAAATAAAATGTTAAAAAACTATATATATAAATGCATCTGACTGATAATACTGAAGAATGCATTGAAAAAGGAACGCATGAGCTACAAGCTTAAACCATCCTAAAAATTCCATATAGTTAGAGGTGTGGATTTGTTCAATGATGAAAAATGAATGAGGCCTGGGTTATGGTGTAGCAGGTTAAGGATGCCAGCATCCCATGTGAGCATTAGTTTGAGTCCTGGCTGCTCCATTTCCTAACCAGCTCCCTGCTAATGAGCCTTGGAAAGCAGTGGAAGATGGCCCAGGCACTAGGCCCCTGATTCCCACGTAGGAAACCTGGTTGGAGTTCCAGGCTAAGTCCCAGCAGTTGCAGCCATTTGTGAAGTGAACCAGCAGATGAAACATCTCTTTCTCTCTCTCTCTCTCTCTCTCTCTCTCTCTCTCTCTCTCTCTCTCCTTCTCTCTCTCTTTCTCTCTGTAACTCTGACTTTCAAATAAATAAATAAATTTTTAATGAAGAGCAGTAAACATTCCATGACCTGAAAGTATTATTAGGCAGCACAAGTATTGGCATAACTTCTAAGAGACTCCCAGATCAGAAGTCCATGTCCTTTCCAGAGAAGGCAGCAGATTACAGGCTGTGGTGTCTATAGCTAGCACAAGTTTTAGTTAGAGTCAGGTAATGCAGTAATTGCCTTTATCATTGAGGGTATCAATAGATTCCTGAAACTGCAGATAGTACTGAATCCTATATTTACTATGTTTTCCTATATCTACAGTTCTATGATAAATGAGGCACACTAAGAGATTAACAACAATACCTAATAATAAAATAGAACAATTATAGCAATATTCTATAATAACAGTTATGTGAGAGTGATCTCTATCTCTCTCTCCCCGTCTCTCTTGTTCTCTTGACTGCTGAGGTGAGTAGCGTCTACAGCATAGAAATGCTACACAGAGAAATGACAGAGATGGTGTGAGATTTCATCACATTACTCAGAACAGCAACCTAAAACTTATGAATTGTTTTATTCTGGGATTTTTCCATTAATATTTTCAGACCACAGTTGACTACATGTAATTGAAACTGTGGAAAGCAAAGCCAAGGATAAGGGATACTACTGTAAGCCATAGGATGGACAAAGAGTTAACAGAGAGGATATCTGGGGGGCAACTTCCGTGGCAGGAAGGAGTTATTTGGGTGAGCTATAAACAAAGTGCACTATCAGATTCTGATGCAGAGTAAGGAAGGAAGTTTGCCATTTCTCATGGATGAGGGAGGGTACACAGAAAGGACTCCATAAAGGAAATGGAAACAGCAGAGAAAGGAGTTACAAAAAGATGTCTTCAGACACAGATCGCTTTTGGCAAAAATTCTCCTAGTGATTTGACAGTCAACCTCTTTTGGAATCTCAAGAGTAGTTTAGCAAGATCCTAAATTAGTTATTTTAAATTTAATTTTGTATTACTTTAAAGACATATATGGGGGATGGAACTTTGATTTCTTATCCTTTATCACTGTCCTACATCTTTCTATTTAGTTAGGCCAACTTGCTAAAGTTTTTAGGATATGGTGGGATATCTTGCCTCCTAGAATTTCACATTGATTATGTTTGACATTCTTATAGATGTAATCAAACCTACCATTCCACAGTTTTCAAAAAGGATAAAATATAAGCCCTTAGGAAAAATGACAAACTTATATTGTGGATATTAAAATAGTGATATAAAGTTTATTTCAATACCAGGTTGTTATGGGAAGAAAGTAAAAAGTATAGAACTCAAGACGATAGGAGATAAACAACTAATTACTTTACAGTTACAATTTATGCTAGCCTGAAAAATTCCCCACTCGAAATTCTAAGCACAGTGAGCAATCAAAATGCTCACCTGACCAACTGCTTGGCTGAAAGTCAATGGCGGTGTATCTAGTTTACCAAAGACCTGCAGAGGCTTATGCAGGTGTCTCCTAACCCTGCTAAAATGATGAGGTACCTGTTAGCCAACTGGGGCACACCTGAGAAGAAACTGCTCTGCCTCCTGTTCCTGCACCTCCCCCCTTCTGAGTGCATTATCTTTTATTTTTTTTGGACAGGCAGAGTGGACAGTGAGAGAAAGAGAGAAAGATCTTTCTTTTCCGTTGGTTCACCCCTCAATGGCCACCGCGGCCGGAGCACTGTGCTGATCCGAAGGCAGGAGCCAGGTGCTTCCCCTGGTCTCCCATGCCAAGTACTTGGGCCATCCTCCACTGCACTCCCGGGCCACAACAGAGGGCTGGACTGGAAGAGGGGTAACCAGGACAGAATCTGGCGCCCTGACCAGGACTAGAACCCAGGGTGCCGGCGCCGCAGGTGGAGGATTAGCCTATTGAACCGCAGTGCTGGCCCCATGCATTATCTTTAAGTCATGAACTACTTATCTAGCATTAGATAGATTTGAAATCTGGAAAACGCTCCCAGCTCATTTCATATTCAGCAGGACATCCACCCAGTTCTATCCATGTGTTCCTTTGTCTTTTCAGCTTTCCATCTCTAGGTGGGCCTGCCTGTAGCCCTCCCCTAGTTCTGTACTAAGAAAGTTTAATCAGTATGGATTTACACAGGTAGGCCTTACCTTAAGGGTTTTGCAGTTTTCAGCTGACTCTCCTGGTCCTCTTTTTTTCTGTTCAATACCCCCCAGGTAATGAATAGCTCTCCCAGTCCTCTTCTACACTGTTCACTTTGTGTCCACTCTCTGTTCTGTGCATTGGAAAAATCCCCCTAGATTTGCTTAATTCTTGGGGCCAGGGTAGTGGTACAGCAGGTTAAGCCACCATCAGCAATGCTGCCATCCTATATGAGCACTGGTTAGAGTCCCAGCTGCTCCACTTCCAAGTCAGCTCTCTGTTAATAAGCCTGGAAAAGCAGAGGAAAACCAAACTGCTTGGATCCCTGCCATCCGTGTGGGAGACCAGATGGATTTCCAGGTTTCTGGCTTCCTGCAGGCACAGCAGCAGCCACTGGGGAGTGAACAAGCAGATGGAAGTGCTCTCCGTCTCTCTGTAACTCCACCTTTCAAATAAGTCAATGCATCTTTGTAAAAAGTGCTCAATTATTTTCTTAAAGAAACAATATCAAAAGTACACTGATCATATTTCTAAACCTAAATATTGAAGCATGTGTTCTAATCAGTAGCCATTTCTTTTGTCAGTATGTACACAACAGAACTTTGTAGAGAACAGGTGAACATTGTTCTTTTCTACTACACCAACCAACATGCTCTTATGAATCTAAGTCCTGTCCATTCTGTAGGAAAAAGCACATCTCGGGGGTGGGGGGGGAGGGGCGAGGAGCAGAAGGATATGACTTTGGATAGGTGGGTATTGGGAGACAAAATTTAGGACAGAAAGAGGAAATATAACAGGTGGTAGAGCTAAATGGAAGAAATCTGATAAAAAGGGAGCTTTGGGTATACTTTCTGATATGCTAAAGTTGGACTGGTTTTGGGGATAACCTAAACATGGAATTGCCATGAATTTACTATGTGGCCTGGGTCCCTCATTGCTCCACTCTGAGTTTAAAATAATTTCAAATAAAATGAAATAAATAAAATTTTTAAAAATCCAACAAATCTCCTAAGCTCACAAGATCACAATAATCACCAATTTTGGTATACTAATATGTCTAAAGAAACAAAAAAGATGTGTCCAGTATGGAGGTCTGGGTGCTCTCTACCCTCGGATAAAAAGTGTTGAACACTCTCACCACAAAGAAATAATAAATATACCATGTGATGGATGTACTGATACCCCGCTTTGTTCATCACATAAGAATGCATCAATCCAATAACATTGTACTCCACAAATATGTGCAATTATTAAGTGTCAACTTAAAGAAAACCCAGAGACCACAGCTGGTTCTACCATTCTACCTATGACCCAGCGAAGGGAGCTTTAATGTCTGTTTCCCCATAAGAAGGCTGGGCTTAGTGCACAGATGAACACAGGCACTGTAGCTAATAGGCTTTGAGTATTTTCAAGAGACTATGAGACAGTGATTAAGAGTTCAGATCCCTCATACCTATTTTCAAATGCTGACTCTGCCATTTATGAATTTCTTAAGTGGGACAAGTAATTAAGCCTGTACCTCTACTTCTTCATCTGTGAAATGGGAAAGAATATAATTGTAAGTACTCCCAAGAATTGCCTGAAGGATTGAGTTACAATATATGTAAAGCACTTAGAACAGAGGCTGTAATTACCCTCCATTGGCAAAGCTATGCCTGGCTAACATGCATGCTTCAGGCCTACTTATATTAAATATTTATCTCTCCTCATTCTGATACAACTTGCAATATACAACATACTCCTCTCCACATAGGTTTTCTCACACAGAAAAAAAAAATGTGCTTTTCACAGAGATTCTAGAAATACCATCCTCAAGCCTGCAGTTTCTTAATAATCTTAATTTATTTATTTATTTTTGGACAGGCAGAGTGGACAGTGAAAGAGAGAGACAGAGAGAAAGGTCTTCCTTTTCCATTGGTTCACCCTCCAATGGCCGCCGTGGCCAGTACACCGCGCTGATCTGATGGCAGGAGCCAGGTGCTTCTCCTGGTCTCCCATGCGGGTGCAGGGCCCAAGCACTTGGGCCTTCCTCCACTGCACTCCCGGGCCACAGCAGAGAGCTGGCCTGGAAGAGGGGCAACCGGGACAGAATCTGGCACCCTGACTGGGACTAGAACCCGGGGTGCTGGCGCCACAGGCAGAGGATTAGGCTATTGAGCCACGGCACCACCAAGCCTGCAATTTCTTATAGTGAATTGATAAACTAGCTGTGGTTGTATCTTGGCCTCCCACATTGCTTGGCCACAGAAAAAAAACTCAAGCAGGTTGTTGATGTAGGGTTTCTTGTCCAAGGGCAGATCTGTTTTGATTTCTCAATCTTCACCCAGGTCTTCTGCTTTCTATCTCAGCCTCAGTGTATCTGGGTTAGGATGCAGACACTCTATAGCCCCTGAAGAGTAAGGCTCCTGAGTCCTCAGCCTCTACAGCAAAGGGCCAGCCCCCGGTGGCTTTTTCTCAAAACAGTTATGCCAGCCATGCTAGCTCCCTGTCTGGTCCTGCACCTCACAAAGGGCTCACACGTCCCAGGAGCTGCCATCCCTGATGTGGGTACCTTTACATAAAAGCATAAAGTGCTTTAAGAAGTTGATGAGCTAAAAATAATACAAGGGCGTGGGGGAGAGCGGTAAATGGAAGCATTAATCCAAAGGCTCTGCCCAATCTGCAAGAAAATGTTCAGGTGTTTTCAGTTCCCTCTGTGGCCCTCGCTGGGCCTCCACTCATTAGGAATTCATCTGAGTTTTTAAGCATCCCTGATTAAAAGTGTGAGGGCTAAGAACTTGCAATGATAAGACACATCAGGTGTTCAGGAAGAGTTCTCTCCTGACACCTTGCTGTGTTGCCTTTACCTTCAGGGATTAATAAATTTGTGAATATTGTTTTGTTTTTGGAGAGAGTGGAAAGAAGAGTGGGAAGGGAGTGTAGCTAAGAAGCACTTTGAATGGACCCTGAGACCACTGGTTCAGTGTGTGTGTTGGGGGAGGCAGTGGAAAACTTGAAAGGTTCAAGGGCAGGGGAACTCTGGAACATCTACCTATGACATGGGCTATGTTGGCATTTCCAGATTGGCCAGGAAAGGTATCCAAAAACCTAACACTGTTACCCTGAAAAAATGCAACACGAGATGCAAATAAGTAACAAGCAAAGGAACCCTGCAGATGCAAGATATTCCATCTGAGTTCTTGAACAGGAGAGCTCTTGTATGGTGTCTCAAGAAGGAGAAAGCAATATGAAGCATTCAGTGTGGGACTGCGGCTGGGGGGACAGGTCAGAAGCACAGAGCACCTAATGAATTCCAGCTGGAAGAACCTTTGTCCCTGGGGTCCAGGCAGGCTGTGACCTGTTGAAAACCCCAGGCCAATGGAGAAACAGCCCCAGAGCCCGAGTAGAACAGATGTCTTGCATTGAAGAAGAGGGTTAGGCACGTGGGTTACGCGCTTTAATCCAGGACCGCGGGGGCAGCTTTCCTTGTTGACCCTGGGATCGCCCAGGCCCTAGGTCTGCGCCTACCTAGCTTCCTGAGAGTCCAGGTAAGCACTGAGCAAAGCGCTGGTTTGGGGAGACCAGGGACCAAGGAACAATTCTACCCGCCGGGTGCGAAAGGGAAAGGGATAGGGAGGATCTACTTGGATAAACCCAGGCAGGACACCCACGGTAAAGGAAAGGGGGTTGCGGCGAGTGGAGAGACGTGAGACGCAGAAGCCGCTGGGGTGGCCGTCCCCGGGTGCCCAGGTCTGGCGGGGCGTGCGGCGTGTGACCGCTGCGGCTGCTGGAACAGGTGAGCGGCGGCCGGGCGCGCGGTCCCCGCCCTTCCCGGAGCGTGCGGCGCCCCACGGACTCCAGCCAGCGCCTAGCTGTTCCGCGGCTCCCCTTGGCGAGGGGTTTTGCAACTAGCAGCTGGCTGCCTTTTTTTTTTTTTTTTTCCCTCCCCTGTCTAGGTCTCTCCTTCTTCTTTTAGGTTGCTCCACCCCGCCCAGGATCAGGCGAGGGGGAACAAGCCAGCCCCGCTGCGGCTGCCAACCCGCGCCCAGTGCGCCTGCGAACTCCCGGAGCGGAGTCCCGACCGCCGCCGCGTCTGCACCGGGCGCGCTCTGCTCTCTGCCCCGGACCCCGCGTCCTGCTCCCCGCAACCCTTCCCCACTTTTCCCCCCTTTTGCAATCACATGGCGTTTTAAGAATGCCGGAAAGATGGCGGTAGCGGCGGCGGCGGCGGCGGCGGCTGGGTCGGCAGGCGGGGGAAGCGGCCGGGCGCAGCGGAGCGGGCTGCTGGAAGTTTTGGTGCGGGATCGCTGGCACAAAGTTCTGGTGAACTTGAGCGAAGACGCCCTGGTTCTGAGCTGCGAGGAGGGCGCTGCGGCGTACAACGGCATCGGGGCCGCCACCAATGGCTCGTTCTGCAGGGGTGCCGGGGCCGGGCACCAGGGCGCGGGCGGCGCGCAGCCCCCGGACTCGCCCGCCGGGGTCCGCACGGCCTTCACCGACCTGCCCGAGCAGGTGCCCGAGTCCATCTCGAACCAGAAGCGCGGCGTGAAGGTGCTGAAGCAGGAGTTGGGCGGACTGGGCATCAGCATCAAAGGGGGCAAAGAGAACAAGATGCCCATCCTCATCAGTAAGATCTTCAAGGGGCTGGCGGCGGACCAGACCCAAGCCCTGTACGTGGGCGACGCCATCCTATCGGTGAACGGAGCCGACCTGCGGGATGCTACCCACGACGAGGCGGTGCAGGCTCTGAAGCGCGCAGGCAAGGAGGTGCTGCTGGAAGGTAAGGGGTTAACGCCGCGCTGGCCGCACGCACCTGCAGGTTTTCCCACCCGCACCCCAGGGACCCGGCCCTGTGCATGCAGGTGAAGGCGGCGGCGGCTCTTGGGATTTTTGACAACTTTTACCCAGCTTGGGGCAACGTGCCCCTCCCAAGAGGGGTGCACGGAAAGACAGGCGAGCGGGGTTTCAGGGCCGAAAGGTATGCTTAGTGCGCGACGTTTCCTTTTCGTCTGCGGATAATCCAAGTGTAGTGGAAGGGGCTTTGAGGTGTTGGGAGCGTCGCGAGCGGATCCGCTCGGTGGTAGCAATACAGAGTTTTCTGCTCTGCACGATTTCCCTCTCCGTAGCCTGCGCGAGCCCGCTGACAGGACTGAATCATGGAGGAACAGGAGAGAGCGAGCAATATTTCAATGCCAAAACTCCGGTCCATCCTTCTCTATTTCCCGCCTGCAGTTTGGAGAGCGGGCATTGTGCCCGGGGAGTTGTGCCAAGGGCTAGGAGATGTGTTGCAATTTTAGGCAAAAGTTCACTTCCCCTGCCGGGTGTCTGGCCGGTCAGTCTGGATTCCTGGCTCCTCTGGGTGCGGAGCTGGAGCTGGGTGAAGTGGTTTTTCTGCCTGCATTTTCTGGAGCTTTTTCAGAGAGGTGTGGAAACGAATGTGCCCTTTGGAAACAGTTTCCCCTGAGCGCAAGGACTTTTTAGAAACTATCTTCTGTGGTCTGATGCCTCCCATTCCTTCGTCACGGAGTGTGAATAGAAGAAATAGCGATTTGTACCGATTCTGGAGCATGTGGGAGAAGAGAGCAGTGAGATAGTACACTGAGCACATGTTCTTTGCTGCTGTAGCTGCCTTTCTCATTTGCTACCTGCTTCTCCTCCCGCTGTGCACGCCTTTGCCAGCACTGATGTCATAATGTAGTTTGTCCATGTATCCAGCATCCCCTTTACCGTACAGAGTGAATAGTCCAGAGTCCCTCATTTAGTTAAAGGTCTGTCTTGAGCTTGGGTGTCCGATGACACGCATACCTTGTGGATGAAGAAAGGAACTTGGCTATGAAGCAATATTCAAACCAAGACTTGGTGAAATGGCATTGAGTTAAGCTCTAAACTCGGGATGTAAGTCAGGGTGCTGGGTGTGTGAATCTGAGAAACTTCAGAGTTGGGAAACCAGATTTGCACTGTGTGTGACAATTCAAGCAACTCCCTAGTGTGTAAGGTCCCACCTCTTGGCTTAGAAGACAGAGGGCTTCTTTTCTCCCCCTTATTTGTCTAGAGGATCTGTGATGTCTTTATATTTAATTACCACCCTGGATCCAGAAACTGGAAGTCTGTTTGCTTTGGCTTGATGATTAACATAAGTAAACAACAAAGTTTTTTTTTTATTCAACTGTGTGTTGCTTTGTGTGAGAGGGGGCAGGTGGGATCTGCAGCAAGTGTAGCTTGTACTCTAAACTGGGCAGTTCTTCAATTTGCAAATACTTACTGTGAATACTGGGGGAAGGTGCAAAAGCCAGGCTATTTTAGTTTTAGAATATCTTGTGTGTTGTCCCTTTTTCTTTCACTGCCAAGTCATTATTCATTAAATTGAAACCAAAGAGGTTAAAAACAAAACAGAAACTCCCATCCAAAAAGAGGAAGAAAATGTGACTCCCAGTGGTTGAAAATAAACCTAGAGAAGCAAAACGCAAACAAAAATCGGTAGCAACTGAAAAGCAAGTTGTGTGAAAATCTGTAACAGGACATTCTTAAGTTTTGTTATGTTGCAGGCAAGACCTCAGGATCAAGACCTGTGGGATTCCTAGACAGGAACCAACCTGTGCCCAGTGCTGCATCTTATCCCCAGTGAGAGTTTTCCAAAATCTAATAAGAGGAGCCAGGGGAGGCCTTGCATAAAGCAATCTGCTGTTAATGAGCTAGTGTTGGTCCTGGGTGCTATGGCAGCAGTCACATACCGTGAGGTCAAATACAAATGAAATCCTCTCTTCTGCAGCTTGGCCTAGTGCAGAGTCCCAGTTGATGCGACTTGTTAGAACCAACTCAAGGGGTTTTGAAAGTCACTTCCATTCTTCCTCCTGTTCAGACATGCAGTGTTCATTCCAGAATTTCTACATAGAAGAGGCTTTGGGAATGTAATCTGGTTAGACATGGTGGCTGAGGGAGATATTTTAAAGATATCTTTGTGGCAAATTTACAGTTTTTAATAGGTTGCTTTTCTGTTTGTCTTCTGAGGGAGCTGGAGATTAGTACCCCAACCACTGACTATGCACCTCATTCCATGACGTGTGCCCTCTAGTGGGGAGTTCTGCTTCCACCTGTGGAACACACTGAGCACTGAAACCCTCAACTGGCAAATTTCACTGCCTAAATGCTAATCCTTGGTTCAGTAACAGAATTTACCATAACCTTCCTAAGCCTGCGTCTTCCTCTGAAAAATGAGAATAAGGAAACCTATTAGAACAGCTAACTTGGGGCTGGCGCACTGGCTCACTTGGTTAATCCTTCACCTGTGGCACCCGCATCCCACATGAGCGCCAGGTTCTAGTCCCAGTTGCTCCTCTTCCAGTCCAGCTCTCTGCTGTGGTCTGGGAGGGCAGTGGAGGATGGCCCAAGTGCTTGGGCCCCTGCACCCGCATGGGAGACCAGGAAGAAGCACCTGGCTCCTGGCTTCGGATCTGTGCTGCGCCAGCCATAGTGGCCACTTGGGGAGTGAACCAATGGAAGGAAGACCTTTCTCTGTCTCTGTCTATAACTCTACCTGTCAAATAAAAATAAATTTAAAAAAATTAAAAGAACAGCTAACTTTACAGAGCTGCTCCGTGAAAGAGCACTAAGAATAAAAGGCCTGTTCTCAATGCCTGCTGCGAGTTATTTTTACAACTCAAGTGATATGATGGAGTTGCCTCTTCTACAGGATAAATCCTCTCCTCTTTCTTTACTGATCTTTTTTATTCTACTCTTCTTTATTATAAAATTTTAATTCTGGGATGTCATCCCTCTGGGGCCACAGGAGTTAAAATAGCATCTTGGGAAAGAGTCATAAAAATAGCTAACATTTCTTGAGCACTTAATATGTGCCAGGCTTTATGGCAGGTGTTCATGTTATATTTATTGCACCTCTGAGGCCAGTAATAGTGTTGTTCCTTTTATTGATTAGGAAATTAATGTTTATAGACATCGGATTCTCTGTGTGGAGTAAGTGGGGAGAAGGTTTCCAGATCTGATTTAAAAGCATGTACTTTTAACCTTTACCTTTGTGCTTCTGTGTGGATCTGTATGCCTGAGCCAGTTGGAGTCACTGGGTGCAAGGCATCCTCCTCCACACCTCGGATCCTCTGAAGTGCTTAGTTCAACCCTGAGCAGGAAACGGCGACCATGTGAACTATTTAGAAGGGTGGGACAGGAAGGAGGATATAGTCTTCAAAACCTAGTGCACTAAGTCTCTAGCTGTCAGAAGGAAGTGGCTGATCTGACCCAGCTCTGTTGAGACCCATGGCCAGCAAGGAGACAAAACTGTAACTCAAACTTAACTAGAATACTTGGCATATTTTATGTATTACTTAATACCCGAGATGTTCACACTAAGAACTCATTTCTCATCTCGGGTAGGGAGTGTGGTCAGGGACCCTAGATTTAGCCAAACAGGTCCTGGACCCCATAGTCCCATGGGCACCGTTTATGTAGACTCCAGTGTGAAGGCCTGGGCTGGGCAGGGCACGTGTGCACTTACTGCCTTGGCAGGTCTAGGAGAGGGAGGAGTTCTCAGTCCATGAATCAATGGTAAAGTCATAATTGAAATAGGTCAATGTATTTATAACTGACACTGCAAGAAAATGACCTTCCCCATAACTTTGTGGAGACTGGAGTTTGGGAATGTGGAGGTGGAAGTAGAAATGACCATCCTTGAATCCACAAGGTGTCTGGTGGAACTGAGCTAGAATAAATGGAAACTCAAAGCAGAGAATCAAGGAGACTTGTTGACAGGCACCTAGTCCATCAGAGATCCCCTTCCCCCCACACACACCTTTTCCCAGCTTCGCTTTCACAATCACATTCATTCTCTGGAGGTGGAAGTTGGGAATGGTGGAGCCAGGAGGTGGTTTGCAAGGGAGGGGCAGTGATTTACTGGCATGAAATCTAGGGATTGGAAGAGAATTTGAACTTTCAGAAATCTTGTTAGGATTGAAGAGATTTTTAAAAAATACCCACAAATCCAGGAATTAAAGTCTTGAAACATGGGTTCTTCTAACAGTTTCACTTTTTTTCTTGATCTCTTTGGGTCTCAATTTTCTTCACTGAAAATCCAGGGAGCTGGTTAAACCATCTCTAAATCTTGTTCTGTATTAAAGCCTCTGAATTCAGATACAGTGAACACTTTTAATCACAAATTTGTCGCACTCTTTGTTATTGTAAAGCATGTTTCATAAATAAGGGAATTATATTGATTTTTAAAAAAAATCAATTAGACTAACAGTAATATAAAAAGGAAGTGAAAGAGTTGAAGTGTTTCAGTGGCTAGAGACAGGGACACTACCATACCAGAGATCAGTTTCTGTGCACAACAAAGTGTATTTTAAAGTCGGAATTCAGTGACCTGCACTCAGTTAGCAGGGGGCAGCTTCCTCTCTGGAGGCCCCAAGGGAGACTGTCTCCTCACTTTCTCTGGAAGCTTGTGGGCTTTCCCACATGCGTTGGCTCACTGTCCTCTCCCATCTGGAAAGCCTGTCATGGTAACTTGAGTCCTTCTCGGGGCAAATCACTCCCACTTCTCTTCTGCCTTCTTTATGATTGCATTGGTCACATCTAGTGTGAACCACGATCATCTTCGTATTTGAAGGTTGACTGATTAGGAACCTTACTTCCATCATCAACCCTAATTCTGCTTTATAAGGGAACATATTCATAGGACCTGTAAGCTATAAGGTGGCCACTTTATGCCTACCAAGCCAGATTTGCTGAAGAAAGTTTCTCAGTAGATCTTTGAGAACAGACTGAAACTCTGTAAATGCTCACTGCCCCTCACATCACAGAATAGTTCATTCACTTACATATTTATTCACGTCACACATTCATATCATGTCTGTTACATCTTTCACGTCCCGTGCACCACTAAGGCATTGCCCTCGGGAAGCAACCCTCTAGTGACAGGCACAGGTGCTGTGCAGATATGCCTGCAGGAGAGAGCAAAAAGGGGATGCATCCGGTGCATTAGAGGTGTGGCCACCATAAGAGGAGCACCTGGTCTGTTTCTGGACAGGACTTGGAGAGGCAAGTACCTCATGGCAGCCCAAACAGGTATGTGGGCATCAGGTAGCTCAGCATGGCGAAAGGGGCAGAACATGGCTTTCAGCCCTTGCTGAAGGGACAGGGAGGAAAACAGAAACCTGAGAAAGGAACAGCGACCAGGCCTTGCGGGGCTTGTTTCAGAGCTGGGTTGCCTGCAGTGTTTTAAGCAGGAGAGGGTTGTGCTCAGTTTGACCTGTCAGGGAGGTAACTCTCCAGAGGCACCACACATCTCTATCCCATGGTGGGCAAGGCTCTAATGAAGAGACCCAGCATCCTGGGCTCACACAGTAGCCCCGATGTTTAGCTCCTCACACTGAATTAGACTTGGCACCTTCCCAAGCAAGGCATGGTTTGTAAGGTGGCTTTGCTCACATTACGACTTTATCAGGTCAACCCTTTGAATGGTTGGACGAGAATGGAGCCATCTTTTGTATGAGGAGCGAGTAGCTTGTCTGAGGTTGTCTTATACATGAAGGAGCTGGAAATCAGATGATCTCACACTTAATCAGTCTCGTCCTACACAAACTCAGATGCTGAGCAGTGGACAACAGGAAGTTGAAGAGGGGTTAAGCCATGGCCTGAGAAGGGTGGGCACTGGAGGCTGATTTTGACATCCTTGAGATTAATGTGATCAGTGATAGATTAATATGACTACAATAAACAAGTTAGTGTGATTTCTGATCCTTCCAACCACCAGCACCTAGTGCTGTATCTAAAACATAGTGGGCTACTAAAGTGTGTGGATGGGAGGAGGAAGTGGAGAGGGGAAGAGGGAGGGAAAAAAGGGAAAAGAATTTGGGGATTAGTTTCTCTTTTTTGTGATTCCTATCATCTGCTGGGGGTCTGCAGAGAAAAAGAGTAAAGAAATGACTTCATTGACTTGGGAAACACTAAACATAGACCAGTCTTGAAAGGCAGTTGACAACACAGGAGCCAGGCAGGATTTTACAAGTTATAAGAACACATAATTATCCATTGAACATTATATTTATAACTACCTTTCTCCACCCTCCACGTGCGCTATGGCTTGGGGACCTACAAGTCTGAATGTGTAATGGAGGAGACAAAAACTGTCTGCTTAGATGTTTTAATTGTTTCTTTTTTAAGCTTGTGTATCAGCGTGAGAATTCACTCTTCCTTCAGGGAAGCTGATCCAAACAGCCTTTCCATTCGGTATTTCTGCTGGGGTGGGTTATGCTCTTCACGTTCAGCCATGCGTCCTAGCAGTCGCCCCATGAAGGATGTATTAAAAATAACTTGCTGCACAGTTCCATGTTTATGAAAGGCATCTATCTGAAGCCACCAGTGGTTTGTTTGGTGAAAGAAAATTATTCTCTGGCAGCTTCTGGCCTACTAAGCATTCTATTTCAAATGGTGCATTTCAAAGCAGTTAATGTTAAAGAAAAGCCAGAAGTCCCTCTGCATTTATACCTAGTGTTTTATATACCAAACCTCATTACCCACTTCACTGGCCTTGATCTATAATAATGCTTGCCTTTAGCTCTGGCCTGCAGGGTGAGGCTTAAGAGGAAATATATATTACCCACCACGAAATCAATGTCCTAACACACTGATGCAGATGAGCCTCCCTCTCATAACAGGAGAGACAAGATGGAAACATTCATGATTCATTATGATTATAATGAACATTTAAACGGTGACCCATGCTTTTGCACAGTGCTCTTTACACTGTTGCTTCTCCTGTGGTTTGAAGGGTCATTCTTAACATGTGGAAAAGTGGGGAAAGATGGCTGAAAGTGTGACTGGATGCTGAGTAATACTGCTTTTGACAAATTCAGTTTATTCGCCTTGCTGTTCAAACTGTTACTCTTTCTTCCCATCATAATATTTCTCAAAGCAGCCTAGTGCAATATTTTAAAGGATGGGTCTTAAATTTACTTTGCCTGGGCTTAAATTCTCATCCCACCTCTTTCTACCTGTGCGAGCTTGTGTAAGATACTTAAATGCACATCTCAATTTCTTAGTACAAGAAGATTCCTCTTAGTAGGTTTTTGCTTTGAAGAGTAGGGTGGTTGTATATATAAAGCAGCTAGCTCATTTCCTGGAACATAGGAACTACTAAATAATTACTAACTATATGATATGTCACATTTCATGGTTAGCTAAATATACTTAGCTAAGTATTTCCAACTAGAAGGTTCAATCACATAAGAAGGCTTTAATCATGTTTTATAAGGTTTTCTGGAGAAATAGAATGATTTGGGTTTTGCTGTGCTGGGAAATTGAACAGTGTGACGGACATCCAAGGAGACTTCCTTTGCTTTGTAAGCGTGAGTTACGATCACACATGGGTGCATTTCATTGATGAATTTTAGTAGTGTCAGATGTTTTCCATCAACCAGACCACAGGGAAGGCTGCTGTGGTTTTTGGTGGGCAAATGTGAAATCTGCATTAAAATACAGGTTATACAGGAACATGCAGAAAAAATGTTTACTAAAGGAAAAGCCAACATATACAGATTTAACTTAGAGTAAAATTCAAAGTTCTAAAATTTTCTTATTATAGGACTATAGAGATCTCTATTTTTATAGGTTATTTTTATTTAAAAGGCAAAGTTAGGGGGAAAGACTGAGATATTTTCAATCCACTGGTTTATTCTCCACGTAGCCAACCAGGACTGAACCAGGTCAAAGCCAGGAGCCAGGAACTCAATGCAGGTCTCTCATGTAGTGTGGCAGAGCACTTGGGCCATTTTCTGCTGCTTTCACTGGTGCGTTAGCTGGGAGCTGAATTGGAATTGGATCCAGCTTGAACCCATGCTCAGATGAGAGGCCAGTGGAGATTTTTTTTTACAGGCAGAGTGGACAGTGAGAGAGAGAAGGTTTTCCTTTTCCGTTCATTCACCCCCAAAATGGCCGCTACGGCCAGCACGCTATACCGATCCGAAGCTGGGAGCCAGGTGTTTCTTCCTGGTCTCACACGCAGGTGTGGGTGCCCAAGCACTTGGGCCATCCTCCACTGCCCTCCCAGGCCACAGCAGAGAGCTGGATTGGAAGAGGAGCAACTGGGACAGAGTCCGGCGCTCCAACCGGGACTAGAACCCAGGGTGCTGGCACTGCAGGCAGAGGATTAGCCAAGTGAGCCATGGTGCCAGACAAGTGTTTAGATCTTATTAGTCAAAAGAAGCCAAAGTATTTCTAGTTATTAAGAAAAGTTATTAAGAAAAGTCTACAATAGGAAGACTAGTGGTATGACTGCTTCAAGTTGGAGTGTCGGGCCAGTGCTGTGGCTCAGTGGGTGAAACTGCTGCCTAAGGTACTGGCATCCCATATGAGCATAGGTTTGAGTCCCAGCTGTTCCACTTCTGATCCGGATCCCTGCCAATGAGCCTGGAAAAGCAGTGAAGGATGGCCCGAGTGCTTGGACTCTTGCACCTATGTGGGAGACTCGCACAAAGCTCTAGGCTCCTGGCTTTGGCCTGGCCCAGCCAGGAGTGAATTTGTGGAGTGAAACAGTGGATGGGAGATCTTTCTCTTTGTCTCCTCTTCTTTTTGAAACGAAGTATAACCTAAAAATTGGGACATCACAGGGCTATGCCTTCAATGAGGGGAAAATAAAAAATAAGCCCATCATGTAGATGGGACAGCAAAACAACTTACACATCTTGAATTTGGCAGAAAAAAAATTTCAAAGACAATTATATCTGTAGAATATATGGGAAAAAAATCTCTCCTGATATTTTGACTGGAAATCCATCTGATAAATTTTAGGTCTAAATTTATACTGTCATTTTGAGTTTAAAAAATGTTTTTGGCAAATAATTTAAATTCAGTGGTCTTTCTTTCAGGTGGGGAGAGCCCTGAATGAATGGTAGTAATTATGAATGTGCTCTGGGAGAACTCAGCTTCTGTCCCTGGCTCTGGTGGTGTGGAGAAGCCAGCAATTTTAGGGCACATTCTCCAAATAAAGATAAAATATGGCAAGACAATGGACATTTTGAATAGATTGAATATGGTGTGTGAAAGTTACACAATATTATTAAAGCAGTGAATTTTTCTTTTCATGTTTGTTAGGTAGGAACTCGGTACATTGATGTAAAAATCTGTTGGAATGAGATGAAATCCTGTACTTCTAAAAATAGTCCAAAGGGCAGATAGATATAGAGCAATAAATTACACTTAAGTAAATTCTGTAAAGTAATAGCAGCAAATTAGAAAGGATAAATTCTGTTACAGAACTTATGTAATGACCAGGGAAGAAGGTATTTGGGATTTCTGAAGTCAAAATGTGTTTACAGAAGTGATTTATGTAGTGGGGTTACATAAGCAAAGTGAAACTTAAGACATAGATAATTGAGTACTTGAAGCCTTGCATTTCAAATACTCTCCTCTGAAGCATTCTTTCATCTGCAATAAAGATCAAGGTTAATGATTATTTTTTTGTCAACATTCTCTCTCCCCTATTTCATTTTTGGAATTTTTCTATATCAAAGTAACATAGTCCTATCATTGCTTTGCCTAATCTTTCCCAGACCCTCTCCTTCCTAGAATATTGTCTATTCTCTTTAATCTCTAGGAATAGTTTACTTTTTTCCGAATGCTCATCTTTATCAAAGAATCCACCCTCTTGTTTTGTGGATGCAATATCTTGTTTTTCTGAGCATGGTAATAACAGTTTTTGAAGGTTCTTTTGTACCAATAATGACTTGGGTATCTCCAAGTTCTTTTCTACTTCATTTATTAGTACACCGTGCTTATCTGATAATTCAAACTATTTTGAGATTTGTTCAGTGTTTCTGTACCCCAGGAGGCAGAATCTGAGACAAGGATCTAAATGCACGAAGGTTATTTGTGGAGCTGGGAGGGCCGTGGGTGTTTGGTGGTATAACAGTTAAGATGCTGTTTAACACCAGCATCCTTTCTGAGTACCTGAGATTAAATCCTAGTTTTTCTCCTAATTCCAGTTTCCAGTAGGTGATGGCTGAAGTAGGTAGATCCCTCTCACCCACATGAGCGACCTGCATTGAGTTCCTACTTCCTGGCTTCAGCTTGTCCCAACCCTGGCCGTTGCAGGTATTTGAGGAATAAATCAGCAGATGAGAGAGATTCATTCTCATTCATTCTCTTCCCTCCCTCTCTTCCTTCCAAATAAATAGAATAAGCACATCTTAAAGTTTGTTAGGGATGTTCTCTGATAAAACACTGGTAATGGAGTGGGGACATGAGACAGTGAAGGGAATGAGCTCATAATAGCTCCAGTGTGAGCTGCTCAGTTCTTCGAGAGCTCAGCATGCACTGGGTCAGACAAGATGGGGCTGAGAACTCTGCAACTCTCCATCCATCTTTTCATTAAGGGTTGCTTCTGGGTTGTTAACTCTGGTGCTTCCAGCTGGCAACTCTGTAAGGGGCGCATGTAATCCCGCCAAAATGTGCCCTCAGACAGATAACTGCAGGTATTCCTGCTAAGCAGCCTTTGTGCCTGGAGTTGAATACAGAGGAGCCAAATGTGGTAATTGAAGTGTTCATCAGAACATGTTTCCTAATCTAAAAGTATTCAGCAGAACACATGATGGCAGATGCATTGGATATAGCCCTATGCACATTTTCATTTCAAGTCTTTGTAAACAGCTGATTCAGACATCAAGATTGAGTGTTCTATCCTTGAAGTCTTGCAAGGCAATATTGTGGGCCACCTATAGCAGGTTTTTAAGTTCCTTGGATTTGTGGCAGGCAAAGTCTTTCTGATCCATTTGACAGCTCATTGAAAAATTCCTGTGAGTAGATACATACAAGTATTTTAATTGTACTAAAAGAATGCTGTGTATATCAAGGATTCTCAGTCTCTCAGCTGTTGATGTTTTGTTGTGGGGAACTGATTTTTGTGCTGTAGGATATTTGCTGTATTCCTGGCCTCTATGCACTGGATGCAGGTACCATCCTCTCCCCTTCCCTATGATAAATAAAACTGTCTGCAGACATTGCAAAATGTCCTCTGATGGACACACAAACCCCCGGTTCATAGGCACCTGTGTGCAGTGTACAGAGTGGTTCTCACATTGACTATCTTGGAAATACCTGGTAATATTTAAAAAGCCTCATCATAGACTCCTTCCCCAAGAGATCTTGATTTTAATTAATCTGGGTGTGAGGATGTTTTGAACCTCCCCAAGTGATTCAAGGTATAATCAGGGATGAGAACCACTGGCCAAAAATATCTCATCATTAATTGTAAAAGAGTGGAAAAGCACTGAGTATTAGAAAGTCGGGAGTGGTGGGGCCTGTGCTGAGCTGCAGTGGTCAGTCTGATGTAAGGGCAGCTTCAGTTTCTGGTTGTTATACGGAAGGGAATCGCCTTTCTCTTTTGCCTGGAGTCTCAGGCTCTTGTGGACTGATCTTTTGTGCTTTGAATCAAACTTAAGACCTTAACAGCACGCTTCTCTTTTGATAGTGCTATTCTTGTCTATGGTAACAATGCAACCATTGAGTTACAGAATGACAGGCAAAAGGTAGGATTGGAGCAAAGTGGAAAAACTTGCTTTGTGACCTTGTGCAATTGTCTCACCTGTCCAGGCCTCTTTTTTTTTATTAACAATCTGGAGATAGCAATGATTGATATGAGAATTAAATGCAGAACTTGGTGTAGTATCTAGAATGGAGAATTCAAATTGTGTTGCTTGTGATTATGACTTAATTGCCTTCTCCACTAGCATGTGAGCTTCAAGCGATGGGATCAGGCCTTATCCATCTTAAAACTTAAGTGAATTGAACAGAATTGACCCTTTGGCAACTGTTGGCTATAAACTATGCCCTTAACATAGCAGAATGTAAGTTAAAGAAACAATGGCTCTTGTTAGTGAGAAGACTGACCATAAAATAATGTATATGGCTTTGGGTCAACAATCCCTCAAGAATGTTGCCTAGCAATAGGCCTTTGTTATATCAATCCCTGAATTAATGAAGTTGAAGGCATTTTCCTATCTTTACCTATAAACCAAGAAAAATAGAATTTCAAAATGTATTTAATGATTTTCAAATATTTTAATCACTTCAAAAATTTTATTTGGGTACTACATTACAACTTCATATCACAGAATTGGCATTTCTCTTCGTGCCAGAAAATATACTCTCCTCAAATTTATCTTTGCTTCAGTTATGAAACGGCAGGAGATCCTGTTCCTCACATGGTATGCTTATTGATTTGTTTATCAGGGGAGAAAATGGACAGAACTTACTGTAACTGCTCTAAGCACAGAATTCAGTTGTGTGTTCATTCTGTTTAAAGACTCTCAGTAAATGGTTTGTAAAATACCATCCTCAGCTACTTTAGCTTTATAGATGTATACCTCTTATTTGTGTGCATATAACAGAAAACACTGGTACAAAATATACTTTGAAAAAATTAGAAGTTTCCCTAATACAGAGCATGCACATCACACTACATGTCCACTCACACACATGACAGGCAAATCTCACTACATGGCTGCTCTGCTGAGTGCTACAGATAGTACGTGAGGGGCAAATCTTAAAGGTTGGGACGGTAAGGCATGTTTTGTCTTCCAAAATCGATATAACATGGATATAGGATAATTTGTCCTTGTCTGCCACCACCTGCTTCCATGCTGGATAAAAACACTACGCCTGCCACATACAACAGGTTAAACGTCAATCTCCTCACCAGCCTTTTCCCTCTGTGTTGCAGTAGACTCCCAGGGCAGGTCCCACTCCCATACCTTTTCAGTTTTAGTGTCCAGACCTATTTTTACTGAGTCTGGTTTCTCGTCTCTTTAGTTCTTTTTCATATTTTGCCCCAATTATAGGTTGAATGTATCCTCTTCATATTCCTGAGTTGAAGCCCTAATTCCCAGTACAGCAGAATGTGACTTGATTTGGAAACGGAGTTGTTACAGATATAATTAGTTGAGATGAAGTCATAGTCGTGTAGGGTCACTTCCTAAGCCAGTGTAACTGGTGTCCTTATTAAAAGGGAAACTTTGAAACACAGGAAGAAGGACATGCACATACAGGTGGAGATTAGGGTAATATGTCTACAAGCCATGTGCATATAGCACTTAAATGTTGCTGTCGTGTGTGTTTGCCTTGCCGTGCTGTTTTGGTCAGCTTTTTCATTACTATAATGACATCTTTGAGGCCGCTAACTTACAGAAAGGTTCATTTCATAGTTTGGTGAACTCAGTCTCAACAGCATAACTCAGACTTTACCTCTGGTGAGAGACCCATCCATAGCAGAAGGCAGAGTTTGTACAGACAGATCATGTGGCTAGCCAGGAAGCAGGGAGGGGGGCCCACACTCAGGTTTGCATGGTAACCCTCTCCCAAGAACTCCCAAGAACCCAAGTCACAGGAGAAGTGCCTTCTGGGGGCACTCCCCTTACCAAATCTCTCTACCCTTAAGAGCCTGTCAGTAGGCCCCACCTCCCAGTAGCCCCACCCTGGGAATCAAACCTTGAGGGAATTTCAACATTCAAACCCCAGCATGAGAGAAGTCACCTGGGAGCAACATCTCCACTTTCTGTACAGATCAAAACTTGATATTTGTGCAATTGGACTCAGATTTCCCAAAACCTTAGCATGTAGGGGTACTGCATTTATTACTTAATACAAATAAATTATAAATATATATTTACTTACATTTATAAATGTGTCTCAAATATTGCATTGAATATATTTGTGTTAAATATACTTGGTACTTCTCTGAAAGTCAGATTTTAAACACACCCTTTTCCCACCAAATCTGGCAACTCTATTTACATGACTTTCAAACTGTAGTCTATCAGCCAGTCAATGCAACTACGAGTCACTAGAGATAGACTAATGGGGACCACAGGAAGAAAGTTTGTATGTGGTTTGGTAAAGATCATGGTAAACCAAGAAGCTGCTCAGAGGGCGTGGCTGAGGCCTTGTTAGAAGACTGAGAGGCAGCAGAGAGGAGGCCCGGTGCCCTCTCTGACGCTGCAGCTCCTCATCCCTAACCTCATGTGATCAGAACTTGGAGTGAATATAAGAAATAAGGCTAAGGAATAAGATGATGCTAAATCTAAAATGTTCACTGAATTCCTAATAAAATGAACATTACCAACATAATCCAGAGTGGTTGTCAACTGCTAGTTTAAGAATTGGTATCATTTTTGCAGTGGTTAGAAAATGACAAAATCGTCAGGAATAACAACCCTTCTTTGAGTATTTACTTTCTTGCTAGCACATCATAGTATGAATTTTTACATACTATAGTATACACATATAGAGAACATATTTATTGGATTCTTGTCAGCATCTATAGCTCCTTGTTCACAGTGATAATCCCAATTCCTACAGGAATACCTGGGACTTAGTAGGATCAGGAGTGGAGGACGTTTTTTCTAATGGTCATTTATAACAGCATTTGTGGGCCATACAAAATTATCAACTTAAAACTTACCTGCTATAGGGGACTGTGTTATGACACAGTGGGTGAAGCCACTGTCTATGACACCAGCATCCCATATGGGTGCTGGTTCAAGTCCTAGCTGCTCTATTTCTGATCCAGCTCCTTGCTAATGCACCTGGGAAAGCAGCAGTAGATTTCTCCTACACCCAACTGGGGACCCAGATGGAGTTCCTGGCTCCTGGCTTTGGCCTGGCCCAGCTCTGGCTGTTGTGGCCATTTGGGGAGTGAACTAGTGGATGGACGATCTCTCTCTCAAATAAATACTTTAAAAATTATGTTGCTATAGAGCTATTGAATTTTGAGTCCTGCCTGCAGTTGCTTTGCCAGGGCCAGATCAAATGGTTCTGCAAGACTTATTTGGCACACAGGCTGGATGTTCCCCACGCATATACTCAATGGTTTTTGTTAACCTGACACTTCATGGAGGATACTCTAGTTAATCAACTTGGGAGAAAAAAAGGATTTTCCATCCGAGTTTTCTTTTTGTTTTTTAAAGGTTTTATTTAAAAGTTACAAAGAGAGAAGGAGAGACAGAGAGGTCGTCCATCCACTTGTTCACTCCCCAGTTGGCCACAACGTCTGGAGCTTCGCCAATCCAAAGCCAGGAGCCAGGAGTTTCCTCTGGGTCTCCCACAAGGGCGCAGGGGCCCAAGGACTTGGGCCATCTTCCACTGCCTTCCCAGGCCATAGCAGGGAGCTGGATCGGAAGTGGAGCAGCCAGGACTCGGACCAGCACCCAGATTAGATGCGGTGGCTTTCCCTGCCATGCTGCGTCGCCAGCTCCGTCCATCCAAGTTTTCTAGGTGAAAGTCTGAAAAATTTCTGTCCAAGGTTAACTTGAGCTGGTAGAGGCTTAGAGAAGGAAAGATCGTTTTGTCAAAAATGTCCAGCATTCCAAGTAGCAGCTTAAGCTGTTGTGCCACAGGCTTGCCCCAGTTAACCCTCTTCATACTGCATTTTAGCAGTTCTTTTCTCATTCTTCCAATTCATTCATAAAGTGAAAGGAAACCAGGTGGAAGGAAAGTTTTACCTCCTGGACCTCACCTTATTATAACTAAACCAATTGCAGGGTTTATTTATTTATTTAGCCTTATACAGCATAAAAAAAAGTATCATGATTGACCCACATTTAAAAATAAATTGAAGCACATATTTCTCATTGAGAAAGACATTGTGAGCTAGTCACACCTATAAAGTTCTTTCATGTGCTTCAAAAAACAAATATATGAAGATTTAAAAATGCTGCAATAATACTGTTTTTTTTTTTGGAGGCAGCATTAAAATTCAGATTAATTCTTTGATTGTTAATGTGTTCCAGAATCTTGTAAATAGGATTTTTTTAATCATCTAAGAAAAGCCAAGGACTGACTAGTTATAACAACGTACAGCTTGGAATTAAATAGTGATTTTCTTAGCTGCACAACTCCTAGGGCCCCAACCACACAAATCTTCATAATTCCGGTAGGCAGAAGCCCAGGACACTGGATGACTAGGATTTTGTGACCTGAATTTGGTCGCTTAAGTAGAACACTTGATAGATTGTATCCAGATAGATTGTTTGAGAACAGAATTTCTTCATGGGCAGCCTGTGTCCTTTCCCTCAGATCTCAACTTGCCTTATCTTTTCTGCAGTCCGGTTAGAAGTGGTTGTTGCCCTCCTTGCTGTGGAACAATCCACCATGAGGTTACCATATTTATGTTTCAGAAAACTTGCTTTTGAAGGTGATAACAGTATTTCTTAATTGCTGTGCCATCGGGCACACACAGGTGTGTTGCATATCTTTAAATCACTCTTTCCTTAGGACATAATGTTGTTCTTTGAAAGTATTTGGCTCTCTTTCCTCCCAACCTCTCCTTACGCAAAAGGCACATTTCCCAGCCTGACTTTCTGCACCCTGCAAGGTGTTCTTTCAGAAACCCTGAGTGTTTTTTTTTTTTTCTTTAACTCCTTCTACTCCAGTAGCGTTTCCAAGCTCATGATGTATGTTATTCAGTTTAGGTCTGCAGATAGCGACCGAGTGTTAGCAAAGCCCAGACTTCCACATGTTTACCATCTACGGGAAGAAACGGACTTACAAAAAGGCCACGTTCCCCTCTTCCTTAGAGTTCGCTTTGCTTTACTGTCGAGGAAAATCATGATGTAATGGACAGTTCAATCCTATTCATAAAAAAGTGGGTTGTTGGAGCTGTGCGTTGTTGGTTACACTGGAAACGAGTCGCCAGAGGAAAGTGATACAGAAGCAGAGGACTTCTTTGTGTGCACCAATTAAGGAAACTTTGTGGAGCCACGACCTTTTCATTTTAACTGCAGGATAAGGCTCCAAACCTCTGGTTTGCCTTCAGAGCCTGCAGGGCTTTTGACTCCACCTACTTTTCAAGATCTCACACTGAACTTGAAAGGATTCTGCCTACCTCTGACGGCCCTACAACATAGGACTTGGCCAGGGGCAGGGAATTTGTTTATATTTGATGCTTTCAACATCATTTGCCACAGTATCCTACACCAAGAATATTCTAATTCCAAATTCCAGAGAGAGAGGGGGGAGCCGATAGGTACGGCTGAGGTAAGGGATCTCTTCTTTGTCTAGTTGCAAGAAAGCATCTAGCCAAGGCCAGACACTAATTCATCAGGATTCTGAGCGCACAGTGGAAGCAGAGGCCCGTGGGTATGTCCTGCTGCACTGGGAAGCAGCTTATGGATCAGAGTTCACTCTGAGACTCTTAGGAGTCAAGTACCTAAAAGGCTCAACAGGGAACAAGGGGCTTGTTCCTTGCCTTTCTTTGCCCTTGAAATTGGACAGAGGTTGAACAACTGTTGCCAGAATTGGATAGGATTATGAAGGGTCACAAAACAGTATTCTCAGGGGAAAGACAGCCCTTGAACAGGGCAAGTAAGAGGAGGAGTGAATATTTGGGAGGGGGGAGAAGATAAGGTGAATTTTTTAAGAAAGCATAATTCACTTTATGTTTTGATTATGGGTCTTAAGATAATTTACTTTTTCTCTATCACATTGTGATTATATATCCACTTGTTGAATATGCAAGACAAACCTGCATGTGTAGTATTTCTTTTGTTTTAAGCAATGCATTCCAATTCTAAGCAGCAGTATTACAAATTTGAAGAGAGCAGCTCTCTGAGCTTGGGATGTACTCATGGTTGTTGAATGACTCAGTGAAAAGTGAGTGGATGAGTGAAATGAGTTCATGAAAACGGATAAACAGAATGAGAAGTAGGCATATTTGGAAAATTGTCAGCTTCATATAATTTATATGACTTACTCTCATGAGAAATATTTGCTATTCTCCATTAGCTTGCTGGCATAATTTGTGTTCAAAATTAACCCAGAATTGTTAGACCAAGTTAGACATTTGTAAAAGCCTTCTAGGTTAATGTACACTTGCATATTATGGGACTATTGATTAGACGGCCTGGTAAGAGGAAACGTTTCCCTTTTAAAGTTTCTGGGAAGAGAGACGTACCCTTGTTGTAAAGACCTGGACATGAGTGTTGACTGGAAATCAAAGGGAGACCTGTTACCCTTGTTTTTCTTTCTGAATCAAAGCAAAAGGTAAATACCACAGTTGAATGAAAAAGTAAATTGGATTTTAATTTTTTATGTGTGCTTTCCCCCTTTGAAGTGCTCAGACTTTATTTAGCTGAATGGTTCTAAGTAACACAACCCCTTAAAATATGACATATCCTCTTGTGGGCTCAACATTATAGTATATCTCTGATGTGGGTCCTTTTACATTTACCAGACTCTGCTATAGGACATTTGTTATGTTTGTGACATAACATTACATATTTCACAGTTTTCTATAAGTGTGGGAATATGTATTCATATTTGTTTATAATTTATTCTTCCTTTGATCCTGAAACATCCTAGGCTATATGTGCTCATTTGAAAGAGATAATGCTGTCATTAACAGACCCCATTTTACTTAATAGAGGATTTTAAAATAGATATACATGAAGTGAATTTTAACTAATAAATCTTATTTCCCAATTGATTTCTAACATTTAATGAGATGCATTCCCAGAAAAACAATCTTAAATAAGTTCTGTCAATGTTTAGGAAAAAGCTTCAAGGCTTGGTTATCTCCAAATGTTAGGATTGAATTCTGTCCTCCCCAAATGCAAATGTTGAAGTCCTCACCCCAAGCCCCTCTAAAGGTGACTTTATTTGGAAATACGATTGCTATCCATATACCTAGTTAAAACTGAGGTCACACTGGGGTAGGTAATCCCCTGCTCCGGTCTCCCCGGTACCCTTATGTAAAGTGGCAGGTTGCACACACAGATGGGCACGGAGAGGGGATCAGGTGAAGAGATACAGAAAAGATGATCATCACAGGTGAGCTGTGGAGAGAGGCCCAGGACCACGCCTCCTCTCCCAGTCCCTTGGAAAGAACCAAACGAACCAACTCTGCCACTGTCTTGATTTGGGACTCCTGGTTTCTAGAACCATGAGACAACACACGTCTGTCCTTTACACTACCCTGTTTCTGATACGCTGTTATGGCCGACCTAGTAAATGAATATGCCTGGCTGTGTAATCACATCAGTGATGGTGGCCATGTTTGGTGCCATGCTCGCTCTCCAGGGCTGACTTCCATTCTGGAAATTCTGACTCCTCCACCCAGCTCTTGGGCTTTTCTTGTTATTCTCTTTAACATTCAATGTTTATAATGTGTGGGGAAGCTGAGCTCAGATATGAAAAATTTTCATGAGAGCCTATGAAATTGTCTGAAAATTCCTAAATGAGTTCATTCCCTGCTTTGTGGAATTCATAGTAAGGGAGAAGTCCTAATAAGAAGCTGGATTCTTGCTTTTGGCTCCCTGGCCTCAGGTTAGCTGACTGAATTTATCAGATCCTCAGTCTTATTCACAAAGGTCATCATTTTGTAACATAGGCATATGTGTAACAATAACACTTAGTAGGTTTCTTTCTACCACTTTCACATTATCCAGGTAAAAATGCCCTTGGTTTAAGAAATGGCAAAGCACACAACAGTTGATCATGGGAAACACAGCCTAGTTCCCCCCACCCACACCCTCACCCTCCAGCTCGGTCCCCAGAGGAAACCACTTTCAATCACTTCCGTATTTAGCTTTTTCAGCGGTTACTACCCTCACTTAAGCTACATTTCCTTGATGATCAGCGCCAGCATTATCTCTTCACTCTCCACTACTTGCTACTTTTAAAGTGAAGAATCACTGTTTCAGCAGACATTCCCGATAGCCTGTAGGTGCACAGGGCTCTGGGTCTCACTCTCAGTGGATCTAATTGGAACAAAGTTTTCACTTCAGTCAAAAGCCGGAGAGTAGATGATTTCCACAGGGCATAACATAGGACAGGACGGAGTTTGGCTTAATTTCTCAAGCTCAAATTGGGCCTGAGTTGGCGTGTGTTTACTATTTTGTATTTTTCTGCCTGACCATATTTACTTTAAATGAAATTTTAAAACTGAACTTAAAATAACAAATGTTACTTCTGAGAAAAATATCTGGCAGTTTGTAACTCTATAAATAGTATCACTTATTAAGAAATGCTTAAAGTTGATCTCAAATACTAACCAAACTTCTGTTAAGATGTCAATTGGGCCAGCATTGTGGCCTGAAACCAGGAGCCAGGAGCTCCATCTAGGTCTCCCACATGGGTGCAGGGGTCCAAGCAGTTGGGCCATCTCTTATTGCTTTCCCAGGTGCATTATCAGGGAGCTGCATTAGAAGTGGAGCAGCCAGGACTCAAAGCAGCACTAATATGAGATGTTGCTATGCTATAACACTGGCCCCTTTTGATTCAATTTTGCAACTCTTCCTCTCCAGAAATTTGCTATTGGTTATCCAAAGAGTAAAGAAATAATACAGGAAGCAGACTTGATGAAACCATTACTATTTCTTGGAAACACAGCATTCTGCAATTCCGATTTTTCTGGAAATGCTATTAAGTAAATAACTGACTTATTAATGTTAAAACCTCCTTAACAATGATGGCAATGAAATATATTTTATAAAAGTTTACATGTTGACCACTTTAAGTTCCTTGGAGCCCCATTCAAATAATCTTACATATCTGTTACTCATTTCTAACTATTTTTAGATTTCTTTGGACAAGGTTCATATTTATGAGTAACAGTGTCATGTTTCAATACATGTGTGCATAGCATAGTGTTCAAATCAATGTAAACATATTTGGGCCCTCAAGCAGCAATTTTTTTTTGTGGTCAGAACATTCAAAATCTTTTCTTCTAGCTTTTTTGAAATACACCCTACAATATTTTTAGGTATAGTCACCATACTATGCAAGTAGTCATTGGAATTTATTTTTCTTACCTAACCATAACTAAGTACCAGCTAACCAATGTTTCTTCAGCCTCCCCTATGCACAGTCTCCTGGTCACATGGGATGTCTCAAAAAAGGAGCAGCAGACAATCGGAACAGCCCCAAATGATGGAGTTAGAATTGTGCCAGGGGTTTCCAATACAATCCCATCAAGGTGGCATGTACCAAGGCCATCTCATTAGTCCAAGTGATCAATTTCAGCTCACAATTGATCACACTGATAGGTCTAAGAGTCAAAGGGATCACACAAACAAGACTAGTGTCTGCTAATACTAACTGATAGAATGAAAATGGGAGAGAATGATCCAACATGGGAAGCAGGATACACAGCAGACTCATAGAGTGGCAGATGTCCTGAGTAGCACTCTGGCCTCAGAATCAGCCCTTAAGGCATTCGGATCTGGCTCAAGAGCCCATGAGAATATTTTAGGCATGGAAAGCTAAGACACTCTGGAAAAAACAGAAGACCTAAATGAAAGATCTCTGCGAGTGAGATCCCAGTGGAAAGAACGGGGCCATCAAGGAGGGAGGTGCCTTTCTCTGAAGGGAGGAGGGAACTTCCACTTTGACTATGGCCCTGTGGGAATAAGATCGAAGTCGGCGAACCCTGAGGGCTTCCATAGCCTCGGCAACTCATGACCAGAGCCTAGGGAGATTACTGACGCCATAAACAAGAGTGTCAAATTGTTAAATCAACATCAGGAGTCGCTGTGTACTTACGTCTCATGAGGGATCTGTCCTTAATGTGTTGTCCAATGTGAAGTGATGCTATTACTAGTACTGAAACAGTATTTTTACACTTTGTGTTTCTGAGTGGGTGCAAACTGATTAAATCCTTGCATAGTATATATTGAATCGATCTTCTTTACATAAAGATAATTGCAAATGATTAAAAAATCTTGGTGTTAAACTGGAAATTGCATAGACAATTAATCAATTTTTTTAAAAAAAAATCATGTAGGATCTCTGTCCTTAATGTGCTGTACATTGTGAATTAATACTATAACTAGTACTCCAACAGTATTATCATTTTGTGTCTCTATGTGAGGGCAAACCGTTGAAATCTTTACGTAATATGTACTAAATTGATCTTCTGTGTATAAAGAGAATTGAAAATGAATCTTGATGTGAACAGAAGGGGAGAGGGAGCGGGAAAGGGGAGGGTGGGGGGAGGGAGGGAAGTTGTGTGGGGGGGGAGCCATTGTGGTCCATGAGCTGTTCTTTGGAAATTTATGTTCTTTAAATAAAAGCTTTATTAAAAAAAAAAAAAAAAGGAGCAGCAGAAAACTTTGCTAACAGGTTTTTTTTTTTTTTTTTTTTGGACAGAGTTAGAGGTCTTCCTTTTTCCATTGGTTCACCCCCAAGTGGCTGCTACAGCTGGCGCGTTGTGGCCAGCGCGCTGCGCTGATCTGAAGCCAGGAGCCAGGTGCTTCTCCTGGTCTCCCATGCGAGTGCAGGGCCCAAGCACTTGGGCCATCCTCCACTGCACTCCCTGGCCACAGCAGAGAGCTGGCCTGGAATAGAGGCAACCAAGACAGAATCCGGTGCCCCGACTGGGGCTAGAACCTGGCGTGCTGGCACCGTGGGTGGAGGATTAGCCTAGTGAGCCGTGGTGCTGGCTATTAATGGGCTTTCATCTTTCATTTTTTTTTTTTGAAAGAGTGATAAAGGGAGATACAGAGATGTTCTATCTGGTTCAACTCTCCAAATGACTGCCAGAGCCAGGCCTTGGCCAAGCTGAAACCAGAGCCTGGAAATCCATCCGGGTCTATGATGTGGCAGGGCTCAAAGTGCTTGGGCCTTCTTCTGCTTTCCTAGGCACACTAACAAGAAGATGGATCCGATGAAGAACAAACAGTATTAGAACCCACCCTCTGATGTGGAATGCTAGCATTGCAAACAGTGGTTTAACACACTATTGCACAAACAGCGGCTCCCACATCTCACTATTTGACGTGCCACAACCGGGTGTCAATAGCTTAGCTTGAGAGGTGATGTTAAAGGATGTGTCTTGAAATGGGGCAAGCAAATGTGGTGTTGTGAAAAACAAGTATGGAAGGAGTTTTGTTTTCAGTACCCTTTGCTGCTTAGCAGACCTCTTTCTGGAAACTCTGGCCTGAGTAACTCCATGATGGCACTCTTTCTCGGTCACCCTGTTCTGCCACAGATCCCTTCTCACCAGATTGTCACTCTTCATATGTCTCTAATAGGATTTCCAAAGCTTTCATCTGTGGTAGCGTGTTTGCAGACAACCCTCAAACCCCTTCTCTAGCCCTTGCCTCTACCTAAAACTAGGCATGCCCATTGGACATTTCTGCATGGATGACTCAGAAGTTTCTCAAACATGACATGCTCCAAACTGAAATTGTCACTTTTTCCCCTGTCAAATTCTGCACCCCCACCATGCCTCTCTAATAGGTGACAGGCATTCCATAGCCACTTATCTGGACTGAAAAACCAAGGTCGGGCTCAGCCCAAGGCTGTTCTCAGAATTCGGTTCATTTTACCCAAGGTCGCGAATCTTGATGCTTGTCTCCAGGCTCACTATCCTTGTCCTGCTCAGGTCTTATCTTGCAGCAAGACTGCAGCAATATCTTCATAGTTGAATTCTCAGCTATTACCTTCACAAACCATTCATTCTTGCAATTTGTTGTTGGCCACTCTTTTACTTAATAGAACTTGTCTACTGTCATTTGCCTACTCAAACTCGTGATTGGATCACTGATGATTGTCGGGATGCAACCGAAACCTCATAGCCTGACTCTGCTGCTTTTTTAATCTACTCAACATAATATATCCAGGGCCCCATATTGAGCTTGGCATGTTGAGAGGCCTCATGAATAAGTGAAGAATAAATAAGTGAATGAATCCATGAGTGAACAAATAACTCAACAGTTATTGAGCCTGCCAAACATCTGCACGTCTCCTGCTGCCAGGAAAATGATTTCCCTCCTTCTGCAGCAGGTGAAATTGTATTCAGTGTCATGTTTTTTTTCTAGAATATTCCAGTCTCAATCACTTTCTTCTCAATTTGTAATCCTGGGACATTTTATTCACATTGCAGTTGTAGCAGTTGATGTGTGTCATGGTTATTTATGTTGGGTGTGTATTGGGTGTACACAAGGATGGCACCCTTGATAGCAATGAAGACTCAGCTCCTAATACAAAACCTGTCACACATAGGAAATCAAACCGTGTTTGAATTCCCACCACCACTAATTTCATTCCATCTCATTACATTTCCCCTGAAGTTCTGTAATATCTCCACAAGTGTTCTTCCCGCCTCTCTTCTCTTATCGTGAAATCTATTCTGCTCAGCCCTGTTGGAGGACTCCTTTGTTCTGAGAATGGAAAGTTTTTCAGAAATGCTAGAGGGTGCTGTCGTCTCAAAGCATCTGAAATTTCCCCCTGTTTTGGTGACTCTGGTCATTTTCAGGCACCCTAGGTTGCAAATAAACAGAATATCATTTTGTAGGGAAAAAGATCTTTCAATACATTTTTAGCTGCCTAACCATTTCATGTTATTTATACTGACAGAGTAAATATAGACTCAGGAAGAAATGTTCCTGGGAACAGGAAGGAGACATATCTAAGCCTAAAGTGAATTTAATAACTTTATATTTTTCCTGCTAACAAGAGTCTGGGAACCCAACTAAGTTGTATCAAAGAAATAGCATGATTGTGGTTTGACCAGGCCACCTTCCTGTGCACAGGAATTCTGGATGTGGCCAATGTAAATGACAGGACAGTGTCAACAGAGCTGCAGTTTGCAGAAATGCAGAGTAGTTTTTAGACTTGGGAAGCAGGGAGAGTTCAGAGAGCATACATCCTACCACTTTGTTCTGTTGCTGCTGCAAATTCGCTGTTAATTGGCATTGCTTGTTTTGGTTACCTACAGCAGTGCTTTGGGGAACACTGGCACCTTCGTGTTGTCTAAATCTGTTCCTGCCACCAGCAATGGGACGACCCAGGGTGTTTTAACAGGCATCCTATTACCTGAGGGTAGACATCTCATTTCCTGTATCAGAAGGAGACATTTCTGCTGGGATTTAACCTTCTGTTGAAAGCCTGAGCCACTTTGGTAGGAAAAATGTGGTCCTAATAATGTTTGCCAGTCACCTGTGGCTTACTAAGTGCTTAGTGCTTATTAAGTCATTAATCCTTTCCATGTGTGAGGGAGATGGCAGTCAAGTTTTGTTTTTCTCCTTCCAAAGACTGAATCTGAAGCACAGATATATACAGTTGTTTGGGTGTACCCATGACAAATCCTGTTTTGCAGTATCTGAAACCAATATTTAGTAGCTGATTTCTTTTTTCTTTCCATAACTCCAGTGTGACTGACTTCTCTACCCATCAGTCGTAAGTTCTCACTGGGTAACAGAGCAGGAGGCGTTGGCTGAAAAATACAATTTGGAGAGCAATATGCTGGTTCAGTAGGGTGGGGAATGAATACTTGTAATATCAGGACCATGATGCATAATTTGGGGATCTTTCCAAATTCTACATTGGTCAGTCCTTTGAATCTCATTTACCTATGGCATAAGGATTTTCTTAACCAACTATTTCCTGCTAATCTCTTTAATACATTTATGAAGCACACAACATCAGTCAAATCATCATAGGTACTCTTACAAGGGGCCTCGTCCCTAGTTTCTGGAGAGTTCTGCCCTCCTTCATTCTTAATCCAAATAGTAGAAATGTAACCTGCTTGGTATTTCATGCTTATGGCTGCAACTAGGACTTATTGCTATTCTGGTTAAGAGCCTCATTTCTGTCCCTCAGATCTCTTGTTATAGGGGTGATTTCTGGGGATCTGCCCAGCCACAGGGCCTGACTTTAATCCATGTGCTTCTCATCTTGCCTCCTGATTGTTTTCCTAATGAAGTCAGTCTGCAGAGCCCAAGGACATGACTGTTTATTCATCCATGTGTGCATGTATTCATTAGTAAGTATGTTTTAATTATCTACCTTGTGACTAGGATGTGCCTAACTCCTGGTGGGGTACTGAAGTGACCAAGGTTGTGAGTAGGGAGCAGGTGGGCCCTGTAGGACTAGGCTTCACATTCTAAAAAGCCTCAAATTGAGACTCTTGACCCTTTTTTTCTGAATACATTTTTATCTTGCTTGTAAAGGAGGGTAATTTGTGAAATATAAGTGTTTAAAAATCCAGGAGAGTTTTGGTGAGCCTGCTCTGACATGTTGGGAGTTCAGTGTTGGGAACCACTTACCACCAAATGGCTCACACATCCTCCTTATGTCTCATTTCCCTGCAGATTATCCATCTTTCTCTCCAGGAAAGAGAGGAAGTGGTACACCAGGACGAGAGAACATCTATGAAGAAGCCAGAGATGTTAGATAGCAGCTAGTGCTTGTGTGTGAGTTAAGGGAATATACCTGAGAAGGTGTAGGGTTCTCTTGTGGACCAACAGGCAGTTGGTGGCATGCTTAAGAATTGCAAGGCCCCTGATCTGATGTAGTCTGCTCTTTCCTCCATGACATGAGGACCTCATCAAAAGAGTGACACTAATAGTGTGCTTTATCTTGCTCCAACAGTCCCTGACATCATGCCACAAAGCATGGACTGACTTCACTGCCTTCTGCCATCTCTTTGCCTCTCCTCTCCTTCCTCTCTCCATTTGTCCTAGAATTTTCTATTCTAACTACCCACTTCTCTGCGCTCTCTCCTTTTTAAAATGGAGTACATCCTGGCTTTATACTCATTACCAGTATCTTTTTGCTACACTTCTCCAGTGTACCTACCAACAATAGAGGTTGGCCCACATCAAAAGCAGAAAGTTTGCTTTTTATCAGAATAATATTTACATTGCAGACTTTGATCTTGACTTCTGCCTGGGGCCAGTGCAGGACTTCACCACAATAGTGAACCTAAGACTTTGCCTTCTCTACAGAGCTGGGATCACCAGGATGTGGTTAGCCTGTTGCAGAACCTGGATCACTTGAATTGAAAGCCTGGAAGCAGTTTTTCTCAGTAAATCCCAAACACGTGAGGAGGAGAGGGAGGAGAAAACCTCTCAGGAAGCACCTTCCTCTCCTCCCAGTACATAAGGAAGATGAACTAGCTAGAGTGACTGCCTGCTTCATCCTGTTTATACTGTTTCCATGAGTTTCAGACAAATGCAAGTGACAAAAGCTTAACTCTATTGTGCCTGGAGTTCCAGAATTATCTTTGAGCTGCTTCATGGATAGCACTACTCAGTGTTTCAAAAACTTTTCAAACTCAGTATTCTGAGACAGAACTTACCAATTTTCCTTAGAAATCTGCTATCCCTCTTCAGTTTCTGTAATCTGACACCAGGCTTCCAAGCTGCAAACCTTAGATTCATCCCACACTCCTCTCTCTCATTTACTTGTTCTGTCGATTCTACCACCAAAATGAATCCAATTACTGCCTCCTTTCTGCTCTCTCCACCACACGGTTGTCAATGAGAGCTGTCTAAGATGCAAATCTCTTCTGTCATTCTCCTTCCTTGAGAGCTGTGAGCATCCCCCTACTCAGAGGCTCACATTCAAACCCTTAATCATGATACAGGCACAGGGTCCTTCCCACCCTAGCTACACTCACCAAGGCAGCTCTGCTAGAACCCCTGCTGTACCACAGCAGAGTATACCATGCTTCCTGGGGAATGCCTCTACATCTTTGCTCTATTTAACACATCACCTGGAATAGTCTTTCCCTTTCTTTTGCAACCATACCCATTTGTCTCCTTCTAGATAAAGTTCTATGCTCTCCACATTTCTTTAGTCTCCTCGGGCCTCTAAGGTGGTTATTGCTTTATCTTTTCACTTGGATTTACTTATTGGAAGGCATAGGTATACCTCAGAGTTAAACCAAACAGATCTTAAGAGCAGGCCTCTCGCAAAACCTCAGTCATGTTATCCATGATAGACATACACTACCAACTTCATAGAACTATTGAGGGAATGAAGCAGAATTTCCAATACATATTTATTTTTGTCTGCTATGGTTTGGATATGGTTTGATTGTGTCTCCCAAGGGTCTGTGTGTGGGAAGTTGGTAGGATCTTTAAGTGGGAGAGCCAAGTAAAAGATTGTCACTGGCCCCTGCTCAACACTCTCTGGCTTCCTGTTTCACAGTGTGATCTCTTTGTCTGCCAATCAATGTGAGGTCCTCACCAGAATCTAGCCAATGCTGGCCCCATGCCCTTGAACTTGCAGAACTGTGAGCTCAGTGCCTTTTTTCCTTATAAAGTACACAGCCTTGGGGGGAATATCATTGCAGTAGCATGGGATGGACTAAATAAGCCCTCCGACAGAAAATTGTAGGCAAATTGCACAGTGGGTAAAAGAATATGGCTCTGAATTTTGAGAATGTGACTTTAAAATCAAGCTTTCCCATGTGTCTTTATGGGTGACCTTGAACTACTACACTTGAGCAAATTGTCCTTTCAGCATCCTTATCACTGTAAATAATAGTACCTATCCCATAGGGAGCTTGTGATTTTTGAATGAGATAAATATAAAGTTACTGTGTTTGGCACATAGTAATTACATAATGGATGTTGACTGTAATCATTTTCTTCCCACACTTGCCTTACTGTATCATAATTATTTGTTTAAGATGGTTTCTTCTTACTAACTTGATGTTCCCTAAAGGAACCAGAGGATGCCTTACTCATGTTTGGATCCTCAGATACTACCGTAAAACACAGTGTAAACATTGAAAAGTTGTTTCTTCAAACGGATCAAGCTTGGACCCTTGCATCTGAACGTTTAGTTCTGTACTATGATTAACAACACAATCCAGGCTTCTTCCATAATATTAACCCCATTCTTATATTCATGCCAATCAGTCTGGAAGACACACTTTAAAACTGGGCTGGTAGAAGAAACGTTTCCCCCATATTACTCTCAGTTCATTGAGATGTTTCCCTTAGATCTCAGTTCTGTTGCTTTATTATGTTTTTAGTAATATTTCACACCTCAGTGGAATATGGACATGCAAACAGCAAGGACTACCTTCTTCCATTAGTTTGTGAGTAGTACATTTGTTGTTGGTGTTTTTAGTAGATAGTGATGCTTGGTCTTGTGGCCATTAGTAGTAAGATCTTTTTTTTTACCCATTTCCTTTATTCTCTTCCCATTCTCCCCCAGTGCCCCTTCAGCCATGAATGGGCCTAGTTGATCCCTGCTTTAGAATGGGGAATTCCCATATTTTTTCCACACCTGAGTCTATCAGTTTAACACCTGTCCTCTCATCCTCCCTATCTGTGGAAGGCACACACAATTTGGGGTGTTTTCATTGGTTTAGTTGACCCAGGTGATATTGAATGCCAGCAGATATTTATTCACCTCCTTTATTAAAAAGAGCAAGTCCCTAAATCTGTTTCAGAGGGGCATTCCAGAAAAATCTGGACAGAACAGAGATAGGGCAGAGGTAGAATGAGTTTTAAACAGTTACCCATTTTAAAAGACTGCAATCAATAGAGCTAAATTCTTAGGAACTTGATTTAAATTAAAACTCTGTGTTTGAGGTTAAGTTTCAAAGAAGCAAAGTTTGAATTTTCTAAAGCTTGTGTTACAATTATTTTTAAGTCACAGCCTCAAGTTGAAAATGATTTTTTTTTAACTTTTATTTTAAAGGCAAATGGGGGGGGGAGATATACATTACACACATGCGTGCATGTGCACACACACACACACACACACACACACCCCAACACAGCCCCCCATCGCCTGGTTCACTCCCTAAGCAACCACAACTGCTGGGGCTAAAGCCAGGCCAGGCCAAAGCAAGGAACAGAAATTCAATCTGGGTCTCCCACGTGGGTAGCGGAGATGAACCACATGAAACATCACTGCTGCTCCTAGATGTGTGTCAGCAGAAAGCAGGAGTCAGGAGCTGGAGGTAGGACTTGAGCCCAGGTACTCTAATAGGGGCCACAGATGTTCCAAATGGCATCCTATTGCTGCACCAAACACCCACCCCTGAAAATGATTCTTAACTACAAGTGAGGGTTTCTCTAGTTCACCTGGTTGACTATTAGAAAGAACTATAAACATACTCAATTTACGCATACATAATCTTAGTTGTATTTATTTTTTTAGCAGAGAGACTTAAATACTTGTGATAAAATAGAAATTATTTATATGCTTTCCTCTAAATGTGTTTTTTAATTCTTTTTCAGAAACAGAAAATTTTCCAATGCATTTTACTAAGGAATAATTATTTCTCTTTGGGTAACAGAAATAATAATAAGAGAAATTGAACTCCCATAATTCCCTTCAGTTCTGTAAATATCCTTTATCACATTATCTGTATTCAAAGTTCTAATTGTTGAGGGATCCTTGTACATTTCTCTTTTCCAAAATTTTTATTTACTTGCCTCTGTTCCCTTTCTTGGGGCAACTGGGCTTCTGGTTCTACTCTGTTCCAGCCGCAAACCTAGTGTCACTGCATTCCTCAAGTCTTTTTGTCTTCTCACATAATAACTTCCTTCACCTTTCCATTGAGTGACTAACCTTCTGGTTAAACACTCCAGAAAAATAAGGTTATTTCAAAAGTTGTGTGGAAAAATGGATGTAAAAGATAAATTTATTTTGGTGAAAAGATGTGAAATCCATACATGTGTTTTTCACAATACATATTTTCCAATAACTTTTTGAAGACCCCTCATAGGTGATCCAGAATGCCTCTCCCTGTTAGCATTCCAAGACCATTATTGAATACCTCTACCTATCTTTACCTGTATTTTAATGAGGCTGGAGAAAGGGAAAGATTGGTACCAGAAAAAATAGCATAATAAACTAAGGATGATTTAAGTTGGTTAAATCTATAGTTAAAAGTCTGAATTTAAGAGATGCATCTTTCACACAGGATTTATTTTCTGTTTTTTAATATTTAAGAAGAAATTTTTGTCAGGTCTGATTTTCGGTTAAGCAGTTGAAATCAGTCAAAGAAATGTCCTATTAAGAAATGAAGTGGGCCAGCGCTGTGGCTCAATAGGCTAATCCTCCGCCTTGCAGCACCAGCACACCAGGTTCTAGTCCCAGTCAGGGCTCCGGATTCTGTCCCAGTTGCCCCTCTTCCAGGAGAGCTCTCTGCTTTGGCCCGGGTGTGCAGTAGAGGATGGCCCAAGTACTTGGGCCCTGCACCCATGGGAGACCAGGAGAAGCACCTGGCTCCTGCCATCCAATCAGGGCAGTGCACCGGCCGTGGCGGCCATTGGCGCATGAACCAATGGCAAAAGGAAGACCTTTCTCTCTGTCTCTCTCTCACCGCCCACTCTGCCTGTCAAAAAAAATTAAAAAAAAAAAAAAAAAGAGGTGAAGGAAGTAGGGAAAGGATCCACACTTACAAAATGAAGTGGTTGTTTTCCTTTGTAGGAGCTCTCTCACCAGGATCAACATCTGTTGGGAGGAAAAGCCACCTGGCAATGTAGGAGTAGCATGTAGGAGGAGACCTCTCAAGGGCGTTTGCTGTCAAGTCAGATGTTGAAAGAGCTGCAGACATACACTGATAGGGAGAGATGTTTTTCCTGATAAGATGACTTATTTTTCTCTATCTCTCATTATCATTTGACAGAGTCTGCTTGTTTATGTTTTTGCTGTCTGCCTTGCTCACTGGGACATGTTTGGATATAAATGATGCCACTGGAGTATAGAGTACAAACATAAGCTAATATTCGCATGTAGGTGGTTCCGCTATGTATGTGATAGCACTCTGTGAAAACCTGCTGCCGTTAAAACATTTTCTTGGTGAAACTCTGAAACAACTGCTCCTGGCTTTAGGGTAGTGCACTTTGTGGAATTTCTGGTGATTCACTACGACTTCAGCATGAAGACACTGTTCCAAAGGAGATTCCATTGAGACCCTGTATGGGTGGGAGAGCCTCTCTGTCCTGGGTAAATTTTGCTGCTGTTTTTTTTTTTTTTTTTTTAAGTGATGAGTTTTACAGAGATGAGGACGCCTTTCTTTCCAGCAGAACATGTAGAAATCGAAATGATTGGCTCTTGGGTAGATCAACAAACCCATGGGATGCACCTGCAGCTCAATAATCGGGGCCACAGAAAGGCACCCCTACATGGCAGGGTGTCACCATCTCTTCCGAGTGAGCTCTGCAGGACTTTTGGAGGGAACAGAGATGCAGTCACTCCCTTCATCTGATTCATCATTTACAGTCTATCAAGAATAATGGGGTTCAGTATTGGAAAATGTAGAAAGGTATAGATGACAGTTACTAGTGTATTAAGAATGTCATTGTGCTCAATAACAGCACAGCAAAGGTTTCACAATGGAGGGGGCATCTTGTCGAGGCACTCCTGGAAGGACTCTGTTTTATTGCACTTAACATTCAGAGTTACCCTCTGAGAAACTTTTATCCCCGTTTCATAGTTGTGCAGTAAAATAAATGACTTACCAGCATCACACAATGTGAGAGTCCAATTTGTTTAACCAAAGCAGTCTGACGATAAAGTCTGGATTCTAAACAACTACACCAATTGATTGATTATTTTATGTATTTTTGATTTGTATTTTTGTTAGTATTCACAGGTTCTAAAGGGTATGCAGGTAAGCCAAGTAACACATCTAACATGCAAGCTTGTCATATATTGAAATATATATGCATGGTGTATGAAAACTGTATATCCATTCTGTGCAGTTATTTTTTTAAAGATTTGTTTATTTTAAAGTTACACAGAGAGAAGAGAGGCAGAGAGAGAGGTCTTCCATTCAATGGTTCGTTCACTCCCCAGATGGCCACAATGGCTGGAGCTGCGCCAATCCAAAGCCAGGAACTACTTCCGGGTCTCCCACGTGGGTGCAGGGGCCCAAGGACTTGGGCCATCATCTGCTTTCCCAGGCCATAGCAGAGAGCTGGATCGGAAGAGGAGCAGCTGAGATTAGAACCGTCACCCATATGGGATGCCAGAACTTCAGGACAGGGCATTAACCCATTGTACCACAGTGCTGGCCCCCATTCTGTGCAGTTATAAAGTACATTGGGTGGGAAGAAATTTTAGAAACAATTTATTTGAGCTTCCCACCCAATGCAGGGATCCCCAGAGAATCATCATTCAACTTTGCCTGAACTTTAAGGTCTGGTGAATAAAAATACTAATGGTCAACGTCAGAGTTGGTGCTGATAATTCTGTAACTATGGAAACAAACTAGAATACAGAGGACAACAAAGGTTCTTAAAGGAGAACTAAAATGACAGAATGAACATTCACACACAAGGTAGTGACTAGGCTTGGGAGCCCAAGTAAGTTAATAAAGGCTGAATAAGGCACAGAGGAGAAACGTATAAACATTAAATTTCTTGTGATCTATAAAACAAAAACACTTTTGTGTGTGTTTTTATTAGATAATATTTTGTGTGTGCATTTGTGAAAAAAGCTTTAGGGTAATATTCATACAGTTAAAAATAGGATGCCTGACTTCTGAATGGCTAGAGAATATAAAGAAGCCCACACAGGAAACAGTGGAAAAGGAGCAGCCAGGGAACATAAGGACAGCAACAATGGATGGACAACAACATGTATGCAACTACATGGCTTCATATCCTATTAGAACATAAGAGTTCAAAGTAGAATAAAATCAATATAAAATGATTTAAATTCATTAGTGAATAAAAGTATTCTAACCAATCGCACTGTATTTTGTCAGTATCTTGTCAAATTGCCTTGAAAATAGATTTTGCCTTATACACCAATATTGCCCATATATTGTTGATGTATGATTGGTGCTCAAATATAACAATGATTTTAAGCATCAGTAGATAAAAAAAAGAGGAAAATCTTTTTTAACTGAAAATATTACAAGAAGAGTGAGTGGCTTCATGTTGATAAATAGTATAATCTATGGTGAAGACTTACTAGATATGAAATTTTATGTGCCAAGGAATATCATCCTATAATATATGGGTCAAAATTTCTTGGAAATACAAAGATTAGCTGGTGATAAATGTATTTAACCTTGTAATAAATCCTAGCTGGATTTGAATCACAGTTCTTTTATTACTTCAGGCCTGTCATCTATCCTTTGAGTCTTATTTTCATCACCTTTAGGTAACAGGGAGAGAGGTATCTTTTTTTAAGTAGGCTAATAGCTAAAGCAAACATTTAAATGCCTTCTTAATATTGAATAGCTTTTAAACTCTGCTTTCCTGCTTTGTAACATATCTGACCATAGTGGCTTTACAACTTAGGGATTTATTTGCTTACAGCAAATCCGGACATAGTTAGTTCAAAGATGGCTCCATGAAGTTGTTAGGGACTCAGTATATTTTCTGTTGATAGCAACCAAACTTGGCATTTTATTCCACATTAAAGGTCACAGAATGGCTTCTGAAGCCCTAGCCATCATATCTATAATCCAGGGACTGAAACAATAAAAGACACTCGCATCTTATCTCTTTTAAAAGTTCTCTTAGGATCTCCATCTCCCAAATTCAGCTTCTCTCCTCTCACTCACTGCTCCATATAAAGAAGATAGAGAAATGCATGGGTGTGTATGTGGTGGGTGTTTAAAATGGGTAATTGACCACCCAAATGAAATACAAATTCTAATGCTAGTGAATAAAGAGAATCTATATTGAAGAGACAATAAATTACCTGTCAAACGATTGATTTTCTTGAATGGGAACTTTGTAGATCATCTATGAAACTCTATACTCATTTAGTAATTTTTGCCAAGTGAGGCTACTTAACTGGGCAGGTTCTGAGGGTGGAGCCTGAAGTGACCCTGATGTGACCCATGGAACTTTTCTTTGGGTTATACTTAGTGTGTATTCTTGGAGACTCAATTTAGAGACTAGGACAATGAAGGGAGCTTAGGCATTATGGAAGAGCATTTCAAAATTTCAGTGGATTAAAATCTACATTAAAAATAAGCATAGAACAAAGAAGTACAAGTGAAAAGTAATTTGTATTTCCTCCTGTGGTGCCCTGCCATTTGTCCCTTTTCTAGAAGGAATCACTGTAATAACCACAATTAGGATTTCTATAGATTTCTGGGTGCAGAGCTGCTGCATAAATATAGAAACATGAGCATGGGTTTGGTCAGTTTTTAAGCAAATGAGAATAGCAGACACGTCTCTGCACATTGATTATTTTACTTAACAATATTCTTAGGTATCTTTCCAAGTCAAACTTAAGAAGCTGCCTTGTTTTTAACATCTACCTGGTCTGTCACAGCGTGGATGGACTGTTCTTTTATTCTCTTGATGAGCTTGTACATATGATTTGACTATATTTAGATGGTCATTTAGTAGAAGCAAGTATCTTACAATCATAAACAAGGGTATAATAAGTATTGCTCCAAGTATGTTATTTTTGTGTGTTTATGAAAGTGCTCCAAGCATTAGCGTTAACTCTGGATCAATGGATATGGCCTTTGATAACGTTTCCAATTATTCTCATTATGACAGTTTTGATCCATTAATATAGAGGATTTTCCTCTCATATTCTTGCTCACTATGCTGTGTGAACAAACTTAGAGGGTGTTCATCTTAGGCAAAAAGAGCGAGAGAGAGAGAGAGAGAGAGAGAGAGAGAGAGAGAGAGAAAGAGCAAGAGGAAGAATGGGAATTCCCTTCTGCTTGTTCACTCTCTAAAGGCCCTTGACAGCTAGGATTGGGCCAGGCTGAAGCCATGAGCCTGAAACTCCATCTGGGGCTCTCGTGGGTGGCAGGAACACAATTACTTGAGCCATCACTGCTGATTCCCAGAGTTTGCATTAGCAGGAAGATGGAGTCAAGAGCTCGAACAAAGAATCAAACACGGGCACTCTGATGTGGGACGTGGGTGTCATCTGCTAGGCAAAATGCCTGCCCCTTATAAAGCTTTCTGATCACTGCTCATCTAGTTGGTGAAACCAATATAATTGTTAAAAACAATAGCTTTGATTTACACTTATTTTGAATGATATTAATCATATAGTATTTCTTGTTTTAATAATTTTTTATTTAGATAAGGTGAAAAAATGTATTCTATATATACAGTTTAGGAACACAGTGATGCTTATATAGTACCCTCCCTCCCACCCATGAAGCCACTCTCCTTCCTCCTTCATTTCTTATTTTAATTTTTACATTGAAATATTTTCAGTTTATCTTATAATCATAAGACTAACCTGTGACTAAGTAAAGAATTCAAAAAGTACAAAAAGCATTAGCCCGCAGCAGTAGACAGGAGCTGTAAACAATAAACAGTTCTCAAAATGTCTATTTCACTAATATACATTATATTTTTTGTCCTCTATTTGTTACCATAGATCGAGGGAAATGTATGGTTTTGTCTTTTTGGGACTGGCATATTTTTGCTAAGCATAGTGATTTCATTTGCATCCATTATGTTGCGAAAGACAGGATTTCATTATTCTGATAGCTGAGTAGTATTCCTTAGTGTATATATGTTGCAGTTGATTTCTGAACAATGTTTCAGTGGATTCGTTTCTGAGAGGAGCAGCATGGTGGGGGCAAGAGGCGTGGAGTCAACACACAGACCCCAGGAGTCGGGTGAAAGCAGGCTTGAGTCGAGCAGCCCGCAGACTCGTTTATTACAGTTGGAACCACTCCTTATATAGCCAAGACCAGCCAATCTGGTCAAGGGGCGGTCTATGCCCCAACCAATCACAGCCTATTGTCAGGCAGGCTCCGTTGCCAGGTGGGTTCCAAAGCCGTTCCTGAGTAACTGACACTCGCTTGCCAGTGGCCACCTTGGCATGGCCTTCTCATTCTACCACATATATATACCATGTTCTCTTTATCCAGTTATTGGTTGATGGGCATCTGGGTTGATTCCGTGTCTTGACTATTGTGTATTGAGCTGCAATAAACATTGTGGTACTGATAACTCTTTCTTATGCTGGTTTATTTTCATTTTGGTGAATTCCCAGGAGTGGGATGGCCTGGACCTGTGGTAGATCTATTTTCAGCTTTCTGAGGAATCTCCATAATGTCTTTCACAATGGGTATGCTAGTTTACATTCCCACAAACAGTGCAATTTCCTCACATCCTCACCAGCACTTATTGTTTTCTTCTGTATGAAAGCCATTGTAACTGGGGTGAGGTGAAACCTCATTGTGGTTTTGATTTCCATTTCCCTGGTGGCTAGTGATCCCGAGAATTTTTTTCGTGTGTCTGTTGGCCATTTGAATTTTTCTGTTTTGGAAAATACCTGTTCCTGTCCTCTGTCTATTTCTTAACTAGATTTTTTGTTTTGTGTTATTGAGTTTCTTGGATATTAACAATTTATCAGTTACATAGTTTGCAAATATTTTCTCCCATTTGGTTGCTTTTAACTTTGCTGAGTGTTTCCTTTGCAGTGCAGAAGCTTATGAGCTTCCTTTTCAAGAAGTCTTTGCTTATGTCTTGCAGAGTTTCCCAAATGTTCTGCTTTGGGAATTTGATGGTATTTGGTTGTAAATTACAATCCTTGATCCATTTTTAATTGAGTTGACTTTTGTATAAGGTGTGAGATAGGTGTCTTGTTTCATATCTCTGCAAGTGGAGATCCAATTTTCCCAGCATCATTTGTTGATGACACTGTCCCTTCTCCAACGGTGGATTTTAGCTCCAACCAAAGATTAGTTGGTTGTAGATGTATGGACTGATATCTGGGGAATGTGGTCTGTTTCAATGGATTCTATGTCTATTTTTTGTGCCAGTTCTAGATTACTTTGCTTATAACTGTCCTGTAGCATGTCTTGAAGTCTGGTTTTGTGATGCCTCTGGCTTTTTCTTGTTTAGTATTGCTATAGCTATTTAGGATCTCTTGTGTTTCCATATGAATTTTAGCATCATTTTTTCCAGATCTGAGGTGAATGTCATTATTATCTTGATTGGGATTACATTGAATCTGTAAATTGATTTTAGTAGTATGGATATTTTGATATAGGTTCTTCCAATCCATGAACATGGAAGAGTTTTCCATTTTTTGTGTCTTCTATTTCTTTTGTGTTGTCTAGCTTTCATCATATAGATCTTTTACCTCCTAAGTTAAATTTATTGCAATGTACTTAAATTTTTTGCAGCTATCATAAAGGGGACTGAACTTACAATTCTGTCTCATCTATGGCATTATTTGTATGTACAAAACCTATTGATTTTTGTGTTCTGATTTTATATTCTGCCACTTTATCAAACTTTTTTTGAGTTCCAATAATCTTTTAGTGGAGTTTTATGGTTCCTCTGTGTATAGAATTATGTTATCTGCAAACAGTTTATTTGGCTTCCTCCTTCCCATTTTATATCCCTTTGATTTATTATTTTCCGAATGCCTCTGGCTAAAAGTTCCAGGACTCTGTTGAATAGCAATGGTGAAAGTAGGTATCCTTTTCTGGTTCTGGATCTTAATAGAAGTGCTTCCAACTTTTCTCCACTCAACATGATGCTGGCTGTGGTTCTGTCATATATTTCCTTGATTGTGTTGAGGACTGTTCCATCTCTACCCAACTTATACTCAAGGTTTTTATCATACAAGGATGTTGTATTTTACCAAATGCTTTATCTGTGTCTATTGAGATAATTATATGGTTTTGTTTTCAATTTCTTGATGTTATGTATTACATTGATTGCACATGTTGAACTATCCCTGCATACCACTGTTAAATCTCACTTGATGTTGGCCGGCACTGTGGCTCACTTGGTTAATCCTCCACCTGCAGTGCTGGCATCCCATATGGGCACCGGGTTCTAGTCCCGGTTGCTTCTCTTCCAGTCCAGCTCTCTGCTGTGGCCCTCATAGAATAAGTTTGGGAGAATTCCCTCCCTTTCAGTTGTTTTGAATAGATTAAGAAGATTTGGAATTGGTTCTTTTCTAGAAGTCTGAAAGAATTCAGCAGTGAAGCCATCCTGTGCCGGGCTTTTCTTTGTTGGGAGGATCTTTATTACAGATTCAGTCTCAATCCTGGTTATGTTCAATGTCTTCATGACTCAAGTTTGGTAGATTGTTTATATCCAGAAATCTATCCATTTCTTATAAATTTTCCAATTTGTTGGCAAATAGTTGTTTGTGGTAATTTGATTATTTTAGTTTCTTTGGTATCCATTGTTACATCAACCTTTTCATCTCTGATTTTACTGGTTTGAATATTCTTTCTCTTTTTGGTTTGTTGGGCCAATGGTATATCAATTTTGTTAATTTTTTTTAGAAAACCAGCTCTTCATTTTACCATTTTTTGTGTGTTTTTGTTTCAATTTTGTTTATTCTCTATTTTTAATTATTTCCTCCTAATTGTGGACTTTTTCCTTAGGTCCTTGAGATGCATTGATAGCTCACTTATTTAATCTCTTTCCAATCTCTTGATGTAGGGAATAAATGCTATAAACTTTCCTCTTAACTCTGCTTTTGCTGTGTCCTATGTTGTGATGTGTTGTATTGTCATCTTTCATTTACAGGAATTTTTTTTAGTTCCCTTTTGATTGTTCTATGACCCATTGTTTATTCAGGAACATGTTGGTCACTCTCCATGTGTTTACAAATTTTCTAGAGATTGTTAGGTTGTTAATTTCCAGCTTCTTTCCATTGTGGTCAATAAAGATACATGGTATGATTTCAATCTTTTTTAATGTGATGAGAATTGCTTTGTGACCTAGCATATGGTATGTTCTTGAGAAAGTTCTAAGCACTGACGAAAAGAATGTGTATCTTTCAACTGTGGGATGAAATGTTCTGTAGATATCAGTTAGGTCCATTTGTTCCACAGTATAGATTATGTCTGTTGTTTCTTTGTTTATTTTCTGTCTAGTTGACCTCTCCATTGATGAAAGTGGGGTGTTGAATTCCCCCATTACTATTATAGCAGAGGCTATGTCTCTTTGGATCCATTAAAATTTGTTTTAAGTAGCCAGATGCCCTGGCATTGAGTGCATATACACTTATTATAATCACATCTTCCTGTTGAATTAATCCCTTAGTCATTATATAATGCCCTTGTTTGTCTCTTGTCATAGTTTTTGAGTTAAAGTCTATTTTTTCTGATATTAAGATGGGTACACATGCTTGTTTTTGCTTTCCATTAGCCTGGAATATCTTTTTTCATCTTTTGACTTTCAGTTTGCATTTTTCTTTGTTAGTAAGGTGTTTCTTGTAGGCAGCAAATAGATGGGTTGTGTTTTTTAATCTGTTCAGCCAATATGTATCTTTTGATTGGAGAATTTAGGTCATTTCTTTCAAGATTATTATTGATAAGTAATGACTTGTCCCTGCCATTTTCCTGTAATTATTCCTATTGTTTGCTTTGGATTTCCTTCATACTCATCCTGGGAGATTTTCTGCCTTCATATTCTTTCATAATGATGACTGACTTTCTGTGTTTCTGTGTGTAACACATCCTTATGCATGATTTGTAAGATTGGATGAATAATGACAAATTCTTTCAGTTTCTATTTGTTGTGGAAGGTCTTTATTTCACTTTAATTCATAAATTAGAGCTTTGCAGGGTACAATATTCTGGGTAACAGTCTGTTTCCCTCAAGACTTGAATTATGTATCTCCATTCTGTCCTAGCCTATAGGGTTTCTTGGAATCTAACTGGAGATCCTCTGAAGGTAATCTGGCATTTTTCTTGTGCACATTTTGGAATCTTTTCTTCATGTTTCACTGTTGAAAGATTGACTACAGTGTGTCATGGTGAAGATCTTTTCTGGTCATGTCTTTCGGTGTGCTTCCTGTACTTGGATTTCCCTTTCTTTCTCTGAATGTGAGAAGTTTTTGGTTAGTATTTCACTGAATATTCCTTCTTGTCCATTCTCTCCACACATTCAGGAACTCCTAAGACCTGTATATTGGATTGTTGGAGATTTATGGCATAATATCAAACACTGTTCTTAATTTTTCTAATTTCTTTTTTCTGTAAATTTGTCTTCTAGCTAGGATATTCATTATTCTCCTTCACCAAGTCCATGGTTAAGACCTTGCACTCTGATTTTTATTTGATATATTGAATTCTTCATTTCTAATATTTCAGCTTTATTTCTCAAATATCTATCTCATGGGAAAAAATTTAACCCATGTCATTTAAGGATTTCCTTATGTCATGAATTTACTTTTCATTGCTTCTGAGTAACCTGATAATTCTTTTGAATTCCTTTTCAGACATTTCAGAAGTCTTTTTTTTAACTTTTATTTAATAAATATAAATTTCCAAAGTACAGCTTCTGGATTACAGTGGCTAATCCCCCCATAACTTCCCTCCCACCTGCAACCCTCTCATTTCCTGCTTTCTCCCATTCCATTCACATCAAGATTCATTTGCAATTATCTTTATACACAGAAGATCAATTTAGTATATATTAAGATTTCAACAGTTTGCACCCAAACAGAAATACAAAGTGGAAAGTACTGTTTGAGTGCTAGTTATAGCATTACTTCACATTGGACAACACATTAAGGACAGAGATCCTACATGAGGAATAAGTGCACAGTGACTCTTATTGTTGACTTAACAATTTGACACTCTTGTTTATGGCATCAGTAATCTCCCTAGGCTCTTGTCATGAGTTGCCAAGGCTATGGAAGCCTTTAGGGTTCGCTGACTTCAATCTTATTCCGACAGGGTCATAGTCAAAGCGGAGGTTCTCTCCTCCCTTCAGAGAAAGGTACCTCCTTCTTTGATGGATCATTCTTTCCGCTGGAATCTCACTCCCAGAGATCTTTCATTTAGGTCTTGTCCTTTTTTTTTTTTTTTTTTTTTTTTTTTTTTTTTTTTTTTTTTTTTTTTTTTTGCCAGAGTGTCCTGGCTTTCTATGCCTAAAATACTCTCATGGGCTCTTCAGCCAGATCCAAATGCCTTAAGGGCTGATTCTGAGGCCAGAGTTCAGCAGTCTTTTCATCTTTACATTCCAATATTGTTTTGCTGTGCTCCTTTGGAGGAGTCATGTTGTCTTCCTTGTTTCTTCTATTTCTGTGTTTGTTTTTAGCCATTTGTGGAAACATTTGTTTCCTCCACTGATAGGTTTTGCCTTTGAACTATACCCCTTTGGCTTATATGGAGTGTCTACTTCTCCAGTGAATACCCAAGGGCATGTGCTCAGTGGGTCAGGGAGCTCTGGTCAGTGCTCAAGTTTTGAGAGGATGGGGCACATCACAATCCTAAGTGTTTGCCTAGCCCCCTGTCAACCCTCCCAGCAGACTCAAAAACAGTGGATACAGAGATGTCCCTCTCTGGTAGAATCCCCTGGTCATGTGCGCTAAAGCCGCGTATGTTGTTAAGATGGCACCTTCTCTCCACAGGTTGCACACCACTCCTCTTTTTGGGGGGATAGGGAGAAATGTGCTTTTCTTTCACTGGATTTGGTGGGTATTCTGATCCCCACCAGGGCTCCAGAAGGGACTCAAAATGAGTGTTGACCACAAGGATATCCCTCATGCACAAGCTTACTCAGTCTGCCCTTACTAGCTCTCAGAAGCAGGCTTCCCCTCCAACCCCAAGCTTAAGGAGTCACTTGTGATATCCCTGCTCACTGTTGCATGTCTAGTCTTTCCATGGTGCCCCATGGTGTCCCTCTTCTTTCTATATAATTTCCTCTGCAAACGTCTCTCCAACTGGGAATACACTTCCTCCTCTTTTATTCTACTATCTTTCCTTCATCAAAATCAGCATGTCTTTCCCCTATTCAGCCACCTTGGAATCTCACATATATTAAATTTAAAAATATTTTCCATTTATATTCTTCATTTTTCTCTGGTTAACTCTTATAGGTGTTCTTTGTATTTAAGCAAATTAGCCTTTATGTTTCCCATGTATTTGATGTTGTTTATAGTTATCTTTTTCCATGCAGAATTCTAAAAATTTCTATAGCCAAATTTAGTAATTTTTTTAAAGATTCATTTTACTTATTTGAAAGAGTTACAGAGAGAGAGGTCTTCCATCTGCTGATTCACTCCCCAGATGGCCGCAATGGCCAGAGCTGCACTTGACCTGAAGCCAGGAGCTTCTTCCAGGTATCCCACGTGGGTGCAGGGGCCCAAGGACTTGGGCCATCTTCTGCTTTTCCAGGCCATAGCAGAGAGCTGGACCGGAAGAGGAGCAGCCAGGACTAGGACTGGCGCCCATATAGGATGCTGGCACCTCAGGCCAGGGCTTTAACCCGCTGCGCCATAGCACCAGCCCTTAGTATTCTTTTTTTAAATGGCATTCAGGTTTTATGTCATAGAAGACCTTAAGAGTGTTATAAAAGGTCATTATTCTAATATTCTAATATTTTAGGGCCTTATTAATTTAGATTACATCATTATCCATCCATAATTTATTGACCTTATTTTGTAGAGACATTGTTTTAAAATGACCTACAAATGTTATTTACTAAAAATAAATTATAATATTAATGCCATACCTTTTAGGGCCTAAAACATATCTAGACAACTCCCTCCAGATATCAACCTGTTCAAGTCATTTTGTTTCTCCATAGGGTAGGACAAAGACTATGAATTAGAAAGAAATTTATTTCTGCTCCTGCAAGAAGAAAGAGCATTTTAAAAATTAAAGAGTCCAACAATGGAATTGGCTTCTTATTGCAGTTGTCGTGTGGCTTAGCAAGCTAACCATTTTTCTGAGTGTTCCAGGAAGCTTGTATTCTTGTATTTTTCTCTTCAGCCCCTGCTTTTTGAGAAGAACTTTGCATTTTAATATGTGCATCATTACTGAATAATTCTTAGAAATAAGCATATATAGTGATGAGAGACATATAGGACTCTTGATATGTAGATGTAAAGAAATTTTGTGGGAATCATGTAAACTGCACAAGAGAAAGAAGTTTTCTGAGATAGTTCGGTGTATGAGAGACTGGCTTTATAGTCAGAGGGGCTAGTTCTGTTCCAGTTGTATACTTAGGGATGTACCCCTGAGCCTTGGTTTCGTCCTCTATAAGATGAGGATATGACAACTCCTGCATAGGATTGCTGTCAGCCACCCTTGAAAGTTGAAATGTTCTATGTAGTTTTTAAAAATAGGATTATTCAATAAATATTAGCTATGTTTATTATCCTGTCTAGATTAAATTCCACTGCCTGGTATTTGTTACTTTCATCAAGCCTAAGAGTCTACTGTGAACTAAATACTGTACTGGATCCTGGGGATAAACAAAGGTGACTAAGAAATACCCTTGCTTCCAAAGACTACAGCCTTAGGCTGCACGGAAGTATGGAGTCAAAATACTAATAAAATACATGGTTGGACCAATAAGGCCAGAAGAACTGTAATATAAACTAAGGCACATATGGCAAAGTAACTTATGTTGGCAATGAGCCTGTGAACAAAGAGCAGCTGGGTTGCAAAATCAAGGAGAGCCCTCGCCCTAACCCCAAACAATCCCCTTCTTTCATGCAGGTAACAAGAGATGACAGCATGGGGATCAGGTCCTAATGCTTAGCTTTTCATGGCCTTGGTCCCTCTTTTCATCCTGATTAGAGGATAAAGGAAATGGGTTTCCTGGTTGGACTCATCCTGGTAAACATTTTGCCAGCTTTGCAAAACTACCGCCCTAGTTAAGTGCAGTTTTCTGGACCTGCAGTTGGTTGAAAACAGCAGGCCCTTTGTCAGTGAATAGAGCTGTAGTGGCATGGAGGACAATCATAAAAATGCTGTTGTGTCTCATGCCCTGTGCCAGCTGGTGCTATTAATGGTCATGTATGTTCCCCCTGAAATTTGTTATCTTTAAAGTAAAGCCAGGACATAATGAGTAATCAGATTTACTTCTCTAAAATCTATAGTACTGGAGGCTTCTAAACTGGGGTAGTGTCCCACTGACACTGGAAAACATCTGAGAAGTTATGAAAATAGATTTTTTGAAAATGAATCACACATTTTTGATAAAGAATTGTTGTCTGTTTTCCAGCAGTTTTATTAAGAACTAGCAATTCAAAAGCTGAAGCTCTTGGACAGCTAGAATTCAGCCTTGATGTGAATCCAGTTCATGGTCTGAGCTACTATTTTGGAAAAAAAAAAGTACTTCTAATAAAAATCTCCACTAGCTCAAACAAGTACCTTATACCTATTCAAAATTTATAAATATTGCACAGCAGATTGGAAAATGTTTGAGAAATGGTTACATAAAAAAAGACACCAATTAGCAACTATGGTATCACACTACGAACAGGGGTTTACACAAAGGTTGTTGAAATGTGTATTATGAAAAACTATGCATGGATTTCAGTTATTTTGCATCAATAGAAACTTATCTTTTAGTTCTGTTTTAACATAAACTTACTGAAGTGCCCTCATAAAATAACATAACATAAACTTAAACTCATAACATAAACTTACTGAAGTGGACAAGGCCTGGAAGTGATGTCTCCAATTAAAAATACATGAAAGGTGGTAGGCCTTTAGCCTAAAACATAAGGTACCAGCATCCAACATCAGAGTACTTGGGTTCAATTCCCACCTTCCACTCTTGATTCCATCTTCTAATGCAGACCCTGGGAATCAGCAGATGACAGTTCTTAAAAGCCAAATTATTAAAAGCAAAAGAACTGTGTTTGGGTATGTCTGTAGGCCACTCATCATTCCTTCCTCTGGACGGTCAGGTCAGCTTTTCCAACTGGGCAAGAGCTTCCTGTTTGCTATGATAGAGACTGGTGTGCAGTTCCAGGAGTGTACAGTGGTGTTAATGCAGCAGATAAGAGGATGTTCGAACCAGCTTCAGGTTTAGTATAGTGATGTATTAATATAGTGGATATATAGTGTGGGCCAATTCCAATCTACCAGTTGTTTTTGTTTATCTGCCTAGGAGTTGGGCTGTGCTAATAATTCACTCTAGCTGTAGGTGTTAGAGGCTAAAATTCCCTCTAATGTCTGTTTTTGTCTTCTCTGTTGTCCTAGGTTTCCCTAGAGACTTCTTGATAAATGCAATCTGAGTCTTGAAGTTCTTTTCCTCTGTATCCTCTGTTATACAGTGATCCCGTTGATGTGGTGTAAAAATGGAGAATTGGGGATGGAGGGAGAGCACTTGATAATCTTATATTTCAGTGTTTAATGAGTGTCTGTCACCATAGATTTAAGAATCATTTATGGTCTTGTTTAGATTTCTTATTTTTGTTAGATTGATTAACTTTGTAGATATTCTTTACAATTTAGGGAGATGAGATTCCATTTGGTTGCAGATATGTTTCTAAGGTGTTTTTTTTACTTTGTTTATAGAATTTTATGGATCAAGTTTCAAAATATTAATAAACTTGAAATTGTTCATGATTATTTTGGGGTTTTTTCACCCCTTGGAAGGCTAATTATGTGTTTCTTTCTCCAGGCCAGTAGGCCCTGGAAAAAAAAGCCCAATGAATTAGGCTCTGATAAAATACCATTATGTGTTGCTTAAAGATTGGTCTGTGTTCTGAGAAATGGGTCTGTAGGTGATGTCATTGTGAACATAAGAGTGTGGCATGGCATCACTAAGTGCTATAATCTTATAGGACCACTGTCACATGGAATCTGCTATTGATGGAAATATTAAGCAGCAAAAGACTGTAGTTTCCCTTGAATGCACGCCTGGTTAATGAGAACAGAACTATTTGAGTATATTTAAAAATGGTAGCTTGTTCCTCACCTTCCTGGACACAATAGAGGATTATTTTTTGCTCTTCCACATAAGAACATAATAGATTCCTCAAGGTTGAGCCTTAAGGAATTTTAATCTCTCAAACTAGGCTATGCTCAGTTTTCTGTAATTAGCTAATTACTGAAATTAGTTACTTTGAATGGCAATTTGTTAGTTTTCAGCAATTAGTAATTATCACCCTTTTAAGTATTTCTCTTCAGTGCTGACTCCAGTGGGGTCTCCGTGTGCAGTTTGGAGGGATTGATCTGCCCTGTGACCTCACTTCTCTTTTGGACCTAAGCAAAGTTGTCAATTTTCAATTTTTCAATTTCTGTTGTTATGAGGACAGGAACAATGACTGTTAAGCTTTTTAAATATGGAACCAAAAAACAAAGTCCACCATCTGTTTCTGTATAACCTGTGAGCTAATAATGGGTTTCATATCCTTATATTATTGAAAGTCTTAAAAATAACCATTTTTGTAACATTGAAAAACATCAAATTTCAATATTCATGAATAAAATTCTAACAGAACATAGCCATTCTCATTCACTTAGGTAGTTTATGGCAGAATTGAGTGTTTGTATTTAACCATCTGGCCCTTCACACAGAATGCATGCTGACATCCAGTTTAGTGCATTCTGGATGCAGTTCTTGGTTATGTTTGTGATCCACTGACCCTGAGCTTAGGTTGAAAATCAGATTGTTGAGCAACTATGCAGTGCTGGAGAGCACCTTCACATGTTGAGGTGAGTGAAGACATAGGCTTGCCCGCGCAGAGTTTCCATGCTTATGGGGGACACTGAAAGGGCAACCAGTAGGCATGTGCTGTTCTGGTTCAGAAACGGAGACTTTGAAGTTCAAGCTTGGTCAGAGTCATTGGAACTCTGCCTGTTTGATAGAACAGGAAGTACTTGATGGTGGATCTTCTCAGGAAGGTCAAGGTCAGGAGGACACTGCTGTGTTGTACTTTCTGCATGTTAGTGTACATTTCTAAAACGTGTATAAATGAATAGAAATGTTTGAATATCTCTGGGTTGGTCATTTTATATTGTTGGTAGTGTTTACTCACTTTTTCTGTCCTCTGAAACCTGCTTTGGATTTCATGTGAAAACAGAAGCTAAAGCACACTAACTGTTTACCTCATGTTTATCTTATAATACGTGTCTATTAGGAACTTCTGCACTCTTGGTCCTTATCGTTAGGAAGTCAGAAATGCTTCCTATGAAAAGCAAGTAAATGCTAAAGAAGATCCGTGCTGGCCTTTCAGGTGTAATAGAACAGAGGCAGACAATAAGGAGACATGATCAGGGTTTCCTTATTCATATAAGAAGACATCCTGAATGGCCCAAAGTCCCTAGAAAAGCTAGGTGGTCACTCTTGGACCCCTTGGGGAGGCTACACTATTAAGTTTGGCTTAGTTCACAAAAGAGCAATGGATTTGAGGCAATGTCCCCAAACTGCAACCCTCTTTGTATAATATGCTATTGTTTGGCTTGAAAATAGAGGAGGCAGCAAAGAAGAACACCTTTATCAGAATGATTGTGAAATCTTCCCAAGAGGTCTTGTAAGTTTACATTGCATGTTATTGAAGTTGGAAGCATAACAAAGCCAATGACCTATGCCAAATTAACTGAGGCATGCTCTTGACAGCCTTGTCGCCCTCATAGAAATGACTTGATGAGGAACTCTAGCTCAAAGATCACCATGATGAAACCTGTGGCTTACCATCCAGACCCTTCTTGAATATGTCCAGAAGTAGGGAACTCATGACTAATGCACATGGTTGCAAGCGAGGTACAGAATCCAATTCAAAATGTTTAAAGTGAAAAACCATGTTTATTAGCTCTTCTGCCAAAACTTGATGGGCAAATTTTAGGCCTGTGAGCACACACAATATGAATATTGGAAATCGAACAATTTACTCCCCTCTTTCCAGTCCTCCCCTACTTTCCTGCTTTCCTCTTTCCATCACTGATTTTCTCAGATTGGCTCCATTGAGTGGGAAGCATAGCCACCAGTAACTTCCCAAGATGTATGTCACTGCTTCATAATTAGAAAGGTTTTGGGGTCAGTCCTTTCTGTTTCCTGTGTCCTCTGTGTGGGAGAGAGAGCTGATTAATTCCACCTTCACCTAGTGTCTGTATCCAGGAAGGAAGGACACCCTCACTAGAACCTGTGGTTGGAACAGAAAAGTTTGCCCAGGAGGATGGAATGTTAGTGATGAAACGAGAGACAGCTGTGAGACATCGTGGGCGATTAGGACCACCTTCATGAATTAAAACTGAACACTGTTCATGCTAGTTTCACCTTTTCTTGGAACCCAAGATGAATCCTATCTCCCTTCTTTGTGACCTTTTAACTATTCTTGTATAGCTGTCACATCTGACTGCTTAGTGTGCCACAGCAACCTCTCGGGGCTTCTGACTCTGAGTCACTTTCACTGTGGCTTGCAGCTCTAATAAGAGCCCTCTAGGCTTCTCACTGCTTCTTCCTTTTCTTTAGCCTTCTTAATCACCTGGCCGTCCTATCTCATCCCTGCTTCAGTCCTCAGAGTTTCTCTTCATCACTGCTCAGCTTGCCTGGCAACTACCGACCAATCACATAGTACCACGTGGGAATGCTGTACTTCCATTCGGAAACAGGTTCGGCGCATGATAGATCTCTTTTGATTCCTGTATCTCCTCCACTGTGCAAAAGTGTAACCTTGGGAAATCAACTAGACCTTTTGCAGTACTGTGTAAGGATGAAAGACTAGTTATATGCAGTACTCAGCCCAGAGTCTGGCATACAATAGACACACAATAAACAAATAGTGTAGTCACTGTCATTTTTATCTCTATTCCTGGCATCCCATAGGAAAGAGACATGTAGTTAGAGACCTAATACTTCAATTTGGTCCCATGAAGAAAAAGACCAGATTCTTTATCCTGAGAAAGATACCCTGAAGACATGTCCAAAATTGGACCTTGGGATTTCTATTTCTTTTCCCGCAGTCCTTAGATTTCAATCTCAGAGCTTAGGCTGGGAATGTAGAGGTTGCTTTTCTCTTGTTCTCCACCTCAGGTTTTAAGCCAATTGTCATGAGAGAAATAGAAGTCCCATTATCCCAAGCCAGGGAATTGGACAGAGTGTGAATTCCATTTAGATCAGCTGTTAGAAGCCCTAAATGTAGAGATAATTCTTTTCTGGGGGCTTTGCAGAGCTCAACTCAGGAACTCAAATGAAGAAACAGTTTTCATATCATTACTCTGGCTAGAGATCTTGGTATTTGAGGCTTTCCAGATATTAGCTCTAGCCTTATTTTCCAGCTCTAATTCCATTACTCTTACACTTGCCTTCTACCCATCTAGAGCAAATCAATTTGTCATTTCCTAACCCTCATCTGTGAATAAACACCTCTGAACATTTTCTCATACTGCCATCCCAATGAATATCCTGCAGCAAACTAAATCCTATCCATCTTTATCATACCTGCCATCCACCCTTCCATTCACATCTATCCATCCGTCCACAATGGAAAGACAAATACTGTTATAGGTATTGGAGATAGATATAAACCAGATCCAAATTCCTGATGTCATATAATTTATATTCTAAAATAAGAAACAGACAATAAGCACATAAATGTATACTTTGTCATGCGAAGTGCTGTGAGTATTGTAGTGAAAATAAAAGCAAAGGAAGGAAGTTGAAAATGCTGTCAAGGGTTAGAGGGGTAGTGACTGACCATGTTAGACAGGCTCACTGTGGTTCATAGGGTAGTATTAGTAATTTGGAGGAGTGGGAAAGGGAAAGTCCTATATTAAAAAACCCCACTCAATTTAGAAATTTCTCTGAAAGGATCTCTAAAAGATTACAATTTGTATAGAGAGATGCACCACTGCTCTTAAGAGCATAGGCTTTGGAGCAAGATGGACTGTGTTTGAATAAGAGCTCAACTGCCTGGTACTGGGGTGACCTTGGTTGAGTTACTTACCTCTCAGAGACTTAGTGTTCCTTTTCTGTGAGATTGCAATAATAATACCACTTACTTGGTACTATTGTTGTGATGGCTAAGTGGAATTACATACATAGCATTATTACAGAAGAACCTAGGACATAATAAATGCCCAATGTATGTTACCTATTGTATATTATCTCATGTAGGGCTAATTTTTTTTTGAGATTTACATAGATTTATTAGAGTCAAAGACCTCCAGCCAGAGCACCATGGAGGGGAGCTTCTAAGGAAAAAAAAAAACTGAATGGACTGGTGGTACTCGGGATTTTACATACAATTTTGGAGGAGGAAAAAACAATCAGATTGGCATTCAGTTACCAGAAGCAGGGACAAAAGCCAAAGGACCTGATTTACAATTCTCCATCTGGTCTGGCCTGCTCTGGATAAAACAAAAGAGCATCCAGGAGGATGGGATAGGCAACTTATTTTCACCATAAGCTGAGAGATCAGAAAGAGCTCTCTCACTATACTCATGGTAAATTTGGAGATTCTTAAAGAAGGGCAGCCTGTCTGTTCTTGCTAAAGATAAAGAAGCAAATATTTTACACCCCAAATTCCATTGGGACCACCTTGGCTACCTGTTAAACCATCTGACTCCTCACATCCCCTCCTTAACATGAATGGACTCTCACATCTGTTAGGGGGGGCACCGAATGATGATCACTCTGGCTGCTTCATGCTGAAAAGGGGTGCCCTTGGGAAGAAGATTCAAGACAGGGTTCCAGTAGGAGGTGGCTTCTCAGCAGGAGGTGGCTTCTCCAGGGTGCAGTGCCAGCTTGAAGAAACTGCTTCCATTGGAGGAAGCGTGTGCATGGCCACCTAAAATTTTACTTTTTTAAGTCCAGAGAAAACAAATCTAACAAGCAGTTTAAACTCACAGGTTCTAAAACCGAGGACAGAGTCATTATTAGAGGCCCTAAGAAAAGTGACTACACCATCGAGCAAGCTTCTTTTTACTGAGAGGCAAATAGAAACTGACAGAAAGGGCTTGAAAATAAACAGGTGGGCTTTAAGGCCTTGCCAGTTATGAGACTCAGACCTAACTGTTTACATGGGGTGCATCATTAGGGAGGTAGCCTGTTGACTTTCATTACCTAGCTGGCCTGGGAGGAGGGCTGGCTTGAAGAGAATCATGTCGGGTTGTTTTGAACAGTAACTGAGATGATTCATTTGGCATGGTACTTGGTGTCACAATAACCAGCACTACTACCAGTCCTGTTACTTTTATTCTTAAAAACAAGTAACAGAAGGGAGATTCATTGTCGTATGAGTAAGTGAGCTTCATTTTTGATTATTCACTAAATGTCTTTTTTTGTATGAATGCAAATGTACTTTACATACAATGTTAGTTCAAGGTCTCATTTCTGTGCCTTGAACGATAACCTCTGAAGTCAAGGGTTTAGAGTCCAGCAGTTTGATTTTTCCTGACGGTGACAGCGATTTTTCTGTGAACTTCTCAAGCCATTTCTGTTAATATCACTCACTTGACATTCCCCATTTATTGTTCTCCTAACTGTTGCCTTACTATGTTAGCTTTTACTTCAGACCATACCCAGAACATAAACATAAATACCCATGATTAAGGATGTTGTCCTACATTTTAAAAATCTGTTCCCCTAGATGATCTGTCCCATTAATTCATTCTCTCTCTCTCTCTCTCTCTCTCTCTCTCTGTGTGTGTGTGTGTGTGTGTGTGTGTATGTATGTATCTGTCTGCCTGTCTGTCTCTGTCTTGGCACTGTTTCAACATTTGCCTACATGACATTATTGAGTGTGCTTAAGGACATGGACAACTGACCAAACTAGTTGAACTGAGAACCAGCTGTTACTGGAGAAGCAAAGGGTCCTTGTCTTCATGCAAGAAAGAATTCAGATGTGAGACAAGAGTAGTGGAAAGCAAAATAGCAAGGTTTATTAGGGTGGGGACATCTGTAAGAATGGATGGGCACCTCTCCAGATAGGACCTGAGAGAGAGTGCGCAGTGCACAGTTAGGCTGGGGCTTTTAAGGGGATGGGTCTTGCCTTCCCGCCTCTTCCCGAACTAAGGATTTGTTGGATGTTGGATGTAAATACAAAAAATTCCTTTCTGAGTTTCCCCCCCAAGTTATCAGGAAACTTGCCTGGCATCGCCCCACCTTAGAGGAAGAATGGTTATGGGAAGAAGGGGCAGGACATTTGAAGTGCAGATATCGGGATGACTTTGAGATGCGGATGCTGGACCTAGATGTTAATTCCTTAGGCCTTTGTCACACACACACATAAGCTCATTTCTGACTTCATACCTAAGGCAGCCCCAATACCTCAGATCCAAAAGTTGCCTGTATTGTTAGAACGTTTTTTTTAATTCCATGTGCAAATCACTATTGTGTATTTTAAAAATGTTACTACTGATTCATAATCTTGTATTTTCCTCCTTATTTATGGCTCTATAGTACATAATGATTAGATGCAAGTTTATTTTTTCATTTGATATTAATATAAATAGAACAGATTCAGTATGGTTCGTAGATCAATTCAAATAGATCAATATAAGAATGATATATCCTTTTCCTCCTTCCCTCCCCTTGCCTGCCTTCCTTCCTCCTCTTTACTTTCAGTTTCTTTCCTTTTTTCAGTTTTTCTTTTCCAGTTTCATTTATTTTTCAGTTTATTTTTTTTTTCATTTACTTTATCATCAACATCCCACTAAATAAGAGTTCAACAAGTAAAAAGTAAAAACACCCTAAGTCAGGAACATAGGCAAGGGCTATAAACACTATCAAATGGAAAGCTGACCATTTCACTCACATATAGTAAATTTTAAAATAATCAGATAATTAACTATAGTAGTATATGATCCTTAAACAGTAGTTGGACAACAATATAAAACAAACTTTGAAAAAAAACTTTATTTGTGGCAATACTGATATACAGTGCATTTCTTTTTTTATACTTTAAAATTTAGCTCCCGCATATAAGGGAAACCATAGTTTTCCTCTCTCTGTGTCTGGCTCATTTCACTGAACATGATATCCTCCATTGCTTCCATTTTGCAGCCAATGGTAGAATTTCATTCTTTATAGCTGAATGATATTCCTATTCCATTGTAAAATGATGCAAGTTTTTGGATTAATATTGAGGAAGTAAAATGGTGATTGAATTCCCAAACTCACATAGCCTTCTTTTTTTACTTTTATCCATCATGGATGACATTTTGAAGAACAGGCTTTCAAACTAGCTTGTTTCTGTTATCTAAGAATAATGGCAAGGAGTCTTTAGTAACCATTCATTTTGTTTTCAAATATATATATAATTTATATGCATGATGTAATTCCTTAAAGATTTATTTATCTGTTTGAAAGAGTTACACAGAGAAGGAGAGGCAGAGGCAGAGGCAGAGGCAGAGGCAGAGGTGGAGAGGAGGGAGGGAGGGAGAGAGAGAGAGAGAGTCTTCCATCCACTGGTTCACTCCCCAATTGGCCACAACGGCTGCAGCTGTGCCAATCTGAAGCCAGGTGCCAGAAGCTTCTTCTGGGTCTCCCACGTGGGTTCAGGGGCCTAAGCCCCTGGGCCATCTTCTGCTTTCCCAAACCATAGCAGAGAGCTGGATCAGAAGTGGAGCAGCCAGGACTTGAACCGGCGGCGCCCATATGGGATGCCAGCACTGCAGGAAGTGGCTTTACCCACTATGCCACAGCGCCAGCCCCGCATGATGTCATTTAATATTCACAATCATCCTATGAATTTGAAATATTTATTATCCTTACTTTAGAGATCAGAAAACTGAGTCTGGGATAAAGAATCTCTCCCAGAATTAGATTTCTTAACCAACTTACATGGTTTTGTAGGGCCTTGTGTGGCCATGAGGCTCTATTCCTGATGAGGCAGCCTCTCACTACTTATTCATTTGCAGTGTCAAACAGAAGGTAAGTTACTGTTAAAGGCCTAGAAGTGGAAGACATTGGGACATTTGTTTCCATTATGTCATTAGTTTACAAATTTTAGCTTTAGGTGCCCTTTAATTAAAGTAAGCATTATAGTTCAAATTTGAGTCAATTTAAGATGAATATATCTACTATTGAAAGATTAACCATAAGATTTCCTTCTGAAACACATCCCTCCCTATCTTTTGATATTTCACATTGATTTATAAAAATTTATTGTATATCCCAACTTTTTGGGCACATAGTTATTGCATGAAATATACAAATGTAATTCCACTAGTTAAAAATGTTAAATATATGACTCATTTCATCATTGAAAGCTAATACACATAGTTATTTGCTTTCCAGGAAATAGCTATGTATCATCAGTTGACCTCATACGCCCTCTTGATTCAACCTGATACTTCTCTGACCTTAGCCACTGCTAGTCTATGCCTTTTATAGTCTCTTTTTCACTTTTATATTTTTTAAAAATAATTTTATTAATGTGTAATACCTGTATACCCTTGGGATAATATTTCAAAAATGCATGCAGTTTAAAGTGATCAAATCAGCCAGTCAGCATCTCCACCTCCTCACCCTCCATGTTTGGAGCCTATCAGCACCTCCCCTTCAATTACTCACACAGTATAGGACACAGTATTGTAATTTAAAGTTCCCCCATGGTGCTGTAGAGTACAAGATCCTATTGCTTGCATCTGACTGTGTTTTGGTATCCACTAGCCAATCTATCTCTAGTCCACACACCACCACCCCCTCCAAGTCGCTAGTAATCACTGTCACTCAGTCTTTATGGTTTCAAGTGTTCTGCATTCATAGGGGCAATATATCTACCCCGACAGACTGAAGTACTCTAACTGCCTTAAGGAAACTTCTCGTGTATTTGGGATGTCAGGGTTATGCACAGTGGATCATTACTACATTTGGAGTTATACTTTGATGCTGTTGAGGAGTGTGGAAGGTCTTAGGTCAAGTCTGAGTGGGTTTCTCTGGGTAAGTGATGGAAATTAACTTGGGTTTGGTGGATGGGACTGAAAGATGGGGTTTCAGGCTTGGAAAGTGGGAAGGTTTGAAGAACTAGGACAGTACAGAAAGAAAGAACTTTCAAAAGTTCCTTAATTATGCTGTACTATGTTCCAAACGATCTTAAAGGTCTGAGGTTGGAGGGACCACAGCAAGTGGGTGGAGCTGAGCTTATCCCTGGGTAGGAGATGGGGCTAATGAGCCGCATAGGCCTGCTCTGCTTCAGCCTCAGCTTTGGCTAATTATGTTTCCGTGTGATGCTGTTCTCTCGCTGTGCCTGTCAATTTTAATGAGGCAAATAGGTGTTGGGGGAGGTTTCCGGGAACAAATGTAAGACCATCACCCACAACTGGTAGATTATAACATTTTAAAGGACATGCAGAACTGGGTGCTGAATTCTGCCTTTTGTGTTAACAACATTAAGCTGGAACAAGGTGAACAAATGAGAGTTGGAAAAGCTTGCTGATCATAATTTCTGGCATTGTATGCAAGCACCATACTCAGACCTTCCATGGTCTTTCTCTTTTAATCACTCCATTATGATCCCCATTGTACAGAAAAAGAAGAGAAAGCTTATAGAATTTAAGTGGGTGGCTTAAGATGATGTAACTGCTAAGTTGTGAAACCACAGGATATGGAACTTTAAAAAAAAAAGACAAAATAGTTCACTGGAAGGAAGTTTTAATTATGAGCCAAATACAAAAGGTAAAGAAAAATTGAAGGCCAGCTGTAAGACCAGACAGTCTCTCCCAGTGCCAATAACAATATTGTCACCATGACAGGTGCAGACATGATGATGGGGACAGACGTCTTGCACATAACTCTGTATCTTTTAAGATGTAAGCTATATGGACATCTGGAAATGTGGTAATAAAAAGAAGTTGAAATTGACACAGAAGTAGTCACCTCAGAGGCTTCATAAAACCCTCCTAAGAGCATCTCTGTCTCTAGCTAGGGATCATCACCTGTGAGAATCCATGGGAATTCAGATTTTATCTTAAGTTCACAACCTCCACCACCCCCGGAGATATCATGTTCTCATTGAACCTTTTGCTTATATATTAATTCTCACTTCATTATCTCCCCTCTGTCAGAACTCTGTTCCATGATTCTGTCCCCCTTTAAAGCTGACAATGGGCATGCATGGGTCAGTTATTAGAATCCTTTCCCATTGGGGCCAGTGCTGTGGCGCAGTGGGTTAATGCCCTGGCCTGAAGCACCGGCATCCCATATGGGTGCCAGATCTAGTCCCAGCTGCTCCTCTCCTGATCCAGATCTCTGTTATGGACTTGGATAGCAGTAAAAGATGGCCCAAGTCCTTGGGCTCCTACACCCACATGAGAGACCCAGAAGAAGCTCCTGGCTTCAGATTGGTGCAGTTCCGGCTGTTGCAGCCATCTGGGGAGTGAACCAGCAGATGGAGGACATGTCTCCCTGTCTCTGCCCCTCTCTGTATCTCTGTCTTTCAAATAAAAATAAATCCTTAAAAAAATCCTTTACCATAGATTATATAAGTTCTCTTTTTTAAAAATATTTATTTTTAACTTCTATTTAGTAAATATAAATTTCCAAAGTACAGTTTATGGATTACAACGGCTCCCCCCCTCCATAACTTCCCACTCACACCCCTCCCATCTCCCGCTCCCTCTCCCATCCCATTCACATCAAGATTCATTTGCAATTATCTTTGTATACAGAAGATCGATTCAGTATATACTATGTAAAGATTTCATCAGTTTGCACCCACACAGAAACACAAAGTATAAAATACTGTTTCAGTACTAGTTATAGCATTACTTCACATTGGACAACACATTAAGGACAGATCCCACATGAGGAGTAAGTACACAGTGACTCCTGATGTTGATTTAACAATTTGACAGTCTTGTTTATGGCGTCAGTAATCTCCCTAGGCTCTGAGTTGCCAAGGCTATGGAAACCTTTTGAGTTCGCTGACTGTGATCTTACAGGGTCATAGCCAAAGTGGAAGTTCTCTCCTCCCTTCAGAGAAAGGTACCTCCTTCTTTGTTGGCCTTGTTCTTTCCACTGGGATCTCACTCGCAGAGATCTTTCATTTAGGTCTTCTTTTTTTTTTTTTCCCCAGAGTGTCTTGGCTTTCCATGCCTAAAATACTCTCATGGGCTCTTCAGCCATATCCAAATGCCTTGAGGGCTGATTCTGAGGCCAGAGTGCTGTTTAGGACATCTGCCATTCTATGAGTCTGCTGTGTATCCCACTTCCCATGTTGGATCGTTCTCTCCCTTGTTGATTCTATCAGTTAGTATTCACAGACACTAGTCTTGTTTGTGTGATCCCTTTGACTCTTAGATCTATGCGATCAATTGTGAACTGAAATTGATCACTTGGACTAGTGAGATGGCATTGATACAGGCCACCTTGATGGGATTGTATTGGAATCCCCTGGCACAATTCTAACTCCACCATTTGGGGCAAGTCTGATTGATCATGTCCCAAATTGTGCATCTGCTCCCTCTCTTATTCCCACTGTTATATTTCACAGGGATCACTTTTCAGTTAAATTTAAACACCTAAGAATAATTGTGTGTTAATTACAGAGTTCAACCAATAGTACTAGAACCAAAAAAGTACTAAAAGGGATAGAGTATTAAATTGTACATCAACAGTCAGGACAAGGGCTGATCAAGTCACTATCTCTTCTTCTTAGAAAACACTGTCATATTTCAGCATCAGGCTGAGTCTCTGAGGTTCCAATGTCTGATTTGCAGTTTTTGCAGTGGGAGGATGGTTGCAAGAAGGGGAGTTCTTTTAAATTTGCCAAGAACCTTTTCCCTGTACTTCAATCAGAATTCACTTTGCTTATGTGAAAGTCTTGTGCTGCTTGGAAAACAGAAACCAGCCTTTCATTTTCCCATCTGACACTTCCTGAAAGATGGAAATGCTCCTTGTTCTTACTCTTCTCTCTCGGCAGTCTTTTTTCTCCAAACAAATAAGCATTGTGACCCTTACTGAGTCAATTCTATTTAAATTGTTTTATAATCAGTTTCCTCTTCTGTGGCATCTTTCTTTCAAGAGTTGGAGAGAACCTCACAGACTCTGGAGGCATTATTACAAACTGGAGCACAGGGACCTGCTTCTAAGGACAGCAATTTAGTAGAGAGTGAATGTGAAAAGTCAAATTCCATTTTGATGAATGGATAAGCATTTTGTGTGTTACTTGTGTAGGGTGACACCTAGAAAAACCACCTCAGATAAATCATTAATGAAGGAATTTCAGGCAAGCTAGGTGGTGTTAGAGACCAGCAAGTCATTTTACATCAAGGACATTTAATAAATCTCTATTCATTGATTAATTGTATGTATGCATTAATTCAAAATATCTGTTGAAGTCGTACTTTTTCCAGATACTGGGCTTGGTCCTGGGGATACAGAGTTTTGAGATTGCTGCTTAAGAGTGCAGTGGAGCATGAACTGATCACAGGGAGTGACGTCAATAAGCTTATGTGAAAGAAGACACGTGAGACAAACCTAATAAAGATGCTGAGGAGATACACAGAAGAAGAAACCTTTAGAGCAGAGGTAGAGACTTAGAAATAAATGTTCACTTGAGCCAACATTGAAGCATTGGGCGATTACATGCACACATACCCTTGCACGTATGCAGGTCCACACACACTCATACAGTGTACTGAAGGGAGGTGTCAGTTCTGTTTTGAGAGGTATCAGAAAGGAAGTGACTCTTGAGTATTGTTGAAGGTTGTAATGTCAATTCAGAGGAAAATGGTGATGGGTATGTCATGCCCAGAGGATTGGAAAATGAAAGGTGAGCAAAGACGTGAGCTAGAGGGGAGCTGTGAGTGTGTTGCTGGAAGTGTAATGTCAGGAAAGGATTTGGAGCCCTAGGAAAAGGCCAGGTCATGGGGGATCTTGCTTGGCAGGCTGAGGAGTTTGTGCATATTTAAAATCTTTGTTGTTGTTTTTGAAGATTTATTTACTTGAAAGGCAGAGTTAACAGAAAAAAAAGGGAGGGAAGGGCAAAGGGAGGGAGGGAGGGGGAGAAAGGGAGGATTGGGAGACAGATCTCTTGAATCAGCTGGTCACTCCCCAAATGGACACACCTGCCAGGGCTGGGCCAGGCCAAAAACAGGAACTTCATCTGGGCTCCCACATTGGTGCAAGGGCCCAAATCCTAGGACCATCTTCCACTGCTTTCCCAGATACATTAGCAAGGAGCTAATGGGTGGGAAGTAGAACAACCAGAAATTGAATCAGTGCCCATGTGGGATGCCAGCATTGCAGACAGTGACCTAACCAGCCACGCCACAAGACCAGTCCCTACAGCCTCTTTCTGTCTGCAACTTCCTCTGTCCGAAGACACTAATACAACAAATTATAGTTCTAAAGATGAATAGGAAAAGTCTATTAGTTATTATGGCCTGAATCCTGAAGCCATCCTTGAAGTTTGTCTCTACTGCTAACTTATTATAAAACCCTGCCCATCCAGCCTACGAAATAGTCTTCAATTCTGCTCCTTTGCATTTTCATCTTGCAATTCCCACCCACTTGTTCGTTATATTCCTCCCGAGCCCTGTCAGGCTCTAGGTATTTCTTCTCACTGCAGGGCTTCCACCATGCTGTTTCTCTGCCTTGAGATCACCCTTCAAATCCCAGCTTGGTTGTCACTAACTCAGTTGCTGTGACTGAGCCCTATGGCCTCTTCCTTCTTAACTAAGGTTAGGTCTGTGGATATAGATGGTTCCAAAATATCCCTGGGCTTCTCCTCCGTAGAACGTTTAACAATTTAATTGCAATGCAGTTATCTGCTCAGTTGCTCTCACTGTCATGCAGCTGTAAACTTTAAGAAAGTAGGAATGAACTTGTATCTGTCTTGTCCACTGCACCATCCCACTTCCATTCACATGGCAGTTTATAGCAGAAATACAAAAATAAAAGTAATTTACTTAGAAAAACAATTCTCTATTGTAGTAATAATATAGTAGAGGAATAATTCCTGCTATATTACTACTGAGTATTAATAACACAGTGACTGCTATGTGAGCAAAAGTACTTCATTCACTCACTGTATATATTGGATACTCATTGTGTCTAGGATTGTTTAAGGAATTGGTCTCTGCTATTATGAAATATGCATTAATGAATGAGTAAATGAAGAAGGTAGAAAAGGAAGAAAGGGAAGGAAGAAAGCAAAATAAAAGAATCATTAGTATTAGTAATAGAAGAATTTGTATTTTGTAAGGAGGGCTGGCCTTGCTACCTCAAATGAAATTTTTAACTGCTTCTTAATAATTAACATAGTCATGCTATTTGATTGAAAAATTGAAGGTGGAAATTTTTGTTCCTCGCTGTGATTGCTGGAGGTTAATAAGTGGAAACTTGAAACTTGGAAAGAACCATAGTGTGCTTTGATTTTAAAGCTTAGGCAATCTGTTCTCCCAAAGAAGAAACAGAATCTGAAAGAGGAATAAGGAAAGCCCACAAATAAGCATTCATTGTACAGGGATTCAAGGCAGGCACAGACTTTATACTAACATTCTAGACCAATGCAAGTGTTGCAGTTACTGAGCTGCATCTGGGCTTTCAGAGGAACTATGAAGGTGAGAAAGAAACTTGGTTCCTAACATCCTGTAAGTCTGTTCCGTTTTCCTTCTTTGAAAACCTGTTTTGGTATTTGTGTGCAAGAGTTTCACAATAAAAAAAATCAGGCAACCACAAGAGAAGGCTTCTTCTCAGCATACAGGCAACCACAAGATATTACCAGAAAACAGGAATAAAATGCATGAGGTAGAGACTTACAGGGATTGCAGTGGCTTATGTAAAGTGCATCGATCCGACTCGTAGCCATGGAAAAATCAATACACGTAGGAGACTTCTTCAAAATGAGTCGACTTCTCAGTAAGCAGTTTGATCAACTGCTAGTATACAATGAAAAGAAGAGTGTAGGACTTAGCCTCGGTCACATCTAGATTTTGCAAATAAGTATGGACGGAAAAAGGCTTTTCTTTTTTATTTTCCCCTACCACCAGTGATCTGTTGAAATCTTGCCCAAGCAGTTAATTTAAAAACTTGAGGGAAAGCAGGTCATTGGAAGAACTAGCTTGAAATAGACTACAGCCCAAGCCTCATAACATATCCTTCTTTGAAGGATGTCCTCTCAATTATTTTTAGGCCTTCCTCTGATTCAGAGTTTGAAAAATCAGGCAAACTAGAAGATTCTTAAATGTTAGAAATAATATTTTCATAATTTATATTTTTAGTATCTAGCACTTAATTCCTTATTGGGTACCAGGCAGAATAATGTACTACATACATACAACATATATTGTTACTAGCAATGACAAAAATCACTATGAGGTTGTTCATTGCAGACAGGTGCAAATGTCATACTTCGAGTCCCACAGCTGTGAAGTTCCATGACAGAAGACTTAAATGATTCAGTCTGGCTTCAAAGCCTGGGTTATTTTCATGCTACCATGCTTAATGAAACCAGATCACTGCCCTGTGCAATAAAGCAAGGATATGTAATTAGTGCCATTCTAGTCTATTGCTGGGCATGTACGTATTAACAATAGCCCTGGAAGAAAATTTAATTTGAAAAGATTTTTTTTTATTTGATAGAATTAGAGAGGGAGAGGGGCCGGCACTGTGGCTCACTTGGTTATTCCTCCACCTGCAGCACCAGCGTCCCATATGGACACCAGGTTCCAGTCCCGGTTGCCCCTCTTTCAGTCCAGCTCTCTGCTGTGGCCCAGGAAGGCAGTGGAGGATGGCCCAAGTGCTTGGGCCCCTATACCTGCATGGGAGACCAGGAGGAAGCACCTGGCTCCTGGCTTCAGATCGGCGCAGCTCCAGCCATAGCGGCCAATTGGGGAGTGAACCAACAGAAGGAAGACCTCTCTCTCTGCCTTTCTTCTCTGACTTTCAAATAAATAAAATCTTAAAAAAAAAAATTAGGGAGAGAGGAAAGCAAGCACCCATCCACTAGTTCACTCCCCCAAATGCCTGGGAGAGCCAGGGCTCATCCATGTCAAAGTGAGGAGCCAAATATCCAATCTATATCTCCCATATAGGTGGCACACACCCAAGTACTTGGGCCATCACCTACTGCCTCCCACAGTGACCATCAATATAGGAAGCTGGAAGGAAGATGGGAGCAGGAATTGAGCACTCTGATATAGGATGCACAAATCCAAGTGACATTTCGACCACTAGACCAAACTCCCATTCCAGAAATTTCCATTTTAAAATTTTCCTTTAGAATTGTATGCCTTGAATGTGCACAGAAAATTGAAGAGCTACCGTGTTTGCCTCTCAAGGGCAGCTCCGAAGTGCTGCTGTGGAGTCAGAGGCCCCTGAGCCACAAATCTCGCTTTCCCCAGGCAGCAGATCACGTCACCATCCCTTAACTCCAGTCTTCACAATTCCTACACATGCCAGATGCTACAGAAAACAGATCCTTTGTATTGAATTTCAAGACCACAATTCCCAGACCACAGAAGGATGAGGACCAAGTTTTTCATATTCCGTCATCTCTATTTATGTAGATAGATATATTTTTAGAGCAAGTTAAAAAGGAGGGGGGAAAAAACCCACCCCCAAACAGCTTCCTGATTTAATACAGAGGATGCAGAAGTCCTCATGAGTGGACAGGATGTCAACTGTTGCTACAACACGGCTTGTTTCAGCAGAAACCGGGTGCAACTTATCTGAGAAGACACCTGTTAGCCCAGGAGAAAATTGAGTGAAAGGCTTCAGTTCATTTGTGAAGCCAGCAGTTACTATTGAGCAGACACCAAACAGTTAAAATCTCTGGCAAACAAGTCCATTTGAGAATCTCATCAAGTGCAAAATGGCTTGTAATTTATTAAATGTTTTTCTGGTAAGAGAAAATAGAGGAAGAAAAGAAGAAAAGGTTTTTTTGTGTCTCAGAGAGACAGCAGTGTTCAAAATTTAGTATATTGTTCTGGGTAATTTTATTTGGGCACATACAAGGGAACTTCAAAAAGTTCATGGAAATGGAATTTAAGATAAATTTTGCTTTGGCTCAAAAAGTTTTTGTATTCCGTGAATAGTTTTTTTGTAATGTGTATTTTCCATGAGCTCTTTGAAGATCCTTCATGTATGTCTATGGACTTGCCTATTTTTTTTTTAAACAAAAATAACATACCATCTATCTTGTATTTTCATTTGCCTTTTTCTTTTATTCAAGAGGCAGACAGAGAAAGTCAGACCAATGAGCTCCCATCCGCTGGTTCACTCCCCAAATGCCCACAATGGCCAGGGCTGGGCCAGGATGAAGCCAGGCACAGAGAACTTGACTGGGGTATCCCATAGGGTGGCAAAGACCCAAGTAGTTGAGCCATCACCTGCTGCCTTGTAGCATCTGTGCTGGCAGGAAGCTGAAGTCAGAAGGCAGAGCCAAGTATGAAACTGATTTGGGATGCAGGTTTCTCAGCTTGTATTTTGACATGAATATTTGGCTTATTGGTTAACTTTTTTATTTAAAAATACATTATGGGCATATTTCTCTGTCAAAGAATTTATTGCTTCAGAAATTGGTTGTATCTGCAAGAGTTGTTGACTAGTAGATGTATGTATTGCTATCCACTTATCTTTTACAAACTATCCATGGTGTTGGCGTTGTACCTGAATCTTTGTTCAATACTTACTGATTTTCTTGGAGTAAATAAGTGTAAGTGGCATTAATGGACTAAAAGCTCTTCACATATTCAAAATCATTAATGTACCCTGAGAAGTGGCTACAATCTGAAAAAATATCATCGTTGCAATCTTCACTAATACTGAATGTTTATGATGCTGAGTAATGAAAAGAAATCATTATTTATAAAGCTGTTTCTTTCATCCTCTTGAAATTATGGTAAGTAGTACAATTAATCTTAAGGAAAGACTATCATTGATTAGAAAAATCCATACATGGCTTTTTCTGATTGTGAAAGGCTAAAGTGACAGTTGGCAAACTTTTTTTTGAAAACAGCCAGATAGTAAATATTTTGAAACTTCTGATCTGTGAGATCTCTTTTGCAACTACTCACCTCTGCAGTAACAGGGAACAGCTGTTGATAAAGGGCATGGCTTTCTTCCAGTAAAACTTGTTGTAGATTGGAACCACTGAGCTGTGGCTTACCAACCCCTGGGCTAGACCCTTAGGAATGATCTTTAAGGATACAATAGAGACAGGATAATACCCTGCACCATGGTGTCACTCTTCGGAGGAGGGACAACAGTAAGAGGAAAGATTTAGGGAGGTAAGGAAAGACTTTGGGATGCAAGAGGATACCCAAGGGCATGGCAGCTAGCAAGGCTTAAGGAGAGGCCTGCCAGAGAGAAACTCCATACGGTGTGGATGACAGAAAAAAGCTGGCTGAAGAATTGCATTGCATAAATTTTAACTTGTTTCTTGTTTTTGCTCCAAACAGGAGTCCACCTCCATCTTTCCCAAGCCTTTAGTAAAATTTTGCTAAACAAAGCTCATTGTGAAAGTGTGCTGAGACTGAATGAGGGAGAAAGGAATGGTTCCCTGAGTGGAGTAGGCGGAAGGGCCAGTGTATCCACCGGTGCCGCTCTGGCTCTCGGCTGCTACGGCTGTGTCAGTGCTGTGCATCCACACCCTCCACAGCGTTCCTCTTCCTCTTGTAGAACCCCCGGGTGGTTCTCTCTCCAATTCTCCGCTGAGAGCATGCTTCCTGCCGTTCTCTCCTTACTGCTTATCCCTAGCCTAGCACAGCATGTCACTCCCTAATCCACCATCTTAGAATCCCCTGATTTTCAGTTGTTTCTTGCTTTTGTTTTGGTTTTAGGCATCTGACATATTGTCAAAATTAATCTATATACTGCATCTATTGAATGTTTCCTTTTTCACAGAAAAAAAATATTAAAATGAAGAAAAAATTATTCCCAAAGTTTCTCTGTAATTATTGCAATATATTGTGCTTACTGGTAAAAATGCAGTTGAATTATGCCACTAAAAACATACTAACAGTACCTTAAAAGTTTAGATTTGAGGGGCCAGCACTGTGGCACAGTGGGTTAAAGCCCTGCCCTGTGGCACCAGCTTCCTATAAGGGAACCAGTTCAAGGCCTGGTTGCTCCACTTCCGATCCAGCTCTCTGCTATGGCCTGGGAAATCTGTGGAAGATGGCCCAAGTCTTTGGGCTCCTGCACCCACATAGGAGATCCAGATGAAGCTTTGGATCAGCCCAGCTCCAGCTGTTGTGGCCATTTGGGAGGTAAATCAGTGGATGGAGGGTTCTCTCTCTCTTTTTCTCTCTGTGCCTCTTTCCCTCATTCTGTCCCTCCCCTCTGTCTCTGCCTCTCTCTGTAACTGTCTTTCAAACAAATAAAAAATAAATCTTTAATAAATAATCTTTAAAAATTTAGATTTGAGAGGCAGGCATTTGGTGCAGCAGTTAAGACATCAGTTGGGATGTCCACATTCATGCCTTCACTTTGCTTCCAAGTTCCTGCTGATGTTTTTGTTTGTTTAAAAGATTCTTATTTATTTGGGAGGCAGAGTTACTGAGAGAGGAAGAGACAGAAAGATCTTCCATCCACTCGTTCACTCCCTACATGGCCGCAATGGACAGAGCTGGGCTGATCCAAAGCCAGGAGCCAGGAGCTGCTTCTGTGTCTCCCGTGTGGATGGAGGGGCCCAGGCACTTGGGCCATTTTCCATTATTTTCCCAGGCCATAGCAAAGAGCTGGATTGGAAGAGGAGCAGCTAGGACACAAACCAGTGCCCATATGGGATGTAACACCACAGCCAGAGGCTTATAACCTACTGTGCCAGGGCACTGGCCCCTTTCTTGCTAATATTTACCATTGGAGGCAGCAGGTAATGGCTCAAATACCTGGGTCCCTTATGTGGGAAAATGGGATTGAGTTCCAGGCTCCTGGCTTCCACCTGGCCCAGCCCTGGCTAGTGCATTTGGGGAATGAAACAGTGGATGGATTTTATCGTCCTGCCTTTAAAGTAATATGAAAAATTAATTATTTTTAAAAGTCTAGATTTGAATTTTTGAGTACTGTGAAAGATCCATTTCCAAGTCAGTTTCCAAGGTAGGTAGCATGCCTACAGCAAACGACAGGTTGCGGTCATCTTCTTGTGCAGCTCAGGGAGTATTTCTATTGCAAGAGATTGCATTGCTACCAGTGATTTTCATTTGCTTAAATGTGCCCTTCGAGGGGCCAGCGCTGTGGCGTAGTGAGTAAAACCACTGCCTGCAGTGCCGGCATCTCATATGGGCACCGGTTAAAGTCCCGGCTGCTTCCAATCCATCTCCCTGCTAATGTGCCTGGGAAAACAGCAGAAGATGGCCCAAATCCTTGGGCCCCTTCACCCATGTGGGAGACCTGGAAGAAGCTCCTTGGCTCCTGGCTTCAGATTGGCCCAGTTCCAGCCATTTAGGGAGTGAACCAGCAGATGGAAAACCTGTGTGTCCACCTGTCTCCCTTTCTGTAACTCTGCCTTTCAAATAAATAAATAGGGGCCAGCATTGTGGCGCAGCAGGTTAAAGCCCTGTCCTGAAGCGCCAGCATCCCATATGGGCACTGGTTCTAGTCCTGGCTGCTCCACTTCAATCTAGCTCTCTGCTATGGCCTGGGAAAGCAGTGAAAGATGGCTCAAGTCCTTGGGACCCTGCACCGATGGAAGACCCAGAAGAAGCTCCTGGCTTTGGATAGGCACAGCTCCAGCCATTGTGGCCATCTGGGGAGTGAACCAGCGAATGGAAGACCTCCCTCTCTTTCTACTTCTCTCTAACTTTGGCTTCCAAAATAAATATAAAAAAAATTTTTTTTTAAATAAAATGGCCATTTGGCTTTTAGAAGCAAGTGAGAGGTGCTAGTAAATTAGTTGTACCTTCTTCCAAAAGATATTTAATTAGCTTCTCATCCTAATGAAAGCAGCAATCAATGGAACTGCAGATATGAATTTCCACCACAGTTATTTTTGTATGAGGGATTTTCTCACCCCTCCTCAGAAAAAAATAAGAACATGTTATTCTGTTTCGTTGGGCCTTGTGGTAAGACAGTGATATCCTGTGCTTTAGTGAGAGAGAACCACATTTCGAAACAGATTTAAGCAGTTTCAGCATTACCTGCCGATACAGTAATGATGAAACCCGCAAACGCCCCTCTAAAGTGACTGTGTCCTTAATTGCCTAATGTCTCTTTAATGTTTTATTCAGATTTCAAGAGGGTCATAACTTTATCAGGAGAGAGGGGATTACTATTCTACCTTGGCTGCAAATCAAATTCAAAGTTGGACTCTCAACTTCCTTCAGCTGCACAGCCCTTTAAACACAGGCCTTTGCAGGACCCCTCACTCGGCTCCCTCTGACATGGTCCACTGACTCTCCTCTGCCATACAGGTGTCAGAGACAAGAAGAATGATGCTGGCCAGGTATCAGAAATGCCAACCAAGAAGCCAAGGACAGATGCGTCATCACCTCTGTTACATGCAGTTTCCTGGCTCTGGATGGTAATGAAACACAGGCAGTCTGTCTATGAGATTTGTGTTTTTTGAAGATCAAGCTTCATTGGGATTGCGCTCAGAAACCCTGTTCTTAATCAGAGCTTTCCTTGCAGAACAATTGAGCAGGACGATCCATAAAGAATTTCTGCTTCCATAGCGCAGCTAGTAAGGTAGAACCCAAGAATAAAGAATAAGTTGCCAACTCCAATCTTCCTTTATTCACAGGAGAAAAAAAAACTATTAATTTATACGAGGTCTATACTAACGGTAATGGCCAAAAACCCAGCAGGCCATAGACAGCTGGATCAAAAGTGGAGTAGTCAGACTCAAACCGGTGCCCATATAGGATGCCAGTGCTGTAGCAGCAGTTTTACCCACTACGCCACAGCGCTGGCCCCTCACTATTGTTTTTCATCGAGACAATTCACATGTCTGTTCTACCTGTCAATGCCTATGAGGATTAGGCTTATGAATCTATTTAAACTTGTACTTTAATTTTGTTTGTAAAAGATATGTTTATGGGAAACTTTCCATCCTTTATGATACCCAACCTCAGTCTGATCCTAGAATATATTTGGACAATGGAGATGTACACTCCCTTACATAAAGATATGGTCTTTATGCCTTACTTCTCTTTTTCCTTCTCTTCTTTTTCCTCCTCTATTTTTTCTAGTCCTCCTCAGACTCTTCTTTCTACTTCTTCTATTTCTTTTTTCTTTACAACCTTAAAAATGTAAAGCTATCCTTAACATGCAGGCCATACAAAAACAGAGTAAGAGCCAGATGAACCCAGGCAGATACATTATTATTCACTGACCATTAATAGAGAAGAATAAAAGCAGGGATGGGACTCATTCATATTATTTAAAAAATAAGATGGGATAAAACAGCACACTACTAGTTACTTTTGGCTGAGTATCAGTGCATACAACATGCATCAGTTATCTAGAGATTTTTAATACAAGGAAGCAAAATCAATGGTCACCACCGAAACTTGACAGACTTTAACATATATCTAAAACTATCAGTCAAGGATATACCTCATCAAAAAGGAGAAAGGACTGTGACAAGTGGACATGGAGGCAGTGAACATCATGAAGAGGAGCCCATGTAGGCAAACTCACTGCCCTACATTTTAGCATACATCAGGAAGGCAGTTGTGAAGTTACTGTGCCTAAACACAGTTGCTGCATTCTTGACCATGGCAGTTTCCAGGGACAGAAGGTAGAGAAAGTGATTGAAACAGTAGCTGCTATGAACTTCATATTTTCTCCAGTCATAGATATAAGTGATGCACCCTTTTCCTATCTTTCTCACTCTTCTTCCATCACTGATATTAAGGAGTCCAAGTATAAAAATGGACCATAGAAGAAGAGGACAATTACTCTCATATTAAATTTTGTTTAGAGCCATTGGGCTGGTTTCCCCTGCTTCCATGTTGGTTACTGTAGGATTATGGAGCCATGCATACCTGCATCATGTTTTACTTTTCAAAGTTCATGGAAGAATTGAAACTTGCATGTTTAATTAAGCCACACAGCATTTATGATCCTCTGTATCTAACCATTAAATTAGGAGCAATAGCAACACTTCCATCTGGAAAGAAGGCAAAAAATTGAAAGAAGAATTAGAAACCACTCTATAAGTCCAAGTGGTTTGTAAATATTTAATACTTAGCAGTTGAGGTAAATGTCAGGAGAGTGTGGAGCCCAACATTAATCTTTTTGTTATGACAGCTCTTTAAATGTGTTTAATCCCCCAATCCAAACACTGGGTATCCTGAACTTTTCAGATCATTTCTCCTTTTCTTATTTTTCTTCTTCCAGTATGCCCAAATATTTCTCATCCAACATCAAGTGTCAGTTCATTCTTATTCCTCTGTAAAACACGATTTTAGTTCATTAGGATCCCTGATGCATTGCTCTGCACCATGAGTTCCTAAATGCTTCTATGGAAAAACTTAGGCCTCAGGAAATTCCCTTTTTGTGACAAAAGTACTGCTTTGTTTGAACTGGACTGAATGCCTTTGTCCCACAACAACTCGTATTGTTAGAAGTCCTCTTGTCTCACTAGGCTAGATTATATCCATAGACAGGATCAAGTTAGTTCCCTTTCAAGTTCACAGATGTCCTGGATCCTTGTTACTAACCACATTCTACATGTGCTACTGTAACCACAGTTCAATGATTGATAGGGGACAGGTAAATAGATAAAAGGAATTATTTTAAAATACTTCCAAGTAATGTGTGGAACACTCTCCAGACTGACTCTACTCTTGCTCTTGAAAGACAAGAATTTTCCAGTAAATGCTTGTCTGGTCATTGTTTCACAGGGGAGATTTTTGCCACACTTGAAGGATAGCTTTGACTCTCATTGTTTATTGCTATGCCCTTGTCACACCCACTTCAGGGCCAAACAGAAGAACAATTCTTATAAACAGTGATTTGCCTTGCAATATTGGTTTGTTCCCACATTACAAAAGTGACTGATGAGTGGAGTCCTTTAGTTACTATTTATTAGAACAGAACAAAGAATATATTTTGAAATTCTGAGGGATTCCTTGTGCTTACTAAAAAATAATCATAAACTGTATCTCTCTTGTTACACATATACCCACCCATTCCCCCACTAATGGTGATGCACGCAGTTACCTGAGGCTGCATAGATTATGTTTGTATTGAGCTTTGCAATTCATGGAGGGACTTCATGTGCATTATCTTCTCGGCTTTAAAGTATTGTTCTTGAGGCTTTTGGCTGGTGACGTCCAGTGGCAATGCTAGAAGACAGAGCTAGGGTTAGAGATGGGGAATTAATACATTAAGAAGGGATAATAGATGAATTGGAGTGAGGAAGGAAGAAGTCAGTGACTTAAGCCTCAAAGACTTACTTTCCTTGTCACAAAAATAATAATAAACCTTAGCCTATCTGTCTCATAATGTCTTGGGTCAACTTCAGTAGATGCTACATGAAAGTACTACTTTTTTCAAAAACTAATTTTGACATTCCAGTGCATGCCATTACACATAGCACTATGATTCATGAAAACCTGGGCTCTTTATTTAGTCTGTCTGCCATTAAAAAATGAAATACATAACAAGGCTTATATAAAACTGGAATTTCTCAACATACTGGAGCGTGGAAAGCCCAAGATCAAAGGGAATTTAATGTCTGGTGAGGAACGATTTTCTGGTTCATAGATGGCATCTTCCTGTGTCCTCACATACCATGTGAGAGACTATTCAGCCCTTTTATTCAGCCCTTTTGCTGCTTTATAAAATTACTAATCCCATTACCATGACCTGTTTATCTCCGAATAGCAAAACCTTAGGCATTAGGATTTCAACATAAAAATTTTGGTGGACACAGATCACAGCAGTTGGTTCACCTGAAATTTTCATTCACTGGTCAACTGCACTGTAAAGCTCCCTCTTTGAAGTAACACTTGACTTCATAGCATTCATTGAGATACTAACTGGATTGACCTCACCACTTGCATGTTGCCTTCTCAGGATACCTAGTAAGAATACAACATGAGATTGTACATTATGATAAATGAGACAGGATTGAGAAAAGCTCTGACTTGGAGGATAGAAGAAGGAAATTAGGACAGCATTGCAAGGGGAGGTGACAAGCATGCTGAAGCCAGACTATGAAGACAGCTTTTGATGTGTCTGACCTTGGATCTACCCTCAGCCATCAAAGTCAGCAGTCACTCTGTTCCCCTAAGTGACTTCTGAACTCTAAAATCTCAAACCTTTGGGTACTACTTGTGATTAGATCTATCAGAGTGTGCTTTTTCACCTCTTCCATCAAAAAATTGCTAGTTTATAGGATATGGGCTTATCATTGGACACATTTGCCTTTCTTTACTCTTAGAAAGTGCCAATGCAAGGAACACACATTGTACATCATGAGGTTTGCTTGAACTGAGAACACCTGTATAGTTAACTCATTTCTTTGGTGCTTCATTATTGACCGAGTATTTTTTTACATGTTCTATGATTTATTTAGACCATTAACTCTGAGTTGCTATCATTCATATTTGGAGGGAATAGAAAAATCTTATTTCTCATGCCTGTAATTTATTAATGAATAAACAAATTCAAAGACCGTGTAATACATTCAAGGTCACAAGACAAGTCAAAGGTGGTTCTATCGCTCAGACTACAACTACCAAGTTAACGGGTGAACCATCAAACACGCTATATTTAAGTTTAAATTTCACATTACAAACTACTTAGAAGAAAATAATCAGTTTTAAATGTTCATGGGTTCAGTCACAAGTGAGAGATAATGAATATCTCACCCAGGTGTGATTAGGAGATCATATAAAAATTATGTGTGCCTGTGCCTTAGGTGTATCATGCAATCAAAAGGGCTTATGGCAATGAATGCATTTAATTTTGCTCCAGCTTCTGGCTTCTACTACTTCAGGCTTTGCATATTAATAGATGGTTCATGATCCCTGGGGAGCCCAGGGTGAGGGAGAGGTCTTTGGTAATAAAATCCAAGCTGCTTCAGTTGCAGGTATTCACGAAGCCTTTTTATATCTACTTTGCTTCTTGACCCACCTATGTGCATCATGGAAATCATTCCAGCAAATGAAGTCTTGTGCAAAACTTGCCAGAATTCTGAATATAGATTTGTTATTGGTTTTGCATTTTTTTCATGGCTCCCAATCATACTTCTAAGTATATTCTCTGACATCTGCCTCTTACAAAGCCTTATTGTCTAGTTTTTGTTTTCATTATGTAATTTGAGAGATACGTCCCATCTTCTGGCTTACTTCAAAATGCCAGCAACATCTGGGGCTGCAGGCCAAACCTAGGATCCAGGAGCTCAATTTACATCTTCCATATGGGTGGTAAGGATGGGTCTACTTGAACCATGGTCTGCTGCCTTCTAGGGTGTGCATTAGCAGTAAACTGAAACTGAAAGTAGATTCTCAAATCTAGGCACTTCCATACGTGATGTGGGAGTCCTAAGTGGTGACTTAACCACTGCACTAATCTCCTGCCTCAATAAAGCCTTATTGTTACCTAAGATCTCTCTAAAATATATATACATATATTATGTATATACATGTATATATATACATATATATAATGTGTGCATCAAATTTTTACTGGTACTTAATGATTAGATTTCCAATTCCTCATTGTTCAGCAGTCTAGGGACCACCTTTGAACCCCTCCCCTTCCTTCTCCCTCTCCCTTCCTCTCCCTCTTCTTCTCCCTCTCCTCCCTTCCTCTCTTCATCCTTCCCTCCCCCCACCCCAATTACTCTTCCAAAATAATAAGCTTTTTTAAAGAATAGCAGACTGGTGGCTTCAACAATAGAAATTTATTCTGTAATGGTTCTGGAGGCTGGAAGTCCCAGTTTTGGTGGGACTCTCTTTGGCCTGCAAGAGGCAGCTTGGGTAGGGGAGTGAGTATCTTCCTTCCACTGGTTCATGCCCCAAATGGCTGCAGTGGCTGGAGCTGGGTGAGGCCAAACCCAGGATATTCTTCCAAGTCTCCCATGAGGGTGCAGGGGCCCAAGCACTTGGGCCACCATCTGATGCTTTCTCAGGCACATTATCAGGAGCTGGATTGGAGTGGAGCAGCAGACTTGAGCTAGCACCCATATGGGATGTCAGCACAGCAGAAGGAGGCTTAACCTGCTGTGCCACAGTGCTGGCCCCTCTCAAGTACACACGAGAGTTAGGGCTGCAACATACAAACTCGATTTGGTGGGCATGGGAACACAATTCAGCCCCTAGCACCTTGCCAGCTATTTCCGTACCTTGCTGCTTCAGTTTTCTGCTCCTATGGAGTCTTGTGATTTCCATTCTTCTAGTCTCGCCTCACAGGTCCAGCTGTTGCTTCATGGAGACCCCTTGTCTTGTCCTCCAGACCCTTCCCTTCCATACCTGCCAAAGTTTTCTGACTTCCAAACTGACTCTGGGGTATGTGGAAACTGTGGCCTTGATATAATGTTGTCACTTGGCCACAGCTGCAACTGCTGACCATCATGCTGAGTGAATTAAGCTAGTCCCAAAGGGACAAATATCATATGTTCTCCCTGATCGGCGACAACTAACTGAGCACCAAAGGGAAAACCTGTTGAAGTGAAATGGACACTATTAGAAATAGTGATTTGATCAGCTCTTGTGCTCACTGTTCATATACAATATAATACTTTATCCCTTTTAGTATTTTTTCTTTGTTTTGTTCTAGTACTATTGGTTGAACTCTGTAATTAACACACAATTATTCTTAGGTGTTTAAATTTTAACTGAAACGTGATCCCTGTGAAATATAACAGTGGGAATAAGAGAGGGAGCACAATAAGAGATGCACAATTTGGGACATGCTCAATCAGACTTGCCCCAAAAGATGGAGTTAGAAATGTGCCAGGGGATTACAATGCAATCCCATCAAGGTGGCATGTACCAAGGCCATCTCACTAGTCCAGGTGATCAATTTCAGTTCACAATTGATCACACTGATAGGTCTAAGAGTCAAAGGGATCACACAAACAAGACTAGTGTCTGCTAATACTAACTGATAGAATCAAAAAGGGAGAGAACGATCCAACATGGGAAGTGGGATACACAGCAGACTCATAGAATGGCAGATGTCCTAAATAGCACTCTGGCCTCAGAATCAGCCCTTAAGGCATTCAGATCTGGCTCAAGAGCCCATGAGAGTATTTTAGGTGTGGAAAGCCAAGACACTCTAGGGAAAAAAAAAAGACCTAAATGAAAAATCTCTGTGAGTGAGATCCGGGTGGAAAGAACGAGGCCATCAAAGGAGGAGGTACCTTTCTCTGAAGGGAGGAGAGAACTTCCACTTTGGCTATGACCCTGTCTGAATAAGATCGAAATTGGCAAACTCAAAAGGCTTCCATAGCCTTGAAAACTCATGACTAGAGCCTAGGGAGATTACTGACGCCTTAAATACTTACTCCTCATGTGGGATCTGTCCTTAATGTGTTGTCCAATGTGAAGTAATGCTATAATTAGTACTGAAACAGTATTTTACACTTTGTGTTTCTGTGTGGGTGCAAACTGATGAAATCTTTACTTAATATATACTAAATCAATCTTCTGTATACAAAGATAATTGCAAATGAATCTTGATGTGAAAGGAATGGGAGAGGGAGCGGGAGATGGGAGGGGTATGAGTGGGAGGGAAATTATGGGAGGGGGTAGCCATTGTAATCCATAAACTGTACTTTGGAAATTTATATTTACTAAATTAAAAAAAAAGTAACAACTTTTTCTTTAAAGTTTCTTTAAAGAGTGACACAGAGAAAATATTCATCTGCTTTTTCATTCCCCAAGTGCCCATAGTGTCCAGGATTAGAGGAATATGAAGTTAGGAGCTCAGTCCTGGTCTCCCATTTGGGTGGTAGGTACCCGACTACTTGAGCCATTGCTTGCTGTCTCCCCTAGTACACATTAGCACTTGCACATTGCAATCAAGAGCAGAGCCAGCACTCAAACACAAGCCCTCCAAAGTTGAATGTGGGCATCTGAACTGGCATCTTAACCAGTAGCTCATACCTCACCTTGGACTATTTTCTTTTGTTTAAGAATATTTATTTGAATGTCAGTTACAGAGAGTGAGGGGGAAAAAACAGAGGGGTCTTCCATCTGTCTGATCACTCCCCATATGGCCACAACTGCTGGGGCTGGGCCAGGCCAAGGCTTGGGTCCAGGAGCTTGATTCTGATTTCTAACATGGGTAGAAGGGGCCTTTAGTACTTTGCCCATCGTACACTGCTTTCCAGGTACATTATCAGGGAGCCGGATAAGAAATGCAACAAATGGGACTTGAACTGTCAGCCATACAGAATGCTGGTGTTGCAGGCCCATCCTACTACACCACAATGCTGGCCCTTGGACTCTATTAAGGTAAAACATGGGCAGACTTGTTTTGTCTCTTAAATGCCCCTACATATTTTTATTATTTTAAAATTTTATTTAAGTAATACAAGTTTCATATATTTCATATATACATGTTTAGGAACATAGTGACACTTCTCCACCAACCCTGCCTCCTGCCAACAGTCAAACACTTCCTCCTCCTCCTCCCTCTCATATTTCCATTCTTAATTTTCTCAAAGATCTATTTTGAGTATACTTAACGATCATATTATTCAACCTACACTAAGTAAGAGTTCAACAAATAGTATGAAGAAAGAAAAATACTTAACAGAAGAGACAAGTGCTATAAACAATTATTGAATCTCAAAATGTCTATTTCACTCCAATACACTACATTTCACTCTAAGTTACCTCAGATCAAGGAAAATATGATATACATCTATTGGGGCTGGTTTATTTCACTAAGTATATAGTTTCCAGTTGTGTCCATCTTGTTGCAGAAGACAGGATTTCATCTTTTAATTTTTACGGCTGAGTAATACTCCATAGTGTATATATAAACCATAACTTCTTTATCCAGTCAACAGCTGATGGTCATCTGGGTTGATTCCATATCTTAGCTATTGTGAATTGTGCTTCAGAGAGCATGGGGTACAGATAATTCTTTCAGATGCTGATTTCCTTTGGTTTGGGCAAATTCCCAGGAGTGGGATGGCTTGATCATGTGGTAAGTCTATATTCAGATTTCTCAGGTATCTCCATACTGTCTTCCACAGTGGCTGCACCAGTTTATATTCCCACCAACAGTGGATTAGGGTACCTTTTTCACCACATCTTCACCAGTATTTGTTGTTTATTGATTTCTGTATGAGAGCCATGGTAAATGGAGTGAGACAGCTCTGCTTAGGCATCTTGATCATGGAAGGCTGTGGGCACCTCACTGTCCTACATGATTGCCTAGCCACCTCCCAGCCAGGCTAAAAGTCAGCAGGACTGCAGATTGTTCCCTCCGCTAGAACCTCTGGATCACATGTGTACACAAGAGCCGCTGGCAGATGGTTGCTCTCTCCCCACCTCTGCTGCCAGTACTGCCTAGAAGATGGTGTCCTGTCTTAGTCGCTGTGCTCCCCCCCACACAAAGTTTCTGCAGCTCCTGCACAAACCCAAAATGCCGCCTGCCCTTTCTTAGCCAGGCAGTGGGTGCTGTTGTGGGAAGTTGGGGTGAAATAAACGTGCCCATCCACTTCTGTGTTCCCAGGCAACTGCTAGCCCCCAGGGCTCCAGTCTAGACTCCTGCCGCACTCGCCCTCTGCTGTATCGTCACAGGTTGCTGCAGTCCAGTCTCACCTCTGTCTCTAAGCTGCCTCCTGCTCCAGCTCTCAGCTGCTCAGTTGCACGCAGTGTTCGTGTTTCTGCTGTACATCCTCACCCTCCACACAGGTCCACGGCATTCCTCTTCCTCTTGTAGGATTTCCAGTGTGGTTTTCTCTCCAATTCTCCCCTGAGAGTGCACTTCCTACCTCCCCCCCTCACCCCCTTTTTAGCTGTTTATCCCTTGCCTAGCACAGAACTTCATTCCCTAATTGGCCATCTTGGAATCTCTGTCACTACTTAGAATTCACAGGTTCTCTTATGGGCTGGGTTGAAGGACAAATGGGACATGTTCTCCTCTAAAGCTTCCCTGCCATGTCACAGCCAGCCATCCTTTACTCACTGAGAATTCTCAGAAACAGCTATGCTGGGGCCCCTCTTCTAGTCTGAGACTCCCCATACATTTAAAAGGCAACAGCTCGTTATCTAATGCTGGCCATGATGTCCAGATATGCCAGATGTGCTCTATTTTTTGGAAGTTCCACCAATCCAACTTGCATCCTTCTGGCTCTAGCGTAACACCTACTCTGAACCCTAGAATTGTTACCCACTTGTTTAATAGCCTAGGGGCGTTATTTTCCCAACAGTGTCCACTTCTTCCTCTACAAAGTAGTTACAGTGTGAGTACCTAATTGTTAGTGTTCCTATCCGACATTAAATAAGGGAACATGATATTTGGTATTTAGCAAGCTCACAATGTTAGCATTTCTGAGTGTTTTGCTGTTAAAATTTGGTGAACTTCTTCCAATTTAATTCTCTTTCTGGCCCTGGCATTATGGCATAGCAGGTAAAGCCACAATCTGTGGTGCTGCCCTCCCGTACATGTACTGGTTCGTGTCCTAGATGTTCCACTTCTGATCCAGCTCCTTGATAATGGGCCTGAGAAAAGCAGCAGCAGATGGGCCAAGTGTTTGGGCCCCCCACATGGAAGGCCTGAAAGAAGTTCTTGGCTTCTGGCTTCTTTTTGGCCCATTGCTGGCCGGTGTGGGAAGTAAACCAGTGGTTGGAAGATCCCTCTCTACTTCTCCCCTTCTCTCTCTGTAGCTTTGACTTTCAACTAAATATATAGGAGCCGGCACTGTGGCGTAGCCGTTAAAGCCACAGCCCCTGATGGACACCAGCTCAACTCCGGGCTGCTCCACTTCCCATCCAGCTCCCTGCTAACATGCTTGGAAAAGCAGCGGAACATGGCCCAAGTCCTTAGGCCCCTACACCCATGTAGGGGACCCAGAAAAAGCTTCTGGCTTCAGCCTGGACCAGCTCTGGATGTTGGTAGCCATTTGGGGACTGAACCAGCAAATGGAAAATCAGTCAATCAATCTCTCGCTTTCTCTCTGCTGTTCAAATAAATAAATTTTTTATTTATTTAGTAAATATAAATTTCCAAAGTACAGTTTATGGATTACAGTGGCTCCCCCCCCAATAATTTCCCTCCCACTCACACCCCTCCCATCTCCCGCTCCCTCTCCCATTCCATTCACATCAAGATTCATTTGCAATTATCTTTGTATACAGAAGATCGATTTAGTATATATTAAGTAAAGATTTCATCAGTTTGCACCCACACAGAAACACAAAGTGTAAAATACTGTTTCAGTACTAGTTATAGCATTACTTCACATTGGACAACACATTAAGCACAGATCCCACATGAGAAGTAAGTATACAGTGACTCATGTTGTTGACTTAACAAATAAATAAATAAATTTTAAAATAATTCTTAAACTTTTTCCTTCCCTTGTGCTTCTTTATTATTTGTAGTCAACAAAATATTTATTGAATGCTTGCTGTATTGTAAGTGCTCTGCTAAGTTCTTTACATTTATTGATGCTAAATTTCTCACTAGAAGCCTTGAGGTTGGTATTATTAATAGAACATTACAGTCCTGGGGATATTGCCTGAAAGAAGACAGATACTGAACTCTCTTAGTCAGAGATTACAGTACAGTGGGAAAGTCAGATGTTAAACTAGTAATTACTATGAAGTAATTATACCAGCTTGCTCCTGCTTGAGGCAGTGCCTACTTCTCTACAGTGATTATCGGATCCTGGGGTTTAAACAGTTTGCCTTGCTATTTCTAAGTGCTGCATGTTGTGAAATTACATCATCAAACTCTTGAATCCCTTATGCATATTATTAGTGTAGATTCTGAAAGCGTAGTTCTGGAAGCAAATGAAGAGGGTACAAATGTTTGCATTTGTTAAGTTAAAGCTGATTATTTGTAATTATTTAGTAAGCAAGAGATGCAAAGCCATGCTTCACTCCTTCCAAATAGGACCACAGAGTTTGGAAATCCCAACCAGCATTTTTAGGGAAGGCAACTGAAAAAAGAGAAACATTCCTTGTTCCTAAATTGGAGATTGGAAGAGACTTATCGGGGCCAGCGTCTTCACATAGTGGGCTAAGCTGATGCCTGCAATACCAGCATGCCGCATTAGAGTCTCGGCTGCTTTGCTTCCCATCCAGATCTCTGCCGATGCACCTGTGAAAGCAGAAGGTGGGCCAGGTGCTTGAGCTCTTGCCAACCACTTGGGAGACCCAGATGAAGCTCCTGGCTCCTGCGTTTAGCCTGGTCCAGCCATAGCTGTTGAGGCCATTTGGGGGAGTGAACCAGTGAATAGAAGAGCTCTCTATCTCTCCCTCACTCTCTGTCACTATGCTTTTCAAATAAACAAAGCAAATCTATTAAAAAAGAAAGAAGTGGCCAGCACCGCGGCTCAATAGGCTAATCCTCTGCCTTGTGGCGCCGGCACACTGGGTTCTAGTTCCAGTTGGGGCTCCGGATTTCTGTCCCGGTACCCCTCTTCCAGTCCAGCTCTCTGCTGTGGCCCGGGAGTACAGTGGAGGATGGCCCAAGTGCTTGGGCCCTGCACCCCATGAGAGACCAGGGGAAGCACCTGGTTCCTGCCTTCAGAACAGCACAGTGCGCCGTCCACAGCGCGCCAGCCGTGATGGCCATTGGAGGGTGAACCAACGGCAAAGGAAGACCTTTCTCTCTGTCTCTCTCTCTCACTGTCCACTCTGCCTGTCCAAAAAAAAAAAAAAAGTGTTCTACTGCTTGTGGATAGAACCAATGAGGCTGGACCCTGCAACTCTGTAGAGCAGTGAACCGAACACAGAAGCCATTTTAGAAAAGAAAATGCTACAGACACCTATGCATGTACTACCAATTGCCAACCAAGGATAACTTTCAGAGCCCTCAGTTTAAAATCCAGATTAAAATGGATAGTTCGCCCATATTAAGTGATCCCTGGAGTATGATGACTCATTCCAGGAAAAGGAAAGGAACAGGGCAGCCAATGAGTCTTAATTAGTTATGCTAATTCTTTTCACTATCATGTGAGTTTCTGGGAGAGGACCTTTGTCCACCTTGTATTTTGCATACATATCCTTTCACTCCTGAGTCGGGCTTATATAAAATTAGCTTCCTCTATAAACCCTGCAATGTTTGGGATAACTTTCAGGATAGCATTGTGGATACTGCTGGATCACCGTAGTCCTAATATTCTTGTTTACTAATATTACTCATTGTGGGGCAGGCATTTATCCTAATAATTAAAGCACTCTATCCCACATTGGAGTACCTGGGTTCAATACCTGGCTCTGGGTCCTGGCTTCAGCTCCCTACCCATGCAAATCCTGGGAGGCAGCTATGATTGCTCGAATACTTGAGTTCCTAATATTCATGTAGGGCACTTAGATTCAGGTCCCAGGTCCTGGATTTGGCCTTGTCACTGTGGACATTTGGGTAATTAAACCGGTGGATGGGAGCCCTCTCTGTCTCTTTGTTTCATTGACCCTGGAAGAGATTCACACTTTTTGTAACATATGTGTTGTACCCCAAAGTATAAACTCCTTAAAGTAAGGCAGACAGGGCTGATCCATGACTGTTCTACTGGGTGGCCTGTGATATCTCAAAGGAATTTTTGTGTGTTACCTATTCATAGAATTCAAAATAGAAGTGATCGGCTCTGGGCTAAAGTAAACAGTATGATGATCTGGAAAACAGGGAAGGAAAACAAACAAAAACTTTGCATGTTCCAGAATCCCATATCCTCAGAGCAAAGTTTCTGTTTTTCTGGTTAAAGGTGAAGAGTAGTGGGAAAAATCTACTCTTAAAAAGTAAGGTTTGGCCCTTAAGGCATTTGGATCGGACTAAAAAGCCCATGAGAGTATTTCAGGCATGTAAAGCCAAGACACTGTGGCCAAAAAAAAAAAAACCTAAACGAAAGTTCTCAGTGAGATCCCAGCAGTGGAAAGAATGGGCCATCAAAGAAGGAGGTACCTTTCTCTGAAGGGAGGAGAGAACTTCGACTTTGACTACCGCCTTGTCTAAATATGATCAGAGTTGGCGAACTCAAGAGGCTTCCATAGCCTTGGCAGCTTATGACATGAACCTTGGGTGACTATTGATGTCATAAATATGAGTGTCAATTGTTGAATCAACAACAGGAGTCACTGTTCACTTACTCCCCATGTAGGACCTCTGTCCTTAATTGTTGCACTATGTGAATTAACAACATAACTAGTACTCAAATAATACTTTATACTTTGTGTTTCTGTGTGGGTGCAAACTGTTGAAATCTTTAGTTAGTATATACTAAATTGCTCTTCTGTATATAAAGATAATTGAAAATGAATCTTGATGTGAATGGGATGGGAGAGGGAGCGGGAGATGGGATGGTTGTGTGTGGGAGGGAGGTTATGGGGGAAAAAGCTGCTATAATCCAAAAGTTGTACTTTGGAAATTTATATTTATTAAATAAAAGTTTTAAAAGGATCATATTGTATCCTAACAATGAAAAAAGAAATAATATAAAGTCATTTGAAAAATAAAAAGTGAGGTTAGGGTGGACATTTGGCCTAGCAGATAATATGCTGATTGAGATGCCCGTGTCCCACATTGGAGAGCTTCGGTTTGATGGCTGGCTCTGGCTCCTGATCCTAGCTTCTTGCTAACACAGACCCAGAAGGGCAGCAGTGTTAACTCATGAAGCTGGGCTCTTGTCACACTTGTGGAAGATCTGGGTTTGAGTTCCCAGTTCCCAGTTCCCAGTTTTGGCCCCGGACCTGGCCCAGAGCCATTGCAGGCATTTGAAGAATGAACAAATAGATATAAGAGGGAGCTCACTCTCTCTCCCTGCCTCTTGCTCTCTCCTTTTCTGCTTCTCACATAAATATTTCTAAAAGTGAGCCCTGCGAGAGACAGCTAACACCATTTTGGATGGCTGCACAATTTTTCCCTTTTAAATCATAAACTATAATGTTGTCTTCCTCTTTATAGGTCAGGGTTGTAAGAAATAGGTGAAATTGACAAGTTGTAAGAAGGAATTTGTTAACCAAAGGAGTTGACAAAAGTGGCTAATTTACCCATGTCATATCTGCACTTTGAAGAAAAGAACACAGCTGTAGTGCCCTATTAAACATGTCAGTAATAAAACTCTTTACAAAGGTTTGGAGCTTTCCAACTTTTAATTTCCATACCCTCATGGAGACATAAGCATCTTGAAAAGAGCCAAATTGCTTCCTAGGGCTGTCAAAGGAGGCTGTGGTATTCAAACACTGCTCATTGCTTCTACAGTCCTCCCATTTTAATGAAATAAAGTGATTATAGTGGTCCCCTTTGCTAAGATTATACAGCATTCGGGAATGCTGCATGTTTTCAGTTGAAGTTCATTTTAGGGGAATTTAAAAATTCAGCAAGCCATAATCGTAACCCAGAATTAAGCTCGTGGTCACTAGGAACAATTTGGCTGTGAGTGATAGAGAGGAAAGAGCTCTACCATGGGCAACTGTGAGGTTAGCTCCTGGTTCTGATCTCGTAGTCACTTGCTGAGTGATTCAGGGCCACTCTCCTCTCAGTAGGCTCCAGTTTCCTCCCCAAGAAATTAGTCTGGTATCTGCATGATGATTGAGGTCCTTTTCTTCCCTGACATTGGATGACTCTTGGCAAGGTAAAGGAGCAAACCTTTTCCAATGAAGCAGTAAGTAATCAAAGCTGGATGCTCAGAAGTCATCTTTTCAAACCTTCCCACAGAATGGAGTTTCTCTGTCTCTCTCTGTCTCTCTGTCTCTGTCTCTCTTTCTCTCTCCTTGTGTGTGTGTGTGCACGTGTGTGTGAAGATTTATTTATTTATTTGAAAGAGTTAGAGATCTTGGGGCCAGTGCTGTGGTGTGGCAGGTAAGCCACCCGCCTGCAGTGCCAGCATCCCATGTGGGCACCGGTTCGAGTCCCGGCTGCTCCACTTCTGATCCAGCTCTTTGCTGTGGCCTGGGAAAACAGGAGAGGTTGGGCCAAGTCCTTGGGCCCCTGCACCAGTGTGGAAAACCTGGAAGAAGCTCCTGGCTTTGGATCAGCACAGCTCTGCCATTGTAGCCATCTGGGGAGTGGGTCTGCAGAAGGAAGACCTCACTCTCTGCCTCTGCCTCTGCCTTTCTGTAACTCTGCCTGTAAAAAAAATAAATAAATCATTAAAAACAAAAAAAGAGAGCTTCCATCTACTGGTTCACGTACTAGATTGGGCAGGCCTAGCCCTAGCCATTGCAGTAAAGCCAGTAGCTTAGAAATCCATCTGGATCTTTCTAATGCTCCACCATTGGCCATCTCTCACTCTCTTTGTATCTGAAAACAAATGAATGTCTCTTGTAGAACATGTGTGGCTCTTGTAAACAATAGATAGTTTTTTAAACTGTAAAAAGAAAAAAATGAGAGAGCTAAGCATTCTTTCCTTCTTGAGCAAACTAAAACATGCTAAGAATTTAATTTGAATTTATAAAGTAACAGTTTATACATTTAACTGAAAATACCTGTACATTTTCTTCTTAGCTATTTTCTGTAAATCTGCCACATGGCAGGCCCTGTACTAATCTCTCTCTCTAGAGATATACCCTTTACAGTCTTTAAATCATGATAAACAATAGGCATTATTATCCCTCCCTCATAGGAAATAAAACTGAAATGCAAAGTTTTTAAGTAACTGGCTTAGGGTTACTCAAGCTGTGGTAGGACTGAATTTTTAATTTATCTGGGTGACCCCAAGCATCATGTATACTTATACACGTATACACACACACACACACACACACACACACATTATGTTTTCAATAATACCACGGTATTTCAAATGAACATTTTGGAAATTCCTTGTATGCATAGGTTTCAAAGTATGTTTACCCCAAAATAAACATATCTTTGAATTCCATGTCCCCTACACCCACTTTGAAATATTTTGAAATGCCTGTGTGTGTATGTGTGTTGAATATATTGAGAGTCTTAAGTAGGTGCAATATTTCCATTTGTAAAAACAATTGTAAAATTAAACTCATTTTGAAGTCCTTTGCATATATACCTCTTAAATATTTAGAAATCGATAGAAATAATAGTTGTTGGCATATAATAATGGGTGTTCAGTTCTGTTGAACAGGTTCTTGGATTTGTGGGTGGACCTGCATTGTAGTTCAAAAAATCGAGCCCCTGTTGTACATAGAGTTTAGACAAGATGAAATGACTTTTTTTTGTTTGTAGTCTCTGTGCCCTTTGACCTAATGCCACAGTCATTGACACAGTAGCTATGTAGGGCATCAGCTTGGTAGAGTGCCAGGACATTAACCCACACTGCCTGCTTGAAAATACATGAGTGCAAGACTGGATCTAACAAACCAAATTTCATGCTAGTCATGTTTTTCAGTAACACCACTAATCTGTAATGACAAACTGAGCATGGTCACTGTCTGCCTTCAGCCTGCTGCAAATGCAACAGGACTTCTGTTTGGGGGCTCTTTGAATGTTTATCTTTATTTATTTGAAAGACATAGGTTACACAGACAACCAGACAGACTGATCATACCCCCACTGGGTTCCTACCCAAATGTCTACAACAGCCAGGACTTGGCCAAATCAAAGCCAGAGAACTGGAACTCTATTTGGGTCTCTTATATTGGTGGCAGGAATCTAAGTACCTGAGCTGTCACTTGCTACCTCCCAGGGTGCAAATTAGCAGGACATTGTGTCAAATGTGGAAGTGGGAATACATTCTGGGCACTTAGATATGCAATGTAGGTGTACCGAGCAATGTCTTAACCCAGTACACCACAGTGTCTGCAATCATTTTTGGACTCTTTGGTAAGCATAGATTCATGTAGGCAGATCATAGAGCTATTACGTGTAATTGATAGCTTTTATAATTATAGGTACATAGGAAAATTTTTTGGAAGATTTATTTATTTGAAAGGTAGTGTTACAGAAGGGGAGAAGCTGAGAGAGGTCTTCAATCTACTGGCTCACTACCCAGATGGTCACAGCAGCCAAAGTGAAGACAGAAACCGGGAGCTTCATCCATGTGTCTCATGTGAGTGCAAGAGCCCAAGTACTTGAGCCTTCTTCCTCTGATTTCCCAGATGCATTTGCTGGGAGCTGGAGTGGAAGTGAATCAGCCGGGAGTTGAAATGGTGGCTGTATAGGATGCTGGTGTTGCAGGCAGCGGCTTAACCCACTGTGCACCAGCACTGACCCTAGGAAATATTGTTTAATTTTAGTAATTAATGCACACGTGAGGTACATGATTCAATAAGTACCAGAATTCTCACTCTCAACCTCACACTCAATTGACCTAATTCCCCAAACAGAAGCAACCATAATGACCAGTATCTTCCAGAATATTCCAGAAATATTCTAGTCATAAGTGCTTATTTACTTTTATTCTTTTCCTTTGAAAAATAACACATTTTAAACAATTCTGTACTGTGCTTGTAAAACAATTTCCTAAAAAAAAATTCCAACCTGTAGGGATAAGTTAATAAATATTTTATTTAAAGGCAACATGCAATGTATTATTATATGCTTGGAATCCTATGTATGGAATTTGTGAAATCTGTTCCTTATATATTAATAAATTTAAAAAACAAAGCCAAGAGGTAAGAGGATGGCAGTGGAGAAAGAATATCTACATGGTAAAAATAACACAAGAAAGCTCAGAAAGTTTGCCCTGTAAGCTAGGGTTTCAATCTCTGTTAATTCCCATGTACCTCAAGTTGTCTGGTGTAGCAAAAGAATCAGAGTTTGGAGTCAGTCTCACACAGAATTTGTTTTCTGCACTAGGCTAGTCAATGGCTAATTGAGAATTCTTACAGGAAACTGCTCAGCCCATTCCTGGGCACATAGTGAATTTCACACAGGAATGGTAAGAATTCCCTGCTGTTTCATGAATCTCTTCTACACTGGTTTGGCTCTACTTCAGCCTGGATCTCATTGCAATATTCCATTTATTGTGAAAAGCTATCTAGTGACAGTTTTCCTCTTCTCCGAAAACAGTGGTCAGCATTTATTGAGTGTTAAGACTGCCTACAAGGAGAAGGGGTGGGAGTGTGGGTGGTAGGGCAGGTATGGTGGGAAGAATCACTACATTCCTAAAGTTGTACTTATGAATACATGAAAGTTTGTATTCCTTAAATAAAAGGTTTATTTGAGGAAAAAGACTTCCTACACTCACAGCAGCCAAGGAGGTAGTTACTGTTGTTGGTGTTACCATTATTTTTAGACCGGAAACTGAGCACTTTGCTCACAGCAACTCCTCCAATAAATGGACCCCAGGCTGCTTGACACTAACATTCCTGTTCCCAGGAACAGGAATGTGTTTGCCTCTTAGTGGATCAAAAAGACTTTCAACCTCACAGAAAATGAAATACATTATGATCACCTCAGCTCACTGCTGGAACATTTCTCTGAAGCTTTTTGAAGCTTTTTGCAGCTTTTTAATATATTGCAACTACAGATAGCCAAAGGAGGCAGCCTTTGACCCCATGTGTCAGAGACCCCATGTTCTTCACTGTGTTAGCTAGCAGGTGAGAGTTTTTATTCAGGTACATTTTTTTGATCTCTGCTACTCCATCTCCAAGTCTTCTATCCAGGAATACCTCTACATCTTTCAATCTCTTGATCACAGCAGGTTCCCTGTAATTCCTGTGGTGCAATGCAAAAAAGAGAAAAGTGTTGACTGAGAATTCCAGCAAACATTATTTAAGCTGGAGAAGAGCACTGCAGATTGACTGTTAGCTCTGGTGGTGCCAGAATGCTTCCTTGTCACCATTCCAGTTTCAGATTTTTATAGCTGTTTAATTACCAACACTATTCCACATTGCCAGGATGTGCCTCTTCGTATACAACTGGAAGTCCAGTGTTGACTGTAACCAGGTATATACACTGCCTACAGTGTAGAGTGTAGACCTTTAATAACTTCTGTTATTTCACAGTAGTGCCAGAAACAGTCCAGGTAATGGCTCTAGTCCCCCCACCTTTTTTTTTTTTGTTAAAGATTTATTTATTTGAAAGTCAGAGTTACACAGAGAGAGGAGAGGCAGAGAGAGTGAGAGGTCTTCCATCCACTGGTTCACTCCCTAGATGGCCGCAACGGCCTGAGCTGTGCCAATCAGAAGCCAGGAGCTTCATCCAAGACTCCCACGTGGGTGCAAGGGCCCAAGGACTTGTGCCATCCTCTACTGCTTTCTTTTCTTTCTTTTTCTTTTCTTTCTTTCTTTTTTTTTTTTTTTTGACAGGCAGAGTGGACAGTGAGAGAGAGATACAGAGAGAAAGGTCTTCCTTTGCCGTTGGTTCACCCTCCAATGGCCACCATGGCCGGCGTGCTGCGGCCGGCGCACTGCGCTGTTCCGAAGGCAGGAGCCAGGTGCTTCTCCTGGTCTCCCATGGGGTGCAGGGCCCAAGCACTTGGGCCATCCTCCACTGCCCTCCCGGGCCACAGCAGAGAGCTGGCCTGGAAGAGAGGCAACCAGGACAGAATCCGGTGCCCCTACTGGGACTAGAACCCAGTGTGCCAGCGCCGCTAGGTAGAGGATTAGCCTAGTGAGCCCTCGGCGCCGGCCCCTCTACTGCTTTCACAAGCCTTAGCAGAGAGCTGGATCAGAAGTGGAGCAGCTGGGACTAGAACCAGCATCCATATGGGATGCCGGCGCTTCAGGTCAGGGTGTTAACCCGATGCGCCACAGCGCCAGCCCCCTCTAATTTTCCCTTTTAAAACTCATTTTTTCCTTATGTACCATGAAAGAAATATGATAGAACTGTTTTCTTTCTGCTGAAGAGTGGTTTGCCTTGTAATGATTATGTGAACAGTCATTTATTTCAAAACACCGACTATCATCTTACATGTTATCTGAAATTCATTAATTTTATCCATTTGAATAATTGTGGAAAACATATTTGACATCAATGTTGAAAGAGGAGATTAAGGTACAGAGAGTTATTTTATACAGAAAAGATCTTTGCTACAGAAATAGGTGGCCCTTTTATAGAGCTGCAAATCAAACATTTTTCCAAAATTTTCATATCCACCGGTCAACAATGTCTCAGAATATCTAGGGAACTGGAGCAGAATGGATCATTTGAGAGCTAAAGTATATTCAGAGTTTTTATGTTTTTTTTAAGAACTATTGGTGTTCAGAGTAGATTTTTTAAATTTGAATGAATACAGAATCTTTAAACAAGGATGAGTGGAATAGTTTGCTTACACTCCCTCTGTGAGTGAGAAAAACTTTGCTTCCTGTTAAATGCATACATGGTAGAAACAGAAGCCCCATTGAAGTGAAAAGAGAGAGGGGTAATAGTTCATTATGTTAAGCATTTAACTCTCAAGTTTATCTTGAACCTGGTCATTTGTCAGATATCAGATCAAACTTCTTTATGCTTTTGGTACCAGTGGTCTACTTTGTCATCGGTGTCAGTGACAATATTCAGTGATTTAATTAATATTGAATTTTCTTAGTGATATTTAAGAAAGATTGCTAGCTGGGAGGATGATGTAGCTGCCTCAAGAAAACAGCCTAGATAATGTTTGATTTCCTTCAGCCTTGTGTTATGATAACACAGGGTGTATTGTAGAACTTCCCAAGGGGCACAACAGTGCTCAACTTCCCAGCTGCCACCACTACCTGCCTGCCCCCTATGCTCTTCTAGGTTAGAGGAGTAGAGTCTGAGACAAGGACTCCAGGGTGCAGGTGGTTTCTCTGGGAGATGGGCGAAGGAAGTGAATGAGAGGCAAGGATTCCATCAAGAGTACACTGTGGAGTTAGTTACTACTTTGAGAAACTGGGGTGAATCTCCTTGGGGACCTTTTGAGGAATTTTACAAATGTACCTGGAAGGTTTCAAGGCAAGAATATTACTCCTGGCCAGCACCGAGGCTCAATAGGCTAATCCTCCGCCTGCAGCACCAGCACACCAGGTTCTAGTCCTGGTTAGGGCGCTGGATTCTGTCCCAGTTGTTCCTCTTGCAGTCCAGCTCTCTGCTGTGGCCCGGGAGGGCAGTGGAGGATGGCCTAGGTCCTTGGGCCCTGCACCCACATGGGAGACCAGGGGAAGCACCTGGCTCCTGGCTTTGGATCGGCATGGTGCGCCAGCCATAGAGGCCATTGTGGGATGAACCAACGGAAAAAGGAAGACCTTTCTGTCTCTCTCCCTGTCCACTCTGCCTGTCAAAAAAAAAAAAAATTACTCCCTAGCTCTGCACCTCACCCCTGCTTCCTCTGCTTGCCTTTCCCTGCCCAGCCTCCCATGAAATGACTTGCTAGAAGGAGTTCTGCAACTTTCAAGATTTTCTGAGGTTTGAGGAGCTGAGAAGCCCTCTAGTGTCTGAGAAGTGTCGTTCAAGGCTGCTGGTGAAGGCAGGTGCACTCAGTCAGCAGTGTGGAAGGGAAGTGGTATGGGACCCCACTGGCAGCTTCATGTGTCCTAACCCCTCCTACTCACCTGCCCTTCATCCCCACCTCCCAGCTTGCTCCTGTGCTGTTCCCACTCTGCCCTGTGCTTTCTCTCCACAGGTGACCTTCCGCATGACTCCCTGTGTTCCTCTCATGCATATCTCCAGCCTCTCTGCTGTGTTCCTAATTCAACTGCAATCCTGCCCCTGCTCCCTCCCTCTCTAGCTAATACCGCCCTTGTCTGGAAGCCTTATCTTTCTTACCTGCTTTCCATTCCCTCAAAAAGCAACTACAAACAGTGGCTTCAAAGCTCAAACATCTTACACTTATACACTGTATTGTGAACTAATCTGCAGCTCTGTGTAAAATCTAGTGCTTCCTTTCCATCAGATTACTGAAACTTCTTCCCTACTCTGTGTTCCCTAGAAGGAAATCCCACCTGAAAATAGCTTTGGAGTTTGCAAGCTGGAATGTGAGGTCTGAGGAGCTCAGCTTTATGTGCATATGTAGAGAGAACTTTATTCAGAGAGTTGCTGGAGACACATACCCTTGCCTAGCAAGGTTCTAGGACTCCATGTTCCAGAGTAGCAGTGAAGGCTTGCAATGGGGCTAATTAAAGCAGACGGGCCTGGGCCCATTGGTACTAACTTTTCCTGAAGTCTGAAGCTAGTCAGGGGATACAAGGGCTCTGATTGGCTGTACTTCCACATGTTGTACCTTTGCAGAGTACCCAGACTGATGAATCTCCAAAGCCTGATATTCTCAGCCATCTTCATAGGTTTTCGCTCTAGCTTTGGGACCCAAAAGATCTTGGCAGAACTACAGTAAGCTCTTTGCTTCGTGGTAAGTGAGCATGCGTTTCTTAGCTGGAACTCCTCCAGCTCTGACTCCATCAAGCATGCCTCTTTGGAGTTCCCAGAGACGTTGCCCATGCTTCCATTGCAGTGATATGTGTTGTAGTAGAATTTCTCTGTTCATGTGCCTGACACCTTCTCTACTTGACTGGACGCACTCTTGGCAGAAACCTTTACCTAGGACTGATTTCCATTTATGGTACACTCAATGTGTCCTAGGCATGATACTAGGGCTCTAAGCATACTTCATTTTCCTTACGGTGGTCCTGATGGGTAGATATTATCTCCAGTTTGTAGATGAGAACCTTTGATGTTGAAATAGCTCAAATATGCCCAGGACACATGAAGGATGGATGGAAACTTGGGCCCAGTTGCCTTTCGTGTAAGTCAGTGCACATAGCAGTGAGCTGTATAGTGACTTCACTGCTTATGCACATATGTCTCTGCCAAAAAACCAAGCAGAATGAACAAAGGCGTATACAAAGTGGACTTAACCTACCCAGGCTTATCTCACACATTTATTTTTACTGTCTGCATTTGGAAGGGATGCCGGCCATATCCCATCCTTCATTACTGAGAAAATATCATGTGCCTTTTCCTTGCTTTATAAAAGTTATTTTGATAGGACTTTTGCATAGTTTGTAACATTTGTGTATTTACTTCCATTTTTAATAAAAAGTTACATGTAGTATGTATGCAAGTAAGTGAGGATACACAGCTTTTTCATATGTGGGTTCTAAATCCATGGTTTCAACCCATTTGGGTCAAATGTTTGGGGAAAAAATAACTGTATTGAATATGTAGAAACCTTTTTTGTCATTCCTTTAACAATACAGCATGTCAGTATTTATAAACCATCCACATTGTATTAAACCTTATAAGCAATCTGGACATTCTTTAAAGTATGCAGAAGGGTAGTGTAGGTTCTGTGCAAACTCTATATCATTTTACCCAAGGGACTTGAGCTTCTGTGGATTTTGATATTATTGGGGGATCCTGGAACCAATCCTTCACAGACACTGAGGGACTGTAATATATGTAAAACATCATGTCATATGTAACTCATCTGAACCTGCCTTGTCCATTTAGCAACAAGTAACACTGTGAATATTCTTGCTTATGAAAATATCACTTTTCTGATACAGAGTGGAAAAGTGTTGTGATAAAATGATTAGACTGGGGAGAAATTTTGAAGTCACACCTTAATCTGGACTAGTGGTCTCATTTCTTTCCTCACAAGGAGATCTATATAAAACATCACAAATAGAATAAACAAAAGTTGTATTGGGGCTATCTTTATATAAATTATCTCATAAATGCAGCTGTATCACATTCGCTTGTTAAAAAGCCAGCCGAGTAGAGTAATAAGGCTACTTGTGTGAAGCCAATTAGACCTCTGTTTTAATTGGAAGTTAGGGATAGCAGCCGAAGTTTTATGCATGCCTTGGCATCTTATTTTCATTCTGGGAGTGGGAGGATCATGGTCTGCACAGGTCGGTCTTTGTCGATGCTCATCACTATTTAAGAGATGCCATTGCAATGAGCTAAGCACATGCTGCAAGACAGGTGAGACTTCGAGGTCTATGCAGAAAGGCAGTGGCCCAAACCTTAGTGCTCCAGTCTGTCTAGTCACAGTTAAATACATAAGTGTCAACTTTTATTACCATTTCTTGAAAGTCATTTTTCATGTAAAAATGAAATTTAACCAAATATCCATATAATTCCTTAAAGTGCATTTTACAGAAATCTAGGGTTCCATAACTCTCTAGGGTTTTCTAGAATTCATCTAGGAAATGACTAATTTAGCTTCTCTTGAAAATCTCACTATTTGTAAAAGCTGCAAAAACAGGAAGCCTACTCACAACTGCCTCAGAAATACACCCAAGTCACCCAAGTATTTAAAACCTCTAATTATGGTCCAAAAATTCTTCCTCATGCCTCACTTAAGTCTCTTAAGCTGCTGCCTAAGCTTAGTATAGTACATAGAAATTCTAAGTACGTAGTACTTAGAAAACTCTTGTTGACTGATTGAGGCTCATGGCTGTGTTGAGGAGTAATGTAATCGATCATTCTTCTCAATAAATGATATGCTTCCCCAACTGCTGACTTGGTGTTATGACTACCCATGAAGGGGCAGCTTCATTTGTTGATGAGGCTAATGTCCTGCCACTGCAGTATCTACCTTGTTAAAGTACCACTGTACAGAAGACGCTTGAGTTGATACATTTTCATAGTTTGAGTATGTAAAAGATACTGATCTATGCCCTTCATGACACTTCCCGTGAGTCTTTAATACATCTTATCCTAAGAACATAGGATAAACTTGGTTGTAGTAGATCAGACAGAAAGAAAAGCCCATCATTGACCTGTCTACTTGAGTGAATAATTGACTGCTCAGTAGTTGTCTTGGCAGTTGGATTCATTTGCAGCAGATAGAAACAGGAGATGGTAGGCAGGGCTGAGGAATTAGGCATACACCCATTTGTGAGAATATGGTCACAAAGGCAGGGTTGGGAATATGGTTTTAGCTGGCTATGTGTTGTGTAGAGGGTGCTTAAATCTTTCCAGCCATGTCAGCCTTGTGGGAGAACTAAGAATGATGCTGGACCCTCAGACAGGAGCCAGCAACTGAGCTGGAGGGAAGAGACAGTTTGAGTGCCAGGGAAGGTCTAATGCTTACTATTATCTGCACCACACTCTCAGGACATAGCTGCAGCTGTCCTGAACACAGCACACCAGCTGATGATTTTCCTTAGACAGTGGGCCTGCCTTGTCTTGCTGTTCACCCTTTTGCCCTCCTCCATATATTTGTTGCATCACTTCTCTCCAGGAGGTACGATGGTGTCCCCAAGCATTTGCAAACTATGTTCCAAACCTGGTAATAAGTATAACCTTTTCATTGAAAGGTACGGATAATTTGAAGTTATTTGACAAATAAGAAGATCATAACTTTTGGCTTTATAAGTCTTGGCTACCACTCATGTAATTGGATTTTTACTTGAGAAAGAGAATAAAGGTCAGGCATATCCCATGGCATGAGGAATGATACAGGCAAAGGTGAAATTTGAGTAAATCACTAAGCTTAGGGAAAATGATAGACACCAGCATTCCATATTAGCTTTTCTCCCCTCCCTGTCTCTCTCTCCTGACACCCTGATTTGTGATACCTAGATAAACCTCCGAAATGTACCAAAATCCTTGCCAAAGGATCTGTTTTTTGGGGAAGCCAAACTAATACAGTGAGTTCAGCACTGAGATCTCCTTCAACTGAAAGTGCCATAGCTTTGGGAACTTAATCAGCTATAAACCTGGGGTAGCAATAGACACAAACCAACCAGTTTGTCCATCCAAGAAACTAGGAATGTGCCTGGGGCAGAGGACTTGGACAAGTATAGAGACAAAGATTAGGAATAGTAGATTGGTACCCAGTTGTGGCAAACATTGATTACCAGGTTAACAAGTTCATTATTCAATCATTCTGCTGTTGTACAAGCTTTTCTTTAACCCCACTGTTGACTTCTGATATGGGGTAGTTGGGGTTTAGAGGAGATCCCAGTCAATGGCCTTCAGTGCACTTTTTGAGCCACAGCATTGGCGGTGTTCTGGAATCATAATGTCAAGATAGAAGAGACTAACCTTCCTTCCTCCCTTCCTTGTGAAGAATTGAGATTGGTTTTCTTTAAAACTTGTAGCATCTGGAGTTGATACATAACTGTAGTGGAAAGTACTCATTTTGATTTCTTCCTTGTGGTTTTCATTCCTGTTAACTTCTTGATTGGTTGGAGTAGCTCCAGAGTACCTCCACCTAGCCCTCTAACACCCTCCCTTCCTGTCTGCCACCGCTCAATCACCCTTAGTCTTTCTTTCCCTTCCCCTCCCAAAAGCACTTAATGGGAAGGGGATGTGGTTAGAACCAGACCCATGGCCAGGGAATGAGTGAAGATGGAGGTCCAAATACTGTAGGTCTAAATGTTAATGTTACCAATCAGCATTGCAAAAGTTAATATATATTTGGCCACCTTGCTAAGTCATACTGAGAATTCCCAGGTTCCTTGGATCTTCACTCCAGAGCACAATGGAGAGAAAGGTGGTGGGAGCCTAGGGACTTGATGGTGGTATATTGTGGTTCAGTGGCCCTGAGGAAGACAGAAAGGGAGGAGGGATGATTTGGGGCCCTGGACCCAGGGCTTGGGCCAATTAGGCAAGCTCAGATACCTGAGGGGCACATGGGCTCCAGGTAGGCATTTCCCACTGCTCTAGAGGACTCTTCACCCCATGGGGAGAGGTGTAGCCAGAGAAAATGCAGGGCACAGGCTTCCCTTACCTGGTTCAATGGCAAGCCTTCTCAGAGCCTTGCTTCCGCCTCAGACCCATCCAGGCACTGATGAAGTGCTCCCTTCTTGGAGCCACCTGAAGAAAGAGGGCTTTGTTTTCCATCCCATTTTCGTTTTCTCTAAAAAGATGCTGCAGATCATCTTGTGGGGATGGACTAGCAGCTTCTGATCCTGGCCCTGTTTCTTTGCCTAGAGCCATGTGATTGAAAGCACATCAGCTTAGAGCATCTCCATCAATAGAACTGAATCTGGAGTGTGGTAAGGCAATGTGGAAACAAAAAAAGAAACTGATGAACAGGAGCTTTTGTCACATTTCCTGGGCCATTGCAGTCACCCAAGCATTCCTTTGGGCTGGGCCACCTCAGCATGGGCTGTATTTTTCAGCTCTCAATGTATGCAGTAGGGGAACCGTCTTATTATTGAGTGGGCTGTTGGAACGGGGTTCAGTGGGCTGCATCTCAGCCTCTGTGCTAGCACGTGATATTTCATATCATCTAGGCAGGACTGAAGGGAACATTAAACTGCATTTCCATTATCATTGAGGTCCTTAGTGGCCTGAGGATCAGAATGAGAGCATTCTAATCAGTCTGCCTAATGTTTTCCTGGGCAGCCTCCCATAGTCCTTTGCTGAGTTTGCACGGGAAATCTGAATCACCTTTCTCAGTACAAAAGAGGGTCTGCAAGAAGGTCTGAAGACTGAAGCTTGCAAGACTCAGTGATAAGTTAAAGGACCTTGTATTATGGACAAAAGGGTCACTTCTGGGTAACCTAAGGATTTCTGCAGAGGGGATTGGCATTCTTGAATTGAATATTAAAATCCGAGAAAACTGCTGTGAGAGGATAAGTAAGGAAATTAATGTTCCAAGAAGCCCCGACTCTGGTCCTCTTGGCCTTTGCCCTCGTTTGAATTATTTAGCAGTCGCCAAATCACTTAATCTTACTAGAAAAATCTTCCCTTCTCCATTCTGATGCATGATAGTTTAGAATTCCAGGTTGATGGGGCCATGGACATCTAAACTGAATACCAATGTTATGCTTAGTTCCTAAGGTGCTGTGCCCCAGACTCCCACCTCCATGGGAAACCTCCAATGAAAAGAAACTCACTGTTGCTCTGGACAGAAACAGTAAATTCTTATTACTATCAAAAGTCCTTATTATCTACCAAAATTCTGAAAATCAACTGCCTCAATATGAACCTAAATCTTGCATGCTCAAAAGGGGATACACACTTGCAAAGTCAGCAGCAAGAGTCCATTATAAATTACTAGGATTGACCTTCACAGAAATAGAATATTTTGCTGACAATGTTGGCCAAGGAATCAGTTTTGTTCTGTATAAATGTGTGTAAAGAAAATATCATTATGCCAGTGGTTTAAGTAAGGATAGAATGGTTAAATTACTGATGTGAGAAAACACTTTGAAGCGTATTTCAAATGAAAATTGTCAATAATCATGATACAAATGAAAATTATCAATAATCATGATAGTAGTGAAATTCTGGACATAATCGATTATTCATCTTCAGTCATTCAATCTGTGGCAGGCATGCTTAAAGTGGAAAATTTGTTCTTATATTCATTCACTTATTCATACATTCACCAACAATTTGCTGGTTCCAAACTATGATTCTGGCCCTAAAACAATGAGACTAAAGATAAGCATGTCTTCCCCTAGAGAAAAGAAGCCCCAATTCTGGTGGAAGAGACGATTATGGAAACCAGTCATCATGACTCACTGAGGGAGGGATGCCTGGGGTTCTCCTGAAACTGAGGGAAGGCACCTGGATTAAATCAGAATGAGTTTCCCAAGGGAGATGTCACTGCCATCACAGATTGACATCAACTGTTGCTGTTCATCACCTTTTCCAGAGTCCTTACTTCCTTGATGAGTTAGAGATTTGTCTTTTTGATTAACCTCAACTGTGATTACTTTCTCAAAACATTGCCTCCATGAAAGTAGAACAGTATCATGAATATAGGGCATGCTTAATAAATATGAAACAATGAGGGGAAGAAAGGAAAGAGAATGGTGCCACCTCTCTTACCTGTCATTTCAGCCTCTGTAAGTCAGACTCTCTGATCTGTGGCAAGTGATTCTGTATTAATGCTTGACATCACACCAAATCTCGTATAGAAATTTGAGTTCTGCATACACTTTTTCATAGCATCCTCATCTTTTGCTTACAATTCCTTTAACAGGAACACCTTGAATTCATGAAGCCCAAGTCTGTTTTTTTTTTTTTTAATCTTTAACCACTTTTCCTCACATTCACAATCCATGTGAGACAAATTAATTTGCTGTTGTTTATGGGCGTCCACTGAGTAACAGCCTTACTTTTTGATGAGAACCATGGGTCTTGAGTATTGAATAAAAACAAATTGGAAACCTCACTTAAATATAGGCAATTTATTCTTCATCAACAGTTAGAATAATGAACCAAATTCCCTGTTTCTTTCACAAGGATATTGTGTACTTAATGAGCCCAGGCAAACACATGATTTGACTTTTTCGTGCATTTGGGCTAAGTTTGTTTGGATAAGGGAAGGGGTTAATATCAAAACTGAATGTCCTTGAATGCACTTTATTAAAGGAAATGGAACTATGCGTGTAGAGGGAAAGGAAGAGATATAAGATAAAGGTTGTTTTAAAAAAAATAACATACAGTTGAGTATTGGAACAGAATTCAACTGATAGTGATTTATGCCTTTGGGGTACATGAAATTTCCTCAAATTGTGCTATTATGTAGCTCATCTTTTCACAGAAATTCAAGACTGCTGACAGATCAAGCGGTTTAATATTTCAGATCCTTTCAGCGTTTCACAAATGCAATAAATATCAAGGTGGCTTGTGTTGAGTGTAGGAACAGATGTTGTTTCCGCAGGAAGCAGAAGGGAAGCTTACACCCACAGGCTTGCGACAACTTTGAGATTTCCTCTATACCTTTCTCGAAATGTGACTTGATATTTTTGACTATGATCAGTTAATAAATTTAATACCTCATGAAATTTCCTTTGAAGGACAGCATTCTTGCCTAAGTTGTCTTCTAGATAAGAGACCATTTCCAAAGCATATCTGCCTGCTAAACTTTTTGCTTGAAGGCTCTGAATGTATCTTTACACATGACCTTCTAAGTCTGATTCTAAGGTATTATCTTTTAGGAATGGTGCCTACTTCTTATCTCAACTTTGAAGATCATGGTTTTAAAGTAGAATGCCTCTGAAAGGATTTACCTATGTACCTCAATGATTGTTTCCTCATGTGCTATATACTTAACTACTTGACCAAATCACCCTCCGTGAAGTGCAATATTGGTATTGTACTTGTGAGGGTAGGCTCTGGTTCTCTTGGGAAAATTCAGTTATGCAGCTTGGCATAGTTAGCACACACATTGGCTCCTGCTGAAGACAGTGTTATGGATGGCTTTTCACACTCTGGTCTCTCAAATGTGAAATGATGTAGTAAAGGCTTCATCTCTGCAGGAGGTAAAAGGAAATGTTTCATAAATATGCCTGAAAGGTACTTTTGGAGTCTCTGCAGATGAAAAAATTAATTTTGACCTAATAGTTTAAATTCAACTAAAGTTAACCAAAAATTCAGATACATAGGTACTTCAAAAAATTTGTAGGGAAATGGAATTAAAAGATAAACTTATTTTGATACAAAAAAACAGCTGAAATCCATGTATTGTTTTTACTATGATAGACATTTTCATTAATAGATATTTTTAAAGACCTCCTGAATACATGTTTCTAGAATGGAATGATCTTAAACATATAAACAGTATGGAATGAGAGATGCCAATAATGAAGTCCTTTCTCCAAATACGTTCCAGCTATAATAGAGTTAGATATTCCTCCTCATGGCCTTAGCACTTTCCTGTACCTTGGTTTCTTCTTTGAAATTATAACTCTTTTATATGGGGCCCTTGTATGGGTAATAATGTGCATCATCTCTTTTAATGCTTGCATCATACTGTTAATTCTGTGAATGACCTGTTGTTACAGACTCACCATGAGTGAAGCTCAAACATACCACGTTGGGTGAAAGAAACTAGACGTGCACCAGAAAAAGCACATAGTGTGTGCTTCTATTTATAGAAAATTGTAGAATCGGCAAATCATAACAGAAATCAGGTCACTGGCTATTTTTTTGCTTGAAAAAGAAGGGAAATGTCTAGGCTGATGGAAATGTTCTGTGTCTCAACATGTCTTCATGTAAACTGAAACATGTTAAGATCTTAGCATTTCACTCTATGTAAATTGGAACCATTTAAAAAAAATAGTATTACTATGGAGTATGTATAGGTGAAGAGGTTGAAAGAAAGATTAAATTAGTTGTTTATCCCCATGCATATGCAAAACAGAACTCCTCAACTTTCATAGCCCTGACTTTTAAGTCCAGCTGTTTTACTCTAAAACAAATCCCAAGAATGCTAATATTTATATTATTCCACTATTAGAGTCAGTGCATTTTCAGATGCTGTTCTTACTGGGAATAAAGACAAATTTCTGAAACCACAGGAGTTTCACCCTGGAAAGGGTGAAGAGGGCCAGCATCACAGATCCACAGACTCTGTCACAGTTAATGGCGAGTGCTGGACCCTATAGCCCTGAGTTCAGATCTCCACTCTGCAACTTTTTGTGCATGTGATGTTGGACAACTAAACCTACCTCAGCTTCAGCTTCTTCAAATGTAAAAACAAAAAATAGGGCATAAATGCAGTCCTTCATACAAATTCACAGATGTATATTAATTTTCAGTGAATGTTTGCTATTATAATTCTTGGTTTTTGAGTTTTGGTATAAAGAAGGAAGAAATGTGCTTGTGATATTGGCATGTTTAATGTGACGACAATGCCTCCATTGTGAAATTTTTGTCTACTATATTTTTCGAAATGGCTGTGTAATTAATTTATCATCAGGTTAAAGAAATGAACATGAAACTAAGGTTCAGCAATTTTAGTGATTCGTTCTCTGCCCTTGTTTGGCAACAGGAATCACTGAAAATTTTAGGGTTGTGTGTACCACATGCACTGCATGAATAATGTCATATATTTCAAAATTCATTCAAGTGTAATTCACTTATAAATCTATAATTCCATGAACTCTGAGCATGAATCACTGAAGGGTGTGTTAATGTTTATGAATGATTGCAGATCTAGAAGGAACTATTTCTTAGAAATAATCAGGAAATTACATAGCATGCTAGGTGGACTTTCTTAAAGCCAAGATTCCATTTTAAGAGTATTAGGGTATTTTCCAAGGATTAAACATGGAAAAAAAAGAATCCTTTTTTGTTGTTGTTGTTCTTTTAATATATGACTTAGAGGATAAACTGCTTTGATGGTAAAGTTTTATTCTCCATCCTGTCTGTGTTGTTATAGATAGCATATTAGACTATAAATACTTGATTATATATCAGATACTTCTAAGCTACTCCGATCACAAATTCTACATTGGCTTGTAGTCTTGTCTGACAAGGTAATATATTTAGATAACCATTGTCTGCTGAACAGAAAAGAAAAAAGTGAAAAGTTCGGGCCCTGATAGAAATTAAAACACATTCTTCCGTGGCAGAAATATCTGAACTCTTGTCTGTAAGATACCTGACTACATCCATAGCTACTGCTTACATGGTGGGTTTGCATGGAAGGAAATCTGGGAACTCAGTTCAGCAGGTGACCTGCGAGAGTGCTCAGTCTATAACTCGCAGACAGCTTTCCCATGTAGTAGCCTGTAAGCTTTGTTCTGAGGGAACTCTGGGACTTGGGGGTATTGTGTGTACTTTGTCTTAGGGCAACAAAATGATTTTTAAAAATTATATAATATTTAAAGATGTTATACATGGGATACATCAAGGAATCTTTCAGCCTGTAGAAAACTGTTAAGTCTTATATCTAGGATTAGTCCTATCACCGTATTCGTACTTGTCAGCAGAAACGTGAATCATAAAATTAGGAAAAGCTGTGACAGAGATTAAAGAGTATCAAGACATAGTTAAAATTAATAGGATCTCTATTCCACAGTGCAGTGGGGCAACTGTAGATCATAGTATGGTATAGGGAGCTGGAAGTGAGTTAATGGGCTCCAAACATGGGCGAATAAAATGGAGGTGGTGATACTGCTTGCCTGGTTTTAGCACTATTTCCATATGCATCTGTTGAAATACTGCACTGTACCCCATAAAGATGTACACATACCAATCACATCCTTCCTCTTTTTTTTGTAAAGATTTATTTGAGAGATAGAGTTACAGACAGAGGGCAGAAAAGACAAAAAGGTCTTCCATCCCCTGGTTCACTCCTCCCCGAAAATGGCTGCAATGGCCAGAGCTGGGCCAATCCAAAGCTAGAAGCCAGGAGCTTCTTCCAGGTCTCGCACATGGGTGCACAGGCCCAAGAACCCGGGCCATCCTCTGCTCTTCCAAGCTGTAACAGAGAGCTGGATAGGAAGAAGGGGCATCTGGGATATGAACTGGTACTGACATGGGATGCTGGTGCCTCAGACAGAGGCTTAGCCCACTACACCCCAGCACCGGTCCCAATCAAATGCTTCTTGACAAAAAATTGGCTTGACATATTGGCTTGCCCCAACCAGCCTTGTTGAAACTTGGCTTTGTTTTCTGCCAACGAATATCTGGAGTCCAGTGTTCTGCCACACTCAATGGTTTGTCCCTCAAACAAGCCAAAAATATTTTTTGCTTTGGATACTTCTTCAAGTTCAGGGATGCTTGGGATGACCATGTCCCAGTTTGGACAGTCTAGGTTTGCGTCCCAGCTCTACTCCCATTCCAACTTCCTGCCAGTGGGAAGGCTAGAGGCTTAGGGAGTTCAGAAAAATGTTCCACTTAGCCTTTTGTGGAGCAGTAAGGAACATGAATGAGACTGCTCTTACTCAAAGTCTGCAATTTTTTTAGCTGAACTATACTAGTTCTTGAATGAACCAGTAGGCTTCCTGTTTAGTTTGGGCTTTTCCCTTCAATACCCACAACCTCCTCCCTCTTCTTCCTGGCTCCAAGATTAGATCAGAGGACACAGACAGTGTTTTAGAATAAGAGGAAAGGTTTAAGTCATCTGTTCAGTTCAACAGCTTTTTCCCTCTTGAGCTTTGACCTTTACATTTGCCTTTTTGGCTGGTCCTCAGATGTCTACAAAGAAAGTCAGAGGATGGAGGGAAGATGGATAACTTGTGATATAAGAAAAATCACTCGGATTACAACCTGTAAAATGGCTCTAGGTGTAATATATCTGCTCTGTCCTCCTGTTCTTGTTCTCTATGTCCGTTTCTGAGAGATTTGCCTTAAGTGGAAAAAGCAAAAGGAACCATCATTAGGGTATATTTTTTCTATATATTACAGACACTTTACATTTTTATATATATATATATATATATATATATATATATACACACATACACACACACACACATATATATACACATATACACACACACACATATGGGGGGCAGGCTTAAGAGGTATAATAACCCAATAATATTAGTATGACTTTCTTCTTTTTTTTTTTTGAAAGAGTTACAAACAGAGGGAGACATAGAGATCTTCAGTCTCCTGGTTCACTCCCCAGATAGCCACAATGACCAGCATGGAGCTAGGCAGAAGCCGACTGCTTCATCCGGATATCCCATGTGGGTAGCAATGACCCAAATTCTTGGGCCATCTTTCAAAGCTTTTCCCAGACCATTAGATGACAACTGGATCAGGAGTGAAGCAGCCAGGACATAAACCAGTGCCTACATGGGATGCCAGCATCGCAGGAGCCTGCTTTACCTGCCACACCACAATGCTGGCTCCTCTTTTCTTCTCTTTCAAGAAAAAATTATCAAGCTTAGAGAACTTTAAAATTTACTAATAGCTCTTTGAGGAGAGAAGATTCTAAGATCTGATGCTAAAAGGCAGATTGGCACAACCCAATATGGAAAAAAGGACTTCAAAGCAAACTAAGGCTTGAATGGAACACAGTGACTTTGAGGCTGTGGGGTCTTAAATTATGGACTTGTATGTTCTCATCTATAAACTGCATAATAAGAGATCTATTTCACAAGGCTATTGTGAGAATTAGAAGTCATTATCTAGGTAAAAGCTTGAATATTTTGAATATTTTGTCTGTATGTGTTAACCTCTATAATTGTTAGGCTACATTTTCTCTCACTGGGACCAAGATAAAGCTATGACTTCTTTGCAATTCTGTCTATAGACCTCTGTTCCTTCATGGATGTCTTACCCATATCCCAGACTTTACATCTGCACAATTGAAATAGTTTACTCTCATACCCCAAACCTGAAATTCTAACTATTTCTGTCCTTTCTAATTATATCTCTGTGTACCTATAACCAAGATAGTTAAAGTCTCCAATTTTATAGATAAGGAAGGTTATAAATAGTAGAGTATTAGTAGAGTGAAATGGTTTGCTATCACACACTGAATTGGAACTTCAGCTATGATAAATTCAGGTGCTCTAGTCTACCCATCCCTTCCTGTTACACTCACTCAGACTTCAGACATTTAATTTCTTTTTAACTTTTCCTTTCTTACACCTTGAATTTCTTCTTGATTTTTTTTGACAGGTAGAGTTAGACAGAGAAAGAGAGACAGAGAGAAAGGTCTTCCTTTGTTGGTTCACTCCCCAAATGGCCGCTATGGCCGGTGCTGCGCCGATCCGAAGCCAGGAGCCAGGTGCTTCTTCCCAGTCTCCCATGCGGGTGCAGGGGCCCAAGCACTTGGCCAATCCTCCACTGCCCTCCTGGGCCACAACAGAAAGTTGGACTGGAAGAGGAGCAACCGGGACTAGAACCCGGCACCCATATGGGATGCTGGCGCCACAGGCGGAGGATTAACCAAGTGAGCCATGGCGCTGGCCCCGCTTCTTGACTTTCAACATGGCCTGGAACTTCCAGTGTAGGCTGCACATGATGATAATAGAGGCTATCATTATTTCAGTCCTAATTTTCAGGGATAAGGTTGCAACAATTCCACATTTAGAATGGTCAGTGTCCATTTGTTTTTTCTTAAGTGGATATTCTCTGCCAAGTTAAGGAAGGTATCTTCTACTTCTAACTTACTAAGGGCTTTATGTTGTTTTCCCGCTAGAGTTTATAAAATATGAAATAAAATGTACTTATTCGAGAATTCATATATTTTTCTCCTTTTATCAGTTAATATACTAAATGACAATTATATATTTTCTACTGTTTAACTGTATTCTTCTGCATTCTTCATATATTCCAACTTGGTCATTACTCTACTACTGTCTTCTTTATTTTTGGACTTGCTTTGTTTACATTTTGTTTAGTATTTTTGCATTTATTTTTTACGAGTGAAATGAATTGCCAGTTTTCCTTTATGAAGTTTGCCTCTCTGGCTTTGTTATAATTATGCTAACTTTATAGTGTAAGTTAGAGAACATCTTTATGCTTTATGAATTTTGAATTATTTTCATCTACTTGAAAGACAGAGGTAAATTGTCCATATGCTGGTTCACTGCCCAAATACCTGCAAAAATCGGGCTATGTCAAGCCAAATCCTAGAGGCCAAAACTCAATCTGGGTCCCCCTACTTGGGTGGCAGAGACCCAAAATTACTTGAGCCATCATCGCCTATTGCCTGCCAGAGTGTGCACTAACAGGAAGCTGGACTGAAAGCAGAGGTGGGACTCAAACCCAAGAGCTCCTATATGGGATTGGCCACCCCAAGTGACATCTTTACTCCTGGGCCAGATGCCTTCCTCAGACTCTTTATTCAGTACCAGAGCAAATTTAATATTTGAAAGAGCTAGTCTTTACAAAATTGTTAGAATTCACCAATAAACTTTGGTTCTGATGTTTTTATGCTTTATAAGAATTTTAACCAGCATTTCTGTTCCCTTAAGAGTTCAAGACTAATTATGTTCTCTATTTCTATTTTGTCAGTTTCAGTAAGTTTATCTTTTCTAGGAATTTATGAACTCTTGAGTTTTCAAGTTTACTACCATAAATCTGTCGAAAGTATTCTTTGGAAATTTTAGAGGTTATTTTCTATTGTATCTTTGATAGTTTCCCCTTTCATTTATACTGATTTTGTGTTCCCATTTTCATTGCATCCTATTTGGCAGAGGTCTGTCTACATTTTAGTCTTTCCTATACAACTTTAGATGTTTCTTTATGCCAGTTGTGGAATATCTTGATATATCAAATTTAATTCTAATGTAATCATTGTTACAGGATATGTGTAACCCTCCAACCCATATCTATAGATTTTCCCCAGCATAAGCAGCAACTCATTGCTCAGTAGGCATGAAAATATAATCCCTGTCTACATGTTACTTGAACTACTTGTACTACTTGTACTTTGACAGTTGTGATTATTGTGAAAGGGACTTTCTAATTAGATTTAGAAAATCCTAATCTTGTGCTTAGGTGAGGTAGGATGTTTAAATTCTCTGAACCTCAATTTGCCTGCTTTTTATTGTTATGCTTTCTTATGGTCTTATTTGAGTTAAATCTTGTGAGGTCTGATGCTCTTGGCTCTGATAGTCAAATCCAAGAAGGTTGCAGAGTCCTGTCCTGTGACATCCTGATCTAATTCTTATTACTCATCTAAAACAGTAGGCCAACCTGTTTGACCTCTAGGAGAAAACCCATTGTAGAAACCAAGTGAGATAAGTTCAGGTAAGTCCTATATAATTATTCTGTAGAGCAAGATACATTTATGTGTATGGTTTTTTGGAAAGATGGTAGAATTTGGTGAAGAAAGTTGTTAGACTTTCACTTTGTTCTGTAAAGAGAAGTTTACTTTTGCTCCCAGTTCTTGTCAAGGGCCTTCTTTGCTTGTAGACTCCTGAGTAACACATGGCGTTATATGCAAGTGCATGTGTGTATGTGTCTATGTCCTCTGGTCTATTTCTCTATTCTTATAAAACCACCAGAATTCAACCATGGGGATTCTACCATGATGATCTTATCCAATCCGAATTGCCTCCTGAAGGCCCTACCTGTAAACATCAGAATTGAGTGTTTCTAACTTCTTAGTAACTCACAATAGGGGTGCAACTCTAACACAAATTTTATGGGGGAAAAAACCATATTCACATCACAGCAGAGGCCAAATGAGCAAGGTATCCAAAGTTCTAGCTTCCTCCTAGCTTGGAAAAAGTTGCTAGACTGTCACTTTCCATTTCTCAAGGAAATAGATGGATAGTTGTAAAAGACTTTTTTATGTATTCATGTTTCAGATGGAGATGAAAAAAATCACGAAATGAAATTTCATGCATGTAAGTGCTGTAAAGCACTTTTTAAATAGCAGGTATTCATAGAATTGGATAGCTTGATGGACCCTATTATTTAAATATTCTCCCTCACCAACTCCCATACACTCGGGTGCTTCTATAGTTAGTTTGGATCTGCAGTATGTCCAGAGTAAGGTAGAAACGAAAAAGCCCTCATATCTTGTCCAAGCCTGTCCCTAATAGTGATATTGTTTATTTAATGTGGTTCCCTTTGAAAAAGCTTTATGAGTCTGAGCTTCTGTTACTGAAAAGTAACTGCACACCTACTGAGCCCTAAGTCTGATTTGCAGGATGTTAGTACCAAGCTATACCTGGAATAATAGAGTTTTGTCTTCCTTAGATCAGAGAGGTGCTTCCTGCCTTTTGACGTAAGCCACATTCACAAGGTGATTGATCTTCCTTCTGTCTAGTAAATGTGAAAACAAACGTTCAGACTTGAGTATTCAGACATCCTTTCAGGCTGTTATTCACTACCTTCCTTAGATTTTAGGGGATAGCTGTTTAAATAGTTGCTATATTTTCCCAAAGAAGAGCAATTACGATTATTTGTGAAGGTAGAGAGCTGGCTGGCAAATTGTTAAGGCAGCATCAATGTCATTAATTCATGCCCTATCCTTACTAGTATCTAATGAATGATTTTTGCAGTATATTTTGTGTGTATAGCATTATATTCTTTTTCCCAGAAAACTTTCATTTAAGGTCTACTAACTCACATATTTCATAAATACAACTTCAGGAACATGGTGATGCTTCCTATCCTTATTCCTCCTCCCTTTCCTATTCCCATTCTTATTTTTTACTAAGATCTATTTTCTAAGAGTTCAACAAATAGTATGGAAAAAAAACTTCCTCAACAGTCAAGACAAGGGCCATTCCAAGTCACTGCATCTCAAAGTGTCAATTTCATTTTTGTAGATTACCTTTTGGGTGCTCTATCAGTTACCACAGATCAAGGAGAACATATGGTATTTGTCCTTTGGGGACTGGTTTATGTCACTAAGTATGATTTCCAGTTTTATCCATTTTGTTTCAAACTACAGGATTTCTGCTTTTAAACACTGTGTAGTATTCAGTGATGTACATATCCCATAATTTCTATATCCAGTCTACAGTTGACATGCAGTTGTGTTGATTCCAAATCTTAGCTATTGTGAATTGAGCTTCAATAAACATGGGATACAGATAACTCTTTCATATGCTGATTTCATTTCCCTTAAATAAATTCTCAGGAGTTGGATGACTGGGTCATATGGTAGGTCTATATTCATATTTCTGAGGTATCTCCATATTGTTTTCCACACTGCCTTTACCAGTTTACATTCCCACCAACAGTGGATTAAGGTACGTTTTTCCCCACATCCACAGCAGCAATTTGTTGATTTCTATATGAAGGCCATTCTAACGGGGATGAGGTGAAAATTCATTGTGGTTTTGATTTTTATTCCCCTGACAGCTAGTAATCCTGAGCATTTCTCATACTCTTTTGGCCATTTGGCTTTCCTCTTTTGAAAAATGTCTTAAGTCCTTATTCCATCTCTTGACTGGGTTGTTCATTTTGTTGTTGTTGACTTTCCTGATCCCTTTACAGATTCTGGTTTTTAGTCTTTTATCAGTTGCATAGCTTGCAAATAATTTCTCCCAATCAGTTGTCTCTTCACTTTGCTAAGTGTTTCATTTGCAGTGCAGAAGCTTCTCAATTTGATGTAATCCCATTTGTCATTTTTGGCTTTCATTGCCTGTGCTTTTGGGGTCTTTTCTAAGAACCCTTGCCTATGCCAGTGTCTTGCAGGTTTTCCCCAATGTTTTATAATTACTTAAGTGTATTAGGTGGTAGATTTTGGGCTTTGATCCACTTTGAATGGGCTTTTGTGTAAGGTGTAAGGTAGAAGTCTTGCTTCATACTTCTGTATGTGGAGATCCAGTTTAACCAGCACCATTTGTTGAAGAGACTGTTCTTGCTCTAGGGATTGGTTTTAGCTCCTTGGTCGAATATAAGCTGTTTGATGTGTTTGGATTGATTTCTGGCATTCCTATCTTGTTCCAATGTCCTATTTTTTTTTTTACCAGTGCTAGGCTATTTTGATTCTAACTGCCCTGTAGTATGTCTTGAAATTGGTATTTTGATGCCTTCAGCTTTGTTTTTCTTGTATAAGATTGCTTTAGCTATTCAGGGCCTCCTGTGTTTCCATATGAACTTCAGCATTATTTTTTTTTTTTAGATCTGAGGAGAATGTCATTGGTGTTTTCATTGGTATAACATTAAATCTGTAATTTGCATTTGATAGTATGGGCATGTTGATGATGTTGATTCTTCCAATCCATGAACATGGGAGAATTTTCCATATTTTTGTGTTTTCTTATATTTCTTTCTTTAATGTTTTTTTTTAAATTTTCATTGTAGAGATCTTTGATAACCTTGACTAAATTTATTCCAAGGTATTTTTTGTAGCTGTTGTGAATGGGATTGATCTTAGAAGTTCTTTCTCAGCTGGCATTGTCTTTGTGTATACAAAGGTTTATTTGTATGTTGATTTTATATTCTGCCACTTTACCAAACTCTTCTATGAATTTCAATAGACTCTTAGTGGAGCCTTTTGGATCCCCTATATATAGAATCATGTCACCTGCAAATGTGGATAGTTTAACTTAATCTTTTCCAGTTTGCATCCCTTTATTTTCTTTTGTTGCCTAATGGATCTGGCCAAAACTTCGAGTTCTATATTGAGTAGCAATGGTGAATATGGGCATTCTTGCCTGGTTCAGGATCTTAGGGGGAATGTTTCTAGCTTTTCCCATTCAGTAGGATACTAGCTATGGGTTTGTCATAAATTGCCTTGAAATTGGTGAGGAAAGTTTCTTCGTATACCCAATTTTTTTAAAGTTTTCATCTTGAAAGGATGTTGTGTTTTATAAAATGCTTTCTCTGCATCAATTGAGATAATCATATGGTTTTTCTTATGTAGTTTGTTAATGTGATGTATCACATCGATTGATTTGTGTATGTGGAACCATCCTTGCATGCCAGGTATAAATCCCACTTGGTCCAGTGAATGATCTTTCTGATGTATTGGATTTGGTTGGCTAGCATTTTGTTGAGGATTTTTGCATCTATGTTCCTCAGGGATTCTGGTCTGTCTGTTTATATCTCTGTTGTATCTTTTTCAGGTTTAAGAATTAAGGTGATGCTGACTTCGTAGAAGTTTGAAAGGATCTTTTCCCTTTCAATTGCTTTGAATAGCTTGAGAAGAAATGGAGTTAGTTCTTTTTTAAATATCTGATAGAATTCAGGAGTGAAGCCATCTGGTCCTGGGCTTTTCTTTGTTGGGAGGGTCTTTATTACTGATTCAATTTCCATCTTGGTAATTTGTCTGTTTAGGTTTTCTATTTCTTCATGGATGAATTTAAGTAGGTTGTATATTTCCCAATTTGTTGGCATACAGCTCTTTCTAGTGATTTGTGATGATTCTCTTTATTTCTGTGATATCTTTGTTTCACTTCATTTTCATCTCTGATTTTATTGATGTGTCTTCACTTTTTTTTTATTTTTTTTGATAGTTGGGTCAATAGTTTGTTGATTTTCTTTTTCAAAAACAAGCTCATTTTGTTGATCTTTCATATTGGTTTTTTGTTTCGATTTTATTTATTCTCTTATTTTAATTATTTCTTTTCTCCTACTAGTTTTGAGTTTGGTTTGCTTTACTTTTTTTTAAAGGCTTATTTATTTGAAAGTCAGAGTTAGAGAGAGGAGAGGCAGAGAGAGAGAAAGAGGGAGGGAGGGAGGGAGGAAGGGAGGGAGGGAGAGAGGGAGAAACAGAGGGAGAGGTCTTTCATACACTAGTTCACTCCCCAGATGGCCACAATGGCCAGAGCAGTGCCAATCCAAAGCCAGGAGCCAGGAGCTTCGTCCGGGTCTCCCACGTAGGTGCAGGGGCCCAAGGACTTAGGCCATCTTCTGCTTTCCCAGGCCATAGCAGAGAGCTGAATTGGAGAGCAGCCAGGAATAGAACCAGCACCCTTATGAGATGCTGGCACTTCAGGCCAGGGCGTTATTCCACTGCGCTACAATGCCAGCACCTACTTTACTTCTGTTTTTCTAGGTCTGTGAGATGTATCAATAGATCATTTGTTTGGTATCTTTCCAGTTTCTTGATGTGGGCACCAATTGCTATAAACTTTCCTCTTAACGCATTTGCTATACCCAATAAGTTTGATATGTTGTGTTGTCATCTTCATTTGTAGGAATTTTTTATTTCTTCTATGACCCACTGTTCATTTGAGAGCACATTGCTTGGTATCCATATGTTTGCATATGCTTTAGAGTCTTGAGTTGTTGGTTTCCAGCTTCATTACATTGTGGTCTGAGAAGATGCATGATATGATTTTGATTATTTTCAATTTGCTGAGACTTGCCTTATGACCTAGCATATGGACTATCCTAGGGAAAATTCCAAGCATTGATGAGAATGTGTATTCTGCAACCGTAGAATGAAGAGTTCCGTAGATATCCATTAAGTCCATTTGGTCTACAGTGTCAATTAACTCTGTTGTTTCCTTGCTGATTTTCTGTATCGTTGATCTGTTCATTGCTGAAAGTGGGGTATTGAAATCCCCCTTTGCTATTGTATTGGAGTCTATGTCTCCCTTTAGATCCATTAACATTTTTTTCTTAAATATTTATTCATTTATTTGAAAGAGTTACACAGAGAGTGGAGAGGCATAGAGAGAGAGTGGTCTTCCATCACAGGTTCACTTCCCAATTGGCCTTAATGGCCGGAGATGTGCTGATCCGAAGTCAGGAGCCAGGAGCCTCCTCCAGGACTCCCACATGGGTGCAGGTGCCCAAGGACTTGGGCCATTTTCCACTGCAATCCCAGGCCATAGCAGAGAGATGGATTGGAAGTGGAGCAGCTGAGTCTCGAACCTGCACCCATATGAGATGCCGGTGCCCCAGGCTAGGGTGTAAACCTGATGTGCCATAGCGCTGGCCCCCCCATCAACATTTCTTTTAAGTAGCCCGGTGCCCTGAATTAGGTGCATACTTGTTGATTATAGTCACATCTTCCTGTTGAATTGATCCATTAATCATTACACGTGCCATTCTTTGTCTCTTTTAACATTTTTTTGTGTTAAAAATATTTTGTCTGATATTAGGATAGCTACATCAGCTCCTTTTCTTTTTTGGTTTCTGTTAGCATGGAATATCTTTTTCTATCTTTTCATTTTCAGTCTGTGTGTATCTTTGTTGGTGAAGTGTGTTTCTTGTAGGCAGCAAATAAATGAGCTTTGATTTTTAATCCATTCAGCTAGTCTGTATCTTTTAACTTTAGAGTTGAGGCCATTTAAAAGTTGACTATTAATAAGTAACATCCAAGCTCTGCCATTTTTCAATAAATATTCCTATTGTTTACTTTGGATTTCCTTTGTACTTTTACTGGGAGATTTTCTGCTTTCACCTTCTTTCATAATAATGATCATGTTTCTGTGCGAAGCACATCCTTAAGCATATTTTGTAAGGGTGAATAAGTGGTGGCAAATTCTTTCAACTTCTCTTTGTCATGGAAGGTCTTTATTTCATCCTCATTCATAAATGAAAGCTTTGCAGGGTACAATATTTTGGGTTGACAGGTTTTTTTTTTTTTTTAAGACTTGGAGTATATCTTGCCTTTCCCTTCTAGCCTGTAGAGTTTCTGATGAGAAGTCAGCTATGAGTCTAATTGGAGATCTCTGAACATAATCTGGCATTCTTCTAGAGCACATTTTAGAGTCTTTTCTTCATAGTTTACTATGGAGATCTGACTGCAGTGTGTCATGATGAAGATCTTTTCTCGTCATGTGTTAGGAGTTGTACATGCTTCCTGGACTTGGACATTCTTTCTTCTCCAAATTAAGGAAATTTTCGTATTCATTTTACCAAAAAGGGCTTATAATCATTTTGTCTTTCTATACCTTCAGGAACTCCTAAGACCCATATGTTGGGTCGTTTGATAGTATTCCATAAATCTCCATCACTGTTTTTAGTTTTCTAATTTTTTCTCATTTTTTCTATGACTATAAAATTTCTACAGATTTGTCTTCTAACTTGGATATTCTCTCTTCTCCCTCATGGTGTCTTTTGTTAAGGCTTTCCATCATATATTTTTACTTGATCTATTGAATTTTTCATATCTAATATTTTATTTTGATTTCTCTTTAAAATCTATATCATGGGAAAATTTTTCATTCATGTCACGTATGAATTTCTTTAATTTGTGAACATGCTTCTGGTGATTTCCAAGTAGTCCTATGATCAATTTTGTTAATTCAACTTCCAGCATTTCTTCAATCTCATCATCTCCACATTGTAGTATTAAGTGTTATTTTCCTTTGGGGGCATCATGTTGTCTTCCTCATTCTTGTTTCTTGAATTGCTGTGTTTATTTTTAGGCATTTGTGTGCATACATTTTTTGGGGGATTTGTTTTTCCTGTAATGGCTTTATCTTTGGACTATGCCTCTGTAGCTTATTAGAGTGTCTGCTCTTTCAGTGAATACCCAGAGGTGTGTGCTGGTTGTAGCCAGGTAGCTCTGTTCAGTGCTGCAGGGTGAGGGGAGTGTCTAAGGTCACGCCCAAATTGTGCTTATTAAATCTCCTCCTTAAAAAAAAAAAAATCAGAGTTAGAGGTTTAATCAGCTTTACTGGCTTAGTCTCATGCTGACTTCCTCTCCTCCAAGGAGACCAGTGCTTGGATGCTAGCCCCAGTGGGTACAGTATTCATCTGCACTGCCACAAGAACCCCACAAAGGATCCATGCAGTACTTGGTATGAGCATAGATCCTATAGCAGTGACCCTCACCAGGGAACTAGGGAGCCCCAAGCATGTGAAGTTACCCACAGTGACTACCTGAAGAGTCAGTCACACCTTGCACCCTCACACGAAGCCACAGTGTTTTCACAGTCCCAGCACACAAGGGTCCTATAGTCATGAGCACGCAGCCCCCCTGTCAGTTCTCCCAGTAAGACTCAAGCACCCCCTCTTGGCTGGTTGCTGGGCACACAGACACAAGCTGGTACAGCTGTTAACATATATCCAAAATGGTGCTGGCCCTCTCTCAGCTTGTTACAAGATGCCCATGCCAGGTAACCCAGGAGAGAGAAACATACCCCCTTTTTTCCCTCTAGGTTGGCAGGTACACTGTCCCTCACAAGGCTCCAAGCTGGACTTGTGCTAGGCTTTTCCTACAGCTTTATTGTCAGTGGGTTGGGCTGCTGCAGTCTGGTCTCACCTTACTCTCCAAAGCTGGTGCTGAGGTCCTCAGCTGCTGGGGTCCCGAGTTGTGTGCATCCACACCCTCCAAGTAGATCCACAGTGTCCCTCTAATTTGAGTGGCATTTCCTCTGGGGTTTTCTCCTAACTCTTCCCTGAGACTGCGTTCTCTCCACTTTTTTTTTTTTTTTAACTATCTTCCCCTGAACTAGAGCAGTAAGCTCCCTTCTTATTCCACTATCTTGGAATCTTGCATTACATTCTATAGCAATGTCCAGGTTTTATGTTTGTATGCCATTTTCCCAGGAATGATTATAAAACCTGCAGAAGTCAGAATTTGTATGTACAACTGATTATCAAGCATGCAGTGCCTAATTCATACAATGTCCAGAATTGAGACTGAATTTATGTGCAGTGAATTAGTGAAATGATACTTGCAAGCATTTATGACTTTCATAGTTAGAGATTGGTGTTCTACCAATGCATTTTCTCATTGAAATCTCACAATGACAGTAAAGGCAACAGTGTAAAAGTAATATTTAGAAGGCCATGTATGTGATGTACTGTTTTAAGGATTTTTTATAAACTTTAAAAAGTTATTTAATCCTTGTAAGAATCCTATGACAGGTACTTGTGTTAGCAAATGATGAAGCTGAAGTCCAGAGAGATCACAAAGACGACCTGTAAGTGGAAGACTTGGAATTCAAACCCAGGTCCTCCAACTGTGGTGCTGTTGCATTCAGCTCCTACATTGTAATATTTCTCCAAGGAAGATGTTTTCCACATTTTATAGATGAGAATTCTAAGACTCAGCTTGATGAACTGTCCCATTATCACACAGCTAATATATAGCTAATAAGCATTTAATAATGAAGAAATGTATAGCATGATTTTACCTGATAATAACACTAAGAACTGACCTAATTATTTTGGAGGCTTTGGATTAGGCACTGTAATTAACTGCATTCCAGAAGGGATCAGCATGACAGCTTGAAGAAATTTGAGAAACATTCTACTATTCCACATGGTGGAATTCTTCTCTGCAATATGGCTGGGGAGTAGCTCATCCAGTTTCCATTGAATATCACTAGCAGCTGGGAAGTCACCAGCTCACTGTTTTTTCTTATAGTCAACTCAGATTATACCTTTATAATTTGTATTCATTGACCATTACTCTGCAGGGATGTACAAAATTAGTTTAATCCAGTTCATAGTTACTTTGGTCCTATAAATCTTCTCTTTCTAGTGAAAAAACCTCTTAATAATGTTAACTGACAATTAGGGTGTTCATTATGCCAAGTTCTAGTTTCAAAATCATGCTATTAGACAGGTGGAAGAGTTTACATGTGGAGAAACAGGGATTTTCTCAGGGCTATCAGGTTGAGCTGTGGCACAAATTTGGCTTAGATGCCAGCAGTCAGCCTCAGAGCCTAGGCTCCTTACCACTGTGATCCTAGTGGCTCTCATTCCATGGATACTTCTTCTGTTCTTGAACTTTTCAACAACTGGACCACCCTATTTACTTTCTTTAAATATTGTCCAGCTTATTAGGGTTGGATCATTAAGGGAAAGACGGGCACTGCCCTCAACTTTTCTAAACACCATGCTACAGTGAGTGGAGCAAAGCATCATGTTACTTTATTACAGCAACCAGACCCATGGAAATCTCGAACCTTTCTTCATATGAACTGTTTACAACATGATTCTCCCTGTCTTATGGTAATTTTTATTCATCATGTTAGTTTAGGCCTATATGAAATTCTTATTGGTTGATTGGTTGACTGGCAGAGATGGAGAGAAACGGAAAGGGCTACTTTCCAAGTACCTGCAAAGCTGGGTCTGGCCCAAGCAGAAGTTGGGAGCTGGGAAATTAATCTGTTTTCCTTGTGGGTGGCAGGAACTCAACCATTTGAGCTATCACTGCTGCCTCTTATGTTGTATATTTGCAGGAAGTTGGAATAAATAGTAGAGCTAGGATTACAACCCTGGCATTCTGATATGGGATGCAGGCCTACCACTGACATCATAACCTCTATGCCAAATTTCCAACCCCTGTGTGAAACTCTTAAAATATTAATTTTGTCATCTAACATGTTAGGTATCCCTCCCAGCAGCTATCTAGTTACCTAAGGTAGTTAAAGCAACACTCATTATGAGCATCATCTATCAGGTTCACCTATTACCACTTTCGTGCTTTAAGGGAATGTGGACCAACAGCTCTCTAATATATGGAGGTTAAATTAGTCTGTGATATTGTGTTGTTATCCATAGAAAACAGACTGGGTAAGTTGTAAAAAAATGTTTATTTAGGCTTCCAGTTTTGGGCCAAGGTCAAGGTGATTGCCTTTTTGCTGGCAGAGTCCTAAGGCAGCACATGGCATCACATGCAAGTGCACATGTGTTTGTCATTGGATCTCTGTGATTGTGTGTTTCTCTCTCTCTCTAGTTAGGAAGCCACCAGTATCCAATCATGAAGGCTCCATCCTGGGGGCCTTGTCTCATCCTAATTACCTCCCAAAGACCCAACTTCTAAACACCATAGTTGAATGAAATTTCTGACATCCCCATGACTCACAATGGGGATGAACGTCAACACAAGTCTTGGAGGGGGAAAAAAACCACATTCACACCATAGCACAAACCAAATGAACAATATGTCCATAGTTTCAGCCTCTGCCTATCCTGGATTGTCTTTATGTCAGATCAAACATTTATATTTTATCAGTTTATAAGAGGGTAAAAATAAAATGTTTCAGACCCAAAAAAATGTTGCAGACCAATAAAGATGTTTTTAAAAATATGGTTTCTAAAATATTGTGGGAGCAGAAATAAGATTCAGATGTGAACATTTGGTCTTGTCTGGAGGCAGATGCCAGTATACAGGAAAGAGTCCATGGAATGATTCCAAGGGGAGGCTTTGGGGCTAGACCATCTCAGTCCAAACCTCAACACTGCCAATTGCTAACGTGTGTTGATGGATAAGTCTCTTCTCTTCTACCTGCCACACAGCCTTTGCTGGTGATTTTAAACATAATAATAACATACCTGCTTTCAGAATGCCAATTTAGGAATTGCTCCTAAATGAACTATATATTCACACATTTCCAAGGCGTGATATGCAATCAATAATTGCCAATATTGGTAGTGTTCCAACACTGGAGTTGTTGACGAGGACCAAGACAGTGAATGGCTCTGTATCAGCTGAGAAGACACAAGCCCTCTGGTGTGTGTCCCTTTCAGAACAGTGCCCTGTATTTGTTTAATGTCTCCACTCCTCCCCCAACATGCACCTGTAGATTGGAATATGAGTACTTTCGGAACAAAGGCCCCTCTGGCTTGCTTGCTGTGATAACACTGACACTCTGATCCCTCCCGTAGCAGGAGCTCATTAAACATTTATTGAATTGATGAATAATCAATGTGATTTGGTTGGTTGTAGGATTACCCTTGGGACAAGATACTTTCCCTGGGCTCCCTGGCTTACTCTTGGGGCAATGTTCTTGCATTCTTAAAGAACTGAGTAACTGGATTGTTTAAACTGTAATAATTTTGAGATAGTCTTTTACTTGGAGGCCAGAGAAATTCGTATTCAGTTTATTATACTCCTGATTCCACATACAAAAATTCATCCCTTTCATATAGAATGCTCTTGTGACCTCTTGAGGACATTCAAGGACCCACCTAACAAACTTGAAGTGAAATAAATACTGATAAAAGAAGAAAAATTATGATTCTTCTAGACAGTGTTGCCAAACCAAAGAAAAGGGCACTTGGGCATGTCATCTCAATATAACTTTATTTTCATGTTTTGTTAGGTGCCTGTAGAGTTTGGTAAGAAGTCAGGAGACACATCTGCCCCAGGCCTTTGTTTAAAATTTGGCATGCATTTCAATAAGGCTGTTTGTTGGTGATGACACAAATAGCAAGATGAGATCAGGCATTTCTTATAATGATGTTAGAAGCAGCAGCTTCCCAAGGAATCATACAATGTTTGAAGGGTATGGACTTCATATTCCCTTCTTTGACAGGTGAGGAAAATAAGATCTGAGAGGTGAAGAGACTTGCCCAGGGCTGAGTTGCTGGTTAGCTGCAAAGTTGGAACTCTAATCTGGGTCCCTGGGTCCCTGGGTCCCTGGGTCCCTGGGTCCCTGGTTCCCTGGTTCCCTGGGCCAATTCTCTCTGCACTGTATTACTACTCTGACTCCTGAGAGATTAGCTGTAGGTTTGAGAAACGTATATTACGTTTTTCATCATCTCTTGGTCTTTTTAGACCTATTGATGATCTCCCTCTGTGTCTTTCCTCTCTGAAATAACTTAGGAAAATGCCATTGGGGGATAGTTTCATATTGCATTTTGTTAGCAAATCCCACTGTCACCAGCCTGTCCCCAACCTGAATGTTCCACAGAAGGTCTGAATATCCAAGTTTCTTGTTTCTAGCTGATCTTCTTTTCCCTTAATCACGTTAGAAAATGCACATTTTGTGTTCACATATCCCAGAGTAATGAAGTGTTTCCTTTGTTCCTGTAATCTGGAAATCCTTTTTCTATTTGTTTCTGTTATTTTTTTGTTTTTATAAAGAAAACTTGAACATTTCATATGGGCCTTCTGGTTCCTTAGAAACAAGCCTGGCAGGAGAGCTGATTGGATTTGCCTAAAGCATTTCCTCATTAGTAGCCTATGTGTGCTTTTTTCAAATGTCATCTGGCTGCCCAACAAAGATTTAATTGTGGCAACTTGGAGTATTAGCAAACTTGGGCTTTATTGAATGTTCTTTTGAAAGCCTTACAACTGCCTGTCCATCAAATGAAGAACTGCCAACATATTGCAAGTGACTTGGTGGATTACTGGTTTGAAGAACGTTTCTTAAATGCTCTCCTCCCCTTTATTTGCAAGTAAAGATTGGAATTTTAATTGCTCAACCACAGTTTTTGATTCATGATGCCCAAAAGGGCATGCTTTATTAATTAGTTCTGATTATTAAGCACCATGAACTGGGCCTGCCTGCCTCTTGATCAGTTTCAACAGCTCTTTCCCTGAAATTGCTGTCTGTAAGCACACGTAATTATGCAGACAGGGGCTATTCAGTTCTGCCAGGTTAAACCCTCTATTATGAATACATATTATTGTGTCTTAAAAGGTGTTTATTGAAATGCCATAGTTTAGTAGTTCAGGCTTACAAAATCAAGCTCTTATGTTACATGCAACAGCCTCTTAATTGGATGTTTTCTCCCAAGACATAGAAACAGTGCTTTACACACACACACACACACACACACACACACCTGATTAGTTCAAAAGAAAAATTGTGAGAAACTATATGTGTGGTTAAAAGCAAGGATTCGTGAGATAGTCTGCCTGGATCTGGCTCGTGCATCTCCCATTTCCCAGATGCTTCAACTTTGGACATGGTGACATACCCACTCTATTATGTGTCTTTGGTAAAATGGGGATGGTTACAATGCTGATATCCTCACTTGTGGTGAGTTTTAAATGAAGTAGTACGCAAGAGACACTCAGCAAAGAATAAAAAACATAGGCATTGTATTGTATATTGGATGCTCTAACATGCTTACTTGTGTGTATGTGCTGTAACATTTAGTTAAGCTGTGAAAGAATTAGGGATGTCTCCCTGCAGCAAAAGCTGAGAGTTGTTCCCTAATTTCTATTTTCTTTTTCTTCCACAGCTGTCATCTCCTCTCAACACCAGTTCTTAGCCAGGTGGCCACAAGGCTGTTCAGAGTAAAGAAAACATTTCTACCTAGAGGTAGTCATGTGACTAAGTCCTGGTCTGTGGGTTGTAATCAGAGGTGGTATGTCAATCTCTGAAAAGTGCCCTTCATGGAAGAAAGATGCAACACTCTTCACTTCTTCCTCCTTTCTCATAAAGGGAACTTGGTCTTTTTGTTTTAATGTTTTTAAACATTTGTTTATCTGAAATGCAGAGTTACAGAGGGAGAAACAGGGACAGAGAGAGAGAGAGAGGGGGAGAGAGAGAGATTGATTGATTGATTTCATCTCCTGATTCACTCCTAAATGATCAGAACAGCCAGGTCTATACCAGGCAGGAGCCAGGAACTTTATCCAGGTCTCCCATTTCGTGGCAGGAGCCCAAGTCCAAGGGCATCTTCCACTGTCTTCACAGGCATGTTAGCAGGAAGTTGGGTTAGAAGTAGAGCAGCTGGGATTCTAACTGCAACTCTGTTAAAGAATGCAAGCATCTCAAGTGGCAATTTAACCCACTGAGCCACACACCGGTCTCTGGGAACTTGGTCTTGATGATATGTTTTCTGGTGGTGTCAGAGATCTCAGGACGTGTTTAGTGGTTGCCGAGAATTTTTGACAACACTAGGAAAAGGCAGAGGTGACATCTAAAAAGCTCAGAAGAAACAGTTTGTAGGAAAAGCTAATCTGTTTAGCCTACACCATGTATAAATGTGAATACCTTATTTCTATTTATCCTAATGGTGAGCTTTCACGGGTGTTCATCAACCTAGGTTTTTTTAAACATGTGGGTTGGTGTCTTTGCATCAGGAAAATTATTAGGCTGTTCGATACCCTGCTTTTCTGGGGCTCCAGAAAAACTATATTAGACCTTTTCATTTCATCTTTAACATTCCTTTAATTGCTATTTCACATTTTCTGTACTTTTTATCTTTGCGCTACAAAACGATAAGGATTATAATTTGTCTAATTTTTATCCTTCTTTTGGCATATCTGTCAAATGGAATTTGAATTCTGTTAGTAATTGCAGTAGTGAACATTCTTCTTGGTTCTTTGACCAATCTGTAAGGTCATGTTTGTTTCCCAGATTTTAGTTGTTTGCACTACCTCTTGCTCATGGTACTTTGTTTCTTTGTGTGCAAACTTTTGTTTGATTCAATACTTTTTGTTCTTGAAAATGATTCAAAGAGATTTTTAAAAGGCTAGAATGAAGTTTCTAAAAAGGATTTGCATTGATTCTTCAAAGCCTCAGAGACTTCCAAAGTTTGGAACCTTTTTAAACCAGGTTTAAGATTTAACCCAAGCAGTCATGTCATCTACTTCCCTTCTTCCTTTTGTAGCTAAAGCTTATTTTAATTATGGACTATTTCTTATCTCTCAATCCTCAGCCTCTGAAAACTGACCAATAAACTTTGAACGAATGAATAATTATCGTATTTTACTTATAATTTTATTTTCTCTGCTTTTATTTTCAGTTGGTAAGTTAATACTTTTATGGAGTATTATTCCCAGTGGAGTGTACTTTCTTAAAGGCGTTGCTGTGTTCTCATTTTCTCTTCCTTGTAAATTCCTCTAATGCTGTACCAAAATAGGGAGTGCTTATTTGGTAAATGCTTACTTCCAGGTTCACATGTGCTTCATTTTCCATGCTTCTGCCCATGAAGCTATACATTTCTGTGATTCTTTATACCATATGCAGGTTTAGAGCATTCCTTGGGTTATCTCCATCAATAACTCCCCTCCCCCGCCCCGCAACATGGCATCAGAACTAGTGGTTCTACTCCTAATATCTTTTCCCAATCCAAGTTTCCATTTCTCACTAAAGCTGTCTTTCATTCTACCACCATCTTACTCATAGGCTACCATGACTGTCGTTACTCCCTGTAAAACAAGATCCAAATTTGTCAGATGGTATGCTGATATCTATAATAATACTGACCTAAAAAGCATAATCTATGTAAAACTGCTACTGTACACAAGAAGTAGACTAGCCCTATGAGGCATTTCTTTATAGCAGAAGTTGAAAAGAATATCAATTTATCTTTATATTGGTTCTTTACACGTGAACACTCAATTAACAAAATATACATTGCTCATCTCTTCTCAAGGGCCTAAGTTTCCTTATGTGTAAAATGAGATCTTAAATGTTCATTTTAAGCTTGAATGTGGGCAGATATGTAAAGCACCTGTTCCATACCTGACATATCATTAAGTGTATAGTAAATGTTCCTTCTCTATCTCCCTTCCAAACTGAGGCTTGAGTTTCTTTTCCTATGGAATTACAAAAATTATGCATCAGAGTATAGTATATAAAAAAGGGGCCGGTGCCATGGCTCAATAGGCTAATCCTCCACCTGCAGCGCCAGCACACAGGGTTCTAGTCCCAGTCGGGGTGCTGGATTCTGTCCCGATTGCTCCTCTTCCAGTCCAGCTCTCTGCTGTGGCCCGGGAGTGTAGTGGAGGATGGCCCAAGTGCTTGGGCCCTGCACCCGCATGGAAGACCAGGAGAAGCACCTGGCTCCTGACTTCGGATCAGTGCGGTACACCAGCCCCAGCAGCCATTGGGGGGTGAACCAACGGCAAAAGGAAGACCTTTCTCTCTGTCTCTCTCTCTCACTGTCCACTCTGCCTGTCAAAAAAAATAGTTTATTAAAGGAAGGATTGTTCTTATCTCTGATTTTTTAAAATCCATGTCACCCTTTTAGGCCAAGTGAAAATGCCCCCTACTCTGTGAAGCATCTTTCCCTCTTAAAACACATATTCCCCACTCCAGCCAAGGGACAATCATGAAGTCATAGGAAAAGTCTCCAACCTATCTCAGCTAATACTTGATTTTCAAACATATCAAGAGATATAATTCTATAGTATACAAAGCTGAGCAGTGTGCTAACTTCTAAAATGATTTTAGAGATGGCAAAAAAAATTCTTCAAAGGAGTTTCCTATTTATTCCAGCTTTGGACAGCTTAAATCTGTCCCTCTAAATTTTCTGCATTTGTTCTGAGGTGTGTCTGTATTCTTCTTAAAATATATTTTCCAAAAATAAACACTATTCCATAACATATATAGTCTGAATAATCTTTCTCCTATGTAATTACAACCTGTGCTAACAAGTTTGGGGCAAGTGTAGAGCTATTTCCTTCTAATTGCATTTCTATTCAGTCGATCTTTTAAAATATGTGTTGGTACTAAGTGAATTTCCCTCTCTTTTGTGTTAAGGTTATTTTTTAATATCTATGATGCAGTCTCCAATATGAGTGCATATCCATATTACATGCATCTGAATATATTTGATCTGCTTATTAAATTGTTGTGAGCCTGACCTGTCTTTTATGTTCCTGGATTCATTTATTATTCATAGGTTCTTCAAAGGCTGCTTTTTTTATCCCTGTTATAAAAACCAACTCATCTTATCTTGACTTGTCATGTCTGCTTCTCTCAGCTGGGGTTCCCTAGAAGTAGAGCTTCTGTCTTGGGGGTCAGCAACTCTGTAGTCTCCCAGGCTTGGTGACTTCTTCTGGGCCAAGGACAGCTCCCCAAAGAAGAGAGCAGCTATGAGTTGTTCTTTCCCAGCACACAGTAGATAGGATTTGGTGAGAGGGATCTGGATGAGACAGCAAGACCAACTATAATCACCCATGATTTTGTAACATCCAGGTATGAGACCTACATATTATACATCTCTGTAGTCTCCATAAACATAGAAACTGACCCATCAATCTGGAAGAAACGCCTCCTAGTGCGCACACATTCCAACACTCAGCCATTTGTGTGACAAATGCCTGTGGGATACTTAGCCACATCCCCCTATGCAGTAGAGAACCAGAGTATGCGGGTGACAGAGTAAAATAGGGAAGTTCATGTCACGTGATCCAAGAATCTGGTTGCCTTATCAACTCAAAAGCTGCTCAAATTCAGAATTGGTAAATAACTTCTTAATACCAAGACAAACATAGTCTGTTCCATTTGCTTTTAAATTAAGCCTGTTTGTTTTTAAAATCCTGTGAAGTAATACGTGCACATAGTTAAACAAAAATTCTATAAAGGGTAATAAATAAATTGTCAAAAGTTTTCCTCCTTATCTTGACTTTTAATTCCACTTTGCAAAGCTCCCTATTGTTAATATTTTTCTTGTATTTCTGTTGAAATTGTGCTAATTGTAGATATGTTAGCATATTCATGATTTTCTATTCAAAGATTATAGGCTGTTGACCTCTGTCTACTTGGTTTTTCTACAAATTATCTTTTTAATGGGTCTCTCCACATAAACACATTTGTTTACCTTACTTTTAAAAAATGACTATATAGATTTTTTAAAAAGTTTACTTTTTGAAAGGCAGAGAGTTATAGATAGGAAGAGGCAGAGAGAGAGAGAGAGCTTCTGTCTCCTGGTTCACTCCCCAGATGGCCGCAACAGCTGGAGCTGCACCCACAAGCTTCTTCCAGGTCTCCCACACAGGTGCAGGGGCCCAAGAAATTGGGCCATCTTCTGCTAATTCCCCAGGCCATAGTAGAGAACTAGATCAGAAGTGAAGCAGCCGGGACTCGAACTGGCACACACATGGGAACCCGACACTGCAGGTGTTGGCTTTACCTGCTAAGACACAGCATTCGCCTCTAAGTTTTACAACTTATTTAACCTAATTTTTTGCTCTTACATGCACTGCTTTTTCTCTTATAATTTTGTGCCACTACAAAGTATGTTTTATTTGTATTTTTTTGCATAGATTTTTTTTTCTAGTACTATCCTTCCTTCTCAACAGAAAAAAGGTATCCTGGGTAGTGAATGTGGCTTCCTGGATCTATCCTTCCTTCTATACAAAGTTATATGTCTTTAAACCTAAGTTGTGCTTCCTCAATCTCTGCCTATTTGTTCCCAGCCTTTTATAACCAGAAATGGAAGCTTATACACAGGAAATCCAAAACCTGTCATAGTTGTACAAAGCTAGAAGTAATTTTCAACTGCAGGGCGTTATAATAGCAAGTTCTAAAATCCACATTAATATATAATTTAAATAATAAGGTAATTATATTGAGAGGAACAGAAGTTTTGAATCTTGTTCAGAATTTCAGAGGTTTAATATTAAGACCTTGTCCAAGATAAGATTTTCTTTTTTTTTTCCATTTTTTTAACTTTTATTTAAAAAATATAAATTTCCAAAGTACAACTTTTGGATTATAGTGGCTTTTCCCCCTCATAACCTCCCTCCCACCCGCAACCCTCCCATCTCCTGCTCCCTCTCCCATCCCATTCACATCAAGATTCATTTTCAATTCTGTTTATATACAGAAGATCAATTTAGTATATACTAAGTAAAGATTTCAACAGTTTGCACCTACACAGAAACACAAAGTATAAAGTGCTGTTTGAGTACTAGTTATACTGTTAATTCACATAGTATAACACATTAAGGACAGAGATCCTACATGAGGAATAAGTGCATAGTGACTCCTGTTGTTGACTTAACAATTGACACTCTTACTTATGATGTCAGTAATCACCTGAGGCTCTTGTCATGAGCTGCCAAGGCTATGGAAGCCTCTTGAGTTTGCCAACTCTGATCTTATTTAGGCAAGGTCATAGTCAAAGTGGAAGTTCTCTCCTCCCTTCAGAAAAAGGTACCTCCTCCTTTGATGGCCTTGTTCTTTCCACTGGAATCTCACTCACAGAGATCTTTCATTTAGGTTATTATCTTTTTTTTCCCCAGATTGTCTTGGCATTCCATGCCTGAAATACTCTCATGGGCTTTTTAGCCAGATCCAAATGCCTTAAGGGCTGATTCTGAGGCCAGAGTGCTATTTAGGACATCTGCCATTCTATGAATCTGCTATGTATCCCACTTCCCATGTTGGATTGTTCTCTGCTTTTTGATTCTATCAGTTGGTATTAACAGACACTAGCCCTGGTTATGTGATTCTTTTGACTCTTAATCCTATCATGATCAATTGTGAACTGAAATTGATCACTTGGACTAGTGAGATGGCATTGGGACATGCCACCTTGATGGGATTGAGTTGGAATCCGCTGGCTCATTTTCTAACACACCATTAGGGGTAAATCCAATTGAGCATGTGCCGAGCTGTACATCTCCCTCTCTTATTCCCACTCCAAGATAAGTTTTTCAAAAACAAATGGGCTCAGAAATTCTGTCTACAGATACTTGAAAGTACTTATTGTTATGTTTTTCCTTGCAGTCAAGTACATGCGGGAAGCTACGCCCTATGTGAAGAAAGGATCGCCCGTGTCAGAGATCGGGTGGGAAACGCCACCTCCTGAGTCCCCTCGGTTAGGAGGCAGCTCCTCGGACCCTCTGTCATCACAGTCTTTCTCCTTCCATAGAGATCGGAAAAGCATCCCCCTCAAAATGTGCTACGTCACTCGGAGTATGGCTTTGGCTGACCCTGAGAACAGGTAAGGAGTGCTAAATCTCCCCTCAATGTCTCCGCAGCAGTTCGGCCTCAGAGGTGAAAAGGGTGTTTCTGTCAGCTTGGGTTCAACTTCTGAAAACATCTGTGGTTTCCTGAGATTTACTATGATTCTGGAAAGAGGTGAAAAACTGGAATCAGGTCCTGAGTGTCTTTCTGAGCTCTGCCATTGCCAGTCTGATGATATTGATTGGACAAGTTTTCTAAAACACTAAGCTTCCATTTTATCATCTGTAAGTTGGGAATAATTGACATAGATATCTTTTTGGGTATGAAGTACTTACCTCTGGAAGACCTTTCACGAATGTGAACGATAGTCATAGTTGCTGTTAATGTCAGATAACAATGAGCAAGTGTGCCACTCTGAGCCTCAGTGACAGGTGTGTACTTGGAGATTCAGTGAGACAAGGCTTAAAGCTGTTTTTTGCTACAAACCTCTCCTTGTGTGCAAGAAAGAGAAAGGGGTATCTTTGGCCCAAGCCTATAGTGCCATTTCTGAAATCTGTTCATGACTTTGCATGCCACAGGACAGATATATCACCCAATCCATGGTAAGTACTAGGAGTATAGCCAAGGTAAAGTACATATCTTGCATCTCTCTTCCCTAAAAATCTTACTTTGACTCATCTGAATAGAAAACATGAAACTTGAAGGAAAATGAGAGAGATACAGTGAGGACAGGCAAGAATTAGGTCAGCAAATGGGGAATCTTGGTGACCTTTGCATCCATATTGAAGTGTTAAAAATAGGACCACCTCTACTGGTCCTCATTAATAACATGTGGGGAGACAGAGGCAACCCTTCTGAATAGGAATATTTGACTAGGTTCGGAGTTGCTGATAGGGAAAGACCAAAGGGAAGGAAGGAAGGAGAAAGTTGCCTCCTTAGCTGCAGGCTCAATGTCTTTTCATTCTCCTCACCATTAAGCCTCCTCTGAAAGAATCTGCAAGGCCCTCTGGTTCCAGCCAGCTGCAGGATCTTACAGTTCCAGCCCCCCACTCCTCCTGTGTCAGGTATATCTGTGTAGGGATCAGCTGGTCGCACAGGAAAGCTAGCAAGTTGCAGCAAAAGAGAAAATAGAGCACACACATGCAGGAGGCAGGGGTCATGGATGAACCACTCACCTCTTGTTCTCTGTTCTGACCTCCTCTGATTTCTGCTGCTTTCCTGGGTCACAGTTGATGTCTTGAATATTGTGACTCTTCTCTTCCATGGCATCTTACCTATACAATGAAATATTTTCTCCCACAAATCCAATATAGAAGGTTTCAGACTAGATGAATTCACAATTGATAAAGTGTCTGTCTTGTGTTAGGCGTTAAGCTAATTGATGCAGACCACCAACTGCAGAGTGGTACCCTACAGGTGCTTTTTAATTGATCTGTCTAATGTTTTAAAGAAGTTGGGATTAGTTGCCATATTGGATAATTGGGAAATTTTACGTTAAAGAAAGATAGATTCTGCTTTACTAGAAAAATGGAAGAACTGATAATTTTATTGGCTTTATATTGATACAGGCAGGAATCCAATCTACAGGAGTCCAGTAGAGGTTTCTCTTTGGCAAGGAAATTAATTCTCCTTATCACTATTACCTTACACATACGGGATTCAGTTAGTGAGTCCATGATTGTCTCCAATCTACAGGCAAAAAAACTGAGGCTGCCTATCTAAGTTCAGAATACCATATAGATAGTATAAGGTATAACTGGACCTCAAAGCATAAAGAATGGGTGGCAGGCTCAGTTTACCATTTACAAAAAAATTCAGGAACTAAAAAATATAGAAGTGATTCATATATTGGAGAAAGTTTAAGTAAATGATTTCTTGGTTTTCTTCCAGCAATGAGCTTATAAGCCTCTAAATCATTTAGGTAGAGTTTAAAGAGCATTTTGGAAAGCATCAGGCCTTCATCCAAATGCTAGAAACTCTAGTCTGTGTATCAACTAGGTAGAGGAAAGTAAATTGTGAACTTACATATTATCACTCTTTGAGTCTGCCACTGATGTCTGTTAGGGCTTTCCATGTGGGAGATGGGGAATGCCTCATCTGGGGTCTGCAGGTGGAATTGAAAATGAAAAGCCAGCTAAGCCAGATGGCTCAGGAGGGGTCTTTCAAGCCCACATGGGTCCAAAACTGATGTTACCAAAATTTGGAGCCTAAGTAAGGCAATTCTATAGTTGAGGAATAAAAAGAAAGGGAAAACAAATATATTATGCACCTCCAATTATATGCTGGAAAGTCAGAAATTTGGAATCTGCAAAACCCAACTCTATACTGAATGACAAGAAACACATTTAGTACTAAGTGATTTTAAAAGGTGAAAAATATAGGAACTGGCAAAAAGCATACAAAGAAAATGCTAACTATCAACAACAAAAAGCATTGATTTTGATCTTGGTATATGGTGAGGTAAAAATGCAGACTGAAAGCACGTAATAAGACAAGGAAGGACTGATTTATGCTTAAAACTAGAATTCACAAGGAACAGTCACCAATAATGAGTGTATATCAAATACCACCACAGCAACCTTTATAGCAGAAACTACAAAAAGATACAGGAAGAAATAGGCAGAAACATGCTCACATTAGAACATTTAACTTACACCACTCTCGGTCCAAGACAGGGAAGTGGAGAACAAAAGATAAGCAGGTATATAGAAGACCCTAGCAACACAATTAATAAGATGGCTTTGGATACATTGCAAACTTGGTACCCTCATAATAGGGAATCTACCTTATTTTCAAGTATATAGAGAACATCCATAAAATTGACTATAGATTTGGCCACCAAGAAAATGCTTTAAGTTCCACAAGATAGAAATTTAAATACAAATAGCATCTCTTGTTGATAGTATAATAAAACTGAAAAATAAGAAACAAAATCAAACCAAAGAAAGTCTTTCTTCTTGAATTTAAGTTTTTAAAAAAAAAACATTTTATTTAAAAGTTGGAAAGGCAAAGACAAAGATAGATGATGATGTAGATACATAGATACATAGATATAGAAGGATAGATAGATTTTTTTTTTTATCCTCTGGTTCACTTCCCAAATGCTCACAAGATCTGGAACTGGCCAGGGCAAAGCCAGGAACTCAATCCATGTCTCCTATGTGGGGGGCAGGGACCCAGTTCTTAGAGCCATCACCTGCTGCTCCCAGGGTCTGGATTACAGGAAGCTGGAATTAGAATCAGAGTCAGGACTCAAACCAAGGCATTCTGCTATGGTATATGATCATCCCAAATGGCATCTTAACCACTGCACCATATTCCTGTCCCTTCTCAGATTTTAAAGACCTCTACAGAATAATTCTTGGGCCAAAAGAGGAACATCAACTAAAATTGTACTATATCTTAATAATAATGAAAATAAGGCAGATACTAAAAATCAGACAAAGAAAAAAAGTGCAGATTGTAGTCAGCTAGACCCACAGTGTACTCTTAGTTGCTCCATATATGCATGAATTTAAGCAAGAATCTCATTTAATCCAAATAACAGGTCTAGGTAGTAAGTATTGTAATCTTCATTTGACAGACAATGAAACTTCACTGAGAAGTGAGAGTTGCAGTAAGCAATAGATTTGGGATTGAAACCCAGGCCTGGCTGACACCAAGCCCAATTTTTGAATCATTTCCCCCATTACCTCTGACTTGAACACCTGGCAGAAAATCGCTCCTGGACTGTAAACATCTTGACCAGGAGTTAATGGTCTCCTGTGTGCTAAGACCTGAGGACTGTGGTGAATGCCATAGATCTAGGGGCTAAGTCCCTTGGTTGATGAAATGCAGCCGCTTGCAATCTGTATTAAAATGCAAATCTTCAATGTCTCAAGTAGAAACAGGCATGGAACAGCAGGCAAGATTGCTGCTCTTTCTGTGAAAAAGGTCACTCAGCAGGCACTGAATCCACAAGAATATGTCACTGCTAGTGGTTGTCAATGATTGCAACACAGGCTTTTAAAATTATTATTCTACCTCTAAATAGCTCACTTTTCATATTTGGCTCCTCGCCTTCACAGAGACTACCCTAGTCTAGGCCATATCTCAGTTATTCTGAGAATTTAGATATATTTCCTACCAAGGGCTTTGTTTCCAGTTTGTTCCTTGCGCATCCACCACCATTTGCTTTTCTCCTGGCAAGCCAAGGAATTTGGTCAGTGGCTCCCTGTCACCTGTGTGGATATCTAAAGTACTCAATGTTGCATAAACCTCACTAGGTTTTAGTTCTTTCCTTACTCCCCAGCTTCTGCTTATCTCATGATTAATGTTCCAGCAGTCCTACACCAATTTGTATACCTCCTAGAATATGTCCCCCAAAGTTCATGTATTAGAAACTTAATCCCAAAGTTCCTATGAGGATGATATGTGGAGATAAGATCTTTAGAAGTTACTGGGTTTAGGTGAGGTCATGAAGGTGGCAGCCCCATGATGGCACTAGTGGTTTTGTTAGGAGAGGGCAAGAGGTCTGATGTCACATGCTTTCTCAGCCTCACCATGCAAGGCCCTCTGCCATGTTTTGATGCAGCATGAGGCTCTCACCAGAAGCTGAGCAGATGTTGACTCCATGCTCTTGGATTCCCCAGCCTCCAGAACTGTAATCTAAAAGAACTTCTACTCTTTATAAATTATCCAGTCTCGGGTATTCTGTTGTAACAACCAGATCCAGAATAGGACACAACCTACCCAGTTCCTATGCCTCTTTAAGTTACTCTGTTAATCCACCAGACTTGAGGAAGTTTTCTTGGTATAAAGTAGGCATTCAAAAAATGCAACTGTCTATTCTTTGAAATCTTCCACTAAATATACTTGGAAATAAGAGGATAAATAAAAGCATAGTGCTATCCTGACAGACATAGAAATGTTAAAGAAACCAAGATAATCCATTAACCAAGCCTGTTACTGAATTGAGAGCAGCTGAACCAACGTGGGCGGCTGACAAGGCACTAGTCATCACTAATACACTACTGTACAATTGACTCTGCTGTAGATTTTCATGGTTAAATTATGGAGAGATATACACAACCTTTCTTGGAAAACTATACATCTCTATTCATGGTACAGAAATAAATTGACTGAACATGCTATCCTGTTTGAAATGGAGAAGCTCCACTCAGGACACTGTCATTCAGACAGATGTGATCTGATAAGTCTGAGGTGGCTCTATGCTCCACATCTTTCTATTACAGACAATGTTGTGAGATAAATGTAAATGCAAGCAGAATTCTGGGATGCCAAGCAACTCAAATAATGTGGACTCTCCAGGTGGCCTACCCAATACATTTCCTCTAGGCAAGCTACGCGAGAAATTAAGCTGTCACTAAAGTTGCTTGGTGAGTGTACAATCAACACATGAGATAGTAATAGACCTTAAAGAACATATTTTATATAAAGCAGCTGAAAGCCCTCCCTTCTAGGATGGTGAGAGCCTTGCCAATATGACCATTACTTTGCCAAGACTCCCTGTCTTTTGGACTATAGGTAAGTAGCCTGGGGTTTCTCTGGTGGTTCTCCCTCCTTTCACGGCTAATTCGCCTCCCTTCAGTTTACATAGTTGTTCTTCTGATAGGGATAAGAACTGTGGATTTGGTCTTTCCTCATTAACCTTAATTACTTTCCAGTCCTGATTTCCTGAAATTGCTTTCATATCTCCTACTTCAGAGTTTTAGATACACATTAGTTCAGTGAGATAGAGACAGATAGTTCTTTGGTGATTACCAACAAAAGACTAATAATTTTAATTTAATTGTAATTTTCTCATTTCTCTGTGTTAGGGGGTACATTCCTGGCACCCATACACACACACACACACCCACACACACACCCCTTACATAGAGCTCTCAATCATAGTCATTGAACTTTGAACACTACTGACAGTTGCCCTCCTTTAATGCCTCAAGACTAAATAGTGATGAAGTGCTTATACATGTCTTTCCTCCTCAGTAAGCTTCTGTTTCTGAAAGTGCCTCTCTTGTTAAGAGAAAAAATACTACACACACACACACACACACACACACACACAATTTGTTTGTCTTTTCTTTACCCTTGATTGGTCACATTGTGGCTTCATAATAAACTATTGCTAAGAGAGCATGGTTGACATTATATTTTGGAAACAACAAAAATGTTAACAGAATATATAATGGTGCCACAGTACATAGACACATTTTAAATATCTATAGCAGAGATCTAAATGAAATACATGCAGATAATAATGAATAAAACCCTAGCTTCGAAGTTAAATAGTATGGACTTAAGTCTCAATTCTGACCTTTATTCTCTTTTGGTAAATTGTTCTCGTTTGTTCGTTCTCTCTCTCTCTCTCTCTCTCTGATTTCTAGGTTTCCTATCTGTAATGGTCTGAATGTTTGCTCATAAAACAAGTATGTTGCAAGCTAATCTTCAGAGCTATAGTGTTAGAACATGGGGCCTTTGGAAGGTGATTAAATTGTGAGGTCAGTTCCTCATGAGTGGGGTTAATGACCATTGTAGAAGAGGCTCGAGGAATCCAGCTTACCCTTCCACCCTAGGAAGACACGTAGGATGTGCTATCTATGAGAGTGGAGTCCTCACTAGATGCCAAGTCTGCTGGTGCCTTGACCTTGGAATCTCCAGCCGCTAGAACTAGGAGTGATACATTTCTGGGTTTTTGTTTTGTTTTTACAAATAACCTAGTCTTTGTTGTAGCAACCTGAACACACTAAAATGGAAATGGTCTTCAAAAACTAGGATGTTGCTGTAACAAATAGCATAGGAGAGCTGTAGAAAAATCCTCAATCTTAACAATGATCAAGGTCCATGATTAGAAAGCTGGTAGAAATATGGATAGTAAAAGCAATTCTGAGAGAGCTTAAATAGAAGTGAATATAGTATTGGAAAAGGGAAGAAAAGCTCTGTCTTTGTTATAAAGTGGCAAAGAATTTGAATTGTGATCATGTCCTAGTGTTTTATGGAAAAAGAAACTGATGAATGAGCAACAAGGATATTTGGTGGAAGAATATCTGAATCAGGGGTGGGCGCCGTGGCTCACTTGGTTAATCCTTCGCCTGTGGCGCTTGCATCCCATATAGGCACTGGGTTCTAGTCCTGGTTGCTCCTTTTCCAGTCCAACTCTCTGCTGTGGCCCAGGAAGGCAGTGGAGGATGCCAAGTGCTTGGGCCCCTGCACCCGCATGGGAGACCAGGAGGAAGCACCTGGCTCCTGGCTTCGGATGAGCACAGCACTGGCCATAGCGGCCATTTGGGGGTGAACCAACTGAAGGAAGACCTTTCCCTCTGTCTCTCTCTCTCACTGTCTAACTCTGCCTGTCAAATAAAAATCTGAATCAAGAAATATCTAAACCAAGGTACAGCATGGCTTCTCTTGTTTCTTATAGTAAAACTTGAGAAAGAGAACCACATTAAATATGTGATAAATAAATAAAAGGGAAGCAGAAAGAAAATCCTCAGCCTAGACATGTAAAAAATGAAAAATTGGGCCGGTGCTGTGGCGCAGTAGGTTAATCCTCCACCAGCAGTACCAGCATCCCATATGGGTGCCAGTTCAAGTCCTGGCTGCTCCTCTCCCAATCCAGCTCTGTGCTATGGCCTGAGAAACCAGTGGAAGATGGCCCAAGTGGCTGGGCCCTTGCACTCATGTGGGAAACCTGGAAGAAGCTCCTGGCTCTGCCCATTGTGGTCATTTGGGAAGTGAACCAGCAGATGGAAGATCTTTCTCTCCCCCTCTCACTGTCTGTAACTATACCTCTCAAATAAATAAAATCTTTGAAAAAATGAAAAATAATGTTCTGGGAGATAACCAAAGATGTGTCCAAGAAAACCTTTGATAAGGTGATGAGAATGAATAGGCAAAAGCCAGATGTATTCACCTAGATAATGCAAGAATGACTTCAGAGGCATTTCAGAGATCTTGGGAGATGGGAGAAGCAACACAGGCTCAGATGCTAAGACTTTGGAAACAGAACAGGTTCAAGGCTCTACTCACCTACCTTAAAGTGCAGTGCTCCTTGGCCACCCTAGCTGTGTCTCAAGCCTAGGAATGGCTCAAGCTGACCCTCTGGAAGGCACCTGTGATAAATCTTGGCAGCATCTTCATAGGCCCATCTTAACCAGGTACATGGTACACAGTTGTAGGGCATGGCTACTTCCACCTAGATTTCAAAGTATGCCTTGGATTGTCTCGAGGAGAGCAATGCCAGAGGAGCAAAGCCACTCTAGAGAGCTTCCTCTAGGACAATGCCCAGCTGAACCTTGGCAGAAGGGCTGCCCCAGATACCACATGCTGGTAAGGTCACTGGTGTTTGCAAGTCCAGTCTAGGAGAACTGCTGGCAAGTGCCTTACAGTCTATCATGGATTGCCCCATGGGCTGTGATGAGGCCACCTTGAGACTTGGGGACCCAACCTTAAACCCACTGTGTCTGGAAAATGGGACTTTGAATCAAAGATAGTTCTGGAGACTTCAGATTTAAATTTTTCCCAGCTGAGTTTGGATCTGGGTGGAACCCATTGTCACTTTCTTCCTTCTCATTGCTCCCTTTTGGAATGGGAATGTCTGCCCTCATCCTGCCCTGCCATAGTGTTTTGGAAGCATGTAAGTTGCTTGATTTCACAGCCGGGGGGAATTTACCTCAGGAAGGAACACACCACTGAGTTTCACCCATATCTGATTAGATGATATTTAGATGAGACTTCAGATTTTAGACTTTAGAGATGGTGCTGGAATAAGTTAAGACTGGGGGCTATTGGAATGGACCTGAATTTTGGAGGGTCAGGGTTTAGAGTGCTAGGGTGTGAAAGATTCTCTCTGAAATACTTCCGTTGAAACCTATAGGAAGTGATCAGTAAATTGGCTTGAGGGAGTCTGTTTGCCTGTCCTACCATGTGAGAATATATTCCTGGAAAAATCTGTAGAAATGGGCCCTCACTAGACACCAGATCTGCTGGCACCTTGATCTTGGACTAACCAGCCTTCGGAGCTGTGGATGATAAACTTCTGTTGCTTGTAAACTTCACAGTCTGAGATATTTTGTTATAGTAGTCCAAACAGACCAAGACATCATCTCTACAATGTGGCTGGTGAACTGAGCATGTTATGATTGCTGTGATGATTAAATGACTTAATGTTGACATCCCATAATTCTTAGCAGAATAATCATGGCAGAAATGTAGTTTCCTTTTAAAATCACCTCATTGGATGCAAAGGAAGAGGGAGTTTTTCTCTCCCTACCCAGAGCCCAGCAGAGAAGACTTTCTGGGTCATGCTCCCAAGCTGTTGCACATTTTGTAAGACAATTTTTCATGAGGGTTCTCACCCTTTTAGAATTCTGGCCAGAATTCTGGCTTTTTGCAGAGACCTCAGTTCCAGTTTCCTAACTCATGGACTTCCAAGGCCCTAACCATCATCTGCATATCAATGTCTAAGTCCTCAGCCCACTAAGTACCCTCTGACCTACTACCCACTGCTAGTAATGGCTCCACCAACACCCTACTTAACCAGGGATGGCTTAAGGTCAGCCTAAGTAATCACCACTCTGGTTTTAACTGCCCTGTCCTAAATCCTTTTTGATATCTGTAATGTTCCTTTTTTTTTCTCGCAAGATCAACATTACATTAAAACACAACTAAGCAAACTTTCCTAATTATACTTTGTTTAGCATGTTGAGGTGTTAGTAGCAGAAGGGTCTCTGAATCTGTGAAGGTGATAATTTACTGGAACTGAAAGCCTGCAACATGGCAACGGAGTTTCATGTAACTAACAATATGTATCATGAATAAAAGTCATTGTTCTGTTTTTTTTTGACTATAATTTACAGTGTAAGTTAAACTTTCCATCAGATTGAAAACTAAAAACAAAATATAAGTATTGTCTTTTGGGTAATCTAATTTTTAATTTTAGATTATTGGCTGCCCTCTATGAATAAGAGCTTAATTTTAATTGTGCTTAATTTGTCTTTCTATCTGCAATTATTTTTCATAGGCAAACCCAAATGAAATACTTTGTTACTTTGTTTTTTGTTACTGCAGAAAAGATATGCAAAAGAAGGGAAGTTATGTTGGTGTTCGATTTCACAGTGCCCACATTCTGCATTTGAGAAGTGTAGGAAACAGATGATATAGTAACATTTCAACAATTATTTTAAAAGTGATGGTGAGGGGAAAGGTTTTGGGAAGCTGGATTTGAATAGTCAGAAATTTTATAGGCAGCAAGTCCTAAGTAGCTGTTGAGTGAGTGAGATCCTGTCAAGAGGCACAGCCTGGTAGCACATTCAGCAGCCCTAATAATAGATCAGACACTCCATTTTTAAAACTTCTTAAGTAAAATTTCAAATGTTTTCAAAAACAATAAAGACCATTTAAAGTTCAAATACCGGCAGGCGCTGCAGCTCAATAGGCTAATCCTCTGCCTAGTGGCGCCGGCACACTGGGTTCTAGTCCTGGTCGGGGCACAGGATTCTGTCCTGGTTGCCCCTCTTCCAGGCCAGCTCTCTGCTGTGGCCAGGAGTGCAGTGGAGGATGGCCCAAGTGCTTGGGCCCTGCACCCCATGGGAGACCAGGAGAAGCACCTGGCTCCTGCCATCGTATCAGTGCAGTGCGCCGGCCACAGCGCACTGGCCGCGGCGGCCATTGGAAGATGAACCAACGGCAAAGGAAGACCTTTCGCTCTGTCTCTCTCTCTCACTGTCCACTCTGCCTGTCAAAAAAAATAATAATAAAGTTCAAATACCTCTAAAAGATGTTTTTGGGGACAAAACAACTGTGGTCGTTTATCATTTACTTAGCAGCCTATTTGAAGATGTGTCTGAAAACTCATGCTTGAGTTATGCCTCTTAGCACCAATCCAGGAAACTTTCAGTTTCCCCTCTCCTACCTGACCATGTGGAAATAATTTCCAAAACTGTTATTCAGGCTTCTCCCACTCCTATTATTCTAACACAAGAGGGGATGACACCGGGACACTTGCCCTTCTTTGTTTTGACACATATGTGGGATTTTGTTCTCCTTAGTGGAGAATGGATTTTGCCCATGGAACACTTCAGATGCACTTATTTGGACATGTGGGGCATGTGGTATGTTGATGGATGCTCTCTTTCTTCCTAAATAATACTAAAACAGGCATTTGACATTACTGGTGCATTCATGTTAATTGAGATCCCTTTCCTTAAATTTCAACTCATAAATAGATCCTTCTGATCATCTAAATGCTAAGTGTCCTATTTTTCTTTTGCATTGACCACAGTTCTTAGAACAGTACATTGAAGTCTCTAAGTACAGAGGGGTGAATGCAGTGATACTAGTCAGGGTTCTGGCAGGACCTTGGTGTCATCCTTGAAAGGTTAGCTAAAGAATGATTCAGGTAGGGATTGTTCAGCGAGGAATGGGTTGTGTTAAAGGAGCCAACAACCAACAAGCACCTAGGCTTAGCAACAGCCAGAAGCACTTACCACCCCTGGACCCTGAGAGCCAAGGGCACAAATTACTGCAGCCCTGGAGAAGAGCAGAAGCCCTGCTGGGGTTTGGGGGGAGGTATGGTTGCTTTGCCCCAGCCTTTTGCCACTCCTGCTCTGGAATCTCCTGTTGATGCTTCCAAGTAGTCACACTTCAGTGACAGTGACAGCCTGAATCTAGGGAGCTGGAGTGATGCCATTTAATCCATAGAATTTGACATCTTAGAGCAAAGAAAGAGAACAAACCTGGAGACAAAAATAGAAAAATCACCAAAGTGTGTTTCCTTTCTGCCTGTTTGAAAATAGGTCTGACAGGCACAATACAAGTGATAACTAGTTATAAGAAAGTGTGATTCACACAAACACTTCATTTCATGACCTTGTTGCATGAAAATTCATGGACAACCCAGATCCATATGCATAGGTCCCTGCCCCACCCACAGCTGGATAAGGATTTCTTAAGCTGGAGTGATGTAAAGTGGATCCAGAGGTTCAGATGGAGAGTTTTTTTTTTTTTTTTTTTCTCCAGCCAAGCTAGGAGCTGTGAAGGACAGTGCTACAGGGAGTGTTCAGATCAGCTTTGCCCTGAAATGGGCTTGGAAACAAATTGTTTTATTTTGCTTGGAAAGTGGCAGAGGAGAGGTCTAGAGGGAACCTCTTCTGCTGTGACAGAGCTACAGGCTGGAGGAGGCACAGGTAAGGGTGTTGCTGTCAGCACAGCGAGCTGGTTTTGACAGTGAAATCCCCATAAAAGGCATCAGATAGAACAGACGGAGATGTCAGGAAAGGAGTGGAACCTTTCCTTCCTCACTGGGATTCCAAACTCTAGGCTGCAAAAACTTTTTCACATTAACTTGCTTGCACATAAACGCCAAATCCTTTACCCTTTATGTGCATACTTGTACTTACGATGTAAAATTCCACCCACATAGCACACCCCACCCCCACCCCCATCAGTACAACCCTCTCCCTCCTCCTGGTTATGAAACATGCAGTTATTGCCAAGAAGTGCAGTTTGTTTTCCTTGCCTGTATTATTAAACATTCAGACATCAGAAAATGTTTCTTCATGTTACCTGGAAACGGACCTCTGCATCCAGAAGTCAGAGTTCTTTTAGCTATTTTCTCAAGCACTCTGGAAATATTTTCTACTGGATATGTTGTGCAGTATTGAAAAGATAATGGCCTTTCAGTCCAGGCCAACCTGGGTTTGATTACAGGTTTTGTTTGTTTTAACTTATTATCTGGGTGACTTGAGAAATTCACAAAACGTCTGACTTTTTTTTAATATATGAAATAAGAGTGATAGCATTTCTGTGTATGTACTATTTTAGACTGAAGTAAGTGGATATTTACCTAATGCTTGGGACATAGTATTTAGCAAATGTCATGTTTTCCTACTTTCCCTTTCCTTTAAAAATATCTACCCCTACTAAGATTACTGAAGGATTCTTTGGGTATCATGAAGATATGTTAATTTTTAGATAGTTTTAGGAAGTGCTGAGAAATACCTAAGTAAAATATTGAGTTTAAAAAAGCAACTGGATAGATGAAAAAAACAGCATGATTTTGCACATTTCTAATTCGTAATCCATAGTAGCTGACAGTTTAAAGTACTGGATTAGTTTGCAAATAACATATTGGGGTTAATTTCTCCAGGAAACAGAAAGGCAGGCCTTGGATTACTAAGAAGATATAGAATCATACCAAGGCCATATATGGTTCTACAGAAATATCCTAATAAGTTTTGATGGCACACTTCTCTAGCTGCTGTCAGATAATATAGAAAGAGAGAGAGATACATAAAACAGGGTATATGAGCCATAATTGGAATTTTTTGCCAAAATATTTCTACTGATACTAGAGTAATCCTGAAATCTTACTGTCTTCAGTTTACAGCAATTTTCCAGGTTTCATAAATCTATTATTATATCTGTATACGTGGTTATAATAGTGTGATTCATGGGCAACCAGCAATATAGAACATATATATAGCAATATAGAATTTGTCAAAGTTTGTTTGTTTCTGTTGTGCTCTGTCTACTTTTTCTTTCTGAATCGTTTACCAGTGAAAATATTTAGCATTTTAAGTCAGATGCTTATAGCTTTCTGTATCTGTGTAAGAGAGAGCTAATGGGGGTACATCCTAACATTCAGCTAGATGGAATAATGAAACACCATCAGAAACCAATGTTCAGAGCAACTTTACAGGAAAGAATTGTTGCTGTCTTAGAAGTCTGCATGTTGTAGCACAAACAACACGTGGCTTTGAAAACAGAAGGATATAGGTTTAACCTGTCGTTGATCTTATAAACACTGAGCCCCAGTTAAACCTATACAGTGGGCAAAAATAATACCTATGTTTGAGGATTGCTACATAGTTGAAATGCCTCTCAAATTGTGTAGCCTCTTGAGTAAGATGATTTTTTTAAAAGATTTACTTATTTATTTGCAAGTCAGAGTTACACAGAGAGGAGAGGGAGAGGGGGAGAGAGCAAGGAGAGGGTCTTCCATCCAATGGTTCACTCCCCAACTGGCCACAATGGCCAGAGCGGCGCCAATCCTAAGTGGGGACATCTTCCGGGTCTCCCATGTGGGTGCAAGGACCCAACGACTTGATCCATCTTCACTGCTTTCCCAGGCCACAGCAGAGAGCTAGATCGGAAGTGGAGCAGCCGGGCCTCAAACTGGCACCCACATGGAATGCTGGCAGTTTAGGCCAGGGCATTAACCCGATGTGCCACAGTGTTGGTCTCATAAGATGACTTTTTTTAACATTTATTTTATTTGTCTATTTATTTGAAAAGGAGAGACACAGAGAAATCTTCCATCCCCTGGTTCACTTCCCAAATGTCCACAGTGGCCAGGGATAGACCACGCTGAAACCAAGACCCAGGAGTTTCTTGTGGTTCTCCCACATGGGTGCAGGGACCCAAGCACTTGGGCTATCTCTGGCTTTCCCAGGCACATTAGCAGGGAGCTGGATCAGAAGTGGAACAGTGAGGACCCAAACCAGGCCCCGATATGAGATGCCGACACTGCAAGTAGAGGCTTAACCTTCTGTGCCACAGCACCGGCCCCTAATAAGATGATTTTTACCAGGAACTATATAAAGCCACTGAATGAAAAGGTATACCCTCCAGGTACATGAATTTCACTCTGAGATTTGGGAAAATAGAATTTATTATAGGGTTCATTTGCATTAATTTTAAAGCTAAAACATGAGACTTCAAACAAATTTTGCTTGTACTTAGTTTAGATCAAACCTAGAGTTCCCAAAGGTACAAGTTCACTTATTTCGACAATTAAGACTTCTCAGATAAAAAGTTGTTAGAACTCATTTGTGTGACAATATTTAGCAAATGTTATTCAGATTACAGTGGAAGAGATAGAAACTCATCTAGGTAATTAATATGAAAGGGACTTAAAATAGTTATTTGCCTGCAAGAAAGATTTGTAAAAGTACAGGGAAGAGGCTTTAAATTGGGTCTCTGTTACCCTTAGAACTCTGTGAAACAATATAGTCAGGAAAGTAGGGAACCAGAAGGTTAGCCTTGGCACTATTGAAACTATACAGCCTCACAATAAAGATCCCAAAATTGGGAAGCTAGGATGAGGAAGGTAGTTCCTTATAGTAGCTGCTTGAAAGCTGGTGGCCAGATCCTGTGACCCTACGGCAGCTGCCACTGTCTCCTTTTTTAACACTGAAAGCTTTGCTTGTTAGCAATGGCAGCCAAAACAGCAGGAGTAAAGCCTCCTCTTCACATCTACCTTCCAGATCTCATGTACATACACGTACATTTCTGGTAGAACCTAGTATGTCTCCAGAACTGTAGCTGCAATGGAATCTGGAAAGATAGATCCTTCAAAAGAAATCTAACCTCTCCAATACAGCAAATGACATCAAATAGAAGGTACAAGAGGGCTGAGGAACCAAATTTATAGCATGCATCACACAGAGTTGGCTACATGGTAGAAGCTCAAGAAATGCTACTTCACTTCTCTAAAGCATCAAATTAAGGGTTTAAAGAAAACTGCCTCTTAATTATAATTTTCAGAATTATGGGAAATACAGTACCCCTCTTGGATGAGTTTTGTGAAGTTCTGGGAACCAGATATTGTAACCAAGTGGTCCATTTGTTCCTGTGACTTTTTAGGCTTCTATATTTTTATGCTGCATCTTGTGACTTTCTGCCTGATGAAGTATGAGATGTAGTAATGAGTGCACCTCTTGGCTGACATGATGGTGAATTGGTGTGTGCCTGGAGATGCAACAACAAAATGGCAGAGCTTTCTTCAACCTGACTTCCCTGGTGAACTAGCGGAGCATATTTCTACCCTAGCTGTTGAGCTGGATTCGTTTCTGAGATGAGCAGTCACCACACAGACCCCAGGAGTCAGGTGAAAACAGGCCTGAGGCAAGCAGCCTGCAGACTTGCTTATTTCAGTTGCTATAGCTGCTTATATAGCCAAGGCAGCCAATCCGGTCAAGGGGTGGTCTATGCCCTAACCAATCACAGCCTGTTGCCAGTCAGGCTCTGTTGCCAGGCAGTTTATGAAACCATCCAATCACAGCCTGTTGTCAGGCAGTGTCTGTTGTCAGCAGCCATCTTGGCATGACCCTCTCACCTTCTCATTCCACCACACCTAGCCATCTCAAAACCTTTTTGGTCATATGGTATACTTTTTCATATACTTTAGTTATTCTGGATGATTGAGATTTAAGGATAATCTGATACCACAGGATAAACCTATTTGTGAGTAATAGTCATCATGTAAAAGTATTAACAGTTCAGCCAAGATGATTAATAGTTATTGAGAGACACCACTAGTTCTCTTGAAGCTGTGAGTCTTTATTCAATAAATTTTTCTCTCTTCTCCCTGTCCAAACACTTCTTTATAGGTAAAAATTCCCCCTTTGTATTTGAAGTCATCATAGGGAAAGAGCATGACCCAAAGGTAACAACTGAAAGACAGCTAGGCTGTCTCACATGTAGGGTGTGTGAAAAGCATTCCTTGTTATTGCAATTAGAGTTGTTGCTGTGAGACTTAATATTGGTGGCTGAGCCTCTTTCCCTCCAGGTCTGCAAGACACCTTTGTTCAAAAGGAATCTTTGCCTCTATTTACCTCAGCAAAGCTAAATGTAGCTATAAGAAGTTGCTGGAAATTCTTTGTGTGTTCTTGGCACTTCTTTCTGGTTGATAATTACTTGCCTTTGAAGACAAGACCAACCATTGCTGATAAATAACGGACACTTGAAAACACGTGGCCCTCCTTGGCTCTGGCCGTTTTACCCATTGTTCCATATTTTTATCTGAATTAGCTTGCAATGCCATAATTCTGGGGGAAAAAATCTTGTCCGTTATAGCATTGATGTGAAATCATATGAGATAATGTGTGCTGAAGTACTTCATAAGCTAAGAAACTATAGGAATCTAAACAAAGATGTCTTGTCAGTAGTCAGTGGGGCTCACAAGAAACCCATAGCCTGATGCTGCTCAACAACAGTGTGGTGTAAGTTCCCCTGGGCTGACTCTCCAGCTGTTCCATGGTGACTCTGTTTATTTGTGTCTTTGTGTGATTGCCATCCTCTCTCTCTAAGCACATGAGAATAGCAGCCTCACTTGCCTTTGCTTGTCCCAGTACCCAACCCAGTGACTGGCCTAGAGTGGACATTGATCCTTAGAGGAACGTTTGTATGGATGAATGGACAAATGAGTACGTTAGAAAAAGAGAACACAGAGAAGACTCAGGACATAGAGAAGGGCTTTGATAAACTATTTCCCATTCAATTTTCTGGTTACCCTCGACAAGGCCAAACAGATTTAGAATTTCTTCAGCTATGATCTCTGTGATGCCTTGGAAGCTACCCAAGATAGTCCTTGTCCCCAGATGGTAAAATTCTTTGAAACGATTGCTTCATTCAGTATATTAGGTTATAAAAACTGAGAGGCATCATTTGTGTGGAAAAATATCCACCAACTATGACCACGGGGCAGCATACTCATGTTTTTCCCCAAGGAAAACCCACTGTGACCTTTGCTGGCCTCCTGGTTAGACTTGGATAGTTCCAAAATTGTGAGTGGCCTCCCTGCTCCCGTGTGGCCTGTGCTTTGAATTTCAGTTGTAGCCTTCAGCTCTGGGTTGCTTGTCCTGCAGAGCTTTGTGAACTCTAACAGGAGGAGAGGTCGGTATGGGGTTGGCCTCAAGAGTGAGAGTGTCCCTCCTATTTTAGGAAGTCCTGGAGCCAACCAGCTGTGATGGAGCTAGAAGGCCCCGGTTACAGGCACTTCTGGGAATCTGGCCGAGTTTGTGCTTCTCAAGGTTGTCCAGCTGTCCTCGCACTGCCCTACATAGCCCCAGCAGAAAGGATGGCACAAAGCCACAGGCAACCAAAGTCTAGTCTGTAGAGGCACTTTAGTCGGGGCCCATTCAGGAAAAGAGACTACTCTGCATATTTTAACAGGGAGAATAGAATGGGAAGAGTAGGTTTCCTGATGAAAGAAAAGCTGAGAAGCCAACAGCTAATAATGAAGTCGAAGGACAACTGTAGCAGAAGCCCCCACCGCTCCAAGTCTAAAGGGACAAAGAGGCAGTAGGGTGGAGGGTGTCACCAGCACCTAGGCTACAGAGCTGCTGTGCAGAAGCTAGACCCCTGGTGGGCTCGTTGAGCAAGGTAGAGCTAGGGAGAGAGAAGGTGGCTAGGGAGGCTGCACTAAGTCCAAGTGGGGGAGCAGAGGTCCCATGTCTTCCCTCCTGCTGCCTTCCAGTCTCTCCCAGAAACCTAATAACATAGAAGCTTCAAGGACTCCTCCTCCTGTGTTACTGAGCAGTCAGGGAAAGTGCAAAGAATGGACCTGAAGGCAAACAGTCCCAGGATGGGCCTAGGAGGGCATCAAATTCTCTGATCTCTAGTGCTAGCGTGCAGTAAGTGTTCAATCAATATTACATTAAATAGAATAAATGGCATTGATATTTAACTATATGAAACAAGCACTCACTACTTTTAATATATTTGTGGACATTAAATAGGGGTAACCTATGTTCCCTATTCTTCTCCTAACTAGTAGGGGTATCTTATGGGAGCTCTGTGTTATCTTGAAGAACTTCTATTAGTGCACAAGATTATCAGTAGCTCAAATCATCCTAATGACTTTAACATGACTTCTTTATTTCTTTGGAGTGCAAAAAAAAAAATTTCTTAATGACTATGGTCACAAATAACTTATATACTGCTCTAAGATAACTTTAAAATATTTAGTGATTTATTCACTTAGTTTTGGATACTTGATACACATTGTTTATTATTCAGTGGGTACAAAGGACAGAAAAATATGCTATCTCTAATTTCTGTGCCACCTGATTCATCTACCCTGGAACAACTGTGGTTAGCGTTGTTTATATGTTACATTTCCATTGAAGAAATAATTATTTTCCTGGAATTTCCAGTTGGCAGGTATATTAGTTTCCTAAAGCTGTTGTAACAAATTAACACAGTTTGTCTTAAAACAACAGAGGGCAAGCACTACGTGCATCTCATTGGAGTGCCTTGTTTGAGTCCCTACTATGCCTTGTGTTCATCTCCCTGCTAATGTGCCTTAGAAGGCAGCAGATGATGGCTAGAGTACTTGGGTCCGTGCCACCCCCATGAGAGACCTGGCTGGAATTCTGGGTTCTTGACTCCAACCAGGTCCACCCCAGCTGTGGCAGGCATTTTGGAGTGAGCTAATGGATGGAAGATCTCTGTTTCTCCCTCTCTGCTTCACCCTCATTCTGTCCCCCTCACCCTCTGATCCTCCTTTTATATCCCTCTCCCTATCTCTCCCTTTCCTTCTCTCTCCTCCTCCCTCCCTCTTCTTCTCTCTTCCTGTCCTTCTTCCCCATCTCCCCCTCTCTCTCCCTCTGTCTCCCTCTTTCTCTGCCCCTCTCTTTCCCTTTCCCTTGCTTTCTTTTCCCTTCTCCCTCTCTCTCCCATTCCCTCCTCCTCCCTTTTCCCTTCTCCTTGTCCTCTCTCTCCCCCCTTCTCACTCTCCCTTCCTTGCTCCCCCTTCCCCTCTCCCCCCTTCCCCTCTCCCTCCTTCCCCTCTCCCCCTTTCCCTCTCCCCCCTTCCCCTCTCCCCCCTTCCCCTCTCCCCCCTTCCCCTCTCTCCCCTTCCTCTCTCCCCTTCCTCTCTCCCCCTTCCTCTCTCCCCCTTCCTCTCTCCCCCTTTCCCTCTCCCCCCTTCCTCTCTCTCCGCCCTCCTCCTCCTCTCCCTGCCTCTTTCTCTCCCCCTCCTCTTTCCCCTCCCTTCCTCCCTCTCTCCCTTACTTTCCCTCCCTTTCTCTCTCCCTTTTATCTCCCCCTCCCTCTTTCCCTCTCTGTCCCCTTTCCTCTCCCTTTCTCTCTCCCTCCCCCTCCCTCCTTCCCTCTCTCCCTCCCTCCTCCTCCTCTCTTTCTCCCTGTCTCCCTGCATTTGAAACAAAATGAAAATAAAATACAAATTTTTACACAACAGAAATGTATTCTTTCACATTGCTGGATGCTGGAAGTTGGGAAAGAATTGTCCTTGCCTTTTCCAGCTTCTGGCAACTCCTGGAAATCCGTGCTGTTCCTTGACTAGTAGTCATGTGACTCCACTCTACCCATGTGCTTACTGGTCTTCCTAGTATGTGTCTATGTTTATGTGTCTTCTGCTTATCAGAATACCAGCCATTGCATTTAGAGCCTACCTAGACAAGTATGATCTCATTTTAACTAATCACACTTGTGAAGATCCTGTTTCCAGAGAAGGCCATATTCTGAGGTTCTGGGCAGACATGAATTTTTGGGGGACATTATTTAACCCAGTACCACAGGTAATGGTGCACCTCAATATTCCACAAGAGAAGATTTGTATGGAGGATACGTGATGGGAGAGGGAGTAGGAGATGGGATGGTTGCAGGTGGGAGGGAGGTTATGAGGGGGAAAGCCACTATAATCCAAAAGCTGTACTTTCGAAATTTATATTTATAAAATAAAAGTTTAAGAAGAAAAAGGACCCCAGACACACAAAACTGAAACTGCTAGAGAAGGAGCCTGGGAATCTGCAATCTCGACACAAAGCAAGTCTAATCATTGAGTTAGTATTTAAAAATGCTTTTACGGCCGGCGCTGCGGCTCTATAGGCTAATCCTCCACCTGTGGCACTGGCACACCAGGTTCTAGTCATGGTCGGGGCACCGGATTCTGTCCTGGTTGCCCCTTTTCCAGTCCAGCTCTCTGCTGTGGCCCAGGAGTGCAGTGGAGGATGGCCCTAATGCTTGGGCCCTGCACCCGCATGGGAGACCAGGATAAGCACCTGGCTCCTGGCTTCGGATCAGCACGGTGTGCTGGATGCAGCGCGCCAGCCGCAGTGGCCATCGGAGGGTGAACCAATGGGAAAAGGAAGACCTTTCTCTCTGTCCCTCTCTCTCTCACTGTCCACTCTGCCTGTCAAAAAAAAAAAAAACAAAATGGTTTTACAATAAACAATAACAAAAATCCAAATTCTACAAAACAGTGGCTCTGCTGTTCCCCAGGGAACTGTATTTACTCTCTCTGGTCCTCAGTTTTTTCATCTTTAGGATGGAACTAATTATACTGCTGCACTGTGGGCTTGCTAAAAGTGGAAAGTGCGCTGTGGACCTGCATTCTGCATGTTACAGAGATACAAAGAGACAGATCTGGGTCTCAAACTCATAGCATCTGGATCTGCGTTCCACATGTACTTTCCATTGAAACCTGACTTCTTTCTGACATCCAAGAGAACTTGTGCATAGGATTCCTCTAAAGAGCTAGTTTCCCAGGGAATTTCCAGCTTGATCCTATTTATAAAGATATAATATGCACACTTACTAAAGTTTTTAGTGGATATAGCGATGTGTTATTTGACTCCTGCTTGGAGCCATCCTCTCACCTCCCTGCCTATCAACTCCTAACATCTACATCACCAACTACCCATCATCCCTTTTCCTGACACAGATATCACCTACTCTCTGCTGGACTTTGCCTGCCTTTCTCAAAACAGAATCATTACTACTATTCTGAGAAAATATGGCTATCATGTTTCTAGCACTTGATAGGCTAAGACCAAGGCAGTAAGTGACAGAACTGAGTTTAAGCCCAACCCTTTCTAACTCCAAAGCACCTGTATCAAAGGACAATAACATTACATTCTCTGTCTTCAAACCCCTACAGATGTTCACCGAACCATACTGTGTAGGACAGGGAAAGAAAACGTGTTCCCTCCACCGAACTATGACACTTCCCAGGCATCCATTCCAAAGCTCAGCCCTACGCTTCACTATGTCCTGAAGTCCAGCATAAGGCCTGACTCTAGTAGTCCCAGACCAGCAATCAGCAGTGTCCCCAACACTGGAAATTTGGAGAAATGCAAATTCCTAGATAAAATGCAGCAATCTGTGTTTTATCAGGTCTTCCAGATGATTCTGGTACAAATTCAAATCTGAGATCCAAAATGATGATACCTCCTGACTGATGGGCCTCCCTGCAACTCAAAAGCAGACTTAGATCCTTGAGTTCTGTGCTCTCCTACCATCCAACCACTGCCTAAGCAGCTGAGTAGCACTCATGGTGTCACATTATTATTGCCTAGTTCTCCGTCTGCGTTGACTTACGGTGCAGGGATTTGGCCTGGTCCATATTTAATTATCCAGTGCTGCTGCCTTTGACACATAATAGGTACCCAATAAATATCTCCTCACAGAATGAGTGAATTCATGAGTAACAGGGATGCTAGATAGACCTGTACTTTCTAGAAAATGATGAATGTGTTAAGATCTGAAAGGAACCTTAGAGATATTTTATTCTAGAGCAAACAAGTCCAGTATAGAAAGCTTCTGGGTGTATAAAAGTGATTCTGGCAAAATGAGACAATGAGTGATGTCTTGATGTTTTGTAGCTTCTTGCTGCACTCAGTGTGTTACAAGGGATACCAGCAGCCTTGTAAGAGCTCTCACACCCAGCTCCAGGCCCATAGAACCAGAATCTGCATTTTAATGTGACTCATCCTATTACAGTTTGAAAGCACTTTCATTTTGACTAGATCACAACTTTCACCAATCTCATCTCCCATTCTTTCATTGAATGTTGTTGTGTTTTTATTTCCTAGAGATGAAATTCAATTTCCTAGTGAATATACATGTGTCAGGAGTTTACTAAGGAGGGGATGGTGGTGGTGAAATTAATTAAATCCACTCAGTGCCTTGGAATTAAAGCTTTAACAAATGATCAGAAGTTCCTTTAGTGCATATGGGATAACTGGCTTGTCATTTAGAATAGCACCCATCTTGGCTGAGATCCAAGCAGAATTTCAGCTGCTCCAACTTAAATGACTTCCAACGACTCTGTGAAATGCTCATCTCAAATCTGGGACCACAATCAAGATGGTGAGTGAAATCCAGCCTCATGATATCAGCAGTCTTGGACCCTTACTCTAGTATTCTTGATCCCTTCAGTTCCCAGGGCAGAGTCAGGGGAACCTTCATTTTGTCTTATCTAGAGTAGAGCTGACTTTCTATTATGGTTATGGAAGCAAAGGAACAGCATTAAGCAGAGAAAATAACAGCTCATCAGCGTCAAGCATTTCCCCCTAGAGTTTCAAAAGTCACGTGGTTGAATTTCTTATTTTCTACAGCTGTTCATGATGCAACATTAGTGATGATATTGGCAGGCACCAGAATAAAGAAAGGAGTGTTAAAAGCATGGTCATATATAAGTCTCATAATTGGTCCCTTCCAGTTAGTGATTTCTGTAAAGGAATACCAGGAAGTCAGAAACTCTTTGAGATTGATTTATCTTTATAAACACAATGCTAAGTACATAGTAACTGCTCAGTAAGTACCTTTAAATGACCTGAAGTCAATGCAATCTAATTATATGCCAGTGAATCTGAGATGGCAAGTGTCCTAATGCCTTCATGATAGACTATCGCGCTGAGAAGGTGGTATCTTTAAAGACTTATTTTAAAAGACCAAGTATACAACTTCCACTCTGGCCAAGATAATAAGTAGTAAGAACTAAATTTGCCTTCCAACCTGAAATAAAAAGTAAGAAAAGTATGCTACACAATAATGCTTAAAACGTTGGACATCAGGCTAAGATTCCAGAGAGATGGGAATCAAGTGACCCTTTCCTGGTTGAGTGCATAGGATGGGTTTCAGACCACAGAACTGTGTGAAAGAGAGCCCCAGTAGAGTCCAACTGGATCCCTGAATTGGGAAGAAAGAGCTGAGATTCAGAAGACACAAAGAACTAGTGTTCCTGAGGCAGATACCAGAGAAGAAAGAATTCTGGAGATAAAAGAGGATCCCCTCATGTTCAGCTGAATACTGATCAGCTATGTGTATGAGGAAACTCTGCAAGGCTACGGAAAAACCTACACCAAAAATGGGAAGTAATGGTGCTGAGCACTCATAGGAGCTAGGAATAATGCCTCCCCTGCCATGGGACTGAAGGATGTCAGGATTCATAGGCATAGGGTACAGTACACAGAAGGACCCCACCTCAGCAAGGGCCGAATTAGCCACAAAGGGAACACCACTCTAATTCTACCTGACAAATCTTAACACCTGAAAAAAAACCAAATGTTTTCCACAAAAGAGTATTCCAGAAAAAGTCCTGAAGAGTATTTTTATAAACATAAAAATATCCAGCACTCAATAAAGTAAAATTCATACAGTCTGGCATCTACTAAAAAAATGACGATACATGCAAAGTAGTAAATACAGCCCAGGGTGTAGAGGAAGACAATCCATGGGAGATAACCCAGAACTGATGCTGATATTGGAATTATCCAACACAGACCTCAATACAGTTAATGTATCTGTATTCCATATGTACAAAATGTTTAGTAAAGACATGAAATTTTTAAAAATCCAAATCAAAATTTTGGAGACAGAAATTATATGTGAATAAAAATATGAATATGTGTTCATAGCAGATAAGACCTAGTGATATAAACTATACACAATGAAACAGAGAAAGTATTTTTCTACTGTTTGGAAAACCAATGAGCTGTGCTGCAAATCCAAGCAGATTAACATAACCATAGTTAGAGTCCTCAAGGGGGACAAGCAACAGAAATATTGACTAAATTCGATAAAAACTGTAAACCCACCAATCCACAGATGCTCAATAAACCCTAAATAAAAAAATAGGAAACAAGTGACACTAACACACATTGTAATATCAGTGCTGAATGATAGTGGTAGAAAATGTCAAAAAAAAAAAATCACTTCTTGGCCTTTTGGCTAAGATAAGTGTGAAAATGTCAAAAAGCCACATGACATGCAAAAGAACAGGAAGACAGCTGATTTCTTATTAGAAGCAATGCAAGTGAGGACATCAAGCAACATCGTTCAAGTACTGAAAGAAAATAAAAGACCCATTAGCATTCCATATCCAGTGAAAATACCTTCCAAAAATTAAAGTTGAAATAGACTTATTCAGATCTGCAGATACTGAAAGACCTCACTGCTTACAAACCAGCATGTCAAGGAATGCTGAAGGAACACTTCAAGCAGGACAGAATTGGTATCAAATAGAAATATGCATATGCGAGAAGAATGATTCTAACTATTAGGATGATACCTCTCCCCTCTCCACTCATTGATGTATCCATCCAATGCCATGCCAGTAAAAATCTCAGTAGTTTGTTTTTTTAATAGAAATTGACAAACTGATTCTACATCTCATCTGGAAGTACAGAGGACCCAAAATAGCTAACCAGCTTTGAGGAAAACCAAGCTGAAAGACCAACATCTTTCATCCCAGACATTTTATCAAGTTAGTGATATCAAAACAGTAGCAAACGGACATCAAAAGAGATAAATTGATTCAAAGAATGTTAACAGAGTCCAGAAGTAGATTCACATATCCACAAACAGCTGATTTTCAATAGAAGTGAAAAGACAATTCAATGGAGAAAAGCCTTTTACAAAATGGTGCTCTAATAATTGAATATCCAAATGCAAAAAAAAGACTTTAATACAGATCTTCTATAAAAAAATAGTTAAGTTTCATCAACCTAAAAGTAACCTCTAAAACTGTGAAACCTCTATTAGAAAACATAAAAAACTTGCTAATTTGTGTTTGGCAGATTCTAGAAATGGCAGCAAAAGTATAATCCCTGAGAAAAATGATAAATTGTCTTGGATGAAAATTAAAAATTCTTAGAAGAATAAAACCCAAGTGAAAATATTTGCAAAGCATGTGTTCATAAGTGATTTGTATACAGAATACAGGTTAGACCTCCAATCTAAAATATGAAATGTTTTGAAATATGAAACTTTTTGAATACTGACTTGATGCTCATTAAGTTTCAGATTTTGGAGAAATTTAGATTTTGGATTTTCAGGTTAGGGATCTTTGGCTGGTAATGTCTATGCAATTATATCAAAAACTTTAAAAACAAATACTTCCCATTCCAAACATTTTGGAAAAGGTATACTGAACGTGTCTGTATGAAAAATTCTCCAAACTTAATGATGAAACAGCAATTGATGCAATTTTTAAAAAAAGCTCAAAAGTTTATACAAACACCTCACCACAGAAGGTAGATGCATAGCAATAAGTACATAGAAAAAATGTTCTACATTGCTAGTCCTCACCATCATGCAAATTAAAGTGGGCAATGAGATACCACTGAATACTCACTAATGTAGTTAAAATTCAAAGATCTATACATATGTAATATGGCAAAGATATGGAAGAACTTGAAACATCTTACACTTCTGTTTGAGAATGAAAAATAGCATAACCACTTTGATACAGTTTGACAATTCCTTAAAATGTGAAAAACAGACTTGCCATTTGAATCAGTAATCTACTCCTAGCAATTTACCTAAGGTACTTGAAAGCATGTGGCCATACAAAAGAGTAAATATTCACGGCAGCATTATTTTCTTTTTATTTTTTCAATTTAAGGTATACAAGTTTGATGTATTTCATATATACAGATTTAGGTATATAGTGACACTTTCCCCACCCACCCACCTGTCCATCCACCCTCGTGCCCATGTTCCCTCATTTCCTCCTCCTCCCTCTCACATTCCCACTTAGTTTTTTACAAAGATCTATTTTCAGTTTACTTAACAATCGTACAGTTAACCTGACACTTAGTAAAAGAGTTAAAAGTAAAAGAGTTTAAAAAAAAGAAGAAATAAAAAAAACAAAACCTCAACAGAAGAGACAAGAGCTGTAAACAATCATCAAATCTCAAAATGTCTATTTCACCCTAATATATTTCAGGTACACTATTATGGTGGATCATGGAAAATATATTTGTGTTTTGGAGACTAGTTATTTCACTAAGTATAATGGTTTCCAGTTGCATCGATCTAGTTTCAAAAGAAAGGATTTTTTTTCTTTTTACAGCTGAGTAGTACTCCATAGTTTTTATACACCGTTAGCTTTTTATCCAGTCAACATTTGAAGGACATATTTTACCTATTGTGAATTGTGCAGCGATGAACATGGGGATACAGATAACTTTTACAAATGCTGATCTTATCGTTTGGGTAAATTCTTCAGGAGTGGGATGGCTGGATCATGTGGTAGGTCTATATTCAAATTTCTGAGATATCTCCATCCTGTCTTCCACAGCTGCACCAGTTCACATTCCCATCAACAGTGGACCAGGGAACCTTTTTCCCCACATCCTCATCAGCATTTGTCATTTGATTAATTCTGTATGTGAGCCAATCTACCTGGAGTGAGGTGACACCACAAATGGTTTTGATTTGCATTTCCCTAATGGCTAGTGATACTAGCATTTTCTCAAGTGTGTTGGCCATTTGAATTTCTTCTCTTGAAAAATGCCTATTCAAGTCCTTTGCCCATTTCTTCTTCTTTTTTTTTTTTTTTTTTTTTTTTGACAGGTAGAGTTAGAGACAGAGACAGAGAGAAAGGTCTTCCTTCCGTTGGTTCACTCCCCTAATGGCCGCCTTGGATGGCACAGCAACAAATGTTCACTAATAATTGGATGGTATCAGGTCGTAGATTTAGGTCTTTATCCATTTTGAATGTATTTTTGTGTAAGGAATAAGGTAGGGGGCTAGTTTCATACTCCTGCGCAAGGAGATCTGGTTTGCCCATCACCGTTTGTTGAAGAGACTGTCCTTGCTCCAGGGATTTATTTTAGCTCCATTATCAAAGATAAGTTGGTTATAGATGCATGCATTGATTTCTGGAGTTTCTGTTCTGTTGCATTTTTCTATACATCTGTTTTGCTGCTAGTACCAGGCTTTTTTTTTTTTTTAAGATTTATTCCCCTATTTGAAAGGCAGGGTCACAGAGAGGCAGAGGCAGAGAACGAGAGAGAGGTCTTCCATCTGCTGGTTCACTCCCCAGATGGCCACAATGGCCAGAGCTGCACCAAAGCTAGGATCTTCTTCTGGGTCTCCCACAGGGGTTCAAGGGCCCGAGGACTTGGGCCATCTTCTACTGCTATCCCAGGCCATAGCAGAGAGCTGGATGGGAAGTGGAGCAGCCAGGTCTTGAACCAGCGCCCATATGGGATGCCAGCACTTCAGGCCAGGTTGTTAACCCGCTGTGCCACAGCGCCGGCCCCGGGATTAGTTCTTTAAATGTCTGGTAGAATTGAACAGTGAATCCATCCAGTCATGGGCTTTTCTTTGTTGGGAGGGCCTTTATTACTGATTCAGTCTCCCTCTTGGTTATTAGTCTGTTTATTTTTTCTATGTCTTCATGACTCAATTTTGGTAGATTGTATGTGTCTAAGAATCTATCCATTTTTCTAGGTTTCCCTGTTCATCTTCATACAGCCCTTTGTAGTAATTTCTGAGTATTCTTTGTATTTCTGTAGTGTCTGTTGTTACATTTCCTTTTTCATCTCTGATTTTATTGATTTGGGTTTTCTCCCTCTTTGGTTAGTTGGGCCAATCATGTATCAATTTTGTTTATTTTTTCAAAGAATTATCTCTTCATTTCACTGATCTTTTGTATTGTCTTTATGGTTGCAATTTTGTTCATCCCCTAATTTTAATTTTTTTTCTTCTAATTTTGGGTTTGGTTTTTTGCTGTTTTTCTATATCTTTGAGATGCATTGATAGCTAATTTATTTGGTAACTTTGCAATTTCTTCATGTACACCACAATCACACAATCACAATAAACTTTCCTCTTAACACTGCTTTTACTGTATCCCATAAGTTTTGATATATTGTGTTGTCATCTTCATTTGTTTCCAGAATTTTTTTTGATTTCTCTTATCACCTATTCATTTAGGAACATGTGGCACAGTCTCCGAGTGTTTGTATATGATCTAGAGTTGTTGATTTCCAGCCTCATTCATTGTGGTCAGAGGAGACTCATGGTATGATTTTAATTTTTTTGAATTTGAGAAATGCTTTATGGCATAGTATGTCATCTATCCTAGAGAAAGTCCCATGCACTAATGAGAAGAATGTGTATTCTGCCACCGAGGGGTGAAAAGTTCTGTCGCTATCAATTCCATTTGGTCTGTAGTTCTGATTAGCTCCATTGTTTGTTGATTTTCTGTCTACTTGATCTTTCTTTGTTGAAAGTGAGGTGTGAAGTCCTCCATTACTATTGTGCTGGAGTGTATGTCTTGTTTTAGGTCCATTAACAATTATTTTAAATAGCCATGTTCCCTGTAATTGGGTACATATACATTATTATAGTCATATCTTCCTATTGACTTGTTCCCTTAATCATGACATAGTGAACTTCTTTGTCACTTTTAACATTTTTATATTAAAATCTATTTTGTCTGATATTAGATAGCTACACCTACATCTTGGTTTCTATTAGCATGGAATATCTTTTTCCATCCTTTCACTTGTAGTCTGCATGTATATTTGTTGGTGAAATATATTTATTGTAGGCAGCAAGTAGTTGGATTTTGTTTTTAATCCATTCCACCAGTCTGTATCTTTTTTATATATATTTTATTTGACAGGTAGAGTTACAGACAGTGAGAGAGAGAGAGAGAAAAAGGTCTTCCTTCCGTTGGTTCCCTCCCCAAATGGCCATTACAGCCAGCGCTTCACCGATCCAAAGCCAGGAGCCAGGTGCTTCCTCCTGGTCTCCCATGTGGGTGCAGGGGCCCAAGCACTTGGGCCATCCTCCACTACCCCCCGGGCCACAGCAGAGAGCCAGACTGGAAGAGGATCAACTGGGACTAGAACCTGGCGCCCATATGGGATGCCAGCACCGCAGGCGGAGGATTAACTGAGTGAGCCACAGCACCAGCCCCCAGTCTGTGTCTTTTAACAAGAGAGATGAGGACATTTACATTCAAGGTGACTAGTGATAAGTAACAACTTGGCCTTGCCTTTTTTCCATAAATATTTCTATTGTTTACTTTGGATTTCTTTTGTGCTTTTATTGGTCCATTTTCTGCCTTCTCATTCTTTCAAAGTGATGGCTATCTTTCTGTGTTTCTGTGTATAGCACGTCCTTAATCATCTTTTGTAAGGCTTGGCAATGGCTGTAAATTATTTGTTTCTGTTATGGAAGTCCTTATGTCACCTTTATTCATAAATGAGAGCTTTGCAGGGTACAGTATTCTGGGTTGACAGTTTTTTCTCTTAAGACTTGGACTATATCTTACCATTCTCTCCTAGCCTGTAGATTTTCTGATGAGAAGTCAGATGTGTGTCTAATTGGAGACCTCATGACAGTAATCTCTCATTTCTTTCCTGCACATTTTAGAATCTTTTCTTTATGTTTTACTGTGGAAAGTCTTACTACGGTGTGTTGAGGTGAGGATCTTTTCTGGTCATTTCCTTATTCATGTTTCTTGAATTTCTGCATTTTTTTCTGCATTTGTCAATTTGATTTTTTTTTTTCCTCTGATGATGTTTATCTTTGAGCTATGTTTCTGTGGCTTAATGGAATATCTGCACTTTCAATGAATACTAAGAGGCGTGTGGTGGGTGTGGCCAGAGAGCTCTGATTGGTGCTCCAGGGTGGGGCAAGTATACAGGGTAACACCCAAGTTGGGCCTGGTAGATCTCAGTGTCTGGTTGTTTGCCCCCATTGTGTTTTGTGCCACCATATGAAAGCACAAATCATATGCACAGTTCCCATTGCAATGACCTGCAGTAGGCAACCAAGGAGCTCCAGGCATATGGAGCTATACCCAATGATTGCCCTGAGACCCTGCTACACCCTGCACTTTCTCATGTAACCACCAAGTCTGCACAGTCTCAGCAAACAAGTCTCTCCCACAGTCACTGGGTGCACTGATTTCTCTGCCCTGCCAGCCTGTCCAGTCAATAGAGGGCAGATGTTCCCTCTAGACAGCTACATCCAGGTGTCTTGCTCCCAAAATCTATGGGCACCTCACCATCCTAGGTGGTTGCTCAGCCACCTCCCAACCATGCTCAAAATCAGTGGGCACTGCAGATTGTTCCCTCCACTAGAATCCCTGGATCACACATGTATACAAGTACCACTGGCCAAATGTTGCAGTCTCCCTGCCACTACTGCCAGTACTACTGAGAAGATGGCATCCTCTCCTATTGTCAGTTAGTTGCTGTTCTTGTAGACAAAGTCTTCTGCAGCTCCTGCCCTAACCTAAAATATCACCCACCCTTTCTCAGCTGGGCAGCAGGTGCCGTTGTGAGGAAGTTGGGGCAAGATAAATGTGTCCTCTCCTTCCACTGGGTCTTGGGCAGCTGGTAGCAACCGTTAGTCCCCATAGCTCCATTCCAGACTAATGCCATGCTCTCTTGCACCTCCATCACCGCCACAGATGCGGCAGTCTGCTCTCACCTCCATCTCCAAGCTCCCTCCCTCTCTGGCTACACTTGTGCTTGTGATTGTGTTTGTGCTGTGCATCCACACCTTCCACACAGCTCCATGGTGTTCCTCTTCCTCTTGTAGGATTTCCAGTGTGGTTTTCTCTCCAGTTCTCCCCTGAGTGCATTTCCTACACCTTTTTTTTCTAACCACTCATCCCAAGCCTAGCACAGTATGTTGTTCCCTAATCTGCCATCTTGGAATCTTCTGCAGCATTAATTTCAATATAAATGACCCCATGTGCCCATCAAGAGGTGAATAACCAGTGGTGTATCCATATAGTGAATGTAGATGAACTATTGACACATGCTACAACATACACTAACCTCAAAATAAATATACTGTGTAAAAGAGGCCAGATGGAAGGAGTATGTGCTAGATAATTCCAATCTATGAAAAGCGAAATAGAGGGAGGAAATTCACAGGAGCATATGTGTATGAGTGTTTTTAAATTTACTGTACACTTTGGAGTGGGTATTTAGCCTAGTGCTTAAGGTGACCCCATCCCATATCAGAGTACGATACATGACCCTGGGTTTGTTATCTGGCTGTGGCCCTGGATTCCAGCTCCCTGCTAATGTAGACCCTGTGAAGCAATAGTGATGACTCGAGCAATTAGATTCTGATCAGCCTCAGACATCGTGGCCATTTGTATAATGAACCAGTGAATGGGAGCTCAATCCCCCCCATATATATATACACATATATATGTATATATATACACACACACACATATATATAGACATACACTATCATCTCTTATCATCTCTGCCTCACATTCTTTTTTTTTTTTTTTTTGACTGGCAGAGTGGATAGTGAGAGAGACAGAGAGAAAGGTCTTCCTTTGCCATTGGTTCACCCTCGAATGGCCGCCGCGGCCAGCACACTGCGGCTGGCGTACCGCGCTGATCTGATGGCAAGAGCCAGGTGCTTCTCTTGGTCTCCCATGCAGGTGCAGGGCCCAAGCACTTGGGCCATCCTCCACTGCACTCCCGGGCCACAGCAGAGAGCTGGCCTGGAAGAGGGGCAACTGGACTGGGACAGAATCTGGCGCCCAGACCGGGACTAGAATCCTCTGCAAGGTGGAGGATTAGCCTGTTGAGCCGTGGCACCGGCCTCTGCCTCACATTCTTAAAAATTTATTGTACATTTAAAATAATGCAGTTCATTATATATCAGTTATACTTCAATAAAACTATTAAATAAAATTCAGAAATAATTATACAGATTGATCCACAGTATTTGCTATTCTTGAACATTCTCAGCTTACATGTCTTTCTGTCCATGGTCATGCCAACCTTGCAGAGTAGAATGCCTCTTTTCATTCTCTGCCTGTCAAAATCCTCTTATGCCCTAAGATTCATCTTAATGCTTTTATCTTCCTTAGTTGGTTCTTGATTGCCTAGCCTTCCATTGATACTCTGTGCTTCTTAATGGCACTCCTGTTCTGTGTTCAAGTATTACAATTATTTTTGGTATCGTCCGCCTCACTAGGTTATAAGTGGTTTGGGTTACACCTAATATTTATGTCTCCTACCTTCCAATTCCTAACAGACCCCTGTATCCATGGATGGGTAGTTTTGGCATTCAATGTTTGGAGGCTGTAGTTTGTACAAATATAAGTATTAAATCAGGAATGAATTGGCCATCACAGAATCCTCCTCTTACTCCACTGTGATCTGTTAGTATCCAAAGGGTACTCTCCTTTGCAATCACACTGCCATTACTCAGAGCTTTGCTCTCACCCTTCATAACCTGTATTGATCTTAATAAAATACAAGGTTGGTCATGTCTCTCTTCTTAAATAATTCTATCAGTGGGTTCCTTCAACTGCCCCTCTACTTCCTTGTCCTACTTCCCCCTGTTCTTCTGAGACATTAAAAACTACCTGCAGGTCCCGTCACATATGTGGGTTTGCACCCTGTGCCTTTTGCTCAAGCTCGCTTTTGGGTGTTTTCCTCGTTTTTGCTTAGCTGACCTCTTTCTTCTAAAGTGACCTCCAGTGTCATCACACTTCCAGTCATGGTCCTGTTATAACTCATCCTATTCTCATCTATGGATGAGAAAACAGATGTAGAGAGGTTAAACTGTGTGGAAGGCTGCTTAGCTCATGACCAGTGTGTAGACCAAGGCAACTGGCTCCATTAATGGCTTCTGTGCATGGGAGACATTGGGTTTTTTGCCATACCTCTCACCTTCGCTATTGTACTTTTTTTTTTATAACGCTTTTATTTAAAGAATATAAATTTCCAAAATACAGCTTATAGATTACAATGGCTTCCCCCCCCATAACTTCCCCCCCACCCGCAACCCTCCCCTTTCCCACTCCCTCTCCCCTTGCTTCACATTAAGATTCATTTTCAATTCTCTTTATATGCAGAAGATCAGTTAACTATATATTAAGTAAAGATTTCAACAGTTTGCCCTCACATAGCAACACAAAGTGAAAAATACTGTTGGAGTATTAGTTATAGTATTAATTCACAATGTATAGCACATTAAGGACAGAGATCCTACATGATATATTTTTTTTTTAAATTGATTAATTTTCTAGGCAATTTCCAATTTAACACCAAGATTTTTTTTTCATTTTTAATTATCTATATACAGAAGATTGATTCAGTATATACTAAGTAAAGATTTCATCGCTATTGTACTTAATAAGCTCCTGGAAGGCTATAGCTACTCTGTCTGACTCAATATTACTAAGAGAGAGTATGACAGAGTATTCCTGGAAGAGAACAGACTTTCAATAAATATTTTTGAATGAGAGATTCAAACATGGTTAAGGTTGCCTGTACTTGGTCCACCTCTCAATCTTGGCTTCTTTCATTTTCAGTTTTGGAGGGCAGAGGCATAGCTGTCTTGGTAAAAAGCAATCCATGCTAATTGATAAGCAGCCCTCACACAGATTGCCCAAGGGTACAATGCTGGATATAAAGTTTAATCACCCCACTCACACATCTGGAGGGAGCAGATGTTTGGAATGGTGATAGGCAGAGACAGATGTCCCAACCCTGGCAAGAAACTAGAGGACACAGCATCATCTCCCCTCTCTATACCTCTGATCTCACTCCCTGTACACCTCCATGCACACAATAGGAAGCTTTGAGTAAATTTCCATCATTGGTAATAATTTTCCTGTTCTACTTTACACGCATTTTTCCTTTAAAAAAAAAAAAACCCTAATGAGCTCAAAATAAAACAAATCTAACCCCATAGATTTGCTGCTTCACATAGAATTCTATTCCCTTCCCAACTTGTCTGGCACTTTGCCATTTACTATATGAGAAAGATTGAATTTCATGTAGCATGACCTTCTTAAAACTTGGAATGAACATTTGCATTATTCTGATTTTTGCCCTCTCTTATAACCAACACAGAATTGCATAACAATTTAAAACTTGTCTAGATAGTTCACATATAGATTTTTTAAAAATAGCAATTTTGTGGGTAGCTGATTTATTTGTTTGTGCTTGTTTAAATCCTTCAAGTAATGAAAATGATTATTGCTATCTACAAAAGAGGTGAAAGTGTCTTTGAGCAAAAGCTTCCACAGAGAAAATAATTATGATGCTGTCATTTTCATAAAGTCCTTGACAGTGAAATATTACAGAGTACTACAGTGAGTGTTTGAAATATCGAGTTACTGGCCCCAATGCAGGACCAGCCTTCTAGAAAATCATAAAGGTTACATTTGCCATTGGCACACCATGAGATTTCTACCACTTATTTCTGAAGTTGGATAAGCTTGGTTATTAAGAAATTCAGATTCTATTAGTATCTGGAAGTGCAATGTTGGATAAGTCACTTCGCTCCAAATGTCTATCTTCCACCTGTGAAATTAGTGGTTGGGTTAAATGACGTGTAAATTTCCTCTTGATGGTCATTTCTGTCTTTGGTCACTCAGTCATTCACACTTCTAACTAGGATAACGTGGTTCCCGACTTTATCCTGTATCTGATTCTTCCATTTGAACTAAAATTTTCTAGGGTCATTTTCACTTCCAGAACCCATATATTCTGGGTCCCTTCATGTGACTGACCCTGTGCAAATTCCATCCAGCTCATGCCTTCTCTTTACCACTCTGCTAGGGCCTCTGCTCTGTAGCAGCTGCTGCTAATCCTTGACTGCTGATAAACCAATAACTTAATGTGCTGCCCTCCACAGGTTGTACCTCTTTGTTTATATAGGAGCTCTAGAGATACAATGTTTTGCCCTAATAACCTCCCCTTTTCTTCTCTTCCCTCCTCGAGGAAGATACAGTAGAAAACAAAACTGAATGGATAAGTGATAGCTTGATGAACCAATATACTGTTTCTACATGTAAACAGCTGCCAACTTCACATAGTTGATTATTGTTAAAGTAACTTATTAATAATGCAGTAAAACACTCTGTGATCCTAAAACAGGTACAAATTATTCTCTCACATAAGGAATTTCTTATGATATTTGAAAATTTAAAGTTTGGGCTTATTTAAGGTTACTAGAACATAATCTCAGTGATTTTAGGGACAATATCTGTGTTTACTTTTCCCTCTAGCCATGTGCCTAATGCTGTATCTGTTAGAGTCCTAGATAATAAAATAAATGAAAAGTTAATGAGTGAGAAGACATTGTCCTCACAATTTTGTAACTGAGTCAGACAGATAAATTTTAGTGTTACAAATGAAACTCTGACATAAGAGAGTTATGTAATATCCATCACTGTTCCACTTAGATGTCAACATTTTGGATTGATAATCTTTGGTTCCTTAGTGCTTTAATTCTCTGTCATTTTGTTTTTATTTATATTTTTTTGACAGAGCTATAGACAGTGAGAAAGAGAGACAGAAAGAAAGGTCTTCCTTCCATTGGTTCACCCCCAAAATGGCTGTCAAGGCCAGAGCTACTCTGATCTGAAGTCAGGAGGCAGGTGCTTCCTTCTGGTCTCCCATGCGGGTGCAGGGGCCCAAGCACGTGGGCCATCCTCCACTGCCCTCCTGGGCCACAGCTGAGAGCCATACTGGAAGAGAAGCACCTGGGACTACAACCCGGCACCCATTTGGGATGCCAGCACCGCAGGCGGAGGATTAACCAAGTGGCCACAGCGCCGGCCCCAATTCCCTGTCATCTTTTATCCTGCTATTCACATTTATAAGATTGCATACTTCTAATTAAGTAAGACTCAAGAGCTCAAATTGGTTATGTTAGCCCCCAAAATATTTGCAAGTGGTAAACCATCTGGTAAACAATGTAATATTAAATAAACATTTCTGAATTGACCACTACTGCACATTATCTGTGAAAACTCTTCTCCTCATGGGATATTGAAACATGTTTGACTTTATTTAATATACCAGATGAGTTACTTTAGAACTGAAGTACTTTGTGCTGTGGAGTAATTCTTCAAGAGTAAAAGGGTTAACTTAAAATAGGGGAAAAACAAAATTGTAGGGGCTGTCATTGTGGTGCAGTGGATTAAACTACTACCTGAGGCACCAGCATCTTATATGGGCACCAATTCTAGTCCATGCTGCTCTACTTCTGATCCAGCTCCCTGCTAATGTGCCAGAGAAACCTGCAGAATATGGCCCATTTATTTGGGCCCCTGCCACCCACATGGAGACCAAGATGACACTCTTGACTTCAGCCTGGCCCAGTCCTGGCCCTTGGTGCCATTTGGAGAGTGAACCAGCAGCAGATAGAAGGTCTCTCTGTATGTCTCTCTCTCTCTGTCTCTGTAACCCTGCCTTTTAAATAAATAAATCTTAAAAAACAAAATTGTGGCCGGCGCCGCGGCTCACTTGGCTAATCCTCTGCCTGCGGCACCGGCACCCCAGGTTCTAGTCCTGGTTGGGGCACTGGATTCTGTCCCGGTTGCTCCTCATCCAGTCCAGCTCTCTGCTGTGGCCTGGGAAGGCAGTGGAGGATGGCCCGAGTGCTTGGGCCCTGCACCCACATGGGAGACCAGGAGGAAGCACCTGGCTCCTGACTTCAGATCAGCGCAGCGCCGGCAATAGTAACCATTTCGGGGGTGAACCAATGGAAGGAAGACCTTTCTCTCTCTCTCTCTCTCTCTCTCACTGTCTAACTCTGCCTGTCCAAAAAAAAAAAAAAACCAAAATTGTAAAGAGGGTATACACACACACACACACACACACATATATATACATATACAACACATATTTGTTGCTCTTAAGGTATTTATAGCTGATGAGACACGAGCTCTTCAAAAAGTTCCTTGAAAAGAGTTACGAAAATAGAAAAATAAGAAAAATACAAAATAGAAAAATAATAAAAAAGAAAAATAAGAAAATTTTGATACAAAAAATTTGAGTCCATGCATAGTTTCTTTTTATATTAGACATTTTCCATGAAATTCTTGAAAACTTCTCATAGACTATGAAAGGATAAACCATGAACCATTATCAAATAACTGAAAGCCAGGACTGTAGGTAAGATGGAGTGGGTGCACCTAGGAGAGATAGAAGTGACCTATTTCTAGAGAGCTCCATGTCAAAACTCTCTCCAGAAATGTTAAAGTCATCACTAGTGCTGCCAGTCCCTGCTTCTATGCCCCTGGTGTCCATAATAAATGCCTGACGCTTTTCTTCATTAAGCCTAGAAGATCTCAGACCCCTTCTTAAGACATTGTTTTCCATTTATTCAGACTTGGCCTAGAAAATAAAACTTATATCATCCAGCCTAGATAAGTGATTGTGCCAGCTCCACTGAGAAAATTTGGTAACATACAGTTTACCCGGATCTTCAGAAATGGAGACACTGTCAAGATAACAGTGATAGAACATGCAGATTAAATGCTGAAAAATAGAACAGGAGGCATCCATGATGAGGCACTGGCAACCTGGGTTATAGATAGGATGTTCATGCCATTGAAGCAACATAGCATAAAATCAGCAGATTATTGGGGATTAGCTGCTACCAGTTTGAGGAGATAACAAGGCATCTAAATGAAGATTGAGCTATTTAACATTTTTACTCTATATCCTTTTTTTTTTTGTCTTAGTGAATAGCGCTGTCAATTAGTTGTCTAAGCCAAGTACTTTGCAAAATCTTGACGTTCCCTCTTCTGCACCTCATAGTTAATCCATCATTAAATTCCGTCAGCTTCATTTTCTATACGTTTTCCTAATCCATGTATGAGAGTACTCCAAAAAGTTTGTGGAAATGGAATTCAAAGATAAGTTTACTTGGTGCAAGAAAAGTTTAAATGCATGTATAGTATTTTCATAATACTTCCCATGAGGTTTTCCAAGGACCTTTGTACCTTTGATCACCTACACCACTAGAGATTGCATGGGACGTACTTACATTACAAAGTTGTTTCTTGGTTTGTATTGTGGTGCAGCAGGTTAAGCTGCCATATGGGCACCTGTTAGAGTACTTGCTGCTATGTTCTGACCCAGATCTCTGCTAATGTGCCTAGGAAAGCAGCAGCAAATGTCTCAAGTGCTTGGGCCCCTGCACCAATGTGGGAGACCTGAGCCAGCCTCAACCACTGTAGCCATTTGGAGAGTGAACCAGCAGATGAAAGATTCCTCTCTCCCCTTGTCCCCCTTCCACCCTCCCTCTCCACCTCCCCAGTTTTCAAGTAAGTCTTTTTTAAAAGTTATTTCTTATCTGAAATTGAAACTTAACTGGCTATCACATTTTTGCTTGCTAGGTCTGGCAACCATAACCAAAGATAATCTAATTCAACAAAAGAAGGAAAAAAAATGAAAAAACAGGCTCCCAGACTCCAAATGCTATGCTCTAAATTAACCTGTGGGAGAGATTATTAGTACAAAGGACCCATATTCTAGCGCCAAATGTACATTCATTTGACCTGCATAGCACTTTGTGTATTTAAATGACTTTTTTAAAAAATTTGTTGAGCAAGGTCAAGCCACAGAATATTTGGCGAGTACTGATGAAATATATAGTGGAAAAACACAGTTTTTCCCAAGTTTTGACATAAGCTGACTCTTCTTCTAAAACTTTGATAACCGTATCATTCCCACAAGAAATTGCAAAGTTCTGAAATTCTTCACGTATTTTGTCAATTTGTGTGTTGCTGAAAAACTGAAATCTAGCCAATATGAGAGATACTGTCAGGCTCCCTCAGACCTTAACGGAGTCCCTCATCATGCATGACCTGTTTTTGAAATGAGATTTTGTGAAATACAGAAATACAGAATACCTCTTCTGGCTTCTTTCCATTAGCAGCTCACTGTGGGCACATTCTTTAGATGGTCTCATTAGCTCCCGACATGACAACCTGCTTTCTATTTCTACATTCCCAGCTGGGGACTGTAGTTTAAGGCAATAGAATCAACTTTAGTTAAAGATAGTAAGGTGCTCACCTGTTTCCCAAAGACTTCAGAGAATCGGGCTAAGAACACCTCAACACCCAACCAGGTTGTGAATGCTGCACTAGGGAAAACACAACTGTTGCCACCCCACTTAACCATCTTAATAGTTCACACAACTGCCTTGTATTGCACTGGCCAACCTCTGCTGCTGTGGCTGCCACTAAGAGCTGGGTGCCCCCATCTGCCAAAAGATAGATCCATGCATATTTATTACCTACTTCAGAACTGCTATGTTTTCAAATACATTTATTTATTTGAGACCTGGAGAATAGAGAAAGAGTTCCCCCTCCCCCATTTGCTGATTCACTTCTAAAGGCCTGCAACAGTTGGGGCTGGGCCAGACCAAAACTAGGAGCTGAGAACTCAATCCAAATCTGCCACATGGGTTGCCAGTATCCAAGTACTTGAGCCATCACCTGCTACCAACCAGGGTGTGCATTAGCAGGAAGTTAGTCAGGAGCCAGAGCCAGATATGGAACCCAGGTACTCTGATGTGGTCCATGGCGTCTTAACCAGTGTGCCAAATATTGTTCCCAAGTATTGCTATTTTGTGCAAGTGGCTCTGTGCCCAAGCAGCAGGGAAGGTTAGGAAATTGAATTCATGCTTCTGCCTTCAGTAAGCTCAGCTTGCAGTTTGGAAAATCTCCCAAATAGAAAGGATATTCAAAAGATAACAGCAACCAACATGAGAAAAAGCTCCCTGTCCATTGAGGTAAGATACATCTTGCAAACATTCTCCGAAATGGACCATACCCATTTAGACACAGGCTGTGGAATCAGGTGAACGTAAGATCCAGTTCGAGTTTGGCCTATTCCTGACCAGAAGAGGCTTGGAAACCTAGCTCTTCCAGCCAGCCATCTTCTCATCCAGGAAGTTAGACACAGTAATACCATTCACTCCCTCGGAGGACCATGAGGATAAATGAAAAGGTGAACAAGCTTGGAGGTAGAGTTTCTATCCCGTTGGACAAGAACTCTCCCGCATCATGAATGTTGTTGCATCCCATCTTCTCACTTTCTTTTAAGTCTTTCAGCTACAACCCATTTTAGGATTTAAAAATTTTATTCTTTACTGTTACCTGGAGCACATAAGAGCACTCTCCTTGTAAATTGTTTCACTAATGACATCATTGCAGAAGGTTTACAACATTACTTTTGAAAAACAAATTTTTCTTTCTGGCTTCATTGAAAAAATTAGAAAATATAGAAAAGCAGAAAGATGAAAAAGTCCTCCAAATCCCACCATCTAAAGGAAACCATTAACAGCATGTTATCTGCTTGTTTGCTAGGACGTGCTTTTATTAACCTTGCATTCACAAATCTCAGGAACTCAGGGTAATCCTGGTGTCCACGAGGTGTGAACTGCTCTTGACTTCCATGGTTGCTGTAGGCCAGCAGGCTCCGCCCACTGGACAGGTTTCACCCTGTTCTCTCCAGCTTCACCTTGGAAGGGGAAAGGTCTCTTGAAGTCTTTGTTGCTAGGTTGCAAGCTTTGTTTAGTTTACTAATTTTAAGAAGCCTCAAATTTTATATGTTAGCCTCATGTTTCTAAACAGGGGAAGTAAAGAATGCTGGGAAATCTTTGGCTCAGGGGAAGCCTTTGAGAGAGCAAGAGGGGAAGAAAATTACTCTTTTATTGTGAGGTTTGCCAAATGATCTCTGAAAAGCTGTGATATCATTCATGTGCTGTGCCAAGCTGAATCGAAAGTGCGCATCTTGGCAGCCATCTAGAGTGAGCATATAATTCCTTAGGGTGGGTATAGGATTTTATCAGAAATAGTTCCATAGGCAGTATTTACATAACTGTGTTGGAGTGTGAGAATAAACACAGCTGTGGCATTGCCCTAAATATTTCTATTCAGCAGGGAATTAAAAGAGAACTTTATCGCTGAACTACAGATAAACACAATTCATCAAGCAGTGGTCAGTTCAACTGGGGAACAAAATAGGAGTTATAAAAGATTGGCTTGCTGAAAATAGCTCCAATCAGCCACTCTGACTTTATTGCTTCTTTGCTCCCTCCCTCCATCTTTCCTAGTTCCAGAAATGTAGGACTCTTCCATTCTCAAGGAAGTTGTCTAGATTTCCTTTACCCTAAGAAGGAAGTCAGAGCAATCTCAGCTTCTGAGTGGGGCCCACCCTGGGTCTGCCTGCTTCTGTGTGCTTTGCACCTGTCCATCTTTGTCTTGTGGGGCTCCAGTGTTGAGTGTTTGGTGGGAGAAGGTTCAAACTCCAATGTGTATTGAAAGGAACACATGCAAGCCACAGTTCTACATGGTCTGATTCCTATGAGTTTCTTTGGATGTCTCTGTATTTTCAGCATTAATGCCTTCCTGGTTCAACTATGCATGGGAAGATACTTACATGATATATCAGTTTCTGGGATTTCCATAACAAAATACAACAAACTAGACTGCTTGAAATTTATTCTTTCTTAGTTTTGGAAACAGAATCAGAAATTGATATCTTGGCAGGTTAGTTGCTTCTGAATGAGCCTCTCGTAGCTCACTGTGATTTTTTGAAATACTTGATCTTCCTTGTCTTGTGGCTACATCACTCCCACCTTTGCCTGCATCTTCACATTGAGTTCTTGTCTCTGTGGGTATTTTCTATCTCTTACAATGACGTTCTCATTTACTTAAGACCTAGTGGAATCCAGCAGGTGGATGGTTGAGATATTAAGGTATCTCATCTCAATTTTTATGTTAATTACATATGCAAAGTTCACTTGGGCCATCCTTCACTGCACTCCCAGGCCACAGCAGAGAGCTGGCCTGGAGGAGGGGCAACCGGGACAGGATCTGGTGCCCCGACTGGAACTAGAACCCGGTGTGCCGGCACCGCAAGGCAGAGGATTAGCCTGTTGAGCCACGGTGCCAGCTGTAAGTTCTTTTTAACAATAGCCCAACTCAACTGGCTTCCACAAAAAGCAGAACATATAAGCTGAGTTCAAGGATATTCATAGTGTTAGATGCAGCTGGATCCAGTCTCAGGTCTCAGCTCTTCTTTCCTATATGTTAGTTTTACTTGCTGGCATACCCTCCCCACTTAATGGCAAGATGACCACTACAGATCCAGGAATATATCTGACTCCTTAGTGTATATGATGAAAAAACATTTCCTTTATCAGTTACTCCAGCAGAAATCCTAGACTTGGATCTCCTTGGCATAAATTGGTTCATATCTGCAAACCTCAAACCATCTAGTCTCAGACCATATAGAATGAGAGTAAGGAAAAAGCTTGTTACCAAAGGAAGGGGAAATGGGGACAGTACGCAGAACAACAGATGTCCATAAGGAAGCATAGTTCATAAATGAAAGAATTTAGATTTGTACAAGGTGGCTTTTTTAAAGATTTATTTATTTGTTTATTTGAAAGAGTTACACAGAGAAGGAGAGGCAGAGAGAGAGAGAGGTCTTTCATCTGCTGGTTCACTCCCCAGGTGGCCAAAATGGGCGGAACTGTGCCAATACAAAGCCAGGAGCTTCTTCTGGGTCTCCCACGCAGGTGTCGGGGCCCAAGGACTTGGGCCATTTTCTACTGCTTTCCCAGGCTATAGCAGAGAGCTGGATCAGAAGTGGAGCAGCCGGGACTTGAACCGATGCCTACGTGGGATACTGGCACTACAGGCAGGGGCTTTCCCCGTTACACCACAGCACCGGCCCCAGTACCAGGTTGTTTTAATCATTAGCCCAATCCTGCTGCACCACGTTCTCCTTTTCCTCTTCTATCAGATATGTTGAATACACAATGCATGCATGTGAAACCAAATACAGAAGATGCAGTTACACCGTAAAAGTCTAACTTCTAATCTTATTCTCTTGCCATTTAATTTCCCTGCCAGTTGTACCCACCTCTGCCCCTCTCCAGGGATAGTCTCCACATTTGTAAGCATTTATCTAAATCATTTCTGCCTCAATGATAGAATACTGTTCTCATGGTTTAGGCCTGTGCTCTCCTTCCATTACATCACAAACTTTTGACTCTCTGACCTGAATGACTTCAACCATCCAGGCCCAGTGGCATTTTAACACATTTCGTAGTTATTTTTCAACCCTGAGGTTTTCATATTTTCTTTTTCTTCCTCTCTTCTCTTTGCTCCTCTCACCCTATTTCACTTCCTCATTGTCACCTTCTATGTGTTTAAATATTGATCAGGTTAACTATTATGTTTTAAAACTGTCTTTTAAAAATAATGTGCAGCATTAAATATTTGTCTCTACAAAATGGTTCTTCTTGGGTTTGCTGTCAGCAAAAAACAGAAAGAATAAATCATTTCCCCTCTTTTTTCACTGCTCATTGTTACAGGTTAGCTCAGGCCATGGGAAAGCAAAGGAACTTCAATAGATGACTATAGCTCTTACATAGTCTATGGCCACAATTCATGTTAACTTGTACTCATGAATATAAGTTTCCTATAACTCTTTTGGGTGGAGAAGAAAGAGGTAGATGCCATATAAGGTTTGCTCAAATCTTTGAGTATCACATGAAAGACTCATACATCTCTCTTGAAAGCAATTTTTCCCCATTTCAAGATATTAGAGATAGTCCTTGTATAACTTTTAAAATGCTTATTTAGAAAGAATGGCAGATAGAGAGCAAGACAGAGAGAGAGAGAGAGATCTTCCATCTGCTGGTTCACTCCCCAAATGCCCACAGCGGCCAGGGCATGGTTAGGCTGAAGCCAGAGGATTGGAGCTCCACGCAGGTCTCCTAGATGAGTGTCAAGGACCCAAATGCTTGAGCCATCATCAACTGCCTCCCAGGATGCATCATCAGGGAGCAAGATTGTAAGCAGAATGTTTTGAACTTGAATTGGCATTTTTATGTGTGATGCCATCATCCCAGGTGGTGGCTTAACCCACTGTGCCATAATGCTCACCCCTGAATAATGTTTTAATATTTCCCAGTATTTGCATTGTCTTTCAAGTCCAAGTACTCTAGAAAAGAGTTGAACCAAAGACTTCCCTCAAGACCTAGTTGGACAACTGTAATTTTATTATGTACAAAACTAGGAAGATGAGTCATTGCAAGCTAGAAATATTTAGCAAGATGAGCTTGGCACTGCAACATCTCATGCTCATGTTATTCTCACAGAATATTTCCAAGAATCTTGAGAGGCAAGTTTATTGAACCATTTCATGGATAAGGAGATTGAGACTCAGGAGAGAGGCAATTTGCCTAAGAGGTCACAGCCAACAACTCTTGGAGCCAATCTGAAGTGCAAATCTATAGCATGCATGCTTTACATTAGAACACAGGCTGCTGAGAGACCCACGACTCGATCATCCCAGGAATAGAATTTTTTTTCTCTTAATACACTGGAATGTGTGTTATATTCCATCACATTTTGGTAAAGTGAGATGAGAAGTCAAATTAGACCAAAGACTGTGCATTTAGGTTTGTGCTAGGTAGTTGAGATATAATTCTATATAAAGGAAGAATTTTTAAAAATTGTAGAAAACTTAAAAGTTTATTTTGGTGCAAACAAATGAGGTAACTGCATAGTTTTCCACAATACAAATTTCACATGACCTTTTTTTATTTGAAAGTCAGACAGGGAGAGAGAGACAGAAATGGGTCTCCCGTCTGCTGGTTCATTCTCCAGATGTCTGTGACAGCCAGGGTTTCACAAGGCAGAAGCCAGGATCCAGGAACTCCATCTGGTCTCCCACATGAGTTGCAGGGACTCAGTTACTTGAGCCATCACCTGCTGTCTCCCAGGGTGCATAAGAACAGCAAGAAGCTGAAATCAGGAGTGGAGCTGAGAATCAAACTCAGAAACTCCAAAATGGGATGCAGGCATCACAAGCAGCACATTAAATGCTAGGACAAATACTTGTTCCCCGTGTGTGTGTGTGTGTGTGTGTGTGTGTGTGTGTAATCACCCCATGAACTCGTCTAAAATCTTGAGTTGTCACCTAGAGGTTTTGGGGCTTGAGGACACCAGGTACTCATTCTTTGCTTTAGGTAGAAGAGTTCATTGGTATAAAAAGAAGATATCTGTGCCTCATTTTCTTCTCCTCTGGATTTTGTTGGATTAAGGGAGTGGGCTACATGTTGATTGCTGTATTCTTTCTCTTATTTATTGCACAAATAATTGAGACAAGTTCTATGCCATACCCTTGCCAGACCAGGCAACAGCCCTTGACCCATTGTAATTTTGGAATATTTCAAGCTATTCCCTGATGTTGTCAATAACAGGCTCTTTCTCATCTCCTCTTGTCATTGACTCCTGTTTTAAGTTTACTGTATAATCTGTAGAAAGGATAGTCTACTTCCTTCACCCAAATCCATAAGCTTGTAATAAACTTCTGGTTCACCACTCTAAAATCTGTCACCCAACACTTAGAAACAGGCTGTTTCCCAAATCTTGCTTTATCCAAAGCCTGTCTGTAGAGAGGGAAAAGGGATGAAAATATCATTCTTTTCTTGGCATTGTGTCTATAAACCAAGTGGGAATATATGTTAACAATTAAAAATTTAAAAATAAAAGTATTTTAAAAAGCATTTCTGAAGTAGTTTCAGGATATATTTATGGGGACTGGTATTATGGCACAGTATACTAAGCCTTAGCCTGCAGTACAGCATCCCATATGGGCACTGATTTGTGTCCCGGCTCTTCCTCTTCTGATCCAGCTCTCTGTTTATGGCCTGGGGAAGTAGTAGAAGATGGCCTAAGTGCTTGGGCTTCTGCACCTAGGTGGCAGATCTGGAAGACCTTCCTGGCTGCTGGCTTTGGCCTGACCCAGCTCCAATTGTTGTAGCCATTTAGGAAGTGAACAAGTAGATGAAAAACCTTTCTGTCTCTCCCTCTCCCTGTAACTCTCTCAAATAAATGAACAAAATCTTAAACATAAAATAATTCACAGATATCTTTTTTTATTCTCCCTTGTATCCTGTTGGGACTCAATTCTACTTTTGTGTGTGCACTGGACTTAGTGCCTCAGTTCTAACAAAAAGAATAAGCCAAAAATCATGGTATCTGACTTTAGATCCCACGTCATAAAAGCACATAGCAGTTCTTCCATTTTCTTTGGAGGAAACCAGCTCCATGTCTAGAGAGGCCCAAGTGGCAAGGAAATGAGACCACCAACCTACAGTCCTGAAAGGTAGCTATCTTAGAAATGGATCCTCTGTGACAATCAACCCTTCAGATGTCTACAACCCAATTGGTATCCTGACTGCGTGCTTACATGATCTCCTGAGAAAGAACCACCCCACTAAGCACTCCCAAATTCAATCCTTTCACAACCGTGTGTTTTTAAGCCGCTAGTTGGGAGAACTTGTTACTGAGAAGCACGCTACATACCCTCCAAAAGCCCTCTGTTGTGCTGCCCTTCTGTTGACAGCCACTGATGGGAGCAGATCTTCAGGGAGCTTGAGCTTGGACTCAGGGAGGTCTTCTGTGGTCCTCAGTCTACATAATTTGTGCAACATTTAAGGCATGTGCATACATACATACATGCATGCATACCAGGCTTCTACCCTGGAGATTCTTAATTTGTGGGGGATGCGGTCCAAGCATCTATATTTAACAGAATGATATCTAAAAACCTATTCGAGCATTTCTGAACACTCATTGAGTTGAAAACCTTGCTGCCTCTTTTATTGGCTATAAAAGGCCACTGGCTTTTCTCCTCTATCTTCTGGGCTAATTCTTAGAAGACTGGCTACGGAGAGATCAATTTACCATAAAGCACGTCCACCTTAGCCTCTATGGAAGCTTGGCAAACTACCAGTTTCAGTGATTTTTCTTAGCACCCTACAGAGCAGCCCTGTTTGAACTTGGATTGCATCGGATTTGCCCAGTTGGTGACTGGTGGGCCCCACTCCTGGAATTCCTAACTAAGTGAGTTCAGGATGGGAACCCATAATGAGCTTTTTCAGTAAGCTTTCAGGTGGCGCTGCTGCTGGTGTGGCTATACTTTGAGAACCACTGCTATGCAGGATAGGACCTGCTATTTAAACTTTGTCTCAGAAGTAGTCTAACACCCCCCTGCCCTTTTACTTTCAGGCAACAACAATGAAAACAACAAAAGCTCATCCGTTTTTCTGAGACAAAAGTAATGACCAATGATGAAAATTCTAAGTAGCTTAGAGAATAGTAACTGGAAAGGGACGACAGGGGGCACTTCTGGTATGCGTGTAATGTTCTATTCCTTGAACTGAGTCTTGGTTATGTGAACAATGTCCTTTGCAAAAGTGCTGTCAAGCTGTATACCTACAGTTTGTGTACTTCTCTATGTTATGCTTTCAATGTTTACTCAAAATTTAATAATAAATGCTGTCGAAACCTGGGCCTCCACATCACTAGCTAGCACCTCTGTGTGCAGGTCTGCTCTCTCTGAAGGGCAGGCTGGCAACTCAATAACGAGAATATTCTTTGTGTTTTCCTGGCATCCTTTATGTGTGTGTGATACCTGGGGAGCGGCTGCTTTGCAAGCTGTCTTTTCTTGAAAAACAAGTCTGTGTCTTCAAAAGAAATTATTGTAAATGAAATACCTGCAAGTTTTAAATTCCCAGAATAATATATCTTGATAGAATAATTTAAAAAGCAAGCTGAGCTCTCCTTAATGTTTGCTGAGTATCCTAGTTTAGTTCCTCTTGCAATCTTAATGAAGGGGAAGAATACTCACGCAGGAAACTTTTTTTCTTTGGGTGAGGACACCTGTCACCTACAGCTTCCCATTTCATCACAGAAGACCTGGAGAGGCTGAATGAGGAGACTTATTTTGTAAATTGCTTAAGAAGAATGTTAAATATTTCTAAAACACCTTCAAAGACATTCCACTTTCCAAATCGGACCTTTTCCACAATTTCAGTTTGTGGGTAGAAAGGTTTACTCTCCAGGTTGGTTTCAGATGTTAGTGAGGCCAGGTTGCATTGAGAATTCTGACTTGCAGATTGGTTATTTTGAAAATTAGAAGCAAAGGGTGACACATTGAGCATATTTGTTTATGACATATAGTGGACCTCAGACCCTGCAGGGGCCAGTGTTGCCTTCCTATCAGATGTGGCCAGTCTGAGGGAGGGACGCTGTAACACAGTAGTGAAGTTCACAGGTCTTTGAGCCTAACGTGTGTTTGCATTTCCGTAACACCAGCTGTGTGGCCTGATGTACATGCCATCGTTCTCTCTCCCTCCCTCAACACTCATTTTTTAAGTGGGGTTAATAATATCAGTCATAGGGCTTTAAGAATTTCATATATAGTAATATAAAAGGATTTAAAACTTTGCATGACACAAAGTACATTCTCAATGAATGGTATTAAAATTGTAAGGGATAAAAGGAAATTAATAAATAATTTTGGGGGCTGGTTCTGTGGCATAGTAGGCTAGGCCTCTGCCTACAGCACCAGCATCCCATATGGGCACCGGTTCGTGTCCTGGCTGCTGCTTCTCTGATCCAGCTCTCTGCTTGTGACCTGGGAAAGCAGTGGAAGATGGCCCAAGTGCGTGGGCCTCTGCACCCACATGGGAGACCAGGAAGAAGCTCCTGCTTTCAGATCAGCTCAGCTCTGGATTTTGCAACCATCTGGGGAGTAAACCAGCAGATGGAAGACCTTTCTCTCTCTATCTCCCTCTTTCTGTGACTCTACCTCTCAAATAAATTAAAAAATCTTAAAAAAAATTTTTTTTCAGTTTAGAATCTCCCAACCTTTATCTTTTCACAGCAAATATGAATGAATAAATTATATTTATTTACATGTATATATAAATGAATAAATACTTTTTTCCTTCTTGTAATGAAAAACATCTGTATAAAGATTATAGAGATGGAAAACAGGTTCTTGGTTGCCCAGGAGTTTGGGATGGTGTTGGGGAAGAGGGGAGCAGCATGAGCATAAAGAGGTAGATGAAAGGAGTACTTTGTGATGATAAAAGAATTCTGCATTTTTGTAAAGGTTTATTCATTTGGAAGGCAGAGTTAGAGAGAAGGAGATGGGTGAGAGGGGATGGAGGAGAGCGGGCTTGAGTCCTGGCTGCTCCACTTCTCATCCAGCTCCCTGCTAATGCACCTACGAAAGCAGAGGATCAACTTTCTCATTTCGCTATTGTACTGTAGTCTGTAAAATATAACCTTTGGGGAGGACTAGGTGAAGGGTACACCAGTCTTCTTTGTACTTTTTGTGCAATTGCATATTAACTTATAATTACTTCAGAAAAATTTAAAAGCAGAAAATATCCATGAAGCATTTCTTCCTTTTATCAAAGTTATGGTATAAAGTGTGGGTTTTCTGTGTCTCCATGATGCAATTTGAATTCTGGCATAACTTTGGTGTTTCACTTGAAATATAATACTGTTAGTGTGTCTCCCTCCCTTGTGTTACCCTTTTCTAGGCCAGTTCAGTCCTTTACTGTAGAGGTCCAGGGGGTAAGTGGTAGTTAAATGCACCACGGACAAGGTTCCTGAAGAATGGAAAATTTAGTCATCTTTGATTCTAAAATAGTCTCAATTGATTAACACTGAGCAGTAGGCTGAAACACATAGTTAGATATTTCAGTCTACTGCTTGCCAGCAAGGATGTGAGTATATTATTCAAGTCCTCTGTGGATTAAGAAACAAAGCAAATTAGTATCAGCTCATAGTGTAGGAGTCTTGATATGATCCTAATAATCCAATCAACTGAATAACAAGAAAACCAGACATCCTTAATTCAGGCTGATTTCCTGGTTGCACAGCTGTGTTTCAGAATGTAGTTCAATGTCTGGACACTCAATAAATGTTAATGGGTAAGTGAATGAATGGTGGAACCATTGAAGAAAACCATGAGAAGCTGACATACAAAAAGAAAATAATTAGTCCATTTTTGTGACCTAGGTCATGACAGAGCAAGGTCTACAAGAGAAACTTCTAAGTCTTCTACCTTTGTTTTTTTAGGCAGCTTGAAATCCACTCTCCAGATACCAAGCACACAGTGATCCTAAGGAGCAAGGACACAGCCACTGCCCAGGCTTGGTTCAGTGCTATCCATTCCAACGTTAGTGACCTGCAGAGCAGAGTGATGGCAGAGGTCAGAGAGCAACTGGGGAAAGCAGGCATTGCTGGGAGCCGAGAGATCAGACATCTTGGCTGGCTTGCAGAAAAGGTAAGGGAAACATCATTCTTTATAATCGTCATCTTCCTCTCGGTTTCCACCAGCACTGAAGTGCTCTCATCCATCTCAACCGTCTGTGTGTCTTTATATTACGTTTGTGAGACTGTGTCTTAATAAGCTTTGATGTCCCCTGCACACAATTGTATGTGGCAATTTGCAGGTGGTTGCTCAGTGTTGAGGGGATGAATGAGTGAATTGATGCATACTTTGAGTTTCATGTCTGTGTGTGAAGGGCAGGGAAAATAAACTCACAACAAGCAGAGTTGAAATTGTTGCTAAAACATGTGGGTTTTCATTAGACTGTTCATTAATAACCTAGATATTTAAATGATGATTGAGTTCTACATTTAAGAATAACAACAATGATGTTAATAGTAGGAGTTCCTTGAACAATTACCATGTGCTGACTCTTTGCCTATAATCTTAAAATTTTTTGTACTCTTAACCCAGCAGGTTCTGAGTGTCATCACTAATGAGCACCCACTTTTCTGAGGTTCAGCACTAAGCAAGAGGGAGTAAAAATACATAAGATTTAGCTTCTGTCTCAGGAAGGACAGCTGCTGTGGAAAAGACCATGTCCCATTAACACTGTCATTCTGATTTCTTTCTCAATGTTCCATGATATGGTTAAGATCATAAAACTCGCTTTGTGGCCATTTCTTGGGGGACTTTTCCCTTCTCTTCATTTTAAATGATTGAGCCTTTGCCATTGTCCTGGCACCTGATTGCTTTCCCTTGAACCTGACCTTGAGTGTGCAGTAACATTGGGCTTTTGAGACAGTTTGACCTCCCAGTGACTCCCATTCTACCTGGTACTAAGTAGGAATAACGATCATTGCCATAACAGCTTTCCTGCCAAGGAGCCCTGTCATCTAAGTAGGCCCGATATAGCAGCACTTGAAAATAATACTGATATGGCATTAAGCTGTTTTCCACCATTGTTCTTTGTTTGCACCAGTTCACGCAAGAGTCTCAGCCACAAAGTTCAACACAAAATGGGTTTGGTTTAGTACTGCCCCATTTTTCGCAGATTTTAAAACACTAAAGGGACACTGCAGGTGGTGGGAGCTAGACTGTCATAAGAATCAAATCGTAGGGGCTGGCACCATGGCGCAGTAGATTAATCCTCTGCCTGTGGCACCGGTATCCCCTCTGATGCCGGTTCTAGTTCCGGCTGCCCCTCTTCCAATCCAGCTCTCTGCTATGGCCTGAGAAAGCAGCAGAAGATGGCCCAAGTGCTTGGGCCCCTGCACCCATGTGGGAGACCCTGAAGAAGCTTCTGGCTCCTGGCTTCGGATCGGCCCAGCTCTGGCCAATCTGGCCATCTGGGGAGTGAACCAACAGAAGAAAGACCTTTCTGTCTCTCCCTCTCACTGTCTGTAACTCTACCTCTCAAATAAATAAAATCTTAAAAAAAAAAAAAAAAAAGAATCAAACCATAGGCCCCTTTCATGAATTCTCTTATATGTTAGGCATCTCAATGAAAAAAATACCATAAATGTGGTTGATTGATATAATCTTTAGAAGTAGCAGTCTCTCCCCTTTTATTCTCTCCAAGCCCTATTTGAGACATTTCAGTTGCAAATGACAGATCACTCAACACAGCTGGAGCAAAAAATGCTTGTAGGGTTCCTTGTTACCGAAGTGTTGCAGTGTTCAAGGATAGGCTGCAGGCTTAGTAGGATTATAATGAGCCCGCCTCTTCATCCCTTTATTGCCCTGTCCATTTTGTCAGTTCACTTCCAGGCAAGCCCTCTCTACTTTACCTAATGGTCCCAGACACGTGTTTTTCCTTGAACCTAGTTGTCTCTGAGAATAGAGGTCTCTTTGCTTCAAATGTTCCAGAAGAGGTCTGAGATTAAATTTAATTGGACTGACTGGGATCAGTTGTTCAGTCCTATTTGCATCTGGGATCAGCCTCACTCGAGTCATGAGAGATGAGTGAGGATGGATCTCTACAGGACAATTGGGGTGTTGTGTGAGGAAAAGAGTGAATAGATACTGGAGATGCAAAACCAACAGATATTGGCTACAAACAGGCAAGGGGAGGAGTTGCTTGTGGTGAGGAGTTTCCTCACTTGGTTAAGGTCCTCAGTGTTCTTGGAGACAGACCATAGATTTCACTTCCTGGCAGAAGATGGATGGAATACTCAACAGAAATACTTGGAGAAGATTTTTTAAGATATATTTTATTTGAAAGAATGACAAAAAGGGGAAGAGACAGAGAGTGATCTTCCACCCACTGGTTCACTGCCCAAACAACCATGATGGCCAGGCTCAGCCCAGCTAAAGTCAGGAGCCAGGAACTCCATCTGGGTCTTCCACATGAGTGATGTGGGCTGAAGTATGAGACATCTTCTGCTTTCCCAGGTGCATTAGCAAAGAGTTGGACTGGAAGCAGTTCAGCTGGGACTTAAACCAGCTCTGAAATATGGGATGCCAGTATTGCAAGTGGTGGCTGAACCTGCTGTGCTGCAACACTGACCCCAGAGAGGGGATTAAATATAGGGATAGTTAATGAGAAGTGGCCAAGGTAAGGGAAACCAGTAACAGATGTGGAAGCTCTCCAAGGCTAACTGCAGTGAGAGGCCACTCCCATCCCTACACCTGAGAGGGGAAAGGGAAGGAGCTGTTCCCTGAAACCACCAAAGCTTGCAGCAGCAAAAAAGCCCACCTTGAGAAGCACAGCCCCACAACCCTGCTCAGTGATTTCTGGCTAGTGTCTTTCATTACCTGAAGCTGAGTGGAGGGAAGCCACATTAATGCAAATGATTAAGGAGACATAGCGTAAGAAAGCGCAGAGACTACAGTTGCAGAGGCCAAAGGAGGCTTCCCAGGACACATGTCCCTGCACCTGATGACCAGCTGAGATGATCTCAACTGTTGAAGGTATTTTTCCACATCTTTCCAAATGCAAATTATGTATAAAGACATTGCTATTTGAATAACTGAGAAGATTTTGTGTCATTTTTAGTAATATTGGAATTTTTTCCAAAGGTCTACCTTTTGTCACTTATAAATTATTTTATGACTTTTCTCAACCCAAATTACTAGACATTGCCATGTTAGCAGCAATAAATATGTATAAAGTTCTTTTGTTTTTATAATCTTATAATTAAAATAATTATGAGTATCTTAAATATATTTTTTGTATTCAAAAAGGCATTAGCAACTTATCATGGGCAATTGTTAGAGGCAAGAATGTATTTTATTGCCTTCATCTTCAAAACTTCTGTAAAATTTACTATATATCAAGTGCAAGAGAACAAAGCCAAGCTACAATTATTACTTTTTATAAGGGAAAGAGCTTACTGGGGAAAACCCAACAGACTAGAGGGAAGGGCAAAGAAGGAAAAGAGGGAGAAAAAGAGCGTAAGAGAGAGAAAGAGGTCAGGAGATGGAGAGAAAGAGAAAGCGAGCCAAGTGTTCAAGAACAAGTCCTGTTAAAACTTTGCCCAAGTGGCGGGCAGGGAAGTAGGAGCAATGAATCCCATTATGATGGGGGTGGAGCTGATGGTTGGGCCATGTGGCTACCTGGCTTCCAGAAATGACAGCAGGGCTAAAGCCTAGGATGGTGTCAGAGCATAGACTGTGCCATAGATAAGACTGTGCCATTTTACTAGCATTCCCCCATTTTGTTTTTTATAAAGCAGGAGTGGTATGGGAATACATTAGTCCCAAAACTCCAGGAGGAGTAGAGGGATGATGATCTGTTTCTAGAGCTACTTCCTGCTGACATGGGGCAATGTCTCAAGCCGCTATCTCCTGGAATGGGGAGTCGAGTATATCCCTGTAGCAACATTTGGTTGACCACCTGGTTGCTGAAGGCCTTGGTTCATTCCATTATCACCTCCTGTAAACACTTAAACAGACACTGTAGTGTAAAAGACAGGGTGAGAATAGTAACCAATGATCTTATGAGTGGCATTAACCAGGTAATGAGAGAATTTCATAGAGAAAAGGAAATCGGGGGGGAGGGGGCAGATTCCTCTGGACCCTTGTGAAGACTGTTTGATGAATGTGGTTTAAAGCTGAACCCAACCAAAACTGGGAGAAAGGCCACTCAACTTTTCCAGGTAGAGGGGTCTGTCTGTAGAGAAATTCTGAACAATCATACTATATTAAGTGGGGGAAAGGACCATCAATAGACAGAGGTCAGGAGTAGAGCCATTGGTATCAGAGTAGAGGCTATGATTACAAAGGAATGAGGCCCCAGATGGGCTAGATAGGGTCTAGAACAAAAGACAGAGTCATTATTGGAGAACCTAAGAGCTACTGTCTAAACCATGACTAAGTTTTCCAATTGAGAGGCAAATAGAAACTGACAGAAGGGCTTGATAATTGGTGGGCTTTAAGGCCTTGTCAGTTAGGAGGCCCAAACTTATCTATCTCTTCACATGGGGTACATCCTAAGGGAGGTGTGAACTTCCTTGGGAAGGCATCCTATGGACTTCCATTACCTAGCTGGCCTGAGAGGAGAAATGGCCAGGTAAAGGCAGGTGGCATCTGTAACAGAAAATTTACAGTTCTGCCTGCAATGTTGCTGACCCTACTAGGCCATCCCCTCCACAGAGGTGGTTACTTTGAAAGTCAGGCCAAGTGAAGGGTTTTTAGCTTACAGCCAACAAGATCTGTGGCTCTGATCTGGGGGTCCTTCAACTCCAGGGCAGTTCCATTTCCAGTGATCTAACTCTTGGCTGGCATAAGCTTACTTCTGCTGAAGCTCAGGCTTTCCTCATTGAAAACCAATGCAGTGGACAGGCCTGTTGGGTCTCCTTGATGGCAGATCACTGTAGAGAACAGCCTTTAATTGGCCTGCTACCTATCTTTACATTGCTTCTGATGCCTAGCTTTCTTTTCCTCCTGGTTTTTGTTCTAGCAGACAAGGGGATACAAGCCAAGGGGGTGCTCAAATCCCATCTCTAAGTTTTGGTGGCCTAAACTAGAAGTCTATAATCACAGGCATTTTCTGGTAGTGGTTTTTCTGAGGTAGGCAATGCCCATAAGGAAAACTATGTTCTCACTTTAAAACTTTCTCTCCCTTTGGTCTGAGAAGGCGGCTTTGCCTGTTTACTGTGCCCATAGTGAATTAAGTCTAGCTGTGAAATTATAATTTAAGCTTTCATTTTGGCTATGCTATTACAGAAAATGTTAGCCATCCCTTTTATAAGATATAAAGATCAAATTTTGCATCTTGGAGAGTCCTTCAGAATAGAATTAGTTTCCTACCTCAAAGAGAATAGAGAAAAGGGAAAAGTCAGGCTTAGAATTGAGAAATGAGGGAGCAAATCCCAGATCGCTTACTGACAATAGCAATATCTAGTTACAATTGCTTTTTTTTAACACTAAAAACAGCTTAGGCCCATGACGTCATAGCCACTTAGGACTGCCTCTGAAAAAGATTCACGCTGCTGCCAGACAGTTCCCAAAGATGATGGTGGGCGGATGCATGGAGGACAAGAAATGGAGGTCAGAAGACCTGATTTTCCTGCCTGGCTTGCTCAAGATAAAACAAAAGAACCATCAGAAGGGTGGGGTACCTAATTTGTTTCTCTGTAAGCAGGGAGCTTAGGATGGGATTACCACTCCCTTGCTATTCTTTTGAAAAAACTGGAACAAGAGAGAGGGGCAGAAGACCAGTTGGAGGACAAGGGATGGAGAGTGAAAGCATGGAGACAGCCAGTCCCAAACTTGACCGAGGGTCATTGATAAGACTGGGAGAATAGACTTTGGACCAGACCTGGTTCTAAGATAAAGTCAGAATTCCTGGGTGGGAGGGGGAGGTACAGTGAGGCGAGATAGTGAAGAGTTGGGGCCTCATACATAGACGGCAGAGGTTTTGACTCAGGCCCTTGATCTCTAGTGGAAACTTTGGAGGCCAATAGGACCTGGGCCAGAAATCAGGAAGTACACATAGAACATTTAGAATGAAGATAGGAAAATGCATGAACATATGGGATCTCCTTCCATTTTCCTGAACGCTCACAGAAGTGATAGATCTTGAATGCTATCAGGGTCAAACATACCATGGAGGGGCCAGTTTGATTGACTGTTAAGGTCATCAATGTTTGTGAGCTGGAGCCAATTTGAGAGGGACCATATTACTTAGGAGGCTACCAAGAGGAGAATCAGATGGAATGCAAGAAGAGAACTTTCCCATTGTGACTTAATAGAGTCAGATCGGTGGATAGCAAGTGTCCTTGAAATCCCAGCCATCTGACTAATGAGAGGATATGGGAGCAGAGGGCAGGGTCGTCACCCAAGCGCCCACTGGAGCCCAGGGCTTAGCCTGTAGAAGGGAAACAGGAGGTTGACTCGTCACCCGCACCCACTGTTGCCCAGACACAGTGTCCGTAGAGACTAAAAGCCCTTGGGAGTTGTGGTTGGTGCCTTGTACTAGGACTTTCAGATGAGCAGACGAGAGTAGAACCACAACTCATAGTAGAAGTCATCGTGAGAATTTCCGTTCCGCGTCCTAGCTCAGAATTTGGAAGGCTGGTGTGTGGATAAAGATCACAGAGCATTCGGTGGCATGGAGGGAGTTCCAGGGGTGTGTTTTGTGACTGGAAGAAATCCAGGACCCCAGAGCAGCTCAGAGATACCCAAAGGGAGAGCAGAGTCACTGGGGGAGCCTAGATCCGAGTCACAGCACCAGTGTAAAGCCACCACAAAACACACCAAACACTGGAGTAAGGGAAAGAGTTATTGGAGAAAACCCTACAGACTGGAGGGAAGGGGCAAAGAAGGAAAAGGAGAAGGAGAGCATAAGTGAGAAAGAGGTCAAGAGATGGAGAGGAAGAGAGAGCCAAGCTACAATTATTTTGAAGAAATATTTGACACTGAATCTTGTGGGAAAATATAGTTTTTAGCAGAAAGTTACAATGAAATGCAAATCTTTAATACTGTACCATTCTGGCCAGCGCCTCAGCTCAATAGGCTAATCCTCCACCTTTCGGCGCCAGCACACTGGGTTCTAGTCCTGGTCGGGGTGCCGGATTCTGTGCCTGTTGCCCCTCTTCCAGGCCAGCTCTCTGCTATGGCCCGGGAGTGCAGTGAAGGATGGCCCAAGTTCTTGGGCCCTGCACCCCATGGGAGACCAGGAGAAGCACCTGGCTCCTGGCTTCAGATCAGCGCGATGTGCCGGCCACAGCGCACCAGCCATGGTGGCCGTTGGAGGGTGAACCAACAGCAAAAGGAAGACCTTTCTCTCTGTCTCTATCTACTCTGCCTGTCAAAAAAAAAAAAAAAAAAAACACTGTACCATTCTTATATTAGCACAAATATCAGAGAACCTGTTTGGTATTTGTGACGATATCAAGTGTGATCCTATGTATATTCAGCTATAATTGACCTTAAATTTATGTTATTTATCTTTTCCTACTTTGTTATGCTTTGGTTTTATAGATTACTAATGGTAGCTCTGTAACAAGATTGCACAGAGTATATTGAATTCCAAGTTTCTGCAAGTGATGTTTCCATGAATTAAAATATTATGAAACAACATCATGGTCCTTTGTAAAATCCTGTCCAGTGAAAAATCCTAAAATCTCTTTGACTCTACATAGGAGGAAAATTGGACATTTACATACTCTTTTTGGCAAGAAAGTCTGGGGAGCTTTTAAATGAATGGGGAGAGTTATGTGCTTTCTGGGAGAGAAGGAGAGTGAGAGAAGAGCAAAAGCCTACCGCAGCTTAGAGGGAGGGTGAGCCACAGATGTTCTATAGGTAAGGTTTATCCCAGAGGAAGATGAAGAGCAAGTCTATCTTGTAAGGCACCTGATTGTGGAAGACTTTGAGAGCTGGACAGATGGCTTGGATGTGGCTTGGTAGAGAGAAGGGAACTAAGACCATGTAACCCAACCTCTTTCAATAGCTGGGGAATCTAGGCCCCAGAGAATTAAAGGTGTTTCATCTCAAGTCACAATCAAAATAAATAGAGAAATCATTTCAGACTAGGATAATTATATTATTTCCTCTATTCAGTTTTCAGAAGAATTGCCATGGTTTCTCTCCTTCAGCTCTGGTAGTGCTCCCTTGTGCATTCTATAGTATGGAGGTCAGTGTTGGGCTAACAGCCTTTGCCTGCTCAAGTTTCCTTGACCTCCTGGTCCTTGAACTACATCATGACAGTCCCATGCTATTTTCCTCTGTGACCACTGTAAGTGGGCCATGCATTTCAATAGAAAGCCTTCTCCATGACCAAAATAGCCTCTAATCTCTTAATTTAAGCATCTGCCTACACCAAGAGAACCCATAAATACTAATTCCTACCATCAATTGTGAAATGTATTGTGCCCTAAACATATTTCTTAAACCACTGTATTTTAATTCATCTATTGGAGTTATTAAAGCATTGGGGCATTCTCAGTGGTCTAATGTCAGAAAAGAGAAAAGCAAGCTGCATTCTGATTCTCTGGCTACCAAGAGAAACAGTGCTAAACAGGACATAGCAGAACTGCAGATTCCTGTTTTTTGCTGCCTTCATCAGACATTGCCTTGTTATCTTTCTTTGCAAATGATTTCTTGTAAGATTGAAAATGCAAGAACCCAACATAGCAAAACAAAGCACTCAGTTGGGAGCTCTGACATTCAAATTCCTTTCTCAACTTTACTCATTCCCATTTAAACTTCTTTCAAATGGGAATGCTTACATATGTTTATAGCTGAGCCTCCCCACAGTGTTACTGGAGGAGAGGAAATTGGTAATTCATATTTGTTATGTGCTGGCCTGTTTCAGGCAATGTGCTTTAAATAATCCCAATCCTGTGAGGTAAATTTAGAGATTATTGAGCAGCTTTTCTGAGATCACTCCCTAGTAAGTGGCATAACTAGAATGTGAACTTCTTGTAACTGAAATTCAGCACTTTCTACTAAGCTGAGCTAATAAACAGCTCCAAAAACAACTGTCCATATGAGTAAGGCCTCCCAGAATCCAGGCTAATAGCTGTGTCAAAGACCAAAGGCAATGTTTATTAAAATGTTCTCTGCTCTTGTATCCATCGTTCCCCTCAAAACACTAAAAGAAGAAAATCGGCAAGGAGAGATTGTTTCCTCTCTTTTCCTTCCATTTTTGATCATGTCACTTAATCCTACCATTCTGATTAGGACCTTTTTTTCCCTCTCCACCTCCTTTATCTCTTCCTGGTTTTCTATTATAGAAATCCAAAGAATAGGTCCTACAATGTTGTGGTGGATTCATTCTGAGAGGAAGAGCGTGGTGAGGGCAAGAGATGCGGAGGCACCACACAGACTCTGGGAGTCCGGGGAAAGCAGGCCAGAGGCGAGCAGCCCACAGACTCCTTTATTTCAGTTGGTACAACAGCTTATATAGCCAAGGCAGCCAATCCGGTCAAGGGGTGGTCTATGCCCTAACCAATCACAGCCTGTTGCCAGGCAGTCTCCAAAGCCATCCAATCACAGCCTGTTGCCAGGCAGGCTCCGTTGCCAGGTGGGTTTCAAAGCCATTCCTGAGTAACTGATGCTCACTTGCCCATGGCCATCTTGGCATGGCCTTCTCATTCCACCACACTATAGAAACAGCAGCCATCTTTGATGGGATAGACCATGGAAAGACAATATATACACACACAGAGCTGAACTTTGCACATTTCTAAAACAGGCATTTCAGTAATCATGATGTAATTAAATAGTACCAGTTTCTGAACAGCACAGTTCAGATTTCATATAGCATTGTATAGTAAATATGAGTAATTTCATAAAGTACAACTTTCACAGCTTGCTCTTTAATCCAAATATTAGGATATCAATAGCACATGACATGCATCCATAATCATGCCCAATCACATTCCTTCTTTCAACATCTGTTGGTAACTGGTCATTGCACGTTTGTTCTTCAGTTCACACACGGGCAGCAAAGTATACCATAGTGCTTTCTCCATGTTTTTCAGTGCAAACCTACATTTTACCAGAATATATTGTAGGAAATAGTAGAAAGAAGTAGTAGTCATAGTGGCATAAAGGAACAAAAGTGATAGAGTTAGAGATGACATCTAAATCAAACATGAGTGAAATTATAGAAGAAATAGCCAACCAGGGGAATGTTGCCACTGACACTGTTCAAGAGACTTGGTATGCAACCAGAACTTGGTTAAGGTAAACTTATAACCAGAGATGAAGCGAGTATCTGTGATTAAAAGACAAAGATGCCCCAGAGTAGTGATGCCAGTGAAAACTTGTTAAAGGGACTTTCAGCTATATCTCACATCACTTAAAGTTCAAAGGACAAAATGTTGCTGATCCAAACTGAGAAAGGAAAATGAATTGTCAAGTCATAGAAAAGATGCTTGTTCTGGGTCACAAGTTACTTGAAGCAAAGAAAGCAACAAACTATTCAAACTACTACTGAAAAGATTTTTTATGTATAATATGATCATTGCTATGTGATCTTTAAAATATTTATATGAATTGAAAGGCAGAATGACAGACAGGAAAAGAGAGGCAGAGAGAGAATGCAAGAGAATGAAAGAGCAAAAGGAAGAACCCTTCCATCCTCTACTTGCTCACTCCCCCAAATGTCTGCAGAGCCAGGGCTGGGCCGAGCTGAAGCCAGGAATGAGAAATTCCAAATACTAGAGCCATCATCATTGCCTCCCAGGGTAGGCATGAGCAGGAAACTGGACTGGAGATGGAGGCAAGACTCAAGCCAGGCTCTACAACATGGGACGTGAGTGTCCCACATGGTGGATTAAACCACTATACCATAATGCTTTCTCCAAATATGGAAAATAATTTTTATTTCATTTTTATTTATTTAAAAGAGAGTAAGAGGGGCTGGTGCCGTGGCATAGTAGGCTGATCCTCCACCTGCGGCACCGGCATCCCACATAGGCGCCGGTTCTAGTGCCGGCTGCTCCTCTTCCAATCCAGCTCTCTGCTATGGCCTGGGAGAGCAGTGGAGGATGGCCCAAGTCCTTGGGCCCCTGTACTCCCATGAGAGACCTGAAGGAAGCACCTGGATCCTGGCTTCGAATTGGCACAGCTCCAGCCATTGCGGCCATCTGGGGAGTGAACCAAGGAAGGAAGACCTCTCTCTCTGTCTCTCCCTCTCACTGTCTATAACTCAAATAAAATTTTTAAAAAATTAAAAGAATAAGAGACAGAACTCTTTCCTGGTTCATTCCCCCAAATCCCTAACAGCTGAGACTGGGCCAAGGCCACAGTCAGGAGCTGGGAATGCAATCCAAGCCTTCCACGTGAGTAACAGGAATCAATTGCTTAAGCCATCATCAGTGCCTCCATAGGTTTGATTGGCAAGAAGCTGGAGTCAGGAGCCAGAGCCTGAATAGAACCTAATGCACTTGTGGGATACAGGCATCTTAATTTCTAAGCTAAAACTTGTTCCTGTGGATAAGTAAATAAATAAATAAAGCACTTTAATTCCCAATCTCTTTTGAATTTTTAAAATTATAGATTACTAAATGAACATTAATATTGATTTTTTTCCTTTCATTATAACAGTAAGACTAGCTTTAATCTGCTAAAAACAATTTAAAGATTATGGAACAGTCCTAATTTCCCCAGTTGGTTACTAAGATAGTTTAGTATGGTTTTAGCTTTCGTAGTCATTTTTTGTTGCTCAGTAGTACTGTCTAAAGGCAGAGTTGCCCATTTTTCAATCTCCCTACACCCTTTTGTCTAATCTGTCTTCTTCCCTTTATCCAATCTGTCCATCCATTGGTTAATACATGCATCTATCCACATTTATGTAAAAATCTATTATAATTTGTTAGAGCACCATCAATTTTCAGTTTCAATAGTTGAGATTTATTCATCCCCCCTCAATTCCAGATAAAGGCAACTATTGTCTAGCTCCATTGCCCAGCTGTAGTAGAAGAACCTCAAAGCTAGTTGTAAAGTAGCCCCCCTCCCCTTACAAAAAAATGTAAAAGTAGTCCTGGCCTGAGTAAAACTAGTAATTGCTAATAATCAAGATCTTGACAGTGTAATTAATGGAGTGATATTTTTGAGTGTCTAAATATATCAGCCCCACCATCTGCCCCAAAAGTCAGGATTTCCCACCCTTTCTCACACAGAGAAAATAGTTTCCAGCATGAGGAAACTCCAGTGGAATAAGAGATGAAAATAGCCCTGCAGTTCGGGCTACCCCTAGCTTGTATTGCCCTTAAATCAGGACTTGGTGACACTAGGAAACAGACTGTTAATGCAATTAAGTGCTAATAGGCTTACTGTGTGGCTTTAAAAAGAAGTCATCTCATTCCTGCCTGAATCACCTCTGAGATGGAACAAGATTGCAGAAACCTGGCAAAGGCCTGGGGATTGCCTTAGTCTTTTGCTGCAAGTGTTCAAATATGCTTGTGTGAATTAAACCTCGATTTTCAGATTTTCAATTGAGATGGGTGGGATCGGTGAGCACCAGAAGCAGCAACAATGTAAGTGTGAAAATACGCCCACTTTTCTGTATCACTTTGCAGGGCAATTGAGCAATGTGAGTCATTCCCATGAAGTTGGAAACATCAGAGCTGCCCAAAGAAGAGAGAAGCAGCCTGCACAGTTCCCTTCTTGTGGGCTGATGCATCCAACTTCACATGGGCCTCCTTCAGTCTCTCTAGGGAGAACTGTAGAGTTTGAGCTAGAAAATTTCTTGTGCCTGTTTATGACCAGAAGGCTCTACTAACCTTAGTTTTGTCTCAGGTGTTACAAGTTCCCTTCCCCTATAAAATGGATGCTTTCCAGGAAAGGTGCCTGATTTTAGTAATGAAAAATATTACTTGTCCGTTGAGTTCTGCTATTTGTTTCTTTTGACCACCTTCTGTTAGTGAGGGGGGAATTCTCTGTCCTAAATAGGATGCAAAAGCTAAACACACAGTGCCCCACACTGGACAGCCTTCGGTGACACAAGTTCATCATAGCCCAGAGCAGGGAACATTGCACATCAGGAAATGCCACGTGGGGTTGCACTGGGGAGCAGAATGAAATAGCAGAGGCTGAGGGACTTGGGCCTTGTAGTAACAAGAAGGGAGGTGCTTGCTGGTTTCCACAGGTGGAACGATTTTCTTGCTTTGATAATCTTGCAGACTGTTATGGAAGAAAAATCCTTTAGGTTGGGGACCAGGTAGAATGTTCCTGTTCCAAATGAAAATGGAACTAGCCATGTGGGAAACCTTTCCCACTGGGTGGCCGATTCCCAGGTGAGAGTGAGCATCTCACCAATTCGCCTTTAGGCCTATATGAGGCTCAAAGATGTCAAAGAAAGCATGTGAATGTTTAGGCCTTTGAGTAATCATTGTGCCTTGCTTGAAGCAATGTCTGAGAATCCTGTTGACCCAGAATCTGAGATTGAGTTACTCAGGTAGCAGCTTACTGAGAGAGGCTCTGGGAGAGAATGAGTGAAGCTAGGCAGAGATGTAGCATCAGCTGAAATCTAGCTTCCACCTCATCCCCCTGGGAGTTCCAGAGTGTCAATGGCAGCTCTCCATGACTTTCCAAAGGAGCCAGAATTATGTCTTCTCATGTAAGCCAGCCATTGTCAAGGGTTTACTCTGGAACTGGAGAGAGACCAGTCCTGTCTGTCAAGGGCAGATCTCTAGAAGGGTTATGCTACGAACACTCAATACTAACATCAGGTGAGGCTTGGATGTCTGACCTAATAAAAGGAATTTTGACCAGGGACCAGCAATATTTACCATGAGCACTAGTATGTTCCCATGAGGAAAGACATTCCAACAGGTAAACATGGGACCTTGTGGTGGCAGAATGCCAGTGGCTAACTTTGTGATGTGCTGGAGGTTAGAGCCACCACTAGATGTTTATGCACAGCTGTATTCAATTTCTAAAAGCTCATGCTGACACTGACTCATGTCATCATTCTACCCTCACATCATAGAATAATTGTGTTTTAGTGCTTTGAAATTTTCAAATGCCTTTTATAGTCCCTTTGCATTCTTAAAATTTTGATTTGGGCTTCATGATTATTTTATTTTATTTTATTTTATTTTAATTTGAGAGGAAGATAGAGAAAGAGAATAGAGAGAACTTCGATTCATTGGTTCACTCCCCAAATGTCTGCAATGATGGGAGCTGGGCCAGGATCAAGGCAGAAGCTAACAGCCAGGAATGCAGTCTAGGTCTGCCCATGTGGTGGCAGAAACCCAATTGCTTGAGCCATAACTGCTGCTTCCCAGGATCTGTATTGGTAGGAGGTACCAGGAATCAGCCCCAGGCACTCTAGTGAAGGTATTTTACTCATTATGCTACCCAGTTGCTACCAGGTATTTTTGCTCTTTCCTGACAGGAGTGAGTTGCAATGTTGCCAATGCATTACAAATCAATGCAGTGCATTTTTCATCTGGATATTCCCTCAAGTTGGTTCTTTCAGGCTTTGAAAACTGAACCAGTTTCCTGTTTTATCAAGTTTGAAGATTTGAGATTCTTTGCATTGATTTTATTTACAACTAGGAGAGAAATATAGATACACCTAGAGTTCTAGACTCTAAATAGCATCCATGTGTATGTATGTTCTGCATAATGATGAAAGTAAGACTGTTCATAGAACTCGGAGGTCAAGTAGGATTATCAGACTGATTCCTCTGTCCTAATGATTCAAAGATTGGCCCTAAAATGTACCCTCATCTATTTTTGCCCTCCATTTGTAACTTGCAGAGAAAAGAAGCTGTTTCTTATTTAGGTATCTAACTCCAGAGCCTGGATAATATAGGCAATAGTGAGTGTCAAGTGATTGAATGCTGGCCATATGATTGAGTCTATGGACCAGTGTCATTTGCCAGAATGTGGCTCCTGTTGCCAGTAGACACAACAACATATTTCCCTGGGGATAAATACAGTTCCCATTATGTGTTCAATGTGTCTTTGCTGGGGATAAGAGAGGAGGTAGACCTAGGTGCCTGGTCCTCATGCCTATGTTGAGACTGTCAACATTCTCAATTTTGAGGGAGATGTGAAACCCTGGTGGTCTTTGATTGTTTTTTATGTCCTATGAATTTATCTTCCTTCTTAAAGGAGAGAGTACTAGCTTGAAAGTTGGAAAATGAGGGCTTTAAGTTGTTTGTAATTGCTCTGTTGCCCACAGCAAATAACAAACTCAGATACCCGTCTTACTTATTCTATGAGCTCTAAAAACCATAGGTTGTTAGAGAACTTTAGGAGTAGAAGCACTAAAAACAGAGTATAAGTTAGCAATTTTATGTTAATTGACCACAGTCATGTAACTAGTTTGCAAAAAGAGTGAGACTAAAAGTCATATCCCCTTGGCTTTCAATCCAGGACAAAATTCAGTCTAGCTGGGTGCAGCTCACCATCCATGTAAGACAATACAAGAACTACTCAGAAGTGTATAAATCCAAGATCCTGTCATTGGAATTTAGCCATTTTGGTATGTTAGAGTTTCTGGTGTAGTGTCTAGAACTCTAGTGAGATCAGAGGTAAAGATACAGATTGGGAGTGCCTCCTAGGGACAAAAAGCCTAAAAGTGGAACATATTTCTTGGAAAATGAGAAAGAACAAGTAAAAAAGAGACCTTAGGGTTGGCACTGTGGCATAGCAGGTGAAGCCACTGTTCGCAGAGCCAGCATTCCCATATGGTCACCAGTTCAAGACCTGGCTGCTCCACTTCTGATCCAGATCCCTGCTAATGTGCCTGGAAAAGCAGTGAAGGACGGCACATGGGCCAAGTACCCACATGGGAGACCCAGAAGAAGCTCCTGGCCATTGTGGCCATTTGGGGAGTGAACCAGCGCATGGAGGAATGAAGGATATTTCCCTCCTTCCCTCCCCTTCTCTCCGCCTCTTACCCCCTCATTTCCCCTCTTTTCCCCTCTCCCTCTCTCTCCCCCTCCCCCTCCTTCCTTCTCACGCTCCCTCTCTTCCCCATTCCCACCTTCTCTTCCCCACCTCTGCACTTCAAATAAATCTTTCAAAAAATTGAAACCTTGGAAAACATTAGGGGGAGGAAGAAGATGGAATGTGTTGGTTAATCATGACACATTGACCAAGACCTCTTTCCCAGAGTAGAATTACCCTCCTCCTGTTGTGAAGTTTTCTAAAATAGCACTCATGGTGGTTATTAATGCATGCTAACTACTTGACTTTGGCTCCCAAAACATGTGGCTATGTAGTTCTTCTAACACCCTAACCTGATCCCTCCTTCCTTGTCTCCCCAGTTCCTCACTCCTTGTTCTCTTAGTCTCTGCTTTGCATGGAAACTCCATCTTTGGGAAAACTATAGTCAGTCTAATTCTTCCAGTTGTAGGCTTCCTGGGATCTTGAGTCTACCAGTAGGACTACTTTTATTGCCCATTAACACCACCCTAATGGTTGTGAAAGAGGGAGAAATGCACATCATCCCAAATGGATTCTTCTCAGAGGAACTGGAAAAAAGTGATATAGGAATTTTTAGGTATATCTAGGTATTCCCCATTGCCTTCAGGTAAACACTAGCTCTTCTGTGCTCAGATCTCTAAATATGCACGAAGATAAACTAGGGTCAACTAAGTGTGAAAAACACAGAGCTACCATTGATATTTGTCCAAGTTTGGTGCAGGGGGGCATTGTATGCATGTTAGGATGTATGTGTATGCAAGCTATACAATATAATTGGCCATGTCTTAACTATTGAATTTGAGTATCAACCATTTTGGCTAAGGTAAATTTAAGAAATAAGGTTGAAGTCAAATAAGTCCATTAAGAACACATTGATCATCTCTGCAGGAGACAAAGAAGGGTGATAGGGATTCTGATACAGCGTAACATAAGAGAGGGAGTGTAAATTTTGGATGGGGACCTAGCAGGGTTTTAATTGCCATTTTGTTCCTTATTTGTTGGTGACTTTTGACAAGTTCTTTTTTTAATTTCTATTTCTAAAATTTTTATTAATAGAGACCAGATTTTATACATTCCATTTGTATAGTTCCAAGAAGACAACCATACTTCCCTCATGCCCCATTCCCCTCCAACCCACTCCCTCCCTTCCCTCTTTCATCAACTTTTATGAGGACATAATTTTAATCTATTCAAAATTCACAGGCTTAATTTGCCACTAACCATAATATTCAACAAGTAAAAAAGCAGGAAAACTATAGTTCCATAGGAGTATAAACAAGGGCAAAAAATGATAATCATATCCCAAATTGATCATTTTATTGCTATACATCTTTTGGTGTTCTATATTAATTGACACATATCAGAGAAAACATAATATTTGCATATTTGAAACTGGCTTATTTCACTAAGCATAATGGTTTCCTCTTGCATCAATTTTCTTGCAAAAAGGCAGGATTTCATGTTTTATGGCTGAGTAATATTGTTTTAGGCTAGTTTAGGCTCAAACTCTTATTATAGACTCTTGCCTTTTACTTAGAGAAGAATTCTAAGTATAGGGGAAAACACAGCATGCAGCATGATAAGGTTTATTTATGGGCTGAGAAAAATACATAGGAACATGAGGGCTTTGTTTAGGTAGAGTGGGCCAGGAAGGGTAAAGAGGGACTTCCATACCCCACTTTCCCTGGATCCATGAGAGGAGAGGGTTGATAGATTACATGGGTGGGAGGGTGTGACCTCCAGCTCATAAACTATCTCCCTGACTTTTCATACATCAGTATTTCATTATATATATATATATATATATATATATACATACACATATATATATGTATATATGATATATGTATATATATGTATATATATGATCACATTTCTTTATCCAGTTATCAGCTGGAGGACATCAGGGTTGATTCCATATCTTAGCTATCATGGATGAGATGCAATAAATATGGGAGTACAAATAATTCTTTCACATGCCAATTTCATACATTTGGGTAAATTCCCAGGAGTGCAATCATTGGGTAGATGTATTTTCAGATCTCTGAGGAATATACTACCTTCCATAATGGTTATACCAGTTTACATTCCCACCAACAGTGGGAATATCCTTTGTAGCATTTATTGGCTTTTAGATTTTTGGATAATAGCCCTTTTTTTTTGACAGGCAGAGTAGACAGAGAGAGAGACAGAGAGAAAGGTCTTCCTTTGCCGTTGGTTCACCCTCCAATGGCTGCTGCGGCCGGCGCACCACGCTGATTTGATGACAGGAGCCAGGTGCTTCTCCTGGTCTCCCATGGGGTGCAGGACCCAAGCACTTGGGCCATCCTCCACTGCACTCCTGGGCCATAGCAGAGAGCTGGCCTGGAAGAGGGGCAACCGGGACAGAATCCAGCGCCCCAACCGGGACTAGAACCCAGTGTGCCAGTGCCACAAGGCAGAGGATTAGCCTAGTGAGCCAAGGCGCCGGCCTGGATACTACCCATTTTATTTGGGGTGAAGTGATAATCTCATTGTGGTTTTGATTTGCAGTTATCTGATGGCTAGTGAACCTGAGAATTTTTTCATGGTCTGTTGGCCATTTGAATTACATCATTTGAAAAATGCTCATGTTCTTTGCCAATTTCTTAACTGGATTATTTGTTTTTGTTGAGCTTCTTGAGCTCTTTATATGTCCTTGATATGAATCTTTTATCAGTTGCATAGTTTGCAAAATTTTCTTCCATTCTGTCAGGTAACTCTTCACTTTGATAAGTATTTCCTTTGCAGTGAAGAAGCCTCATAGCTTGAAATAATCACATTTGGTTATTTTCGGCTTTATTGCCTATGCTTCTAGGTCTTTTCTAAGAAATATTTGCCTAAGGCAATGTCTTACAGAGTTTCCCTGATGCTTTCCTTTAGTAATTTGAAGGCACCAAATTGTTGATATAGGTCCTTGATCTATTTTGAGTTGATTTTTGTTTAATGTATTGGTCTTGTTTCAGATTTCTGCATGTGTAGATCCGATTTTCCCAGCACCATTTGTTGAAGAGACTCTTTTCTTCGGGGATTGATTTCAGCTTGTTTAAGATTACTTTGTTGTATATTCATGGATTAATTTATGGGGTTTCTGTTCTCTTCCATTAGTCTGTGCCAATGCCAGGCTGTTTTGATTATAACTGCTCTATAATATGTCTTGAAGTCTGGTATGGTGATGCTTCCAGCTTTGTTTTTGTTGCTTAAGATTGCTTTAAGTATTTTGATTTCCTTGTGTTTCCATATTAATTTTAGCATCATTTTTTCCCAGATCTGAAAAGAATGTCTTCGGTATTTTCATTGGGATCCCACTGAATCTGTAAACTGTAGTACTATGGACATTTAGTGATAATTGTTCTTTCAATCCACGAACATGAGAGATTTTTCCTTTTTATTTTTTGGTGTCTTCTATTTCTTTATTTAATTTGTTGTAATTGTCATTCCAAAGATTGTTCATGTCCTTGGTTAAATTTATTCCAAGGTATTTAAGTTTTTTTTAGGTAGTTTGAATGGTACTGATATTACAAGTTCTTTCTTAGCCATGGCCTTTTTTTATTTTTTTAAAAGGCTATTGATTTTTGTGAATTGATTTTATAACTTGTAATTTTCCAAACCCTCCTATGAATTCCAATATTCCTGGGCTTTTCCTTGTTGGGAAGGTCTTTCTTTTTTACTGATTCAGTCTCTGTCTTGGTTATTGGTATTTAGGTCTTCAGTATCTTCATGACTTAATTATTGTAGATTGTTGTGTCTAGGAATCTATCCATTTTTTCTAGATGTTTCCAATTTCTTGGCATATAGCTGTAGGTAATTCTTGATGATTATTTATACTTCTGTGGCACTCATTATTACATCCCCTTTTTCTTCTCTGATTTTATAGATTTGGGTATTCTCCCTCATATTTTTGGTTAGTTGCACCAATGGTGAATCAACATTTTTGTTTTTCAAAAGACCAGCTCTTCATTTTGATGATCTTTGTATTTTTTGTTGTTTCAACTTTGTTTATTCTCTAATTATTTCTTTCTTCCTACTAAATTTGAGTTTAGTTTCTGTGTATAGCAAACCCTTAAGTTTCACTTGTTTTTGTTTTGTTTTTTAAAGATTTATTTATTCATTTATATATTTGAAAGTCAGAGTTACACTGTGAGAGAAGAGAGAAGAAAGAGAGAGAGAGGTCTTCCATCTGCTGGTTCATTCCCCAATTGGCCACAATGGCTAGAGCTGGGCCCATCTGAAGCCAGGAGCCAGGAACTTCCTCTGGGTCTTCACATGTGGGTGCAAGGGCTGAAGGACTTGAGCCATCTTCTGCTTTCCCAGCTATAACAGAGAGCTGGATCAGAAGTGAAGCAGCCGGGACTTAAACTGATACCCATATAGGATGTTGGCACTGCAGACAGTGGCTTTACCTGCTAGCCATAGTGCCAGCCCCTTTAAGTCTTATTTGTAAGCCTGGATAAAGTGTTGACAAATTCTTTCAATTTCTGTTTGCTTTGGAAGGTCTTCATTTCACCTTAATTTTTAAATGAGAGCTTTACTGAGAACAGTATTCTGGGTTGAGATCTTTTTTCCTTTAAGAATTGGACTATGTCTCTCCATTCTTTCCTATTCTGTAGTGTTTCTGATGAAAAAACAGCTGTTAGTCTTATTTGGGATCCTCTGAATGTTATTTGGAGTTCCTCTCATGCACATTTCAGAAGCTTTCTTTATGTTTTACTGTTGAAAATTTGACCATATGTGTCATGGTGAAAATAGTTTTTGGTTAAATCCAGTAAGAGTTCTTTGTGCTTCTTATACTTGGATTCCTTTTCTTTCTCCACCTTAGGGAAGTTTTCTGTTATTATTTCACTGAGTAGTACTTCTAATCCATTCTCTCTGTGCTTTCTGGAATTCCCTAGACATGTATGTTTGATTGTTTGATAGTATCCCATAAATCTCAAACACTATTTTCAGCTTTTCTGATTGATTCTTTTCTTCTTATTTTTAGTCTTAGATATTTCCAAGAATTTGTCTTCTAAGTCAGATATCTTTTGTTCTGCCTCACCAAGCCTGTTGTTAAGGCTTTCCACTGTATTTTCTGCTTGAAATATTTAATTCTTCATTTCTAATACTTCCAGTTTCATTTCTCTTCAGTTTCTCTATCTCTCAGCAAAATGTTTCATTCACATCATGAATGGATTTTTTTGCATTTTTTATTTTTTAAGGAATACAAATTTCATAAATACAACTTTAGGAATATAGTTATTTTTCCCACCATACCAGCCCTCCCCACCCTTCCTCCTCATCCCTCTCCCCTTGGCAGTACAATTCTCCATTTAGATTCATTTTCAATTAACTTTGTATACAGAAGACCAACTCTTTACTAAGTAAAAATTTCAATAATGTGTACACAGAGACATACATAAAACTGTTTTAAAACTGGTTTTACAGTTAACTCTCAATGCAACTCATTGACAGAAGTCTTACATGGGGAGTTAGTGCACAGTAACTCTTGTTAACAATTAGCACTCTTGTGTATGATGTCAGTGACCACCTGAGGCTCTTGAAATGAGCTACCTAGGCAATGGAAGCCTTTTGAATCCACAAACTCCTTCAGTATTTGGATAAGGCCATAAGCAAAGTAGAAGTTCTCTCCTATGAATGGATTTCTTTAGCTCATGATTTTGTTTCTCTGTGTTGCTGAGTAATTTTATGATCGTTCTTTTAAATTCATTTTCAGGCATTTCACCAATCTCTTCATCTTCACGTTCTAATTATTCTTGTGTTCTTTTGGGGGAGTCATATTGTTTTCTTTGTTCTTGTTTGTTTTTCTGCATTTATTTTTAGACATTTGTGCAAAGACTTGTTGATTTTCTCTTCTGATGGTTTTTATGTTTGAACTATGCCTCTGTTGCTTAGTGGAGTGCATGCTACTTCAGTGGAAATTCAGAGCCATGTGCTAGGTGTACCAGGGAGATCTGGTCAGTGCTCAAGGTTGAGCTGAGAGTCCAAGGTGATACCCAAGTTGGGCAGGGTAGATCCATGTTGTCATCAGCTGGCATAATCACAGCCTCACCTCCTCTCTTCCAAAGTGATAAATGCCCAGGATTAGTGCTCAGTGGCTATTACTCCCTTCAGTGCAGGCACATGAACTGCACAAAGAATCTGTGCAGTTGTCAGTGTGAGCACAAAACTCTCCTCAATGACCCACCCCAGGCAAGCCGGGGCTCTGATCCTCTGAAGGCAGACACAGCGATCACCCAGAGACCCAGCTACATCCATGCCCTATCATGCAGTCAAAAGATTCCCACAATGATAGCTCACAAGGCTCCCAGAGTCACAAGGGGCAGAGGATGCATTCTCAGTTCTGCAAGCCAGCTCTGTCAACAGAGACAGCAGAGGCATTCCCAGAGACCACTGGCTGTGTGTTCTCTAACTTAGCAGTTTGAGCCCTAGATCATGTGATAGAGTGGGTGGATGGGAGCACCTCACAATCCTAAGTGGGTGCCCAGCCCCCTGTCAATCCTCCAGGCCAGACTCCAAGTCAGTGGGGAATTCAGATTTATCCCTCCAATAAAATCCCCTAGTCATGTGCAAGCAAGAGCTCTTGCAGCCACTACTGGTGTTTAGATGATGCTTTCTCCCTGCTGGTTGCTAGATGTCCTTGTGGGAGAAAGAAATGTGCTTTTCTTATACCAGATTAGGTGGGTACCCTGCACCCTGCTAGGGCTCCAGGCCAGACTCAAAGTCAGTATTGTCCACAAGGTTCTCCCTAAGGCGATTTCATTAGTGACATGGGTTTCCACTGTCTGCACCCACCTCGCTCTCAGCAGCTGGCATCCAGCCCCAAGGTGGTGTCACCGCTCACTACTGTATGTTTGTGCTGCCAATACTGCTCCATGGTGTGTCTCTTCTTTCTATAGAATTTCCATTGCAAGCTTCTCTCCAACTCTCCCCTGGGATGCACTTCCTCCACTTTTCTTTTAGTATCTTCCCCTTGTCAAAACCAGCACATCTCTTCCCTATTCGGCCAACTTGGAATCCCCTGGCAAGTTTCTCAAATCCTCAATTTTTGTATATAAAAATAGACACTAATACATACCTCGAGAGAATTATAAAGCTTAAATGAAGTCTTCCAAGTGCAGTGTCTGGCAAAGGACTAGCAATATTGGTTGGGTATCCAACCAATAACTCACAAGGCTCCCAGAATCACAGGGTAAAGAGGATGCTCTATCCCATGCATTTACTGCAGCAGATGAGGGCAATCAGCTCACTGGCTCACACATCTTATTAAAGAGGTAGCTCACACTTTGAAGGAGCATATTCAGAGTGGACTTTGTATGCATGCCTTTAGAAATCCTCAAGTTTTTGACTGTTACTTGTAACCAAAAATATATAAAATATATAATGACTTAGAGCCATCTAGCATTCTAATTTTTAGTTTATCCCTACTTCTATTTTCTGGAAAAGAATGATCATTTCATAAAAGTCTCTTCATCATGTGGCTTTTTTAATATATATATTAAATATATATATAATATATATTTATATTATATATATTTTATATATATATAATATATAAATATAAATATAATATATATATAAATATATATATTATATATATTTATATATATTATATATATAATATATATAATATAATATATATAATATATAAATATAATATATATATTATATATATATTATATATATATTTAATATATATATTTATATTCTTTAAATAAAAGCTTTATATATATATTTTATTATTATATATATATATATATATATATATATATATATATATATATATAAAGCTTTTATTTAAAGAATATAAATTTCCAAAGTACAGCTTATGGATTACAATGGCTCTCCCCCCCATAACTTCCCTCCCACCCGCAACCCTCCCCTTTCCCGCTCCCTCTCCCCTTCCATTCACATCAAGATTCATTTTCAATTCTCTTTATACACTGAAGATCAATTTAGTACATATTACGTAAAGATTTCAACAGTTTGCCCTCACATAGAGACACAAGTGAAAATACTGTTGGAGTACTAGTTATAGTATTAATTCACAATGTACAGCACATTAAGGACAGAGATCCTACATGATATTTTTCTAAAAATTGATTAATTATCTATGCGATTTCCAATTTAACACCAAGATTTTTTAATCATTTTCGATTATATACAGAAGATCGATTTAGTATATATTAAGTAAAGATTTCATCAGTTTGCACCCACACAGAAACACAAAGTGTAAAAATACTGTTTCAGTACTAGTTATAGCATTACTTCACATTGGATAACACATTAAGGACAGATGTAAGTACACAGTGACTCCTGATGTTGATTTAACAATTTGACACTCTTGTTTATGGCGTCAGTAATCTCCCTAGGCTCTAGTCATGAGTTGCCAAGGCTATGGAAGCCTTTAGGGTTCGCCGACTTTGATCTTATTCCTACAGGGTCATAGTCAAAGTGGAAGTTCTCTCCTCCCTTCAGAAAAAGGTACCTCCTTCTTTGATGGCCCCGTTCTTTCCACCGGGATCTCACTCGTAGAGATCTTTCATTTAGGTCTTCTTTTTTTTTTTTCCAGAGTGTCTTGGCTTTCCATGCCTAAAATATTCTCATGGGCTCTTGAGCCAGATCTGACTGCCTTAAGGGCTGATTCTGAGGCCAGAGTGCTCTTTAGGACATCTGCCATTCTATGAGTCTGCTATGTATCTCGCTTCCCATGTTGGATCATTCTCTCTCTTTTTCATTCTATCAGTTAGTGTTAGCAGACACTAGTCTTGTTTGTGTGATCCCTTTGACTCTTAGACCTATCAGTGTGATCAATTGTGAACTGAAATTGATCACTTGAACTAGTGAGATGGCATTGGTACATGCCACCTTGATGGGATTGTATTGGAATCCCCTGGCACGATTCTAGCTCCATCATTTGGGGCAGGTCTGATTGAGCATGTCCCAAATTGTACATCTCTTCCCTCTCTTATTCCCACTCCTATATTTCACTGGGATCACTTTTCAGTTAAAATTTAAACACCTAAGAATAATTGTGTGTTAATTACAGAGTTCAACCACTAGTACTAGGATAAAAAAAATACTAAAATGGATAAAGTATTACATTGTACAACAACAGTCAGGACAAGAGCTGATCAAGTCACTGTTTCTCATAGTGTCCGTTTCACTTCAACAGGTTTTCCCTTTGGTGCTCAGTTAGTTGTCGCTGATCAGGGAGAACATATGATATTTGTCCCTTTGGGACTGGCTTAATTCACTCAGAATGATGTTTTCCAGATTCCTCCATCTTGTTGCAAATGACTGGATTTCATTGTTTTTGACTGCTGTATAGAATTCTATAGAGTACATGTCCCATAATTTCTTTATCCAGTCTACTGTTGATGGGCATTTCGGTTGGTTCCAGGTCTTAGCTATTGTGAATTGAGCTGCAATAAACATTAATGTGCAGACGACTTTTTTGTTTGCCAAATTAATTTCCTTTGGGTAAGTTCCAAGGAGTGGGATGGCTGGGTTGAATGGTAGGTTTATATTCAGGTTTCTGAGGAATCTCCAGACTGACGTCGTGATCTTTTGCTGTGAGGTTCCCTTCGTTTACCTTCTTTCATGTTGATGGCCGTGTTTCTGTGTTTCTGTGTGTAACACATCTTTAAGCATCTTTGCAGGGCTGGACGAGTGGCAACAAATTCTTTCAATTTCTGTTTGCAATGAAAGGTCTTTATTTCACCTTCATTCACAAATGAGAGCTTTGCAGGATACAATATTCTGGGCTGGCAGTTTTTCTTTCTTAGTAACTGGGCTATGTCTCGCCATTCCCTTCTAGCTTGTAGGGTTTCTGATGAGAAGTCTGCCATGAGTCTAATTGGAGATCCTCTGAGAGTAATCTGACGTTTCTCTCTTGCACATTTTAGGATCTTTTCTTTCTGTTTCACTGTGGTGATTTTAATTACAACGTGTCGTGGTGAGGATCTCTTTTGGTCATGTTTACTAGGGGTTCTATGAGCTTCCTGTACTAGGATGTCTCTCTGCTTCTCCAAAAGTGGGAAATTTTCTGCTATCATCTCACTAAAAAGGCGTTCTAATCCTCTCTCCCTCTCCATGCCTTCAGGAAATCCTAGAACTCGAATGTTGGGTTTTTTAATAGTATCCTGTAGATTCCCAACAATATTTTTTAGATTTCTAATTTCCTCTTCTTGTCTTTGGTTTGACTGTATATGTTTCTGTGCTCTGTCTTCTAAGTCTGATATTCTCTCTTCTGCCTCACCCATTCTGTTTGTAAGGCTCTCTAATGTGTTTTTCATTTGATCTATTGAATTCTTCACTTCATTATGATTTCTCGTCAGTATCACAGTTTCATGTTCTACTAGTTGTTTCATTTCAGCTTGATTCCTCCTTAATATTTCATTTTCATGAGAGAGATTTTCTACCTTGTCCATTAAGGATTTCTGTAGTTCAAGAATTTGTTTTTGAGTACGTCTTAGTGTGCTTATCAATTTTTTGAGATCTGCTTCTTGCATTTCTTCTATCTCATCTTCTTCGTAATCTTGAATTGGGATGTCTTCTTCATTTGGGGGTGTCATAGTGTCTTCCTTGTTCTTATTACCTCTGTTTTTGCGTTTGTTGTTTGGCATATTGGTTTCTTCACTGTGGTGTTTTTTCTTGTTATACTATGACTCTAGATAAGTGGACTGTCTGCTTTCAATGGAGCCTTAGAGGCTTGAGATGGGTGTGGCCTGATAGCTCTGTTTGGTTCCTCAGCTTTGAGTGTTTGTCATCGGGCAGGAGGGGTGAAATAACAGGAGATTAGAACCTAATGAATGTGTGGTGCTAATGAACTTTGACTGTGAAAAAAAGAGACGGTGGGGTAGATAACTCACGGAAATCACGAATTGATGTGAGTACTCTCCAGAGACGCTACAGTTCAGTAACCTTGGCAGCCCAGTGGGAGACTACAGGAGAATTTGAGCCCACACTAAGGGCCGCAGAGATTCCCTCTGTGGTCCTTGGGAAAGAGCTTCCGATCTCTGGCTCCTGTGGGTATATCATTCGCCTGCTAACCACCCCCAATTCCATTCAGCTGTGTGGAATTACTTCCCTTTTGATACAAAAAAAAAAAAAAAGAAAAGAAACAGATTTACCATGCCTAACCTGGGAGTGTCTCCTATGACACACCATCATGTGGCTTTTAAGGCCATTTTACACAAAGAAATGAATGTACATGTGTGGACCATGTGCCTTTAATGCCCGTAATGCCTTATTGCAGAGCCCAGCTGTCATGTCTATGGACAGCAGTCAGCTGGGCTTCCTTAAGATGAACTATCAACCCACACTTTCAGAAAAATGGCCCTCATCAAAATTACAAGTTACTGCAAACCATCTCTTCTCAAGGGCACATGGAGTAGAAACTGTATTAATCTAGGAAAGCCAAGGATTTATTGAAAGTAGTACAAAAACTGAACTTGGTGAAAACTGAAAATGTATACCCAACCATAGTACTGCCAAAATTAGGGGAAAAAATAGTATGAACTGAGGTTTCTAAGCACAGTTTGAAGGGAAAATCAGATTTGAGCTGGTCTTCAAAATGCAGAAAGATTTGAAAACTTTGAGTGTATCATGTGTGACCCATTGCTTAATTTAATAAAGAATTATTTTGAATAAAGAATGTATTTCCTGCTGCTTACAAAAGAGGTCAAAAGTCAAACTTATGTGAATCAATCCCAATTTCTCTGCAAATGAAATGTGGAGTTAACATTTATGAGTGTATTTTTAACCAAGACCCTTTAATTATTCTTGGAGAAGTTACTGTATTTAATAAACTGTAATTTATAAAAACACCTTTCTAAAGTGTATATAAACTTGATTAAATAATACAATTGCAATGAGAGGTATACAAATAAGTTGTTAACAAGTATATAACATAATGTCTTCTTAATTCCTGTCTTCCTTTTTACTACAATACACCTGAAGTTGAAGGAAGGAATATTGTAGGAAGTCTAGGGTTCTTGATGACTTTTTCTGAAACTAACCCATAAATATATATTTTGGTTTTTCTTCTTTTTCTATTTAAACTTCCCTTGTAGCAAATAAGAATCTTTTTTTAAATTTTATTTAGTAAATATAAATTTTCAAAGTACAGTTTATGGATTACAATGGCTTTTTCCCCCCAAAACTTCCCTCCCACCCTCACCCCTCCCATCTCCTGCTCCTTCTCCCATTCCATTCACATCAAGATTCATTCGATTTAGTATATATTAAGTAAAGAGTTCATCAGTTTGCACCCACACAGAAACACAAAGTGTAAAATACTGTTTCAGTACTAGTTATAGCATTAATTCACATTGGACAACACATTAAGGACAGAGATCCCACATGAGGCATAAGTACACAATGACTCCTGTTGTTGACTTAACAATTTGACACTCTTGTTTATGGCGTCAGTAATCTCCCTAGGCTCTAGTCAAGAGTTGCCAAGGCTATGGAAGCCTTTTGAGTTCGCCAACTTCGATCTTATTCCAACAGGGTCATAGTCAAAGTGGAAGTTCTCTCCTCCCTTCAGAGAAAGGTACCTCCTTCTTTGAAGGCCCATTCTTTCTACTGGTATTTCACTCACAGAGATCTTTCATTTAGGCACCCCCCCCCTCTTTTTTTTTCCCAGAGTGTCTTGGCTTTCCATGCCTAAAATATTCTCATGGGCTCTTGAGCCAAATCTGAATGCCTTAAGGGCTGATTCTGAGGCCAGAGTGCTGTTTAGGACATCTGCCATTCTATGAGTCTGCTGTGTATCTCGCTTCCCATGTTGGATCATTCTCTCCCTAATTTTTAGTTATTCAACTGCATTTGAAACATACATGATTCTGGAAGATCCAGCATGAACTGTGGCTATATTCTGAGGAAGTGGACCCCAGAAATGTAGGAACCAACTGCTCCTGTCATTGTTTTCCACCATCTGACCTTCGATCATGTGTTTTTCTGCACCCCAGTTTCAAAGCAGTAGCCTGAATAGTCACTAGGCTGAAAGGTTATTTTATCCAGTGGTCCAGCTGCCATAGACCAAATGGAACCATCACTAGAATCTGTGTTAGTGGTTAAACATCCTTTTGTTTATAAATAATGACATGATTTTTAGAAATAAATATATTAGTCATTTTCTTATCTACTTCATAACTGTTATTCAGCACCATAATTCATTCCTTCATGTACTACCAAGTACACAAAGCATGCCAAGTAAGTACTTAGACTATTATTATGATGAACAAGTCAGACAAATTTCTGGCTGCACTGGAGTTTATCAGTAGCAGAGGAGATGGATACTACATAAGAAAAACAATTTGGTGATACATTCTATAAAGGGAATGGGTGATATGAATATAAGAAAGAAGGAAGTCATTTTACATAATGTTTAGAACTGGTAGGACATCAGGTTAGAGACACAACAGTGTTCTCAAAGAATTCACAAATGAAGAAGACAAACATGGAAACTAAGAGTTTCAAATATAGAATGATATATACTATATGTATTTAATAAGTTGTGACTCATAGGAAGGAGTTAGACTGAATTTCTAAGGTCAGTTACAGGAAGACTTTCTGGGTTTCAGGATTAGCATGTGCAAAGGAGTAACCACACAAAATGCATGGCCTCATTTAAGAATAGCCATTCATCTTGGGTGGCTGGAGCACTGAATATATACATTCAGTTGATATGAACTTTCTTAGCAACACCCTTAGGCAGTTCTGCCTTCACTCATAATCTGCTGTGTTGCATTTTTAGAATTCTTCTTTGGAATTGCCTCCAGAAACAATTCCCTAGCAATATATGAAAATCTACTTTGACGGGGGCCGGCACTGGGGCTCACTTGGTTAATCATCCGTCTCCCATATGGGTGTCGGGTTCTGGTCCCAGTTGCTTCTCTCCCAGTCTAGCTCTCTGCTGTGGCCCAGGAGGGCCGTGGAAGATAGGCCAAGTCCTTGGACCCCTGCACTGGCATGGGAGACCAGGAAGAAGCACCTGGCTCCTGGCTTCGGATCGGCATTGTGCCGGCCATAGCAGCCATTTGGGGAGTGAACCAACAGAGGGAAGACCTTTCTGTCTCTCTGTCTGTCTATAATTCTACCTGTCAAATTAAAAAAAAAAAATCTACTTTGGGTCACATGAACATCTCCCATAGTCCAAATGGATTTTCACTCTCCTTTTCACTTTTAGCCTCCTTGGTTCCCCTCAGTACCTTCCACAGTTTCAGACAATAGCTCTAGCCTCAAAGAGCTTAGTACTTGGGGTTAATTTTGAGCAGGGAAGGAGATTGGTTATGCTATTGTGCCAACCACAGTTGACCAACAGGGCACCTCCACTGAGAAGTTGAATGACATAAGTTCCTTTGGGACATAGTTTAACAGTATTTTTTTGAGTGCACACCACTAGGCCAGGTGCCCTGTTCTACTTTACTACTAGCTCTCATGAAATTTACACATTCATTCAGTCTTCATCAAGTATATATAAATCTGTACTCCCAGGATTCCCTTTTTGTAAAAAAAGAACTGGAGCATGTTTTTGTTCATGAAATACAGAGTAGAGTTTTATATGGTGCTAACACAGATGTGGAGTGAACACTTCGATGTCTCATCCCACAGAAATGTTCTTCTTGGGTGTCCCAACTCTGAGAACTACACAAGTTATCCATAACTAAACATTTGCTTGGTGCTTTATGGAGTTATTTCCTGTTTGTTATTTTCTTAAGCATTCCTAAGAGCTCATTGACTTAACTACCAGAGCACTATACCCTAGATGAGTGTGTGCCTGCACACAGGGCTATGTGCTGCAGGAACTGCATACCCTTTCAGGAAGAATACAAGAATTGTGGCGGATACTGCATGTGCCTCATGGGCCTCATGGTGCAAAGGGCTTGGTGGGATGGTAGGTGTGGTCACAGAGTAGAAACCACCCACCCTTGGAATTGTGCTGGCTTGAGCGCTGATCCTTATTGTTAGAATGATTTCTTTGATATTTTATTTTTTATATTAAGACTAGTGGGAACTGCATAGTCTACAATTTTAAATTTTTTATTGCTTTGTTTGCTAATGTTTCTTCTTCAAACTGTGACTACAGAATGAACCTAAGTGTTGGGTTAGATAATCTCTAAAATCACCAAATACCAGTAGTGTCTGCCTCACCATTTCACCCTCATGGAAAAGGGAAATTGACAGTCCTACCTCATATGTATTGTTAAATAATAACGTTTAGTTCAGGCATTTGGTGTAGCAATTAAGACTCCATTTGGGACACAGGCGTTTCATACCAAAGTGCCTGCAGTTCCTGCTTCTCGGCTTCCTGCTGATGTGCATCCTGGAAGGCAGCAGGTGATGGCTCAAGTGATGGAGTCCCTGCCACCCACTGAGAGACCCAGATGGGATTCCAGGCTCCCGGCTTTGGCCTGACTTAGCCCTGCCTACTTAGGGTATCCGGGAGGTAAGCCAGCAAATAGAAAATTTGTCTCTCTCTAGGTACATTGCATGTTTGTTCCACATGCATCCCTTTAAATAAAATGATTATAAATAAATAGAAATTGAGAAAAATAAGTTCTTTGAATCATGATAGACTTGGAGATTTGATTAGCCTACTAGGTCCTGTTTCCTCCAAGAAAAGATGATAGGAGATGTGTAAGTAGTATTTGTGTATCAAATGATAAATTATAGGGGATAATTTGAATTCAGTTAAGAAAGAAATTGGTAGGTAAGGAAGGAAGAAAATAAATGAGGAAGGAGCAACACATTGTCTAATTATTTTACCTCCATTGCATTTAAACCAGTTTATGTTATTAAAATGATACGAATAACATTTGGACTTAAGGAGATTGACTTGAAATATTCTACCCTTGACCTTGGGGATGTTCACTTGGATCCCTAATGAATGGTGTTTGATTCCTGGAAATATGATAATGCCACTTGGATGCTCAGCTTCCTTACTTTAGTGTTAAACCCAATAAATTCTTCATGTGAGCAGAAAAGCAAATCAATAACCATGAATCCCCACGGGTCCTGCAAAGGCACTTTTTTCCTTCCCGTAATTTTTAATGAGACCCCATATTTGTTATCTTCCCCAATGGCTGCTTTGAACGAGATGTGCTCAGTGTCTACCATAGACACTCATGCCAAGCTGCTGACCTTTGCATTCAATGAGCCCTCAGCTGAGACTCTGACCCAAGCTCATGCACACTGTTGGATCCATCATGTCAGTTCTTGGCTCTGATACTAATGTGCAGCTAATGAGTTGCGTGGTATACATATTAACCCTGGCTCTGGCAGTGCAGATGCCAGATGTACAGTGAGATGAGTTTTGGGGGAGGGCAACAAGATGCCCAGTGCACTGGCATTTTAGTAGACGTGAGCAGTTACAAGAGTTGTGCCACAGAATCACTGTTTCATGGCCTATGGGAAGTAATAAGCAATCAAAAGGTGGAAAAAACCTGCTTGTCTTAAACCTCCTCTTAAGTAAAAAAAAAAAAAAAATCCCCCTACATCAGAGAGATGCTTTATGTACTGTGAAATAGGGAGGAAAGTTGAAATGTTTAGAGTCAGATAATGGCTTTTATTACCAAAAGGAAGCAGACATCCAGTCCTGCAGGTAGCTAGCAGTAGATTAAAGACCCCCAGGCATGGCCATGTGGCACTGACCACAAGGACTTCATGACATTGCAAGGCAGTGCTGCATTGTCTTTTTTTTTCTTCTCTTTTAAGAGGTGGCAGGGCAAAGCCAGGACACAAAAGGGCATGTCACTCTGGCCTTGGAAATGCTTCCAAGTGGCAGTTGTGTAAGAAATGTCTAACAGACATTCTGGGAGATGAAATGTGCTAGGGAGGGAGTTGTTTCAAGTCTGCTATTGTACCCAGGGTGTATAGCTCTGTCCCAGGCTCTTAGTGTAAGGCAGATTGGTTGAATTGGTTAAAATGTTGATGGTAAACTCAGACACACTACTAAGATTAACTACTCAACTTTGAGCAAACACGCTCTTAAATTTATTCCAACCATTCATGTTATAAATGAGACCAAACAAGATCCAGAAAAAATAAATGACTTTGCAATCTACTGTATTGTTCCCTCTAAGCATTTAGGTCTATAGGAAAAAAAGGTACCTGCTGTGATACTACCAGTAAGCAGGAGAACTGAGCCCAGGGACCCAGTTCCCATCCTCACTGTGTTCTTTGAAGCTGTCTCCTCCTGGGCAAAGCCTTACAGTTTCTGGGTTCCTGCATCCTCCCCTATAAATGAGATAATAGTGTATGTGAAAGCCCTGTGTAAACTTTAGAGTCCCATGACTGTAAGCTGTTATGTTTAAGGGGATGGAGATGTTAACCTGATTAGATTATTACATATAGTGTACATGTGTTGAATTAGCACTTTGTACCCCATAAAAATTATAATTAAAATATTAATAAACATGTAAGATATTATTAAATTATGTTACCAAATACTGCTTCCCAAATTCTGTTACTACAGTTTAAAAAGGAGTATAGGGGCTGGTGTTGTGGCACAGAATATTAGGCTGCTACTTGTGAAGGCAACAGCCTATATGTCCCAGCTGCTGTACTTCTGACCCAACTCCCTGCTAATATTCCTGAGGAAGCAGCACAAGATAGTCCTAGTATGTGTGCCCCTTCCACCCACGTGGGAGACTTTCAGGTTGGCCCAGTCCCTGTCATTTGCAGCCATTTGGGAAGTGAACCAGCAATTGGAAAATTGTGTGTGTCTGTCTGTCTGTCTCTCCCTCCTCCATCTGTCTGTTTCTCTCTCTCTCTCTCTCTCTCTCTCACTCTCTCTCACTCTCTCACTCTCTCACTCACTCTCACTGTGCCTTTCAAATAAAAATCTTTAACAAAAAAGGAGAGGGGTATGCAAGAGAAAAAAATTGAGTCCATGGTCAAATAACATTGAGAATAATGCTATATGCAGCCTTATGGGAGGCATTAAAGGCTGAGAAGTCCTGGTGTAAAGAAACCCACTTGAATTCATTTAATAGTGTGGTTCCTTAATAGTCTGACCCTTATGATTCTCCACCTACCCTTGTAGTGACAGAAGAGAAGAATCTATCGTGGATGTATTTTGTTGTTAAATATCAGTAAGTGTTACATTAAGTCCTTCCTGATCACTGATTGAGTTTCCAGGGCGGAGCCTGGAAACCCACCTTTTCAACAACCTCCTAGGAGATTCTGATGCACAGTGAAGTTGATTAACGACTTCCTTATACTGTGATTTAAAAAAAAGCACAAGGGACACGCATTTTGGCACAGTAGATTATGCCACTTGCTTGGAACACCCATGTCCCATATCAGTGCCTGGGATAAGTCTGGCCCCTGTGTCCAAACTAGCATATTTCTGAATGCACCTGGAAGACAGTACATGATGGCTCAAGTACTTGGGTTCCTGCCACCCATTTGGACGAGGTGGATGGAGTTTCTAGCTCCTGGCTCTGCTCTGGCACTATCTTAGCTGTTTCAGGCACTTGGGGAAATGAACAAGTGGATGGAAAATGTCTCTGCCTCTGCCTCTCCTTTTGCCTCCCCCTCCCCCTCTCCCTCTCCCTGTGTTACTCCGCCTTTCAAATAAATTAATAAATGATACAAGAAGGGGAGCTTGGAGTATAGAGGTATGGAGTTAGTTCCCCGGGTTTTATCATTGACAAGGCGTGTGATCTGGGAAAATTGCTTCAATGTTCTAAGCTCCAGTTTTCTTTTCTTTGAAAGGAGTGTAATAGCTACTTTGCAAAGATTCTGTGTACATTATGTATGCCATGTGCTTGTCACTTCATCTGATATAATATCTCATTCACAGTAATAGCTACTGTTATTGTGAGGACCACTATGCAAAGCGGAAGCATCAATTAAACATGATCATTCCCTGGAACACACACTGTCCAGTGCCAGAGTGAAATTTTAGCAATTAACTGCAGGCATTGTGATTTGCACTGCAGGGAGCCATGAAGGAAATCCAATGGAAACTCTTTGATTCACTCTGTTTTCAGGGGCTCGGGTAGGCCCTAAGGTGAAAACATTTGGCTAATCTAGGAGGTATCTTTTAAGTGAGAATCAACCCCAGAAGTACTGGGAAACCCAAACAAAATTTACTGCATATCTGGCACTGTCTTCTTGGTAGCTGTGTGGCTCCTCACACCTCATGTCTCAGAGGCAATTTTTCTTGCCCTAATTTAATTTTCTTCAAAGACCCATTGTAGAAAACATGGAAAAATAACTCAGCCAGTATTCTAAAATATAGTTCTAGTTTATTAACAGACTTTTTTTCTAGAGCTTCTCATTACTACTTGCTAACTGGGCTTTGCGGCTGCTTCCTCCTTCCAACCCTTTGATGAAGGTGTAATTGGCTGCCAGTCGGCCAAAAGGAATCATGACTAAGACCTAATTAATTCTAGGCTTCTTGATGGATAAGACTAATAAAAACCAGGATTACTTGCATAAGCTCCCTGTTTAGTATTATCAAGAAAATTTATCATGAATGACTTGACAATAAGTCTTACACAAATGCTACACACGGTATTTAACTGGAACGGAATATGTTAAGTCTCTGATAAAAATTTTAGATATTAGCTTTGGCTTTGTTCTTAAGCTAAATTTGCTCAACGTGTTTTTAACTGCTCTCAGTTTCAGCCCCTCCCCCGCCAGAGTTCAAGGGTGTTAATGGGCTACAAGTGCACAAAATGGCCTTGTCCTAGGTAGTTTGTAAGTGGTTTATTAGATGATGAATTAAAAAATAGACAGTCTTCAAAATCAAATAGTAAATATTAGAGAAATATGAATGTGCAAAACAGAACACAATTCTGTAGGATTAAACCATTGGAGAGATGTTCCTGTGATTAGTTTGAGAAATAGGGGATGAAGGAAACTAGGAACATTGGTTCAAGAACATGGAGGATGCCTAAGGAAAAGATTTGGGTGGAAGGCATGAATTTACTAAATCCCACTTGTGGTCCTTTGTGAGTTGCACATTATCAAGTGGAACAGGTCTGCTCTATGGTTCTTAGAAAGTGGTGGTCCAATATTTCAAGGATTTCCTACAAAGTCCAAAAGTGTCCAGCACTGCTGGGGTTTTGTATGAAGTAAGCAGTTATGAAGTAAGCCAGCTTTCATTTTTGTCCCTCTCAACAGAAAGGGGGGAAGAATAAAATAATTGATGCATTTTTTGTTTTGTTTTGATGATTTTTACACTCTTATTAGGAAGACTATTGCCCATTTAGATTTCTGTCCCCCAAAGAAATTACTTATTTAATGACTACAAATTTCATAAGTACTACTTTAGGAATATAGTGATTTTTCCAATCATACCTGCCCTCCCACCCCTACTCCCACCCCCACCCCCCGCCTTTCCCATTCCTAATCCCATTCTTCATTACGAAAAGAAAAAAATTTCTTTGACAGTCAAGACAAGGTCTGTTCAAGTCATTGCTTCTCAAAGTGTCAATTTCACTTCTCAGATTGCCTTTTGGGTGCTCTCTTAGTTATCACAGGTCAGGGAGAACATATGGTATTTGTCCCTTTGGCATTTCTCTTGTGCACATTTTGGAATCTTCTCTTAATGTTTTGCTGCGGAAAGTTTGATTACAATGTGTCATGGTGAAGATCTTTTCTGGTCATGTCTATTAGGAGTTCTACGTGCTTCCTGTACTTGGATGCCCCTTTCTTTCTCCAAATTGGGGAAATTTTGTGTTATTTCACTAAAAAGGGCTTCTAATCCTTTCTCTCTTTCCATGCCTTCAGGAACTCTTAGAACCCATATGTTGGGTCATTTGATAGTATCCTGTACATTCCCTACAGTGTTTTTTAATTTTCTAATTTCTTCTTCTTAAGTTTGTATAATTTCTTTTCTTCTGCTTCACTGATTCTGTTGTTCAGACTCTCCATTGTATTGAATTCTTCATTTCCATGATTTCATTTTGATTTCTCTTTAGATCTCAATTTTGTGGGAGAAATTTTCTTTCATGTCATGTATTGATTTCATTAGTTCGTGCCTTTGCTTCTGATTACTTCTAAGTAATCCTATGATAAATTTTTTGAATTCCATTTCTGGTATTTCTTCAATGTCATTATCTTCACAATCTAGTATTGAAGTGTTGTATTCTTTTGAGAGTGTCATGTTGTCTTCCTTGTTCTTGTTTCTTGGGTTGGTGCTTTTGATATTTGGTATTGGGGGGGTTACTCCTTGATTTCTTCTTTGTTTTTTCACTGTGGTGGCTTTTATCTTTGGACTATGTCTGAGTGAATTAGTGGAGTGTGCTTTGAGGGAATCCCTAAAGGCATGTGGTGGGAGTGGGGAGTGGCCAAGGAGCTCTGTTCAGTGCTGCAGGGTGAAGGGCATGTCTGAAGTGACACATCCAGGTTTAGGGTGGTAATTTTTTTTTTAACAGAGGGGAGGTTTCTTCTTGTCTGTTGGTGTAGACTCAGCTGAGCTCCTCTCCTTGAAGGAGACTAGTGCCTGGGCACTAGCCCCAGTGAGTATATCTTTCATCTGCTCTGCCACAAAGACTCCACAAAGGATCTGTGCAGTGCTCAGCAGGCATTTCTACTCCAGGCTCCTAGTATGTTAGAATCTGGTTCTTCTGTTTCTTTATTTTTTTTACCTATTTTTTTGGCCTGCTATTGTACTTTTTATTTTTATTTTACCCTTTTGTTTTATTTGTCCTTTCTACTTAGTTTGAAACAAGACTTACTATACAGAGTACTTGAAATGTTTATTTTTATCTAGCTGAAAGGCAGAATGATAGCTCTTCCACCCACTGGTTCACTTCACAAATGACTAACACAGCCAGGGCTGCACCAAGCCAAAGCCAGATGCCAGGAACTCCATCCTGGTCTCCCGCATGGGTGACAGGAAACCCCGTACATGACCCATCATCTGCTGGCTTCCAGAATGCATTAGTAGGACGCTGGATCAGCAGTGGAGCAGCTGGAATGTGAACAGGCACTCAGTATGTGATGCAGGCATTACTACAGGAGTACTTTAAAAAGATAGAAAATAGTATTAAAAGATGAACGTTGTTTTGATGCCAAAAATATTTTGAATCTGTACATAGTTTTTCCATAGTGTGTGTTTTTCATGTACTTTTTGAAAACTTCTTCTGTTGTTTTTGTCCTCTTACCTTTAAATTGTTAATATGCATTTGACTTAAAATCTAAATAATATTAATAACTGTAACCCTTCCCCCACACATGATGTAAATATCTTAGGAAGCTTTTAATCAAATCCTATCTCACATGTTATTTTGTTCATGTCTTGCCGTCATATGTATACTCTTCCAAATTAATCATCCCCTTTTTTAATTCATCTTACATGACAAATAATCATGTAGGCTTGAGTGTCAGTTGATGTCTGTGCTCACCATGGGTTCAATTCCCAGTTGCAACCCCTGACCCCAGCATCTTGCTAATACAGAGCCTGGGAAGCAGAGGTGATAGCTTCAGTAATCGAGGTCCTGCCACACGCATGGGAGACCTGGATTGTGTTCCCAGCCTAGCTCATTTGAGCATTTGAGAAGATAGGGGTACTCCCCACTCCACTTTCCCTCCCCTATCCAACTCAAATAAATGAGGATGCTGTCTCTAAATAGAATCACATCTGAAGTCCTGAGGGTTAGGATTTCAACAGATGGGCTCCAATTCTCCTATAACATAAGCCTTTAGTCTTCCAATCACCTATGTGATATGTCTGCTAAGTCATTCTCATGGGGGTTTTTTATCTCATCTGTTTCGAAGTTTGGGACTTGAGTTCACCTCCATTGGGTGTGCAATTGTGGGACTTCTATGTGCTTGGATCAAAGGAGTGTTCCCACAGAGCAACTTTATCCAGATGCTGCCAGCAATTCAATGGCTCAGGCCAATGATGATGATTACCCAGCTTGAGGTTTCCTGGATTGTGTAGGCAATATAAATGCTAACTCCACACACTCACGAGGCAAAGAAGCCTGTGGCTATAAATTACCACAGACCTTTTATCCTATTCAAATGACAGAATGTTAGCAAGAAAAATAACTCTATCCACCCTTTCACTAACTCTGCTGCCCTTCAAGGGTCCAGATTATGCACAGACATCAATTACAACTTCCCACTGTGCTGGCATAGCCACCTATGGAGTGGGGGACACCCAGCTACTTCCAAGTAGCACCAACACATGACTCCAGTTATGGCGCCCAATACTCTCTTTCATCCTTCTCTAATCTTTCTATCCAGATTTGACCAGGGCATCCAGTCTTTACTTCGCATCAGTTTATTACATCCCCCTTTTTATTTCTTTCATCTATGGTTTTCAACTATTCATTTAAGGATGTTAACTGAATTTTATCCAAAACTCCTAAGTGTCTGTCTCAAGCAGCATTTCAAGGTATCCGGTCCTCTACTGTGAAAATAAAAAGTTAAGATAAAGGTACTTGAGATTGCTTTAAATTAGAGATTACTTTGAGGAAGGGTGACATCTTTGTGATAGTGAATATTCTCTTCCATGACTGGATACTTGCTTAGATTTTGGATCTTCCATTAGATTTTTTAAATTTTTTTACGTGGATTTGTATTTTTTTTTTTTTACTCTTCTATACTTTTTGCTATTGTACTTGGAAACTGTTTCAATTTTAAATTTTTTTTAAAGACTTATTTATTTTGAAAGGCAGAGTTGTAGAGAGGCAAAGGCAGAGAGAGAGGTCTTCCAACCACTGCTTCACTCCCCAGGGAGAACATAAGGTATTTGTTCCCCCCAGGTGGCCCCAAAGGCCAGAGCTGTGCCAACCCGAGGCCAGGAGCCAGGAGCTTCTTCCAGGTCTCCCACATGGGTGCAAGGGACCAAGGACTTGGCCCATCCTCCACTGCTTTCCCAGGACATAGCAGATCAGAAGTGGAGCAGCCAGGATTCGAATCATCACCCATATAGGATGCCAGCAGTGCAGGCAACAGCTTCACCCACTACGCCGGAGTGCTGGCCCCTCAATTTTAACTTCTAATGACTGTTGTTTGTGTACCTGAAGACTATAATTTCCATATACCAATTTTGTATCTGCCAACTGTGTTAGTTAGCTTTTCATCTCTAGAACAACATACCCAAGAAAAACTACTTAGGAAAGAAGGTTTGTTTTGACTAACATTTTTGTAGGTTTGTAGTCCAAGTTCAGGCAGGCCCCATTGGTTTGTCCATGTGATGAGGCCAAGGGATACCATACCTGAGTCGAAAGCAGTCAAAGAACAGCTGGGTCCAACTCAGGCTTTTATACCAGCCCTCTTATGAGATTCACCTACAGAGAGAGCACAGGCTCCCCCCCCCCCAAAAAAAAAATTATTGGATTCAGTTTCCACCCTCTTGGTACTAAAGACTTTTGCAATTCAAATGTCAGCATAAGTTTTGGAGCCAAATCTTGTTCAAACAATGGCGTCAACTTGATGGATTATTTTGTTGTTTATAACAGTTTCCTAGTGGCCTTTCTTGGGTCTTTCTGCTACAAGGTACAATGATCCCAACCCCAAATTATCATTTCGCCTCTGTCTTCCAATCTTTATGCCCCTATTTTATTTCTCTTGCTAGATTGTATTTCCTTTTTAAAAAAAGATTTATTTATTTTACTTGAAAGGCAGGATGACATGGAGAGGGAGCGTATCTTTCTGGAAACAATTCCTTGTCTTTGAATCCTGAGTTATATCTTTCCTACCGAAAATGATTACTGAGCTTTATGGTTCAATCTTTAGAGCTGATGCTTCTATTTCTGGAGTAGTTAAATGTGTGAATACACATAAAACATGGAAGTCATGGGCTTCCAGTCTGTAGCCTAAACAGTGGTCTGTGATACAACTTCATGAGCAGGCTGCAAGAGTGCTCTGCGGAAGGCTTCCTAACAGCCGGTGGACACTTGGGGACTGAGCACTACTGTGAGCAGAAGAAGCAGAGGGCACCCATACATAGAGTGAAGCCAGATGGAACAGCAGATGCTCCTGAAAGAGGAAGAGACTACCTGCTTCCACTTTTGATGGCTTTCCTCTTGCCAGGAGGCCTGGATGAGTTTCTCTCCCGATCTTTGAGTTCCAGGAAACCTTTGCATCCTCACCTTATACCTCCCTCTTTCTTTGAGTCTCCATGTGTTATTTTTCCTCTTCTAGACCAAAGCATTATGATGTTACAGATACCATACAATGGAACATTGGAAGAGCAAGATTTTTTTCTAAGATTTATTTATTTATTTGAAAGGCAGAGATAGAGAGATTTTTCTATCTGCTGGTTCTCTCCCCAAATGGCTACAATGTCCATGGCTGGACCAGGCCCAAGACAGGAGTCAATAGCTTCCTCCAGGTCTCCTACATGGGTACAGGGGCCCAAATACTTGGGCCATCTTCCACTACCTTTCCAGGTGCATTAGCAAGAAGCTGGATCAGAAGTAGAGTGACCAGAACTTGAACCAGAACCCATATCATATGCTTACATTGCTGATAGAGGCTTAACTTCTATGCCACAGCACTGGCCCAAGCAAGATTCTTTTTGCCGAAGTCCTGATCTGGTACCTTTCTTAGGCCTTACTAAGAAGAACTGCCACTCATCATCCCTGATCAAAATCCACCCCTGAGGAAATGGAAATTTTACCCTTACCCACCTTCTTGATCACTGAATTGAATTTTAGGTCAGAACATTTTTTAGAGGCTTCTGAGTGAAACTTGAATCCCACAGAACCTCTGGGTGACCCAAGACCTCACAGATGCCCTATCTAATCTTGGGAGCACACAAGCACAGAACCAACCTGCTTTCATGCCATGTCCTGAAGCTCAGTGGTTCTTCAATATTATATGCATCAGAATCACCTGGAGGACTTGGGCCCCAGTCCTGTGACTTTCGGATTGAGTCTCTCTGGAGCTTTAGAGGAAGGCTCTAAGAATTAGCACTTTTAGCAAATTTCCAGGTAATGCAGGTGCTGGATCAAAACTCACAGTTTGAGATACTCTGCTTTAGAATAAAGTGTCTCAAAAAGACAAGTGATAACTGAGGAGTAACTACTGAAGGATTCAGGATTTCCTCTGGCGAGGAGGAAAATGTTCCCAAATTAAATTATGGTGCTAGCCCTCCACTCTGGGAATACAAATAAGGAGCATTAAATCATATACTTAAATTGGAAAATCTTGTAGTACATAAGTTATCTGACAATAAAGCTATCTCAAAACGCTGTAACTTATTAGTGGGTCTTGAAACTAGTTTATTGAGTTACAAACATTTTCCTTAGAATAGAAAAAAATAGCAGAATGTGTCTTACAAAGTGTGTTGGTCAGGGTTCCCCCAGAAACATGGAAGCAGTAGGATATATGTGTGTGTGGATGGGCAGAGATTTGTTTGAAGGAGTTGGCTCATGTAATTATCAGTGGTGGCAAGTCTGAAATCTTCAGGGCAAACTGGCATGGTGAAAAGTGTGGCAGAAGTTGAAGTTGCTGTCTTGACTCCAAAGGCAATGTGGAGGTAGAATTCCTTCCCCTTGCAGGGATCTCTGTCTCTTCTCCAGAGGTCAAATGGATTGGATACAGCCCCTTCACATGGAGGGGGATCCACTGTGCTCAGTCTAATGAACTAAATGTCAATCTCATCTCAAAAATACATTCACACCAACACCTAGATGGATGTTTGACCAACAATGGGGAGCTATAACCCACTTAGGCTGATACATAAAACTAAATTTACTACCATTTCCACACATATACACACACTGGCTCATGACCTTAAAATCCTTGGTCACTGTGAGTTGTAGATGAAAAAGTACAAAATCCTTTGCATTAGAAAATATCTTCATAATACTATAAAAAAAGCTGCTATGATATTTTTAATGAAAGCACACTAAATGAAAATCAGTGAAGTCTTCTCTTGTCTCGTACCTAAAGACTCAGTGGCAAAAAAGTAGTCTTATGCCTCAGGAGCCCTCTCTGGCTCTCACCTTTATTTCTCTAGACATCCATATGTTGTTGGCTGTCTGGGGGCTTGTAATGCCAAGCCTGGGATGATTGAACCAAGTGGAAAACACATGTAGGCTGGCGTGCACGTCTTGTAGACAGATCAGGATGATTAAACCTAGCCTCCCTGTTTCGTTAACATGCAACCAAGCAGCTCATTTTGAAGAGGCTGTTTTGACATGGAAATTTCAAAACACAAAAACACTGGGATTTCTTAACCACTTAACTGTGCAGCTGACAGTGCTGTTCCCCCAATCCACCCCCCCAAGTGGAATACACAGGAAGAGGCGTGGACAGAGTGAGACACAAGTAGATGCCGTTGTCCCTGATAAACATCATATTGTGGTTTTGCTTTGTAAAGGATTTTATTAAGCATCTTTGATTTCCTTAGCACAGGAGATACAGTGAAGCTCTCAATTGGGTAGGGAATTGGACCAGGCTCAGGTATGGGATAAGGCTATCTTCAAAGTATTTTTTGTAAAATATAATTTGTTTTTAAAGAATGTTCGAAATGGTCTCTTCTAAGTAAGCTGTCTGAGAATATTGGGCATTTTCATCCTCATGAAACTAATGAAATCTAGATTCAGGCATCTAAATTCACCATCTTTAGGTATGTCATAAACCTCTCCAACCCCACCACAAGCTGACCACTCTCCCACTTGCAGACAGTGAATGATAACAGCCAGTCCCTTTGGTGAGACTTGGGGTGTGCCATGTCTGACCCATCTCTGTCCACAGCAGCATCAGCAGATGGTGCCCCACCCCCAGGACCCAGCCTTGCTGCCATGCACTTCCCCTTCCAGCTTTGCCTGGACCTCTTGGGTACAAAGCCTTTTTTACTTACTTGAGCGTGATAATGAGTTTTGTCCTCTGTCTATACTGTGTTATTTGCTGTCCCACATCAGTCTCACCCATCTCCTCTGCCAGGTGGGGCCGGACTTGTCAGACCTTGGTTGGGCTCTCATTCTGCATTTTTCTTCAGACTGGTTTCCCAGGAGAGATATACTCTGTATATTTTTTAAGACTTTTTTTATTTATTTAAAAGAGTTAGATGGGGAGAAACAGATCTTCCATCAAATGATTCACCCCCCAGATGGCCGTGACAGTCATATGGGTACCAGGGCTCAAGCACTTGAGCCATTGCCCACTGCTTTCCCAGGCCATTAGCAAGGAGCTGGATCAGAAATAGATCAGCTGGGACATGAACTGGGGCCCATAAGCCTACAGAGGCTTAACCTGCTGTGCCACAATGCCCTCCCCTCTACTCTGCATCTTGAATGTGTGCTTCCATCACTGCATATCCTTGCTACTGTGCCTCATCCCACTTCGTTATGACCAAGGCCAGTTTCCCTAGTTCTCTTGCTGTTCCCATCTCAAGGCCTGCTTCAAGCCAGACTGAAAACACCACTCAATCTGACTGTAGACCTACTGTGTCATGTTTACCAAGTCAGAATACAGACAAATCCAATGACATGTTAACAGAATAATAGATAAGTAGATGATTTCTGCTATCTACTGCTGAGTAATATATACCCCAATTAAATACTTTTTAATTGGGGCAGCAGCTTAAAACCACAAACATTCATGTCTTTCTTATGATTCTGTGGGTTGAGTGAATTTAACTGGAAAGAATTTTTCTCCATATGTCATCAGCTGGGACTGCAACCACCTGGAAGTCTGAACTTTACCGTCTAAGGTGGTGCATGCCTATGGCTGGCAATTGGTACTGATTGTCAGCTGGGAGCTCAGTTCTGGCAGTCAACTATTATACCTTGGTTCCTGATGTGTCCTCTGTATGGACTGGACTTCTCTCGGAGCAGTGGCTGGATCCTTGGGGTGGGGTGGGGGAGTGTTTTAACTCGCAGAATGTCTTAAAACCCAGACTCAGAATTTATGCAACATTATTTCTGCTGCATTCTTTCAGTCTGAACAAATCACAGGGCCAGCCCAGAAGAAAGAAATAGATTCCATCTCTTGATGGATTTGTGGCCACCTTTAATCTACCACACAGAGATAGGTAAACCAATAAAGAATTAAGTGAATTGAAACATTACTATGAAAATTTAGAAGGGCTAGATAATGATTTTTGTGTACTTCTTATTGCTTCTCTGCATTTTCTTATTTTTCTAGCAATAAATAGCTAGTTTTTCTATGTAATAAATATAGATTATGCATAAATATGGATATGCCATTACTACAGCTCAAGGAATTTTAACAAATTGTACAAATCTATGTGGCCACTACCAAGATCAAGAAAAAGAACATAGCAGTTCCCCAGAGATCTTCAGTAACATTGCTTTTGGGAAGGGAAAAGCATTAGTATGTGAAGTGAATCATCTATCTTTAAAAAATAACCATTCATACCAATATCCTATTATTTATAACTGAAATACATCTTCAACATTGGCAAATGACTACAAATCCTTAACTACCTCCCAAATTATAGATTTCAAGGCTCAACTGGCTAATACCCAACAATTTCAAGCAAATGAATAGAAGTGGGTTTTGCTGACAGTTGAATGGCCAGTTGAATAACTGATAGACCATGTTCTTATCAAAGCTTTTATCATTGTCAAAAAGAGTATTTAAGTTTCAAATTTATTTTCAAATGAGACATAAGTAAATATGAGATCTGGATTTATAGCACAAGTGGTAACAATTAGCTTAGAAATGCCCACACAGACATATGCTTATACATTCAGTATCATTTTGTCCACCTCACTGTTTCAAGAGTTAGTAGTAAATCATACAAGTATACAGCTCACTATTAATACAAATTATTTACATACTATATTAACGTTTAAGTGTATTTCTGTTTTGAAATGGCCGTTGAAGAAGAATAAGAGACCAAGGCTTCTTCTCACCCTAAACCTTGACTTGACGTTTCCTCATGTCATTCACCTTCCCTGGCCACCTAACATAGAAGCAGCATCTTTTCCTCCCACTTGGTTTGTTCTCTACTTGGCACTTATGGTAGCCAAAATAGTTCTCTGCAAAGATATCCAGGTCTATGCCCTGGAGCCTGTACATTTTACCTTTTACTTAAAGCCCAGGACTCTGCTCAGCTCCCCTTGCTTCCTCTTGGCACAGATGTGTGTCCCCATCCTTTTCTTGAGGGCCCACTTGTCCTTGGAGACCTTGAGCAGCTCCATGACACAGCACAAAGCTGCCCACCTCCGGGATCCTGCCCCACCCGAACTTGGTGTGCTGAGCGAGGTGCCTACTGTAGTGGCTGTGCCTCAGTTACTCAAGTTCTTAGTCACCTTGTGGCGTTTTTGAGGCCCACAGCCTTGGGGTAGCACACAACCAAAGCTGCTGCTCTCAAATGGCTGCCCAAATGAAAGATGTCTCTTTTTTTAAAATATTTAATTTTTTTTCCTGAAAGGCAGAGTGACACTTGGGAGGGGTGTTACTTAGAGAATGAGAGGGAGAGAGAGATCAATCTTCCATTTCACTTGTTCACTGCTCAAATGACTGCAATACCAGGTGAGGGCCAGGTTAAAACCAGGAGCCAGGAACTCCATCCTGGTATCCCACAAGGGTGGCAGGAGCCTAAGCGGTTGGACCATCTCCCATTGTCTTCCTAAGCTCATTAGCAGGGAGTTGGATGGGAGGCAGAGTAGCCAGGACTTGAAGCAGCGCTCCATTATGGGATACCCTCTCAAGCTCTAGCTTACCTGGCTGCACCACAGTGCCGGCATGGACCCTATATCCTCTCTTACCTTCACTTTTGCCTGTGAGCTATAAAGTACTAGAAGAACCTGAAGGAAATTGAAAATCTGAAGTAATTTAGAAATATCAAAATCATTTGAAATTTCTACAGTTAGACGGGCTCTCAGAAGAGCCAGCCTCTCCTTGTCTTTGTGCCAAATGTATTAAAACCTCTTAAAAAAAAAAAATCAAACTACAGATTTGGGCAAAATGAGCAGCGAAAGTCCCTCCTGTCTTCCTTGCCAGATGCCATCCTTAGAAGGAACCCCTGAGCAGCTCAGTCTGTCCCCTGTTCCAGACAAGGACTCTGTGTATTTGTGAGTCTGTGCCAGCATTAAAAATAGGATCCCCAGATGGCTTCCAAGATGAAGTGATTTATGGGATTAGGAAAATCCACTGTCCAATGTGCTATTTCCCCAAATAATTTTCTCATGCCATTGTGTGCCTAAAATCTCATCATTAACAAATCATTTCTTCGGCTTAATGTTTTGTCCCTTCTTAAGATGCAAATGCCTCTTCTAGCTGGGTCTTTAAGCCCTATCAATCCTGTAAGAATGAGTTACTTTGAACTGAGTCATTCCCTCTGCCTGCTTCCTTGTCTCATCACCTGTTTTGTTGTGTTTTTGTTTTTTAAATCACAATTTGTAGTCATTTGCTAAGTCCCCTTAGGACAGGGACAACTTGCACCATAGTCTCTATCTGATTTTTGGGATGGAATGACATATAGGGCATGCTCAGTAAGCATGGTCAAGTCAAGACTAAGATCATGGAATCAGACATGAGACCTCTGGGACACGATGGGAGGCAGAAGGAATGTGATGTGACAGCTGGTGCTGCCTCCCAGTGTGTCTTAGCCCAGTGTCTTAGCACTTATTCCCTTGTGGCACCTGTTTCAGTTGTTGCCTGTGCTGCTTGTTAAATATTTTGAATATCATCTTAGCTATCACAATTAAACCTTACTAACATCACAGTTCTCTCTGTTTAACAAAAAAAGATTTATTATTTGTTTGAAAGACAGCATTACAAAGAGGCAGAGAGAAAGAGAGACAAAATGAGAGACCTTCCATCCACTGGTTCATTCGCAAAATAGCTGCAATGACTGAAGCTCTGCTGATCCAAAGCCAGGAACCAAGAGCCTCTTCCAGGTCGCCCATGTGGGTGCAGGGCACAACCACCTGGGCCATCCTCTACTGCTGTCTCAGGCCATAGCAGAGAGCTGGATCAGAAATGGAGCAGCCGTGTCTCTAACCAGTGCCTGTATGGGATGCCAGTACTACAGGTGGCAGCTTTACCGGCTATGCCACAATACTGGCCCCCTCTCAGTTCTTTTTATTATCCACCCAGTGAATAATCAGGACTCTGAAAATTAGTTTTTCAAAGATTGAGAAGATAAAAAAAATCAAAGCAAAAGAGGAAGGTCTGAGTTTTTGTTTGGTTGTTTTTGTTTTGCATCCCCAAAGTTAGTTGTATTCCCCCTTTTCCCTTTGAACAGCTGTATAAACATTTGACCAAAACAGCCATGGGAACAGGGTGTGAGTGAAGGATCATACTCAGAGGAATCTGCTGTTTGCAAAAATGTTTACCGAAAGTTGACCACATCCTTGCACCTGTTATAACAGGTGTGTGCCTATAATTCAGAGACCATGTTAACACTTGCCCCAGTGGCATTTAACGCAGAGGAAATCTCAGAATTAAGAATAACAGAGGGCAGAGCTGTGGTGCAGTAGGTCAATCCTCCACCTGCAGTGCCGGCATCCCATATGGGTGCCAGTTCTAGTCCTGGCTGCTCCTCTTCCAATCCTGCTCTCTGCTGTGGCCTGGGAAAGCAGTAGAAGATAGCCCAAGTGCTTGGACCCCTGTACCCACATGGGAGACCAGGAAGAAGCACCTGGCTCCTGGCTTCAGGTTGGCACAGCTCCGGCCTTACAGCCATTTAGGGAGTGAACCAGCAGAAGGAAGACCTTTCTTTCCGTCTCTCCCTCTCACTGTACGTAACTCTACATCTCAAATAAATAAATAAATAAAAATTTTTAAAGAATAGCAGATCCTCCAGAGAATGAGAAAATGGGCTTGACTCAGTGGAACTCTTACGTAAGCCTCATGATAACTGGCAGCAGTTATTGCACTTTATAATTATCTCTGGATTATTTATTTGGTGCCTTATGTAATACTGTCCTTTCTAGCAGCACATAGACTCCACCGAGGGAGTGCTTGTCTGATTCTGCTTGTTCATAATTTGCTCAGATTCTATCACAGCGTTGAACACAGTATGTGCTCAACAAATATTTGTAGAATGAAGAAATACATAATATCTCATTGACAAGATGGATTGCTCTAATGGTGTAAGTGGTTTCTAAACATTTTCTCTTCCTATTAGTTTAAAATAGGGCTGTTAGTTCATATATATGTTAGTTCATATATACATATATATGGCATGTAGTTTGAGTAGCTGTCAAACTTTTCATGTTGTCTCACATTTTTTAAAAAAAGCTATATTTATAGATACTTTAGTTTTTCTCATGAAAGGTATCGACTGTAGGTTATGAATAACTTAATAGTAAAAGCACAAATAAGAAATTGGCCCTTATTATTCTCTTTAGGAGAAAGTAGTAAGATTAAATTGGAATGATCTTTGTATTTTTATTTGTATTTTATCAACATCATCATCATCTTCAACTGAACCATCTTTCGCAATTGAATGAGATTTTGTCTTTGGAGCCACTGAAACTAGAATGTTCATATATCAAGGAAACCAATTTCTTTAACTTAAATCATACCTCTTTGTGCCTAATGGAGATAAAAGAATTGAATTTTAGGGGAGTTATCATAGGACCATCATATGCACCTCTTTGCATACTTTAAAGAAGAAAGGAGAAATGAGGTTTTTATGAGACAGAACTGCATAGAACACTAAGGGGAGTGAGTAGGCTTGAAAGAATCCAAAATTTGGGAGCAAGTTTAGGATGAGATTAGAAAAAGTTCAAGAATAGGTGGAAATGAAGCATTTACAACTCCCAGAAACAGGGAAGTTGTTCACATCACTGCATTCCATCTACAAATCCTGTGTTGTCGTGGATGATTTTTCTTTCCAAAACCTTACACTCTGCACATTGTGAGGTATAAAGCCAGAATTATACTTAACTGTTCTTTCCTGACAGAGGCCAAGGAGGCCCTGGGGCAAACATGCATGTTTGGCACATCTTTCTAGAATAGCAAGCATGCCCTTGATCCTCAGGTCTTAACATAGAAGGGAAGGTGGCTGTAATGAAAAAGGTCACCAGTAGTCAAAATGTCAAAAGGCAAAGATAAAATGGACTAAATATGATGGAGCTTGATTTTTGAAAAGCATACAGTAAGATGCTGGGGGAAGAAGTAAATTGTTGGAAATAAAGAATGTTCTTGAGGAGGAAAATCTGGGAAATGTGTGTGTGAGAATCCATGATGATGTTGAGTTTCGGGGTGGTTGTGGTGTATGTTTTGTGAGTTACCTATTCTTCAGATCGTCTTCTAGGGAAATTTACTACCTCCCAGGCAGCTCATTCCAGAGACTCGAAAGACATATTGGTGGGCCGGCATCGCAGCTCACTAGGCTAATCCTCTGCCTGTGGCGCCAGTACTCCAAGTTCTAGTCCCGTTTGGGGCACCGAATTCTGTACTAGTTGCTCGTCTTGTAGTCTAGCTCTCTGCTGTGTCCTGGGATGGCCCAAGTGCTTGGGCCCTGCACCCACATGGGAGACCAGGAGGAAGTACCTGGCTCCTGGCTTCGGATCAATGCACTACACCAGCCATAACAGCCATTTGAGGGGTGAATCAATGGAAGGAAGACCTTTCTCTCTGTCTTTCTCTCTCACTGTCTAATTCTGCCTGTCAAAAAAAAAAAAAAAGAAGAAGAAGAAGTATTGGTGAGATAGGTTGAAATCTTTGATTAGCCCAAGAAGAGCATAGATCAGACTTAGTTTGATGTCATTTCATCAGTGATTGGCCCTGCAAGACTAGCTGAGAGAGTAGGGAAATTTTATGAATAAGACTTTCCTATCTCAATCCTGAAATGCTCATTCAGTAACATTTAGGTGCTGCCCTTTAGACTTGAGACTAAATGGGAGCAGTTCACAAAACATATATGCAGTGCATTCTGGTTGGAATAATGCTGACTCAGGTATGAGGGTTTATTTTCAGGTTCATTGCTAAGGCCAATCAATGAAAAAATATTTATTTATGAGACTAGGGAAAGCAAAAGGGGATGAGTGAGAAGTCTAGAATATAAACAAGCTCAAGACATTGTTGAGGTGAGAAGTACCAGCAGAGCAAGAGAATGTGTTACCTGAGTGGTGAATGGCTACTAGCACAACAACACCTGAGCGCTGCCTTGGAAAGACACAATAAGAGAAACTATTTGCAAACTAAGAAAGGCAAAATGGAGAGAGCAGTGGATGAGACAGAAAGGAAAAATTGAAGGCTCCATAGGTCACATTCTTGCCACAGGACCAGCCTGTCTTCCAAAATTAAAGTCCATTATGTGGATAGTCTCATGCCTTCTTCACTTTCACTGCCAATTTTGTCCTTTACCAAGTGGTAAAAAATATTGAGGCCTGAAATAGTGTCATGGACGCTGCTATATTAACATTTTGTCTCTAACCAAGAGCTAACAGAAGCTATTGTGATGGAAGGCTGTTTGGGCTCATGGTTTTGGGGGTTCACAGTCTATGATAAGTTGCCCCATTGATCTGGCATCTGATAAAGACAGGGTGGGGTAGAATTTTTCCGATTTCACCAGTATTTTAGAGAAATTAATAAAATACTTAGGATTTTTTGCAAGTAGTCCTGATGGGATGACTAATATGGATGCAAAATTTAGACTGAGACCGTTCCCCTCATAGTTAGAACACTGAGCTGTCACTGGACAACAATTGAAAAGTTCCTGAATGAACATTTTTATTATATTTTATAGCATATTTAAATGATAATACCCTGTTTTATCTCTTTATAACACTTGCCAAGTTTATGCTTTTATGTTTGGTTGTTGCCTGTTTATTTCCCCTTTCCTCCCATGTCTGCCTTATGCCACCATTAAGTGGCACCGAGGCTCCCAGCACAGTGCCAACCACACAGCTTATACTAAATAAATATTGAATGAATGGATTCTGAAAGCAAAACAGAGATAAAAAATGTTGCAATAAGGACCTTTAGTTTCAGAAAGTGATGTTTTTAGGTTCTTCATGTAGTTAGTCTGCTACATTATCAGTGCCATACATATGCACTTCTGAGTCTCCTTATTCACGAGGAGGGGGTTAACTTTACAAGGGGACTGTTAGTAAAAGCCCTCCTAGGCCCAGAATCATGCAGAGAATGGCCACATTTAGAAGGATTTCAGCCCTGACATGGTTCTCTACTTAGAACATTGCCTTCATACGTCTTATTAGATTCTGTTGCACGTTAGAATGTTAGAATTCTGCTCGTGATTCTTTTATTTCAGAAAGTACCATGTTGCCAACAAAGAAAAATATTGATGGGGGAATAAAAGCTTAGAAAGAGGAAAAACTATGTTACTCTATGTTTTCACAGGTATTTTTCTATTTATTTGTGTATTTGAAAGATTTACCTAGAGAGAGACAGAAATTTCTCTACCCTTTGGTTCACTCCTCAAATGGCTGCAATAGCAGGGACTGATCCAAACCAAAGCCAGGAGCCTGGAACTCCATCCAGGTTTCCCCTGCAGGTACATGGGCCCAAACGTTCAGGCCATCGGCTGCTTTCCCAGGCACATTAGCAGGGAGTTGGATTGGAAGTGGAGTAGCTGGGACTTGAACCGGTGCTCATATGGGATGCCGGCATCACAGGTGGTGCTTAACTCACTGTGTCACAATGCCAGCCCCTATTTTTCTATCTAGAAATAATATTTACTTTGTTTCCTGTCTGATAAGTACAAATGTATGCCAGAGACATGATGACTACAACATGCAACAGATTCTTACCCAATTAGGATGCACATGCACATCAGATCCAACCGAATGTATGTGAACTTGAAGATATAAATGAGCTTAATGGGGTGGAGGTGGAAGAACTGTACCTGTTAGGATTGTTAAAGGAGGGAAAATATTAAAGATAAGATAGACCTGGAAAATAGAGCTTTTAAAGCTAGATGTAGTACCACTCCTAATAATTTTCAAAAATAGAAAGGTATATTCTCAGTCCTTAAGATACACAAAATTTAATGGACTTGAGACCAAATAATTTGTTAATGTTGTTTTATTTCATCTACTTGAAGAGAGAGACAGAGGCAGACAGAGATTTTGTGTCTACTGGTTCACATCCCAAATGCCCATATGAGCCAGAGCTGAGCCAGTCTGAAGCCAGAAGTCCGGAACTCCATCCAAGTCTCCCACGTGGGTGACAGGGGCCTAAGCACTCCAGCCATCATCTGCTGCTGCCCTGGATGTGTTAGCAGGAAGCTGGACCAGAAGAGTGGCCAAGCCTCAAACTAGCACTGTGATATGGGGTGCTGGCATTCTAAGAGGCAACTTAAGCCATTGTACCACAATGCCCACCCCTTAAGAGTCTATTTTTTTTTTCCTCAAATACATGTTTTAATTAGCTCAGGTACTTTTAAGTGAGGGACAAGGTAATTAAATATACAGATTTGAAAGCAATATTTTAAAACAAAATACATAAAAGCCAAACAATACAACTCCTAGTTTCAGTTATTCAACACATATAGCATGTATACATATTGACCAACAAATAACTTCCAATGACAGGGCATGCAAAAAAGACTTTTCCTGACTCCAGTCAATCATTCAGACACAGCCTGGAGCATTTTAATTTTAATGATCATAATCAAGGACTTTTCTTTTATATATATATATATATAAAGCTTTTATTTAAAGAATATAAATTTCCAAAGAACAGCTCATGGACCACAATGGCTCCCCCCCCACACAACTTCCCTCCCTCCCCCCACCCTCCCCTTTCCCGCTCCCTCTCCCCTTCTGTTCACATCAAGATTCATTTTCAATTCTCTTTATACAGAGAAGATCAATTTTTTTTTAAACGAGTATCCAGTGGTACTGAGGCAAGGAATTCAAAGCAACTGGTTTTGTGAAATCACTGGTGAAAATTAAGTGTCGTATACATGATGGTGTTGCTTAATGCCACTGAGGTTTAGATGTTCTAAAAAGAATGCAGAAGGCTTGCCCTTGGCCCTCCCTATAAATGTAATTTCTGGGAGACACTCTCAGCACTTGTGATCAATTGTATTCTAGGAGGAGCAGACTTGTGACTTTGTAACCAGCAGCCCTGCTGGTTCTAAATTGGGTGACCTACAGTTGAAATTTTGAGAAACACTGATTTTTGAAAACGTATTCTTTGCCAGGCTCTGCTACTAGTCCCTTATATATGTTATCTGACTCCACCATATTAAAAGCCTTCTAGGGGTCAGTGCTGTGGCATAGCAGGTAAAGCCACCACCTGCAGTGCCAGCATCCCATATGGGCTCCGGTTACAGTCCTGGCTGCTCCACTTCCAATCAAGCTCTCTGTTATGGCCTGGAAAGGCAGTGGAGGATGGCCCAATCCCTTGGCCCCCTGCATCAGAATGGGAGACCTGGAAAAAGCTCCTGGCTTCAAATTGGCACAGCTCCAGCAATTGCGGCTATCTGGGGAATGAACCAGCGGATGGAAGACCTGTCTCTCTCTCTCTCTGGGTCTACCTCTCTGTTAACTCTGCCTTTCGTATAAATAAGTCTTTAAAAAAAAAAAAAAGCCTTCTGGGAAGAGACCTTTTAATCCCATTTAACATATAAGGAAACTGAAGCCCGGAGACAATAAGTTGTGTGCCCAAGATCACAATGAAAACCACTGAACTGAGCTGCTGTAAGCTGGAAATGGCAGATAAAATTTATGTTTTTAATACTGGGTCACCTCCCTTCTGTCAGGCAGTCTAAGAGAAAATGAATATTCCCAATTGGGTCAAGTTCTATGAAGAAGTTTAAACTAATGTAGGGTAAGTGGACTTTGGAAATTTGATTGTCACTTGGTCCTGGTAAACACAGTTTTGTGATTTCTCCAAACTCAATTCTTGATTATTTAGTCATAAGGCTTTAAAAGATCCAAGTAAAAGCAATGCTGAAGCTCCTTCCATGCAGCAAATAGTATACTGATGTCTGAAATGCGGGGTTGAAGACCAACCCTCCCCACATTTTAACATTTTTCTTCCTTCAGAGAACTCATGGCTTTCTCTTTTGAAGGATAAATAAAATGAGGAAGAAGACAAGGAGGCCCTCGAACACACCCCATCATTTATCCTCTGAAAACAAAACACAGGATATTGAAACATATTTTTTCACCTCACAAAAAGCTTACTGTTTCTGGAGTTAGTGATAATGTCATCTGCCTTTCAAAAAAACTACTTTTTTACAAAACTGACTTTGTGCTATCTGTCAGCATCCCTTGAAAGGGCGGGTTTCCTGCGTGGGAAGGAAGTAAAGGCTGTCATCAAAGACAACTTGTGTAGCCAACAGATTATAATTGAAGTAGCCCTTTGGAGTTAATGAAAATATAAAATAGCTTTGCCTACCACACTAAGGAGTCTAATTTAATTATCTGTGAGCCTCACAAACAGGAATCAGCCTTTCTTGCATTTCTGGAGCTGAGTCTGGATGGCTCCCACCAGGTGCATGGAGATGGGACTGGGAGCCACAGTGGGGCAGCGAGTCTCCACCACAGATCGCAGCCTCAAAACTCTTCGAACAGTGGACAGTGCTACTGAGGCCTAAGACACAGGTGGTCAGGTGTTAGCTCAGTTGATCAGCAGCAGATGTATTACATCTGCTGTATCCTGACCTTTATGTGGTTACCAAGGACACAGATCTCAAGTAGCAGCCATGACATGTGGAGGACAGGAATTCCAAACAAGATGAGGGTTTCCAGAGGGTGATTTGTTTTCAAAGCTGGATGGAGTTTGTGTCGCGGTGGGGAAAGGGTAGCTTGTAGGAACCAGAGGGTTATTATGGAGACCTGGGTTTTTGGTGACAGCTGTGTCTTAAAAACTTTGAGAGGCCTTAAACTCTTAACACCATCAAAAATTTTCTCCCGTAAAACTTCAGTTTTCTAACAATATCACTGACATCTCTGCCTGGCCCTCATTTGCAATACTTCTATTAGAATCCCAGTGTTGATTTACTTGGTACCATTTTTTATGTAGATACAGATGACGTTGCTTCAAGACAGACACCAGCTAGGCCAGTATGAGTATAAAAAACACCACAAAGCCATTTTGTGGATAGAAGCTGCCTACATCATAGCTAATAGCCTACTGTCATATCTCAGGTCACAGTGACACATCAGAGGAATGTCAGGGATTGGAGGACCACCAGAGATTTGTTGAAAACCTGTAGGTTAAATTTGTGGATGCCTTTGAAGCTATATGAACCAGGGTCCTCAGTAGACACAATCAATAGGACATGTGTAGAAAATAAGAGGACATTGATTATGCATTTGGTTCACATGGCCTCCATAGGCCAAATACTTCAACCATTCATTGCAAGCTGGAGACCCAGAAAAGCAATTTAGGGCTCTTGGCTTGGCCCAGATCCGACTGTTGCAGACAGTTGAGAAGTGACCCACTCTGTCACTCTACCTTTCAAGTAGATGAAACTAAATATTTTTTAAATATATGTCTTAAAAAAAGAATAAACAATAATGAAGTTCTAGGTGCCTGCAACTCAGCAATTGTAAATCTTTTGACATCATCTTTTCCTGTGTACCCATTTTGGGGGTTGGGAACAGGAGAAAAATTTTAACATATCACAGAGTTTTATGTGAATTTACTCCATTTAACAATTATCTAGCTTTAATTAATTGCCAGTGGAGGTAGAATAGTGCTTCTCTTCCCCAAGGATGTCCATGTCCTAATTCTCAGAACCTCTAGTTATTTTACCTTGCATAGAAAAAAAAAAAAAAACAGAGATTGCAGATGTGATTACTTTTAAGATCTTGAAATGGAAGATTATCCATTATTATCCAAGTAGACACAATGTCATCACAAAGTTCTTTTTAAGATAGAGTTGGGAGGGTCACACTCAAGTGAAAGTGATATGGTGGCCAGTGCTGCAGCTCAATAGGCTAATCCTCCACCTTGTGGTGCCAGCACACTGGGTTCTAGTCCCGGTCAGGGCACCAGATTCTGTCCCGGTTGCCCCTCTTCCAGGCCAGCTCTCTGCTATGGCCAGGGAGTGCAGTGGAGGATGGCCCAAGCGCTTGGGCCCTGCACCCCATGGGAGACCAGGAGAAGCACCTGGCTCCTGCCTTTGGATCAGTGCGATGTGCCAGCCACCGAGCGGTGGCCATTGGAGGGTGAACCAACGGCAAAGGAAGACCTTTCTCTCTCTCGCTCGCTCTCTCTCACTCTCTCACTGTCTACTCTGCCTGTCCAAAAATAAATAAATAAATAAATATATAAATAAATAAAAAGAAAGTGATATGGTAACAGGTACAAAGAGAAAAAGTTCTGTGAGGCAGATCCAAGGACCCAGGGATGTGAGAAACTGGAAGTTGGAAATGGGGTCCCACCTAGATTGTCCAGAAGGAACCAACCCTGTTACCACCTTGACTTTAGGACTTCTGACCTCAAGGACTGTAAGATGTAAGTACTACATTTGTGACAATTTCTTACAGCACTGATGGAAATCTAATATATTAAATTGTAAAAATAAGGAAGTTCACCAGAAACACTCCATATTTCTGGCTTTTCTTAAAATACTGGAGTATTTGACAATGCCATGGTCACAATCATTGGCTATTCTTGAAAGGTGGCTACCCTATAAGTGGGTTGTAGGTTGCATTTCTTCTTATGCCAAGTCCTCTATAGTTATCTGAATTTGTGAGCCCTTGTCTAGAAGACTCTGTGTCTAATGGAACCACTGGAACATTGATGAAGGCATGTGTTTTGTATCCAGTCTTTTCTAAGCCATCTGCTTGAAAGGTTGAATACCATTTAATCTAATAGTGCAAAATATCTGGAAAGTTAAACAGTTACAAATACCAAAAGGTTATTTCATTGTCTGCTTATTCATCTGTTACATGGTGTTAAACATATGATATATTTTTAATTAAAGACTGCATGGCCCATTAAGTTGGACTTCACTGTCTTAGAATTTACAAACATTTGTATGGGGGTGAGCACCACCAATAAGTGTTTACTAAGCTAACACAATATGCAAATTAAATTGATAGTATAATGGAATGTTCCACCTCCTTTGGAGAGCAAGCTATGTTTCATTTACTAGTTCTTCAGTTGTGCAGTGAAGAAGGAGCATAAGAGACTAATTTTGTCCCAGCTACTTGTTATGAATAGAGCCTTGAGTGGAATAACAAATTGAAGGTTATGAGTCATTTACACCTTGGCCTTGAATTACTTTAATCAGATATAAAGCCTGGAAAATAAGGAACTTGGATTATTAAGAGGGGACTTTAGGAACTTGGACCAAGCTGTTGATATCTGGCCAGAGTGAAAACTTGCATGCCAGAAAGTAGAAAGGAGACAGAAGGAAAGTCCCCAGGGGACAGCTACATTGAGCTGAGCCCCAGCTAGCAAGATACAGTTCAAGGGAGTTCCCAGCTGTGTTCCCACCCATTTTCTCTCATTTTCCTACAAAATTCCCCTTTCCTTCTTAGGGGAGGCAACTTTCTGTTCTGAAAACTGCACAGGCTTTGAAGTTAAGCAGGAAGTAGCTTTATAACTCTACTCATGTAACCTTGACCAATCTATAACCACAGTTTCTTCTGTAGGTGGTTATGATAATAAATACCCTTAAAATGTTGTCGAAAGGATTAAAGGAGGTAAAATAATACACAGTGCTTGTGTTCCCCAGCTAGGGCTTCAGTAACCAAGTACCATACCCTTGGTGCCATAAACAAGACACTGTTCCACAATCGGAAGTTGGGAGTCCACAGTCAAGGTGCAAACAAGGCTGGTGCCTCCTGGGGACTGTCATGCAGAATGTGTTCCATGGGGTCCTTGTGTCTCCTGGTTACTGCCAGACAACTGGCAGTCTTTGGCAATCCTTGGCTTGTAGGTGCATCACCCTGATGTCCCCCTTCATGTTCACATGGCCTCCTCCCTGTGTGTGTCCATACATGTCTGTGTCCACATCTTTCCTATCATAAGCACACCAGTCATAGCAGATTAGGGGCCGTACTTATCCCTCTGTGACTTCTTCCTAATCTAATTACATCTGTAATGACCCCATTTCCAATAGTCCCAAATAAGGTAGTGGGGTTAGGAATTGGACATATGAACTTTGTGAGACACAATTTAACCCCTAACAGAGCTTGTCACACAATGGGCAGTCATTCACATTGATTTCCCCTAGCTGCACCTTCCTTGATAAATGAGTCTTTTCTCATCACATGGACTTTCAAATCAACAGATTTAAATTAGTCAAAATCCAATATGTCATGTTCTCTCTCAACTTTCTTTCCTAGATGTCCCTTTCTAACTTACTGCAGTTTTTAGCGGACCCGAGGGTATAGCGAATTCCAAGTGATTGTGTATTTACTTGATTATAATACTGCATACTGCAGGCATGGCACGGACTTGAAATTTACTTTTCAACTTCCGTCAGAAAAGGATGAGGTGGGCAAACAAGTAAACATGATTAAAAGAGATGTTTATGGATTTACAGGAACATTCCATCGTTCAGCTCTGGGAGGGATTCATTTTCAAACAATAGGGCTTCATTTCAAACAGCTGGTGTTGTGGAAGCTGTGAAATGAAATGGCCACACTCAACAAGGCACTGAGGTTGGGTGACAAATGCACTAGTGGGAGATAGCCTCCTAGGAGTCGAAGCTCACCAGTGAGATAAGAGCCATAGGTCTATATCCAGGAAACTAGGCCTAGGAGCTGACTATAGTTCAATGGTCATGAAGCCAGGGCTTCTCTGAGAAGAGAAGGGAAAGAATAGGCTGTCTAGTAGCTAAAACTAATGCACCAGGGAGGTTTACTCGAAGTGGGAACGACACAGGGGTCACACAGCAGAATCCAGATTGGAGTCCAAGTTCATAGCCAGGTTTCTCCAAGGATGAAGAGAAGTGGAAGTTCAGAGTAGAATTTGAACAATGTACCAGCTCATCCTTTCTTGATTTTGAATTTGCTAACTAAAACCCAGAGAGCATGATGTACTAATAGAAAATAAAAAGAAAATATGTTAACAGCAGAACAAAAGTTCAATAAGCATTAATACTACACCTTGACAAATTCTAGGTTATGTAGAACATGGCCTAAGCAGTGTGTCTTTCTCTTGTGCACTGGACATTGCTTGGGTCTATAGAGTAAGTTAATGGTGTAGACCAAGATGGTCACTCATCCACTAGGATCCACTTGGTATACTCTCCATGCAGATAGAGGGAATTGGAGTAATAGAATGGTGATTACAGATGTTCACTGTTGATGGACAAGACAATGCCTGCTATTAAAACATGCCCAATGACAGTTCTTGGACCTGAGCAACCCGATTAATAACTCCTCTTTTTCGAGGGAAGTTGATTGAACTAAGGTGGATAAAGGGGTATAAAGCGAGCGATGGAGGTCACTCTTCCTCCCTGTGCTTTAAGTGCTTTCAGAAGGCAGGGAAGGACTTAGAATGCACAATCATTACAAGCTTAATGCAGCAGAGTTCTTCCAATTTATTAGTACTACTTCATTATGTTTGTCCTGAACTCACAGTAAAACAGGAATACAGAGTAATCCAAATAGCACTCAATCTTTTCTAAGCAAGAAAAACCCGGGCCGGCGCCGTGGCTCAACAGGCTAATCCTCCGCCTTGCGGCGCCGGCACACCGGGTTCTAGTCCCGGTCGGGGCACCGGATTCTGTCCCGGTTGCCCCTCTTCCAGGCCAGCCCTCTGCTGTGGCCCGGGAGTGCAGTGGAGGATGGCCCAGGTGCTTGGGCCCTGCACCCCATGGGGAGACCAGGAAAAGCACCTGGCTCCTGGCTCCTGCCATCGGAGGAGCGCGGTGTGCCGGCCGCAGCGCGCCGACCGCGGCGGCCATTGGAGGGTGAACCAACGGCAAAAGGAAGACCTTTCTCTCTGTCTCTCTCTCTCACTGTCCACTCTGCCTGTAAAAAAAAAAAAAGAAAAAAAAAGAAAAACCCTAGGAATCAGTTACTGGAATGTTCCTTAGGAATGTTAGCATTTTGAAGTGCTGTTTCATTAGCACTGAACAAATGAGGCAAAGCAAAGAAAGATCAGGTTCACATGGTTACAGGTCCCGTGCCATGATGGAGACTAGACCTCCACCCCACAAACCTTCAACTTGTCTTTCTGTGATGTTGAGTGATGACAGAAAAATTAAAATCCTGGCTGTGCTCTTACCTCCTTGCATATATGTGATCTGCCCTTTGGTTGCTTCATTATAAAATTCTGGAAAACAAGGCATCACTTTTAATAAAGCCATCAAAGCCCTCTGTTAGAGTACATTAGCATCTGACCTTCTGCCTACTCAGTAACTAAGATAAATATGTACATTCATAAATATTTACATAATTTACATTATAAATTACATACTCAGCAAATAACATATTTTGTGTTTGTATGTGATCAAAGGGAAAACTGAAAATATAGTGGACTCTGATTATTAGAATTGATATTCTGTCGCCAACCCCTTGGGAGGAGGTTCTAAAGACAGGATCTTCCAGAGCCTGGGAATTTTGATGGTTTTGTGACTTTTCTGCTTGAAACAGATAGCAGGCCCCTATCAACTCTTCACCTACCTTCTCATTTATCTCAGGAGAAACTATTTTTCTTTAAAACATCTTTTTATTATAGCAGTTAAAAATATGTGTGTCATTTTTATGGTTTTTTTATAAGAAATAAATTTTTCCCAAAGAAATCTTTTATTTAAGGACTAAAAACTTCAGGTATTTCGTAAGTAAATTTTTGGAATATAGTGATGCTTCCCACTATGCCCTCCCTCCTACTCACACTCCCACCCCTCTTCCTCCTCCCTCTCCCATTCCCAGTCCCATTCTCCACTAACATCCATTTTCAATTAACTTTATACACAGAAGACCAACTCTATGCTAAGTAAAGAATTCAGCAATCTGCACGGGGGGAAAAAAAACTGTTCCTCAACAGTCAAGACAAGGGCTGTTCAAAGTTATTGTATCTTGAAGTTAATTTCACTTTTTTTTTTTTAGAAACTTCATTAACTTTAAAGAAGCACCCAAGAATGATACCTCTTTTGTAAGCACTTAGACATAATTATTATACAACTCTTTGAGGATAGAGATCCTGCATGGTAGTTAATGCACAGCGATTCTTGTTGTTAAATTAACACTCTTACGTATGACGTCAGTGATCACCCAAGGCTCTTGACGTGAGCTACCTGGACTATGGAAGCCTTTTGAATCCACAATTTCCATAAGTATTTATTTATTTATTTATTTTTGACAGGCAGAGTGGACAGTGAGAGAGAGAGACAGAGAGAAAGGTCTTCCTTTTGTCATTGGTTCACCCTCCAATGGCTGCCACGGTCGGCGCGCTGCGGCCGGCGCACCGCGCTCATCCGATGGCAGGAGCCAGGTGCTAGGTGCTTTTACCTGGTCTCCCATGGGGTGCAGGGCCCAAGCACTTGGGCCATCCTCCACTGCACTCCCGGACCACAGCAGAGGGCTGGCCTGGAAGAGGGGCAACCGGGACAGAATCCGGCGCCCCGACCAGGACTAGAACCCAGTGTGCCGGCGCCGCAAGGCGGAGGATTAGCCTGTTGAGCCACGGCGCCAGCCTTTCCATAAGTATTTAGACAAGGCCATAAGCAATGTGGAAGTTCCCTCCTCCAGAGAAAAGTACCCCTTCTTTGATGATCACTTCCATCCACTGGAATCTCATCCACCAAGGCCCTTCATGTAGAATATTTTTTGCCACAGTGTCTTGGCTTTCCATGCCTGAAATGCTTTCATGGGCTTTTCAGCCAGACTAGAGTGCCTTAAGGGCTGATTCTGAGGTTAGAGTGTTACTTAAAGGAATTCTCATTCCACAAATCTGCTGTGTGGACTGCTTCCCATATTGGAGCATTCACCCCTTTTTAATTCTTTTTTTTTAACTTTTTTTTTGACAGGCAGAGTGGACAGTGAGAAAGAGAGAGAGAAAGGTCTTCCTTTACCATTGGTTCACCCCTCAATGGCCAGTGTGGCCGGCGCACCGCGCTGATCCAAAGCCAGGAGCCAGGTGCTTTTCCTGGTCTCCCATGCAGGTGCAGGGCCCAAGGACTTGGGCCATCCTCCACTGCACTCCCAGGCCACAGCAGAGAGCTGGACTGGAAGAGCGGCAACCTGGACTAGAACCTGGGGTGCCGGTGCCGCGGGCGGAGGATTAGCCTATTGAGCCAAGGTGCCAGCCACCCCTTTTTAATTCTATCTATTATTATTACCAGACAATTAATTCTCTCCATATAATCACTTTAACGCTTAAGATAGAATTTTTACCATGCAGCATAAGAGGATTTGGGGTCCCATGGCAAGTTTTTCAACTATACCCTTAAAAGTAAATCAAGGCGGCTCAGTAGGCTAATCCTCCACCTTGAGGCAGGCACACCAGGTTCTAGTCACAGTCGGGGCACTGGATTCTGTCCCGGTTGCCCCTCTTCCAGTCCAGCTCTCTGCTGTGGCCTAGGAGTGCAGTGAAGGATGGCCCAAATGCTTGGGCCCTGCAGCCGCATGGGAGACCAGGAGAAACACCTGGCTCCCGGCTTCAGATTAGCATGGTGCACCAGCCGCAGCGGCCATTGGAGGGTGAACTAATGGTAAAGGAAGACCTTCCTCTCTGTCTGTCTCTCACTGTCCACTCTGCCTGTCAAAAAGAAAAGAAAAAGTAAGTCAATAGGAATGTATGTAGAACTATACAGCTTTACATTTACAAACTTCATATACTTTCTAATTACAACTTTAGGTACATGGTATTTCTTCCACCATGGCAGCCCTCTCATCCATACTTCTACCACTCTTCCTCCTCCCTTATTCCCTTCCCACTCTTATTTTTTACTGAGATCTATTTTCTTTTTTTTTTTTTTTTGAGATCTATTTTCAATTGACTTTATACATATATGTTTAGCTTTGTGTTAAAAAGAGTTCAACAAATAGTATGAAAAAAATGTCAACAATCAAGACAAGGGCTGATCAAGTCATTGCTTCTCAAAGTATCAATTTCACTTCTAGAGATTTCCTTTTAGATGCTCTATTGGTTATCACAGGTCAGGAAGAACATATGGTATTTGTCCCTTTGGAATTGGCTTATTTTACCAAGTATGATGTTTTCTATATTCATCCATTTTGTTGCAAATGGCCAGGTTTCATTTTTTTTGACTGTTGTGTAGTATTCCATGATGTATATATCCCATAATTTCATTATCCAGTCTTCAGTTGCCAGGCATTTGGGTTGATTCCATGTCTTAGCTATTGTGAATTGAGCTGTGATAAACATGGGGGTACAGATAACTCTTTCATATGCTGATTTCATTTCCCTTGGGTCAATTCCCCAGAGTGGGACAGCTGGGTCATATGGTAGGTCTATATTCATATTTCTGAGGTATCTCCATACTGTCTTCCATTGTAGCTTTACCAGTTTACATTTCCATCAACAGTGCACTAGGGTCCTTTTTTTCCCACATCCTCACCAGCATTTGTTGTTTGCTGATTTCTGTGTGAAAGCCATTCTAGCTGGGGTGAGGTTAAACTTCATTGTGGTTTTGATTTGCATTTCCCTAATGACTAGTGATCCTGAGCATTTTTTTAATGTGTCTATTGGCCATTTGGATTTCCTCTTTAGAAAAATGCCTGTTTAAGTCTTTTGCCCATTTCTTAACTGAGTTGATTGTTTTGTTGTTGTACAGTTTGTTGATCTTTATATATTCTGGTTATTAATCATTTTTCAGTTGAATAGTTTGCAAATAATTTTTCCCATTTTATCAGTTGCCTCTTCACTTTCCTGTTTATATGCAGCACAGAAGCTTCTCAGTTTGTTGTTATCCCACTTGCTAATTTTGGCTTTGAGTGCATATGCCTCTGGGGTATTTTCCAAGTACTTTTTGCTGTGCCAATGTCTTTCAGGGTTTCCCCAATGTTCTCTAATAATTTAATGGTATCAGGGCATAGATTTAGGTCTTTCATCCATTTTGAGTGGGTTTTTGTGTAAGGTGTAAGGTAGGGGTCTTGATTCATACATCTGCATGTGGAGATCCAGTTTCCCCGGCACCATTGGTTAATGAGACTCCTTGCTGCAGGGATTGGTTTTAGCTCCTTGGTCAAATATAAGTTGATTGTAAATGCTTGGAATGATTTCTGGTGTTTCTATTCTGTTCCATTTGTCTATCCATCTATTGTACTAGTATGAGAGTATGTTAATTATAACTGCCTTGTAGTATGTCTTGAAATCTGGTATTGTGATGCCTTCAGCTTTGTTTTTGTTCTATAAGATCACTTCAGCTATTCAGGGTTTCCTGTGTTTCCATATGAATTTCAGCATCACTTTTTCCATATCTAAGAAGAATGTCCCTGGTATTTTGATTGCATCACATTGGATCTGTAAATTGCTTTTTTTTTTCCATGAACATGGAAGATTTTTCCATTTTTGTATCATCTTCTATTCCTTTCTTTAATGTTTTGTAATTCTCATAGTAGAGATCCCTGACATTCTTGGTTAACTTTATTCCAGGGTATTTGATTTATTATAGCTATTGTGAATGGGTTGACCTTAGAAATTCTCTCTCAGCCATGGCATTGTCTGTGTATACAAAGGCTGTTGATTTTTGTGTATTGATTTTATATCCTGTGACTTTACTGAACTCTTCTATGAGTTCTAATAGTCTGTTAGTGGAATCTTTTGGAGTCCCTATATATAGGATGCTGTTATCTGCAAGTAGGGATAATTTGACTTCCTCCTTCCCAATTTGTATCCCTTTGATTTCTTTTTCTTGCCTAATGGCTCTGGCTAAAATTTCCAGGACCATATTGAATAGCAATGGTGAGAGTGGGCAACCTTTCTGGGTCCAAATCTCAGTGGGAATGCTTCCAACTTTTCAACTGAGAGATTTTCTGCTTTTACCTTCTTTCGTAGTAGTGACCATATTTCTGTGTTTCTTTGTGCAGCACATCTTTGCAAAGCTGGATGAGTGGTGACATTCTTTCAACTTCTGTTTGTTATGTAAGATCTTTATTTCACCTTCATTCATAAATGAGAACTTTGCAAGGTACAGTATTCTGGGTTGACAGTTCTTTTCTCTTAATACTTGGACTTTATCTTGCCACTCTCTCCTAGCCTGTAGTGTTTCTTATGAGAAGTCCACTGTGAGCCTAATTAGAGATACTCTGAAAGTAAGCTGGCATTTCTCTCATGCTCATTTTAGAATCTTTATGTTTTACTGTGGAGAGTTTGCTTACAATGTGTGTGGAGATCTTCTGGCCATGTCTATTGGGAGTTTTATGTGCTTCTCGTACTTGGGTGTCCCTTTCCTTCTCCAAGTTACAGAAATATTCTGTTAGTATTTCCTTACAATGCCCTTGTAATCCTTTCTCTCTCTTTCCACACCTTCAGGAACTCCTAGAAACTGTATGTTAGGTCATTTGATAGTATCCTGTAGATTTGCAACAGTGTATTTTACTTTTAATTTCTTCTTGTTTTTGATCTGACTGTATAATTTCCTGTGATTTTTCTTCTAAGTTGGATATTCTTTCTTCTACTTCACCGATTCTTTTGTTAAGACTTTCCATTGCATTTTTTTGTTCTATTGAATTCTTTATGTGCAAGATTTCATTTTGATTTCTCTTTTAGATCTCAACTTCATGAAGGAAATTTTATTTCATGTCACGTATGAATTTCATTATTTCATGCATTTGCTTCTAATTACTTCTAAGTAATCCTATGATCTTTTTTGAATTCCATTTTTGGCATTTCTTCAATCTCTTGATCATAATCTAGTATTGAAGTGTTGTATTCTCTTGGGGATATCATGCTGTGTTCCATACTCTTGTTTCTTGAATTGATGTGTTTATTATTCAGCATTTGTAGAGATACTGGTTGGTTTCTTCTTTTTCTTTCTTTTTTTTTTTTTTGGTTGTTTTTTGTTTTTGTTTTTGTTTTGCTGTGGCAGCAAGAGCCTATGCCTCTTGAATTAGTGAAGTGCCTATTTTTTCATTGAATATCTATAGGCATGTGGTGGGTATTCAGTGCTCCAGGGTGGAGGAGTATCTAAGGTGACACCCTACACCAGTTTGGGTGTGATAAGTCATTGCTGTCTTTTGTTTTTTTAATCAGAGGGAATGTTTATTCTGCTCTTTTGATGTAGACTCAGTGCACCTCCTCTCCTCAAAGGAGACCAGTGCCTGGGCACTAGTCCCAGCGGGTATAATATTCTCTGCACTGCTATAGGACCACGCAAAGGATCTGTGAAGTCCTTGGTATAAGCACAGATTCCCCAGCAATGTCCCTCACCAGGGAACCAGGGAGCCATGAGCATGTGGAGCCTCCCACAGTGACTGCCCAAAGTCCCAGCCACACCCTGAGCCCTCCCACACAGCCTCAGTGTTTTCATAGTCCCAGCGCATATGCCTTCTACATAAGCACCCATCCCCTCTCAATTCTCCCCACCAGACTCAAGGGTCTCTGCTCAGCTGGTTGCTGGGAGTGGACATGAGCTGGTGCAGCTGTTACATATGTCCAAAATGGCACCTGCTCTCTATCAGCTTATTACAGGATGCCATTGCATGATGATCAGGGAGAGAAACGTGCCCCTCCTTTTTTTTTTTCCCCTCCTCTAGTTTGGCAGGTACACTAACCCCCACAGATCTCTAAGCCGGATTCCCTCCAGGCTCTTCCTGCAGCTTTATTGCCAGTGGCTTGGGCTGCTGCAGTCTGGTCTAACTTCACTTTCCAAAGCTGTTGCTGAGGCTCTCATCCACTGGAGTCCTGAGTCGTGCTCATCTACTGGAGTCCTGAGTCGTGCACAACCATGCCCTCCACATAGGTCTACTGTGCCCCTCTAATTTGCATGGAGTTTCCTCTGCCATTTTCTCCCTAACTCTGCCCTGAAATTGCACTCTCTCCACTTGTTTTAAACTATCTTGTCCTAGACTAGAGCAGTAAGCTCCCTCCCTACTCCACCATCTTAATCCAATCAAGAATAAATTTAAAATTACCTAAAATTCCATCCTTCAGAGATGATTCCTATATCCCCCCCCCAAAAAAAAAAGCTGTCATGGTATATTACTGTTTTGGAAGCTTATTTTTCCAAACAATATTTACTTTCTTCTACCAGGCAACCATTGTTCTGCTTTGTCATTTATATTTTATAGAATTTCATATAAATGGAATTATATGATATATACTTTTTTGTCTGACCTTCCTCATTGTGCAGTTAATTTGATATTCATTAATGTCGCATGTAACAATATTTAATTCCTTTTTAAAAGCATTTTTCTGTTGTATTGTTATATGCAATCTGTTTATACATTCATTTATGGATGATATTTGGGTTTTTTCAAGTTATTGGTGTTACAAATACAGCTAAGAATATTCTGATACAAGTCTATATATGGCCATATATTTTCATTTTGAAAGGTGCACACCTAGGAGTGAAGTGACTGGATCAAATGGTACAAATATGTTTAACTCTTTAAGAAGTTGCTGCACCATTTTCCAAAATTGTACCATTATTCATTCCAGCTGGAAGTGTATGAGAGTCTCAGCAGCTCTATATCCTCACCAACACTTGGTATTGTCAGTTTTCCTTCAATTTAAGAAAAGTTAATGATATCAAATGGAGTTTAGGTTGCATTTTTCTTGTGACTAATGTTGTCTATCTTTTGAAGTGTTTGATACCCATGTATATCTTCTTTGATGAATTTTTGTTTAAATTTTATCTGATATATTGAGTTATGTTTTAAAAGTTCTTTTTGTACTTTTTGTTTTCTGGATACAAAGCCTTTATATCTGCTTTTCTCCAATCTGTGACTTATCTCTTCATTTTCACATTAGCTCTCAAACAGAAGGTCTTCATCTTAATAAATCAAGTTGATCAGTTTTTTCATTTATAAATTATACTTCTGATGTTATATCTAGAACATCTTTACCTTACCCAAAGTCACAAAGATTTTCTCTCATTTTCTTCAGATGTCAGACAGTTTTATCTTTTACAGTAGTGTGGGTTTGAATAGGATTTGATTCCCCAGGTTATGCAGATGTTTAGAACCCAAAGTCTTATGTTAATGGTTCATGGATTCATATTCATAGATTACTATTGGAGACTTGATCTGATGATTGTGTTCTAATCATGTCATCTAGAAAGTGAGCTCAGTGGGAAGTCTTAATGTCATTGGGGCAGGCTGTCAGAAGATAGTTGTGAGAGGGTTAGTTACAATGCTGAGTTGAGCCTACCCACTTCTGCAGTGCGTCCTGACTTTCTGCACATTCCACCATCCTTCACCCTCATCCAATACCAGCCTCACGGGGTCGCCAGCCTTGGACTGTGAACTTCCAAAACTGTGAGCCAAAAGAAAACTTTTCTTTTACAAATGAAAATATTTCTCCCAAGTATTTTAGTCAAGATAACTAAAACCTCACTAATACATACAGTTGGGGATATGATCCATTTTGAGTTAATCTTTAAAAATTGTACAAAGTATAGATTGAAGTTAAATTTTTCCCATGTGGATATTCAGTATTTTCAGCAACAACATTATAAAGGTAAGCTTTCTCTATTGAACTTCCTTTATCCTTTTGTTGGAAATTAGGTGCCTATTGCATGTGAATATATTTTATTCCTCTGTCAACTCTTTGCTACTGGTCTATCGTCTAACTGTTCTGGCTAGAACACATGGAAAAAAGGGAAAAGGGTGGATAGTCTTGCCTAAATTTTTGAGTGTAAAGTATTGAAAGTGTAAGCTTTCATCAGGAAGCATGATGTCAGCTGTACATTTTTCACAGATACACTTTATAAAAGTGTGGAAACTCCATTATTTTCTTATTTTCTGGATTTTTTTTCAGGAATCAGTGTAGATTTTGTTTTGACTTTGTTAATATGGGGGAGCATTGATTTTTAATTTTTTTATTTAATTTTATTTGAAAGGCAGAGCAAGAGACAGAAACAGTCACAGATGCAGAGACAGACACAGAAATTTTCTGACTTCTGATTCACTCACCAAAAGCCTGAAATATCCAGGACTGGGCCAAGCTGAAGCCAGAAGTCCAGAACTCAGTTTGGGTCTCCACATGGGTGGGAAGGACACAAACACTTGAGCTGCCACCTGCTGCCTCCAAGAGTGTGCATTATGTGGAAGCTGGATCACAGGTAGAATAGCTAGAACTCACCAGGCACTCCCATATGGCGTGTGGGTGTTCCAGGCAGCAGCTTATCTAAAATATTGTTTAATTAGTTAAAACGTTGTTTAGAATATTTAAACTTATGATTATGGGGGATATTTTTATTCTTGTGTTATCTTTGTCTTATTTTAGTATCCATTTTAGACTGGCCTCTAGAACAAAATAGAAGTATTGCCTGCTGTTCCCTGTTGTGAAAGAGTTCTATAGAATTCATATTGCTGCTTCTTCAAATGTCTGATAAGCTTGTTTAGTGAAAATATTGATCCTTAAGTATCCTTTCTAGGAACAATTTTAACCAAAAATTCAGTTGGTCTTTTTTTTAGTAGAGGTTTGGTAGTTTGTGTTTCCTGAGGACTTTATCAGTTTCATCTGAGTTGTCAAGTTGATTACATAAAATCCTTCGCAGATATCTTTAACTTATATTCAGTATTATTCTTAGTATTAAATATCTGTAGTCTATGTTGCAATTTCCCTGTAGCTGGAGATTTGAGTGGCCTTGCTTGGCATTTTTTCTGTATTTAAAAACTATTCTTCATTTTGTTAGGTTGCCTTGATCATTGTCTGGTTCTCTTGAGTTGGCACAAGGATTAACTATTTCATGCTTGTAAAGTATTTGGATGTTGATAAATATTAATTATTATTATCCTGGTATCTTGATATCATGTCCTTTTTGTTCTAAATACCCAGCAACCTGAGGTGAAAGAGACGGAAACAATTGGTGAGATGACCGTGCTCTCCAACACAAAAGTTGCAATCAACCCTCCGTTGTGAACGTTTTCCCTCCGTTATTGATCCTTCTCCCTCTTTCCTGGGCAGTCCGTACAAGAAGGCAGAGGCACTTAAAATGAGCAATGGGGGCACTTTAAGTTTTCCCACCTACCACATGGGAAGTACCTGGTATAGGTTGTCTGTCTCTGAATGATCACAAACTAAGCATGAGAGCCCATTGCCAGCTCCTTACACATCAGAGAACAAGTGTTGATAACAGTTAAGTAATCTAAACATTCCTCATTGGGAGCTAACAAAGCTGAATTTTGAAGCCAGTGGTTTTTACTGTAAAGAACATGAACCCTCTCTGCTACCCATGATCCAGGTGCAAGGTAAAAAATAAATATATTGGGAAGAGTGACTTAACACAAGGGGAGAAAAGGAGAACCCCTTCCAATATTGATTTTTTGCACCATAAACAGAGTCCGCTAGGGAATGAAGAACTGTAAAGCAAGGGTCCTAGTAGCTGAAGCAATCCCAGCATAGAAGCAAGCATTTTAAACCTTAAAGAATAATTGCAGGGCCAGCGCTATGGCACAGTGTGTCAAGCCGCAGTCTGCAGTGCCAGCATCCCATGTGGGCACCCATAGGAATCCTGACTGCTTTACTTCTGATCCAGCTCCCTGCTCATGTGCCTGGGAAAGCAGTGAAAGATGGTCCAGGTACTTGGACTCCTGCACCCACATGGGAGACTGGGAAAAAGCTCCTGGCTCCTGGTTTTGGATCTGCCCATCTCTGGCCACTGTGGCCCTTTAGGGGGGTGACCCAGCAGATGGAAAATCAATAAATTTCTCTCACTCTCACTCTCACTCTCACTCTCTCTGCCTCTCCCTCCTCTCTCTGTAACTGCCTTTCAAATAAGTAAATAAATCATTTTTAAAACAAAGATAATTGCGTTTAATAATTGAATTTAGAGAGGCCATTAGCAATTTTAGACTGCATCATTTGGCAGATGAAGAAACTTAGATTCAGCAAAGGCAAGTAATTATCCCTCAAGTTTTCCAAATCCTTTACTTTGATATTCACTAGCCTTTACCTTAGTGTAATAGAAAAACAGTGAATCTTCAAGACTTATCTTGCTCACTGCATGAAAGACACTTGTCTAAGTCCTCTAATGTATTAATTCACTTAATCCTAACCATTTTGCCTCAGAGAATTCCTAGAAAATATCTGCAAAAGTGGCACGGAAAAGTTTTTGTAAAACCGTGTCTTTGGAAGTAATCTGCAGATCTGCAGCATCACAGAGGAGAAGAGACCAACATGCTTCATACTGTATTCCAACACCTGCCAGCGATCACACTCAGAGGTGTGGCTAGAGGTAGAATAAACAGATAAAGTCAGAGCCCCAGCCAAGAGGCAACCCCATATAGACTTTCTTTTTACATATTGTTGTATGAGTTCTCACTAAAGCTGTACAAAAAGTCCAAAGATGTAAAGAACTTGAAAGCCACTGAACTAGATGACTTCTGGGACCTCTCAATTTGAAGACTCAGGGACTCCATCTCCCACAATTCTTGCCAGCAACTTCCTACCACCAACTCAAATTCTTCATTCCATGTTGTGAACCATTGCTCCCATGTTACATGGAAGTAAACATGGGAATGGGATTCAGCTTCCCAAAGATGGCTTCAGGAAAATTCAGAACTGAAATTTCAAAACAATTTTCTTTCCTTTACCTTCTTCATTAGAAAAACATGATCAGTTCTTGAGACACTGATGGTTGTAGCATCCAAAAGAAGCTGGGATGGAACGCAAGTTTCTCGTATATGTTTCAGGAGTCACTGTAATATAATACAGACATCCCCCAAACATTTGCACTAACATTGAAATATCTCTGGGTGTGAATAAAGCTGGATTTATAATGGAAGTTTTCATTAAAACAACAGCATAAATACATCTGATAAAAATTCTTCAAAAGCTAAGTTGTGAGGCTCACATAGCACAGGGTGTGGTTTTAAAAATCCCTCTTTTTCAGCATGAAGTATTTTTTCTGGCAAAAGTCAGTTGTCCTCGTGAGCAGTCTTCTACCCTCAAGCTTTTATGTAATATTAAGGCTATAGCTCTACTCACAGGAATGGTAGAAAATACTTGCTCCAAGTAGTCTCAGCAGATTTGAACATAGCCACATGGGGCTCTTTATAAACTCCCAAATGTTTACAGGTCTTGGAATTATTGAAACCTCCATAAGCCATTCGACATCTGGGTGAGTTTGCGATTCCACCAATGGAGAGATCTGCGCTGACAATTGGTATTTATTGTTGAGTTTTATTTTGCAAACTTAACATTATTTTGGGAGAATGATGCTTTGTCATGTCCACATTTAAATGACTGATTCCAGTCAAAGTTAATGGATCAAATCTGACTAGGTAAGTAAGATAGTCACATGGGGAGGATCATTTGTAGCTTCTCCAGTTGTATTTAATGGGGTGGAAAAGTAATTTACTAAGTTTAATGTAGGAGCTGGAAAAATTTATTCTGAACACCCCTCGAAACCCCTCGAAACCACTTTTTGCCTTGAAACCAGAGCTTATTCACCTTGTAGGATCTGGCACATTACCTTCTCTAACAATCCATTTTGATCTCCCAAAGATGCTATTTTTCTATTGGAAAAAAAATCTTTTTATAAAAGACTAAAGCTAGGTTATATATTCATAATGTATGTAAAAGTTGGGATAAGCCTGTCAGTTACGCTCTAGTATAAATAGTTGAAAGTTGATAAAGGTTTTTTGTTTTTTAAGAAAGGGAGGTTTTATCTGGAGTTGTTGGAAGAAGTTCATTAAAATATAATAATATAAAATATAATTCATTGTTCATTAAAATATTATAATTCATTGTTCTATGAATTATTCCTTGGAGAACTTAGAAAATGCTGGGAGGAGAAGATACTGAAGTTGTCAATACCCATGATCATCTTGGCTTGCCTTATAATTTTTCCCAAGGAAAGTCATACCTTGGCATATTGCTGCCATTTGCAAAGGACACCATTTTTAACACGCTTAAAAATTGGTGGGCCTGCCAAAATCGCCCCCTCTCCCGAAGATTCATTGAGTGTGTTACTATCTACCACTATCATGCTAAGTGCTTAACACACACTGTTTTCTTTAATGCCCTCTGTAGTGTTATGAAATAAGTGCAGACATTTATTCTGTACTGCTTGAAGAATTTTGCAAATTTTACCTCATTTAATCTTCACAAAAACCCTCTGATATAGGTACTATCATTTCCCACTTTACATATACAGAAACTGAGGTACCAGATAACTTGAAGAAGACCCTACAGCTAGTAAATTGTGGGGTAGCAATTTGGGTTCAGGCATTCCAATTCCGAGTCAGCACTCCTAACCACTGTTACAGATGATGTTATCCTTGTCAGTGAGGAAATGCAAGCGCAGAGAATAATAACTTGTCCAAAGTCACACAGGCAATAAATAACAGAACTGAGACTCAGGCCGCTTATAGGTAGAACCTACAAAACTCAAACCTTACATCATCTTGTACATCTTGTCCACTTTGATCACTCATTCCTAGTGTACTAGATAATGAGTGTTAGCTTGAAGCAAAAGTTACACCCATATGTCCACCTCAATACAAATTCATTAAGGCAATTCAGATAAGGTAATGGTAGACATACAAAGGGAAGAAATTAGCTTTGCTGTTATTGTATGGTCTAGCTTACTGAATAGATACTGAGTTGTGGTATGTTATGAGAAGGTTGAATCTTCACTTAATTAGTTGCCAGTGTCAGAGTCAAACTTAACCTCATCTAGAGTGGTGCTTCTTAATCTTCAATGAGCTTATGTATTACCTGGACATCTTGTTAAAATGTAGGTTCTGATTCAGATCTGGCTGGGCCTGAGACTCTTCTAGCAATCTCCATTTGATGCTGCTGCTACTTGGAATATGTGGTTCATGTTAGAGGTGAACTGAATTGTTCCAGACAAATTTCAAGATGATTCCAGGGGCCCAGAGTTCAAACTAGAAGGAAAGCATTTTTATACACAAAAGAAAGTTTATAGAGCTTGAGAAAGATTAACACTGAGCCAAGGGAATGGTTCATGAGATAAGATCCAAGTTACTCTCTGGATTGGAAGGAACTTTAAAATTAATCAAGCCCAGTTATCCAACTGATTTTTGAGTCCTCTAACATCCCTGCTATGTCATCTCAGCCCTGGAGTTAAGAACTGGCTGCATTTGGGGCTGATATTATGGCATACCAGGTTAAGCCACTGCCTGAGATGCTGGCGTCCCATATGAGCTTGAGTTTGAGTCCCAGCTGCTCCACTTCTTGTCCAGCTCCCTGCTAATGGGCCTGAGAAAGCAGAAGAAGATGGTCCAAATGTAAGTGCTTGGGCCCTGCCATCTATGTTGGAGACCTGAGTGGAGTTCAAGCTACTGGCTTCAGGGTGACCCAACCCTAACCATTGTGTTCATCTGGGGAGTGAACCAGCAGATGAAAGCTCTAGCTCTATTTCCTCTCTTCTCTCTGTAACTGTGTATTTCAAGATAGGTAAATATTTGTTTTTTAAAAAGACAGTTACACACATACAGATACACAAAGAATTATCTCCATTGAATGGAACTGAACATTCCATAGAGCAAAAGAAACGTCAAGATGGTGCTTGAATTATCAAATCAATCTCCTGCTTAGAAGAAACTGTACTATCTCACACTTATATGGGTAGATATTTGCCTCCATAGTATGTTTTTCAGAGCTTTGCATATTTATACAAATGCTTTCAAGCTTTATCATTTCATGATAAAAACAGTATACTATATGAGAGAGTCAGCTGGCAGTACTTACTCTCCTGAAGCATTTGTCTCCTACTGTGAAATAAAGATTCCGTGCTGAGTGGCAGGTGAGAAGCAGAGACAGATGGATAGCAGCTGGGCTACTTCTGGCTGTACTAACTATACACCTGGGTCTTCAAGACTGGATATTTTCAGGCACCAGGGATCAAGAATCATGGAGTCATGATTTGACTTCTGTCTTCCATACTGACTGTGTAGCTTGAATAAAAGATATTCCTACTGTTGGGTCCTCTGATTGGCAGATACCAGTTTCATTTCTCTAACTGAACTTTCTCTGCTTTGTGTTTCAGGTGCCAGGGGAGAGTGAGAAACAGTGGAAACCATCCCTGGTTGTACTAACTGAAAAGGATCTTCTAATCTATGAGAGCATGCCACGGAGGAAGGAAGCCTGGTTCAGCCCAGTTCACTCCTACCCTCTTCTTGCCACCAGGTAGCCATGGCCTTGGGTTTGGTATGATTTATTTGAGTTTGATACAATTTCAACACATTATACTGCTTACTGTTGCAGCAGGAGATAAAGCTCTTCAAGAATGGAGGCATATATTTTAGCCAGGTATATTATATATGGTTTTTCTGGTCAAAGATGAGGCAATGGGGAGACAAAAAGCAAAACACCCGTGTATCATCTAGGAACAGGGATGCCTGTGAGATGGCTCCAGTCTAGCAACATTCCTGGGACTCTATCCCGTTCCCTATGAAATGAACTAGACTCGTGTGTTTGCAGTCTTGAAGTTCAACTAGAATCATAAAGCAAGGTTCTTCACTTGGTGTGGGATAAAAGATGTCATATGTGAGTGTCCTGCTGTGCTTCTTAAGGCTTTCTCAAGCACAAGAAGTCACATACAAGTTCTTCAGTTCTGTGGAAATATGCTCCCAGCCTCTGTCTCTTTCTTAGAACCCTCAGGGCATATTTATTGTTCATGTGAAATATGGTCTGCTTAAAAAAAACTTCATTGAAATATGATCTTCATGTAAAAAGCTGTAAATATTTCATGTATATAATTTTTAAGTTTGAAGATAAGTATACATTCATGAAACCATCACCAAAATTAATACCATAAACATGTTGATAATCTAAAAAATATATTCCTGCCCTCTTTATTATATGTGTGATAAAAATATACAACATAAGACCAACGCTCTTAGCAGTTTTGGGGTACGTAATGCCACATTGTTAACCACAGGCTTTGTGCTATACGGAAGATCTCTGGGACTGAGTCATCTGACATGACTAACAGTTTGTGTTCGTTGACTAACACTCCTCTTCTCTTCTCTGCTAATCCCGGCAGCCTCCATTCTGCTCTCCGCTTCTGTGAGTTTGACTATTTCAAATTAATTGCATTAGTGGAGTCAGGTAGTAGTTGTCCTCCTGTATCTGGCTTACTTCATATTTAGTGTAATGTCCTTTAGCTGCATTCCTATTGTCACAAATGGTAGGATATTCTTTTTTGAGGTGAATGATATTCTCTGTAATGCAACATTTTCCTTCTTGGTAGACGTTTACAATCATTATACTTCCTGATTTCAAAATATATGCCAAAGCTACAGGAAGCAAAACTATAGGGCTTTAACATAAAAACATATAGATCAATGGACCTGAATAAGAACCCGGGGGGGGGGGGACCTTCCATTTAAGGTCAGTGGATCTTTAACAGGGATGCAACAAATACACAGGAAAAAGACTGTCTCTTCAACAAACAGGACCAGAAAAAGTAGATATCCACATGCAGAAAAATATAACTGGACACTTACCTTATACCACAAAAATCAACTCAAAATGAAATGCTTAAACATAAGACATAAAACTTCCAGAAAAAAGTACAGGGAAAAGTCATCTTGACATTGTCCTTGGCACTGGTTTCTTTTCCTATGACAACAGGAGCATGGGCAACAAAGGCAAAAATTAATGGGATTATGTCAAGTTAAAAATCTTTGCAAAGTGAACAGTTGGCAAATGAAAAGGCATCCTACAGAATGAGAGATGTACAAGCTACATATCTGATAAAAGGCTAGTGTTCAAAATTTGAGCATAAGAATGTCTTTCATTTCAATAGGAAAAAACATCACTCAGTTTCAAAAATGGTAGAAGAACGTAAACAGGCATTTCTCCAAGGAAGACACACAGCCTGCCAACAGGCATACGAAAAAGCAAGAAACAGCACTATCAGGAAAATGTAATCCAAAGCTACATTAGGGGCCAGCACTGGGGCATGGCAGGTAAAGCCACAGCCTGCAGTGCCAGCATCCCATATGAGTGCCAGTTCGAGACCCAGCTGCTCCACCTCCAATCTGGTTCTCTGCTGTGGCCTGGGAAAGCAGTGGAGGATGGCCCAAGTCCTTGGGCCCCTGCACCCACATGGGAAACCCGGAAGAAGCTTCTGGCTTCGGATCAGTGCGGCTCCGGGCGTTGCGGCCAACTGGGGAGTGAACCAGCGGATGGAAGGCCTCTCTCTCTCTCTCTCGGCCTCTCCTTCTCTCTCTGTGTAACTAACTCTTCTTTCAAATAAATAAATAAATCTTAAAAAAAAAAAAAAAAACTACATGAAATATCACCTCACCCCTAGTAGCATGGCTGTCATCAAAAAGAACAATAACATGTTGGGAAGGATAAAGAGGAAAGGAAATTCTTGTACACTCTTCATAGGAAAGTAAATTGGTGCAATCTTTATGGAAGACAGTATAGAGAAACCTCTGAAAACTAAAAATGCATCTACCATATGCCCCACCTCTGAGCATATATCCAAAGGAATACAAATCAGAATATCAAAGAGTTATCTACACTCCCGTGTTTATTGCAGTGTTATCTCACAGCAGCCAAGATTGAAATATGTTCTTATTGCATCCCACCCTTGTCCTCTTCTTTGAAGTCCCATATCCTATATATAGGATAGGCCTTCGAGGCCGATATCCTGAGAGCAAAAGTGAGACAAACTTGAGTTTTGCCTTCAGGCATCCAGCAACTCCCAGTTGGCTTCTGTTGCCAACTCTTTATAGATGTGCTTTATGACAGTGGCTGTTGTAATTCTTTTCATACCCCTTTTTCTTTACCTAGGAGCTTAGCATGCTGACATCATTTTTGTAGCCCTCCTGTCATAGTGCCTGATGTTGGGCATTATATCAAATGTTTGTTGAATGAATTATTGAACAATGTGGGGCAAGCCCCAGAAAGAGTTTAGTCCCAGATTTTCAGGTTTGGGGGCACTTGTCCTCAGCAACAGGTAGACAGAAGTCAGATAAGTTCCCATCCTGGAAGGACCAAGATGCCACACAGGTTTTAGTCAGGGCTGAAGTACAGGCAAGAGAATTAGATTTGGTAGCAGAGCAAGAGGTAACACAAGATTAACTTGTCAATAGCAAGCAGAGCTGAAATTCCTTAGAATCCTTCTGATTTCCAGACATAGCTGATAACAGAGAGCAGAAAAGTAGAAGTTATTGACCACAGGGCTGGAAAAAGGAGGTTTTCAGGACTGAGATCCAGGTTTAGATCACTTTAAAAATAAAATTTAACAGGATATAACATTTAAGACTCCCAAGTTTCAAAAGTCTTTGGCGGAATGGCTATAAACATACTATAAAGCATTATCATAAAATCTCAATAATCAGAAAGTTAATATGCTAAAATGTTCATAGAAAGATTTGGGCTATGCCTTGGGGCCCATTCAGATTCAGTCAATCACCAGCGTTTTCGGTAGTTTACATCCACAATCCCTTTTATGAGCACCAATATTCAGATCAAGACATTCCCACAGCGAAAACCAATGAACGATTGGCACACAGGCACTGTATTCCAGTTTCTACGAATGGCACTTGGACTTGTGCCTCTTCAATGAATTTATTTCAAGTTGAAATAAGGTAGAGTTTACAAGTAACTCTAAGGCAACAAGAAAATAAAATTAATGCTAGTACAGAGCTTTCTCCTCAATTTCTAGGCCTTTAGATCAATAGAGACTGCTTTTTCATTTATTCATTCATCAATATTTATAAAGTACCTTCTGTGTTCCAGGAATTATAATTGGAGCAAGGAGTAAAGAAGTGAAAACATTCAAACTAGTGAACCTGTCTTTGCCATGCCATGCCAGTCTCAAATAAAATGAACTGGTGTGCAGGGCATGCAAGGAATCTCTTGGAACAAATCCAGCAGAAAGTGTGTACCTCTGCCTGGAGATTGGCCAAGGAGCCCTCACAGTGAAAGCAACTGAACTGAACCTGGGCGACAACTCACCCCAGAAACAAGACTTGGGAGCTAGAAAAAGGGACATGGGTATTCTTGGCCAAGTGGATAGTACACCGAGTTCAGGCCGTGCTGGCCTGGCTACAGCACTAACTATGACCTTGAAGAGAAAACGAAAGCAGATCAAATGCTCGCTAAGTACCCAGCACTCGGCATAAATTAGCTCCAACAATTCTTTTCTCTATTTTAATTTAATCATTCAAGAGACAGAGCTCCCATCCTCTGGTTCACTCAACAAACGCCCATATCAGCCCGTGATTGGCTGAAGCAGGAACTGGAAACTCAATTCAGGACCCCAACATGGGGCACAGGAACTCTGGTAACTTGAGCCATCACCACTGCCTCCCCAGGGTCTGTGTTGACAAGAACCTGGAATTAGGAGCCAGAGCCAAAGCCAGGTGTTGAACTCAGGCACTCTGATGCAGGATACAGGCATCTAAACTATTCAGCTAAACACCTAATTAATTTTAAAATTTAAAATTTTTAAATTTTTAAATTTTTTATTTATTTTCCTTTTTATTTGAAAGGCAGAGAGAGAGAGAGGAGAAGGAGAGAGATTGAGTCCTTACTACCCACTTACTGACTCTCCAAATACCCACAACATCCAGGGCTGGGCCAAGCCAAAGCCAGTAGCCCAGAATTCTATCTGGCTCCTGTGTTGGTAGCAGGGACTCGGTTTCCTCAACTGAAAAGTAGAATCCTAGTATTTTATTGTGGGGTGATTATGAAAATTAAAATATGAGTATAGTATAATAGTCATTCATACAAAATGCTTGGGACCAGAGATATTTCAGATTTCAAATTTTTTGGATTTTGGAATATTTACATATACATAATGATGTATTTTGGGAATGGAACTTTAGTCCAAATATGAAATTTACTTATGTTTCATAAACATCTTATACACATAGCCTGAAGGTAATTTTATACAATATTTTTCATGAATTGTACGGTGGAATTTTCCACTTATGGTATCATTTTAGCATTTAACAAATTTATAATTTTGCAGCATTTTATATATTGGATTTTCAGATTAGGGATATCTAACCTGTAATATAGACTGGGCGGCTTAAACTGTAGAAATTTAGTTTCCTACATTTCTTGAGGCGGGAGGTCCAAGATAAAGGTGAACCCCACATAGGTCTCTGGTGAAGGTCCCCTTTCTGGCTTGTAGCCAGCCACCTCTTTCTGTGCCCTCCTGTAACCTCTTCCTTGTGTGTAAGCTGTCTGGTGTGTCTTTCATGAGGACACTGATCCTGTTGGATCAGGGCCCACTTCTCTGGTGACAGTTACCTTCAGTAGCTCATTAATCTGCCCCATCTCTAAGTGCAGTCACATTGAAGGTTAGAGCCTCAACACACGAATCCAGGGGAAAGACACGGTTCCATTCATGGCATTGATACATCGAAAGCCTTATTTAGCAGGTGCCCGGCCTGAAGCAGGACTGGGCCACTATCAGCTGGCCCTCCCATTTGGCAGTGCTGCCAAACTTTGTTCACAATGTTAGAGAGAGAGTGGCTGGGACTGTAGCCGATAGGAAACAGGTTTCTTTCAAATCGAGTTACTCCTTCAGACAGTTCCTAGTTGGTTTTCCTGGGTGGCATTTTTGAGGCCCAGGTACATCTAATTTATATTTTTCTGTAATATGAAAATCTGATTGTGTCTCCTAGCCATGGCAGCAGACATGCTCACAACGTGTTCTTGGTGTCGACCACCAAGCAGTGAGGTTTACGAGCAGTCATTTCTCCTGCTCACAGAATTCCAATGGCAGCCCTGTGCATCAGCAGTGCAATTTATCACAGCACCCCTGGGAAGCTTGCGAACATGTTGTAATTTTAGCTATTATCATCCCTCGGCCTTTTATGAGTCCTTGGGAAAACATTTTTTGCTTATCCAAAATGTATTTGATATTGCTGAGCATTTTTAAAAACAGGTACACTTGCCCATATGGAGTAAGAGTGTTGGTTTTTTGTCACTGTTGTCATAATTGGCAAGTGAGATGGTTCTAGAGGGAGCGAGGATTAAGGTCGCAATATTTCTGGAATTTTTAGAGATTTAGCTGGGAAATTCTGCACACCCGGTCCCTGTGGCTGGCAGAACTTTTAGAAACACAGAGTTTGTAAAAAGACTAATGCTGCTCTGAGCCCAGTCTGCTGACCCATGGGCCTGAGATAAGGGTATGTAGTTGCCTTGCATGATATTATAGGCACGGAGAACTGTGCACACTACTTCCATGCCACTTGGGAGCCCAGGGCACTGAGCAGTTCTACTAAACATGTAGAGTGATCTTTGGTGCCTAAGGAGCTAACCTGTTTCTAAATGCTAAAAGTAGTTGCTGCCTCGGGCCAGCCTCTGAAATTTTTGGAAGCTTTTCACTGGGGAAGTTTGGTCAATTGCATTTGTCAAACATTAAGTTATAATCAGCCTGTGATTTGCATGCTAAGCCTGCAAGGCATCCCCACTCTCAGGGCATGTCAGAATAGCCGTGGGCATTCCCTAGAGTGACAGGAAAGTGTCTACAATCCCAAAAAGCTACACCACATCAAGCCGACAAGGCTAGCATTTGTCTTGCACATACAGCCTTGTGGACTTGCTAGCTGCTGGCCTGCCAACCTCCCCACCTAGTAATCCTGAGCTCCTCAGAGTTGGTGGGGGGAGATGCACAGATTAGAATTTAGACAAGCCAAGAGTTGAATCCCGAGACTGTGATCTTCAAATCGGAATGCCCTCATCTGTGTGAAGGGACCATAGTATGATTTTACGCCGATCAACAGGGAGGATGGAGATACTATCTGTAAATGTTAAGTCGATGACTTACATGTACTAAATGATTGATAAATGGTAGCAACAGCAAGCCATGTGAATGGTTGACCCTAGAAGTAACACTGCATTTTATCAGGGATGCAGTGTCTTATAGGCACTGAGATGTAAGAAGTAAGGGCCAGGAGCTGTTGGATTATGGGGAGTGCAAGCTGGAGGTGAGGGAACTTGGAACACAACTCACACCACGAAGCCAGCTCTGAATGCTGCTTTGGAACACACCACAGACACACACAGCGCATGGATGGCTTCCTCTGTGGGAGAACTGTTAAGCTCAATATGAGAGAGTTTTAACAGGTTCCTGCTGGAGACCAACATTGTAGTGGAGAGCGATGTTAAGAATTATAAAGCAAAATAGGAGACAAATAAAAGGCTGTTCTAAGAGTGGATGGTTCAGGTTTTTCACCCATGGCTTCCTTGTTTCTCCATGAAACTATGATCTTAATTGTTATTACCTTGCATGCAGAAACTCTGGAAGATCTTTATGTATTCTGTACACACTGTGGCATATGTTGAACTAATTAAAGCATAGATGGGTGAGAGACCATGTAAGAAGAAATCATACAATTCATAGAATATATTTAAAAATTACAGCTGGAACAATGCTAAGTAATAAAAGATGGTTGACTTCAAAGACTGTCCCAAGACTTAGGAATAGTAGGATATGTGGATATCCATCACAGCACAGAAGGGCAGCACATTGATAAATTAAATCTGTACTCGACCTGAAGTCTTCATTTTACTCTTCCCTTTGAGTTCCTTTCTCCACCTCTAGTTGATGTTGGGACTTTGGCCCCGTTTTCAGGACAGATGGGAAGAGTATGGACTGTGCGTCACGTGGACCTGGGTTCAAATTCTGGATACTAACTGTGAGATTCTGTGTAGCTGGTGTACTGCACAGAGCCATGCATTCCTTCTTGAGGCAGGGAAGCTCACAGAAGCACTGTGAAAGAGTCAGCCTGGAGACTGAGATGGTGTTTCCACATGACCTTTCACACGTCTCTGTCCACTTCCCTTGCTTCTTGTCACTGCTGCCAGTCATGAAAGATCACCAGGCCATGAGAAAGGTATGGAGGCCAATTCCTTGTTTCCACCTGGATTAATACTGCCCGATAGTCAAGACACGACTCCAGACTGTTTTGTTTCTCACTGTCCTATCTTTAGTTGGTCTTTGCTTATGGTTGTTATTGTTCAACAATGCCAGCTTTTTTAGAAATGAGACTTGGGCCAGCACCGCGGCTCACTAGGCTAATCTTCTGCCTGCAGCGCCAGCTCCCTGGGTTCTAGTCCTGGTTGGGGCACCGGATTCTGTCCTGGTTGCTCCTCTTCCAGTCCAGCTCTCTGCTGTGGCCCCGGAGTGCAGTGGAGGATGGCCCAAGTGCTTGGGCCCTGCACCCCATGGGAGACCAGGAGAAGCACCTGGCTCCTGCCTTCGGATCAGCGTGGTGCACTGGCCACAGCATGCCAGTCGTAGCGGCCATTGGAGGGTGAACCAATGGAAAAGGAAGACCTTTCTCTCTGTCTCTCTCTTTCTCACTGTCCACTCTGTCAAGAAAAAAGAAAAGAAATGAGACTTGGGCTAATGGAAGTTTCAAAGACAGAAATGAGGTGATGGATCACCTGTTTTGGGCTGGAGGTAGAAGGTTCCTGGCCAGCCCCTACTACCTAACAGTTTGCTACTTCCTTTTTTTTTTTTTTAATCTGGGGAGGCAGTATTAAGTAGCCAGAATTGTATTTTGTTTTAAAAAATTTATTAATTATTTGAAAGGCAGAGTTAGGGAGAGAGATCTCTTCCATCTGCTGCTTACTCCCCAAATGGCCACAACGTCCAGAAACTCGAGTTTCTTCCTGGTCTCCCACAAGGTTGCAGGAGCCCAAGCACTTGGGCCATCCTCCACTGCTTTCCCAGGCCATAGCAGAGAGCTGGATTGGAAGAGGAGCATCAAGGACTAGAACCGGCGCCCATATGGGATGCCAGCACTGCAGACATTTAACCTGCTGAGCTATAGCACTGGCCCCAGTTTGGTACTCCTTAGCCATTCTTTGTCCTTCACTTCTTTCCTGTAAGCCAGTAGACTGCTAGATTCCATTGCTGGGGGCAGTGTGTGAAAGTATTTGAGATCACTAGATTCATTGAACAGATCTGACCAGTGCTCCCTCCCTACTCTCCTCCTCTCCTTCCTCCCTCCTTCACTCCTTGTTTCCTTCTTTGCTCTTTTTCTTTTTTCTTTTTTTTCTTGTAGCTTGCATTTTGGCATCTGCTGGGAGATGTTAATTACAGCAATTAAGTAAAATGAGGATGTAAGATTGCTTAGCAACCCAGTTACCTAATATGTAATTTTACTAATTTGGCTCAATCTGTGAGCTGCAACTGTTGTTGTTTTAATTAAGGATATTAATAATAATGTTTTTGTATGGAACATTTTATGCAATATCCTCTAATACTTATCTCGAATGAAATTAGTGCATAAGCATTCCTGTGAGGGTTTCTTGGTATTTCTTATTGTTGTCGTTGTTGTTTTTGTTGTTTTTCTCAAAACCAGTCTGGTGAGGAGGCATGTACTGAAGAATCCAGAAACAACATGCTGCCCAGGACCCCAGTTGTGGGGACAGAAAGACACACTAGACCTGGTCAGCAGGAAAAAAATTCTCTACTGCCTCCTCTCCTGGGTGTTGGACATGGGTTTGGCCTGAAAGTAGTCTTATCAGGCAGCCACTCTGAGGGCCATGGGTCCTACCACTTTGGGCATTTGAAGAAATTTTAAGAGATTTTATCCTTTCTTTCTGTATGGCTTAGGGACCAGATAATCATATATAATTGTTTAAACTGGATCCTTCCCAGCCATAAATGTGATATCTTAAGACTCATTTTTTTTTTTTTTGGAATAAAAAAAGTCACCTCTACCCCTTAAACCAAAAAGTTAACTCTAACTTTCTGAACAAACAAGTTACTCCTAAAAACATCAGTTGCTAAAGATGGATTTAAAAGCAGAAACAGGAAATGGTTGCTGTTCTCACACATTCCATCCCAGTGCCTCTCAAGGTCACCTTTGTTGATGGCTAAGTAAGTGCTTTGAATGGAGCAGTAGCTATCGCTGCCTTGTGTGCAGGACTGGAAGTGGAAGTGAAGTCATACCGCAGTCATGGATCACACTAGCTTCTCGTTCAGTAACTCACTTAACGAATGTTTACTGAGTGCCTGATATGTGCCTGGACCAATCCAGGTGCTCAGGATGCAGAAGGAACTGATTCAATAAAACATCCCACCCTGTTTGAACATACATTCTAATGAAAATGATGGCTCTGTACAGACTTGTTCTGCGAGGTCCACGCTGCAGGGATGGTGGGGCAACAGCGTCCTTAGACATGAAGCATGTCTGTTTATTAACAATCGAGCACACCTTTTAAAGGGCAGGCAGAGGGGGTGTAGTTAATTCTATAGGATAGAGCCAGTACTGGTGCCGTATGCTTCTCAAATCAGCTTGAAGTTCACGTAGGCTGCATAGCCTCCCTGATGGGCCTGGGCCACACCCAGGAGCAGTTTATCTGATTGGCAGGGGTGGGGAAATGTGCCTGGGGCTCCTGCAGCCTGGCAGCAGTCAGGTAACCCCCTACTTGGGCAGTCTCCCAGCCAGCTACAGGATCACCCAGGGCCATGACCATACATTCTATGTCTTGCAGTATTCACACATTACCTCATTTAATCCTCACAACAGCGTTGTGAGTTAGGCATAGTAGTAGCTCCATTCTGGAGTTGAGGAAAGCTCAGACTTGGTCCCACAGTTAGTAAGTTAGCAAGTAACAGAGCTGAGATTTGAATCCTGTTACCCCCCTGCTGTGCTTCCTCCTGCTTGGGGCTTCATTCATTCCCCCTCTGTCTGTACTTTTTTCACTTATTCGTACTCCTAGCTCATAGGAACTGTGAAATCTTACTGGGGTTTGTGGCTTTGCTTCCAATCATGGGAATCTGTATCTGCATTTTGTAACCAGGGAAAAGAAGCTTATCCTTGAACTTAAAGTGGTTTCAGATAAAACATAGAAACTGGGTGTGAATTGCAGCATAAAAGCCTGTCTCAGGGTGCCAGTATTTTTTTCTGATTGTGTCAGAAAAAGTATGTTCTGTTAGGAAACAGTGTTTTCCTGGTTGTTGTAGTATTAGTCTCTGCCACAGATAAGAGACAGATAGCTATATTTTTAATTTATTTTTTATTTAATAAATATAAATTTCCAAAGTACAGTTTATGGATTACAATGGCTTCCCCCCCGATAACTTCCCTCCCACCTGCAACCCTCCCATCTCCCGCTCCCTCTCCCATTCCATTCACATCAAGATTCATTTTCAATTATCTTTATATACAGAAGATCGATTTAGTATATATTAAGTAAAGAGTTCATCAGTTTGCACCCACACAGAAACACAAAGTGTAAAATACTGTTTCAGTTCTAATTATAGCATTACCTCACATTGGACAACACATTAAGGACAGATCCCACATGAGAAGTAAGTACACAGTGACTGCTGTTGTTGACTTAACAATTTGACACTCTTGTTTATGGCGTCAGTAATCTCCCTAGGCTCTAGTCATGAGTTGCCAAGGCTATGGAAGCCTTTAGGGTTTGCCAACTTCGATCTTATTCTGACAGGGTCATAGTCAAAGTGGAAGTTCTCTCCTCCCTTCAGAGAAAGGTACCTCCTTCTTTGATGGCCCCGTTCTTTCCACTGGGATCTCACTCACAGAGATCTTTCATCTAGGTCTTCTTTTTATTTATTTTTCCAGAGTGTCTTGGCTTTCCATGCCTAAAATACTCTCATGGGCTCTTGAGCCAGATCTGACTGCCTTAAGGGCTGATTCTGAGGCCAGAGTGCTATTTAGGACATCTGCCATTCTATGAGTCTGCTGTGTATCCCGCTTCCCATCATGGATCATTCTTTCCCTTTTTGATTCTATCAGTTAGTATTAGCAGACACTAGTCTTGTTTGTGTGATCCCTTTGACTCTTAGACCTATCAGTGTGATCAGTTGTGAACTGAAATTGATCACTTGGACTAGTGAGATGGCATTGGTACATGCCACCTTGATGGGATTGTATTGTAATCCCCTGGCACAATTCTAACTCCACTATTTGGGGCAAGTCCAATTGAGCATGTCCCAAATTGTACATCTCCTCCCTCTCTTATTCCCACTCTTATATTTAACAAGGATCACTTTTCAGTTAAAATTTAAACAGCTAAGAATAATTGTGTGTTAATTACAGAGTTCAACCAATAGTACTAGAACAAAACAGAAAAAATACTAAAATGGATAAAGTATTAAATTGTACATCAACAGTCAGAACAAGAGCTGATCAAGTCACTGTTTCTCATAGTGTCCATTTCACTTCAACAGGTTTCCCCTTTGGTGCTCAGTTAGTTGTCGCCGATCAGGGAGAACATATGATATTTGTCCCTTTGGGACTGGCTTAATTCGCTCAGCATTATGTACTCTGGCTATATTTTTACGAGTACACAAATAGCCAAAAATGTAAAATAATTGAAAGATAAATAACTATTTCAGAGTCCCCCTGAGACTGCAGATCAGGACAGATCTGTGTGAAGAATCTTGAGGAATGCAAAGCGACTATTCCCTGGCAGAATGGGAAAAACCCAGGCAAATTTTAGCCCTACCTTCTCAAATGTCCAAATAATGATGTCTAAAATATTTTTTAATATTTTATTTATTTATTTGACAGGTAGAGTTACAGAGGGAGAGACAGAGAGAAAGGTATTCCACTCACTGGTCCACTCCATAAATGGATGTAATGGCCAGAGCTAGGCTGATCCAAAGCCAGGAGCCAGGAGCTTCTTCCACACAAGTACAGAGGCCCAAACACTTGGGTCATCTTCCACTGCTTTCCCAAGCTATGAGCAAGGAGCTTGACTGCTCGTGGAGCAGCCAGGACACAAACTGGCACCCGTAAGGGATGCCAGCACTGCAGGCAGAGACTTAGCCTATTACACCACAGCACTGATCCTGACTTCTAAAATTTTTGTTTTGTGGACACACAGTTCTCAGAATCTGGCTGCAGTAATGTGTACCCAAGCGTGGTCTACAAAAAAAGAAAAAGAAAGTCCGTTAGGAGGCCTTGTGGCCCTGATTTCAAGGCATTTCAAAATAGATCAATTGTGTATGTGTGTGTGTGTATACTTTCTTTTCTCAAACTCAAACTCTCATTTTAAAAATGTTTTTGAAAACCATGATGTTAATCAGCCAACATTCAGGGAACGCCTACCATGTGTTGGGAGAGTGCTAGACACCTTGGAACCCACTATGAGACCAGGCTTCTACTCTGAAGATGTACAGAAAGAAAGTTAAAGTGTTGATCATATACAAGGGGGATAAATGTATGGGAAGCCGGGTGGGGGGGTACCTATGTCAAGAAGCAGATCAGTTGGCGATGTGCCTGGTCTTGAGTTCCAGTAGATCACTGTCCTGTCAACAGCAAAAGTGTTTCCCCCAGCATCTTCTTACCCAGCCACTGTCAGTGCTGACAAATACACAACAACCTTTACAGAACACCAGCTGGTGACCAGCTCCAGCAGCCTCGGCTTTGCTGGAAACACACCTGCCTGACCTTCACTCTCAGCCAGCAAAGCATCTGTTGAAGTGTAGTTCTCCCTAGGTGGGCCACGGTCAAGGGATGGCGAAATGAAACCATGGATTCTCCAGGGAAGAGGATTCTTGAGCATGCCTGGGAAATCCCTGAGTGGCCCGTGCTTGGACACTCCCACAGATATCACATGCATTTATGTTTAGCCTGTCCTCTTTTCCATTCCTACACAAAGTTCTCTATTTTCAAGACAAAATATTTCAAAACTATGCTCTTTATGAAGTTGGTTTTGGTGGTGTGTTTTGGTGTCATCTAACGTGTTTTTTTGGAGTGGCGTTCAGTATCACTGGTTTCCTTTGTAATTCTGTTTATTTTGTGCATTTGCACACATTACTCAGATTAGGGGACCACAGGCTTCATTAGACTGCCAAAGAGATTATGGCACAAAAGCGTTAAGGTCTCTCTCACTCTCTAAAGCAAAGGAACTACCTAGACAACATCATCATTTTTTTTTAAGATCGATTTATTTTATTTGAAAAGCAGAGTTAGAGCTTCCATCCACTGGTTTACCCCACAAGTGGCCACAATGGCTGGAGTTGGGCCGGTCCAAAGTCAGGAGCATCTTCCTGGTCTCCCACATGGGTACAGGGGCCCAAGCATTTGGGCCATTTTCCACTGCTTTTCCCAGGCACATTATCAGAACCCTGAACCAACCCAGCACCCATATGGGATGCCAGTGTTGCAAGAGGTGACTTAACCTCCTAGGCCAGAGTGCCAGCCCCAAGTTCTCTCTTAAAGACACTAGTTACCTGGGAACGAATACTGTATTTCAAGTGCAGTCTGATCATGCAGAATACAGGACTATCATCTGTTTAGTTCCAATATGCAGATTGAATTCACATCAGTGTTACTGGCTGCTTTGGATTGAGCCAATCAACAGCCATATTCCATCCGTGCTTTTACACTGTATCTGCCTTGTTCTAGTGTTGTTAGTATTTTAGCTCTAACTGCAGTGGTCAACTGTCTCACATCCTGATTATTTCCTCTTCCTAGTCATGGACCATTCTCTGACTTGATGCCTGTGTCTTCTACAACCTTCCATGCAAGTCACTGGCGAAAATGTTTAGCAGGATAGATCTGAGGACATAGCTCTATCCCTATCCCTAGTTAAATTGATCCATGAAGGCCACACTCATTTACAAAGCAAACTTTGTATCCAACACTGATTACTTTTAAATGCAAATGAATATCGAAGGAAATTTTGCCACAATACTCTGAGTATTCACCTTATCTACTACTTTTCTAGTCATCTTGTTTCCAAGTGAAACTGTTGAATGTAGGAAGGCCATATAGGCTCCATGAACAATACTTTCTCCTTTCCAAAACTAAAAACTATTATTGAAGCAATTCAGTGCAGAATCTTGTTTGGGAACACTGTCACAGAATCTGTTTTGAAAATTATGATGTAATTTGCACTTCTTAGTGCTCCCACCTCTTGCTTAGTTCCCTGGTTCCCCGAAGAGTCCCCCTGAGCTTCCTTTATGTTGTGTTTTAGTGCTCTCCAGACCTTGGTGTGTGGCAAGGAGATGCAGGGACTCCTCTGTCTTTAGCCAGCTGTGCTGTAGACAGCTTATGAGTGACTCTTATTGTCTGTGGCATTGTTAGGAATCTTCTCTTTTGGATTCTGAATTTCCCATATAAATGACTATTGACTCAGTATAAACATGATGGCTTTTACAATGGACAATGGACATGGTTCTTTGAGGATCCTGTGGTTATCGAACTTAGAACCCAGGTAGTGAGTTCTCTCTCTTTTTATTACAATTTATTTTTATTTATTTGTAAGGGAGATAAAAAGAAAGATCTTCATCTGTTCACTCCCCGGGATGTGCCAGGCTGAAACTGGAACCTAGCACACCACCGGGTCTCCTACATTGGTTGTAGGAGTTCAACTACTTGGACAATTTTCTACTGGTTTCCTAGGCACATTAGCAGGGAGCTGGATCAAAAGCTAAGCAGGGACTTGAGCTGGCGCTACAATAGTGGATGCCAGTATCACAGGCAATGACTTAGCCACTGCTCCACAACACCAGCCCCAGGTAATGTGTTCTTAAGATCTTAAGGGCCTCATGCAATATTGCTTTTGCTTGTCTGCATTCTGAGTTGCCTGTGAGCTATCTGAGCAGAGAGAGTGGAGATGCTCAGTGAGCAGACTAATGGAACACAGTTTCCAAGATTATTTTATGGTCTAGGGGTTGGCAATGTGCCAATGCACCAATGCAAATTCGTCTCAAGGGAAAGAGTTCAGAGTATGTGCAAGTTAAATTATCCAACTATCTATCTCCGTCTCTTCCTATTAGCTGCCACTCCTATCACCAGAGTGGCCCACATAACACAAGAGGAGAAAGAATCTTGATCTTGTCTTGTCCAGTGTCCTCCCCTCTTTGAAATCCATGATTTGTAAAGCAGCCAGTTCTCTGTTTGTCCTCCTTGAAGTGCTATAGTGGTTGGTGAATATCCACATTTCTATGTATCATCCCAGCTTTTTACTGTTGACAATCCAAAGGAAAATTTTGTGACAGAATTGTTTAGAGTATGTGTTTTTATTAGTCTCCTGGGCTGTCATAACAAAATATCACAGATTGGGTGGCTTAAAACAACAGAAATTTAGTTCTTACAGTTCTGGAGCTTAGAACCTCACGATCACAGGGCTATCCGAGTTGATTCTGGGTGAGGCCCGCAGGTGGTGCCTTCTTGCTGAGTTCTCACTTTCCTTTGCCTCTGAGAGCACATAGAGGGAGAGAGATCTTCAGTGTCTTCTTCCTCTTACAGCACCTAGTGCTGTTGGATTACAGCACTACCCTTAGGACTTCACTTAACCTTTATTATCTCCTTGTCGGCCCTGTTTCCAAATCTGGTCATACTGGGAGCTAGGAACATATGAATTCAGTCCACTACAGGGCTGCCTGAATGTTTATTGAATGTATCAGCTGGTGAATTGTGAAATGTTAATTGATAAATGAATGAATGGGTTAGTGATTTTCATGTTCCAGATGAGGACAGAGGGGACAATGGACATGAATAGAGCTGGAAGTTCCTCTGTGACCCTCAAAACACCCCCAACTCCAAAAATATCCTATAACTTCAACTCACAGGTCTCAGCATCTCTGCTCTCTCACTTGGTAGAGGCCAGTTGTTTCGTGTAAGAGAACAATGAGGTCACAGGTGTAGGTTTCCTCCCCTGTAGATGAGTTAACTTCTTCTGAGAAGGGCTATTCCATAGTCACAGCCTGGACATATTAGGTGGTAAGAGCTAGATCTGGATGACTTAGAATAACCCAGACACAATCAAATGCGGGAGGGCATATATGAGCACATCCAGTATTCCTACACTGAATTTTCATTAACAGTAAACAAGTACACCAACAAAACATGTATTGCACATTGAGTCAACATGTACAAATTCTATACAGTTTCATAGATTTTTTAAATTAATCTTTAAGTGGTATAGGATGTTTCTTAAAGGATATTTTAAGACTCAAAGAAGAAATAACCTTAAAACTGCTTGACATTGTAATGGATTTGCTTCCAAGCTTTCCTTTTACATAGTCAAGTTATAGAGCTCGAAGTTTCAGGCATATGTATATTAATTTTCCTACATTTACACATAGCATATATATAATGATTTTATAGGTCTATGTAATACTCCATCCAGAAAATGCACATCATAAGCCTGTCTTGGATATCTAATGTATTTCATGTGCTTCTACCTGAAGAATATATCCCAGTGTGTTACCAGTATACACACTGGGCAGCAGAAAACACAATCTGCTTTCTCTCAGTGTTTACATAAAATACTGTGCATTTCACCAAACCAATATTAATATCTGCAGAACACATAATTTAACATGTCTGTTATTCCAAAGATGGCAAATCAACTGATTCTTTAAAATAAATATTAGATAATTCATGCTTGCTTAGTTCAAAAATTCATTCGTCCTCTTCCCTTGTCTTTTAATCAATGAGAATTTAGCTTTGAGGTGAATAGCAAAGAACACCAATGGTCCTTCCCCCAGAGTCTGTTCTTCTCCTCATTGCTGTAGCAGGCGGGGCTTCTCCATGAAGGACTCCTATGCATGGTATTGGTCAGTCTGATTCCTGGGCTTTCATCTGGCTTTGTTCTGTTAGTAATTTAATTCCTTCTACCCAGATTTGAATGTACCAAATGTGAATTCACACTTCAAATGTGAATTTTCAAACAAGTTGTATTTTTTTGTTGTTATTGTTGGACTCAATCTTATGGTCTCTCTTGGGAAAAATCAAGAGACAGTAGGAAATTCACAAATGGCACTCTCCATGAGAGTGGTACATCTCTTTCTTACTTTGCTTCTTCTTCTACAGTGTATTGGTGTTGGCCTTGGGTTGTGACAGAGTAGAGATCCTTGGGACAGAAATTTAGGGGCTAGAGAATGAAGACCAGTTTGGGAGGGCATAGGGGAGCCAGTTCTTCTGCAACTATGATTTGGCAAGTACTGAACTAAATGCTCTAAAGACAAGGGTACTTCAAAAGGTTTGTGGAGAAATGGAATTGAAAGATAAGTTAGTGAGGGTGTGTGGTCTAGCAGTTGACGTGCCAGTTCTCATTAAAGTGCCTGCTCTGGCTCCTGATTCCAGTTGCCCACTCATGCAGATCATGGGAAGCAGCAGGTACTGGCTCAAATGGTTGTGTCTCTTCCACACATATGGGAGATGGGAACTGAGTTCTCAACTCTCAGGTTTGGCCTGGCCTTTGCAGATATTTAGTGGGCAAACTAACCAGTTGATGGGAGCTCTCTGTCTGCCTCTCAAATAATAAAAATATAAATGAAAAAGTAAAATATAAGTTAGTCTTTGGTATAAAAAATAGAATCTATTCATTTTTTAATATAAATTTTCCATGAAGTTTTTAAAAACCTCATATTTATTACATTTTATTTTTAATCCTGTTGAATAGGAATAGCATTGTTAAAAAAAGAAAATGGAGGGTGGGGTGAGGGCTAGAAATATGTTGAGTATTAACTACATGCATGTTTCTGTGCTAGGTAGAGTTGTTGATGATTATTATTTTTTTCCACAGGCAGAGTGGATAGTGAGAGAGAAAGAGACAGAGAGAAAGGTCTTCCTTTTTGCCATTGGTTCACCTTTCAATGGCCACCGCGGCTGGTGCGCTGTGGCCAGCGCATTGCACTGATCCACAGCCAGGAGCCAGGTGCTTATCCTGGTCTCCCATGTGGGTGCTTGGGCCATCCTCCACTGCACTCCCAGGCCATAGCAGAGAGCTGGCCTGGAAGAGGGGCAACCGGGACAGAATCTGGCGCCCCGACCTGGACTAGAACTCGGGGTGCCAGCGCCGCAGATGGAGGATTAGCCTTTTGAGCCTAGGCGCCAGCTGATTATGTAATCTTTACAGCACTACCTTTATGTGGTTGTGATTCATTATTTACTAGCTTTAAATTCTACATTCCAGAAACTTTTTTCATAATATTTGTTGATTTATTTGAAAGGCAGAATTACAGAAAGATAAAGAGAAATCTTCCATTCTTTGGTTCAACTCTGCAGCCAATGCCAGGAGCCAGAACTCCATCCAGGTCTCTCATGTGGGTGGCAGGGACTCAGGCATTTGGGCCATGTTTCCACTGCCTTCCCAGGCACATTAGCAGAGAGGCAGACTGGAAACAGAGCAGCCAGGATCAAATGGACATTCACATGGGATGCCAGCCTTGCAGGAGGGCAGCTTCACCTACTGCACCAGAATGCTGGGCCCAACACTGGCAGCATGGCATACTTGCAATGTACTTTACAATTTTAAAGCCAAGTTCTAATACAAAATAAATGTTCAATAAAAATCTATATGTCGAACAATGGGGTTCTTTTTTTTTTTTTGAGAGTTTTGTTTGAAAGGCAGAGTAACAGAGGGAGAGATCTTTCATCCACTGGTTCACCCCACCTCCCCACCCCCAAATGGCCACAACAGACAAGTCTCAACCAAGCTAAAGTCAGGAGCCAGGGTCTCTATCCAGATTTCCCTGGGGGCCCTCATGCATGGACTGTCATCAACTGCCCTCCCAGGTGCATTAGCAGAAAGCTGGGTCATAAGCAGAGTGGTAGGGACTCAAACTGGACTCGGACATGGTATGAGGGGATCACAAACAGCGACTTGAGCCACTGCAATGCAACTCTGGCCCTGATAATGGGGTTCTCATACAGCTTTTTGTATGTCCCAAACCTGTGTCCCCATTCAGGGTCCCTGATGAGTTTAACAAGCAGTGTTCTAACTGTGCCCAAATGAAACAGCTCTGAAAAAGCTGGATAGATTTCTTAAATCAACTAAAATCTAAACACCTTTAGTATCAAAATTTGAGCAACTAAGAACACATTATACACTGTTTCTTATAGGTACCTTTTCTTAGGTTTTTACCTGATCCTCAATTCCTTTAAAACCTATATTAGATTTTAGAGAAATATTCTCTGTTTTCTTCTGCCTGACCTAATGCAGAATCCCCTAGCAGCTTCCTAGTCACTTCTGCTCAATGCCCTCCCCACTCCCGAGCTGGAGTCTCTACATGTGAAAGTCCTATGTGTGTGCACCCACACCGACAGCCGCTTCCCTGCAATCCGGCCTAGACACTGCTAGATACCATGAAACTTCTGTATCTTCAGTGAATCATGCAACCAAAATGCTTTTCAACTTGTTCTTCTAGTTGGCATTGCATACCCTCCCACCTGCCTGATTCCAACTCTGTAAGTGAAGAAAAGCTGGAGCTAGCCAACAAATTTACTGCTAGAAATTCAGAAGGCTGTATCATATGTTCTGCTACACTGGTGATTTTGTTCTATGGTGTTTAGGTTTACAAGAAAAAATAGAGATTTTGGATTTTCTTTGTGCAATTTTTAATCTAAAAGCAGTAAGCCCTTTGCCTAATAACTTCCCTATCCACGATGTGGATAGACACCTGACATTTCTCTTGCAAATGGTGAAGTGCCACTTTCGGTATTAAAAGATAAGGATGGAAACCCAAGTACCCTGGACAGCAGTAACATTTACTAAATTATACTTCTGCTACCCTGCAAATGATTGATATGAGAGTTTCCCAAGAAGAGAATGAGATACCAAGAAGCAAGAGGGAACATGAGTATTTAAAGGTGACAATGAGAAGCAGGAACCACGGCCAACTCACAAGATGGTGCTTAGAGCACTTGGATTTTTCACATTTTAAGGGGGCTTTTCCGAAAACATTTAATATAGAAGTCAAGTTTTATGCTGAGCGTATGTTCTAAAACCAGCATGAAAATTTTATGCTATAAAATGCCTCTTGGATATCCCCTGAAGTCCATTTCTCTATCATGTCTTAAGAAGTCCAGAACTGCCAGTTCTTTCTCAAGCTCTAACAAATACACAGATTGCTGCCTCAGTTGAAGCATGGGTTGCTTGCTTGCACTTGAAGGCTTCTTGCATGGAAAAAATAATATGCATGCTCAGAAGTACATTCAGTGCAGCCAGGTGCTCCACACTACAGAAGGCACAGAAGAACTAAGTCTAGCTCGGAAAGCGATAGATTCACTCTTCCAACTCATGCTCATACTCAGACATACTTGTGTGCATTCTCAGGAATAAAACGGTGGAAAGAAAGATTACACCATGCTTAAATCCTTTCTATACCTTATTTCTTTTTCTTTGTAACTGGGTATGGTTCAATTTACACAGGTTAAAGTCATATTATTCAACTCCTCTGTACATTCAACCAGATGCACATTTCTTGGGTGCTGTCTTAATCCCATTCTGCCATTGGAGAGAAGATACAGAAAACCATGGTGAAGAGTAGGGGCTGGTGGACACCTTCGGTTCCAAATCAGAAAAATGAGAACAAATCGTCAGCACCAATTTGGGCTTTTATGAGATGATATACCAGGTGGATAAAATGGTGTTCATTTTGATAATCTCTCTCTCTCTCATTCCTCCACCCCTCTCTAGGCTGGTCCATTCAGGTCCAGGGAAGGGATCACCCCCGGTTGGTGCAGATCTGTCTTTTGCAACGCGGACTGGTACCAGACAAGGGATTGAAACACATCTCTTCAGGGCAGAGATCAGCAGGGACCTCTCTCATTGGACAAGGAGCATAGTACAGGGTTGCCACAACTCAGCTGAACTCATTACTGAAATAACCACGGGTGAGTACTACAGGCTGTGGCACTCCATCATGGGAAAAACATACCCTCTACTTGACCCTAGCCTCAATATCCATTCTTGGGCATTTACAATTCCAGATGGAAACTTAGATTCTTCTAAACAAATGCATTGTGTGTTCTATTAAAATGTAATCTAAGGTTTTGCTTGTAAAAAGCCTTATCCCATCTTCAGTCAAGGAAAATTAATAACTTGGACAGTCAGTTGGTTTGTTACGTAAAGGAATGAACACTGAAGCATGAATTGGTAGGGTTCCTTTTAAAAAAATTAATTTTAATTTTATTTGAAAGGCAGAGAATCAAACAGAGATCTCTTATCCACTAGTTCACTCCTCAAATGGCAGCATCACCCAGGGTTGTACCAGGCCAAAGCCAGGAACCCAAAATAATCTCCATCTCTCCCATGGGTGACAGGGACCCCACTAATTGAGGCATCATCTGCTGTAACCCAGAATGGGGTGTACATTAGCAGGAGGCTGGATCAGAAGCAGAGAAGTCTGGACTTAAACCCAGGCACTCTGATAAAAGGTGTGGTACATCCTAAGCAGTGGCTTAGCTGTAGTGCCAAATACCAACCCTGCAAATTTTTTTTAAAGATTTATTTATTTATTTTAAAGTCAGAGTTAACACAGAGAGATAAGGAGAGGCAGAGAAGGAGAGAAGTTTTCCATCCGCTGATTTACTCCCCAGTTGGTCACAGTAGCTGGAGCTGTGCCAATCCAAAGCCAGGGGCCAGGAGCTTCTTCTGCATCTTCCACATGGGTGCAGGCACCCAAGGACTTGGACCATCTTCTGCTTTCCCAGGTCATAGCAGAGAGCTTGACCAGAAGTGGAGCAGCCAGGACTTGAACTGGCACCCAAATGGGATGCTGGCACTGCAGGCAACAGCTTCACCTGCTACGCCACAGTGCCAGCCCCCTGCAAATTCTTTAGAAAGGTCAAGTAACTTTCAAAGATGATACAACTAATGAATGACTGACTTTAGCTTGTGTCACCATGAAATCCATTCTTCATTCATTGTAGCATCTACAAAGTCATGGCTATTCTTACTCATGCCAGTGACCCAACAAATAATTCTGTTCAGGCTACTGTGATAAATAATATTCATACCATTATACAAGTGCATAGATGATAGATAGGCAGATGGATAGATAAATGATAGATATCTGTACTATGTATATAAATACAGAAATATAAATAATTGTTTTAATTGGACAAAGGTAAAATAAAAGGCTGGAAAAGTGAAATGAATTTAAAGTAACATTATAAAAAAAATACATGCTGTAAAATCTTATATACTTACTAAAGTAAACTCCGTATTTAATCCAGTGTTCTTTATCAGAAAGTACAATGTGCAGTGAACAGTATATATAATACTGTTGCTCCTGTTCCTAATATCTATGATAAATTTCTGGCTCTGAGATATACAATCATCCTCTCCTGGGGCTCCTGTAGTCACAGGGCTTTTAGTGACAGACTACCTGGTATCCTCAACAACAGACTTCCAGAAAATCTAATTTTGAGTGTCTCAGGGTTGCTTTCTTGCCTATAGCCCCATTGCTGATGGTCCACCCCTGAGAGGTTTGAGTTCAGCAGCTGTAGAGTAAAGCCTGTGAATTCGCATCTAACAAGAGCCCAGGGGGTATTGATGCTGCAGGCCCAGGAACTGCTGCCTAAGCAATATTGTACAAGACTGTGACTTCTTAAGGCACCCAGGGGTGTTCTACTAGATGAACCTACATGCCACATCATAGCTTTCTCCAGATTTCCTCTACTCATGCAAACATGAAAAACCACAAGTTTCATAAGGTTTTTGCAAGGGCATATCCAAGATAATCGTTGTCTTTCTCTAATTACTTTGAAATTAATCAGTGTCTCCAAATATTTCTCTCATTGCTAAAATCCTCTTGGGAGTACCCTGGAAACTTTTAATTTAAAAAATTATTTTATTTCTTTGACAGACCTAGACAAATTGAGAAAGTTCCCATCTACTAGCTGACTATCCCCCCAAATGTCCATAGTAGCTGGGACTGAGCTGAAGCCAAAGCCAGGATTCTGGAACTCTGTCTAGGTATCCCACATGGGTAGCAGGAAACCAACTACTTGAGCCAGCACCTGTTGCCTCCAAGAATTTGCATTAGCAGGAAGTTGGGGCCAGGAACTGGACCTGGGAACCCAGGTACTCCTATGTAGGAACAGGCATCCTAACCCGTGGCTTTAACTGCTAGCCTAAATACTTACCCCAGAAGCTTTTATTTTTTGTCATGCCTATTCTTTATGGCAAGAAAGACTAGAGTTTTGAACCCAAGAATTAGAAAAAGCCTTTTCAGTCACTTCAATATTATATTTAATGATGCTGTCTGTGTATGGCCAAATAAATTCAGATTCCATGCAACACATTTCAAGAGTGTTCTGGGAAAGAAAAAAGATGCCCACATAGATTTGGCTTAGTTTACATTCTACAAATTTTGTAATATCCTTGACTCTGGGTAAGCGGAACGCTGTTTTGACAGGAAAATGGATGAGGGCTTTGATAGATTAGCCAGAGGAGACTAACAAATAATTCTGTGAACTGAGCTAGCTGGCTGGTGGGAGACAAGAAGTTATGGAAATAGCCAAAGGTGCAAGCCAGTTACAAATTGAAAGATGCCTACAGGGAGTTGGCGAAAGGGGCTATTGTTTTAATCAGAGCTTCAATTAACTTGATAATGTGTTCAATTTATCCTTTGTAGATTGAGAACATCTTTAGATAACTGATTCCATTACATAAAGGCCACAAATACCACTTGAGGTCAAAGGGAATTAAAATAATCACAGATACTTCAGAATATCTGATGGCATAGCTTTAAAGTTTAAACATAGGAAAAAGAACAAGAAACCACGGCTGGAGCTCATTCACTAACAGATTCTGCGGGTGAAGGGTACTAAACAGGTAGTGCCAAGACAGGAGCCATCACTAACTCTGTGTCAGTGTCACTGATCACCCTTGGGCTTGAGGGGTAGCAGAAGGCACCGTCCTGAGGCTGTTTCCAGGGGGGCTCACAAACCTGTTAGCACACTTTTGTGAGAAATCATCCTGTATTGTAAGTTGAAAGAGGCGTGCAGTGTCAGGGAAAGGGGTGTCTGTTTCATCAGAGCTGTGATGAAAAGCTGCCTCATTTAGTGAGCATTAGAGACCAACATTTTACCCCCTACACTCAGTCATTATTCATGAGACGCTCTCCCCAGGACCATCATCACCTCTCTCCCTATCTGCAGTGCCAGGGCATGAGAAAGATACACGGGACAGAGGGAAAGAGCTTGAATTTTGAAGGCTGAGCAGCCTGGGTAGTGACGTTCACCTCTCCGAGCTTTCCTTTATCGCCTCCACAATTGTGCTAAGAGTGCCCATTCCAAGAGTCTGTGAGAAAGTTAATTTCAGTGTGATTAGGATGCTGAGTGGAAGTAATGATCATGCAGAGTGAGCTGTCAATCTGCACTGCCCTTCACTCTGACTCCCCCGCCTCCACCTCCTTCCTGGTTTCCTTAAGATCATCTATGCATAAGTCAAGGCCTTAGTCCATGACTTGCCAGGTTCAATGTCATGTTTTCTGAAGTAAAAAAAAAAAAAAATCCATTTTGATACTGAATAACCTGTGCTTTTTGATAGACGGTCCTATGTATTTATGAAGCTTCCCAAATGAAACCAGGATGTCAGTGGTAGCCACGTGTCTGCACCAAAGCTTGAAGAGTCAGATTCTTTTCCTGATCACAGTAAGAACCCTGGATTAAAGGGTGGTGCCTGACAGGCCCTGGACATTTGAGCCTTGCTGCTTGGATCAGAGCTAGCACTCCTGAGGTCCCTGCATTCCATGTGGCCCAGTAGGAATAAATAGCATTCTTCGTGGAAGATGACACATCTGTGATGTCTGCAGCAGCTGCTTTTCCAGGGCCCAGATTCGTCATGGAAAATCAAAGACCCCTTTTAATACTTAAAACAAGCTTGATTAGACATTTCAATTAGAAAATTGGATTATTTTTAAACCACACGCTCTTGATCTCTTAAATGTGTTACATCTGTTCACTTTAGCCATGTAGTGAGGCCATGCTTGCTGCTTTCGATAAATGGCAGACATGACTTCTTGCGTGAGTGTGTGTGGATGGGTGGGAGGAGCAGGCGGAGGAGGGCAGTGATTCAGAGGTTGCTTATTTCAACTCAAGTGTCTGTTCTTTCTGGTTGGAGGCAAGGCCCATCTGGCCAGTGGAAGGCAAGTATGCCTATGTCCTGTGTGTGGTCAGATAGCCAGCTAAGGCCTTGAGACAGGTGACATTCAGTAAATCCCAGCCACAGGAGTTTCTTTCAGCTTATTCTCCTTAGTTCCATGGGGCTATTCCAAAACCAATCTAAGAATACTTCCATGACAAATTATATGTTTTTCAAATTTAATAAGACATTTGTGTCTGACCCAATGTTGGGACTGAAAACATTTAAAGTAGTAAATTGCCTGGGAAAGTAGATTGACTTCCACCAGTCACATGTCTCTCTCGCTCACTCTCTTTCTTTCAGCTTGCACCTACAAAAACCAGGAGTGCCGTTTGACTATACATTATGAGAATGGATTTTCTATTACCACTGAACCTCAAGAGGGTGCCTTTCCCAAGACAATCATACAGTCTCCTTATGAAAAACTGAAAATGTCCTCAGATGATGGAATCAGGATGCTGTACTTAGATTTTGGTGGCAAAGAAGGAGAGATTGTAAGTGTACTTTTCTTTAGACAGTGTGACTTCATGTATTTCATTTTGTAACAAACCTATAATGACTCATTAATATAATGCTGCCTTACATATATTAAGCATTTTATCATTAACAGAGAACCTGCAGGCCCAGGTTTTATTTGATTCTTGAAAAAAACAAGTGAGTCGATTTAATCCATTCAAAGTTCTTTCCTTGAGTCTCATTTTCTGTTTGAAGATTACATAAATATTTGAATCAAAGGAAAGAAAAGAGTTGGCATTAAATTCTTATCAGATAGACTTACCAGCTTGAAAATGCATCATTCAATTTGAAAACCATATCAAGCATCTAACATAGCCTCAGCTTCATGCTAGGTATCAGGAATGCAGGGAGGGCCAGTCCTAGTCCCAGCACCACGCAAGTCTTAGTGCAGCACAGGGGATAAGAACAAAGAGATAGGAGTAAGGGATGGTGTGGCAGGGGTGGGGGTTGAGACAACAGGGAAACAGAAACTGGTCACCTCTACTTAAAGGGACCCACAGAAGAACTCAAGTTTGAGGCAACAGTCAAAAAATATCCAACAAAATTAGCAAATTTACCAGTTAAGGTAACATTTGTACTTCTCATGCCAATGCAAATCATCCATGTGTTTAAATTCATGATTTCCTGTGGTCCTTGACACCGCCGTTGGGAGAAAGTACAGGGCTTCAGCAACACAGAAGGGTGAGAGCTACCCACTCTGCTCCCCAGCAGGTGTGCCGCTTGGCATCCCTCAGGAAGACAGCCTCTCGTTTAAGTTCTTGAGCTAGAACTTCAAAGAAGTCTTTGACTTGGTAGTAGCTGCTCTGCATTTGGTTCCTCCCCAGCCAAACGGTTAGCCAGCAAATGTTGGTTGACTTCACTTTGGTAACAAGGATGGGGAAGGTGGAAAGCACAGAGTTACGCTGCAATTTGCAAAAGCTGGGAATTCCCATTTAGCTACTGGCCTTCTGCAGTGCCTCCTCCCTCCACCCCTCCCTCTTAGGGATTTCAGTCATTTCTCCTGTGGGATGTGATTGGTCATATTCTAGAAGCCAATAAGGGTTACCAGCTTGGGCCACCTAAACAAAAGGGCCACTAAACAGAGGCTTGGGGTCTTTGCCTCAAAGTTTTGTGCTAATGTTCTAAATCAATCTTTATTTTAATATTTATTTATTTATTTATTTATTTACTTGAAAATCAGAGATACAGAGAGGGAGGTAGAGAGGCCTTCCATCTGCCAGTTCACTCCCAAGGTGGCTACAGCCGTTGGGGTTGGGGCAGGCCAGAGCCAGGAGGCAGGAGCTTCATCTGGGTCTCCCATGTGGGTGGCAGATGCCCAAGTCCTTGGTTCATCCTCTACTGCTTTCCCAGGTGCATTAATAGGGAGTTGGATCGGAAGTGAAGCAGCTGGGCCACAAACCAACACATATATGGGATGCTGGGATCAAAGGTGGTGGCCTTATCTTCCACTGTCCTGGCTTTAGCACAATGCCAGATTTCCTGCTGTAAGTACCACAGGCAGCCAGGATACCCATTCCTTTCCTGTGGCTGCCTGCTGGTCTGCACTCACCTGCTGAGAACTATTTTGTAGCCAATCATTTTGCTAACCTTTAAAATGAATTTGCAGAATTTTATTGGATTTTGTTCGTGCTTTTCAATCAATAAGTCTAGCTTGAATTACCAGTTTGTGAATAAAGTGGTGATCTGAGAGTCTGTTTTCCTGGGAACACTTGTAGTTCCGATGCTGCCCTAATCAATCACCCAGCTGTGTACTTTTCCTAAAGGTGACCACTCTCTAGCAAAGAGGAAAAGAACAAGACTCAGTCTCCTGTTTTATCCTTGGCTTAGAAATCCAAGGCTATTTTTGCCCATGAGAAAAATTACTTATGTCTAACTTTCAGCCTTTCTGCCTGTAATTATGACCTGATGTGGAAGACTCAGAAAGGACTTACTTTTTTACTGCCAGTACATTATGTTGATAAGCTCGAGTTCAGACACAGAACCCCAGTGTGTAGTTAAGCAATCTCAGGAGGCAGCCAATGAGCCCTTCCTGTGTGGTGAACGGAGCAGTGATGAATTGTGGAAAATGCAATAAACTGGGGGTCAAAACCTAGATTCTGAGTCTGCAACTACCTCACCAACTGTCTTGGGAAGTCCTTTTATATCTTTGGATCTAAGTGTCCCTATCCATAAAATACGGGATTGAAGTAGGTGATTTTTTTTTAAACTTTTATTTAGAATATAAATTTCCAAGGTACAACTTATGGATTACAATGGCTCCCCCCCAACATTTTCCCTCTCCCCCCACAACCCTCCCCCCTTACCCGCTCCCTCTCCCCTTTCATTCACATCCAGATCCTTTTTCAATTCTCTTTGTATACAGGAGATCAGTTTAGTATGTGTTAAGTAAAGATTTTGACCATTTGCCCTCATATAGCAACACGAAGTGAAATATACTATTTGAGTACACGTTATAGCATTGAATCCCATTGTACAGCAATTTAAGGACAGAGATCGTACATGATTTTTTTTTTGAATTTGATTAATTTTTAATGCAATTTCCAGTATAACATTTTCAATTATCTTTATATACAGAAGATCGATTTAGTATGTATTAAGTACCGATTTCATCAGTTTGCACCCACACAGAAACACAAAGTGTAAAAATTCTGTTTCAGTACTAGTTATAGCATTACTTCACATTGGACAACACATTAAAGACAGATCCCACATGGGACATAAGTACACAGTGACTCCTGATGTTGATTTAACAATTTGACACTCTTGTTTATGGTGTCAGTAATCTCCCTAGGCTCTAGTCATGAGTTGCCGAGGCTATGGAAGCCTTTAGGGTTCGCTGACTTCGATCTTATTCCGACAGGGTCATAGTCAAAGTGGAGGTCCTCTCCTCCCTTCGGAGAAAGGCACGAAGTAGGTGATTTTTAACATTACTTCCAAAATTTATTCTCTGTGTTAGTGAGGTAGAATAGTGTGGTTAAGCCTGGATCTAGCATCAGATAGACATTCATTTGAGTGTCTGGATCCACAATCTCTATTTACATAGGATCTACAATTTCAGAAACTTTTACAAATTCTCCAAATCATATAAAAAATGGGGGTAATAGCAATAGTTACTGGATATCAATTTTTTTGAAGCTTTATTTATTTTATTTGAAAGGCAGAGTTATAGAGAGACAGATCTTCCATCTGCTGGTTCACTCCCCAAATGGCTGCAGCAGACGGAGCTGGGCCATCCCAAAGCTAGGAACCAGGAGCTTCCTCCAGGTCTTCCATATGGGTGCAAGGGCACAAGCACTTGGGCCATCTTGCTTTCCCAGGTGCATTAGCAGGGAGCTGGATCAGAAGTGGAGCAGCTGGGACTTAAACAAGTGTCCATATGGGTGCTGGCACAGCAGGCAGCAGCTGTAGCTGCTATGCCACAGCGCCACCACTGATATGGATTTTTTTGAGAGAAATAAGGAAACATATAGAATATATTTAGCATGGCACTGTAGATCCTAAGTAGTATACCTTCAACTTTTGTTACTATTATCGTATGCTTAGGTTGCTCTTATTTCCTATAATGTCACTATCAGAACAAAGCTGGAGACAGCAGAAGAGAACTGAGAACGCTTAGATTTACCTGAACTAGGTAAACTAGAAGAATTTAGAAAGTGTCCTCACAGTGATGTGACAAATGAAGAGCAGAGGACAGGGAAGAACAGCTGCTTGGCGTGGGTTCTGTGTTGATAGTTTCACATGCAGCATCTCATTTTTAATTAATGGATTAATTAATTGGGGAGGCAGACAGAATGAGTTCCTATCTACTAGCTCACTTCCCAAATGCCTTCAACAGCTGGGGCTGAGCTAGGTTGACAATGGGTGCCAGGAACTTAATCTGAGCCTCCCAAGTGGGTGGCAGGGACCCATCTGAGCCATTACCTCCTGCCTCCCACATTAACAGGAAACTGGATCAGACATGGAGCCTGGACTTGAACTCTGGCCCTCCAATGTGGAAAGTGGGTATCCTAACCAGTGGCTTATGAAATGCTATAATTACCCCAGCAGTTAATAGGATGAGAAGAGTTTTAAGTGACTTTTCCATGATAATACATCTAAAAGGTATCAGAACCAGGATTTAAAATTCATCTTCCGATAAGAAATTAAGTACTGCTTCATGCCATCCCAGATCCAACTTAAAAATCACTATTGTGGTACCCAAAATAAATTATTTAGACAGTTAAGGGCAACATCAATATTTATGGAATTAGCATATATAAATTTCACAGAACCTATTTCAGAAAAAAAAATTATGACATGTAGAGAATAAGTTCAAAGATGTGCTCCTTTATCTCCTTTGGAGGCAATGATTTTGAAACATAATTGCTCCAGTTAACACTTAAAAGCAGGAAGTGCCTATGGATTTGTTTGATGTGTAAATCACTGTTCTGCATCAAGCATTCTTTTAATATCTCTCCTGCTCTGTTTTTAAATTTCAGCAACTGGACCTTCACTCCTGCCCCAAGCCCATCGTTTTCATCATTCATTCCTTCCTGTCAGCTAAGATTACAAGACTGGGCTTGGTGGCCTGAACCGAGTGGGGACGTACCTTCGAGAAGAGGAAGGCTGCAAGCACCAGAGAGTGTGACGTCAAATACCATCTATAGTGAGCAGAGCACAGGTGGAGCATGCCGTAGTCAGCTTCAGGTCTCAGGAATCACGTGGAACTGTCCGAGACTCCTTCAGCTTCAGCAACTACAAGGGGTATCCTAAGAAAACGCCACAAGAAATAGCAGAATAAACTTTAGAAGATTAGAAGGCTAACGAGATAAGGGCAATTGGAAATAGACAGCATAGATTTTAGATAATGACAGCTAAGGATATCCATGTGCAGATCTTAATCATACCAGTTTCTAGGCAACTGGCTCACCCAGGTAAGCAAGGGCTGAGCAGATGAGAAATGGAAATTTTCACCTTCTTCCACCCTCACCCAGTAACAATGATCCCTTGTTTTATTGTGATTTACTTCCTAATTTGAGTTGACTTTCTTTGGTAGCAAAAGAAAACTACTTCAGATGGAAACTCACCTTTTATTTAAGTACAAAGCAGCTGTTACTTTTTTTTTTTCTTAATGAATTATCTTTCAGTGGTGTAGAATGATTTCAAAGTGTTCTCATTAGCATATACTGAGCAGGAATTAAATAAAGCATCAGATACTGATCTGAGCTGTAAACTGTAGGAATCTGAGCCAAGGTACACTGCTTAAATTGCAAAGTTTGTCGAAGAGTTCTGTACACAAAAGGTGATTCATTCTAGGACTATACTCACCAAGGTCCGCTGTCTTATGGCCAAGACTGATAGCTTTATTTATAGAAAGCAAATTATGAATTTTTTTAAAAAAAGATTGCCATTTGATTCATATATATATATAATATATGTATATATATATGAAACAACTAATGTGGTTGGGGTTGACTAATTATCCCCATTTTGTGGTTTCCAGTAGAAGTACTGAGCAATTTACTGACCCTTGTTCCTGACTGTGCTTGTATGCATGCATTTTCAAGTGAGTAATAGAGCAGCCTCATTTAATTCTGGATGATTCTGGGTTTTACAGATAGACCCAGTGTTGTAATCAAATCAATTGCTAGCATCTGCAGTTCTTTCAGAATTCCAGGGAAATAACATAATGACCTGATATTTTTCTACAAAAATATTTTCAGAGTATATATAGTACATTTCTGATTTAATGCTTTTGTTTTTGTCTTTCAAAAACTAATTCACTAAAAATAGCACCCATTATTTGATTTTGGAGTTCCTTTTCTAAAATCTTGAAAATTAGCTCTAAGATTTCTGTAAGCATTTCTAATACATCTTTCCCCTATAGTTTACATAGACAAGTGTTCTGTGTTAAACTGACATGTTTTTTAAGAGTCATATTTTAACAAATACCTATGCAAAGACATTTAAAAAGTGAAATTGTTTTAAAAGAATGTGATGTTGCCCATTCAGACATTTGTAATTGAGTTACAAAGTTTTATTTAAAATGATCATTTCCCCCAATATATGTATTGTTTGACACTAGTTCTAAGGGACATTGATTGAGAGGTATTATGAAGGGGTGGGAACGGGGTAGGGGTTTGGTAATGAAAATCTTTGGTAAATACCGAGTTAAAATAATGTTAGATTTCAGTACTATTGGCCTCCTTTGCAGCCTTTGATGTTCACTGTGATTCTTCCAGGGGAGAATCCCTTACACTTCCCCACAGAACTCCCTTCTAATGGGCCTCTGGTGAAGACAGTGCATTTTTGAAAATTGCTTTAGAAAACACAGCTTTAGGATATTGACTTTTATTGCTTATTTTAAAATGCTGAAGAGTGAAATCCCATCTTAAATACTGTAGAACAGCTTTGATGCATTTGTAAATTGTCTTGCACTCTCTCTATATTTTCAGAATCACTGGAATGTTGTTATACAAGAGAATTATACTTGTGTATTGTAAATAACATGTTAAAATCCATAATTAATGCCAATAGTTTAATTCAACATAATGTAATCTAAGGTGCTCGGTACTACATGAAGTATGAGTTAATGACTCATGACTAAGTTGCAAAGATCCTACTATATATTTATAGACAGATTAAAACAATCATGATTACAAATAATGTTTCTTCATCACTTAAGTTTTGGACTAATATTTGTGTGGAGATCAACAGAAACTGCATTCTCTTACATTTATAAAAAGTTAATTTAAATATTTATATTTTAGGAAAATATATTTGAATAAAAATCATGCAATTTCTGAAGTAAATTAAAATGTGTTCTTAGCAAGAAATAGAAAATTTTACCAAGAGAATTGTGTTGTGAATCATTATTTTTTCCAAGTATATAATAACAGAGTGAGTCTGATAAATCAATTTCAACTACCCATTTTTTCTTCTTTTGAATTGATTTTCATCTTGTCTCAATGTGTGTTAGTGGGTATGACAGAGGCTCCCAAGTCTGGATCATCTCTGAGAATACTCAATGGATCAACTGACTCATTTTGAGAAATTTGTCCAGTTCACTCTGTGCTCAACCCTGTGAGTTATTACGCTAATGATGTTTACCCTACATGAAAATTGATATAAATGAATAGTATTTAAATCTGTACTTTGTGGGAAGCTGTCCATTTTTCACTAGATGTGGTTCTGTGAGTCCTTTGGTTGGTGACATCTCTTAAAAGAGATTTAAAGAAGGCCAATGTGAATATAGATATCAGTTGTTTATTCTGACTTGAATTAAGCAGGAGAAACAAAATCATAACCTGAGTACAAAGTACCCGGGTGAGGTATTTAATTCTAACAAAGGATAGGATGAAAATGCTGCAGATACACAACCCTTTGTCTAAAGGACTGTTGACCTGCCTGAATGGCAATGGAAAGAATGGTTTTAATGCTGAGGTGGATTCTCCTAAAATCATAGATCTCTGTTTTACAAATATTAGAGATTTCACTGGAGCAGGCTGGGGAGAGGAAGTAAATTTTTGGATATTCCTAGAATTTAAAGAAAAATGTGCCTGTATTTATAATATGACTATCATGTCAGCTTTATAAATGAAATAAATATTCATCCATGATTTCCAATGCAGAAGTCTACATTATATTCCAAATATGATATATAGTAGAGTAGATAGTGTTTCCATGATAGTTCAGACATGGTCTCAGAGGACCAGAGGAGTGTGAAGATGTCCTACCGTTTCCTTTTGCCAGGAGTGCCTTTGGAAGTGCTCATGGATAAAGGGGATGCCATTAGAATTTTTTTTGGTGGGTACACTTTACTTTCTGCATTCATTTGAAACATACAAGCTTTATTCCATTGCAGCAAGCTTTGAAACTATCTGAACAATTTCATTGTCACCAAATTGCCATGTTGAGTACAGTTTCAGGATAGGTCTTTACCTGGGCCTTAAGCGTTTCATTTTTAGCTAAAGGTTTCATGGGATTTGACCTGTACACCAAAGTCCAAATACTCAAATTCCCTTTGTCCTAGAATTTGTTTTTTGTTTAAATTGCTTGTGAAGGCTTTGTTTACAGGTTGATATTTTAGATTTACAACTGTTTAATCTCAGAGATCATCAAGCACATCTTTTCCCAATGTTTATATTTCCAGCAGTGCTACCTTAATATATTAAAGCATATTATTTGCTATTGATATAATACAAACTTATAAAAAATAAATATACACCAATTAAATTTCTTTTAGTCATCCCACACATATGCCAGGGTCAAGGTACTAGGGGAAACATTGACCTTGTATAACATTCCACTAAACTCAGAAATGTCTTCCTCAGATCTCTTGATGTTACTCATGTAACCCAAAGCTGAAAATTTCCTACTGTTGGGGCCTGAGCTGCTTATCTCCCCAGCCAGGTAATTCCAGTGGATCGTTTTAAAGTTCTTACACTCCTAGAGACAATACTTCTATCTGCCCAACTTTCAGTCATGACCTTAGTTCTACCCAGAAGACACTGAAAGTCCAATTTCTCTTGCATATGGATGTCCATAAAACAAGACAAATTAAAGCTGTGAGCTACTGAGTAATATACAATTGTCTGTAAATGGCTTTAAACAGGTTTGTAATATTTATATAAGGTAATTTAAGAGATTTACAGATTTAAGAGCATAATGATACTTCCCACCCTATGCTCCCTCCTGCCCACGATCCCATCCCCCCTCCTCCTTCATTTCTTATTTTTAAAAAATTTTTACAATGAAATATTTTGTTTATTTTATAGTCACAAGCTGAATCCTCCATTAAATAAAGAATTGACCAAGTAGTAGTTAGAAAAACCACGGTTCCTTGAGAGTATAGAAAAGGGCTGTAAACAATAATCAAATCTAAAAATGTCAGTTTCACTCATATATACTACATTATTTTGTGCTCTGTATATTAATTACCACAAGTCAGAGAAAACATTTGTCTTTTGGAGACTAGCTTATGTCACTAAGAATAATGGTTTCCAGTTGCATCCATTTTGATGCAAAAGACAAGATTTCTTTTTACAGCTGAGTATTATTCCATAGTGTATATATACCAAAATTTATCTAGTCATCAGTTGATGGACATCTGGGTTGATTCCATATCTCAGATATTAAATTGAGTTGCAATAAACATGGGAGTACAAGCAACGAACATGGAATATTTTTCCATTTTTTGTTTTCTATTAATTTAATGTTTATAATTTTCATTGTAGAGATCTTTCACATCCTTAGTTACATTTATTCCAAGGTATTTAAAATTTTTGTAGCTATTGTGAATGCTACTGATATTTCTCAGCTGTGGAGCTATCTGTGTATACAAAGGTATTGATTTTTGTATATTGATTTTGTATTCTGCAACTTTACCAAACTTTTAGTTCTCCTATATATAGGATCATGTCGTCTGTAAACAGGGATAATTTGACTTTCTCCTTTCCAATTTATATCCCTTTGATTTCATTTTGATGCCTAATGACTCTGCTGAAAGCTTTCAGATACCAAATAGGAAAGGTGAGAATGAGCATCCTTGTCTGGTTCCAGATCTTAATGGAAATGGTTCTAACTTTTCCCCATTCAATGTGATGCTGCCTCTGGATTTATCATATTGTTTTGATTGTGTTGAGGAATGTTCCTTCTATATCCAATTTGCTTAAGTTTTTTTTTTTTATCATGAAAGATGTTATATTTTATCAAATGCTTTCTCTGCATCTATTGAGACCATCAATTTTTTTTAATTCTTCAATATGCTAACGTGATGTATCATATTGATTTCTTGCATATGTTGAACCATCCCTGCACAGCAGGGATAAATCCGACTTCGTCCTGGTGAATGATCTTTCTGATGTGTTGTTGGATTCGATTAGCTAGTATTTTGTTGAGAATTTTTCCATCTATGTTCATCAGGGATATTGGTTTATAGTTTTCTTTCTTTGCTGAATTTTTTTCTAATTTTGGACTTAAGGTGATTACTGGCCTCATAGAAGTTTGGGAGGAGTCCCTGCCTTTTAATTGTTTTGACTGGTTTGAGAAGAATTGGAATTAGTTTTTCTTTAGAAGTTTGGTGGAATTCAGTGGTGAAGGCATCCAGTCCGGGGCTTTTCTTTGTTGGAAGAGTCTTTATTACTGATTCAATCTCGGTCTTGGTTATTAGTCTTAATTAGGACATTTAAACTTCCATATTTTTGTCTTAAAGAATGAATTGACCAAGGTTAAAATTTTCTCTAATACCTACTGGTAGGAGGTGATGGGCATTTATACAGCCATGATAATGTATATATTTGGCTATAATTTTGGGTCACCTGGGCAACAGCCATAAAAATCTTAACATGCATGTGCCTTTTGACTTGTGAGAGTTTACTGCAAGGCAGTGATTACATGTGTGTACAAAGGCTAATGTGCAAGGATCAATTCGGCAGCATTCTTATGAACAAGGAGCTAAAAAAGTCAGTGTGACTAAATAAGCCCTGGGATACAGGTATATTTGAATATTCTAATGGTTACAATCAATGGTAATCAGCAAGTGGTAATACTGTCTCCCATCTGTTTAGGGGGTTTTTAGTGGTTTTGGGTTTTTTATTTTTGTTGTTTGTTTTGTTTCTTTTTAGTGGTTCTCAAGGAGCATTCTGTCTGCCTTAAACCCCACAATTAAGTCTAGGGGGTTCTATATGATTGTCAGAATGACTTGGGGGGAGGGAGCATCCATTAGTAGATATCATGCTAATGACAGCTCTTCATTAAATGGTGCTGTTTCAGTCACAATTTTTGTGTGTCTGAGTTAGTCACATATGTGAGAAACCTGTTTAAAATAATCTAAGCCTAGACTTTCACTACCTTCTAGATATGAAAACATTTTTTACTTACACAATGTATTCTGAATGTTCGAGACATGCAAGTACCATGTATATGGAAGAAAGAACATGTTTTTGTTCAATGCATTACCAAAAATCATTAACCTTTTATAAAGTAAGTCACAGGTAGCAAGCCTGTGTATGTGCTTGAGTTACCAATGCAAACCAGCTGGCTTATAGCCACTTCATTCATGGCAAATCTAAGTTAAAAAACACATTTGACTTCATTTTTTCTTCTCTAGTTGTGCTATAGCATCTCCATATTGAAAAGTATATTTTTATCTAGTTTCCTTCTTAAAAATGCCTTTGCAGTTAGAATATAGGTAATTTTTTTTTAATTTCACTTTCTTGAAAAGCAGACAGAGAGAACTACTGGTTCTCTCCCAAAAATCCTACAATAGTCAGAACTTGGCTTGACCAAAGCCAGAAGCCCAGAACTTCACCTGGGTCTGCCACGTGGGTGGCATGGACCCGACTGTTTGAGTCATCCCTTGCTCCCTCCCGAGATGCACAATTAGCATGCATGCATAAATAAATAAATAAGCAAGCCTGAATTGGAAGTGGAGCAGACTTGAATCAGGCACTCCTATATGGGATGCTGATGTCCAGTGGCACCTTAGTTGTTGAGCCAACTGCTCATCCAGAAGCTATCAACTTTTTGAAGTCCTGAGTGTATGTGTGTGTGTGTGTGTGTGTGTGTGTGTGTGTGTTATATGAGCATGTTGAATACATCCTGTGTACCTCCTGAAACACTTGGTGCAATGCCATCCTCTCATCTCCTAAACTCTCAGCTACTCTCTCAACCTGTACCACCACAGCTGCCTCTGCCTCTGAGAACCAAGCAATTGCCTTTCTGGAGTTGCTGCCTTCGTTTCCCTGTTCCCTTGGCTGCTGCCCCGTGGCCAGACTAGAGATGCATATGTAGACTTTTGGGTTGGATCATCAATTCCAGACTCAGAAAAGAAAGGAATAGGAACTGGCTTTCTAAGCAGGTGCTAAAGAAAATAACCTGAATAGTAAGGCTGTAGGAGATTTAAGTCCTGTGGGGCCCAACAGGAGTTAACAGTAGAGAGAAGCTGGGCAGGTCAAGAATCCTCTCCCGGCCTGGGTACTTGTCTGAGGCACGGTTTCCTCCATACACCTTGGGCCCTGAGACGTTCGATGTGCAGGAGAGGACACTTGCTGCTGAGTGGCTGGCCAAGCTCTTGGGCCTCATGGAGCACTAATGAATCGCCCTGCGTTGTGTTCCTCCTTCTCTGTCACTCTTGGTGCATTCCAATTGGACCACCCCATAGAAGCACCAGCACTTAATTCTTGACTCATGTTTTATTTTCTAGGAAGCAGAGTAACCTGTAACGGAAAGAACTTAGGATGAGAAATATTTGAGATTTTGTTAGATTTTGGTATATTTCCATAGACATAATGAGATATCTTAGAGATGGGACCCACATCTAAACCTAAAACTACATTTGTTTCAGATACCTTATATACCCAGCCTCAAGGTAATTTTACACAATATTTTTAATAATGTCCTTGAAACAAAGTTTCACAGGCTGAAATTTTCTACTTGTGACATTGTGTCATTTCTGAAAGTTTGATTTTGGAGATTTTCAGAGTTTGGATTTTTGGATTAGGGATGTTTAACCTGTATTTATTATTTTCACTTCATGATGGCAAAGTGGACATCAAAGATGCTTCTTTATTTTTTTTATTTTTTATTTTTTTTTTATTTTTTGACAGAGACAGAGAGAAAGGTCTTCCTTTTTCCGTTGGTTCACCCTCCAATGGCCGCTGCAGCCAGTGCACTGCTGATCCGAAGCCAGGAGCCAGGTGCTTCTCCTGGTCTCCCATGCAGGTGCAGGGCCCAAGAATTTGGGCCATCCTCCACTGCACTCCCGGGTCACAGCAGAGAGCTGGACTGGAAGAGGAGCAACTGGGGCAGAATCAGGCGCCCTGACCGGGACTAGAACCCGGTGTGCTGGCGCCACAGGTGGAGGATTAGCCTATTGAGCCATGGCGCCAGCCAAAGATGCTTCTTATAAAAGGGATGCTTTAGATAAGAAAATAGGATTCATGTAATTGAGAAACAGACACATATGTAATAAGCTTGCATGTATATAAAAATGTTTGAGAGGAAACACTAAATAGGGACCAGTGTTGTGGTGCAGTAGGTTAACACACCCTTGCAATGCTGGCATACCATAGGAGCACGGATTCCAGTCTTGGCTATGCTGTTTCTTATCCGACTTCCTGCTATTACATGTGCCAAGGCAGCAGATGATGGCCCCTGCCACCCATGTAGGAGACCCAGATGGAGTTCCTTGCTCCTGATTTTGGCCTAGCCCAGTCCTTGGTGTTGTAGCCATTTGGGGAGTGAACCAAGTAGAATTAAAACTTAAATAAAGTCTTCTAGTACATCACTGATTGTTTCCTTGGTATAACTTACTAAAGTAGAATTTTTGGGTCTCAACCTTTTTTGCAAACACTTCCAAATTGCCTTCCTGAAAGATCTACAATTCCACTAGCAGCGTCCCTGTTTCCTTTTTTGATGACTGAAAATAATAAAGGTGAACATTTTGGAAGTGTGCTGGTAAATCTTAATTATTTAAGCCTAGCTTTCCCTGTTAAACATGTTTTTCTGACTGATTTGTAACGGTTCTTTTATGTTAAGGATATTGGCCTTATGTCAGTTTTGTTTGCGGTATTCTGAAATTTTAGTTTTTATGCAAATTTACCACCCTTCTTTATAATTTTTTTCCAAACAAATTTGCTTAGTGTTATACGGTGCTTATGCTGAAAGCAACACTTAATGCTTTCAGGAATTGTTTCTAGGAGTTCATGAAGTTGCTGATTTGAAATGCTTTTGTCTGAGTTTTTCACTGTCATAGGATAGTGCAGTCAGTGGATGTTCAGATACTAAGAGGTCAGCAAAATTGTCTTTTAAAATATTATACCAATAGGTTTTTTTTAAGTGGAAATTCACCCAACCAGACTTATAAACATTTACAATGTGGAAAGGTTAGACATGACATTTTGAAAACATGGCTAAGGCTACGTCCTGGTGTGGTAGGTAAAGCCACCACCTGTGATGCCGGCATCCTATCCAGTGCGTTTGTGTCCTGGCTGTTTCACTTCCGACCCAACTCCCTGCTAATGTGTCTGGGAAAGTAGCATTAGATGGACTGAGTCCCTGGGCCCTTGCACTCATATGGGAGACCCCAATGAAGTTCCCAGCTCCTAGCTCTGGTCTGGCCCAGGTGGGCTGATGTAGCCATTTGTGGAGTGAACCAGCAGATGGAAGATCTCTCTCCCTCTATTTTTTTTCAAATAAAATAATATTATATATATATAAACACACACACACGTATGTATATATATATAGAGAGAGAGAGAGAGAGAGAGCAAGCTGGGAACTGAGTAATATCATAGGAAAGTCTTGTAGCCTCAATTTCCTTTCGTTAAGGATAATAATATTTGTTGAAGGCTAACTTACTTCCAGTCATTATTATATTTTACTTAATTATAGTAGCCATATGAGAGATATCTCCCATTATATAAATAAATTGAAGTTTAGCATGAGTAAGTAAATTTGTTAATATCCAATGTCACACAGCTTGGAAGTTTGAAGAAGCATGGGAACTTGATTTGTTGAAGTATACTGTTATGCAAACATTCAGTCTCTTCAAGCTCTGGTTTACACATCTTTTCATTTTGTTTCTTTCAAGGATACTGATTTTCTACCATACTTATAGAGATGAAATGAGTTGGTTCACTCCCTAAATCCCACAGCAGTCTGGTCTGGGCTGGGCTATGCTGAAGCCAGGATCCGGGAATTTTTTTTTTTTTTAGGATCAGGAATTCTATTCTGTTTTCCCACATGGGTGATAGGGACCTGAGTACGTGGGCCATCATCTGCTGCCTCCCAGGCACATTAGCAGGAAGCTGGATGAGAAACAGAGGCAGGACTCTATCCCGGGCGCTTTCCATTATGGGATGCAGGCATCCCAAGCAGCAGCTTAATTCACTATGGAATAACACCATCCTTTTGATTTATTTATTTTAGGATGTATGACTCATTTTGAGTTAATTTTCAAATAGGGTTGGAAGATGTCCAACTTTATTCTTTGGTATGTAGACATCCAGTTGTCCTAGCACTTTTTGTTGAAAGGACAATTCTCCATTGAACTTTCTTGGCACCCCACACCTCATAAAATACTAAGGAAAACAGACCTCAAAACTGTCGAAGTTCAATGGGCATGGAGCAGGATAAGAAATCATTCAAATTTGCAGGTGTGGACTATTATTATTATTGGAACAGACTTCTCAGAAGAGTGAAGAATAATGGAATACCACTCCTAGGTAGCAGGTAACAGACGCTGATGAAAAAATGTCCTTGTCCCTCCAGTCCCAGCCTGGACTTCAGCCTGAATATGGACTAGTGCCTGGTCTCTTAATGCAGTAAGTATCAGTTGCAGCTACCCGGCTTCTGCCTCCCTACACTATATATTTGGTGCATGTATGGCCATTCACTTAGCTTTCTGGGTCCCAATAAATGAGTGAATTGTGGATTTTAGAAAGCCACACCTTAAGAGTCTCCTCCCTATCAAAATCATGAAATAATGGCCACTAGCCTGTACTGAATAATTTGCATGTGGAACAAGAAGGTAGAATGTGGTAAGTTAAATCTATCAGCAAAGTGCTGAGCTCCTCCTTTCAGGAAACAGTGTCTATTTCCCTGGTCTTTGCATCTGTGCTGGCAGTGTGGCATAAATGACATCGTGTGAGTGGGAACCTAAGCCTTGAAAGATCTTGTAGCTTTTGTTTTGCTTTTGTAGAATTTTGCCCTACGGGAAGGGGAACCACGTCAGTAAGCTGGTCTAGCCAACTAGATGAGAGACCATAAGGAAGATATCTAAGGTACCTTACCTAACAGCCAGTACCAGCTGCCAGACATGTGAATGGAGCATCTTGGACCTTCCAGCCTAGCAGAAATGTCCCAGCTAAATACAGCCACGTAAGTGAGCGAACAAGGCAAGGAACTGCCCAGCCAATCCACAGAATAATGAGAAATTATACATTGTTGTGTTGTTTGCCAACAGGTAGTGAGCTGGCTTGTTTTGTATACACTTAGGGTTATATTCACATTCAAATATTGAGAGCCAAGTGCAAAAATATTGTAAGAATTTCATTTATTAAAGGCCTTGATTTTAAGGAACAAGAAATAGCTGATTTTTTGGACTGAATTTACCTTTCCTGTGAGACCAAGGAAATTTTGTAGAGGCATTAGTCTCTCCTCCCCACCTGCTATGTGTAGGTTAAAATTATAAAGAAGCTGCAATGAATGTGGTGTTATTGAAGGTCTTTCCTGGATATCGCCTTTGGGTTCTTGGGAGGAAACAGGCTTAATTCATGCAAAGAATTATAAGTGAAAGTTGCTGAAAACATAACTGCCTTTTTTTTTTTTTTCAAACAAAGTTTTCTTTCAATATTTCCTGGTGTCAGTCCAAACCAAGTCAGAATTGCAGGCACAAGCCATGTGTGAGAGCTGGGCAGTCTCCACCTCTGAGATTGGAGCCAGTGCAGTAGGTTCTTGTCCATCAGTTACCTTTCCCTCACCATGGTGCCAAAGGCAATGGGTAGTCTGTGCATCAGTTCCCTTCCTGCCTCTTGTCCCCACAGGACTTCCTTACTTTTTAACATCCCCCAGTTCCTGCTGTGATACTGCCTGAGACATGCTCACTATGTGGAGTCTTACACTTTAAGAAAAGGCCTTAGTTATGTCCAAGGAGAAAAATGGATAAAGAGAATAAAAGGCCAAACTAGAAGTTCCTGCTGCTTTCTGTTATCATTCAAATGTGATTCCATACCTTCCTTGGACATGGTTTAATCATTGTAATGAGGTATTATTCTTGTTTCCCCTTATGAAATCAAATTTAGTGTAATTTAGAGGACTGTAGGTGACATGTTAATTGACTTCTGGTCACAGATTCAAATAGTTCTATTATTTAAGATTTTATAAACAGGTTAAAAATATTCACTATCATCAGAGAACATTACCCATAAAAAGAATCATTCGTAAAAGAGCATTTGCAAACCCACATTTAAGAACTTCAGTAATGTAGAAGGGTACTGAGGTCATTCTCATCATCTCTGGTCCCATTTCACTACAATGACTTAAGGAAGGGGCCTTTTATAATTTTGTAAAAAGATTTATTTCTACATTTATTTCAAAGGGTGTGTGTGTGTGTGTGTGTGTGAGAGCGAGCGAGCGAGCGAGCTCATCCATGGGGGATACATTTCAAGAATCCCAGTGGATGCCTGAAACCTTAGATAATACCAAGTCATACATACACACACAATTTTTTCCTATATATACAGAAACAAATTTAATGTTTTTTTTCCATCTTCATTAATTACTTATTATGAACTATGGCCAAACTTTTGTAGTTTAATGTGCAACAACAAAATTAGCATAAATTTTCTCCCTTCTCAGTTATATAGTAGAAGATTCCTTCTCATCAGAGATCTTAGCTCAGCATGTGATTTTTTCCCCTTTCCTTATTAAGTGTAGAACTTCCACCTTTCCATCACCTGCAGGAAGCACTTTATGGCTTCTCTTTGGCATACCCAAATAGCCAACATCACTATTGTGCTTTGGGGACTTTATGAAGTAAAATAATGTTTACTTGAATACAAGCGATGAAATATCACGACAGTAGACTTTTTTTTTTATATAAAAGATTTATTTATTTACTTTAGAGGTAGACTTAGGGAAAGACAGAGAAGTCTTCCATCTGCTGGTTCACTCCCCAGATGGCTGCAATGGGCGGAGCTGAGCTGATCCGAAGCCAAGAGCCAGGAGTTTCTTCTGGGTCTCCTGTGTGGGTGCAGGGGGCACAGGCACTTGCACCATCTTCCATGGCTTTTGCAGGCCACAAGCAGAGAGCTGGATGGGAAGAGGTGCAGCCAGGACATGAACTGGCGCCCATAAGGGATGCTGCAGCCACAGGCAGAGACTTTGCTTCCTATGCCACAGCACCAGCCCTGATGGTAGACTTTATAACCAAGACAGCTAGTAAGTGAGTAGGAGAGGATAGTGTATACAACGTGGATACACATTAGCTAAACAGATGATTAATATCCTGTGTGGGATTGAGCTGGACAGCATGAGATTTCATAACAGTACTCAGACTGGCATACAACTTATTTCTGTAATTTTCCATTTAATATTTTCAGACCAAGGATAAGTGAAACCATGGAAAGTGAAACTGCATATCTGAGTGGAGTCGAACTGTACTGTTAAGTGAAAAAGCAGACTATGAATTAATACCCAAAAACACATACATTGTATGGCCCCAATATTAATACGTTAATATTATAGATTATTATAGTATATTTGTTCTACTCCCTTATATTTTCTACATCTTCCAGATTTTTAAAATTTATTTGAAAGGCAGAGTTACAGAGATCTTCCATCTGCTAGTTTACTCCCCAAGTGGCCCCATGGCCAGAGTTGGGCCAGGCCAAAGCCAGGAGCTACTTCTAGGTCATCCATGTGGGTGCAGGGGCCCACTTGGGCATCTTCCCCTGCTTTGCCAGGCACATTAGCAGGAAGCTGGATCAGAGGCAGAGCAGCTGGGACTCAAACAGGCGCCCCAGGAGGCTGCTTAACCCACTACGCCATGGTGCCGGCTCCATCTTTCAGACTTTCTACCATGGGAAAAGATATTTTTTCTGGGAGTTAATACTTGGTTATTTTCATTATATCTTATTTTCATAATTTCTGCCTTTTCTTATTTCATTTGAAATAAACAATGGTTATCAAAGTGGCAGCTATAGGAGAGAGGACTATAAATTGGGAGTACTCCAATAAACTATGCAATTGGGACACATAGGAAAAGCCTTTGGCAATGTACTGCTTAAGACCCAGTCATCCAATAGGCTTAACAACAACGACATATAACTCAAGAAGTAAACAATATTTATTGTAATAAATAATGTAGTAAAATTTGTAAAACACATACAAATAACTTTAAAATATGGTAAAATGTATAAAATAATTAAAATACATTAAAACTAAGCATTATCAAAACTATGAAATTCCTTAGAAATGAAATATTCTTAAAATGAAGTATTTTTCATAATTTTCAAACTAAGGAATGAAGCAGTAAATAGTTCCACCGAATTTATAGTTGTCCTGAAGAGAATGCTTCTGTATCATTTCTTGCTTGTCTTTTCTAATACCCATTCAATCACCTAGGGGAGAAAAAGCAAATAATTCTGGTACATTCCTATTGCAAATACAAGTGATAAAAAAATATTGTGGGATCTTCAAAAGAGTATGGCAGAAAGTTTAAAACACAATATATCTAAACCTTATATTTAAAAATACTGTATTTGCTAACTAACACTTTTTGCTAGACTTCCAATGTGAGTACAATCTTGTTCTCAGTGGACACAGTGAAGATTCTGCTTCATTTTCCACTTGTATTGGAAAATACATTTTCAAAGGGTCACTCAAAAGAAATTAAACTGAACTTTGAAAGCACCTAATCAAAATGGATTAGTTTTTTTCCAGCTCAATGGATTACTTTTATTTTTCTTTTTCTCTCAACATAATTTTAGAAACTCTTTTGTTAACAGAGCAAACTATTAAACACTCTTAAATACTCTGACAGAATAAGTCTATTAAGTATCTTAAAGAGTTTTCATAGGGTAAGAGTTGAAAAGACCAACCACTAAGAATTACTGTTTGTATAACTGCAGCAGAGCTACCCTGAAATAAAATACTAACTTAACTGAATATAGTTTCTTGGTGGCAATTTGTTTACCTGCACAGCATTATTGGTTGCTGTTTTCTTCATTTCTTCAAATAAACCCCTTGAAGTTTTAAGATCCTAAACATAACAAAATACAGTATTCTGTAATTTGCATATTTGAGAACAACTATCAGTAAGTAAACTTGAGATTTTCCTAAATCATTATACAAGTATCAATGTGATTAAACAAATACTACCCCCCAGAAATCAAGGTAACAGATTTAATGCCATCTTGAAAAATAAAAGTGCTCTAACCAAAATACACACACACACACACTTTCAATTGCACTAGACCTAATCAAGCCTAATCCTCTACCATGAGCATCCATTGGTGCTTCATCACTCAAGAAATTAGTATGTAGTCTGTACTTTTAAACTTTTTTTTTTTCTTTTTGAGAGGCAGAGGAAATTGACACCAAATGTCCATAACGGCCAGGACCAGGCCAGCTGAAGCTGAGAACCAAGAATCAAATCCAAGTGTCTCACTGTGATGAGGATGCCAGAGTGAAATCACTTAGGCTACCTCCACTGCTTTCTCAGGGTCCGTAACAGCAAGAAGCTACAGTCAGGAATCAAATCCAGGCACTTCAATAAATGGGCTCAGACAGCTTGACTGGCATTGCTTGACCAAACACATGCCTTATATTCATTTCTTTTTTTTTAAATTCATTTTATTATTTTTACTTGAAAGTCACAGTTACACAGGAGAGAGGGAGGGATGGAGAGAGAGAGAAAGAGAGAGAGAGGGAGAGAGAGAGAGGTCTTCCATCTGCTGGTTCACTCCCCAGATGGCTGCAACAGCCGGAGCTGCGCTGATCCAAAGCCAGGAGCTTCTTCCGGGTCTCCCAAGTGGGTGCAGGGGCCCAAGGACTTGGGCCATCTTCTGCTTTCCCAGGCCATAGCAGAGAGCTGGATTGGAAGTGCAGCAGCTGGGTCTTGAACCAGCACCCATATGGGATGCTGGCACTACAGGCAGTGGCTTAACCCACTAGGTCACAGTACCGGCCCGCATTTCATTTCTAAGATTTTTATTTGAAAGGCCGAGTTACAGGGGATGGAAGCAGAGCAGTTAGGACTTGAAGTGGTGCCCATATGAGATGCTGGTATCACAGGCAGTGCCTTAATCTGCTGTACCACAACCTTGGCCCCCAACCCTGTGATCATTTATATGTTTATTTAGAAAAAATACATTGTTCTCCCTCCCCCTGCCTTTTTTTTGGTTATGAAAAGGAACTGAAGTCTCCAATTTTTTTAAATTTAAAGACTACATCCAATTAGATTACAAAATTTTAAAAAATGTAATTATATATAAAGGCAGTTTGCTGCTTAACCTTTAAGTTATGCTCCACAGAAACAGCCACTCTCAGTTCTCTTGGTTGTTCCCCTTATTTCTCCTTTCATGTTTCCACCAACCTGCTTCTTGTGCTACTTGGTGATTTAATCATCACAGACAGCGACTACTGATATCCGTGATGGTAATTGTAGATTCAGGTCTCACACACACCCTCTCTTCACTTCCTCTCAATTATAGTTGCACCATAATTTTTGATTAGGAAATAGTGCTTGCCTTATTATATTAGGAAAATACTGTTGAATCCCGAGCTAATTATAATTAGTATATTAGGGTTATAATTTCTCTCACATCCGATGTTCTGTAAATTCTGTAGCTAAACTACCATATTTTTTCATTTGCTTAGTTCTCCATGTATATAATTCTGTTCCTCTTTGCCCCCCACATGCTAAAAACAGACTAAATAAATGTGCAAAATTCTTTTAAATATCAAGTATACTGGATCATCTCTCAGTTCAGTTCCTTCCAAAATTCTTTGACTCAAAGGGGTAAAATAAGTTTTTTTAGACCTTTTTTTTTTTAAAAATATTTTATTTATTTGAGAGGCAGAGTTACAGAGAGAGAGGTATAGAGAAAGGTCTTCTGTTGGTTCACTCCCCAAATGGCTGCAACGGCTAGCCAAAGCTAGGAGCCTCTTCTTGGTCTCCCATGCAGCTGCAGGGGCCCAAGCACTTGGGCCATCTTCTACTGCTTTCCCATCCCACAGCAGAGAGCTGGACTGGAAGAGGAGCAACCGGGACTAGAACTGACGCCCATACGGGATGCCAGCGCCGCAGGCAGAGGATTAACTTACTGCGCCACAGTGCTGGCCCCTAGACCTATCATGTTTCAAAGAAACATCTTCACTGAACCCTCCCTCATACCTGACTAAATTCTAGACAGGGAATATAGAATATTGAGTAGTCACTTTCTCAGAATTTAAATGTATTTCTGTCTTCTAGCATACAATGCCATTCTGATCCTTGATTCTTTATATGTAAACTACATTCTCTCCAGGGAACCTTTCAAGAAACGTTCTAGGCAGTGATGTGGGGTTCCACAAGGAGGTGGCTTCCTGTAGGGTTTACATTCCCGGGGCTGGACAAGTGTGCCCTTCCCAGCAGGCTTGTATCCTTCGGTTCTGGGAAAATCTCTGCTTTGTTTGAAAATTTTCTCTCCTCTGTTCCCTATTTTTGAAACTCCCAGTATCAGAATATTGATCTTCTAAATTAATCCTTCAATTTTCTTTTTAGTGTTCAATGATTTTGAAACCTGGTTGTAATTTTGGGTGAATTTTTCATTTCCACTGTTTAGCCTTTCCATTGCATTGATTTGATATTCTATTTCATGGAGTTTTTGTGTTCTACCCATTTGGGGGGAGGGCAAGGCCTCTTGTTCTAGTTTCGTGGATGCAATTCTCTGGTTTGTAAGAGAATTACAGCTTTATGAAGCTTTAGTCAACTTTCTGTTCCTTCAGAGTTCCCTTTCTTCCTTTTTAATTTGGCATCACTTGTTAGAAACCTCCCTCAAAGTCTGCTAAATCTTGGCTGTTATATCACTTTAAAAAAAAAAAAAGATGTGATTTATATTACAGGGAGAATTACAGAGAGGGAGAGACAGAGATCTTCCATTTGCCAGTTCATTCCCCGAATGGCTGTAACAGCCAGGGCTGGGTCAGGCTGAAGCCATGAGCTTCATCCAGATCTCCCATGTGGGTGTCTGGGGCCCAAGGACTTGGGCCATCTTCCACCACTTTGCCAGGCACGTTAGCAGGGAGTTGGATCAGAACCAGACCAGCTGGAACTTGAACCTGGCACCCATATGGGATGCTAGTATCAAAGGTAATGGCGCATCAAAGGCAGCGGCTTAACCTGTTATGCCACAACACAGGCCCTGTCATTCACATTGAAAGAGATACTAAAAATCTTACTGGCAGTTCTGTTGCTGTTTACTGATGGCTATACAAGTTAGGTGGTGTGACAAGGTAGCCAACTGGCTTTTTCATGGCAGCCTCTAAATTTTCCTACAGAGACTATTTCCTGCACTAGCACAGAGGTGGGGGAAAGAACCATGTGTAACATGAGAACGGGACATGCAGAACAAGCTCAAGGTTCCCCAGTTCCCTTCGCAGATCTTTTTTAAATCCCCCTAGTTTCCACTTAACACCTTGCCTCTAATTTTTCTTGTACCGCGTTGTCTTCAAATCCTAAGCACCTCACACATACCATCAGCCAAACTGGTATGGCCCTCCATGATATTCCTCAAGGTAAGCATCACCATTCTAACTTCTTTGACCCTGCTCTGCCATGCTTCCATGCACTTTTTCTTGTTCAACAACATATATCGAATAACTTTTTTGTTGCCACGTTTGCTTGTGTTTGCTATCCTTGAGATATTTTAGAACAGAGGAATACAGAATGCATATGGTCCACAATTCTAACCAGAAACATACACATGACTTAAAAAAAATTCAAGTCAGAAACTGGATCTAATTACCATCCAAGTTTTTAGAAAACTGTCAGCTGAGCGGCTATTCTGCCCAATGTCTTACAATTAACTGATAATGGATCCGAAATTAGAAAATGAGTGTTTTTATGTTCAACCCAGCAGCATTCTGACTATATACTGTAATGAATTTACTGATTATTAACTAGTAATTAACAACTTAGACTTGTTGGGGAAACACATCAGTAAAAATGTACTTTTCTTATATAAGAGAACTAAAACTGTTTTGGTTTAAATTCTATCTCCATTTTTAAAAAAATCTGAACAAGGTCTATGTTATCAGTGTAAAACATCTTCATTTAAACAGTTTTTAGGTTGAACATGAACTAAACTTTGCCATTAGTAAAGACAACACTGTACCTACCTTTAGGTAGAATTTAGAGATTTCAAAAAGACGCTGGCTGCATGCAGTAAAACATTCATGAGCCTCAGTTATACTGTGCTTCTTCAGGGTTTCAGTAACCACTTCTTTCAATATCTAGAAGAGAATGTAAAATTTGACTACTATGTCCTGAAAAATGTACATCTATTTCAGCTTTAGAATTTAATTCTGTATTACACATTCAGTTGTGCTAAAGATAGGTAAGATTATTAAGACTATCTGTTCTTTTCAATCATTTTGTCTGTAACAATGACATAGTTACACATGTCACATGATTAATAGGTTAGCAGGAACAGACTGGCATATCTTAAAAGGATTCAAATAATGAGTTCCATATTGAAATCTGAGGATAAAATTTATACCAACAGGCATATATTTGTGAATTTTTTAAAAAATGGAAAGATTTATTTTTATTTGAATAGCACAGTTACAGAGAGACACCCAGAGTGTTTCCAACAACCTGTTCACACTTCAATGGCAGGGGATGGACCAGGCTGAAGCCAGGAGCCAGGAACTTTGTCTTCTAAATGGGTGGTGGTGGTGGTGGGGGGTCCAAGGACTTGAGCCATCCTCTGCTGCTTTCCCAGGCATTGTAGCAGGGAGCTAGATTAGAAGTGGAGCAGCCAGGACTTGAACCCATGCCCATATGGTTTGCTGGAGTTGCAGGTGGTGGCTTTACCCACTATGCCACAATGCCAGCCACAAATTTTCATTTTTATTATGGAAAATTGCAAACATATAAAAGTAGAGAGAATACAATAAATCTCTAATGTGATATATCAATAGCTTCACAGGTTAACTAACTTGTGGCTAATTCTGTTGCATTTATATCCCCAGTTACTTACCTCATCCTTCTAGTACTGAATTCTTTTAAAGTAAATTCTACATGTCATTTCATTCATTAAATGTTTAGATATACATGTTCAAGTCAAATAAAGGAATTTCTTCCCACATAGAACTAAGAAAGATGGGAAATAAATTATTACCCGTGTATGTTTCTGTGATCTGGATTCCTTAATTTGTCTAGATGGTTTTGATTCACGCATACTTTTTTGACCTGAACTGGCCTTCATAGTGACTTTTGGAATTTCACAGTTAGAAACTGGAACCAATGGATAAGTCACTGACAAGGAACGCTCAGCCCATGGTTTTCCAGATTTCACCATATGATGATGATGACGATTACTACTGTTACTTGTCTGAGAAAGAAGCGAATCTGAACTTTCACATTTCACGAGTCTAGGAGGGAAAAGTCAAAAATGTATGTGAATAAGCAATGAAATTCATTTTCTGTCTTAAATGTTATTAATTCAAACAAATTCAAGAAAAGTAAAATTTCTTGCTTGTATTGCCTTAAATAAGCAATTCACATCATATTATAAAGTTGTTCCTTTAGTTCTACAATCAGTGACTGGAACTCAGAAGCAAAGAACAAACTAGAATTTCAGTTAATAGGAAAAGCAACCAATAATATTACTGAGCTCAAATCCCCAAAATTTATAATTTCTCCAATAAATCAGTTGTCACATACCAAATGGTTTTTTTTTTATTGTATGTTCATTTGTTAACTACTTAAACTTTTCTATTAAGAGAACTATAAGAAGCCACAGCCTATATGTTGTTATTCCTATGCAACTGCCTGTGCAAATACTGTTAAAATAAATACAAGAAAAACCATAAAACGGACTAATTTTAATCTAATTACATGTTCTTCAGTCAAGACACCAATTTTTCTTTTTCAAGATTAAAGTCTCTTAGCTTTCATTTCTGCTAAGCCACAGGCTACAGTGTGCTTTATTTTCCTGAACATATCTCTTTTTATTAGTCACAGGTCAAAAATAAAAAATACAGTAAAAAAAAAAAGTATCTCCAGCGTTAATGGATTTGCTTGTTAGCTTTATAGGTATAAGAAGTATTATGAATTTATAAAGTCCTCATCAAAGTACCTTAGATCTGACACATCAGGAAAAATATTCTAGTATTTTTCACTGCACAAAAAAAAAATTTGAAAATTTTGCTGTCATGTCATACGTTTTGGAAGGTTTAAATAATATTTTTGAAGTCTTGCTTTAGACACCAAGGACCTAACTTTGACCAAAATTCTAGATACATAAATTTAATGGAAATTAGAGTGTTTACTATAGAAACTTCTAATTTCTGATCAAGTATCTGGATACTTTATTTAGCTAGCCAATGCATGTCTGAGAATTTTGTGTAAATGTCTCATTATGCAGAGTTTAACACTGTAACTTATATGTGACCACTGGTTTGACAATGGTGTTTCATGGAACCTGCTGCTTGGAGGCAAACTGGGCAGCAGACGGTGAGGGAGCAGGGAGGCGAAGCCATCAGGGAACTCCCATCTCCAAACACCATCTGCGACAGAGCAGGTGAGCCACTTCACTGCATGGGGAGCTCTCAAGTATTCCATGACTGAAAAACTTTACAGTCCACTGTGCCAATGGACTCTCCATATTAGCGTATAAAGCAAGGAACTTTTTAAAAATTCATTTTTATAACTTACAAACAAAATCATCAATTACTTATAGTGAAATACTTGCTGGTATGGAGGAATCTAAAATTCATCTAGAAAGTAACTTAAAAATATGAAAGACTAAAATGAGGAAAACGAGCCTAAAATGCTTTCTGTGAAGATACTGTTTTTGTGCACTTCATCTCGCACCTTTTGGGGGGATGAAGGCAATTCAGATCCTTGGCTCTCCGCTTCAGTCGGGATGCTTCGCTTCGGAGCTCATTTTGCAAAGCTTCTCCATCAGGGACGCTTCCAGACTCTGACAGAACAGCAGGAGATGGAAGAGGGCTCAACACAGCAGGTACTGGAAAGTTGTCTCGGGTGCAGGTAGTTTGCGTCTCATAACGAATGAGACGAGATTGAAGTTCGGAAAATTCCCCATCTCTTTCTAAAGCTTTTCGGTCATCCAAGCAATACCTAAAATGAGGGAAAGATCATTAAAACACAAGTCTCCAGGACAGCAACAGGCTTTCGCCTTTCAGCTAGCAAACAGCAAGACATTTACAAGCTCTTAACCTCCCTACAATTGTTGGAGGCTGAGTGAACAGCCTACCTCTCCCACAAGATCAGCTGTTCTCCAGTTTGCTACAGGACAGGAAGAAGGCTAAAATATTTGAAGTACAATCTGATTTTTCTTTAACTGTTTGTGGGTAACAGATTAAGTTAATCCTTTGGCTTATTTTCAAAATAATACAGCTGCTAATACTTTTTAAAAGTCTACCAACCTCTGATTTCTCAGCATGGCTGATACAGCACAACGTGAAACACTGACTACTGGTAGGAAGGGCAAGTTTATTTTTGACACAAAGATTAAAAGAGTATAGATGTATTGTAAACTGCCTCACCAAACAACTCGGAACATTGTTTCTTTGAAAGTCATTCCCCACCTGACTAATGAACAAGGTTTCCTTCAAACACTTCAGCTCTCTCTGTATCTGGCTTCTAGCTAAGTCTGATTCAGAGAATGAATGAAATGTTAGTACTTCTGGACACAAAGAAATCTCATGTTGGTAAGTACAACAAACAAGCACATCAGAGAAATCTCCAGCGAAGGGTGTGGCCTTGCCAAGCTCTTCATTTCCTCCTCTTTCTGCAGATGCACAAGGGAAACACAAATGGCCATACAAATGTGGAAGGGCAGGACTGAAAAAATTAAAACCTTTCTCTACTGTCTTTTTACCTGTGAAATTCTAAGGAGTTTCCTAAAATCAGATTTTTGAAGTTCAACTCCAAGAACTGTATTATTACCCAAATATCAGATTTCCTGACAGAGTTTTAAGAATTTTATCTTTCCCTTGTTCTAAGAGTACCAACTATGGAGCCAGATGCCCTGGATGCAAATCTTGTCTCCTCTACTTATGTGAACTTGGCCAAATTACTTAACTTTATCTGTGCTACATTGCCTCATGTATAAAATGATTTATACTTCTTATCTGAAAGAGCCATTGTGAGAATGTAGGTACCTATTAAATATTTAGAATAAGTGCTGGGAACATGTGAGCAAAGCAGTCATGAAATGTATGCTACTAGCACCAACATCGTCAGATTTATCTTCTACCACAACAAATCATATGCTAATAATATGTACCACAAATCAGAATTTAGAGCATTTTAGTATTTTCCCTCTTATATAAAGTGTGATCATCTTACTCAGTAGATAATACATGGCTGAATGAGAACTATCTGAGGAGCTTTTAAGGAATACTACATGCCCAGAGCCTCTAATTTAATTGGTTTAGGGTGAGACCTAATCATGGACATTTTAAAATACCTAGATATTTATAAAGCATAATACTTTAAGAAGCTGAATATATTAAAACAGTACAGCAGTGGTTGACAGTAGGGAGAAAGGTAGAAGATGTAGGTCATGAGATACAATATTGTAGTTATGGGGCCGGCGCCATGGTGCACTAGGTTAATCCTCTGCCTGTGGCGCCGGCATCCCATATGGGTGCCAGTTCTAATCCTGGTTGCTCCTCTTCCAGTCCAACTCTCTGCTGTGGGATGGGAAAGCACTGGAGGATGGCCCAAGTGCTTGGGCCCCTTCACCCGCATGGGAGACCAGGAAGAAGCACTTGGCTCCTGGCTTCAGATCGGCACAGCTCTGGCTGTTGGGGAGTGAACCAATGGAAGGAAGAACTTTCTCTCTCACTGTCTGTAACTCTACCTGTTGAATGAATAAATAAAAAAATCTTTAAAAAAAATTGTAGTTATGTAGGACGAATAAATCTAGAGTTATAATGTACACCATAAGGACTATAGTTAATAACATTGTATTGAATGTTGAAAGTTTGCCAAGAGAGGAGAGTTTGGGTACTTCTACTAAGAAAGAGGTAATTGAAATGATATGTTAACTTACTGGAATACAGAAATCATTTCAAAATGTATGTGTGTATAAACACCATGTTGTATACCTTAAATACACACAATTTTTTTAAAAAATTGCCTGTCTCTCTTAGAGGTAATTGGTCCTGAAAAATCTGTGATCTAACCACTTCAGTTTAACAGCTGAGAAAGTTGAGCACCCAAGTCAGATTACTACTTGACAATTTAGAATATAGAGTAAATTTAAGAACTAGGTATTTTCAGAAAGATTCTAGGTTAAAAAGTGCAGTACCTGATTAGTCTGTACATAGGACATTGTTGAGAGAAAAGATGTACATCTGATTCTAAAGTGAGTATTTTTTCCTACCCTAGGGTTCTGCTTCGAAGACAGATTTTTTTCTTCCATTTTTTTAACATCTCTTGCTGACAGCTGTTCATCTCATCACTCATAAATATGAATTATGTTCACTGCATAGGTTGACTTTAATTTGTTTAAAATGATTAGACTATGCCTTACCATTAAGACAAAAAGTTATAAACTAGAAGGGAAAAAGAAACAGTAGCTGGTATATATTTGCCATTTTGTGAAGTAAATGTTTATTGTGGGATGAATGACTGCAATGCTGTATTTTCTTACAAAACAATTACCAAATGTTTTATGGGTCCTAAGAAAGAAAAAGATCTGTAAGATGATTAAGCTATTTTTGTTTTGTAACTAAGAAACAGACAAAATGCTGTCCATCACACACCAGGGCATTGCCACCGAAGGCAGGAGAAACCACCAAGTCTCCTGAAACAGATGAAAGAAATCTGGAAGCAGGAGAAGCTGGTGTGACAGGACTGTCACAGTATGACAGCAGAATTCAACTTTCTGTTTGTGGAAGAATGGTACAACCAATGGTTTTCTACTTCAGGATAAGGTAGAAAGTGAAGAAACAACAGTGGTTGGCATATTTCATTTTGCCTTGGGAAACACTGATTTGCACCTGAGCAGTGAACATATTTCTTGCAAATATTCCTTTATGTCAGAGAAGAGGAAGCTGTTTGGAAGCTCTCAAGGCCCACAACAATACAGGAATAGAGAACTTTCTTTGCAGTTTCATATTTACATTAAAATTCCTTTTAAAGCTTGTTTCTACTCCATAAGCTATGCTGAACACACAAATAAATGCCCTCATATCATATTCATGTGCTGAAATTGTCTGGGAAAAACATGTTTCTAGATTCATAGACTCCTACAAATGCCCCCAATAAATGAGCATACATTTATTGTTAAAAAGCAATCAACTGAGTCACAGTAGATCTGTGTAAGTGTTCATTTGTTTCTGGAGGTAGATAGCTAGTAGAAAGCAGGACTACTCTTATATACATGTTACAAGGCTCTGATTCATTTTATAATAAAACCCTATGTATATTTAGGCCCATCAGGAAACAGTGCTCAATTTTTAATAAATAATCATAAAGAACATATGCTCTATAAATTCTATAAATTCATGTGTCATTAAAATTTTCTGCAGTAAATGGAAAACAACAAAAATTGTAGGGAGATGAGACAGAACAAACAAATATTTTAATAATTAAAACACGGTGATGTGCTGAATACCTGAGCCAGCAGTTAAAACAGAATTATTATAACTTATTTAAATTAGAGCTTCAATGAGTTTAAGGGCTGCAGGGGTAAAAACGTGGGCACCCCATGGGAATTCTGGTCATGCAGCAAAGACAATGTTACTTCTAGTATATTTGCTCAGCTGTGATCACTTTTTCATCATATAATAACACTATTTACTGCTTTTAACTATCAGATTCAAGTTACATGCAAAAGAGCTAAAGTGCATATATCAGGAAACCCCAAAATTCTTACCAAAATTGGGGAGACACTGTTGTATAGTTGACAAAAGTTCAAACTTTTTTTTTGAAACACAAGAGAAAATAGTAGAAAGCTCAAAAATTGAGAAGGGAAACCAAGTCTGTATTGTTCATATTAGAGCATTCACAATATTTCCTAATACTGACAAAATTATATCCTGTAGAATAAGAGAGTCAACCATCAGGAAAACTTAAAACCATATAATAAAAACGCTGTTTCTGAAAACAGATAATGTTTAAAGTCTAGCTATAAAATCCAAAAGGAGGAAACAAAAATCTGATTAATCACATTTTCATATAGATGCTCCCACTTAAACTTCATTAAGGTAAATTTAAACAAAAACAAATTTTATAATCAATGCACAAAATGGCATATAGCTAAAGATATAAATCATTTAAATAAAAAGGTTTACCTAATTTCAAGACTAAGTGGGAAATATCCCTAACATTTTGATGTTAAACAGAACAATAATCTGCTCAAAAATCTTCTCAAGCCCTTTTGTTATATATCAGAAATAAAAAGGTGGAACAAGTGGCATTTCTCATCTTCTCACAGAAGTTGTCTCTGCATTGCCTATCTGTTCACTTAAATAGCTTAAAACTCTTATCTGAAACACTGGATTCACATTAGCACTTCATACAGGACTTTCAGAAATGATTCATTATTGGATGCTATACTACCTATTGTTCACATCAAAGTCCTCAGATTCCTCAACTTTTTTCCACACAGATGTGGAAGGTTGCTGCATGTATCGATATTTTGTTCCTTGGTTTTATACAGTAGTAGGGTTTGATACAGATATATCACAATTTATCTATTCTCCTATTGATACCTGCCTAGGCTATTTCCAGTTTTAGGCTGCCAATAAACTGTCAAGAACATTTCGGTATAAGTCTTTTTATAGAGACATGCCTTCACTTCTCTTGGGAAACTACCTAGCATTAGAACTGCAGGGACCTGGGGCACAAGTATGTTTATTTTTATAAGGACCTGCCATACTCTTTTCTGAAGAAGACCAATCTCTTTATACTCCTACTAACAATGCATGCAAGTTCTGACTGTTCCACATACCTGCCAATATTTACCTCCCTTTTTAATTTCAGCCGTTTTAGAGCTGCACAGAATCTTTATAGCTGTAATTTATTTAACTAAGTTAGACATTGTTTCCAATGTTTCTCATTTGAAAGAACACAGTAGAAATATCCTTGCAGAATGACATCAGTAATTTTTTCACTAAGCTGAATTAACCAAACAGATATTGCAAATTTTACATAGCCTTTGGGAAATGACAGCCCTCTAAAAATTTATACTCTTATGAGGTGAGTTGTTCATGTTCCCTCACCACTACTGGGTTTTATATTTAAGATTGATTGGCAATTTTATGAGTGCAAAAATGATCTTACTGTTGCTTTTGATTGAGTCTCTCTCTCTCTGTCCCACCCGCTTCTTTTCATTGAAAGGCAGAGTTACAGAGAGAGACAGAGACCTTCCATCTGCTAGTTCATTCCCCATATGGCCACAATGGCCAGAGCTGGACAGATCCCTACTCAGGAGCCAGATGCTGCTTCTGGGTCTCCCATGTGGGTCCAAGGGTCCAAGGGTCCAAGGGTCCAAGTACTTGGGTCATTCTCTGAAGCTTTCCCAAGCACATTAGCAAGGAGCTAGATGGGACGTGGAACAGCCAGGACTCGAACAGGCACCCACGTGGGATGCTGCCAGCTTCATAGGTGGCAGCTTTACCAGCAGGTAAAGTGGCTGACATTTTTTTGCTGTTCGCTCATAAAGAAAAGCAAATTTTCATGTATATGAATCATCTGTGTTTCTTAATAAACAAATGGTTCAAGATTTTGCCACCTCTTCTACAGGGGTATTGTCATATTTATTACAGATTTGTTAAGTGTTCTTTAATTATAAAGGAAGTGTGCCTTCTCATTTATGTTAAAAATAATTTCCCCAAATAAATGCTGAACTATTAATCTTGTTTTTGTTGGCTACTGAATATTTTTACATAAGACAATTCTATTCTCCTTTCCTTTTTTGGTTTCATCTTTTGATAGAAAGAAAAAAAAAAGCCTTTGCTACCCTTAGAACAAATTTCGTTCTATGCTATATCCTTTAATTAATTAATTTATTTGAAGAGGAGCATGATAACTGAAATTATGATAGTATCATAAAATGTTTTCTGGTTGTATGATAAAACATATCTTACCCTTTGGGAGAAAGGTTTCTTACTAGATAAATTATAAAATTATTTAATAAAGAAGTTCAAAATTGAAAAGAATTATACTGAATATTCAATTATTTCAGGAGAACTAAAGCCTTTACAACATGAAATCTTCCCAGAGAAATTCGGCATGTTTCCCATAAAAAAAAATCAGCATTGCTTTTATGTGTCTTGTTTTTACAACTCATTCGACATTTCTAGCTAAGATTATTTCTAATATTTGTGGTTTTATTTGCTATTTTGCATGGATCTTTTTCATTGTGTTTGACAGTGGAAATGGCTGATTCAGGAAAAAGTTACTGCTTTTCACATGTATTTCATCATCTGCCACTTCACAAATTCTACCACTACCAAGAGTTTTCAGGTCTCTTATCTGCCCAAATCTTGGTCTCCTTTTCAATAGCCAAAACTCCTTCAAACTCTTTAGTTTTCCTTATTTTAAGTCATTGACTAGAACATAAACATAAAGAAAACTGGTGTGGGGAGGTGCTGTGGCATAGCGGGTAAGGATGTACCTTGCAACACTGGTGTCCCTACGGGCATTGGTTTGAGTCCTAGTTACTCCACTTCCGATCCAGCTCCTCGCTGTTGGCTTGGGAAAGCAGGCCAAATGCTTGGGCCCTTGCATCCACATGGGAGACCCAGAAGAGGCTTCTGGCTCCTGAGTAGGGATTGGCCCAGCTCCAGGCTTTGAGACCATTTGGGAAGTGAACCAGAGGATGGAAGACCTCCTCTGCCTCTCCCTCTCTGTAACTCTGCTTCACAAATAAATCTTTTAAATAATCAACCCCCACCCAAAAAAAAAAAAACTGGTAGCAGCAGGTATTTTTTCCTTGCACCTGATTTTAATGAGGAGCTTGATTTTATACTTGAAAATAATGACTAAATATTTTCTCTAGTGATGAGTTTTCCATAAATATTCTTTAAATGAACTAAATCCCATTTAAACAAAACAAGGAACCTACACATTCCTAGAATGACTTGCTGCTTGCTCTGCCATTGTTTCTTCAGTTGCATCACCATTCATCCAACACACCCAAACTCTACCCTACAGAAATGCCCATCTCCTTTCTCATCTCCCCTATCTAAGCAGACTCATTTTGGGTTTCCTGGATAGGACTTAGTCACCTTCCTATGTTCATTGTATTGATGGTATCTTAGTCCCTTAACATCTTGCCGGAAATATTTTAATTCAATTTATCAAAAACATTTCTTTCAACAGCACAAATCCACAAAAAAGAAACATTTCTTTTAATACCACATAATCTCAAACATTGAAACAAAAGGTTTATGACCAACTCAGAAATAAAAGTCAATTCCTTTGCTATGTCAACAATGACTTTCATAAAGTGATTTAGTCCATCACAGTATAAACTTATTACAAAATAAGGAGTATTCAAAAATAGCTGTGCTATTTCTTCCTTCTTGAATCTGTACCTCTGTGAAAAATCAGGTCATTTCCTATTCCCGTTTATAGAAGATAAACAAAAATATTTTGTGAAATGAGTCACTGAGGTCTTGAAAATTTATCATAAAATATATATTTTTCCACTTCTACTTCCTGTCCTTATGAAAATGGTAGATGTGCAACTGACCTCAGAAACTGCAGAATCCCTTAAAATTGTATTCAAAATGGTCAACCGAAATATCAAAATGTACCTATAATTAACACTTTGGAAACTGGGACACATTTCATCTAAAAATTTCTAAGCAATTACAATGACCAGAGAACATTAATGTGACCTATGGTATAAGAACACATTTATAATGAAGGACAAACATAATTCTGATCAAAAAAATAATAGCAATAAGGATTATTTAAATGATAAAAAACTGAGGAGTCAAATTTTTCAATAGTGGACAAATTTTTGTGTATGCATTGCTTTGCTTTTTGAAGTTTTTGACATACTTCCCCCCTTTGACTCTCAATTTCTATCATTTATTAGTCTTCCACTCACATGAGAAGTTATACCAACTGCACACAGAAGTATAAAGTGTAAATAAAAACTTACTCAATTCCATGATAATGACATACTGAAGCTTTTTCAAAAGGTAAGATCCGAAGCGTCCGAGGACTAAGCTCTGGTGTCAAAACAAAAGTCTTCTCCCTGAAAAAAAAAAAAAAAAAAAAGTTTACCTAATGGCAAATAAAGTTTCTAGATAAATGCATCTGACTTCCACCACTACAATTGAATTTTGTATGGATAAAAGTTAAGGTAACCCCGAAAGCCTAAGCAGTAGATGAGGCAAAGTTAGGCTTGTGGGTTTTGTCATTTACACTGTACCTCACTTTTAGGAAATTAGGATTTTGTTTATCAAACAGAACTATTCTTGGAAATGGATACATCAAGAATGGAAAATGATGTGTAATGGATACTCAAGAATTTTATTATTCCTAAAACTTGTTTTTCTTAGTAGAATGTACTACCACATTTAGACAAATCCTTTTTGGCAAAGGAATAAGGTCAACTTGAGTCTTTGGTAACAAAACAAGTATTTACTTCCTACTCTAACACATTAAGGGGCCAGATCTTTCTTTGCCTGAAAATGTAGTCATCTTGACTTCACTTTGAGAGTCAGCAACTTAATACATATCAAAGGGCAGACTGCTGAATCCAGTTATCCTTCTCACTTAGGTTTTCACTCAGAAGGTATGTTAGAGCTAATCGTATGTCAAGCTTACACAAAATACTATGCTCAACACCTTCCACACCCAACCTACAGGGGTATGCCAACATCTGGAAAAGATAAAACTCTCTGGGTTCTGATAGCTGCCTTCCTTCTCTGCTTGAATTGGGAATCACTGTTCTGATTCAATGGGCCCTGAATGGACCATGGTCCTGAAACTCAGAACTTGTTAGATGGCAATGAGCAAGAATTTTGCAAGCATTACACAGTGGGCAGAAGAAATATCAATGTAAGTTCTGAACAATTAGACGGGATACGTGGAAAGGTAAGTAAATAGTAGAGTACCAAGAATAAATTTGCCATCATTTTTCTCCTGTGGCGTTAGTAATGAAAACTGCCTTCTGCCACTGAAAATTACTTAGGGTACTATAAGCCTCTGAAATTTTTACAGTAAAATGTAAAACATCTGTCAATTAGTGAATTCTTTAAAACAGACTTTATTTTTTTGGATTAAGTTTTTTAAATTTTATTTAAGTTATACAAGTTTCATATATTTCATACATACAGATTTAGGAACAAAATGGCACTTTCCCCCCAACCTTCTTTCAGATTTCCTTTCTTAATGTTTACAACGATCCATTTTCAGTATACTTAATGATCATATAGTTAACCCTGCTCTAAGTAAAAGAGTTCAACAAATATTATGAAGAGGAAAAACAAAACAAAGAATTGTTCCTCAATAGAAGAGACAAGGGCTATAAACAATCATCAATTCTCAATATGTCTATTTCACTCCAATACATTAAATTTTAGTTACTGTTACCTTGCATCAGGGAAAACAAGAGTTCATATTTTAATTCATCCATTCAAGGCATTTCATGAAAAGTAAAAACAGTACTACAATCACTCCAATATTTTATTGCTCTAACAGTGAATAATAATTTTATAATATACAACTCTAAATATTTTACTACTTTACTTTACCATGCTGTATTCCATTCTCATTTCAATCTCTCTTAATAACTTTATCTTGTTTTGGTTTAATTTCCCTCTTAAGTGGTTCTTTCTAAAAAAAAATTCAAGGCCAGTGCTGTGGCTCAGCAAGCCTCAGCCTGCAGCGCCAGCATCCCATATGGGTACTAGTTCTAATCCTGGCTGCTCCACTTCTGATCCAGCCATCTGCTAATATACCTGGGAAGGCAGCAGAGATGGCCCAAGTCCTTGGACATCTGCACCCAACATGGGAGACCTAGATGAAGCTCCTAGCCCAGACCCAGTCATTGCAGCCATTTTGGCAGTGAACCAGTATATGGAAGATAGATTCTCTCTGTCTGTCTGCCTAACTCTTCCTCTCAAGTAAAAAAAATAAATAAAAGAAACATTTCGATAAATGTGCATTTTGTCAACATATATTATTTCCTCGGTATGCACACAGGAGTCATACCTGTATTTTTTTAATTGGACATAGCATTTTGTGGTTCCTTTAATAAGAACATGTAGGTTCCTGTTTAACTGCCAGGAAAGCTCATCCTTCAACATTAACCTTAACAGAAGACACATTTGATAATGATGCAGTTCTGCACTAACATGAAAGAACCATATCAGATTTTCCTAAATAAATCAATTGGAAACTACATTAAAAAGTAACCATACTTCCCCTACACTGCACCTTGAAAGTCACTCTAGTCAAAGACTACAATCCACACAGATAAATAATTCAGTTTCACAGACCCATCTGACTCTGCCAGTTCCTACTTAATGATTTGAAAGGACTGCAATCCAACAGCTTAAATAGCCGAAAATCTGTATGCTTCTTCACTTTTTTGATTTCCACAAAAAGGGTTATTAATCCTCCAAAGCTATAAGAAAAGGCAAATTACTCCAAAATTATATAATTTTGATGTTATTATGATCATTAAGTCATTAAGTCCCAGAGTTATTAGGACACGAGCATTTCCAAAGTGGCTCTCTCCCTCTTTTTCTAGCAAACATGCACACAAACACAATAATGCTCTAAAAATATTTTTGAGACTTAACTATTGTCAAATAAATCCTTTCCGAATTTCATCTTTAAAATCAATATTTATCACAGTGTAATTCAAAACAAGTTTTGTAAAAGTGATTTAAGTGCTCTACAATTTAAAGTCCTTTGGAAGGTTTTCAAAATAATGGAAAAGCAATTAAAAAAGAAACCGGGGTAATGAGCAAATAATTCAATTCTCATAAGTATTTGGAATCACAATTTTATCAGTAATTTAGTCAGCTTCAGCAGTATCCAGCATTTATTAACTAGTAACTCAGTGGAACTTAGTGGAAGTTGTCTAAAAAGTCAAATTAGTTGTAAATTATTCATGAAGACACTGAGTTTACTTGGTAGTAGTTTAGTTTCGAACGCATTTTTATTGCATCATCTCATTCTTTTCAGTTGAAAGGCCCATGCTTTTTGCTACAATCAGGCATGACTGACAATGATCACGCCAAATTTTCACAAAAGCAAAACAGGAAAGTAACACAGAAAAGACTGTTTCAAAAATTTACAAGTCAAATTCCAACTTTTTCTTTAAAAGATATTGTCCTTTGTATACCAAGTAGAAGCTAAGGTATTCTCTTATAGTCAATATCACAAAACAACTGTAGGTAAGGAGTAAGGCCAACTGTAAAACACTAAGATCAAACCAATGATTTTTGCCTCAGTAGCATACAACATCAATTAACTAAGGAGTGACAATGTTACTTAAAAATGACTTGTAAAAAATTAACTGGAAATCATTTTAAGTTTCTAACTTACCCTTTTTGAATCTGTAAAGGTTGAAGATCTCCCACTGGCAAACCATCAGAAGTAAAGTGTTTCAGCAATTCTTTAGCATCCAACAATGTGCTTGAATCTCGTGGACCCTCTTTGTGACCTAGCAACTGTTCAGCTGAACGGGGCAATGAACTAGTTCTGCAAGATGTTATGCAGATTTATTAAAGGTGCATTCGAATTCACCATCATCAGGAAACGTTGATATGAGCAAACACCAAAAAAAAGCACCAAGATAATTGAATAATTATACTTTTAGGAAAGAAAAGAAAGTAAGATCTTTACAAATCATTTAATTTCAAACTTTTTAATTTGTAGGTCATGATGAAACTTGTCATACCATTTCAATAATTCTACTTAAATAAGATATATTATTTATAAATGATGACATATTATGTATTCTGAATTCTTATATGTTCCAAAACCCCATGATAAAGAAAATTTTAAGGGCAGAAACTCAATGTTGCAATTTTCTGTGAACTTGAAAGATTAAGTACATCCAGGAAATGAGGAAGTAATTGGAATTCTTTCCAAGATCTGTTACAACCATGATTGTGACTTTCTGAATATGCACTGAATCATTATGATACCTGAAATATATGCAGGACTTTATATTTTTCAAACTACTTTACATACAGTGTATTCTTGATCTTCACAAATTTGGTTAAAAAAGATGGAATAGATCATTTCAAAATGAAGTAAACTCATAAATAAGTACTTTGTAAAGTGAAAATCAGTACATCAAACCTAAATACAATCATCATTACTAATTTTTTTTTGACAGGCAGAGTGGACAGTGAGAGAGACAGAGACAGAGAGAAAGGTCTTCCTTTTGCTGTTGGTTCACCCTCCAATGGCCGCTGCGGCAGGCGCACTGTGCTGATCTGAAGTCAGGAGCCAGGTGCTTCTCCTGGTATCCCATGGGGTGCAGGGCCCAAGGACTTGGGCCATCCTCCACTGCCCTCCCCGGCTATAGCAGAGAGCTGGCCTGGAAGAGGCGCAACCAGGACAGAATCTGGCACCCTGACCGGGACTAGAACCCAGTGCGCAGGCACCGCAAGGCGTAGGTTTAGCCTATTGAGCTGCGGCGCAGGCCTCTTACTATTTCTTATATACAGATACTTAGATCCTGGGTGACCCAGCTATTTAAGTGAGAGGCAAGATTAGACTGACTTCAAATTAGGTGCTATTTTTACTTAATGTATAAACCAGAAAAGTTCACAGAAAATTTTAAAAATTGGAGAGAGAGAAATACAGATAGTTTGGCTTTAGGGAACAGTAACAGTTCTATTAAATCACAGGTCCCCAAAGTTCTGCCACAATAGCACAAATGAAAGTTTTCAATGCCTATACAGAAAAATAATTTCCTAACTTTATATAAATTCAACTATTTCATGATCACTTTACTATTCAAGTTAGACATTTTTACTAATCACTACATGATTAAAATATGGGCCACACAGTTTTAAATATATATTTCTATATACTGAGGATCAATAACATAGTAACTGTCCCTTTCCCCTACTGATTTATTTTTAAATAAAAAATATAAATCCAATATAAAGAGTTAAACAATACTCAAATATTTTCTTTGGCCTTAATATTCCAGGAGGGCAGGAATTACATTATGAGTTTAATTTAATTTCTATATTGTTAGTTTCTAATAATGACTCACAAAGGTTTCTTAATGAATATCACTCTCAATCACTTTGGAGGCTAGATGCAATGGGGAAATGTACAATTTGCATTTATATAGAATCCTGAATACAAGGATATCAAAGCAATTTAAAAGTCCTGCTTATGATAAATTATACTCCCAAAATATGTCATAGGTTAAAAAAAAACAGATAATATTTTGCTCAGTGTTTTCAAGCTCTCTAAGTAGTTTTTCATATATTCTCATTAAATTTTTATAACTTCAGACTAGAACCAGAATTGTTATCCCCATCTTAAAGATGATACAATAAACGCACACTACAGGTAACTGAGTATGCCTAAATCCAAATTCTTATCACTTACGAACTCTATAATGACCTTTTATTCTCTAGTAAAATTTGTTTTAACACAATAAATTATGAAAATATGCAACCTAACTTTTACCTCAATTATTTGTGAGCACTTCATCTTTTGAAGTGCTCACAAATATATACTGAACATTCACTTTACAAACATCATTAGGAAGTACCCAAAAGAGTCTGCTATAATTTATAGACCCATAATCACTGTTCAGAATATAGCATATGGGAATGACTTAGGAGCAAGAAGGTGAGAGGAGATAATACATCAACAGAGAGCAAGGTGAAAAGATAGAACATGTTTTATAAAGGAAGTGATAAATAATACAGTCCTTGGGGTTCAAAGCAGGAAGATCACATGGTGTTGCAGTATTTGTAAAAAAGGCTTAAGAGAAAGGTGATATTTGACCTGAATCTTGAATTACAAACAAGCTTCTAGTTTAAGCAGGTATATTACACATAAACATTAAGCTCCCCACTCAAAATGACATTACCATGTTTAAGTACCAAAAATTAGGTTCATAATGAGTTGAGAAAAGGAGGAAAAAACAGTGAGCCAAGAGTTAAATGGATTTCAAAAAGGGATAAATATTAGCAAGTACCTCAAGAAGGACTAGGAGGAAAGTTATCAAAATAAGGTAGAATCTGTCTTCTTCCTTTACTACAACGTAAAGGTGAGCCCAAATTTGGGGTTAGAGAGTGGCAAAGGGCTCAAATCCAGGCAATAAAGTTTAAGAATCATAAAGATGTGCTTAACAGAACAGGTGTTAAGCAAATATCACCTTCCCATAGTCCACCATACTCTCTCGCTTCTACTTCCAAGTTAGAACCAAAGAAACTGCTCTCTAAGGATACAGAACAATGTCCTAGTGTCAGCAGTGATGGCCAGGAAAGAAGCTCCCCTAATGTAGTGCTGGGTGAAGGGCCAAGGCAGCCTGACTGCAGATACCTAATGTATGTCCTGAAATGCCCTAAAGTGAAGCCTGCCAAGTACACATTGCCCTTCCTCTCCCTCTTCCAACATTAATACAGCTGGAATCAGGCAGGGAACAGGGCTACCCGTGTGGAGAGAAAGGACAAATCCACTGCTAATATAAAATCAAGCAGAAGAATAGGAAAAAAAAAATTCGAGGAATTTAAAAAATAGCTAAGCCAAAAATTTTAACAACAAAAAAAAGGAAGCAAAAGTTAAAAAAAAATTCCAGAACAAAGAGCAGAAAAGATGAAGAAAGAGATTAATTAATCAACAAAAACAAAATGAGCAACAAATGAAAAAATGAACAACAACAAAGCAGCGTGTTCAACATTAAACAGGTATTTTAGAGACAGAAGAAAAAGGGAAAATGGAGGAAAAAAATTATTGAAGAAATAATAGGACATTTCTTAGAATAACAAAGTCCTGAAACTAAAGCATCCCAAACCATGGTCACATGCAATTTCAATACATTGAAGGAAAACAGAAAATTCTAAAAGTCTTAGAAACAACAGAATAACTACTAAAGAATAAAAATAAATCTGGCATTAGATTTTGTAAGATGTGAACTGAAAAATATATGGAAATCATATTTTCCTTTACCCTCCCCCTCTCCTCTCCTCCCCTCCCCTCCCCTTTCTCTTCTGCTTTCTCCTCATGATCTCACCAAGTGACTTCCTCTACTGTCATGTATTTAAAAATTCCAAAAATGAATGCAAGTGAATTCAGCTCTCTCTTCTATTTCACTTGGTATTTCCCCTTGGGCAATTCATAGATCAAACTTAGTATTCTTAGAGTAGAATTCTTGAATTTTTCTTTCCATAGCTGAACTAACCCCAACTTTCCACCAGTATTCCATATTTTAAGTGAGACCACCACTCATGATGTTGTTAAAGTTAGAAATCTAAATTACCTTCAATGTCTCCCTTTCCCTGTCCTCCATATCCAATCTCTCACAGGAAGTTTTTTCCTAATTACTACCAAAATACCTTCCAAATTTTTCCCTACCATTACTCTAGTTTGGAACACAACTGTCTCCCTCTCAGGTAGCCTACAGAAAACAGATTTCTCTACTCCTAACCTTTCTCTCCTGCAATCTACTTGCCACAAAAGAGTAAAATTTTGGCCGGCGCTGTGGCTCAACAGGCTAATCCTCCGCCTTGCGGCGCCGGCACACTGGGTTCTAGTCCCGGTCGGGGCACCAGATTCTGTCCCGGTTGCCCCTCTTCCAGGCCAGCCCTCTGCTGTGGCCCGAGAGTGCAGTGGAGGATGGCCCAAGTGCTTGGGCCCTGCACCCCATGGGAGACCAGGAAAAAGCACCTGGCACCTGGCTCCTGCCATCGGATGAGCGCGGTGCACCGGCCGCAGCGCACCGTCCGTGGCAGCCATTGGAGGGTGAACCAACGGCAAAGGAAGACCTTTCTCTCTGTTTCTGTCTCTACTGTCCACTCTGCCTGTCAAAAATAAATAAATAAATAAAAATAAATTAAAAAAAAGAGTAAAATTCTTTTGCAAAACCAAGATCCCATCAGTTTTGGTGTAAAAAACCTTTCGAAAGTTTACCAATGTCCTTTGAATAAAACTCAACGTCTGTATGACCACCTAGTCAGTCCCGTATGACTAAATGGGCTTTACCAATTCATTTATTAGGTTTTAGCTCAAATATAAGAGCTCACCCTGACCATTGACCTCATCTTGGTTACCACTTCCAATCTTTCAATTACCTCTCTTGTTACAAGATAAGATCTAAGAGAAAAGGGGCAATACATAGCTTGTTCTTCCTCATATGCCCAGTGCCTGAAACACAGTTGGTGCTCAATAAATATCTGTTGGCATGCATATGTGAAAAAAGTCATAGCAAGTCCTAAAATGATATCAACAGAAGAGCAAAAAATAGAAATGTGACTTACAATATTTGGGAGGAAGTCAATATAAGAGGGCTAAATTTCTATTTTAACTAATCATCAATAATTCTGTACTGAATCAAAACCAAAAATAAAACCTGCCCCCTAGAATTAGTTAATAGGAAATATATGAACATATGTAAATATAAAATAGGAACAGTTCAAAGTAGCTCAATATTGGGGAGTTCTTCTATTTCATTTCACATGCTCCTGTATTAAGTTTGGCTTACACATTTACATATTTGTGTGTGTTGATGGAAGCTACATCCAGAAATATTTACTGTGATTATGTTCATATGGAAAGTACAACAGGAAGCAGAGGAGGGCAAACAGTTCCCTTTCAACTGATATACTATTCTACTAACTACTTACAGAGAGCATGTATTTCTTTTCAATAAAACAATAGACTACTTGTATCTCATACAAATAGGATTGAAAAAGAGTTCATTTAAAAATACTAAGCAATAGCATCCTTTACTACAGACTCAAATATTACCTCATTTTTTGTTTAGCTTTCTCTAAAGTTTCCAAATTTTGAAGAACATGTCTCTCTGGCCATTCCAGAGGATTGGTTTCAATAAGACTTGAAGAATCAGGTTCTACTGGACTGGCATCTACAAAGAATCACACATAAGAACTAAAAAAATTCAGCATACAGAACTTGCTACATGAAAAAAAATACATATAGACACATATGTGTATAAGCACTAGTTGTTTTACACTTACCACAGCATTTATTAAAGACCTCTCTGATGGCCTGAAGCTTGCTGGAAATGAAAATAAAATATTTCCTCATAGTAAATGCTATGAGCTAGAATTCAGAGAACTGAATGGGCACTATGAGGACTCACATGGAATAAAAGCATAAGTTTATTAGTGAGATTAGTTCAAAATGAAAAAGAGGCAATTCTGGAGAATATATTAGATAAACTGTGTGATTTTCATTCTAAAAACAGGAATGAGCACAAGTAGATTGAAAAGTTGCATATCTTTAGAAAAGATATTGCTTCATTCTCAAAAGTATAATATTAAAATAATAAATAACCTAAAATGATATTATCAGGTAAAGGTTACTTTAGAAATAATTCTCACTTATCTATTAATAAAACATGCCTTAGCATATACATCTTTAAATTATTAACATTGAGTATTATTTTATTTGATGACAATAAAACATTATCTGTCAGGTGTACAGACTTTCCAGTTAATATACTGCAGTGAAAATCAAGATTGTTCATTACACTGGATTCTCAACAAAAAAAATCTAAAGGATAGCTGCTACTCTAATTAGAAATTACTAGCATATCCAAGCTGTTTTAATGCTAGCAAAACTATTAACAGTACTAATATTTGGATTCTAAACTATTGGCTTTTAAAAATGCTTTGAACTATTCCTCAGACATTGTTCTAATAAATTGAAAATCACTGGACTAGCTATTTGACTACCAATGCTGAAAAATATACTCATTTTATATTTGAGTGGGAGGAATCTTACAAAATAATGATTTGCTAATGTTTGTGCTTTTTGTTTTTTCCTTGAGCAACAGAGAGAAAGAGCAGAGAGGTCCATCTGCTGATTTGCTCTGGAAAAGCTCTCAATAGCTAGCGCTAAGCCAGGCCATAGTCAAGAGCCAGGAACTCAATCCAGAACTCTCAGCAGAGTTTAAGGAATTCCACATGAAAGGCAGGGACTCAGCCACTTGAGCTATCACCTGCTGTCTCCCAGGTTCTGCATTAGCTGGAAGTTGGAACAGCCATCCTAACTAGTATCTTAACCATTAGTTTAATGCCTACCTCAGTTGTAGAATTTTAAAACAAAATATAAAATACAAAGGAAAGTTGAAGCAAACTGCAGGTTATTTTCCCTTTACTTACTAAACTATGTAACCATGAATATTTTAAAAATATTTCAATGCTTGTATTGGATTCACCTCACCAAATATAACACTTCCTTATAATTGGAATATGTGGTTCTTCAAAAAGTTCATGGGAGGGGTTCGTGTTTGGTCTAGTGGTTAAAATGCTGTTGAAGATTCCCATATCCCACATCAGAGTACCTGGGTTTGATCCCCAGCTCTAGTTTTTCACCAGTGCAGACCCTGGGAAGCAGCAGCTGATGGCTCAAGTAGCTGAGTCTCTGCCTTTTATGTGGAAGACAGCTTCAGTCTGGGCCAGTCCTGGCCACTGCAAGCATTTGGTGAGTGACCCAATGAATAACAGCTCTGACTGTGTGTCTCTCTACTTCTCTAATAAAAAAAAAAATAAAATGTTCATGGAAAAAATGGAATTAAAGATAAACTTATTTTGGTGCAAAAAATGTTGAAACCCATGAATTGTTTTCTCATAAAATCAATTTCCATAAGTATTTTCTATGAACTTTTTCTGACCCCTCATATTTAATAAAGAATTATTAGTGCACATTAGAAGACTATTTCTAAATGTGTTAAGTAATTATATTATATAAATTATTCAGAAAATTCATTTATGCAGTGTGCTTACTCAACTCTCCCAAATAAAGGAGATCTAGTAATTGTATTGAGTTTATATATCACATTGGACATTGTGAATTCTTTAGCAACTTTGTACCAAGTACATAAAATAGTTAAATTAAGGCATTTTCTACACACTTGTCAATCATGACACATGCTAGCTTTTTACGAAAAATCAAATAACCTCACCAATTTCTAGTAACTCATAATGTGCATGGTTGCAAATAATGGGTCAGCATGAGAAACCTGACTGATACAACTGTTTCTTTGGTTATATAATTTACACATAGATGTATTATTTAAATTGATGTCACAAAAGACATTACAAATTACAAGTTCATTCTCACTAATAATGTTTAAAGATATAGCCTGTCAAATTTCAGTTCAAGGTCTAAAAACCTTCAAGCTTTCATTTGCTCAATAATTACTTTAGGGATAGCCTATTCCTGTGTGCTAGGCACTATGTGAGGCTCTAGGGACACTGGAGAAAGCCAATAGGCACACTTTTATTGTTGTTGTTCAGAAGATACACCATTTAGAGAGAAGACAAATATTTAATAAATAATTGTATCAATAGTATGTAATTTTAAAAGTGGTAACTAACTTGAAGAAAAACTATAGTAACTAAATACAATAGGAAGCAATTTAATTTTAGTAATGTCTGAGAAAGCCTCCTTGAGAAAGTGAAATTAAATTAGGATCTAAAAAAAAAAAAGCTGGGGAATGTGAAAGTGCACATATGAAGTCCCTGAGATGGGAAGGAAACTGTCATGTCCAAGGAATGGAAAGTCTAGTTGTAAGGAAACAGAAATGTGACAATGGGAAGACTAGAAAGAGCACAAGGCCAGGAATCATTAAAGTCTTACAAGCCAGACTGAGAATGATTTGTTCTATGTGCAAGTGGGGATGATGAAAAAGAGCAAATAAGTGATATAATCTGATTAGCACTTTAAGATAAGCATTCTGCAGCTCAGTGTGGGAATAGCATCCAAGAATGTGACTTTGTACAGGTAACTCTAAGACACATTTCCTTATAAATATTATAGCAAGTATTTGAACCCTTCCTACCTCATCTCATATACAAATCCTCTGTTAAGGTTCTCTCTCTCCTTCTGTATGATTTATTTATTTACTTGTGAGAGTGACAGAGAATCAGATCACTTTCCAAATGGCCAAACTGACCAGGGCTGAGCCAGACCAAAGGCAGGAGCCTGAAATGCCATTTGGGCCTGCTTTGTGGGTGGCAGCTGCCCAAACACGTGGGCTATCTACTGCTGCTTTCCCAGGAGTATTAGCAGGGACTTGAACTAGTGTTCTCACTAGGGTTCTGGCATCACAAGCAGCAGCTCAGACTGCTGTACCACAATGCTGGCCCAAGGCAGCTTCTTTTTTGATCTGGATTTGCTTCTTCTTACTTCCATGACTGGGTATGTCATTTCTTCTCCTTTAGAGTCCTACCTTCTATCCATCTATATCTTTTGCATCACTCAAAATCGACATCAAGTCCCTCAGCTCCTAAAAAGCCTTCTGTAACTACTCTATCTTAGTAATATTAGTCTCATATGCCTCCCCTTTAAATTCAATTTTATTTGTTTAAGGTAGCAAATGTATAGCACTCACCTCACACCACGCACCTACCTAAGCAAACGACAGATAACTAATCTAATCTTTACAACAATCTATGCTATTCCTAATCTAAAGATAAAGAAACTAAGGCTCAAAGAGGCCACGAAGTGTTCCCAAATGCACACTGCAAATACACTGTAGCACTGGTATTCAACCTCGCTAGTCTTGCTCCTGGGCCCAGGGGCAGAACCATGAAGCCATATTTTCTCATTTATTGAACACACCTTCGACTTTCAAGTAACCTAAGAAAGTCTCCAGCATCCTGCAGATCCTCTGCACTACAATTTAACTTTAGGTTGGACCATGTACTAATGACAGTGGCAATTCAGTTGACACCTAACACTAATTTGGCATGACTTTTGTTGTGTTTTACATGTATCAACCCAATCTTCAAGTAACCCCAGTAAGAGGGCCATATTATTAATCCCATGTTAAGCATAAGGAAACAGAGGCATACAGAGGTTAAATAAATTGAGCAAAGACATTCAGCCAAGAAGTAACAAAGCTCAGACTTGAACCTCCAGCTCCAAACTCTCTGTACTTAACACAGCACCAAATACTATTTTTATATCAAGCTTTCCAAATAGATCTTAAGCCTGATAAATACCCAGGACCAAGATTTTTACTTCTTTGTGCACCTTCATGGTGTCAAACACAAAAATAAATGTTATTGTTAAGTTGAATCTGTGATCATTTTCTCATTAACCTATGCAATACAAATGATCCTCATGTAATAAACACACACATCTTGTCTTGAACATTTCAAATTCTGTCAGGCAGTTGTGAAACACTTTGTTACATCTTGGAAAGCTTCTCTCTATTCAAATTCACCACAATAGAATCCAAGAAAACATAAAATCAATTAAATATAGGAATGACTTCTTGCTCCTTAAGTGAAGTTTGAGAACTGCTTCTGCTTTAATGAGTGCCAAATGTGAAGCATCATGTGTCCTAGGTAGTTTGACCTCCACTAAACCTGCTGTGTAGATTTTACTTTCCTTCACTATATGAAAACATAGTTTAATAGAAATCACCAATTCTAACAGCTTAGTAAGACTAATTGGAGGGATTACCTTTAAATGCCTCTTCCTGCACTTGAAAACTAATATCCTAAACAGGCTTAATCAAAGATGCTTCAGAAAGTTTGTACTGTTTAAATGATGAGAAGCACAGCTCATGTGCATGTAACATGCAAAGTTACATATATCTATATGTGTATGTGTGTGTGTGTGTGTGTGTGTTGTGTGTGTATCAGCCTTTAATTTCATAAAATGCATTTTGGCTGGACTAAATCTTGTAAGTTTTAATAATAATAACCATTACAGATGCCACACCCCAAAGGTCCCTAAAATTAAAAATAATAAAAAAAACTTACCATGTAACATAGTGGAGGTTTTAATTTTGCCTGTCTGTCCTAAAACTGCTTTAGGAATAACAGCATCAAAATGATCTAAAAAGCGTTCCCTCGTGAGCAGTAACAGACTTTTGAGTTCATCAACAGAAACTGCTTCGGGCTGCTTTGCCAACTTTCTTCTTTCTGAGAGACAATACAATACAATTAACCAGATGACTATGTTTTTAAAGCATTTCTACAGTTTATCTACTTCTCTTTCAAGAAAAACAGTTCCCAAAGCTAAAAAAGTAAATTTCTCCAGGACATCAACATTCCTATGTACTCTTGTTTCTGTTTTAATACCATATGTCGATCGCTTCTCGGCCTTTTGGCTAAGATCAAGTGTAATACCATATGTCGATAATGGCAGAATTTCCAGTTAGATAATCACAAAAAGAATAATTTATTAATACCTAAAGTTCATAAATGGCAAAGGCAAGTTTACAAAAGTTTTCAGAAATATATTTGGAATATTAAAAAGATTTCATGTTGGCATTTGTGTGGAAATACAATGTGTTAGACTTTCTTCTCTGCTCCTGAACCTGAAGCCACAGCAAAAGAATAAAATGGAGGACAAACAAAGACTTTTCCACACGTTCTGGCGGGCAGAAATGATACTGGAGTGGCAGCTGACTTAGAGCAGTGAGGACTGCCGGGGTGCCTGCGAGAGGCAGTACTGAGGAGTCTCACAGGGTGCTGAGGTTCTGGACTTCATGAGAACTGGATGTATAAGAAGCAGTTAGAACTCAAGGTCCCCTTTGTCCCTCCATCCTCTAGTTCTCAGAGCTCGGCAACTCTGGTTTCCTTTTTTTTTTTTTTCTCTTTGTTGCCCATGAATACGAAACTTAAGATACGCGGAATAGTAGTGCTGAGACTGGGGTTAAAACTAAAGGATGAAATAAAAGTCTCTGCACTAAAAGGTCAGATCCCAAGCACTGCCACTGAAGAGCTAGCAGCTATAAAGGCCCCTATGGCAAGATCACGGGAGTCTCTTTGTGAAAAAACTAAACGCCCGCAGAGAAAAGAACTCTGGTTACTGACACCGGGGAGGAGGCGGGAGAGGAACTGACAACCGAAATGTTAAATTGTCACACTACCACTCTCCAGTGAAGCTTGCCAGATATATCAGAGGTAGGCAGATAAAACTTACACTTTAAAACAGGATGGACAGAGATGAAACGTCAGACATTTAAGGGAAGGTGTTCAGGGAAGGGGGCTCTCTCAGACTTTATTAAACAGGTAAGGACTTTGATCCAGTAACATACCAGCTCCCCTCTCCCCTCACCCTTCACAGAGCAGTCATACACTACATTTACTCTGGTAACCCTTCTCTTTCATCTGAGCCAGCCAGTTTTCAGGAAGCATGTTCTCCATAGAGAGGGAAGGGGCCTTCCCCCACAGCACTGGTCTTCAGTTGCCTAGCTCTGACAGCCACTTGGGCTAAGTTCAATTCTGCCTATTGACAGATGAAAAAGCCATCAAGGCCACAGACCTAAACAGCCATATCCACTTCACCCATAACTTGTTTCCATCAGTAAGTTTCTCAGTATGTTTTCTTAATTGGTTCCAACTCTGGCAAAGAGAGAGGGCATTACTGGACTCCACAAAACTAAAAGAAGTCCAATATGAAAAAAAAAATGTCATAATTAATATTCTCATAGAAACAAGAAAAGATATTAGAACAAGTTCAGGATGTTTTGATAAGGAAACAACTAACAAACAAGCAGTTAATTTGCCACTGGGACACCTGCATCCCATTCTAGAATTCCTGGACCAGTCTCCAATTCAGTTTCCTGATAATGCACTTTATGGGAAGGAGAAGGTGATGGCTCAAGTACTGGGGACCCTGCCATCCATGTGAGAGACCTGGATCGAGTTCCGGGTTCCTGACTTCAACCAGGCCAAGCCCAGGTTGTTATAGACATCTGAGGAATGAACCAGCAGATGGAAGATATTTCTTGTTCTTGCTCTCTCTCAAAATGAAAATAAATAATTTTTTTAAAAAAGGAAAAGCAGATGAGAGCTCAGATTTTTGAAATTTCATACAAGGGCTGTAAAATAAAATGGAAAATGCCCTCATAAACTAGAACAAAAAGATAAGAAAATTAGACATTTTGTCTATGAATGTCAATATGTAACAAAAGAACTACAGAAAGAAAAAAGAGAAAGAAGGAAGTTAGGAAAGCAAAAAGTAAAGAAAAATGTTCAGGTTTAAAGATGTGACTCTTCCATTGTAATGGCATATCAGGTGCACAGCTCAATAAATCAGGTAGAGAAATGGTAGGAGGTACACATTCTATGATTCACAGTAAAGCTTCCAGAGAGAAAGGAAAAACAAACCAAACCAAGATCTCTGCAAAGGATAAGAACAGCATGAGATTTATCAATAGGAACACAGCAAAGATGCTCACAGAGGAACAAAGTCTTCAAAATTCTGAGGGTAAACAATTTTCAACCTCAAATTCTATATAAATTGTCAATCAAGTTATTTTCAGACACATAAGAATTCAAACAAACTTGTACTTCCTGAACTTCTACTCAAGAAGCTACTAGAAGATATGCTTCAACAAAACAAGGAGTAATCTAGGAAAAAAGAACAAAAGGTCTAAGATAAAGGAGATATAAAAGGTAAAGAAGAAAAAACCAGGAATTTTGAGGATTTAGCCAGTCTAAGAAGCAGTCAGTCCCAGTTGAGCAAAATACAAAACATTCCCCCAAAAAACTAATAAGAGTGTCAACTGTTAAATCAACAACAGGAGTCACTGTGCACTTACTCCCCATGTAGGATCTCTGTCCTTAATGTGTTGCACTATGTGAATTAACGGTATAACTAGTACTCAAACAGTATTTTATACTTTGTGTTTCTGTGTGGGTGTAAACTGTTGAAATCTTCACTTAGTATATACTAAATAGATCTTCTGTATATAAAGATAATTGAAAATGAATTTTGATGAAGAATGGGATGGGAGAGGAAGTGGGAGATGGGATGGTTGCGGGTGGGGGGGGAGGTTTTGGGGGGAAAAAGCTGCTATAATCCAAAAGTTATACTTTGGAAATTTATAATTATTAAATAAAAGTTAGAAAAGTACTCAAACCAGAAACAAACAAACAAACAAAAAAAAACAAAAAAAAGAAATTAAAAGGCACTGATATGTTTGAACATGCCACGAATGCTAACATTATGGGTGTAGCAGACACGTTGGAGTTTATAGAAAAACGTATTTTGTCTGTATGGAAGAGTAGGCTCATTAAAAATAAGGTGATTTGATCATCATCATCTATCATATGCCTTATTTTATAGTTACAATAATAATGTTAACAATTTCACTGATTTAACCAGAACTCAAGACTTAAGGGGGGTGGGGAGGAAAAGTGAAAACGATGTAGAAACATTAAGTTTTTATAAGCCACAGTTAGATGTTAAGATAATGCCTGAAAGCACTAAATTAAGAAATAGGAGCATGCATACATTATTTAGAAATTAAAGGAAATACCAGAAGAGCCAGCTGGAACAGATAAGGATTGCTGCCTATGGATACAGAGGCTGAAAGATGAGGCATTGGGAGGGTAATCTTTTCCATTTGAACTTTGCCAGCATCATATGGCTTTCAAACTATATCAGTATATTGCTTTGAGAAAAATATTTCATTTTAAAATACTTCAACTAATAACAATTGCTCCCAAAAGAAAAGCTTCTTATAAATTCATAGAAAGTTCAATTGAACATTTACTGAGAACTTACTGCCTGCCACGCATTGTGCTGTGCCCTGCAACACAGAAGATTAAAGTATATTACATTACACTATGTGAGGTCAGTACATAAATAATGCAGGAACAGGCTGAGAAGGAAGCATCTAGCTTCCAGGTTCTACTTTGGAATGCCAGCTTTGTGACACATGCCTCTGTAAAATCCTACCTTACCAGTATGGATACTGGTAGGATCTCCAGATCTGACCTAAAGTAAGTCATACAGGTTTCGGCAGTCAAAATGTTCAGTGACGACTAAATGGTAAATGCAACTTTACTATTGGCAAAATCAGAGTTGTGATATTTTCTGCTTCTATTTCAACTCCTCAGAAAATAAAAAGCTCCACTGTTTTTATTTTCTGCACAATCCGGCATTCATTTTAAAAGGTATCACTTTTTGCTTTCATCTCAAAGATGCATTAACGAGAAATGAGCTTCAGAAACTACAAGCCTCCACATTTTTATTAATGCTAAAAATATACTCAAATCATGAACTTGACTTCTATTTATTAAAACTGTCAATTACATTACAATTTAGAGAAAGGGTAAGAATTCATATTGACCTTGAAGACTGAAAAATAGAAAAAACAGATGAGATTTAATAGAGTTAGGAACAGGGTAATTTATATAGTAAAGAATAACCTTCAGACAAATAAATTTGATTACAAGTGAAAAATAAATATTTGGGAGAAAAATATTAAAGTAGAAAAAGAATGTTACATTCCTGAAAAAGCTACCAATAACTAAAGATTCTTTAAAGAGAAAAGTAAAAATATCTACAGGTATCAGCAGACTGAGCATCAGCCAAGTTTGCACTGGGTTCTATAATTATTTAAAAGGGTATCTAGAGGGGCTGGTGCTGTAGCATAGCGAGTGAAGCCATCCCAAATGGGCGCTGGCTCCATTTCCGATCCAGCTCTGCTATGGCCTGGGAAAGCAGTAGAAGATGGCCGAAGTCCTTGGGCCCCCTGCACCTGTGTGGGAGACCTGGAAAAAGCTTCTGGCTCCTGCCTCTGGATCAGCACAGCTCTGGCCATAGCGGCTGATTGGGAGGTGAACCAGCAGATAGAAGACCTCTCTCTCTGCCTCTCTGCCTCTCCTTCTCTCTCTGTGTAGATATGACTTTGAGGTAAAATAAATTAATCTTTTTTTTTTTTTTTTTTTAAAAAGGGGGTATCTAGAGCCCAGAGTTGTGATTGCAATACTGGAGAAAAATGACAAGACTGCTCTTCTGATATTTATGTTGCATCGCACTAAACAGACTTTTCTTTAAATAAAAATGGTTTGGCATTAAGCTTTTTCTTGGAAAATCAGTGAAACAAGATAGTTATCATTCCAAATATAAAAAGTAACAAAAAGCATATAAGTATAAATTACATAGTTATAAATATAATCCTTCTAATAAAATGGCACTAGGTATAATTTGTAAAATAAATTACAATTAATGATAATGTTAACTTCTAACAGATTTTATTTATTTTCTTGTTATTTCAAAGTACCTCAACAGTGTCATAAATAAGTACATTTCTGTGCAAACTTTTCTACAGTTTTTTTAATTCAGTACTAGTGAGAGAAAAAGACAGTAATGTTTACTTCGTGGGTTGCTCCTAATTTTAAACAAGTCTTTTTGAAAAAGTTTTATTTTTCTGCAAGGAGTGCAATCTTTCTATCAAGGTTGAATCATTGATTTTTTTTTAACAAAGAAAGCTGTCTCATTACATTTTTATTTTTTGTCATTTACAAATGAACTAACTATATTTAAATACTTTTAAAGACTTTTGTGACATTTCACTTATTTGAATATCAGTGAAGTAGACACTGCATATGCTTACAACAGTAACTTTTACTGTCATCTTCAGCTGCCTTTCTGAGATAAAAGAATTCAAAACAGATGATTCTTTGTTCTCAAATTTTTAATCTAGTTTTCACTCTCTGGGTAGAGAAGAGAAGCATTTTCATTACAAAAAGATTAACTAGATCATTAATCTGAATCAAGATTCGATGTTTAAAATTGCCAATTAGTCATTTCACAGATACTCCCAGAACCGGTGTTTCTAGCGGCTACGTCCTAAGGCTTTCTTCAGTCTCAGGATCCATTCCTGTCCTGTGCCCAGTGCTGTCAACTGCATATGTTCTTATGTCCTTATAACTGCATACATTCTTATCAGCCTTGTGCCTCCCTCATGTCCTCCTGATGCTGTAGAATTTCACCTACACCTCTAGGCAGCAACCTAATTATAGCTGCCAGTATTTCCCTTCCCACCCAACCAGGAGGGCTGGCCCTACTGCAGTTATCTCTTCTTTCCCAAGGAGAGATGCATCAGCTTTGGAGAGCTCCCTGCTCTTCCACTCTGACAGTTTTTCTGGCTAGAAGGGTGAAGAGGAACAAGCAGAGATGTTGAAGGGACTGATTATGAAAAGCTGCAGGAGCCTTATGGCAAATTGGGACTCAAGAGATCTTTAGCAGGGACAGAACAAGAAGTGAATAATACTGATTTGAAATAAACATTTTACATGCATAAAAGTACTGGTATTTTTGTATATTTTCTCTTGATTTCAGCATGTACTACCTTTTATTGAAACAGATTTGCCTTTGTAATTATACTTTCCTTGAAAGAACATCATTTTCTCATTGGAAAAAAAAGCAATACTGGAGGAGTTCAAGAACACACAATATAGGGCTGGCATTGTGTAACAGATTAAGCCGCTACCTGTTATGCTGGCATCCCATAATAGGTGCCAGTTCCAATTCCCGGCTACTCCACTTCAATTCAGCTCTCTGCTAATGTGCCAAGGAAAGCGGCCAAAGATGGCCCAGATGCTTGGTCCCTTGGCACCCACGTGGGAGACCCAAGGTGAAGCTCCTGGCTCCTGAAGACTCCTGGAGACCTGATGAAGCTCCAGCTCCAGCCATTACGGCCATCAGGGGAGTGAACCAGTGGATGAAAGATCTCTCTGTCTCTTCCTCTCTCTCTGTAACTTTGACTTTCAAATAAATAAAATACAAATACTACATGGCTTTACACAAGTGAAAAAAGTTTGAGATCCTAACATGAATAATTGAGATGAAGTATTCTAAAATTATCTTCTATTGAATAAAATAGGTTACTGAATTTAAGATATTTTAAATGTTTTTAAACAAAAGAATGATATAGCTTTTATATAATTCAATATTTTTCTTCTGTATGCAACTAACCAATTTGTTGGCAATTACATATCAATGACTTATAATCAGTTCATATTAGGCAATAATGAATGCATAGTATTTAAAAATTTAGGAATAATAAGCAAGTTAACAGTAATAAAAGCACTCTTAAATTATGACTTTTAATAGAACTTTAATGTCCTAAATAAAAGTCCATAAAGTCAGTTGCCTTCAGTATGTGAAATATGACTATTGCTGATGATCATGATCAAAATTTAAGAATCAATGCTCAGGTTAACGTATTAATTTCTCTGAACTTTCATCTTCTTCTATTTGCAGTCTATCTTCCTGCTACCAAAAATATAAAGAGAAAATTTATAAGACTGATATTAATCAAAATAATAAAATATATATTTTTCCTAACACAGTTTATAATAAATGCTGAAACACAAAATTTGCCTGGCAAAATATTTTTACAAATGTTAACAGTGATGTACAAATAAATAGGAATCTTCTGAATCCAGCAAAAATAAAATTGCATACCTCTCCTACTCTATATCACCTCTATCAAGAACACTTCTATATATAGTGTCATACCTAAAAGCATATAAGACAAAGTCAAGTCAACATTCGTACACTATGATTAAATGCACAAATTGCTACTTACTCAGGCATTCTTTCAAAGCCAAAACTTGAATATTAGCTAACTGCTTCTCTCTCAGTACAATCTGCTCCCCAGAAAAATGTGGAAGTGGTAATAAATCAAAAGGAAAGTCTGAGAAATAGAAAAAAAAAAAACAACATTAAAGATGTCCTATACCAAAATTCACTATTCAGTACCTACGAAACGTGCTATGACATGATTTCAAAAAGTCAATTACTCACCAATCTTGACCTTGTGGATTTCAAAGTAACAAGCAGAAGAAAATAAGCATACTAAATTACTTTGCATTTTAAACTTTGACTTGACTTTTAAATTGTAGGAATTTAAGTATCAAAAATGCAGATGGATATGGCAGCTAGTCTCTACAGATAGCACCTCTACCCACAGTGATTCATTTGCCCTATTATACCTCCTTGTACAGTCCTTTCCACAATGAATCAAGGCTAGCCATGTGTGCTAGATGGTCTTAGGATGGCTCTGGTTGACCTACTCACTTCTCCTTATAAGGCTCACAATAATTGCAGAATGTGCTGGAAATTTACCATTTTGAGATAGGGAGGAACTGCCTAGAATAGTTACGGCTTTGTTCCTGACCCTCCTAGCGGATATAACATCGGAGATAGGGAACTGCTTGGGACAGCCTGGAATTTGCTCATCTCTCCCCCAAAAGCAGATGTCCTTCAAAGCTTTGCCCAGTGAATCACAGGGTTCCTGAAGGGCACATGTAGTCAAAGCCTCATCTGCCCTGGGAAGCCTTCTTGAGCCTCGAGTATCCACCTCAATACGGATCCTACCTTCTTCTGTCCTTTGCTTCCTTTCGGTAAGTCATAAATCCATTCTGTGTAACTTGTGGATGAATATGTTCTGACTCAGTAAACTGGTAACACCAGGGCATGGGAGACCTAAAGAGTAGCTCAAGTGCAGTGGGCAGAAGTATCTGGATTCCTCTTCTCAGTGGCTGGCCTAGTGATCTTTACTATTCTCCATGTTGTAGGCATGGCCATTCGTGAGACTGCTTCACACTAAGTGGCCAATAATGTATGTAAAAGTGACACAGGATGATTCTAGGCTAGACTCTTGTGGCTTCTTCAAACAACTGCTTTAAGAGAAATACGAAACATGTAAGAAATCAGAATATCCTGAGACCACAATGCTGTGAAGAAACCCATGCTGACACGAGAAAATCAGCCCTCATCTCTTCAAGTCATCCTGGCCCAGACACCAAACATCGGGGTGAGGAAGCCATCTTAGACACCAAGCCCTGCAGAGTGTTCAAATCACTGGAGCCCCAGATATAAGTGACCATAATCACATATGAGAGCTCAAAACAGAAACACTGGCTGAATCCACTCAACTCAGAGTCATGAGAGGGAACAACAAATTGTTTATAAGCTATACTTGGGGTAGTCTGTCATGCAGCAGTGTATAACAAAGATTAGGGAGAAAAGTAAAGATGGGCAGTGAAACAGAACCAGAGGCCTGAAAGTAAATGAAAAATAGATTACAGAAAAATATTATGCGTCTATAGCAGAAAACACTAAAAACTTCATATTTTGAATTGAATGTTGATCTACTAAATATTTCTAGGTACAAATTAAGTGAATTAATTCTCTGCACTTTTAATTGTAAAAATGTGTTATGTTTAAAATGAAAAGTAATTTAATGAAAGAAATGGAGTTTGGGGGAAGTAATTATATTAAATGCCTAATATTTCTACTTAAAACCACATAAAAGTTAACTATGTTTACAAACAAATGTAAAAATATTTTTCTGTCCAATATTAACACTTACTCAGTTTGGCTTCTTCTGTCTCAGTCTGCATCTTCCCATGAATTAAGCTTAGTGTAAATGAGCCACTGATCTGGCTGGCTGAGTGAATCAAAGTGGCTTTACATCTTCTATTGCCATTACCTTGTACCAAGAGATAATAGCTAGAAAACTCCCCTTTCACTTCAACATCTGGAACTAAAGAAAAACAATTATCCTTAAATATGAAAATTCAGCACACAACATAGCAGAACCATACATTGACTCACAGGATATAATAAAGTTTGTATGTTACTTTAAAGCAAGCCATTTCAGAGTTAATGATAGTCCACTGCATTGAGAGAACTGCTAAAGCAAAGAGTCATAACCAAAACAATATTCACAAAGCATCAATCTTTTTTTTTTTTTTTTAATTAAAACTGTGTATTCAGGGTTGGCACTGTGGCGTATCAGGTTAAGCCGACACCTGTGATGCAAGCATACCATATGGACACTGGTTCAAGTTTTGGCTGCTCCACTTCCAATGCAGCTTACTGCTAACATGCCTGGGAAAGCAGTGGGAGATGGCCTAAGTCCTTGGACACTTGCACCTATGTGGCAGACGTGGATGAAGCTCCTGGTTCCTAGCTTCAGATTGGCCCAGCCTGGGCCTTTGGGGCCAACTGTGGCGTGACTGAAGATCTCTCCATCTCTCTCTCTGTGTATCTCTCCCTCTCTGTAACTCTGCCTTTCAAATAAAATAAATTTTTTAAGTGTATTCATCCATTAACTTTTGATGTGGCTTACTAGAGTTTCACAGTATCTTTCTTACATAACCTCACTCATAATATACTACTATTTCCAGCTCTGTTCCTTTATAGCATAATAAACAGACTCCTGCAAGCACATGCAACTCAACAGCTGAGAGCAGAAGTGTATAGATAAAGAGTAGCTTTTTCTTGCAGTGGGCATCTATGATGTACTTTACAGAGGGAATAAGGGGCATTCATTAATCTGGCATGTCAGTTATATGAAGGTCAGTTAGGACAGCTTCCAACATACTTTAAAAATAGAAGTGGAGCCTTTTTGTTGAAGATGCTGTGGTAGACATAAGCATTTATTTTCACTATATCCTGAAATTTCACTAAATGAAAAAAGATTTTTAAAACAGGATTTACTACAATGATTAATATTTGGAGAAAACAGCAACCAATATTTTGAAATCATGAAAGCATACGAACAATTGGTAACACAGCTCAATCTCTCAGTTGCTGTGAAAGCTGAGAAAAACAGTGGAGAAAGCCCAGAAGAATTAAATTTTATATCGTAAGCACCCCCAAAGGGCTCTGGAATAGTGTCTGTAGATAGCACTGGAAGTGAAATGAAGTAACAATAGGAAAGTTGGGTTGAGAAGCAGTTAGACCCCCTGATACCTCTTTATATTATGCAGGCAAATGATTATCTTTCCCTAGCCACGAAAATTAGAGGTTTATTCTTGGGAGAAAGCAAGACAAGGTGTTCTGGCCTGGGAGACAGAAGATAGAGTAGGAAGTTAGGGTTCTGATTGTTAATCTAAGTCAGAGATGGGAACCATTTTTTGTGCTAAGAGCCATTTGGATACTTACAACATCATTTGTGGGTCATATAAAATTATCAGCTTAAAAGTTAGCCTGCTCTAGACTTACTGAATTTCTGTTCTGCCTGTGATTGCCTTGGCAAAGCCATAACAAAAGACACAGGCCCCATGTGATCCGCAGGCTGGATGTTCCCTATCCCTGATCTAAGTGAGTGCTTACATATTGTGTATCATGGCCCCTTAACGTTCCTTCTCCTAGGTAACTTCCAGGATTTTGGAAACCAGATAGCAGAACTGGGCCTTCTCTTAAGACACACGGCCACTACTAGAGGAAAGACTAAAGAATCTCAACATTGTGACTATGTGGGGAGGAAAGTGAGGGAGGATGTAGGGGGTAGTTATCTAATGTAATATCCTAGTGAGATCAGTCTAAAGTGAAGAACACAGTCAGTAAGCTTTTTTTTTTTTTTTTTTTTTTGGACAGGAAGAGTGGACGGTGAGAGAGAGACAGAGACAAAGTTCATCCTTTTCTGTTGGTTCACCCCCCAATGGCTGCTGCAGCCAGCACACCGCGCTGATCCGAAGCCAGGAGCCAGGTGCTTCTCCTGGTCTCCCATGCGGGGGCAGGGCCCAAGCACTTGGGCCATCCTCCACTGCACTCCCGGGCCACAGCAGAGAGATGGACTGGAAGAGGGGTAACCAGGACAGAACTGGTGCCCCAACCAGGACTAGAGCCCTGTGTGCCGGTGCCACAGGTGGAGAATTAGCCTATTGAGCCGTGGCACCAGCCAATAGTCAGTAAGCTTTAATCACGTACTTACACTACCAAACTTTCCAACCAGTTTTCTAATACTCTATCAAATGTGCACAGCTATCCAAAAATTATTTGACCTCAAAGAAAGTTTCCCATATGAAAATCAGAGACCAAAATAAATATGAAAAGCAACTTGTAGCCTTGTTTTAATTGGCTTATAGATAAAAGATTGCTCATAAATTTAAACTGCTAAAATTAGTCAAAGATATATTTTGATTCATATGACCTGAATCTCTGTATCAGATGTTTTAAATCTGTTGGTAGAAAGAAACTAAAAACGTTTTTATATGTTAGTTCTTGAGTTCGCTGGTTAAACAAGCAGCTACACCATGTTAGATGTTAAAGAGTTGTTTCCAAATATGTGCACTCTTGCCTTGAAATTTGTAAAAGGCATTGGATCTTCCGGTAAATGTTTTCCTAAGTTGTTATTTCATGGTTGAAATTGCTTGCTAAGTTTTCATTCAATATTGCTATTGTCAATAAGCAAACTGGGACTTGCTCCCTCATTTCTCTATTCTCTTCAAGGTGGGAAACTGACTCTATACTGAAGGACTCTCCAAGGTGCACAATTTGATTTTTAGATCTTATAAAAGGGATGGCTAATATTTTTCTGTAATAGCATGGCCAAAATGAGAGCTTAAATTATAATTTCAAAGCTAGATTTACTTTGTCATCGGCACAGTAAACAGGCAAAACCTCCCTTTCAGACCAAAGAGAAAGTTTTAAAGTGAGGACACAACTTTCCTCATGGGTATTGTCTATCTCACCAAAAAAAAACCACTATCAGAACATGCCTGTGACTACAGACTTCTAGTATAGGCCACAAAGATTAGAGACGGGACTTGAGCACCCCCTTAATTTGCATCCTCTGGTCTGCTTTTAAAAACCCAGGAGGAAAAGCTAAGCACAGAAGCAATATGAAGATAGGTGGCAGGCCTGTTAAAGGCTTCTCTATACAGTGATCTGCCATCAAGGAAGACCCAACAGGCCAGTCCGTTGCGTTGCTTTTCAATGTAGAAAGCCCAGGCTTTCTACTTATGAAGCCCAGGCTTTCAGCTTATGAAGAGCCCTGGCAGCTCTGCCAGCCAAGAGTTTGAATCACTGGAAACAGAACTGCCCTGGAGTCGAAGGACTCCCAGGTCAGAGCCACAGACCTTGCTGGCTGTAAGCAAAAAGCCCTTCACTTGGCCCAACTTCTAAAGTAACCACCACTGCTAAGGGGATGGCCAAGTAACATTGCAGACAGCACTGTGAACTTCCTGTCGGAAACCCGCCTTCACCTGGCCAGCTCTCCTCCCAGCCTAGCTAGGTAATGGAGGTCAATAGGATGCCTTCCCCAAGGAGGTTCACATCCCATGTGAAGAGATAGATGGGTCTGGACCTCATAACTGATAAGGCCTTAAAGCTCACCTGTCAAGTTCTACTTGCCTCTGTCAGGTTCTACTTGCCTCTCATTCGGAAAACTTATCCGTGTTTAGGCTGCAGATTTCTTAGGTCCTCCAATGATGACTCTGTCCTTTCTTCTGGACTCTACCTAACACACCTGGGGCCTCACTCCTTTGTAATCCTAGCCTCTACTTTAACACCAATGGCTCTACTTCCAACCTGTGTGTATTGATGGTCCTCTCCTCCACTTATTGTTGTATGACTGTTCAGAATTTCTCTACAGAAAAACTCCTCTAACCACAAAAGATGAGTGGTCTTTCTCCCAGTCTTGGTTAAGATCAGCTTTAAACTATGTCCATCAAATAGTCTTCACAAGGGTCCAGAGGAGTCCCACTCCCCCATTTCCTCTCCTGTATAAATCCTCTCATTACTTGGTTAATGTCAATCTTAGGATTATTGGTTGCTAATCTCACCCTGTCTTTATACAACCGTGTTTAGTGTTTACAGGAGTTGATAATGGAACAAACCAAGGCCTTCACCAACCAGGTGGTCAACCAAATGCTGCTAGAGGAATATACTCAGTTCCCCACCCAGGAGACAGAGGCTTGAGACATCGCCCCACGCCAGCAGGGAGTACCTCGTCGCCCCATGTCAGCAGGTAGTAGCTCTAGACAGGTCATCATCCCTCTACCCTTCCTGGATTTTAGGGCTAATGTAATCCCATACAACAACTATTAAAAACAAACAAACAAACAAAAAACAGGGGGAATGTTAGTAAAATGGTGCAGTCTTATCCATGACACAATCTACACCCCAGACACCATCCTAGGCTCTAGCCTCCACTGCCATGGCTGGAAGCCAGATGACCACATGGCTCAACCACAGGTGTCAGCTCCACCCCCTACCTAATGGGATTTGCTGCTTCTACCTTCCTGCCTGGCCCCCTGCAGTTTTAAGAGGACCCGTTCCTGAACACGTGGCTCTCTTTCTCTCCATCTCCTGCTCTCTCTCCCTCTCTCTCGCTTGCTCTTTCTCTTGCTCTCTCTCTTATGCTCTCCTCCCTCTTTTCCTTCTTTGCTCCTTCCCTCCAGTCTGTCCAGTTTCCCCCAATAAATTCTTTCCCTAAAAAAAAAAAAAAAAAAAGGAACTTGTATGAAAACAAAGAAAATGAAGAAAATGTAGCAAATGGTAATTTTAAAAGCAAATTACAAACATGGCCAGCACCATGGTGCAGTAGGTTAATCCTCTGCCTGCAGCGCCAGCATCCCATAAGGGCACCAGTTCTGGTCCCAGCTGCTCCACTTCCAATCCAGTTCTCTGCTATGGCCTGGGAAAGCAGTAGAGAATGACCCAAGTGCTTGGGTCCCTGCACCCACATGGAAGACTGGGAGGAAGTACCTGGCTCCTGGCTTTGGATTGGAAGGAAGTCCTTTCTCTCTGTCTCCCTCTCACTGTCTGTAAATCTACCTCTCAAATAAATAAAATCTTTAAAAAAAAAAAAAAATACAGATCAAAAAACGCAGAACAGGAACATCAAGTAGATTTCCATAACATTCCAGGCAGAAAAATCCCGATTTCTTACAAGTACTCAATAATGAGAATGCCACTAATCTAAACAATAGCAATAAAAGCTGGGAGACAGAAATGTCTACAAAGTGCTAAAAGAAAAGTGCTCTCCAACCTAGAATGTTGTAAGAAAGCATGAGTAGAATAAAAACATTTCTAGGCATAGAGGGTCTCAAAAAGTTTACATTTATGCTTCCACAGAAAAACTTTAGTGAATGTGGTCCACCAAAATGGGAAAGTATATGCAAATATGGAAAGATAAAGCTCACAATGAACCAACAAAGGGCAAAAAAATCTTCATAACGATGAAATGATAAGTCTTGGAGCCAAAAGCTATGGAACACATCTGGAAAGTAAAACAACCAATCCCTTGGACCAAATAAAGGTCTGGGAGAGATTTCCTACATATATATGATTGACAGAATAGTATGTAGCATGGCTCCAATTATGAGAACTGGTTACATAACCATAATAATGAAAACAACGAATGTTAACCTAAAATTACTATAGTCCATTCTTAAAGGACAGAAAAATAAAAATAATGTACGTCAACAGAAAATATACTACACTTTTAAAAGATCAACAATATAAGAAACGGGCAAAGGACCTCAATAGACAGTGCTCAAAAGAAGAAACACAAATGGTCAACAAATATATGAAAAAAATGCTCAACAGCACTAGCTATCAGGAAAATGTAAATCAAACATAAATGAAGGCTGGCCGCCACGGCTCACTAGGCTAATCCGCCTGCGGCTCTGGCACCCCGGGTTCTAGTCCCGGTTGGGGCACCGGTTCTATCCCGGTTGCTCCTCTTCCAGTCCAGTTCTCTGCTGTGGCCCAGGAGTGCAGTGGAGGATGGTCCAAGTCCTTGGGCCCTGCCCCCGCATGGGAGACCAGGAGGAAGCACCTGGCTCCTGGCTTCGGATGGGCACAGCGTGCTGGCCGTAGCAGCCACTTGGGGGGGATGAACCAACGGAGAGTTCTGTCTCTCTTTCACTGTCAACCAAGGTGTTCAACATAAGATGAATAAAGAAAATGTGGTATTTACAATGGAATATTATCCAGCTATAAAAAACAATGAAATTCTACCACTTGCATTAAAATAGGTACAACTGGAGGGCATCCTGTTGAGTGAAATAAGGCAGACACAGAAAGACAAATACCACATGTTCTCCATTGTATGTGGGGGCTTAGATTTAAAAAAAACAAAAAGGAAAACAAATCAAAAAGCAAAAAAGAGAGAAAGAAATTCCTGTATGTATCAGCACTGCTGCAAATACAGTTTTATAAAACTTTGTTTTATACAATTATCAAACTAATGGTTAAGAATGTTACACTACTATAATTTTAATTTACTGTGATTACTGTAAAATATATTGTATAAAAGCGAAATGGTCATTTTTCCAATCAATTATTGCTTAGAGCTGATGTCTATATTCCCACTAACTAAGGGTCTTTTTGCTTTTTACTTGTTAAACGTCTTATCTGGTAAAGCACTAAGTCTTTTTACTGTAATGTAAATTTAAAATATATCATCTCAAAAACTAAAGGAAGAGGAAAGAAGGGTGGGAGGCAAGGAGGGAGGAAGGGAATATTATTATATTCTTAGAATTTTATGTATGAACTATGTTAAATCTGTTAAAAACTAAGAATTTTTAAAACTATTAAAAAGTTATCTCAAAAATAAAGTTAAAAAGAATACTAGCACACAGAAAAAAAATTTAATTAAAAACAATAGAAATCCACAATCTGGGAAATACAAACAATTGATACTTTTGGATTTGAAAACAGTTGCTTCTGGAGAAAAAAATGAAAAGGGAAATGAAATATCTTCAGACTTGTATGCCCATCAATACAATCTAACTTTAAAACATTTCATCCCCCCGAAAGAGAATCCCCATACTCAACAGCAGAGTGACTGTGGTAGGGGTGTTCCCAGAATGAAGAAAAGAACAAAGACAAAGCAATGTGGCCTAGTCAGTATCAGTGTACACGCCTCATACATAGCCCTGTAGCAGCCCTGTGGCCTTAGAGTACCCAATCAGAATGCATGCAACCACATAAGGGGGACAAAGGGACTAAAATTATAAAAGGGAACTAGCCAAAGGTTATATAAGGCAATGCTCTGCCGTGTGCAGGCCTTGTCATCTGCATGGAATCTGCTGAGCCAGCGCCTGCAGGAATAAACACTGCTTCCTGCTACAAGCCTCGGTGTCCCACCACTTGGTTCACGAATCCCGCTACATGACTGCTTACTTCACTAATCTCATAACCTATTAAAATGTAACATCTTGGGCCGGCCCTGTGGCATAGAGAGTAAAGCCGCTGCCTACAGTGCTGGCATCCCATGTGGAAGCCGGTTCCAGACCTGGCTGCTCCATTTCCAATCCAGCTCTCTGCTATGTCCTGGGAAAGCGGTAGAAGATGGCCCAAGTCCTTGGGCCCCTGCACCCACATGGAAAGACCCAGAGGAAGTTCCTGGCTCCTGGGTTTGGACTGGCACAGCTCCGTTGAGGCCAGTTAGTGAACCAGCAGATGGAAGACCTCCCTCCCTCTGTCCCTCCTCACCCCCCGCCTCTACTTCTCTGTGTAGCTCTGACTTTCGAACAAATAAATCTTTAAAAGAAAAATAACAACTTTGCTAAAATATTATGCATGTGTCACTTTGATTAAAAGAAACTTTGATTAAAAGATTAGATGTAAGAAATAGGTATTCATTATTTACTCATAAGCAATATAGTAAAGGATAAAAATTACAGAAATAACAGAATAGCACTGACTACCACAAAAGCATTAATATTTAGATATGATTATATTTCTATACTTTATATTTACATAAAAAGTTATGGCTAATAACAAAGCCCAAACTGATGCTAACGGGGGAGCATGGAAATAGAGTTAAAGGGCACTCAGAAACAGATGCTCAAGGTGTTGTGATACTAGGATATCGGGGTCAGTCAAGGAATGCTATGTGAAGAACCAGAAAAAGGATGGAAGCGTGAGGAAGAGAGTGAAATGTAACAACGAAGAATAAACTAATATCAGCACTATAAATGCTTCTCTGCCGAGAGGACTACTACATCATGTTCAGCCTCACAGCCCCAGAAGCTGTGGCACATGGTGCATGGTAGGTGTGAAGTAAATGTTGACCGATTCATGAAGAGAGAAACAAATGACTCAAGTTGTCATGTGGTCTGAACATTAATTATGCAGGTTTCCTTGGAATATCAATAGAAGAAAAATAATAGTGGGGCCAGCACTTTGGCATAGTGGGTAAACCAGCCACCTGTAGTGTGGCATCCCATGTGGGCGCCCTATCGAGTCCCAGCTGCTCCACTTCCTATCCAGCTCCCTGCTATGGTCTGGGAAAGCAGTAGAAGACAGCCCAAGTGCTGCGCCCCTGCACCCACATGGGAGGCCAGGAGGAAGCTCCTAGATCCTGGCTTTGGATCAGTGCAGATCAGGCTGTTGCAGCCATCTGGGGAGTGAATTAGAAGATGCAAGACTTTCTCTCTTGCTCTCTGTAACTCTTTCAAATAAATGAATAAATTTTTTTAAAAAAATTAAAAATAGTGATGATATAAAACTAAACAATGTTAATGATGTAAAAGATCTTGGGCCGGCGCCGTGGCTCAACAGGCTAATCCTCCGCCTTGCGGCACCGGCACACCAGGTTCTAGTCCCGGTTGGGACGCCGGATTCTGTCCCGGTTGCCCCTCTTCCAGGCCAGCCCTCTGCTGTGGCCCGGGAGTGCAGTGGAGGATGGCCCAAGTGCTTGGGCCCTGCACCCCATGGGAGACCAGGAAAAGCACCTGGCACCTGGCTCCTGCCATCGGATGAGCGCGGTGCGCCGGTCGCAGCGCGCCGGCCTCGGCGGCCATTGGAGGGTGAACCAACAGCAAAGGAAGACCTTTCTCTCAGTCTCTCTCTCACTGTCCCCTCTGCCTGTCAAATAAATAAATAAATAAATAAAAGATCTCCACAAGAAGCCACTTGAAAATTCTGCAAATAACTAAAGACAACCGAGAGGATCGACCCTGCTCCAACCTCAGGGAATGTTTAATACCAGCATGACTCTTCCCCTAACACCCATGAATTTGTCTTACTCAAAAGTCAGCATTCTTCTTATTCTGATCTCACTCTGAACATGATATTTCAACCATTTTTATTAGCTCCTGCAAACTCTCAAGCATCACAAGAGTTTGCCTTCATTTTATTTCCTTGAAGTCAAGAATTCTCTCTTTGCAATCTTATTTGCCTCTGACTGTACCAATCCAAGGCAATACATTAGGTTAGTGGGAGTTTCTTCTTAAAAGTTTATCTACATCTCTATTTCCCTTATGTTTACTTTAAGGGCTAGCAGAAAAGCAGGTGAGATAATCTATTAATGTACTTCCCAGCACTACAAGTACATCTGGTAAAATTATCCTAGGGCTTTAGAGTAAATTAATAAATATTTATTCTGGAAAATATACGAAGACTGGGTAAAAAACTGTGAGAGTGACATCACATTGGCCATGACCTGCTTTCCCCAACCCACTCACAGCACAGATGGAGGACAGAAAGCTCCAACAGGGCTCTCAGCTCAGTTTAAGGTTACAGTGTATCGGGGCAGGTGGTTGCTGCCTGTGCTTCCGATGCTCTTGCGTTACTGATAAGTCTGAGTACAGAAACTCCCTCCCTCCCTCCACTTGATAGCCACTTAGGTTACAGACTCCAGCCCAAAATAGGCTACCTGGGAATAACTGGGCCCCCACTCATAAACCGGACAGAGGTTCTGTGCTAGCTGAGAGAAATATTATATAAGACCAGATGCCACCACTTCAGCCTAGTGCACGTTGAGAGATTTTGCCCAGGGTACAAGACATTAAGTACAAAGGGCTCTAAAGTTCTTCCCAAAGAAACTGACTTTATCTGTAACAGAGTGTGGGGGAAGTTTAAGCCTAAAGGTGGTCATAAAAATAATGAGGACTTGCTAATAGGTAAATAAAAGGAGTCCGGTAGTTCATTTAACAGAAACTAGCAAAAGATCTAGTTCAGAAAGACCAACGAGTCAAGAGGAGCTGTCCTGGTGTCAGAACCCAATAGAAAAACTGGTCTCAAAAGTTACCCAAATTTAACTCCATCAGCAATTTAAATGACTGTGAAGCAATTTAGTTAGGAAGCCCTGTAGAAAACTATAAAGCAATAAGCTGGCAATTAGTGCAGTCTAACTGCTGGGGGTGATACCAAGTGAGGCAGACAAGGAAGAGATGGGGAAGGGGTGAGGGAGAGAAAGACAGCCCTGCAAAAACCACCTTATTCCTGGGGTGAATTTGCCCACAATGAAGGCTGTGACCTCTGAGAAGTGAAGCCAGTACCTTTACACAGCAGAGAAAAAGCACTTTATTAAAAATAATAGCTGAGCCAACTCACAGAACAAGCAAACAGCAAAATAAACCTACTCACAGAGGGAAAGGAATCACATTCCAGTTGCTACAATGACAATGCTTAATATGTCATTTTACTTTTTTTTTTTTTACAATTAATTAATTTGAAAGGTTCCAAGAGTGACAGAGAGACAGAGATAGACATTGATTTTGGATTCCCTCGGCCAGGCCAAAGCTGAGAATGGGTAACATGATCTGGGTCTCCCATGTAAGTGGCAGGGACCAAATTATTTGGATCATCTTCTACCTAGCACCTTAGCTACGGCTCCAAAATCCTCCCAAAATGTCATTTTCATGACATTTTTTTCATGAAAAAAGTATGAGACATATAAAGAAGCAGGAATTGGTAACACATACAGAAGAAAAAAAGTGTTAGAATATGCTGATGACAAGGTCCAAATGTCAGATATAGTAAAGGTTTCAAATCAAACATTAGAAATATGCTCAAAGAACTAAATGAAGTGGGGGCTGGTGTCCTGGCACTGCAAGTTAAGCCACTGCCTTTGACACCAGCATCCCATATGAACACAGGTTCCAGCTCCCTGCTAACGTGCTCAGGAAGGCAGCAGAAGATGGCTCAAGTACTTGGGCCACTGCCACCCACACAGGATACCCAGATGAAGTTTCTGGCTTCTGGCTTCAGCCTGGCCCAGACAAGGCTGTGGCAGTCAGTTGGGGAGTGAACCAGTGGATTGGAAGATCTTTCTCTCTGTGTCTCTAACTCTCTCTCTATAACTCTGCCTTTCAAATAAATAAATCCATAAATAAATAAATAAATAAATAAAAACCATGCTTAAAGAGGGGAAAGATGATAATGTCTCATGAAGTAAAGAAATAAATGGACAGGTATACTAACAAAATAACTAAATAGAAATACCAGTGTGAAAGAGGACAATAGATCAAATAAAATAACTGAAATCATACAAAATATGAGTTTCCATTTCCATGTAGTACAATTGGAACCAATATAGAAAGAATTTTGGTAAATTAAAAAATACATGGATATGAAACAACATGCTTCTAAATAACCAAAGGTCCAAAGAAGAAATCACAAAGAAAACTAAAAAATACTGTAAGATGAATGAAGATAAAGACACAATATACTAAAACCTGTAAAATGTAGCTAAAACAATGCTGAGAAAGACTTACAGTTATTAATGCCTTGAGCAAAGAAAGGCAGAGGGAAAGGAGGGTGATCTGTTGTCAATACCCTAATGTCCTACCCTTCTACCTTAAGATACTGAAAAAAAGAGGAAATTCAACAATTCCACTCACAGATTTATACTCAAAATAATTAAAATGTAGATTCATAGCAGCATTACAAATATCTATAGTAGCTCAAAAGTGTAAATGGCCCAAATGTTCTTCACTTAATGAATGGATACACAAAACGTGGTATGCCCCAACGATGAATATTACACAGCAATTCAAAGGGCAAAGTACTGGTTCATAACATTTGAAGCTTGCAATCACTATGCTAAATGAAAGAACCCAGTTATCAACACTAGATATCATATGATGACACTTATGTGAAGTATCTAGGGGACATGGGTTGTGAATGGGGAGTAGCTGCCAATGGGTACAGGTTTTTATTCAATGGAGATAAAATTATCCAAAATTGATAGTGCTGTTTGTACAACTCTGTAATTATACCAAAAAGAGTAAACTGAATACTTTAACAGGATAAAACCTATGAAATGTGAATAACTCAATAAAATTGCCTTTAAAATTTATCTTTAGCTTATAATGTAAAATTCTACTTATAAAAGAAAGTTCTTAATAGTACACAATTACACAACAAAAGGTCTTTTATATTGTAGCTGGACTGCTATATGTATCCACACGTAATATGCCAAATTTCTAAGAAAAAAGCTACTATATTATTATTACTGGAGTAACTATTAATTTTACATATATGAGCATACTGTGGGTTAAACACTATCCCCCAAAATAGACATTAAGTAAAAAAACCAATTTTTGCAAATGTGCACAAGAGATATTAATTCTACTAAATAGTGGTTTTACAAAAAAAAAAAAAAAAACTTAAATAAAAGAAATAAATAAAAGAAAGGAAAAATAGTTAACAGGTTTTTATGGACACCAAAGTTTGCTGATAGATACAGTGACCTTTAGGGCCAGCACTATGGTGCAGCAGGTTAACGTCCTGGCCTGAAGTGCCGGCATCCCATGTGGGCGCCAGTTCGAGTCCTGGCTGCTCCACTTCCGATCCAGCTCTCTTCTATGTCCTGGAAAAGCAGTAAAAGATGGCCCAAGTCCTGGGGACCCTGCATCCATGTGGGGGACCCGGAAGAAGCTCCTGGCTCCGGATCGGTGCAGCTCCAGCCACTGCGGCCATCTGGGGAGTGAATCAATGGATGCAATACCTCTCTCTCTGTCTCTACCTCTCTCTGTAACTCTTTCAAATACATACAATAAAGCTTTTCTTTAAAAAAAAAAAAATACAGTGACCTTTATTTATTATCTTGGCATTTCGCCAACTCAAGTTGTCTTCAATCCATGACTTCCTTTCCATATCTACTTTAAATCCCATCATCCTAATCAGCATTTTAATTACGAAAACCTGTAATTACAGCAACCTTATTTTTCTCAAAAGAAAAATATTTACTTTAAAGAACTCCCCTAGCTATAATGACTACACAATTACTAAAAAATGTTGTTCAAGATTTGGCAGGTATTAACAGAAGACTTATTAAATAAGTTTTATTAAAGTACCATAGAGTATAACAGATTTACAATTAGCATAATTACACAATTCTCATTATTCTTCCTAAAGAAATGAGAAAATAATAATAAAAGAACTTTCTATTTCAACTGTCATATTTACACTGTGGCCTATTAAAGGGATGTTTAAGTTACATGACCCTTCTCCACATTCTGGGTATATCACACAAATAAATGTGAAAAATAGGAACTGCCAACTGTCCATTATTTGCATCAAATTTTACAAACATATAGAACAATGAAGGCATATTAGTATTAGAGTTCTATTAGCAAAAACATTACCATATGATAAAAATCAGGTGATAGTCTGTATCAACAAGCTTCTTAGTGGTTTTAAAAATACTTTTGCAGGGGCTAGTGCTGTGGCTTAGTGAGTAAAGCCACCGCTTGCTTTCATATGGGTGCCAGTTCAAGTCCCAGCTGCTCCACTTTTGTTCCAGCTCTCTGCTATGGCCTGGGAAAGCAGTGGAAGATGGCCCATATCCTTGGGCCCATGCACCCACATGGAAGACTGGAAAACACTCCTGGCTCTTGACTTCAGATCAGCTCAGCTCTGGCTGTTGTAGCCAAATGGGGAGTGAGCCAGCAGATGGAAGACCTCTCTCTCTGACTCTCATTCTCTCTCTGCGTAACTCTTTCAAATAAATCTTTAAAAAAAAACTTTTGCTTTCTTAACGGAGTAGAATAATACAAAAACAAAAATCGCATTAAAAGTGAAATAATATTCCATGTAATGAAAGGAAAAAAATATCCTAGGGCAATTAAGGAAATGAGATATGCTGGTTAAGTGATATTCTGACTATTAATTATGCTCCTAAAGAAATGGTAAAACAATATAACCCCATTTTTTGTCATATGCAACAAAATAGATGCAACTGGAAACCATTATACTTAGTGAAATAAGCCAGTCCCCAAAAGCCAGATATGTTTTCCCTGATGGGGGGTAACTAATAGAGTACCTAAAATGTAACATATTGGAGTGAAATGAACATTTTGAGATTCAATCATTGTTTACAGCCCTTGTCTCTTCTGTTGAGGAACAGTGTTTTTTTCTTTCTTCACACTACTTGTTGAACTCTTACTTAGTGTAGGGTTAACCTATACTAAGTGTAGGTTACTTGCAGTAAACTGAAGTAGATCACTGTAAAAATTAAGAGTGGGAATGGGAAGAAAGTGGAAGAAGGGCTGGAGCATGGGCAGGAGGGAGGGTAGGGTGGGAAGTATCACTGTGTTCCTAAATCTGTATATATGAAACACATGAAACTTGTGTAACTTAAATAAAATTGAAGAAAAAATCATGCCAAAAATTAAAGAAAATATAGTCTTCAATGGAGGCTTTTTTAAATTATTTATTTATTAGGGAGGCACTGCCATCTGCTGGTTCATTCCCCAAATGCCTGCAATGAAAGGGGCTGGGTCAGGCTGATGCAGGAAGTTTAGGACTCAATCTAGGTTTCCCACTTAGGTGTCAGGGACCCAAGTACTTGAGCTACCACCTGCTCCCTCCCAGGGTGAGTATGAGCAGGAAGCTGGAATCAGGAGCCGAGCTGGGACCTGAACCCAAGCACTCTGATATGGCTTGCCAGCAGCCCAAACAGGCATCTTAGTCGCTACACTTGCTCCCCCAACACACACCATGTGGGCATTTTAGCAAGTTACATTCTTTCCATCAATTATATCACTGTTTCTTTCTTTCTTTCTTTCTTTTGACAGGCAGAGTTAGAGAGAGAGAGAGAGAGAGAGAGAGAGAGAGAGAGAGAAAGGTCTTCCTTTTTCCGTTGGTTCACCCCTCAAGTGGCCACTATGGTTGGCATGCTGCGGCCGGTGCACTGCGTCCACCCAAAGCCAGGAGCCAGGTGCTTCCTCCTGGTCTCCCATGGGGTGCAGGGCCCAAGCACCTGGGCCATCCTCCACTGCACTCCCGGGCCACAGCAGAGAGCTGGTCTGGAAAGAAGAGCAACCGGGACAGAACTGGCTTCCCAATCAGGACTAGAACCTGGGGTGCCGTCGCTGCAGGTAGAGGAGTAGCCTAGTGAGCCGCAGCATCGGCCCAATGTTTAATTCTACACCAAATTTTTTAA